>CP124711.1:33497500-34747500 GCA_031232105.1 Capsicum rhomboideum | reverse complement strand
ATGAATAGATGACTAAAAAGTATCATTAAAGAAATGAATTCTTAAATTTTTGATTAAGCAATAAAAGACATGCTATGTGTAACGACCTGTTCAATCATTATTAAAAAATACTTCGTCATGGGTACGAGTTACGGAGATTCGTTTTAAAATACTATCTCAAATTAGTGTGGGACGCCGCCGCTAAAAAATTCAGAATTTAAAATTTGGGTCAGACTGACGTCATCGCGCTATAGCAAAAAAATTTCCACTATAGGGTGCCGTCATAGCAGCCGGTAGGCCGCTATAGCAGAATGACGGGACCAGAATCTCAGGTGTGATTTTAATAATTCTTTTTTCTCCTCTTCTGTTGTAAAAAGGACGAGGTTTGCTCTAAAAACCCTCCTAGGATTACCTCATGGCCTGGGAGCAATGGAGAGGAGGGATTTCGCTTCAATAGGGTAAAACCCATGGTTTCTGGCAGATTTCACATCAGAATTCACTAGCACGGAGTTAAAACTTGTGTTTATGCCTCGTAATAGCTGCTTAGAATTCAGGTAGGCTAGGTTTAATTAAGTAGTTTAGATCTGGGTTAGAAAGCATAAGTATGACGTAATTGATGGGAAATTGCATGCTTTGGCCTTTGGGCATGGTGTCGGGCTGAATAAAATGGATGCAAACCCGGTTAATTGGGTGGAAAATTACTGTTATTTTGTGGTATTGAAATTATCCATTAATTAATGTGTTTACCTTATTGTTGTTCATCCTTGCATGTTTTAATAACGGCGTTGTACCCAAAAATTGGGTTAAACCTATTAAATTCCTAAATTAGCGGTGGTTAGTGTTGGTGGATTCCAAAGAATCTAAGGTGGTAACGGGAGTAATGGAAAATTAGTAAGATATCAATGTTAGGATTAACTGTTGGGGTGGGTTATGGCACAGGTCATATGTGCAAATTGTAGGTGATGGTTTTACATAAATGGGAATCCAACTTAAGTGTCATGTGTTTGCTAACTGTTTTATTTATATTGCTTGTTACAATACATGTTCAAGGAAAGTGAATTACTGTTTGATATCCTAAGTATTAATAGCATGCAATGAACTTATATGCAAATCTTATTGGTTTTTACGAGTGTTACTTTGTTATCATTGTTGCTGTGATTATGGTGATATCTTGATTATTGTGGGCTGTACCGATATTTGGACATCTTCACAGGCTTATATATTTATTATTGTGGGATGTATCGATATTGGACATCTTCACAGGTTTATATATTATTATTATGGGATGTACCGGTATTTGGACATCTTCACGGGATTGGTCGTCTCCTGTAGGTCATGGATAGTGGGTGACCATAAGACCCTTAGCATCTGTGTACAGGTATTAGTGAGAGTGACGGTTCCTCTAGTGAATCGGACTTATGTGTTTATCTGATATATTGGTTCCTTGAGTTAACCAGGCTTATGTGTTGATCTATTATATTGGTTCCTTGAGTGAACCGAGCTTATATTTTGATGTGTTATATTGGTTCCTTAAGTGAGCCGGGCTTATGTGTCAATATGTTATATTAGTTCCTTGAGTGAACTGGGCTTATGTGTTTATTTGATATATTGGTTCCTTGAGTAAATTGGACTTATGTGTTGATCTGTTATATTGGTTCCTTGAGTGAACCAGACTTATGTGTTTATCTGATATATTGGTTCCTTGAGTGAACTAGTCTTATGTGTTGATCTGTTATATTAGTTCCTTGAGTGAACTGAGTTTATATGTTCATCTGACATATTGGTTCCTTGTGTTGGCCGAGGTTTATGTGATGACTTGTATGTTGGTTTCTTGTATGAAATAGAACTTATGAATATGACTTTTTCCATTATTGGAAGGGATCCCTGAGAGGTCCCGATTAAGGCTATAAAAAGAAGGGTATATATTCTGTATCGTCTACTTGCTTATGTGAATAGGATAAAAGGTGGTATATTAGGGTTGAGTCATGGTGGTTGTGTAATGACCCTCCAGGTCATTTTCTACATTTCAACATTAATTCAGTATTTAGAGCTTTCCCATAGCTGCCCCAAGTCATTTATGACTTGCTGAAGCTGACAGTTCGGTTATCGGACAGTTCATTTGGTTTTTAGAGCCAATTTCCTGTTTTGAAGTCTTCGTTGTTCAAATTTGGTTACCGGGCCTAAACTTCAGGCAAACAACCTTGTATGCCAATTCTGACAGTTCCATCAGCTCTAAAACATTAATTTTAGGCTAGGGGGATTCTTGGTCTCGGTCCCGAGGCTTTCGGACTCGTTTTGGGGACTGTTGAGTGAAAAGTGATGAAAATGACCATTTAGGTGTGGGACCCACATTTCATCGAAACGACCCTGAATGGAAATTTTGATTGGGCCGTTGAGTCTAGAATGTCAAATTTAATAGGGTAGCATAGTTTGTTTGTGTTCACAGGATTTCAAACGAATCTCGAGGGCCCGTTGGAAACTTGGCATATTTTGCCAAGTGCTGATGCTACTTCAGGGCATCGCCTTAGCGGCTGGGCACTGGTCCGGCGAGTCCACTTTAGAGGAGGCCCTACCGCTTTAGTGGGGTGCACTTAAGCGTCACCTGTCCACTTTAGCGGAGGTCAACCTAGGTTTTCGGATTTCTTTAGCGGTGGAGCGGCAACCGCTTTAGCGGTACCTACAGTGCATTTACTCCCCTTTTCACCCATTTTTATCTCATTATTCTCTAAGTGTTAGACATAAAAGCCATAGAGAGATAGAGAGAAAGAGGGGGTGATTCCAGGGAGATTAAGGGAGGTTCGAGAGTTCGTCAAAGCCTTTTTCCTCGTCTTAATCCTTGTAAGTTTCGTCTAATTTTTTGATAAATTCTTCGTTTTAGGTTTAAATCTCTAATTCATTTGTGGGTTGATGTTAGATATTTTGGAGCTTGGAATTTACCCATTCTTGAGGGTAAATTATCCTTGAGCCTTAAGGGACGTTTTGATGGTTTCAAATTTATGATTCCGTAAGCGGGCCCCACATGAGATTTTTAGCTCAATTTTGGACCCAAAGCATTTACATACAATACAGGTATCATTATTCTTTTATTAATGAGTAGATAGATATTTTGATAGCGTGGCATCGTGAGGAGGCTCCTCGGATGGGAAAATCCCTAATTTGGCAGACTTTATCTAGCATTCTTCGGCGTCCAGGTAGGCTGGACTTACCTTACTTATAGATTGAGCTTTATTATGGTATAAGTATGATATTGTGCTAGTTTTGGGTTGGAAATTATGATTTGGTCGCTTAGTTAGTGAAGTTTATTTTATTTGGCCGATTTGTGAGCCGTTTCGGAGGTAGAATCGACCCATTTACCCTTTCTTTAAGTCAAATGGTGCTTTTAGGATTTATTTATACTTATGTAATAGGTTGTAGTGGAATCTTGGATACATAGTCATTTTTGGGTAGTAATCACCTTAGTATGGACTTTCGGGTTTAGAAGTGGGCCCCGTCGGCCCTCTTTTAGATCCTTGTAGACATAGTAGGCCTTCGTTCACAACATTAAAGTTGATCTTGAACCTTAGACTATATAACATTTACCTAGTTCGGGGCTAGGCTAGTCATTGTGACTTTACCTTATTATACCGGTTCGAGTTCGGCCCTCTACTATTTATTTATGGTTCAATTATACCTGTTTAAGTTAGGCATATATGATATGGTTATGGTGTTAAATACCATTTCGAGTCCGGCATCTTTGATATGGTTATGGTGTTAAAGTCCGGTTCGAGTCCGGCACTTTATGATTCATATATGGTATTGCGAATTCGGTCCGTGTCCGGTATTTTGTAGTATGAATGGTTTCACAGTTATGGGAGTATTGGTTAGTTATATCATGCTTAGTATCTATATATCTCCTCTTGATTGTATCCATCAGGCTTATGGGGGTTCGCTTTTGTTAGTCTTCTCTTGTTGCACCTTCTAGGATTATGGGGGCCTAGTTAGGTTATAATTAGTTTACTTTAATTTTGGTATCGCTTGTTTAATTATTTATTTTCCTGTGTTGGAGTATGATTTCAGGTTTGCCCCTTTCTCCTTGACTTAGCTTACATTCTCATATTTTATTATGCTTTAACTTAGTCGGCCGATGATACCTACTGAGTACCCGTTGTTTTGGTACTCATACTGCACTTCTGGATCCTTTTCTGATCGAAATCTGAGTACTAGCCGCCGTCATTGATATTCCTTCCAGCTTACTTACAGGATTCAGAGATAGGGTGAGCTTTCAGAGCCGGAGCTGATCCTCTCTCCTTCTTAGATTTTAGGACAGTCTTTACATTCGAGACTATCTGTATATTAATACTACTAGTACTCTTATTCTTTTGATTAGTGGCTCTTGTACTGGCCTGACCAGGTCGTGGGATATTTCTTTTGTTCTTCCTCTTTTTTGTTTGGTATTTTAGGATTGTATTCATATTTATATCACCTTCGATCTTATTTTATGCTTGTTTCCCGGTATTTATTTCGTCTTCTGCCCTTTTGCCCATTACTTGTCATTTTGGGCTACGGTTTGACTTACCTACTGGTGGGTTATGGTAGGCGCCATCATGACTCTGAAAATAGGTCATGATATCGGTATCAGAGCCTAGGTTCACTGGTATTGTTGGTACAAGAGCAAGTGTCTAGTAGAGTCTCGCGGATCAGAGCGATGACGTCCGTGTCTTACCTATAGGAGGTTATAGGACATTCTTAGAATGACTTTACTTTGTTTATTCGTCTCGTTCATTGAGTCTGTGTTGGTCTCTAAGGTGTTCATTATTTCACTCTTTCGCAAATGGTCAGGACGCGCGCTACTACGACCGGCGACGAGGATCCCTGTACTGCGACTAGGGCACCCACCAGGGGATGTGGCCGACCTAGAGGTTGAGGCAAGGATAGAGTTACATCCCCAGCTAGGGGTCAGGATAGGGAGCCATCACCAGATCCTGCTATTGCTCCCGAGCCAGAGATTCTGCCACCCCAATCCTTGGTGGGCCGGGGGGCAGTCCAGGTGCCACCGGGGTTTATTTCTTCTTCATTGCTCAGATATACCTTGGTCCAGTTATTGGGAATAGTTGGTGGTGCACCGTATGATGGTGCACAGTCTGCAGATTAGAGTGGTATAGATATAGGGGCGCAACCTGTAGCTGCTCCGGTACTGGTAGTTGCTCAGCTGATAACCGCCCTTCCTCTCTTCAGACTGGGGAGAGGAATCAAAAGACTGAACAAGAGCAACTAGTTTGGCAGGTTTCGGGGGATGTGAAGTAGGCTGATGTGCATCCCGGGCAACAACTTGTTCCCTAGTTTGTAGCCTCGTGGTACGAGGTACCCATGCAAAATCATCGGTAGCAAGCTCGTATACTTCTTTGGACCCACTTTTATCTGACCCCGAAGGTTCCTCACGCAACCTTATTGTAACTTTGGGATTTTTGCTTTGGATTCTCGATGAAGAACCCATGTATCCAAGTTTGGGGTTTAATTTAGGTCGGGTTTGGGTCGAATTTGGGTTCTAGGGTTTTGATAATTTGAGGATTGTGGGGTTTAGGATTTTGGGCTAAATGGTGGTTAGGATTTTATGAATTTTGGATTTGGTATATGAGAATTTGAGAGGGGAGTGATTGCAAGTGGGTGATTTGATGAATTTTTGAAAATAGGGTTTATGTTAGGATTTAGATTTGAGAGGGTTTAATTCAGATTTGAGGTCGAGTTTATGGTGTACCAAAATAAATATAGTTAGTCGGGTCGGATCTCAGGTTTAAATTAGTCTCTGATTTTCATGGTACCAACCCACGTGACGTGGGTTGACCTATGTCACGTGGGTCCCTGGCGTAGGTCGAGCTCTGATACAGTCCAAATCTGGCCCAATCTTTTGAGATCTAAGCTTCAAGGACAATCTCTAAGGATTCGAGACTTGATCATCCTAGGAAGGCAAATACGTGTTTGGATGATAGCTTGGCACACGAGAGAAGCTATGTTTGAAGATATCATCCATGGGATTATTGAACAACAAAGTGTTTGGATGATAGCTTGGAACGTAGGAGGTGCATGGTTAAAATTGCCTAATGGGCCACCTTTTCATATTGGGTCACTTTTGGGCCCATATGGCATTTAGGGTCACTTTTGGGCCCATTATGTAATAAGGCCCATGGCTATAAATAGTTAGCTTTCTTTTCATTTTAGGTAGATGATTATTGATGATGTATGTTACACTTGAAAGTGTTTATGTTAGCTTGTTGGGAGCTTTCTAGATTGTGAGAAACGTCGATTGTTAGAGGTCCATTTCCTCTTTCGGTCTTCGTAAGAGATTGGTGCTTGTGGTAATTTAAAGGAAGGTCTTTGGTTTGAAATACCTTTGGTTGTCCTTTTCTTATCATATTGTGTCTATATATCTATATTTTCCCTTTTTTGTCTTTGTTTTCTTTTTGTTCTTCGTCTCGTATTTTTGTATTTCCCATTTTACCCTTATCTCCATCGTTTTCGTAGTTTCCTCATTCTTTTCGTATTTTGTATCGTATCAAGTTCAGCATTTATAAAATTTTCTTTGATTTCCACGACACCAACCCACGTTACGTGGATGAACTTACGTCGCCTGAATCAGTGTCGTGGGTTGTACTGAACATATTCAGTTCAATATTATAAATTCTAGCTAACTTATCCTCCAATGATCAAATCACAACCAAATCAGAACTTGAGTTGCCTCCCGAGCAGCGCCTGATTTAACGTTGCGGTATGATATGGCTAAATTGGATACTCAGGCTTCACCAACCAGCCCATGGGTTGCCTCCCATGAAACGCTTGATTTAACGTCACGGTACGACATGGCTAACTTGACTACTCAAACTTTATCAAGACTAAGCTCCTCACAAGTCCTTATTTCTTTCGTGATTCCCACATAGTGCTTTCCACGCTGCCCATTGACCTTGAATAGAACATTATCATCACCTTTCAGCTCGATTGCTCCATGCGGGAACACTCTAACAACAGTGAATGGTCCAGACCATTTAGATCGCAGTTTTCTAGGAAAAAGGCAAAGCCTGGAGTTATAAAGCAACACCAAATCTCCCGGGTGAAACTCTCGTCGCTCAATCCTCCGATCATGATATAGTTTCATCTTCTCTTTATACAGTGCTGAACTTTCATAAGCCTGGAGACAAAATTCATCCATATCATTCATCTGGTCTAACCTCAATTTAGCCACTTCACTCCAGTTTAGATTTAACCTCTTCAATGCCCATAATGCCTTATATTCAAGTTTGACATGCAAATGACAGGATTTTCCAAACACTAACTGATATGGTGAGGCACCAATTGGTGTTTTGAATGCAGTTCGATATGCCCATAATGCATCATCCAATCTTCTTGCCCAATCAGTCCTATTGACATTCACTGTATTTGCCAAAATAGACTTAATCTCATGATTTGACACTTCAACTTGCCCCCTCGTCTGAGGATGGTAAGGTTTTGCAACCTTATGTTTGACACCATATTTTTCAAGTAAGGTTTTGAACAGTCGATTACAGAAGTGGGATCCTCCATCACTAATAATTACTCGGGGTTTAACAAATCGTGAAAATATGTTCTTTTCTAAGAATGTCGTGACATTTCTTCCTTCATTATTGGGAAGCGCAATCGCCTCCACCCACTTAGAAACATAGTCAACAGCTACCAAAATGTATTTCATCACATATGAGCTCACAAAGGGGCCCATAAAATCAATTCCCCATACATCAAACAATTCGAGCTCAAGTATAGTTGTCATAGGAAGTTCGTGTCTGCGTGAGATATTCCCTTGTCTTTGACATTGGTCACAAGCTCGAGCATAGTCATGAGCATCTTTATAAATGGTGGGCCAATAATATCCACATTGTAAGATCTTGTGCATAGTTCGCGTACCGCCATGATGACCCCCAACTGGAGATGAATGACATGCTTCCAAAATACTCATTATTTCGGCCTCTGGGATACACCTTCGAATCATACCATCTTCACATACCCTAAATAGGTAATGCTCATTCTAGAAGAATTTTCTCACCTCATGCATGAATCTCCTCCGTTGCTGGTACGACATATCTTTCGGGACTACATCACTTGCCAGAAAGTTGGCAAAATCTGCAAACTATGGGATTAAGTCTTGTGATGCTGCTAACACTTGCTCGTCTGGAAAAGTATCATCAATATCGAGATCATCCCTTAATTTGAGCATGACTTCCTCCTTAAGGCATGATAGGTGGTCTGCAACCTGATTTTCAGTCCTTGACCTCAAAATCAAAT
The DNA here is from genome assembly GCA_031232105.1 of Capsicum rhomboideum. Taxonomy (NCBI): domain Eukaryota; kingdom Viridiplantae; phylum Streptophyta; class Magnoliopsida; order Solanales; family Solanaceae; genus Capsicum; species Capsicum rhomboideum. Next base: position 34,739,235 of record CP124711.1, on the reverse strand, counting down.
TCTTGTAGTAGAAGTAGCCACCGAATCAGCCTTGGCTTGACATCCTTCTTTGACATAAGATATCTAAGTGCGGCGTGGTCTGTATTTACATTCACCTTCGTACCAATCAAGTAGGATCAAAATTTTTCGAAAGCAAAAACCACCACCACCAGCTCTTGTTCAGTCACAGTGTAATTCTTCTGGGCTGGATTAAGTGCCTTGCTAGCATAGTAAATAGGATGTAGAATCTTTCATATCTTTGGCCAAGGACTGCACCCAAAGCTACTCCAGTAGCATCACACATAACCTCAAATGGCATCGTCCAGTCTGGTGTGACAGTGATAGGAGCTGAAATCAACTTCTCTTTCAGACATTCGAACGCTTTTAGGCACCTTCCATCGAACATGAACTTCACCTCTTTCTCCAAAAGTTTGCCTAAAGGATATGCAATCTTAGAAAAATTCTTGATGAATCTTCTATAAAAGCCGGCATGACCTAAAAAAATCCCTTCCACGAAAATAGGTGGGGGTAATTTTTCAATCACCTCAATCTTTTCTTTGTCTAGTTCGATACCCTTCTTTGAGATTTGATGTCCCAATACAATTCCTTCTTTAACCATAAAGTGACATTTCTCCTAATTTAGCACTAAGTTGCACTCTTCACATCTTTGTAACACATTAACGAGGTGGGCCAGATAGTCGTCAAAAGAATCTCCAACCACAGAAAAATCATCCATGAATACCTCAATAGTGTCTTCCACCATGTCGGAGAAAATAGACATCATGCAACGCTGAAAAGTGGCTGACGCATTGCATAACCCGAACGACATCCGTTTGAACGCGAAAGTCCCATATGGACAGGTGAACGTGGTGTTCTCTTGGTCTTTGGGGGCAATGAAAATCTGATTATATCCCAAATAACCATCAAGAAAACACTACCACCCTCTTCCAGCAAGACGGTCTACCATCTGGTCCATGAAAGACATGGGAAAGTGATCCTTTTCGGTCCAAGAAGTTAACTTTCGATAGTCCATGGAAACTCCCCATCCAATGACTGGCCTCATTGGGATTAACTCATTCTTGTCATTTGGAACTACAATGATTCCTCCCTTCTTTGGCACACACTGAATTTGGCTTACCTACTTGCTATCAATAATGGGGTAAACTACGCCTGGATCTAACCACTTAATGATTTCTTTCTTCAAAACGTCCTGCATAGGTGGGTTCAGACGATGTTGGTGCTCAATGCATGGTATACACTCAGGATCAAGCTGAATTTTATGAGTCCAAATGTTGGGTGAAGTCGCTATAATATCATCAATGGACCAACCAATGGTCCTCTTAAATTTCTTCAATACTGAAACCAGAGCCTCTACTTGCCATCCTGCTAACTCAGCAGAAATGATTATGGGCAAGGTGTTATTGGCTCCCAAAAATACATAGCAAAGATGAGATGGAAGAGCCTTAAGCTCCAAAATTGGAGGCTCCTCAACAGAAGGACGAGCCGGTGGGGTCACCCTATTCTTCAAGTCGAGATCAAGTTTCTTTGGAGTATAAGTGTATGATCCTCTACCAGCAAGCGCTCTAACCATCTCATCGTATTTCTCAATACTTGCACTGTCAAAATTCATAATCACAGCCGCAAGTGCTTCTACCCTTAACCTTTCTTCAATAGGAACAACTATGTCACTCTCCTCAACTGTATTTATTACAGAAATCACCCGTATATCTCTTGGTTGCTTCATGGAACGACAGATGTTGAAGTTAACATGTTCATCATTCAACCTGAACTTCATCTGCCCGATTTCCATATCAACCAACGCACAGCCAGTGGTAAAGAATGGTCTCCCCAAGATGATAGAAACCTCGAAATCAACTTAACAATCTAGAATCACAAAGTCAGCTGGAAAGAAGAAAGATGCAACTTTCACCAAAACATCATACAGAATGCCCATCGACTTTTTCACAGTTCTATCTGCCATAAGAAGCCTCGTAGAAGTTGGTTTTGGTGCTCCCAACCCCAATTGCTTGAATCTCTGAAGCTTATTCCCACCTCAGACTCATAAATGCTCCGCCAGTGATAGTATCTGCTACTGCCTTAGTATTTGTGTTTAAATCCCTGTAGAAGATTTGCCACTCATTCTATGATTTGGAACATTCTGTAACTTTTTCTTAAACCTTATCCATGTCTCGTAAAGTGCTTCAGAATGTAGCTGTCTGAAGTTTTAAATCTCATCCTTCAACTGACGCATCTTAGAGGATAGAAAAAATCTCTCCAAAAATTAATTTCTCAACCCTTGCCAAGTAGTGATGGAGCCTCGTGGTAATTTGGCCAACCACAAAGTCGCTTCTCCTGTTAACAAGAACGGAAACAATCTTAACCGAATAGCCTCTTGGTCCACTCCAGGCAAATTATACAAAGTACAGACCCCCACAAATTTCATCACATGTATGTTCGGATCATCCATATGAAGACCGATGAATACTCCTTTCAAGTTAAGTAGGTGGATCATGGCACTTGTTATGTCAAACTTGGTGCCCTGAGGTAATTCTGGTGGGATAATGGCACCAGTATCTACCGGCTCAAAATAAGCCACATCCTCTTCTTCTGGATCATCAAAAATCGACACATGTGGTCTTTGAGGTGTTTAGTGTGCCCTCAGTCTTCTTTGTCTTTCTTCAGTATCAGCCAGACGGTGTGCTGCTTCTTGCATAGCTCGATTATCTCTCTCTACTTTCCTAAGAGCAGCTTGCCTAGCTTGCTCCTCCCGTATCAATCGAGCGGTAGTTTGGTCCACTGTTTCATGACCAACTGGCTGAATTGGTTTGTTGTGAATGTCTCCCGCGGCTGTGGAGACCTAAACTCTGTTGGTATTCACCATTCTTCGATTAACTCTCAAAGTTCTTTCTATTACAGGATCAAGTGGAATCAGGGGATTGCCTTGACTCCTAGTATTGAGCATACACCGGCGTGTGCCCTTAAAAGAATAGAAAAATAAAACCAATCAACTCCAACAAGCAAACTAATCTACTTCCATAACCGTTATTTCTCGGTAATGGTGCCAAAATTTTATGTCTCCCAAATTACACCTTGTAATGAAGTATAAAGTGGTCGCTGTCAAACATAGAACCCAACTAGGTTGGGGTCGATCCCACAGGGAATAGGATGAATGTCTATCAAATGCTAGTCAAAGTAATTGGCTAGTAAGTAAAATTGGGGGATTTTGGTAAGAAAGTAGCAACAGTGACGATTGTTGATTATTGGATTTGTTATCAATATGAGAAATACACTAGGACTATGATCCCCAATGATTCCTTAACTCTACCGGTTATTTATGCTGGACATTGGTTAGACAAATTTTACTCTTCTCCTCTCGGTCTCCGAGTGTCGCACTACTAACCCTTGTCCTGGATCTCAGATAACTATCCCTGTTACGGCTCAAATTTTTAAATAAAGGTTGATAGCTTCAAATCTCTGTTGTTATTCCTTGTTCCCAATCTCTACCTCTCTCTCGAGTAAGTCTAGAATACATGCGAGTTTCTAATATTTGCAATCGTTAGAAGATCAATTATAATAAAGGTAATAACAATACATGCATTCCCAATGGTTCAGAATTGCTTTGCATTTAACTCATTTTGTTAATTCCTCATAGTTCACACAACCCTAGTTAATGGGTTTAGATACTCATGATTGCAAGAACACAAGAAGAATTCGAAGATGAATACATAATTGTAAACTTACAATAAAGAAGAAAACTCTGAAAGCTCAATTATGAATAAAACCCTAGAATTGATGTTCCAAGATTACAAAATCAATAATGTATTTTTGAACTCAAAATAATGAAAAATATATCTCAAAACAATGTAATGACTAACTGCTAAACATAGGACAATAAAGGGGTATTTATAAATACAAGGTGAATCCTATCCTAAACAAAATAGGAAAACAGAGTCGGCAATTTTCCATGGTATCGTGACTTGATTTCATGGAACCAAGTCACGTCATGTGGGTCCAGTCATGGAAATCAGTCTGCCTCAACTAGCTATGGGAGTCGACCTATGGTACAGACCCACACCACGTAGGTTGACTCACATGATGTGGGTCCTGTCGTGGGTCACTCCTCTGGTGCAAGACCTGGTTCTTTCATCTTTAGATACTCCGTTTTCGAGCATGATTCTTCTTTGTTGATTCTTTTGCCTCCAAAAACCTATTCTCCTGCAATATAGAACAGAAAACACATCACACCAACCAAACATACCCAAGTTACTGCATAATTTCTGTGCTTAAGCATCGAAAGTGCCATGTGATCATGACTCATCATCTTTCACATCCGTGCGAGCGTGCGGTCCTAGGAGCATCATCTCCTCTTCTTCTGATCGAGCTCTCTATGGAGCGCTGCATAGTCCTAGGCTGTGAGAGGTGGGGCTGCAGAGCTAGAAGGGGCGTGCTACATGTATCTCCTATCCGCAACCAAGTTTACCTCCAGACGACTAATAGAAATCTGGGGCTAGGGCTAGGACTGGGATGAAGGGGCATTATCATCATGATCATCATCGTCGTCCTCCTCTACGACTCAGCTGCTCTTGGCCTCACCCACCTTTCTCTTTTTCTTTCCCTTAGATGTAACTACCTTTACCCAGCGGGGTTGAAAGGGGATGTCCCTCTCTAGTTCAGTGTCAGCGTCCTCCTTGGGTACCCCAATATACCTACATAGGGCAAAGACTAGATAGGGAGGGTAGGGGCCCTTCTTGCTGCCCCAGTAGAAGTACTTCCACTCCATCACTATCTGTGCCCCCACATTCTGTGGTATGACCTGTATGGCGCAGACCACCACTAGATCCAAGGGTAGGTCACGTCGAAAGTGTTGCTCAATGGACAGAACCTCCGAGACACCAGATTCAGCCACCTTCTAGCATCGATTGTGATGTACGTGCTCCTGATCCCCTCAGTAGTGGGCTTGTAGATCTGGTTCCTCTCCTCGACAATTAGGGTGTCCCACAACCACTTCATCTTTATCTCCTGAGCTTTGGTCAGGTACCCAGCATTAGAGACGTGCCGCACCCCGAGCACCTCATTAATAGTACAAATGCTCACGGGGACATCCACTCCTCTGATGTAGATGGTAGGATTGGGGTTTTTCCAAAGCACGGTAGGGAATATAGCATAGAACTCCCTTACCCAGCTCGAGACCCAGACGGAGAATCCTCCACCAGTGGTATCTAGCCAAATGCCTATAGTCGGTTATAGAACTCAGGCGCCTTAGTCGCCACCCCCTTCATCGCAAAACCCCTCCCATAACAGAACCCCATCCTCCGGTACTCTAGAAATCTCTTTCGACAGCTCTCATAGGCTAGAGCATTCTCTTGATTCTCAGTCATTAGGGTGTTTGATCTGTAAAATTATGGTCATAAAATAAGTTAGAACTCATAAAAGTGTTAAGAAATCAAATTTTAGAAAAAAGCCCAGCCTGGGCCTGACTGGGAGGTTACTGTCTGCAGCCTCTCGCTATAGTGGGCTGTAACCTACTTTAGCGATGCCGCTATAGCGGGAATGTTTCTTTCTATAGTAAGGTCTCTATAGCGACCTTCATCATCTATGATCTCCAAAGGGTGCGTCAATGGTACCCCTTGAAGAAAAGTCTCATTTTTGGCGTTCCAACCCTAGATCCGTGTTTATGAAGTACCCTAACACTAGTTTATGCAAAAATTTAGGCATGATAACTCCTAAAACATGCCCAAATCATCAAAACCAAACCAAGAACAACCCTTCACATTCCCTACTATTTCAGGCCTAATTTGGCCATGAACTTCGTAATTCTTACGCCAAGAATGCTATAGAAGCGTCGTAGATGTAAGGGAAGCATGCATGCTTCAAAATTTTAGCCAAACAATCCCAATTTTAATGCTTACAAAACAACCCAAAAACCTATTCTATTCTAGGAATTCAAACGTATAACAAGTGGAAATGCGAGTAATAAAGTAAAGAGATAAAGTATAGCGACAATTACCTTATTTTTGAAGACTGGAGCGAAATGGGAGGGGAGGGGAGGGGAGTTTTTCGAGTGAAAGAGGGAGAAATGGGCGAGAAACCCATTTCTCACCCCTTTTAAACTGTTAGCCCTGCTATAACGTCCCTTTCCCGCTATAGCGGGAATATTCCCTCTATAGCGGGATCCAGCCTCTCGGAGTGTGGAAATTTTTTCATCCATCATGTTTTGAACTCTTTTCATTTTGATATATTAACGAGGCCCCAAATACCTTAGGATATGTTTGTTCCAATTAGTCTAGTGCGATTCATCAAGAAGAAATATTCCTTGATAGAGTGGAGTAGTAATAAAATATGGCTTGACATTTTAGTGCACCAGAGAAAACAAAATTCAATGTTTAGCTTGAGTCTATAAGCGCGTTGTTGTTGGGAGGGCATTAATGTTCGAATTTAGACTCGTACTATTCTTTCATTATCTTGATCGTTCAGGTATGAACAATGGGTAAATTAGTATCTATTATAACAACATGCTCCATCGTTATTAAAAAACACCTCGTCATGGGTACGGGTATGGGGATGTATTTTAAAATATGGTGTCAAATTAGTGTGGGCCGTCGCCGCTAAAAATTTTAGAATTTAAAATTTTGGTCTGGCTGACATCATCCCGCTATAGTGGAGATTTTACTTCTATATCGATGTTGCCTTATTGGCCGGTATGCTGCTATAGCTAGATGACGAGACTAGAATCTCAGGTGCAATTTTAATAATTCCCTTTTCTCCTCTTCAGTTGTAAAAAGGATGAGGTTTGTTCTAAAAATCCTCCTAGAGTTACCTCATGACTTGGCAGCATTGAAGAGGAGGGATTTCACTTTAATGTGGTCAAACCTATGGTTTTCTCGCGGATTTCACTATAGAATTCACTAGCATGGAGTCAAAACTTGCGTTCAAGCCTCTGTAGCAATTGCTTAGCGTCCAGGTAGGCTAGGTTTAACTGAGTAGTTTAGACCTAGGTTACAGATCATAAACATGACGTAAATTAATGGGATATTGCATGCTTAGGCCTTCGGGCACGGTGTCGGGCTGGATAAAAAGGATGAAAACCTGGTTAATTAGGTGGGAAATTGTTGTTATTTTGTGGTGTTGAAATTGTCCATTAATTAATGTGTTTACCTTGTTATTGTTTATCCTTTTATGATTTAATAACAGTGTTGTACCCAGAAATTGGGTTAAACCTATTAAATTCCTAAATTAGCGATGGTTAGTGTTGGTGGATTCCAAAAAATCTACGGTGATAACTAGAGGAATAGGAAAATTAGTAAGGTATCAATGTTAGGATGAATTGTTTTACATAAATGGGAATCCAACTTGAGTTGCATGTGTTTACTAACTGTTTTTTTATTTTTCTTGTTACAATGCATGTTCTAGGAAAGTGAATGTTTGTTATTCTAACTCTTAATCGCATACAATGAACTTATATGCAAATCTTGTTAATTTTTGCATGTGTTGTTTCTGTTATCATTGTTGCTGTGATTATGGTGATATCTTGATTATTGTGGGATGTACCGGTATTTGGACATCTTCACGGGCTTATATACATATATTATTGTGGGATGTATTGGTATTTGGACATCTTTACGGGCTTATATATTATTATTGTGGGATGTACCAGTATTTGGACATCTTTATAGGATTGGTTGGTATAAGGTTGGCAGGAACTTGATGTCTGGGATTTGGTACATGGACAAGAGCTCGTCCCCTTTAGGTCATGGCTAGTGGACTACCATAAGACCCTTAATACGTGTATGTAGGTATTGGTGAGAGTGACGGTTCCTTGAGAGAACTGGGCTTATGTGTTTATCTAATATATTGGTTCCTTAAGTGAACTGGGCTTATGTGATGATTTGTTATATTGGTTCCTTGTGTGGACCGAACTTATGTGTTGATCTGTTATATTAGTTCCTTGAGTGAACCGGGCTTATATGTTGATCTATTATATTAGTTCGTTGAGTGAACCGAGCTTATGTTTTTATATGATATATTGGTTTCTTAAGTGAATCGGGCTTATGTGTTGATCTGTTATATTGGTTCCTTGAGTGAACCTGGCTTATGTGTTTATCTGACATATTGGTTCTTTGTGTGGGCCGGGGTTTATGTGATGACTTGTATGAATTGGGACTTATAATTATGACTTTTTTCATTGTTGGAAGGGATCCCTGAGAGGTCCAGATTAAGTCTATAAAAAGAAGGGTACATGTTCTGTATCGTCTATTTGTTTATGTAATGGGACAAGAGATGGTTTATTAGGTTTGAGTCATGGTGGTTGACCCTGTTATTTGCCTATATTGACCACACTTGACTGAGCTTCTGAGGTTGGTAGTAGTGGGTTAACTTGAGCTATTGTCTATGTTAACTCTTACTGGATTAAACTCAGTAGCGGGGTAGATAAAGGTTAAGTGTAATGAACTTAAGGTAAGGCTACTCTGTAGGTGCTCGTGTTTGTAAGTATGGAATGTATATGGTCGGTAGTCTATCGATTATTGCATTTGAGGCCGGGAAGGCGGGGTGTTACTGTCTTATTATTTGTGCTGCATAGACTTAATGAATCTAAGGATACTAGGGTGTCAACGTACAATTGGATTAGTGGAACAAGGTTAAGTATTGTGTAAGGGTCTTAAACAACGGAATGTTAAAGGTAAGGAAACCTTCGGGGTTGCATATCGTAGGACTCATAGATAATTATGGTTTGAGGTCTGACTAGATGAAGTAAGGGATAGACGGTGATTATGACTAAACATGATAAAAAAAGAGAGTTGTTCTCAATTGTAAGGCTGGTAATATCCAAAGATATTAAGGAATTGCTTTAATGAAAGACCTCTGGCTAATTAATTCTCAAGTTGTATGCTTCCTTCTGGACATTTATGTAATTTAATTCGGGTCGACTGGTGATGCTTACCGGTACATGTTGTTTGTACTGATACTACACTTGCTATACCCTTTTTGGGGTATAGTTTGGTTGGAAGATCAGTTAATGTTTGATGTTTAACATGGAAAGGATCTCCAACAACTTCTGTTATTGTTCCTATGGTAGAAGCTGGGTCATGTGTACAATTTGTATTCCCTCTTAGTAGCTCTTGTACCTATTTAGACTAGTTTCTTGAGAATTTTTTTTATTTGTGTTTAAGTTTTTATAAAATGATTGTAATAAATAAGATATTTTTTTGTTTCTTAATTGACTTCTGCATATGTTTTTAAATGGGTGGTAAGAGTTCTCCTATCTAGGTGGATTAGAGTAGGTGTCCGCAAGATCCGGTTAGTTGAGTCATTACACTATGACTTTAAGTTTTTTACTCATGTAAATATAATTTAATATTCAAGATATTTTTCATTTTTATATGATAAAATTATACATACATATATATATATACAAAAACTGTGAAGGTATTTATATTGCTTTATAAAAAATAAAATTAACAAAAAAAGAAATTTCTTAAAAAGTCATCCTCATAAAAATAAATTCTCATAACAACCTAAGAACAACATATTGGAGTAAGTTTGAGGAATAATATATTCAAAAAAATAAAATGAAAAGTCATATTATTTTCAATTTAAGAATGTACTTAAAATCTTCCATTACGGTCAATTCAATTTAAGGCTGATTGAGTGATACTCTAGTCATACAAAGTAACAAACAAATCAAATTGTATAATATTTGTGATTATGTCGTTTACAATTCCTAAATCTTTACATAATTTTTTGAAGTAATAATCGCAATGATTTTTTATTTGCTTCATTTGAGCAGAGAATCTTTCAAAAATCGCATATCTACTTTCACAAAGTAAGGGTAAGGTTTGCACACTCTACTTTCCTCATATCCCATTTTATCAGATTTCACTATTTTTTTGTGTTGTGGTTGTTGTCGTTGTTGTTGTTGTAGTCGCGGTGATTTTTCAGCTTTAATTGATTTATCATTCTATTTTATAAGAATATTAGATGCTAATAGTAGTATTTGTTTTTTCACATGGTCATACAATTAGATATTCTAATAGAAATTTATAATTTTCATCCTAAAGACGGAGTTCAAAATAAAAAAAATAAAACTGCAAGAACAATGTAGTTTTTAAAAGAAAAAAAAAACATTTAAATTTTCTTGTAAAATTTATTGAGGAAGATTCTTCATAATCAAGTCCACATAAAATTTACAAATCATAGATTACAAGCTCAAATCTTGAAGATGGTTTGGATAAAACCTAATCAAATACTAATAATCAGATTCTCCATGTTCATTAAGGTTATATGTTTTTCTGTAACATTGTGTTGGAAAATGCATAAACATATTGTCATTTCATTTAGGATACACTTTCTCGGTTCACTATTTTAAAAATACATTTTTCACTTTTATTTGTCATTTTAACATATCAAGAAAGACAAATTTTTTTTTTGTCTTTTAACAACCCTCATGCTGATATTTTTGTTTCTATGTATTTTGACTATTTTATCCCGCCACATAATTGCTTTATGGTATTTGTGGTCTGCGGATATGGGTGGCATGACTTCTGAGTTGGTTGGAAGAGAATTATGCAATTTTTTCATTATGGAATGTCTGGGAGTTGGTATTATTTACCAAAGTCAATATTCAGTGATATTTAGGTCAAAATAGAATTTGGACAATTTCATTAGCTTCGGAATGTGATTTTAGGGTTTTTAGGATCTTTGGTCGGGTCTCGAGGCATTCAGACAGATTTTGAGCAATTGGTTGAATTTTTTTGGAAGTTTAAGGCTAAAGTCTGATTCGATCAATATTTGATCAAGGCGACCTCTGTTCGATGTCTTAGTGATTCCATTGAGTCCAAAATGTCGTTCCCAATCTACTAACATATATGGTTTGTGTTCACGGGTTTCCGTATAGATTTAGGGGGTCAATTTTTGTCGGAGGTTGTTTTAGTTTAGATAATAGTTGTTGGAGATGGTGCAGTCATACCTTGGGTGGACAGGTCACACCTGCATTAGACAGGTCGCACCTGCGGAGCGTGAGGGAGTAGGGAAGGTCCACTCCCATGGAACTTCTCCATAGCCGCGAGGTCACCCATGTGAGCTTTGGTCGAGCCTGCGACTCTGCTGCGGTAGGGTTGTCTGCTTTGGCGAAGCTCACCCACTTTAGTGACATCCACCACAACGAAAGTTTTTCCCTACCTGTGGAGAACGATGTAGTTTAACATTAGACTTTCCTTAAACTCATTTTTTTTTCAAACCCTCAATTTTTGGGGCTTGGAAACTCATTTTTGGGAGATTCAAAAGGTGATTTTCAAGGATTCTTCTTTAAGTATGATTCTTACACTATGTTTACACTTTCCTCAATGATTTACTTGTGATTTCATCTTCAAATCTTGGTTTTGAAATTGGGAATTTTGGGGCTAAAGTCAAGAGATGGTATCATGCAAACATAACACAAGTTAACCGGTTCACTCAATGAACCAATATAATCAAGAAAACACATAATCCCCGGTTCACTCAAGGAACCATCACACTCACCAAATACTTGTACATACATGCTGAGGGTCTTATAGTCACCCACTAGCCATGACGTGCAGGGGACGAGCTCTTGTCCATGTACAAAATCCCAGACATCAAGTGTCTGCCAACCTCATACCAACCAATCCTATGAAGATGTCCAAATACTGGTACATCCCACAATAATGACTGATATCACAGTAATCACAATCACAATGAATATAGAAGCAACAGTTGTAACAACCAACAAGCTTACATATCGGTTTCATTGCATGCATTTAACACTTAGGATATCAAATAGTCATTCACTTTCCTTGAACATGCATTGTACAGGCAATACTAAGTAATAGTTATCATGCACACATAATACAATTTGGGTTTCAACTATATTAAACCATTACCTACCTCAATCCAAGCCTGAAATGCTCTACTGAACCTGAGCTTTCCCTTTCTTGCAATCTCGGCTTGATTGTGGTCTAAATATATAAATATAAACACATAATCAATCAAATGACCTATAATATCAAGGATTACAACCTAATCCCGAACCCCAAGGCCAATTCATGATCATCCCACCCATTCTAGGGTTTTCCCACCAAAAATTCATCTTAAAACTACCAATTTCATAATTACATTAGTTAATTATAGTCATGCAAGAGTAAATAATCAACCTTTAACTAAAACCCAAAGATTTTACACCCAATTTAACCCTTTGCACCAGAAAATATAGCTAGGTCGAGTTAAACCCACCTCAAGACCTGTAAACTAGTGATTCTAAGGTCAAGGAATCGAAAAACTAGTTAATGGGGATAAATAACTTACCTTTACGAAGAATTTTGGTGGAAAATAGGTGAAAATCGCCCCAAATCGCCTTAGCTCTCCCCAAAATGTGTTTAGAATTAATAAATCATTTTTGGGGAAATTTCTATATAAATAATGATTTACCCAGCTATAGCGATCCGATCCCACTATAACGGCATCTTTATAGCGGAAGCCACCCACTATAGCGTGATTGACCGATTTTGACTCCAGCTATAGCGGGAATTATTCCGCTATAGCGGCAGCCCCATAGCAGCCTACCACCCGCTATAGCAGTTATGGCCAGGTAGAAACTCAGGATTGCTCCCTGTTTTGTATTTTTTGCAATGCACCCTCAAACCATGACATTCCAGACTAACCCCTTTGCGTTAAGTTCGATATCGGGAGTTTTACTTACCCAAATTCACTTTCAAAAATTCCTATGGGTTCTTTATTGTCTTAGCTAACATAAAATCAAGCTAAACTTTATTACATTTATCCAATCCATTCCCAGGTTGTCCTAGACTATACCTCGCTCGAATTTCATCCAAGACTAGCCTAGCTTAAAATTTTTAACTTCCAATTTTAGGGGGCAATTTAATCCAAATTTTGCATGATTGACTCACCCATAACGAAGAAAAGGGTTATTACAACAGATACCAATTTACCCATCGTTCGTCCCCAAAAAATCAAACAAGAAAAATGAGCCAAGTCAAGAAAATGAAATAGTACCTGTATCCTCAAACAAGTGAGGGTACTTATCACGCATGTACTTCTTGATTTCCCATGTGGCTTCTTCAATCAAACGATGCTTCCATTGGACCTTTATCGATCGAATCTCCTTTATCCTTAACTTCCAGACATCCCAATCAAGAATGACAACCGACTTCTCCTCATAAGTAAGATCTTTATCTCGTGAAACTGAATCACACTTAATAATGTAATCCCATCCCCATAGTATCTCTTAAGCATGGATATATGGAACACCATATAGACCCCCAATAAGCTTGGCGGCAATGCCAACCTATACGCTACCCGACCGACATTATCAAGAATATCGAATGGGCCGATATACCGAGGGATAAGCTTTCCCTTCTTGCCAAACCTCATGACTCCCTTCATAGGAGACACTTTCAATAAAACTTGTTCACCAGCCATATCAATGCTAGAGTGATAACTGTTATTGTATGAGAACTCACACAACAGAAAGAACTGGTCCCAATGGCCACCAAAGTCAATCACACATACCCTCAATATGTTCTCAAGCACCTGAATTGTCCTCTCCTACTGTCCATCAATCTATGGATGAAAGATTGTGCTAAAAGTGAGTTGGGTGCCCAACTCTTCATGCAACCTGTCCCAAAATTTAGAAGTGAAATGCGTACCTCTATCTGAAATGATTGAAAATGGAACCCCATGTAGCCTCACTATCTCCCTGACATAGATCTTGGCATACTACTTAGAGCTATAGTCCATTCTAACCAGAATAAAATGGGCTGATTTAGTCAGCCTATCCACTATGACCCAGATCAAGTCATACTTTCCCAAGGTATTAGGAAGACCTACCATGAAATCCATAGATTTACTCTCCCACTTCCACTCGAGAATGGGTATCCTTTAGAGAAAACCATCAGGCCTTTGATGCTTGTGCTTTACCTACTGTGACATTTACATACATACTACACTCTGTCCTTCTTCATCCCAGGCCACCAATAAAGCTACCTAAAGTCACGGTACATTTTGGTTGCATTAGATGATTAGAATATTGCAAACCATAAGCTTTAGCAAGCACATTCTGAGTCAAATCACCAACCCAAGGAATGCATACTCGCTCTCTAAATCATAATACTCCACACGCATCAAGTGTTGTGTCTTGAAGCCTCACCAGACACCATCTTGTTTCAGAGTTTATTCAATTCCCCATCCTCACACTATTTGGCCTTGATTTCATCAAGCAATGTTGACTTTACCTCAATACTACCTAACACTCCACCCTTTTCTGAAACACCAAACTGTATGAACTGAGATGATAGAGTTTGAAACTCCCTATCTAATGGTTGCCTTGACACCCTCACATAGGCCAAACTGCCCATACTTACCACTTTTCGGCTCAATGCTTCTGCCACCACATTAGCCTTACTCGGATGATACTGGATGGTCACATCATTGTCTTTCAACAACTCCATCCATCTCTTCTATCTCAAGTTTAAATCCCTTTGCCTGAATACATATTGCAGGCTATGATGATCTGTGAATACCTCACACTTGATACCATAAAGATAGTGTCTCCAAATCTTAAGTGCAAACACTATCGCTGCCAACTCCAAGTCATGAGTTTGGTAATTTTTCTCATGAGGTTTCAACTGCCTTGAAGAATAAGCAATCACATTCCTGTCCTGCATCAACACAACACCCAAACCCAAGCTTGAAGCATTACAAAATACAATAAAATCCTTACCTTCAACCGGTAATGAAAGAATATGAGCTGTAGTCAAAAGTGTCTTGAGCTTTTGAAAGCTCTCTTCACACTTATCCGACCATACAAATAGCAACTCTTTCTGAGTCAACCTTGTCAAGCCCATAGCAATAGAAATAAAATTCTTGACAAACCTGCGATAGTAACTAGCAAGACCTATGAAACTCCTAACCTCAATCACAAAGCTAGGTCGAACCCAACTCTTAACCTTCTCAATTTTCTGGGTATCTACCATCAACCCCTTTTCTGAGACCATATGCCTTAAGAAGGCAACTGAAGACAACCAGAACTCACATTTCTAGAACTTTGCATATAACTGCTTCTCCTTTAAAATTCTCAAGATAATGCGAAGATCACCTGCATGTTCCTCCTTGGTCTTGGAGTAAGCCAAAATGTCATCAATAAAAACTATCAGAAAAGAATCCAAGAAAGAGTTGAAAATATCGTTCATCAAGCTCACGAAGGCTATCGGTGCATTGGTCAACCCAAAAGACATCACTAAGAACTCGTAATGCCCATATCGAGTCCTGAAAGCTATCTTGGGTATATCCTCAAGCCGAATTTTTAGCTGAGGGTAACCCAACCTCTAGTCAATTTTGAAGAATACCGTTCATCAAGCTCACGAAGGCTATCGGTGCATTGGTCAACCCAAAAGACATCACTAAGAACTCGTAATGCCCATATCGAGTCCTGAAAGCTATCTTGGGTATATCCTCAAGCCGAATTTTTAGCTGAGGGTAACCCAACCTCTAGTCAATTTTGAAGAATACAGCAATACCCTACAACTGGTCAAAGAGATCATCTATGCGGGGCAAGAGGTACTTATTCCTGATGGTAACCTTGTTCAACTGTCTGTAATCAATGCACATCCTCATGCTACCATCTTTTTTTTTAATGACCAAAATTGGAGCACCCCAAGATGAAGCACTGGTATAAATAAATCCCTTATCAAGCAGTCCCTTAACTCTGCCAGAGCCATTCGATAAGGAGGAATAGAAATTGGGTGAGTGATCAACTCTAAATCAATACAAAAATTAATATCCATATCTGGAGGCATACCCGGTAGATCCGTAAGAAATACCTCTTAAAACGCAGAAACCACAGAAACTGACTCAATAGAAGGGGACTCCGCACTAACATCCCGAAGATGAGCTAGGAAGGATGAACACCCCTTCCCTACTAGCTTTCTAGCCCAAACAAAAGATATAATTTTCATCGATCTAGACTTATTCACACATTCCCACTCTAGTTTACCCATACCCGACATTTCTAGAGTCACGGTCTTAGCAATATAATTCAAGGCAACATGATAAGGAGACAACCAAGTCATACCCAGAATAATGTCAAAATTAAGTAGGTCCAAAATTATCAAGTCTACCAAAGACTGAACACCCATAAACAAAACAGAACATGCATGATAAACATGGGTCACCACTACAGAATCTCTAACTAGAGTAGAAACATATACATAAGAATCAAATATATCACTGACCAAGTCTAGACCCAAATCAAATCTAAAGAATACATAAGAGTAAGTGGAACCCAGATCAAACAAAATAATAGCCTTTCGATCACAGACGAGAATAGTACCTGTAATAACGGCATCAAATGCCTCAACTTTGGTCTGGCCTGGGAAGGCATAATAGTGAGCTCTATCATCAAGCTGGGCAACCTTCTTAGTAGGATGTGCTCCACCCTTCCCTGCATTACTATTACCTTTGTTTCCACCATGACCTCCCTAATTTGTGGATGATCCTTACCGTTACCACCTCTATCTCTACCTACTGGAACCACAACCATGGTCTGCTGCTGTGCCTAATTACTTATCTGCCTCAGAGGACACTCTTTTTTAAAGTGCCTCATAGCACCACAAGTGTAATAACCTTGCTCAAGAGAAGGCTTGTTGGTCAAAGAATAAAAATCCCCTTGGCTTCTAGCAATTGGAGACTAATGAATAGCCCCTAATTAACTATCTATAGAGGCTGTCAGACCTAACTGAATGGGGCGAGCTGAATGAGCCTACTGGCTGTGACCCATAGAATAGGAACCACTGAAGTTACCCGTATTTCAGATTTCTTGGCTAATGCCTTAGCCTGACCAACTTGCTTAACTCCCTCAAGCTTTTTCACTTAATCATCTATATCATTAAAGCTCTTTCCTCAGAATTCATGTGAACAGACAGTACCTGAAGATCAGTGTTCAAACCCTTAACATATAACCAAATACTCTCCTCCTCAATGCCCAATAGTTGGGTAGCATAGTGAGACAGAGCATGGAACTTAGTCTTATAGGCTGCCACTGGCATAGTACTGTGTTCAAAGGCCAAAAGCTCATCCTTCTTATAGTCACAAAAAGTAAGGCATGAAACTGAGCCCAGGTCAATGGAGGCAAAACTGGTGACCGACACTCCACAGAGGCTCTCCACCAATGCTTGGCGTCCTCTTGCAGTTGGAAAGTCACAAACTCAACACCATGCTATTGCACAATCCCTAATTTATGTAGCCTTTTATAGTAATCAATGATGAACTCAAATGCATCCTTAGTCTCAGTACCATGAAATAAAGAGGGTTTCATTTTCAAAAACTTGGTCAGTAACTCATGTTGGTCCTAGTCATGATGGGGCCTAACACAGGATAAGAAAACACATCAGTACTAAAAGCCTCATCTATCCTGGGAGCTAAAGTAGTAGTGGGATGAGTACTCAAAACTTGTGGCTTTAGTACTAGCCAACCCACTCAGAAAATCCAAAACCTGCTAAATTACCTCAGAAGAGATTAAAAAAAAATTTGTACCTCCAGCTAGTGTCGCCACCTCCGGTTCTACCCCATCCTTGTCCACTGCCTTAACCTCCTCAAAATAATCATGGGAGGGGAGGTGATACTGACTTCCTACGGGCCTGGTCACCTGCTGACTAAGCTCCACCCCTAGTGGGTGTTGCTCTTCCTCTTCCCCTTTTCCTACCTTTACCTTATTCTCATCCTCGAATTAGTTCCACAGCTGGAGCTGTTGGTGCTGGGGCTGCTGCTCTTGCTCTATTTAATCTGGTGTTCACCATTTATAGACAAAATAATAAAGAGGGAAAGATACCAATTTGGATCGTCAGATACCAATTGGATTCAAGTTATAGTATGAAAGAAGAAAGAAATGATAGTTTCCTAAAGTCCTATAGCCTCTCGAAAAAAGTACAGACCTCTCCATACCATTCTGTAAGACTCTACTAGACCCATTTTGGTACGACGAGATCAATGAACCTAGGTCTCTGAGACCAACTTTGTCATGAACCAACCCGTTGTGAGTGGCATCCACACTAAATCCTCGGTGGAAGAACCAACTAACCTTATAAACCATCCAACACTTAGTCAAAATTAGGCAGCTAAAATAATATCATTAGCCAAAAATAATAATTAATATCTCAAATAAAAGTAACAATAAACTATGCAGAATAAACCATTCCCTTGAACCTGAAAGTCATCATACCAAACTCTAATAATTGTGAAAATAGGGATGCAACCCCAAAACCTAAAATATCCAAGTCCGAAATAAAGGACCAGAAAACAAGTAAAGAACTCATGGTAGCCCAGAAAATGTATCCCACCTTGAGTTTGAATACTGTTTGAATCATAGCTGAGGTCTCAAAACGGTCACCAAAATGTGCTCCGCACTCTATAAAAAGAAAAGTACGTGTAGTATCAGCACATAAGAAATAACGATGTACTGGTAGGGTCAATGGCTAACCAAAAATAAGAAATATGAACACATAACCATAATGTAGTACGACAATATAACCATGAACCCTATAATGTAACTCTACTTCAAGTTCATTACACTTAACCTTATAATAAGTACAACATGAAGTTTAGTCAATATGAGTCAACAAGGATAGCAAGTCAAGTCAAACTATGACCACCAACCAGACTCCAAGTCAACAATCATGACTCAACAATCGAATAAATCATGTCCCAATCACAAAAGTAATAGACAACACAGAGTTATGTCATAACTTACAATTAACCTAGACCACTTAAGGATCCCTAAGAACAACAACAATGGCAATTAACGTGCATCCCAATTTACATAAAGAAACCACCTTTAGCAATTAAGTATGTAAACTCGGTTCACTCAAGGAACCAACATAATAATGACAACACTTAACCCGGTTCACTCAAGGAACCAATATAATTAAGAAAATACAAAATCTCTGGTTCACTCAAGGAACCTTCACACTCACCAAATACTTGTACATACATGCTGAGGGATTATAGTCTCCCACTAGCCATGACTTGCAGGGGACGAGCTTTTGTCCATGTACCAAATCACAGACATCAAGTGTCTGCCAATCTTATACCAACCAATCCTGTGAAGATGTCCAAATATCGGTACAACCCACAGTAATGACAGATATCACAACAATCACAATCACAATGAATATAGAATCAACACTTGTAACAACCAACAAGCTTACATATAAGTTTCATTGCATGCTTTTAATATTTAGGATATCAAATAGTCATTCACTTTCCTTGAACATGCATTGTACAAGCAATACTAAGGAATAGTTATCTTGTCCACATAATACAAGTTGGGTTTCAGCTACATTAAACTATCACCTACCTCATTCCAAGCCTAAAATACTTTACTAAACCTGAGCTTTCCCTTTTCTTGTAATCTCGGCTTGATTGTGGTCTAAAAATAGGAATATAAACACATAATCAAGCAAATGACCTATAATATCGAGGATTATAACCTAATCCCGAACCTCAAGGCCAATTCATGATCATCCCACCCATTCTAGGGTTTTCCCACCATAAATTCACCTTAGAACTACCAATTTCATGGTTACATTAGTGAATTATAGTCATGCAAGAGAAAATAATCAACCTTTAACTAAAACCCAAAGATTTTACACCTAATTTACCCCCTTGCACCAGATAATACAGCTAGGTCAAGTTAAACCCTCTCTAAGACCCATAAACTAGTGATTCTAAAGTCAAGAAATCGAAAAACTAGTTAATGGGAATAAATAACTTACCTTTATGAAGAATTCTGGTGGAAAATAGGTGAAAATCGCTCCAAATTACCTGCGCCCTCCCCAAAACGTGTTTAGAAATAATAAACCATTTTTTGGAAATTCTTTTACATAAACAATGATTTACCCCACTTTAGCGACCTGATCCCGCTATAGTGGAAGTCGCTCGCTATAGCGGGATTGACCGATTTTAAGGCCCACTATAGCGGGAATTATTTGGCTATAGGGGCATCCCTATAGTAGCCTGCCACCTGCTATAGCGGGTGTGGAAAGTCTAAAACTTGAGATTGCTCTCAGTTTTGCCGTTTTTGCAATGCACCCTCTAACCATGACATTCTAGGCTAACCCATTTGCATCAAGTTTGATATCAGGAGATCTACTTATCCAAATTCACTTCAAAAATTCCTACGACCTCCTTATCATCTTAGCTAACATAAAATTAAGTTAAAATTTATTACATTTACCCAATTTATTCCCAGATTGCCCTTGAACATTCCTCTCTTGTATTTCATCCAAGACTAGCCTAGCCTGAAATATTTAACTTCCAATTTGGGGGAAAAACTTAACCTATATTTGTAACGATGGAAAGGGTCATTACATTAACCTAGATGGAATTTTATGGTTTAAAGTGAATTAATAGGTTGAAATCCCTTGAATTTGAGTTAGTATTGATAAAATATATCCTTGGGACTAGAAATTGATCTAATGATTCCAAAATATAGAGATTTTGAGTTGATTGAAGGGTATGACTTATGGGTTTGAATTCCCAAAGTATTTGTTTGAAGAGTAGTTGATTAATTACTCTTATAATTGTTATTTATTAGATGATTTAATCTTTGGAAATGTAAAGAAGAAGGGAGATCATTCGTATAGCTTACTTATTGTAGCAGCTTGGCGCCCAGGTAGGTTATGGTTTATGAGTAGTAGATTGTGGTTAGAAATCATATTCATAATATAGATTTGATGGTAGAAATCATGCTTAGTCCTGTGAGCACGGAGTTTGGATGGATAAACCATGAAATTAATGCAATAAATACCTAATTATGTGTTTTATGCTAATGTATGAATCCTTGATGGGTTTGTGTTTTTGTGACTCCATGGTGGATTGTAATGTGAATTATGTGAATATATACGATGATAAGGAGACCGTGTGAGTCTATAATCTAGTGATTCATCCTAAATACCATATAAGGGGTGAACTTGATATTATGTGTTTTTGGAATATGGTTGGACATTTCTCGTATGCTTATTAAATAAGAATAATTATCGGTTGATAGTATCCCTTGGAAATGGTATAAAAAGTTGAATGGCTGAGTGGTTGGCTAATGGAGTAGAGTCTTGACCTAGTAATGACTTGAACTTAAAGATTGCTAGATATTAGCAGAATCACAGGTCTCGATAAAAATAAAGGAGGATTGGATTTGTCAATAAATTTATAATTGTTGAACTAGAAATTAGACTCCTTTTGGTTGAATGAGCACTTCTAAAATAAATATTTGAATTTGATGAATATGGCTTGATAATGCTTACTTAAATAAGCCATGGATTGGTCTTGGGCATGCTGTAATTCAGGAATATGATTGATAAGGATTGAATTATGAGTTGTTGGCTGGCCTTCAAGCATACTTGTGATTTTGTGTGTGAAACAATAATTGTTGTTTACATGAAATGATTAACTTGAGTTTGACGAAGAGCTTGGAGTGCTTGTCTACTTGTTGCAATGCATGTACAAGAAAGTAAATTATTGAATGATATCCTAACTGTTAATCACATATAATGAGGTAATATTAATGTCTTATTAATTATACAAGTATGATTGCTTATTCTCATTGTGGTTGGGATTGTTGTGATATCTATTATTATTATGGGATGTGCCGATATTTGGACATCTTTACGAGATTTATATTTATTATTTTGAGATGTAACAATATTTGGATGTCTTCACAGGATTTATGTTTGTTATTGTGGGATGTATCAGTAATTGGACATCTTTGAAGGATTTATGTTTATTATTGTGGGATGTACCAATATTTGGACATCTTCACGGGATTGGTTGATATAAGGTTGGCAGATACTAGATGTATGGGATTTTTGGTACATGGACAAAAGCTCTTCCCCTGCAGGTCATGGCTAGGGGGCGACCATACGAACCTTAGCATGTGTGTACAAGGTATTGGTGAGTATGACGGTTCCTTGAGTGAACTGGATTTATGTGTTATCTGATATTATATTTGGTTTCTTGAGTGAATCCGGTTTATGTGTTATCTGACATTATATTTGGTTTCTTGAGTGAAATGGGTTTATATGTTGACTTGTCATATTTGGTTTCTTGAGTGAACCGAGAATTATAATTACTGACTTGTTGATTATATTGGATCCTTGAGTGGTCTGGGCTAAGGACATAAAAGAATGGCTTATATTTTGTTATTGTCTACTTACTGGTGTATTTGATACAAGGTGTAAGTTATTGTTGTCAGTCATGGTTCTATTGACTTGGCTTATTGTGGTTAGTCATGTTTGGTTGACTTGGTCTATTGTTGGTTGCCATGGTCTTGACTTGTTATATTGTCTATAATGACTTACACTTAATTGAATTCTTAGTGTTGTTATGAAAGGCTAAGTAGTAACATAAATGATGAAATTGTTAAGTGTTCATGGTTGTACTTGTTTCTAAGGTTATGGTTAGTTGTTTTTATTTACTATTGAGATTAGTTGAGGTGTAAGTGGAACAAATTGACTTTTAATAACTATTGGGGTTAAACAAGTGAGAGTTATGACGGACCACAATTGATGTGAAGGGTGATGCATGATTAGTGAGATTAAGTGTGAATGGTATAAGGGGAATGTCAATGGTACATATTGACTACTGGTAATGAATTGGATACAACTAAGTCAACAAGAATTAGAATGGAATACTCTTAGGTAACATAAGTGGATGAAAGTGATGTGAATTAAATTGTTATATAAGTTGTCATGCTTTCTTTCTGTGATTTTTGTATTGTGTTTACGTGATCCAACCTTGGTCGGTTGATGATACCTGCCAACACCTGTTGCTTATACTGATACTACTCTTGCTATACCCTTTTCTGGGGTATAGTCTGGTTGCAGGATCAGTAGATGTTTCATACTTGACACGGTAAAGATCTCCAACAGCTTCTGTTATTGTTCTTATGGTGGAAGCTGGGTCAGGTGTACGATTTTGTGTCCTCTCTATAAGCTTTTGTACATTTTTAGAATAGGTCCTTGGGGAAAGTATTATGTTTTGTATTTCAAGTTTTGATAAAGTGGTTGTAATAAATAAGGTATTTTATTGTTTCTTATTAACTTCCATATATGTTTTAAAATAGGTGGTAAGGGTTCTCCTATCTAGGTGGATTAGAATAGGTGCCCTCATGATCCGGTTAGTTGGGTCATGACAATTGTTATCAGGGCCAGGTTACTGGTCTCCCAATACAAGATCAAATATTAAGTAGAGTCCTGCAGATTGGTGTGTTGACGTCCATATCTAATCTTTAGGGAGCTATGAGGCATTCTAGGACATTGTTTCACTTTTTTTTCTCTGTTAGTGCATTTTGGGTGTTTGCTTGTATGGGTCGAGTCCAATTGGTATCTCAACGAGGCAAATGGATGTCATTTGACTCCATTTGAAATGATACGGGCAATGGAAATTAAAACTGGGAAGGTTCCAATTGTTATCTGGCCATTGAGGCAGTATAAACTTTGGGATAATAGGCTAATGGTTATCCACAGGGCGAATAAAGGAATAATAAAGAAAGGGCTTGTTACATAAATTAATTATGAGTTTCATACTTATGTGAATTATGATTGTTTGAATTACTATGGAATTCGTGAATGATGAAAAGTCATAACTTGTGTATGTGTTGATAGCTAAGGGAATTGCTTGCTATGTGATTTAAATAAAAATTGTATGCTAAAGTGCTAGGCATGGACTTATCATTAGTGAAATGGTAAAGGGAAAATGGTTCATGATTGCAGAAACTCTTGTTTCAAGTAGCCGTGATGTGAATAAGGACCATGGAAAAAGGGCTATTATTGCATAATAGTAGGAATTGTTGTGAGGAAAAATCCTTGTTGTGATTCGTATTTGTGATTGAAAGTAATGTGATGCTAAGTTGATGTTTTATGAATTGCTGGGTTAGTTCTTTGGATTATAATGTCGTTGATAAGATATGATATATTGATAAGTTAAATGAATGATGTGGGTGTTGTTGTCTGTTTGAGGTGACACACATATTTCAAACGTCAGACTTTATTTGACTTAGTGGTTTTTATTGTTGTTAATTGGATCCATGAGTGATCCGGGTTATTGACATAATTAGAAGGTATAATTTCTATTGATGCCTATTTAAAGAATAATTGAGGCAAGGTGGAACTTATTGTCGTTAGTCAAGAAGCATTGACTTGGTCTATTTTGTTAGTCGTGTTCTTGACTTGATGAATTGTCTTTTATAACATATACTTTCCTGGTTATTAGTTGTTGTCATTGGTCAGGGAGTTTACTTGGTAGATTTCTATATTGAATTATACCTATTTGATTTATTGATATTTATGGATATAAGGTAAAGTAAAGGTGTTGTTGACTTGTTGTTAGATGTGTTTATGCATAAACATATCCTTCTCATTGTTGCACGATAATACTTGATTAGTATTGCTCCTTGAGTGGTTGAGGTATATTGAGTGGGTAATTTGACTAGCTGTAAGCTAGTTGTGAGGCTAAACAAGTATATCTTGTCCTCAGGTGATAACTAAAAAGCTAGTTGTTTATAAATAATTGTTTGTTGAGGGTCGAATAGACTAATATGAGTTGTGGTTGAGAATTTATTGGTTAATGAAAACATGGTGTAGTGCTTGGTGATGTTGTTCTTGTTATAGCATTGGTTAGGGTGTAAGTGATGGGTAGAGTTTTCCCTAGGATAAGAGTTGATAAAAATCTCAGGCTAAGGTGGGTTCCAATTAAAATCTGGTATTCTGTGGTTTAGAGATATTTGGTGTCTTGAGGTGTAGTGATTGATGAAATTAAGGTGATATCATAATAGATAAGGGACATATTTTCCCATAGAAACTTTCAGAATGGAGTTTGGGTTAGTAGAACTCCAGATATAGTGTTTAACATAAAAAGGTTAGCACGAGATGTCAGAATCTGAGTATTGTGTTGTAAAAATGGCAAAACTGGAAAAAATCCCAAGTATCTGCCTCACCTATCTCGCTATAGAGGGAGGCAGGCCGCATCCATGAGGCCTCTATAGTGGGAATTATTTCACTATAACGGGAGTCAACAATGGTCAGTGGAGCTATAGTGGGAAGATCCCGCTATAGCGGGGCCACTACAATGGGAATTGGGCCCCTATAGTGGGCTCGATGAAGTAATGGTTCCGTTTTCTCCGAGTTTAGATATGGTCCCATCATGAAGTTTCATGGTTTCATTATTAGACCGCTATGAGAGAAATAACTAAATCGTGCATAAAGGTTTGACTCTGCATCTTCTGTCTTGAAAAGCCTCGGTAGAGAGGCTGGGTATAAATATGGTGTAGTTGATAAACGATAGTGAGTGGATAAGAAGGGTGCAATTTAAGAAACTCTGAAATTAGTGACTTTCTAATTCCAACCTCGTGTTTCTCTTCACCCAATACCCATTCGGGGATGAACGGATGGTAATGACCTATTCTGTTGTTACTGAAAATATCTGTGGTAAAGGTGTACAAATGTTATTCATCATAAGTGTTAGGATCAATTTCCATGTCAGTGCATTAGTTATGAATTAAGGTCATACAACACCCCTAGCACAAAGTTAAATTGAAAGTGTCTTTACCGATTTAGTTTTGGGCTAAGTTTAAACTAGAGTCAACTTCAAAAGAGCACTCCTCCTATAATATAAAGATTTATGGGTCTCAATACCGACCAAATTAAAGATCTCTGAGTCTTTTTTTGAACTCCACTGACCGTTTGTTAATCAGCTTTCTGAGTAAAAAGTTATGACCATTTTATTGAAGACCGTCCGTGCTGAAAAATTGAGGCCGCCGTAGCAGGATCAGGCTGCTATAGCGGGACAACAATGGTATTTAAGCCTATTTTTGATGGATTTCAGTTCCAAAACTCAAAATTATCATTCCCAAATCCTAGAGAGGCAATTTCTTCAGTTTTCCATCAATTTCCTCTGTCAAGGTATTTTTTTTCCATTAATCTAACGCTCGTTTGATTCTAAAATCCTTAGAATAACATTAGATTGATCATGGTGGTGGTAGAAAGTTAACCTAGATGGAATTTTCTGGTGTGAAGTGCATTAATAGGTTAAAATCCCTTGAATTTGAGTTAGTATTGATAGATTATATCCTTGGTACTAGAAATTGATCTAATCATTCCAAAATATAGAGATTTTGAGTTGATTGAAGGGTATAGTTAGTGGGTTTGAATTCTCAAAATATTTGTTTGAAGAGTAGTTGATTAATTACTCTTATAATTGTTGTTTATTAGATGATTTAGCCATTGAAAACGTGAAGAAAAAGGGAGATCATTCGTGGTATAGTTTACTTGTGGCAGCAGCTTGGCACCCCGGTAGGTTATGATTTATGAGTAGTAGACTGTGGATAGAAATCATATTCGTAATATAGATTTGAACGGAGAAATCATGCTTAGGCCTGCGGACACTGAGTTTGGATGGATAAATCAAGGAATTAATACAATAAAGACCTAATTGTGTGTTTTTATGTTAATGTATGAATCCTTGATAGGTGTTTTGTATTTGTATGACTCCATGGTGATTGTAATGTGAATTAAATGAATATAAATGATGATAAGGAGACTGTGTGAGTCTATAATCTTGTGATTCGACCTAAATACCATAAAAGGGTTAACTTGATATTATGTGTGTTTGGAATATGGTTGGACATTTCTCGTATACTTATTAGATGAGAGTTATAATAGGTCATTGTGACCACTCGACATCAGGAGACCCATCAATAGTCCCCTTATAATGAATCAGACCATGAGTCATTAAATGTGACGATGAGTTATCTTGAGACTTATCCATCGCGAGTCAGCAGTTTTTAAATATGTTTCCCCAGGGGTACTTTCATACTTTTTCTATTTTCTAGACATATACTACATCATTTTAAGGGTATTTTGAGAGGGGTTAATCGATCCTTTTTTATCATTCTCACCCAAATACTCAGAGAAATAATAGAAGAACGATTCAATTCTCTTAAGCCCCAAGAAGCAAGGGTTCTTCTCCAAAAGCTCCAAGTCCAAGTTCTTAGGCATAATTCTCTGAATTCCAGGTATGTGGGTATTCAATGAGGGCCTCCTTTCGCCCTCATGCCCAAAGCTATTTTCAAGTTCAGTTTTTATGAAATTCATGAATTAGGGCAAGTTTTCAAGTATTCTAATTTTATGATTTTTTTTCAGTATTTGTGTTTTTTTAAGTCAAAGAGGCCACATGGGCCATTTATTTGAAAATAAGAAAGAAAAGTCTGTACAAAAGAAGGCTTGACCCGTTAAGCCCAAAACAAAAAACAAAACAAAAAGGCAAAAACTAAAATCTACATCTATCATCGATCAAGAACAATTTAGAACCCAAATGGGAAAGTGAACTATTCATCTTCCTTCCTCAGTAATTTGAAGCAAATTAATCCACCAAATGAGAATCCATCTGCTCTATAGCTGAAACCAAGCTGAGAAAATCACTTCACCCCCTTTTCCATCTAAATTTCTGTATATCCAACTCCATATATCATCGAGCTTGATATGTATTCACTTAAGACATTCAAAATTCTCACGAATGCCATGAACCACCCTCAATGAAGACTTTTTCAACTCTATGTGGATAGATCTGGTGAGAAATTAGGAGAATCTTGGGAATTATGTTCTTCTCTTTTGTATCTATACCATTACATTGCCATTCCTATAAAATGACCTTTTGTCTGCTAGTCCAACTTATTTGACTATCTAATAGAATCTTCATATGTTATTGTGTTTTCTGCTCAAGATAATCTCACATTGGTCAGTTAATTGAATGGTTACCTTGTTTATCTTGTCTCTCAACAGGTTGAGCCTAAAAATCTAATACCACTGCCTAAGATTCAAGAAACATAGGTTCCTCATCCAACTCACTACCTTCGTTTGATTATTCCAAGTATTTTCCTATATGCCCCATCGCCTTAATTTTGCTTATTTGATGACTTGACTCTTGCCTGCATAGGGAAACCTCCTCTTGTATCTCTTAATTTGATGCATGTTACCATTTTAAACTTTGCTTATTCTGAGATTTAGGATAAGATTTCTTTCTAAACAAATTATCTTTCTTGCCTCTCCTGGTAAATCCTGCATTGAATTGTAAGTTATTATTTGTGTACCTACAAAATAAAACACTTGGTTAGCTAAAAATCCACCAATTTGTTGTCTTCTCTGTATGTGTGTACTACTTCAATCTTCCTTATTTCCCCAGCAATACCCTAAGGTATCTCCCAATTTCCATCTATTATTGGTTTTAGAGCTAGCGAGTCTGTTTCTAAGGTTAGTGAAAGCAACCTATCATTTATACAGACTTCCAGCCCTAATCTCAAAGCCTTTACCTCTGCAATCAAATTAGTACCGTCCTCCAATACTCTAGATTCTGCATAGACTAACTCACCCAGTGCATTCCTGACACAAAATGCTATAGAACTAGCTTTAGGGTTCCCTTTTGAGGTCACATCCGAGTTACATTTATATGCACATGATCTTGGAGGTCTCTAAACCACAACCGTACATCTGATTAAGGGTCTATACTCCTCAAGAAACTTAACTAAATCAGGCCATGAATTAGGCATATTCACTAACTAAGGATAGTTGTATTCGGCCAATAGAGTAATATTCTTTCTTATCTTCATTTCCATCTTGTAGATAGACATTCTGCCTCCATGAGCAATTGAGTTTTTTCTTTTCCAAATTTGCCACAAAATGAGCAAAGGTACTACTTTATAGATGATTTTAAGCTTAGGGTTGCCTTCAACATTCCACCACCTATAGATAGTATCCTTGAGCTATAAAAAAGGACCTGTTACCCCTGCTGCAGCTGTAAAATTTAACCAAATTCTGTTAGCAGATGAACA
This sequence comes from Capsicum rhomboideum, assembly GCA_031232105.1. NCBI lineage: Eukaryota > Viridiplantae > Streptophyta > Magnoliopsida > Solanales > Solanaceae > Capsicum > Capsicum rhomboideum. The sequence goes on along the minus strand of CP124711.1, from coordinate 34,710,356 downwards.
TTTAATAAATAAATGTTCAATGGTTTCCACCTGATTCTCTCCACAACAACAACAGATCACTTTTTCACTGACCTTCATCCTCATGAGAACTTCTCCAACAGAGAGTCTTTTCTTTCAAAACCTCCATATGAAAAAGGATGCCTTAAAAGGCAATCCCTTCACCCACAGTATTTGTGTTTCTAAATATCTCATGACCATGAATATCAATTTATGTATAATTTTAAATAGGGCTTTTACATATGTTACCGTTTTATGAACACACAATCCTAGATTCTTATAAAATTAGCATGAAAACATCTAATTGAAGCCTAATTTCATATGAGTATTCAGTATACCATGTTTATCATGACTTTTAGAGATAGTAAATTGCATATAACTAGTTCCATGATTTCAGTCATATTCAGTAATAGTAAATTGAACTAGTTTGTGTATTTTACTCAGCTTTTATATAACTATGAGCATATGTATATGATTATGGGAGTAGTAGTAAGCACCGAGAGGACACAGGTACAGATAACCCAAGTCCCAAACTATGTTCCATCGTAGGTTAAAGGGGTCCTCGCCATTTGAGAGTATCTCTCTTAGCCCGAATGGGCTCATGTATGAATTCTTCCCAGTTATGGTTCTTACCCTTGACAAGGTATAGAACACCCTCCCAACTTGGTTTACAGGTTGGATTCCATGTTGCTCACATGGTTTATGACGGTTACAAGAACCTCTCAAAGTTTCAGACTCAATATAGTACATGACTTAGTTCAGTTTGTATTTGCTTGAACTCATGACTTCTCACATTATTATTTCATATCAGTATGTATATGTATATTTGTGCATCTCAAACAAGGCCATTTTACTTCAGTCTAGTTTTACATATCAGTATAGCATTTCAATATTTATCAGTTTAATTTATATTTAAATAGCTCACATGCTCAGTACATTTAAAGTACTGACCACATACCTTTTATTGTGATGTATCATATCATGATATAGGTTCAGACGCTCATCATTAGCCCCATAATTGATACGTTCCAGTGCCATCCCAGCAGCTGAAAGTGATGAGTCCTCATCATTCGAGGATGAGAGTCTTTATTTATTTCAGTATTCCTTTCTAGTTTTCAGGCAGTTTAGAGTTATCTGGGACTTGTCCCAGCAACTCATCATTTAGTAGAGGTTTTCAGACAGATAGTATATTTTTCAGCTTTATGGTTATGTCAGACATTTCTAGTTTTGAAATTCAGCATTAGTATTGGTTCAAACTTCTTTTATTAGATTATTTTACTTTTAGCTTCCGCTCAGTATCCCTTATTTTCAGTGTTTTAGTGTCATACTATACCATGGGTTAGCTTGGGGTCACTTGTGGCCCTAAGCATCGTGTTACATCCAGGGTGTAGTCTTGGGTTGTGACAAACTTGGTATCAGAGAATCAAATTTAAAGTGTCCTAGGGTGTCTGAAAGCCACGTTAAGTAGAGTCTCGTTCATGGGTGTGAAGCTCGCCATATTTATGAAGGAGAGGCTATTAAACATTATAGGAAAGTCTCACTTATTTTATGTTCATATCGTGCGATAGAGTGTGAACTTAATTTAATCTCCTTCTAATTCGTGCTCTATGCATTTAATGAAAAAACCTCCCAAAGAGCCAATGGAAGAAGGAAAGGAAATGGAAACCAGAAAGCTCCACCAGCTCCAGTAGATCCCTAAACGAGAAAGTCTGACATGTCGAGTTTAGGGTTGATTTTTACAAATCCTTTCTACTTTGCCTTGCTCGTTCTTGCTAAGGCTATGACCAATTAGGTCAACCAGTAGGCTGTTGCACAAGCTTACCCAAATGGGAATACAACTGCTATGAGATTTTTGGATTTCACTCTGATGAATCCTCCAGAGTTCCATGGTTTGAATTTTGATGAAACACCACAAGACTTCATCGATGAGGTTCAGAAGATCACTCCAATTATGGGTATCACTCCAATTGAAAGTGTAGACTTAGCTTCTTATAAGTTGAAAAGAGTGGCTCAAACTTGATATAAGCAATGGAAAGAGGGTAGACATGCGAATCCAGGCTTAGTTGATTGGGATGAGTTTGTGACTATTTTATAGACAGGTTCTTTCTATGTGAGTTGAGGGAAGCTAAGGTTGAAAAGTTCATTAATTTAAAGTAGGGTAACATGACTATGAAGGAATATTCTCTAAAGTTTACTCAACTCTCTAGGTATGCTTCAGAGATGGTTGCAGAGCCAAGGGCTCAATTGAGTAAATTTATGTCAGCTGTTTCTAAGTTAGTGCTCAAGGAGTGCATGACTGCTATACTTGTTGGGGATAGGAAATATCTAGACTTATGACTCATGCTCAGCATATTGAGAAAGTAATGATAAAGAAGAAGGAAAGGGGGGACTAAGAGAGCTAGAGCAGGCAACTTTGACTATTCTCAGTAGAAGTTGGGCGGTGGGAATCACTCCTAGTATCCGCAGAGATCTTCTGCTCCAACACCATCATCTGCCAGTATTTCATCTCCCAGGCCCAGGCAGGATTATAATGGTAGAGCACCAGGCTCTATGTCTCATTACAGTGTTTCAAGTGGTCATCTTATCCCACCTTGTAAGAAGTGTAGGAAAAACCACCCCGGAGAATGTTTGATAGGTAGTGATGGATGCTTTAGTTGTGGGAAGTCAATTAGACTCTGAGATTGCCCATCAACCAAGAGAAGTAATATCAGTGGTTGTACTAAGTCTACCTCCTCAGTAGCTCCAGTAGGTCGCCCAACTCAGCAGGGTGCCTCATCTAGTGCATGTGGCAGGCAACGCCATAACATATTTTATGCTTTACAGACTCGATAGGACTAGGAGGGTTCCTCTGATGTAGTCACTAATATGTTATGAGTATTCCATATTGATGTATATGCCTTGTTATATTATGGATCCACACTTTTCTTTGTGACTCCTTATATTGCAGTAGATTTTGGTGTTAGTCCCAAAACCTTATCAAAACTCTTCTCAGTCTCTACTCCTGTTGGTGATCACTTATAGCTAAATAGGTATATCGAAATTGCCAATCATAGTTTCCCAGAAAATCACCACAATTGATTTAGTAGAGTTAGATATGACTGATTTTGATGTCATTCTTGGCATGGATTGGTTACATTCCTATTATTCCTCAGTCGACTGTAGAAATAGAGTCGTTACGTTTTAGTTTCCAAATGAACTAGTCTTACAATGGAAGGGTAGTATATCAGCTCCTATAGGTTGGTTTGTCTCTTACCATAAGGCTAGGAAAATGATCTCTAAAGGGTTGCATCTACCATTTAGTTTGGGTTAAGGATTCCAAGTCCAAAACCCCAACTCTTTAGTTAGTTCCTATTGTAAATGAATTCCTAGAACTATTCCCTAAAGATCTACCCGGAGTCCCTCTCGAGCAGTAGATAGACTTTGGAATAGACCTTCTTTCAGATACCCAACCTATCTCAATTCCTCCTTACAGAATAGCTAAAGCCGAGCTTAAGGAAAGGAAGAAACAGTTAAAGGACCACTTAGACAAAGGTTTCATTAGACCCAACAACTTTTCATAGGGTGTTCCAGCTTTTTTCATGTGTAAGAAAGATAGTTCTCTCAGAATGTGCATCGATTACCATCAATTGAATAAAGTCATAGTCAAAAATAAGTATCCCATTTCTAGGATTGATGAATTGTTTGACGATCTTCAGGGTGCTAGTTGTTTTTCAAAGATAGACCTCAGATCTGTCTATCATCAACTCAGAGTTAGAGAATGTGAAATTTTGAAGACAACCTTTAGAACACGGTATGGTCACTATGAATTTATTATTATGTTTTTTGGACTAACAAATGTTCCTGAAGCTTTTATAGACTTGATGAACAGAGTGTTCAAGTAGTACTTTGACATGTTCATCATTGCCTTTATAGATGACATCCTTATTTATTCTTGGAGTGAGGATGAACATGCAGACCATTTGAGGATTGTCTTGCAGACTCTCAAAAATTGCCAATTATTCCTTAAGTTCAGCAAGTGTGAATTATCGTTGAAATCAGTAGCATTCCTTGTCACATGATTTCTGGTGAGGGCATTCAGGTTGATCCTCAAAAGAGTAAAACAGTTAGAAAATGGCCTAAACCCATCTCTCTATCAGACATTAGGAGTTTCTTAGGTTTAGCTGGTTACTACAGACAGTTTGTTGAAGGATTTTTATCTATTTCTTCTCTTATGTCCAGATTGACTCAGAAGAAAGTCAAATTTTAGTGGTTCGATGCTTGCGAGGAGTTTTCAAGAGTAGAAGACTCGACTCATTTCTGCTCTAGTTTTGACTCTATTAGAGGGTCCAAATAGTTTTATTATTTACTGTAATGGTTTCGAATTTATCCTCAGTTGTGTGTTGATGTTGTATGGTAAGGTCATATCATATGCCTTTAGACAACCCAAACCCTATGAGAAGAAATACCCAGCTCATGATCTCGAGTTGGCAATAGTTGTTTTTGCCTTAAAGATTTGGAGACACTATCTTTATGGAGTTCATATGGATGTGTTTGCCGATCATAAGAGCCTTCAGTATGTCTTCAGTCAGAAAGATCTAAATCTTTGTTAGAGGAGATTGCTAGAGTTGTTGAAAGATTATGATATGAATGTCTTGTATAATTTGGGTAAATCCAATGTAGTGGTTGATGCTCTTAGCAGACTTTCTATGGGTAGTATTGCTCATGTAGAGTATGTAAAGAAAGAATTAGTTTGTGATATCCACAGACTTGCTAGATTGAGAGTTCAGTTGGTTGACTCAGCCGAAGGTAGTGTCATGGTTTAGAATATTCTTTAGTGGCAGAGTTGAAGGCAAAACAGGATAGAAATCTTATTTTGCTTAAGTTAAAGGAAGTAGTTCAAGATTAGAAAATTGAGATTTTCTCCCAAGGGGGAGATGGTGTTTTTCGTTGTTTGGGCCAATTATGTGTTCCAAATATAGATTACTTGAGACAATGGATATTCATATAAGCTCACAGTTCCTGATATTCTATTTACCCAAGTGCCACCAAGATGTACTGTAATCTACGGGAATTCTACTGGTGGAATGAGATAAAAAAACGATAATGTAGAATATTTGGCTAAGTGTCCAAATTTCTAGCAAGTTAAGGTTGAGCACCATAGACCAGGTGGTATGACTCAGAATATCAGTATTCCTACCTGGAAGTGGAAAGTTGTGAATATGGACTTCATTGTAGGTTTACTTCTTACTCGCCGATGACATGACTCTATATGGGTTATTATTCATCGAATGATCAAGTCAACACATTTCCTGCCAGTTAACACTATAAATTCAGCCAAGGATTATGCTAGACTCTACCTTAGAGAGTTGGTCAAGTTACATAGATTTCTTTGACTATCATTTTGGATTGGGGTACTCAATTTACTTCACAGTTCTGGAAGTCTTTTAAAAAAGGACTTGGAACCCAAGTTCATCTTAGCACAACTTTTTACCCACAGATAGATGGTCAGGTAGATAAGACCATTCAGACTTTAGAGGATATGTAAGAGCTTACGTGATCAACTTTAATGGTAGTTGAGATGACCACTTGCCTTTGATTGATTTTTCTTATAACAACAGTTATCACTCTAGTATTCAGATGGCTTCGTTTAAAATGCTTTATGGTAGGAGGTGTAGATCTTATATTGGTTGGTTTGAAGTTGGTGAAACCACTTTGATAAGGCCTGATTCAGTTTATGAGGCTATGAATAAAGTTTAGATGATTAGAGAAAGGTCAAAAATGAATCAGAGTTATTAGAAATCCTATGCAGATGTAAGGAGAAGAAGCTTGAGTTTATGGTTGATGATTAGGTTTACTTGAAATTTTTTCCCATGAAAGGGGTGATGAGATTTGGCAAGAAAGGAAAACTCAGTCCATGATATGTTGGTCCCTATAGACTTTTGAGCCACATTGGCAATGTTGCCTATGAGTTAGACTTGCCTGCAGCTTTAGCATCGGTGCATCTAGTTTTTCATGTGTTTTTGTTAAAGAAATTAATTGGAGATCCAGCTTCTATTGTGCCTTTAGAGAGTGTGGACGTGAAAGATAGTCTCTCTTACGAAGAGGTTCCAGTTAAGATTGTCGATCGTCAGGTTCATAAGTTGAGAAATAAGAAAGTTGCTTTAGTGAAAGTTCTTTGGAGGAATCAGCTAGTTGAGGGAGCTATATAGGAGGCAGAAGTAGATACGATGACCAAATACCCTCACCTCTCCCCTTCTAGTTTATTTCCATCTTGAGGTAATAGTTTCCTCCTTAGTATTCCTTTTAGTTTCATGTACCTCAGTTGCTCTCATGTCTTAGTATGCATGCATGTTTCATGAATCCTGTTCACCTTATGTTTCAATCAAAAATAATTTATTATGTAGGTAATCAGCTTTTAGAACTAAGTTTTGGGGTTGCAACTCTTTCCTTATCTTTTCAGACTAGTTTGTTTTCATTCGAGGATGAATGTTCCCAAGGGGGAGATATTGTAACACCTCAAAAGTTCCTAAGACTCCATTTCAGATTTAATACAAAAAACCAGTTAAAACCAGTAAATTTTTTTGCAAAACGACCTAGGCAACGTGTCGTCATAAGTGAAAATGACTCACTAGGAGAGTTGTCCTAAGTGTTAGCCATAAAGTCTAGAGGATAAAATTAGCTCAGTGGTGACGCTTCCAAATAATGAGTCATTGTCACCTACGACGACTCATCTTGGGAGTCGTGCTGAAGATCTAGCCAAAAGTTCTGAAAGATTATTTTCTTACCCAAGTGGCAACGACTCAGTGATGATAAGTCATCATCAGTCATGAGCTTCCGTACTGAAGAAATCTTATAAAAGTTCTGAAAATTAAAAAGCATGCCCAATGCCAACAACCCCTGATGACGAGTTTTTGTATGTCACAATGGGTTGTTGTGACCACTCGTTGTAAGGAGACCTATCAACAGTCCTCTCATAATGACTCAGACGATAAGTCATTGTAAGTGACGACAAGTTATCTTGAGACTCATCCATCGAGATTCAACAGTTTTTAAGTACGTTTCCTTAGGGGTATTTTCATACTTTCCCTATTTTCTAGACCTATACTATGTTGTTTTAAGGGTATTTTGAGAGGGCTTAAGAGGGATTAATTCGATCCTTTATACTCATTCTCACCCAAACACTTAGATAAATAACAGAAGAGCAATTCAATTCTCTCAAGCCCCGAGAAGCTAGGGTTCTTCTCCTATTGCTCCAAGTCTAAGTTCTTTGCCATAATTTTTCAAATTCTAGGTATGTGGGTATTCATTGAGGGCATCCTTTCACCCTCATGCCCAAAGCTATTTTCAAGTTCAGTTTTTATGAAATTCATGAATTAGGGCAAGTTTCAAGTATTCCAATTTTATGATTTCTTTTGATATTTGTGTTTCTAAATATCTTATGACCATGAATATCAGTTTATGTATGATTTTAAATAAGGCTTTTACATATGTTGCAATGTTATGAACACACGATCCTAGATTCTTATAAAATTAGCATGAAAACATCTAATTGAAGCATAATATCATATGGGTATTTAATATACCATGTTCATCATGATTTTCAGAGATAGTAAATTGCATATAACTAGTTCCATGATTTCATTCATATTTAGTAATAGTAAATTGAACTAGTTTGTGTATTTTACTCAGCTTTCAGTATAACTATAAGTATATGTATATGATTATGGGAGTAGTAGTAAGCACCGAGAGGACACGGGTTAAGATAACCCAAGTCCCAAACTATGTGCCATCGTAGGTTAAATGGGTCCTCACCAGTTGAGAGTTTCTCCCTTAGCCCGAATGGGCTCATGTATGAATTCATCCCAGTTATGGTTCTTACCCTTGGTAAGGTATAGAACACCCTTCCAACTTGGGTTACAGGTTGGATTCCATGTTGCTCACACGGTTTATGATGGTTACAAGAGCCTCTCAAGGTTTCAGACTCAGTATAGTACATGACCCTTAGTTCAGTTTGTATTTGCTTGAACTCATGACTTCTCAAATTATTATTTCATATAAGTGTTTATATGTATATTTATGCATCTCAGACAGGGTCATTGTACTTCGGTCTAGTTTTACATATCAGTATAACATTTTAGTATTTATTAGCATATTTTATTTTTGCATAGCTTACATGCTCAGTACATTCAAAGTACTGACCACATACCTTTTCTTGGATGTTTCGTATCATGATATAGGTTTGGATGCTCAGCATTAGCCCCAAGTCGATATGTTCCGGTGCCATTTCAATAGCTGACATTGGTGAGTCCTCATTATCTAAGGATGAGAGTCTTTATTTATTTCAGTATTTCTTTCTAGTTTGCATATAATTTAGAGTTAGGTAGGGTCTATTAGAGGGTATGACTTACAGTGGTGGTTTGATCGGTACTCCAGAAGGTTCTTAGACAAGAGTAGGAGTTAAGACTCCAAATCAACAACTTATCCCAGATTTTCAAGGCCTAGTGGGATAACCTATAGTGCCTAGATTTGATGGTATGCCTCTATCAGGTATAAGAGCCTCATGTGTGGTTAGACCAGTTATGTCTGATGAGGAAAAAAAAATATTTGAGAGGTTTAATAAGATGGATCCACTTTAATTTCAGGATGGTCAAACCGATAATGCTTATAAGTTCTTGGTAAGTTGTTACGAGAGGCTTCAGAGTGTGGGGTTGGTTGAATACCAAGGGATTGACCATACAACACTTCAGATGTATGGCCCTTCCAAGCAATGGTGATGTTCTTTTATTGATTTCAGAATTGCAAGATCTCTACCTATGACTTGGGGGCTTTTAGCCCCAGCCTTTCTAGATTGGTTTGTTCTCTATAGCTTGAGGGATGAGAGGAGACATCAGTTTAAGCATCTGATTCAGGAGGGGATTTCTATGACTGAGACTGAGACCAAGTTCTATGAATTATTTTGCATGCCTTAGTTATTTTACCAGATAATACTGAGAGATGCTCGGGTTTATGAGGGGTTTGACTTTTTAGATTCGAGAGGATACTTTTCAAACAACTTAGACTAGGGTTTATTTTCAGCAAGTAGTCGAGGTGGCCAAAGAGTTTGAACTTATACATCGTGAGGAGTCTGGGGACTTGAAGGATAAGAGGTCTAGTACTTCTGGTCAGTTTAGTGGTACCACATATGAAAGTAAGATTTCATTCAGGAGAGGTTTCTTTCCTCAATACAGTAGACCAATTGATGCTACCATTTAGGCGTTCATGGATAGGTATTCTGAACGAGACTTCTTTAGTCTAGGTCAAACTTCTCATGGTCCTTCTAAAAAGGTTTTAGGTTATGGTGGCCATTCTGGTCATTCAGGTTCATCCGAGTAGACTTCTATTTGATTAGGTTGTTTTACATATGAGGATACAGGGGACTATAAGAGGTATCACCCATAACTTTTATAGAGGGGTCCACAACAGGTTTTTCAAGCTCCAGCCAGGGCAACAATACTATCAGCTACAGTTTGTAGTAGTTCACAAGATAGTAGCAGTGGTGGTAGAGAAATGACTCAGACAAGAGCGAATCAGGCTAATTGTTATATTTTTTGGGGTTGGCCAGAGGCAGAGGCTTTTGATGGTGTTATCATAGTTATTATTCCCGTATGCCATTAATCTGCTTTGATGTTATTTGATCCTAGTTCTATTTTTACCTATGTGTCTGTATATTTTGCATCAGGTCTTGATATGATGTGTGAATGTCTTTTTGTGGCTATTCATTTTGTTACCCTAGTGGGTGATTCTTTAGTGGTGGATTGGGTGTATTGATCATGTGTCGAGACTCTTTTAGGCTATGATTCTTGGGTGGATTTGATTATTTTTGATGTGGTGGATTTTGATATGATCTTGGTCATGTATTGGCTTTCTCTATATCATGCTTTTTTGGATTGTCATGCCAAGACAATCACTTTAGTCATGCCTGGTGCTCTAAGGTTAGAATGGAAGATAACCCAGGATTCATACCACAAGAGGGTGATTTCTTTCCTTAACACTCATCAATTGGTTGAAAAGAGCTGTCTCTCCTTTGGCTTATGTTCATGACACTAGTACTGACACGCCTCCTTTCGAGTTAGTGAGAGTCGTAAGACAGTTTCAGGATGTGTTTCATATGATCTTTTGGGTGTTTCGCCAGATAAAGATAATGAGTTTAGCATTAATTTGGAGTCAGGAACTAAACCCATTTTCGCTCCTCCTTATAGGATAGCTCAGACGGAGTTGAAGGATTAGTTACAAGATTTGTTGGGTAAAGGATTTATTAGACCTAGTGTTTCATCTTGGGGTGCTCCAATGTTGTTCAAAAAAAAGAAAGATAGGTCTATGCAGATGTGTATCGATTACCAACAATTGAACAAAGTGACCATCAAGAATAAGTGCCCTCTTCGTGCATTGATGACTTATTTGATCAGCTTTAGAGTGCTTTGGTATTTTTGAAGATTGATTTGTGATCAGACTATCACCAATTAAAGATTAGGGTTTTGAATATCCCTAAGATAGTTTTCAGGATTCGGTATGACTACTATGAGATTCTTATTTGTCACGGCTCGAGCCTACACCCTGTAAGCAACACGATACTTAAAACCATAAGTAGTCTCAAGCTAACTCATAGTACTGGCATGACACTAAATCATATCTGTACTATATTAAAAGTGTGAAGACCCTTAGAAAAGTGATCCGAACTTTTTGCCCTTCATTAAAAGATACCGCAATAGACAAAATTGTCTTTTCACTTATTTCCTTCAGTTATTACTTAATTATTAAAAAATTAAAGAATCCTAAAATATATGATAAATTAATATTGGTAGATTTTTTTTCCTTGTGTACATGAAAAAGGAGTATTAGAATATATGGTAAAAGAGAAAAGGAAAAATATAAGGACTTTTAAATCGAAAAAAATTAAGGACTCCTAAATTATATGGTAAGGAATATAGTGAATTATTTTTGGTAATATAGTGAAAAATTAAGGACTCTTAAACTATATGGAATTTTTTAAACCTAAAATATATGTCTATTTTATACGTACATGTACGTGAAAGAAGACATTTGCTTCTGCTCCTGTATCAATCATAGGTGTGTAATATCTATTATAATATCCTTCTACTATTATCTTCGCAAGTATATATATTTTGGGCATGATTTTAAATATTCATATTATTGTTCTTTTTATTATTATATTTTTATTTTTGTAATTGATAGTCAATTGTGTGTTTTCTAATTTGTATGGTTTTAGGGATTCTAACCAGTTTATTCCTAATGTAAGTTTTTGATTAGTTTGACATATTTTAAATTGTATTGTTATAGGTATTCCACCAAGTATTAATTCTTTTTCTACTATGTCTTCCATTTTTGCTAATATCTTTGGTAGTTCAGCATTTAATTGTGTATTTGTGATAATTTCATCTTCTGTGACTAATTCTTTTGATATATAATTTTCTTCCTGGCCTGTATTTATTAATATCAAGTATATCTGTTGATCCATAATTCCTGTTATATAGTAATGAGGTGTTTTGATATTTTGTATAATATTGTTGATTGAATCTTATGATGTGTAGTTTATTCTCTTAGAGGTACTTATTCTTGATGATGTTGTAGGTGTATCATTAATTATTCTTTTTGAAGTACTAAGTCTTTCTCTTACTATGTCTAAGTCAGTATCTATATCCAATTCTCTGTAATCATAATTGTTATTATCTATTACTGTAACAATTTTTTCAAAGGGATTTTCTATCTTAATTCGATTTATCTTGTTTCTTGCTTTTACAGTATGGTTTGTAGTATATATATATAGATTTTTACATCTTGCCGTAAATATTTTACTTCCGGGTGCTAGTTCTATTCCTGACATTTTCCAATATAAAACTAATGATTTATCTATGTTTGTATCCGTTACTGCTACTGAATAATTAGCACTTATTATAAATTTGAATTTTTGGTATATTAAATTTCCTTTAACTGCGCTTATAACGCTTTTCTCAATAGGGTGTATAATTCTATCATCTGCTAAATATATTTCAATCGGGGTATCTATTCCTTCTCTAAAGCATGCTTTGATTAGTATCTCTGTTCCTCCTAAGTGTACATATTTTATTGGGATTTTTGATTTTATATTCTGTATTTCTTTATTTACTAATTTTTTGTTTAATATGGGAATTTTCGCTTTTCCTTTTATATATTTACAGTCTATAATATGTTCTTTTTGACTAATTACATAATATTCTTCTTTTGGTGGTTTAAACCATTGTTTGATTATTGGTACATCTAATATCTTGTTTATGCTTAAGTCTAATTCTTTCTTTTTTATTTGGTCAAATATGTGATTATCAAATATTAGTTTTTGTTCTGATGATTCTGCATCTTGGTATTCTTCTCTATCAATTATTTGGATATCTTTTTCAGTCATATTCATTTTCTTCTTCCGATTCATTTATACTTGTATCTGAAAAGTCATATATGCTATCATTGCTTTCTAAATCATAATCTATATAGTTTATCTGTATGTACTCGTCTTTGTCTATTGTGACTTCTGAGATTTGTTTTTTCTTTGGGTCTTTAGGTATTTTACAATCTTTAGCTAAATGACCTAATTTTCCACAGTTATAGCATGTGCATTCTGCTAATGTTTTCTTTTTCTTATATGGTCTTTTGGTCTTATAATTTTTTACATAATATCGTCGTCGTGGTTGTTTATATTTATATCTAGTTTTATGTGGTTTATATTTGGTGTATCGTTTTCTTCTTTTATAATATTTTTTATCTATACATCCAAATTGTGGTGCCGTTTTATTTTTGCAACACGATAAATTTTTTATTATTGTTTTATCTAAAGTAATATTTTCTTTGTATTTGTCACATAAGTCTATAAACCAATGTTGTAAATATTTTATTCTAGCTCCTAAGGTGTCTGTTAATCCTGCCTCAGTCCAATCTTTTGTTATTTTTGATCCAAAAGGTTCTGGTAATTTTGTAAAATATAGTTTCCTTATATCAGTTCCTTCTGTTGTAGTATACATTCCTTTATAATAATAATCTTTAAAGGCACAAGTATATTCTTCTATATAACACATGTTACATATAGCTAATTTTTGCATTAAATTTCGATGTATTACTTTTTATTTATTTTGTTCTTCTATGTCTGTTGTCATGCTGCTAAATTCATTTCGTATAGCAATTTCATATTTGTTTAATATTTCTGTATTTGTTGTAGCTGCATCTCCTTCACTATTCTTGTTATTTCTTAATACTGTTAAGCTTGCAGTACTTGAATTTTGTAACCATAATTTGGCTGTTCCTATCAGTGTTCTTTCTATATAAGCTGGCGTTTCTGCCATTGATATTTTATTATCTACTAGTTGCTTAGCAATATATCCCATCCATAATTGGATTGCTTTATTTGGGTCAGCGACACAATCTAAGTCTAAAAAGTTATGTTGTTCAGTTGTTTGTTTTGGTTGCCATTTTGTATTTACTCTTCGTTCCCATAAGGTTCTATTTCTATCGTCTGTATCATAAACATATGTAGCATAATTGGGGTTTGAATGTTTATTTATTCTTGTTCTTGATGTTCCTGGCTTATTTTCTACCGTTCCTGCATTAACTTCTATTTGTGTATTATTTATTTGTTCTAAAAATTCTGTATATGTTTCACTAGTTTCAGAATAGGTGTCACTTTCATTACCATCCTTATTATTTATAGTATCTATCCTAATATTTTGTAAGTTTGAATCAGTATTACTTTGTTCTGCTTCTTCCATTTGCATTTTAGCTTTAAATTGTTCTATTTCTTTTGTTAACCTTAACTCTTGTTCTTGGTCTCTTTTCTTTTCTTTTTCTTTTTGTTTGTCACTATATAATTTCTTTAGCATTTCTAATTCTTTTTCCAATTCTAATATTTTATTATTTTTTGTTTCCTCTAAATGTTGTATTTCTTCTTTTGCTTGTTTTTTTATTTTGTCAATTTCATACTGTCTATCTATTTCTTCATTTTCTTTAGAAATTCAGACCATAGCGGTTAAACTATCTTCTAGTCTAACTGTTTCTTTTTCTAACATTAGATATAAAGTATTGCCTATTTTCTTATATCTTCTTCCTAAATTTGAAAAGATTATAGCTATTTGTAATCCATCTGGGTTTGTGAATGTTTTTTCGTCTACTGCGTATTCTTCTTTATTCATTTATAATCTGTGTTCGTACTTATATTCTAAATGGGATAGTTGTAGTTCTAACTCAAATATAGTGTTTCTTTGTGTATCTATGGATTGTTTATTTACTCCTGCAAATATATTATAGTTTAATCTTGCCTGTCTTTCTTCTAATTCTTGTTGTAATCGAATAATTTCTTCTAACAATTGTTGTCTATATTGATTATCTGTATTCATATTCTCCTATTTTTAAGATGTTGAACTAATTTATACTCTGCTTTAGATATTTTATTTATAGATAAGATAATCTATGGTTGTTTATTTTACTGATACTTAGAGATTTGTATTCTGGGTATAAGGTATTTAATGTTTTCTTGATTTTTTTGTAGTTTTTTATTCCTCTTTACTTGTTGTTTATTTACTTTTTGTACTATTATTTTTTCCTTCATTTGTTCTTCAGTATCCGTAGTATATAGTATATCATTTATATAAGCATGTTGGTTTCTAGTATCTTGTGCTTTAGTAATTCCATATTCTTGGTAATTTTGTATTTTTGTAGTCATTAAAATATTGTAGGTATTATATTTTTATACATAGCTCTGATATCAATTGTGGGGTGCGGATCAAGGATCATTGTAGGGTGGTAAATGCTTCATTATAATATTGTTTTTCTAATGTAATTAAGTGGTTCATTTGTCTTATAAGTTCTGTCATTTGTCCTAAGTATTGATTATTACGGGTTTGGTGGTATTTTAGTATAGTAGATATTAATAAATTTTGTGTTGATTTTCTTTCTTGTCTGGTTTGTGTCCAATTTTGAAGTGCTTCGTAGTTGATCATTTTAATCTGAATAATTTAATCTGAATAATACAAATCTGAATAATCATAATCATAACTATCTTCATCATCATAGTATGAAACCGTAAAATCTAGCCAACTATCTTGCATTAATTTCATTATTTCATGGGTTTTTAATAACTCGTAGATTATTCTTCGTGTATCACTATCTAGGTGTCTTAATGTATATAATAAAAGTATTTTGTAATTTTCATCTTCATCTATTATGTATGTGTAAGAACTTAATTTATAAGTATCTGTTTCGGTTCTAGATTCATTATTATCTGTACTAGTACTAGGTGTGTCTGTGTGTGTGTTCATGTCATGTAGGTGACTAAACATACATATTCCCGTCTAACCTCTTTTTTTATCATTATCTCTATCATGTTTTAATATATTATTCTGAACAATCTTTTTTGGTCACTACCATGCATTTCGGCTTCAATCATTTACCCTAACAACGCCTCAACTTTGTCTACTCCCCTTTAACGGCATTCCTCGCCTACTTGGTTTCGACTTTAGGATGGCATAGTCTGGGCTTAACTACTCTTAGCCTATTTTCATGGCAAACTTACTCAAGATGTTCAATATAATTGTACTATAACATGATAAATAACAATGATACTTAAGAGATTATAAGGAATATAAAAGTTTAGCTATTCATAGTCATGAGTATGTGTACCTGAGTTGGTTTGTCAGATTGCTCCATATCTTAAAAGGTTTAAGTAATTTTTGTTTGTAATTGGGAAGAGAGAATTTTATTTATGAAGGCTGTTGCTCAACACATGAGGCTTACTTACATTTACTTACATACTGCCTATTTATAGAGAAAAGAAGTGCCAACAAACGGCTCTTCAAAAATTGAAAGAATAAAGGTAAAATTACTGTGCGACTCTTACTATTTGCACAGTTATGACTCTTACTGTATACTTTACGACTTTTCTAAAAAAGAAACTATTCACATGTCACATCCTACTTTACTTTACATATAAAACAAAAGACTTTAAGAAAAGAAAGGTAAACGTAATTACATATGTTTTTCTTTGTCTGCCATCTTTTGCTTTCCTATCTTCTTTTGCCTTATCTTCTTTGCTTGCTTGATTGATTACTCCAGCTGGACGTCTGGCATATCAACACTATCTCCTCCATTGCATTGGGTACATTTGTGGTCTGGGTACTTACTAACTAATTTGCAATATCTGGCCAATATATTTTGTGAAATAAAATTGTTTTTTAATGCTCTTGTCAATGGTTGCTCTTCTGGTTTAAGTAAGGATAATATCCATTTATGGACTTCATCCATATCTCCTTGGCGTATCTCCCTTGAATTTGAATAAATCATGACTTGGTTTCTGACAGTATAACTCCATATGGCATTGCCGTTTAAGTAGTTATTTGCTAGTTCTTGGATAATTGTGGCTATACCAATAGCTCTTTTGTTTGCATAAAAACTTGGTATATCATTTTCTGGTATCTCTGGTTGTTGTTCTATCTCTTCTGGGATAATCATATCTCTTGTCATTCCAATTTTTATCACTTGTATAACTGGTTTTACTTCATTGTACAATATTTCCGCTGGTGCTGTATAAAACTTAATGTAAAATAGGTCTCCTTTTGTAACTCTTTTGTATCTTGTGAATGCACTTTGTAGTTCTGGTATACCGAATAATTCCTCTCCACTGTATGTGTATATGGTATTAATTAGTCCGTATGCATAACATGATCTGATTAAATTTGCACTAGTCTTGGGTTGTGCAATTAGCTTATTGTATCCTTGTAATTTTTGGGTAATATAATCTTGGGTTGGTTCTTGAGTTGTTGTAGATCTTGGATGTTGGTTTAAATGTGTTTGTATTTCGTGGATATTTCTAATGTAGTTTTGGGAAATGTGGTTGTAAATTCTTTTATCACTATTTAAGCTTTCTGCATATGTAGAAGTTTGTGGGGTTGTGGTATTTTGGGTAGTATGTAATTTTGGTATGAAAGGTTTTGCAAATATGCTATTTAGGTTACTGTTTGTATAGGGTTTCTTTGTAACTGGTTCGCTGGAACCTGCATCATTAACAAACTTGTTATGGGTTTTACGGAGTTTCCCAATGTCTCCTTGTACCTCTGGATGTTTAGAGTCTTCCGATCGACTTTTCTCAGCAGTTTTACAGTCATGCGGCTGACTAACTGACTTTTGTCTAACTTCATTGATTTGTAATTTTTGTGTATGTATCTCAATGTCCATACTTTCCACTTTTGTGCAAAGTGTAGTAAGGGCTTTGAGTATATCTTCCATTGTTGTTTTATCTGGTTCTGTCTGCGTGGCTTTGTCTTGATAAGTGGTCTGCAATGACATTCTTATCAGATCTAATTACTTCAATTGTAAAAGTGAAATTTTGTATATTTAATACAAGTCTTCGTATTTCCTTTGTTGTAACTGAATCCTGTATTTTCCTTGTAATCCACCATTTTAATTGTGTATTATCTGTTCTCACAATAAATTTGTTATACACAATATAAGGTTCAAATGCTAATAAACATTTATATAAAGAAAATAATTCTTTCCTGTTTATTTCCCATTTCAATTGTGGTTCGGTATATGTTCCCGAATGATATCTACAATTGTGTTCAATTTTTTCATTGTCATATTTATATTTAAGTATTCCTCCGTAACTATGATCACTAGAATCAGTTTCTACAATATATATAAAGTTTCTGTTTTCGTCTGGAAAATATAATTTAGGTAGGTTTTTACACATGGTTTTAATTTTGTGTATATGTAATTTGTCTCTTTCATCAAAATAGTACTCAGTATCTTTTTTTAATTTTTTGTGTAAGGGTTTTAAGTATTCTGCTAGTTTGGGTACATAATCTCTCACTTGGTTGACTAATCCTAAGAATGATTGTAACTTCTTTTTTGTATCTATTGTTTCATCTAAATCAATTATTTTTTGTACTATATGGGTTTGCATTTTTATTCCATTTTTATCTATTTGTATTCCTAAGAATTCTATTTGATTTTGCGTTATTTCTGCTTTTGTTTTGCTTAAGTTGATTCCTGAGATTTCAATTATATGTATGAATTTTTCTAATAATTTTATATGTTCATCTTGGGTTCTTGAATATAAGAGTATATCGTCTATATAGACTATACAATTTTCTAGTTGGTTAAAATAGTTATCCATAAAGTTTTGGTATCTACCTGGTGCATTTTTATATCCAAATGGTAATACATTCCACTCATAAAATCCTTGTGGTACTGTGAATGCTGTTAATTTCTTAGATTCATCTGTTAACTTTAGGTGGTAAAATCCTGATTTACAATCAAATTTGCTGAAATAATTATAACCTTGTATTTGTCTGATTTTTAATATCTTATTTGGTATTGGGTAATTATAAGTTTTAGTTTTAGCATTTAGGTTTCTATAATCAATAACCATTCTACTTTTTCCTCTTTTTTGTTCACTGTGTTTAGTAACTATAAAAGCTGGACTAGTATGTTTACTATTACTAGGTTGGATAAAGTTGTTATGATGTAATTCGGTTATATGTAATTTGAATTCTGCTAGATCGTTGTGATTATATTTTAAGGGTTTTGGGGTTATTATAATACTTTCGTCTATTAACTCGATTTGTACTATTGTTTTATGTTTTTCCCATCCGTGTAAAGGGTTGTCATTGTATAGTAAATCTAACTTGTCTTGAATTGGTTTAATCTTGTTTATAGAGAATACAATTAATTCTATGTTCGGCTACTGTTTTCGGATTCTAATTTTTGTGTAATTTGTTCATTTCCTTTTATCCATGGTGTTATTTTTCTTACCTTGTTTATTACTCTTTTAGCTCCTACTTTATTTTTACATGGGGTTGTGAACCACCAATGTGTTTTTGTTAGTACGTGTGGGTATAAGTCATCTATGAATGGTATTCCTAATAACATATCTCGTTGTGTAAATTCAAAACTGTACATTTCTTTTATGGTAAGTATCTTATCCCATAGTTGGATTTTTATATTTTTTGCTTTATAAGTTATCATACTTCCTTCATCATTAAAGCCTGTTATTATTACTGGGGTTTTTAATTTATCCCACTTGTCATCTGGTAGACAATTATGTTTACATAAGTTTGCTTCTGCTCCTGATTGATTCTTCTATATAACACATGTTACATATAGCTAATTTTTGCATTAAATTTCGATGTATTACTTTTTCTTTATTTTGTTCTTCTATGTCTGTTGTCATGCTGCTAAATTCATTTCGTATAGCAATTTCATATTTGTTTAATATTTCTGTAGTTGTTGTAGCTGCATCTCCTTCACTATTCTTGTTATTTCTTAATACTGTTAAGCTTGCAGTACTTGAATTTTGTAACCATAATTTGGCTGTTCCTATCAGTGTTCTTTCTATATAAGCTGGTGTTTCTGCCATTGATATTTTATTATCTACTAGTTGTTTAGCAATATATCCCATCCATAATTGGATTGCTTTATTTGGGTCAGCGACACAATCTAAGTCTAAAAAGTTATGTTGTTCAGTTGTTTGTTTTGGTTGCCATTTTGTATTTACTCTTCGTTCCCATAAGGTTCTATTTCTATCGTCTGTATCATAAACATATGTAGCATAATTGGGGTTGGAATGTTTGGTTTCCATCAAATTACAAAAAGAATATCGTGGTTTTCATAGCCAAATCAGATGGTGGCTCATGATACTGAAACGATCTGATTCCCATCAAATTACATATTTTTGATATTGTCTCTAAATATCATAGTTAATAACTGATATTGGTTTTGTAGTTTTTTTTAATGCTTTTTAGTATTTATTACGCTAAATGGTAGATTTTATTTTGTGTTCTTTATATCCTATGGTATTTTATGTACAACTTTTGTTTTATAGTTTTGTGAAATTGATTTTATGTGTTTCAATATTTATCTTGTGTATTTGTGATAGGTGTTGTGGCAAATACTATGATGTTATTAATTTCTTGGTGGATACCTTTCAGTTTTCTTCTGTTGCAACTTACAGGTTATCTTCTGCTTTACCATAATCTATTCTGTTATTGTTATTTGTTACAAGTAGTTATGTTATATTATTAGGTTCATATATATTTGTTGCCCTAGACTCTGCCACCTCCTAGCTACCTCTTATCTGTTAGCAAACTTTGGCACAATGGCTTCTAAAAAGGATAACACGACTTCTCCACCGTCTTCAAAGCCCAACAAGTCCGGTGTTGGAAAATAGAAGAAGAAGAAGAATAAGAAGAGGAAGTGGAGCAAGGAAAACAAAAGGAGAAGGTGTAAAAGATGGTTTTTTCGATAAGGGAACTTAAGCTCATACAACCCCTTCTATCCTTTATACACATTAAGAGAATGTTCATGTAGTTAAAAGACTTTGTTTAAGACTTCAATATTGATTTAAATGAAAGTAATTTGAAGTTAAGTTTTTGTATTACTTTAATTTCTATTTTATAGCTTATTATTAATTAACGTTATACACACGTGCAAAGTACGTACACATGGCTAGTAATTAAATTATTGTGCAGAAGCTAAAACAAACTTTTTAATGACTGAACAAATCTGGAATAACTGAAATAAGAACATATAGTCTGGAATCAAATCTGAACTGAACAAAAAGCTGAACTATCTAACTCTTGTCTGAAAGCCTCTAAATAAATTGATGAATTGTTGGGACAAGTCCCTAGCTAACTCTAACCAACTGAAACTGAAAAGAGTTTGATGAAAGAATAACTAAAATAACCCATCCTCGAATGATAAGGACTCACCACAACTGTAGTTGAGCTGGAACTGGAGCCATCTAACTTTGCGGCCAAGTCTAAGCGCCGGAACCTATATCATAATAGGATATAGTGTAAAAAAAATATGCGGTCAGTACTTCGAATGTACTGAGCATGTGAGATATTCAAGTCATAAATATTATATATAAATATACTAAAAATTGAAATCATGTTAAATTAAATAATTTATCTGAAAATATTATAGTCTGGTGTACAATGACCCATAAGTAAAATAATGCTTTAAAATGATGAGATAAAGTGGTAAATTATGAAGGAATCCAATCTAACTAAAACTGTGGTTCATGTAGAAGTCATACTAAAACAATTTATGTGGGAGGTTCTCTAACAGACATAAACCATCTGAGCAAACATGGAGTCCAATGTATAGACCTCGTTGAGGGGCTACATCATACCTTACCAACAGTATATTGCTATGACTGATGTAGATCTATTAAACTGAGCTGTTCTGGGTGAAATAAGACCTATGGTGGCACGTAGTTCTGGAAATTGGGTTATTGGAACCCTAGTTCGCTCAGTACTAAATACTACTCCCAAAACTGTATATAATAGCTCATAATAGATAAACTGAAAATTTGAAAAATAAGCATGAACTAATTCAAATTATCTGATTTATTAAAGTTCTAAAATAGTGGAACTAGTCATGCTTACTGTAACTAAATTCTGAGATCATGTGTTCATAACATGCCAATTTATACTAAAATAAGTTGAAGTCTGTCAAAACATGCATAATTCATGAAATACAATAATAACTGAGTTGAATCCAAGTCATGCATAATAACTTTTAAGGGGAACCATGATCATGAATTATCATAAGAGAACTAAATTTCAAGAGTCAAGCATAGTTGGGTATAAACCCTAAATCAAGAATATGTAAAATCATAATTGAAAGGTGGATGTTTTTGAACATAAGGGTGAAAGGAACCAAAAATCCCACATACCTAGACAGAATAACCCTTGCTAAGAACTAGAGAATTCTGGAGTTTGGAGAGGAACCCTAGCTTTTGCTTGAGAGGTTTGAGAGAACCTTCTTTTCCGACTTAGGAGATTTTGAATTGATGGAATGAGGAATAGGTTGACTGATTAACTTTAATCCTACCTAAAGGATCCTTAAAAGACTTAGTATAGAGTTTTAAGGAATAGGAAAAGACTCAACTTGTCACGACCCAAATTACCGGATCGTGAGGGCACCTACTCTAATCCATCTAGATAGGAGAACCCCTTACCATCCCGCCAACATACATGTGGAAGTCTTTAATGATTGGAAATAACCAGCTTTATTACGATAGTTTAAGAAATAAAAATAAGGAAATAGAAACTACTCTAGGACCTAAACTAAACAGGTACAAGAGCTGCTAAGGAGGGAAATGTAAACAAGACACAACTTCCACCATGAGTAAGAGAAGTGAGAACTGCTGAAGAGTCACTACCGCAACAGTCAAGAAACCAACACTGATTCCTGCAAAAGACTATACCCCGAAAAAGGTATAGCAAGAGTAGCATAAGTACAAACGACACGTATTAGTAAGCCTCATCGATTGACCCGAATTACATTACACAAATATAATATAAATATTTAAAAGGAAACATGCATTCTTTATCTAACATTGCTAAACCCCTAGGATGACCTTATTTTCCATTAACTAAACTTTATCCATGAACTCAGAGGCACAACTCCTCCCCCTACGACTCTACCACCCTGAACCGCTAAGTTTGACCCTATACCGAGGATTACCCTAACTTAGAAAGGCAACTTTGACACGGAACATCCTAGGCCTGAATCCTTAAATTTAGTAAGTCACATAGAATGCCTTGAGAAGACTCACCCAGACATGTAACCAGTCCTTCCGGCCCCGAATACTAGACAGGATTTAATCCCTAACTAATACTCGATTTTGTCACTATTCTGCTAGCAGAGGATTCCTTACTCAACCGCACCCCTTGAATATTCCACTACTCATCGCAATATAACGAGCTAAGACAAAATAAGAGGTGAGAATTTTGCAATAAACCGACTACCCTTAAGTAAAATACAATACAACAAGTTAATCCATAGTCAAAGATACATACACTTAGCATAACAAGCAACAATAGGCAATTAGTGAATCGTACTAACAAGCCAACACATTAGCACCAAGTCAAGTTCAGGTAGGCTACACAGGCAATCCAAGAGACGATCAGTTAAGTCAAACCATGATCAAGTCAACACGACATCTAGGGCACTCCAATACAACATAGAAATCCATTCCATCAATACAAGTTGAAGGATCATACTTAATTCCAAGATGGATGTCAACATACCATGACTCCATTAATAAGTTTCCTAAAATATATGACAAGCAACCAGACCATACAACGATCCCAAACATATACAACATATGTCCCAGGATATCTCAGTGCTTCGCTGAGAGCTCGATGAGGAGAGGAAGAAGAGTCATTCCTGGGATCGCTTGCTTTCCCGAATATGAAAGACCATGAAGGTCATGTTCGGGTGTGTAGCACCCAACCAGGATCTTCTCGAGATAGAGTCGGAGGATCTGAGGGAGTTTTCCTTCTTGAGTGATACGGAAGGAGACGACCCTACCCCAGCAGCCCACGACTGACAGGGCATCTAGCTAGGTTCCTTTTTCCCCTCCCCCTTTATTATGATTGATTAGGTTGCACCCGTTTGGGGTATGTACTAAACACTATACATTCTTTCCTTTTATTTTCTCACACATGGATGCTATTTTCTTTTCCCGCATTAATAAATATAACCTGTTTGTATGGTATTTTAAGGGATTTCCATATTTATGCATGCCCGTATTTCAAAATGTTGAAATAATCAAGCAACACGCCAAGGTCAATACAGGGCATACCTACTACCCCACGTGTCTTGCTATAGCGGTGTGCATCCTCCTATAGCAGAGAAAATACCTCTATAGCGGTGCTTCATGCCGTTATGGCTGCCAAAACAGTGGCTGCCCAGAATTGCTAGTTTCTTTGATGTTTCCTTCCCAAATTCCTTAACACTCATAATGCAAACTTGAAAATGCTTAAACCTTGTTAATTTCCCAAAAAAGAGTTTTAGCTACTTACCAACAGACAATAACACTGCATTATAACACATAATGCTTTCTCAAAATCATAATCACAAGAAAAATTCCTTTTTAAACTACGCCCACCATTGCAGATTTCAAACATTGATTTTCATGGTAGGTCATTCAACCTTGTTATCAACAAAACAACCACACAAATTCTATGCGTTTAACTAGGCCTAGCACGGATTCTCGATTTTTAAGCCATAACCACAAGCATATTCCATTTTTCTCTTACCATTTTATCAATCATAAGTCCATGCCCAACATTTAACATACCATTTTCCACTTATATCACATAACAAGAATTACTTCAATCATTAACACATAAGCAAGTTACGAGCTTTCATAATTCATAATATTTACAATGAATTAACCAACTACGATTCACATAAGCATCAAGCTCCATATTAAGCCTTCATGTTACTACCAACAATACAAGCAACAATCGTGGTAAAATTCCTTCACACCCCACACAACACATGTTATATTACACCAAAAAATTTACAACCAACCAATTTCATCATAATTCATATGACAATGAAAAATTCCATCCCTTATAGACAAATACCAATTGTAAACAACTAGGTTCCAATTGTGAACTCCTCAAGATACCAATTGGAATTGACTAGATTCCAATTATGATTGCAGAGATACCAATTGGATTCAATCCATGCAACCACCAAACAACCGCATGAGAGGAAAGAAGAAAGTGTAATAATTTTCTAGAATGCCTCACAGCTTCTAGAAGATTAGATGTGGACGTCAACACACCAATCCGCAGGACTCTACTCAATATTTACTCTTATACTGGGAGAACTATAACTTATGCTCTGATACCAAATTGTCACGACCCAAATTACCAGACCGTGAGGGCACCTACTCTAATCCACCTAGATAGGAGGACCCCTTACCACTCCGCCAACATACAAGCAGAAGTCTTTAATGTGGAAATAACTAGCTTTTATTACAATAGTTTAAGAAATAAAAATGTGGAAATAAAAACTACCCTAGGACCTAGTCTAGACAGGCACAAGAGCTGCTAAGGAGGGAAAGTAGACAAGACATAACTTACACCATGAGTAAGAGAAGTGGGAGTTGCTGAAGAGTTACTACCTCAATAGTCAAGAAACCAACACTGATTCCTGCAAAAGACTATTCCCCAAAAGGGTATAGCAAGAGTAGCATCAGTACAAACCACACGTACTGGTAAGCCTCATCGGTTGACCTAAATTGGATTACAAAAATATAACATAAATATTCAAAAGAAAACATGTATTCTTTATCTATTATTGCTGAACCCCTAAGGCGACCTCATTTTCCAATACTAAATTTTAGCCATGAACTCCGGGGTACTACTCCTCCCCCCAATGACTCTACCATCCTGAATCGCTAAGTGTGACCCTACACCGAGGATTACCCTAACTTAACAAGGCAACTACCGCAAGGAACATCCTAGGCCCGAATCCTTCAATTTAGTATGTCGCATAGCATGCCTGGAGAAGACTCACCCGGACATGTAACTTATCCTTTTGGTCACAAATACTAGACTGGATTTAATCCCTAACTCACACTCGGTCTTCTCCCTATTCTGCTAGCATAGGATTTCTTACCCAACCACCACCCCTTTGCCATTCCACTACCCGACGCAATGTAACAAGCCAAGACAAAATAAGAGGTGAGAATTATGCTATAAACTGACCACCCTTAACTAAATTACCATACAACAAGTTAATCCATATTCAAAGATACATACACTTAACATAACAAGCAACAATAGGCAATTAGGGAATCATACAAACAAGCCAACACATTAGCACCAAGTTAAGTTCAGGTAGGCTACACAGGCAATCTAAGAGATGATCAGTTAAGTCAAACCATGATCAAGTCAACACGATATCCAGGGCACTCCAATACCACATAGAAATCCATTCCATAAATACCAGTTGATGGATCATACTTAATTCCAAGATCGATGTCAACATATCATGGCTCCATTAATAAGTTTCCCAAAATATATGACAAGTAATCGGACCATACAATGGTCCCAAACATATACAACATATAAATACATTCCCTGGTCCACTCATGGAACCGTCAAACTCACCTGACCCTCTTGCATACATTCTATGGGTGATGCATCCACCCTCTAGACATTACCTGCAGGGGATAATTACCGTCCATGTATTAAATCTTAGACACAAGTGTCTGCTAACCTTGTTCCACCGAAAACCCATGATAACATTCTAAATATCAAACATCTCACAATCAAAGGAGGTAAGTCAGTCATATAATTACCGCAAAACATTACAATGACCATACTAACAACAGGCACCAACCGGCCTCACTAACAAGCAAAAAACATGCACACATAATACAAGTGGGATTAAACTATGATACCATCCCCTACACTACCAGCTAGGGCCTTAGCCATGACACCCCCCACTGTTATACTCCTAAGACCAGTACAAGGACTTTCACTTTAGAATCTTTGGAGGTTCACTATAACCTTACTTAGTGTAATTAATTACCTTAAGGATCAACTAACAACCGGTAAATTTCTATTTCACTACCCCAATAACAAGTATACAACCATGAAATATCCAATATATAGCACAAGTATAGCATAAATATGATAAGGTATATGGAAAAAACCTAATAATACTTTACCTTAACCATTAAACAATTTTAGCCATCCCAACTCCGTGCCCGAAGGCCTAAACATGAAATCTCCCATCCATCTATGTCATATTCATGCTCTCTAATCCTGGTCTATGCTACTTAATTAACCTTAGCTTACCTGGATGTCAACTAGTTGTAGAAAGAATGATGAGTGCTAATTCCACCCTTGCCAAGATCACAGATATGTTAATCTCTGAAAATCCATGGGTTTTCATCCATCCGTACCTCTTTCTTCTCTTCTCTATGGTTCCAAGGCATGGGAGGCAGCCTTTAGGGTTTTTTCAAAACTCCCATATCCTTTATTTCAACCAAAATGGAGAAACAAAATAAAACTTGCTTAAGTGGGTGTTCTGGTCTGCGTTGCCCCGCTATAGCGGCCTGCTCACTGCTATAGTGGCACCGTTATAGCAGAACAAATCCCACTATAGCAGGCTGACATCATCCTGACCCCACTATATTTAATTCCCAAGAATTTTAATAAATGTGGCCCTGCGAAATCTTTTATTAAAATCCCAACTACATTCGTACTCCGCTTTAACATGAAAGTATTTCCTAATAATGATGGATTTGATCGTTACAACAGATACCAATTTATCCATCATCCATCCCCGAACGATTAAAAAGGGAACAATCTAGGTCTAGATTTAAACTTAACACTTGCCCCACGAGATTGGAAACAACTATTTATCGAATCTTTGACCTCAGTTCAAAAATAAATATACCAGGCGATTTACAGAACAAGAACTCCTGAACCCTGATTCACCAAACTACTAGAATAGAAACCCGACCCGGTCTAACTGGAAAAGGTCCTTTGTGCCCATACAAGTACGTTATGATAATAGAAAACTCACTCTCCAAAAGTTGGAGATACCCGGGAACACGTCAAACCACGAACATAGGTCAAGGTGTCAAGAAATTCTGAAACTTAAAGCTTTTACAAAAATCAAAGCGAAATCCCGCTATAGCGGCATTCCTACCGCTACAGGGCACCGCTATAGTGACGAAGGCCACTATAGCGGGCCAAAATAGATTAAAGAGGGGGAACATTAGGTTCATTGCCTATTTCTTCCTCTTTACTCAAAAACACTCTCCCCCACCTTCCGATCATTTCGCTCTCATCAATGAAACAAGGTAACAATCAATTTCCTTACTCTCTATTACTTTCTTACTTGAAATTTGCATTCATTAGGCGAGATTTTACTTTGGAAAAGAGGGTTTTAGTGAGTTTTTGAATTTTTGATCCTTGGGGCTTGGTATTGTTGAAATTTCAAAGCATGGTTGGTTCCCTTACATTTACAATGCTTCAATTACGTTCTGAGCGTCAGAAACTCAAAGTTTACAGCCTGAATGGGCCTAAAATGGAAGAGAATTTGAACGGTCATTTTTGGGTTTAGAATGGCGATTTGGGCATGATTTAGGAGTTATAATGCCTGAATTTTTGTGTAAACTAGTTCTAGGACATTTTTGGAACACTGATCTAAATTTAAAATTGGAAACGAGAAATTTTGAGTTAAGGGGTGCTATTTTTTCATCCCCTGACTGCTGGGGATGATGAAGGCCTTCATCGCTGTAACAAAGAAATTCCTGCTATAGTGGTAAGTATGCTTATATAGCGGGATGTGCCTGCCGCTATAGCAGGAGGCACAAATAGTAGCCTCCCAACTAAAAATCAAAAATTTTAAACTTATTATTCTAGTCCTTTCTTGATGTTTGATGAATGCTAACGAACTCCCTAGCCACATTTTTGCACGTTAACATCTACAATGGTCGAAAACCAAGATAATGGCCCTGCCTACAAAAAATTTCCTGATTAAGGTAGTCAGGAACAATTTCTGGAGCACCAGCGGATGGAGCTTGGCTTTGAGCGGGGCTTTGATATGAGGAAGGTGGAGGAGAAAGTGCCAGAATTATACAACCGGTTGTAGCCTGTAGAAGTTTGGTTATGGCCCATTGGTGATAGCTCCCCCAAATGGAGTCTCAACTTGAACAATGGAGTTCTATGCCTTACTCTCTATCATGTTCTGGGATTCCCCAAACCCCACCATCTACATCCAGAGAGTGGATGTCCCAATTGACTCTAGCACCATTAATGGGGTGCTTGGGGTACCTCATATCTCCAATGCCAACTACTTAGACAAGGATCGAAAGATGGGCATAACATGGTTATGTGACACTCTTGTCCATGAGGAGTTTGGGGATCAGGTCTACTGTCCCTCCCCCGAGGGTGTTACCAACACATACATTTTAGCCGATGCTAGAAGATGGATGAACCTGGTGACTCGAAAGATTTGCCCGTCGAACAACATTACTGCAGTGACCTACCCTCGGGCTTTAGTGGTGGCTTGTGCTATTCAGGGCATCCGACTGAATGTGGGGGAGCAGATTGTGATGGAGTGGAATGACTTCTGTTGGGGCACTAAAAAGGGTCCTTTCCTCCCCTGGCTAATGTTAGAGCTGTACAGGAGCCGGTAGAGATGGAAATTCTCTTCCACCCTTTCTTAGTGAGAGCGCCCTTGGCCCAGAAGGATAAAAAGAGGAAGGTGGGTGGGGCAGAGAGTAGCAGGACTATAGAGGAGGCCTTAGGAGAAGATGAGGACAATGACGATGATAATGATGCCCCTTCTTCCCAGTCCCAGACTTCAATCCCTAGCAGCCCTTTGAAGGCAGACTTGACCGCTGTTAGGAGGTATATGGAGCAACGCCCCTCCAGTTCTATAGCCTCCTCCACCACCCAGGACAACACAGTGCTCCACCAAGAGCTCTATGAGGAGAGGAAAAAGTGGCGCTCCTGGGATCGCTTGCTTGCCCGAATATGGAATACCATGAAAGTCATGTTTGGGTGTGTGGCACCCAACCAGAAGCTTCCGGAGCTGGAGCCGGAGGATCTGAGGGAGTTTCCCTTCTTGAGTGATGCAGAAGTAGATGACCCTAACCCAGCAGCCCGCGATTGACAGGGCATCTAGCTAGGTTCCTTTTTCCCCTCCCCCTTTATTATGATTGATTGGGTTTCCCCCGTTTGGGGTATGTACTAGACACTCTACATTCTTTCCTTCTATTTTCCCGCACATAGATGTTATTTCCTTTTTCCCACATTAATAAATATAACCTGCTTGTAAGGTATTTTAAGCGATTCCTATATTTATGCATGCCCGTATTACAAAATGACAAAATAATCAAGCAACACGCCAAGGTCAAAATAGGCATAGCTACTACCCCACGTGTCCCTCTATAGCAGTGTGCATTCCGCTATAGTAGAGAAAATGTGCTTCACGCCGCTATGGCTGCCAAAGTAGTGGCTGCCCAAAATTGCTAATTTCTTCTATGTTTCCTCCCCAAATTCCTTAACATTCACAATGCAAACCCAAAAACACCTAAACCTTGTTAATTTCCCAAAAATGAGTTTTAGCCGCTTACCAACCGACAATAACACTACATTATAACACATAATGCTTTTGCAAAATCATAATCACGAGAAAAATTCCTTTTTAATCTACCCCTGCCATTGTGGATTTCAAACCTTGATTTTCATGGTAGGCGATTCAACCTTGTTATAAAAAAAACAACCACACAAATTCTATGTGTTTAACTAAGCCTAGCACAGATTCCCTGTTTTTAAGCCACAACAACAGGTGTATACCATTTTTGCCTTACCATTTCATCAATGATAAGTCTATGCCCAACATTTAACATACCATTTTCCACTTAGATCACATAACACGAATTCTTTCAATCATTAACACATAAGCAAGTTATGACTTTTCACAATTCATAATATTTACAATGAATTAACCAACTACAATTCACATAAGCATCAAGCTCTAAATTAAGCCTTCATATTACTACCAACAAGACAAGCAACAATCGTGGTCAAATTCCTTCACACCGCGCACAACACATGTTAAATTACACCAACAAAGTTACAACCAACCAATTTCATCATAATTCTTATGAAAATCATAAGTTCCATCCCTTATAGACAAATACCAATTGGAAATAACTAGGTTCTAATTGTGAACTCCTCAAGATACCAATTGGAATTGACTAGATTCCAATTATGATTGCAGAGATATCAATTGGAATCGAGAGATACCAATTGGATTCAACCCATGTAATAACCAAACAACCGCATGAGAGGAAAAAAGAAAGTACAACAATTTGATTGAATGCTTCATAGCTTCCTAAAGATTAGATATGGACGTCAACACACCAATTCACAGGACTCTACTCAACATTTGCTCTTGTACTGGGAGATTGATAACCTAGGCTCTTATACCAAATTGTCATGGTCCAAATTACCATATCGTGAGGGAACCTACTCTAATCCACCTAGATAGGAGAACCCCTTACCATCCCGCCAACATACATGCAGAAGTCTTTAATGATTGGACATAACCAGCTTCTATTACGAAAGTTTAAGAAATAAAAATCTAAAAATAGAAACTACCCTAGGACCTAGTCTAAACAGGTAGAAGAGCTTCTAAAGAAGGAAAAGTAGACAAGACACAACTTCTATAATGAATAAGAGAAGTGGGCGCTGCGGAAGAGTCACTATTACAATAGTCAAGAAACCAACACTAATTCCTGCAAAAGACTATACCCCAAAAAAGGTATAGCAAGAGGAGCATCAATACAAACCACACGTACTGGTAAGCCTCATCGGTTGACCCAAATTGGATTACATAAATATAACATAAATATTCAAAAGGAAACATGTATTTCTTATCTATCATAACTGAAACCCTAGGACGACCTCATTTCCCATTACTAAACTTTAGCCATGAACTTCGAGGCACAACTCCTCCCCCCTACGACTTTACCACCCAGAATCGTTAAGTCTGACCCCACACCGAGGATTACCCTAAATTAGAAAGGCAACTATGACAAGGAACATCCTAGGCCTGAATCCTTAAATTTAGTAAGTCACATAGCATGCCTGGAGAAGACTCACCAGGACATGTAACCTGTCCTTCCAGCCTCGAATACTAGACCAAATTTAATCTCTAACTCACACTCGATCTTCTCCCTATTATGCTAGCATAGGATTCCTTGCCCAACCCCCATCCCTTGGCCATTCAACTACCTGATGCAATATAATGAACCAAGCTAAAATAAGAGGTAAGAATTATGCTATAAACCGACCACCTTTAACTAAATTACAGTACAACAAGTTAATCCATATTCAAAGATACATACACTTAGCATAACAAGCAATACTAACAAGCAAACACATTAGCACCAAGTCAAGTTCAGGAAGGCTACACAAGTAATCCAAGAGATGATCAGTTAAGTCAAGCCATGATCAAGTCAACACGACATCCAGGGCACTCCAATACAACATAGAAATCCATCCCATAAATACAAGTTGAAGGATCATACTTAATTCCAAGTTAGATGTCAACATACCATGACTCCATTAATAAGTTTCCCAAAATATATGACAAGCAACCGGACCATACAATGGTCCCAAACATATACAATATGTAAATACATTCCCTGGTCCACTCATGGAACCATCAAACTTAGCTGACCCTCGTATATACAGGCTATGGGTGATGCATCTACCCTCTAGATATGACCTGTAGGGGACAATTACCATCCATATACTCAATCCTAGACACAAGTGTCTACTAACCTTATTCCACAAAAAACTCGTGATGACATTCTAAATACCGAACATCTCATAATCTAAGGAGGTAAGTCAATCATATAATTACCATAAATATTGCAATGACCACACTAACAACTGGCACCAAACGGCCACACTAACAAGCAGAAAACATGCACACATAATACAAGTGGGATTAAACTATGATACCATCCCCTACACTACCGACTAGGGCCTTAGCCATGACACCCCCCTGTTATACTCCTAAGACCATCACAAGGACTTCTACCTTAGAATCTTTGGAGGTTTACTATTACCTTACTTGGTGTAATTAATTACCTTAAAGATCAACTAACAACCGCTAAATTGCCATTTCACTACCCCAATGACAAGTATGCAACCGTGAACCATCCAATTTATAACACAAGCATAGCATAAATATGATAAGGTATGTGGACAACCCCTAATAATACTTTACCAGAACCTTTAACTAATTTTAGACATTCCAACTCTATTCCTGAAGGCCTAAACATGAAATCTCCTGTCCATCTATGTTATATTGATGCTCTCTAACTCGGGTCTAAGCTACTCAATTAACCTTAGCTTAGCTGGATGTCAACCAGCTATAGAAAGAATGAATCAGTGCTAATTCCACCTTTGCCAAGATCACAGACACATTATTCTCTAAAAATCTATGGGTTTTCACCCATCTGCACCTCTTTCTTCTCTTCTCCATAGTTACAAGTCATGGGAGGTAGCCTTCAGGGTTTTTGGAACCCCCCAAGTTCTTTGTTTCAACCAAAATAGAGAAACAAAAAAAACTCGCTTAAGTGGGTGTTCTGGTTCGCGTCGCCCCGCTATAGTGGCACCGCTATAGCAGAATAAATTCTGCTATAGTAGGCTGACATTAGCCTAACCCCACTATATTTAATTCCTAAGAATTTTAATAAATATGGCCCCACAAAATTTTCTATTGAAATCCCGACTATACTCACACTCCACTTTAATATTAAAGCATTTCTTAATAACGACGGATTTGGTCGTTACAAAACTTCCTATAGAAACAATCTTAAAAACTACTAGACTGCATCCCATGAGTCACTGGTATGACTCATATCATGAACTTATGAGTCGTATATGGACTCGTGGTTGTTGGGACCTAATGAAAGGTTTATGGACTTTCTACCAATTAGTCACTATAAGATCGTAGGTTGGACCCAATAGTCGTACTAAGACTTCTGGTCTCCTGGACCATTGCTAATAGTCGTGGTATGACTCATACCTTGATCCCACAACTCGTGCCAATGAGTCATGGTTCTTAAGGGAGTTTTGTCAATTCTCGGGTCTTTATCTGTACGAGTCATCATACCACCCATACCTATATAGTACGACTAGTACCTAGGAGTTGTGGTGATGGGAACCTTGGGAAAATTCTGGACAACTTACCATGAGTCATCCCAGGACTCGTGGTTTCACTGTATGACTCATAGGTTGAGAAGTATTGGTCAGGAAACTTGAAAGTTTCAACTGGTTTTTTCATCTAAGTATGGGTTTAAGCATGTGAAGCTTTTAAGGTGTTACAATATCTCCCCCTTGGGACCATTTGTCCTTGAATGAAGGCTGGATAGAAGCTGACTGATTAGGAAAAGAACCACTAACACGAAAATAAATTTCTTAACTTGAAATGCTAACATGATAACTGATTTGATTGAGAGTAAGAATTCAACTGAACTCATGCACTATGCATGTTTACTGAGAATTTGTGAGTGACTGATAGGGACATGAAACTGAAGAGCAACTATAGGAGGAAAACTTTTACCTTAAGTTATTTTGGTACTAGGAGTGAAAAGATGAAGATACTTGGCCATCATGTCTGCTTCTGCTTCCCAAGTAGCTCCCTCAACCAACTGGTTTCTCTAAAGGACCTTCATTGTTGATCAAGTATCTCAACTAGGACCTCTTCATAAGAAAGACTATTCTTTATGCCGACACTCTCAAAAGGAACAATCAGTGACAGATCACTAATACACTTTATCAATAATAAAATATGAAAAACTGGATGCATCGAGGGTAACTCTAAAGGCAACTCTAAATCATAAGCCACATTGATAATACGCCTCAAAATACTATAGGGACCGATATATTGGGGACTAAGCTTCCCCTTCTTGCCAAACCTCATCACCCCTTTCATGGGTGAAACTTTTAGAAACACCCAATCATCAATAGCAGATTCAAGCTCTCTTCTCCTTACATCTACATAAGATTTCTAATGACTCTAAGCAGTTTTTAACCTTTCTCTAATTAGAGGAACCTTTTCCATAGCCTCATGAACCGAGTCTGGCCCTATCAAGATAGCTGTACCTACCTTGAACCAACCGATAGGAGATTTACACCTTGGACCATATAATACCTTAAAAAGGGCCATCTAGATGCTAGAATGGAAATGGTTATTATAAGCAAACTCTATAAGAGGTAAGTGATCATCCCAATTACCTTTGAAGTCGGTCACACAAGCTCTCAACGTATCCTTTAAAAATCTGAATGGTTCGTTGTGCCTGACCATCTGTTTGTGGGTTAAATATTGTACTGAGATCTACTCGGGTACCAAGACCCTTCTAGAAATACTTGACATGAACTGAATGTCCCTATCAGAAATGAAAGACAAGGGAACTCCATGCAATCTGACTAATTCACAAATGTATAGCTTGGCAAGAAGTGAGTTTATTTAGTCATCCTGTCTACTACCACCCAAATAGAATTATGTTGTCATCGCGTGCAAGGTAAGCCTATAATAAATTCCATAGTAATCATCTCCCACTTCCAAGTAGGAACACTAATGTTCTGAGTCACACCTCCTAGGACAGGGCCCCCAACAACCCATAGATCACTGTCTACACTAAAAGAAAGAGCGACTAAACTAAGTCCCCGAATGGGAAGGGATAACCAAGTCTACTACTGAAGCTGAGATCCAAACTAGCCACGAGAGTGAGAATGAGAGCCTGAATCTACATCACATGAAAAATGTAGGAAGAAGAGGTATGCAATCTGTACGTCTAAATGTACTGAGTATGTGAGATATACATGTCATAGGTAAGAGTATAAATCATGCCAAAAAACTGAAGTAAAAAAAATCATGTATAAACAGAAGTATAATGACCAATATGTTTTATGAATCAAGGCTAAAAAGAAAATCGTATCTTTTAAATAATATAATGTAAATCATGTTTTAAATGAAAAATAGTGAGTCACATACATTTATTAAGCTTAAAATGTCTTTCTGAGGGAGTTTTTTTTAACTGACATAAACCATGAAAACAAACATGGAGTCCAATATCTGACCCACATTGAAGAGGGCTGCTCCGTACCTTGCCATCAGTACAGAACCATAAACTGTGGTGGATCCACTAAACTGAGCCTCCAAGGGGCTAAACATGACCTACGCTGGCACGTAATTTTGGGACTTGGGTTATCTGAAACTCGTATCCACTTGGTGTTAAATAATACTCCCAAAAATCATATTTTTACTATTTACTCATAATATAAACTTGTCTGAAAATAAGTATAAACTAGTTTAAACAATCTTATTGATTGGGGTTTGAAGATGCTAGAACTAGCTATACTTAAATTATCTAAAGGTCTGTGATCATAAGATCAATTCATGCTTAATTCTGTGTAATTCATGCTAAACCATGTACACAAGATATAACCCATAATTAAAACTGTAAAATCATGCATAGGGGTTTTGAACAAGATAGAAAATCATGGGAAACATTTTACAATTGAAATCATTTCAATTAAGTAAATTGGGTATAAACCCTAAATTGTAAGATTGAAAGGAAATATTAATTTAAAGAATAGGTTTTGGGCATAAGGGAAAAAGAAAATCCTTATTGAATAATGATGTACCATGGACTTACGGCACTTTTGATGCTTAAAACAAGGGAAATTTGCTATCTTAAAGGCATGTTATTATGGGTATAATGTGGTTTTATGGTATTTGCAGGTTAAACAAGTCTAGAGAAGCAAAGTATAGAAAATAAGACTCAGGGGCATCAGACGAACCATTCAACGATTGTTGGATCTGACAACGGTCATTCCTTACATTCGTTGATTAAAACATAGAAAGCAAAATATAAGGAGCTTCAGACGATGCTTCCTATGATTGTTGGAGGAAACAACGGCCTCGTTCTGAAGATCGTGGGAGAAAAGTCAAGAAATAGTTAAAGTCCAAGGTGGAAACAACAAGAGGATTCCAATATCATCATAGGAAAGGATGAGCTTGTCCTGAGCATCATCCCAGCAAACACCTAAAAGTTGGCAAAAAATCATTATTTAGCAACGAGCATAAGGAATGATCGCGGGATCAAACCACGATCGTCCTATCCTTCGTCTGAGGTGCTGACTCTGCAAATCTCATTGTGTTTAGGATATGTCTTATTTTTGTCTATAAATACTCCTTATAGGTTTATTATTTTTGTTTACATTTTATTACAACTTTTAAGGAATATTGTTGTTTTTAAGAGTTGTAAACTCTTAGTTTAGGGTTTTGATTGATAACCAAGATTTGTGGTTGTTCATCTTATTCTTTGTAAGTTCATAATTATGCTTTCTTTCCAGAATTATTGTTGTGTTTTTAGGATCATGAGTAGCTGAACACCACAACTAGGGTTGTGGGAATCATGACGGATTAACAAAGTAGTGTTCAAAGTACTATGTGATTCTCAAAGAGTGTTTATGTATGTATTGTTGTTCTCTTTTGTTTGATTGCTTTCTAACAGATGCATACGTTAGAACTCTCCTTATCCTTACTCTAGATGAAAGAAGGAGTAACAGATGGGAAAAGGGAATAAACAACTAAGATTTGGAGCTATCAACCTTCAATGAGTAGCTTGAGCTGATAATTCAGAAAAGGTAAGACTGGGATCCAAGATAGGGGTTAGCAGTGCAAAACTCAAGAAATGAGAAAACGTATTTGAGGATAGTCATCTAATAGAGGAGTAAATCCCTTTAGGTGAACATAACCTATAGATTCTGCATGCCAAGCACCACAAGAGATCACTAGTACAACAAACCAACAGAGCTATGAAGTTATCGGGAAAAAAGTCCTAGTGCCTCTCTCATATTGATTACAAACTCAACGAAACCAACAATTATCACTATTTGAAGTTATCAATCCAAATTCCCCCCCTCTCAATTACTGGAAAATGTTTACTAATTATTTAGATAGACATATTGATAGATATTTTGACCTATTCCTCTTGGATCGACCCCAACCTAGTTGGGTTGTATATTTGGTCAACAACCATTTTATACTTTTATTGGAGGTGTAATTTGAGTGACATCAAATTTTGGTGCCATTGCTTGGGAATATAGTTACGAAGTTGATAGATTGTGTTTGTATGACTGTTCATTATTATTTTTTGATTGTACTTTTTCTATTATTTCTAGGATGACCAACACTCAAAGTCAGGAAAATCCCTTAATTCCACTTGATCCTGAAATTGAAAGGACTTTAAGAGCTAGAAGAAGAATGGTTAACGAAGGAGTCATAACAAGGGAGTTCTGAACCAAGGGGTGCAGAACCAAGGACTTCACGAGACTGTAGAACAAACCACTACACGCTTGATCGCTGAAGAAAATGCAAGACAAGAAGCTACAGAAAGGAAGTACTGGAAGAAAGGACTAGTCAAGCAGAAGCAGGTCATCTGGCCACACTTGAGGAACAAAATAGGCAAAGAAGGAAAATGAGGCAACAGCCTCCCAAAAATTATGTTCCTCAGTTTTATGATGTAGATGATGATCCAGACTTGCTAGAGGTGGCTGAAACAGGTGCTATTGTTCCACCCCCATTGCTACAAGGAACTAAGTTTGACATTACGGTGCAATGATATAGTTGCTAAATTTGAAGGGAGTGTTCACAAGCCTTACTACTGCTGATGCAAACTTTTACCTGATAAACTTTGTAGGGATTTATACTTCGTATAACTTACCTGGTGTAACTAAGATGCTATCATACTGTGGTTGTTCCCCTTCTTTCTGACTAGGAAATCCACACTATGGTTGATCGAGTTGCCAAAAAGGTCAATAACGACTTGGAAAGAGTTGAAGATGTAATTTTTAGAGTGGTTTTTCCCACCTTCTAGAATGTTGCAGTTAAAGGAAGAGATTTATAATTTCAGACAACTACATTTAGAGGTGTTGTATGAGACATAGTTGAGGTTTAAGAAGAAGCTGTAATAAGTCCCGAATCATAGGATCCCTAATCCTAGTTTGCTTGAGATATTCTATAGAAGTTTGAATGCGAATAATAGGGCTATAGCAGACACTGTGATGGGAGGAGCATTCATGAGTCTAACTTCGGAGTAGGCTTCTGCAATTCTTGACAGGAATACTAAAACCAACCGGGGTTGGCACACGCGAGAGTCAGACATGTCCGCAGGTACTTAGATGATAGAAGAATCTGCAGAACAATGAATGGTTGACGATTCTATCGCCCAGGAGTTAGCATAATTGAGGACTGATTTAGCTTATTCACAAAACAATTTACATCAGCGGGGGTAGAAAAGGTGAATACGATTGGTTCACAAGGTAAAACACCTAGACATGATAAATCTGATTCTAAAAAGAAGGCTAAGTATCTAGATGATCAGGTGACGGGTTTCTGAGATAAAGGTCAAGGGTTTAATCAAGACAATTGGTGCTCTTGTTAAGGGAACCAAGGTCAGAACTATTACAAGGCTAATAACTACAACCGGTTTGGGTATAGAGGTAGGAGTCGAGAGAGAGACAGTGATTGGAAGAGAAAAGATGACTATAAAGAGAGAAGTGGCCTCTATATTCCACCTGGGAACCGCGATGTTGATTCGAGCAATTCTAGAATAGAATACATGTTTGCTAAAGTGTTGAAAGGGGTAGAGAAGACTGATGATTGCCTTAAGGTGATTAGAGCAGATATTTTGGGGATGAGTCAGAAAGTTGAATAATCTTGAGCAATATTTTGGTCAGATTTTAGCCGCATTAAATCAGCATCAACATGGTACACTTCCAAGCAATATTGTCTAAAATTTGAAAAATAATGGTCATTGCTTGGTGATTACTACTAGTAGTGGTAACATAGCTGATGATCCACCTATGCCTATGGTTGTTGAGAATGATGTTGAGCTGGTGATTATCGATGATAAGAAGGCGTCTTAAAACCCACCTCCAGTTACTGAAAAAAAGAGGCTAAGGCTAAAAAGGGAAAGAAAAAGAAGGTCCCATAAGTATTGACTCCCATTCCATGACCTCCTCCTCTGTTTCTATAAAGAATAAAGAAGAGAGCTGAAGAGGGAAAGTATCACAAGTTTATCTTAATGTTGAAAGAATTATCAGTGAACATCTCTCTAGTTGCGTCACTTGAGAAAATGCCAGGATATACTGTAACACCCCGTACCTTCCCAACCCTACTTGATGACATTGAATAATAATTACTTAAGTGTCGAGAGTTATAAGTATGTATTTGGAAATGTTAAAGATGAGAAAAATTTAAATTTGGCCACGTACATGCAATGAGACCTTTGTAGGAGGTGTTTGGTGATTTCGTGGAGCATTTGGGTAATACCCGTACACATTCTAACCTCATTTGGTGACTTGGAGTCATGTTTCCTTGATGATTAAACTCACTAAGTAAGTATTTTATAGTGTTTTGATAAGGTATTGGACGATACGCAAGTGTTGGAAAAATTGCCGAAAAATTCAGCAATACATGGAAACTTGCGCCCCTGCCCTATTTCAGGGGGTGTGGCGCAAGCCCCTGAGATCAGAGAGGGTGCATTTCTTGCGCCACTGGCTTGTTTTGCAGCAGTGGCGCAAGGAACAAACATTTTGCCTTCCCGAGCTCGTTTCGCGACGCAATTCTACGACGATTTTTAGATGGTTTATTTTGGTTCTTTGGAGTTATTTGAGCATTGTTAAAGCTTCAAACACTTCAATATACTCCTACATACTTCTACATGACCAAATCATGAAATGTGAATAGTGATCCAAAATGTCCAATGAAGCCAAGGGCGACTAGAATTCCTACTTTGGCGATCAAGGCGACGAATGAGAATCTCGTAAGAGAATATTGTCATGACATTATGAAATTATGTAAACATGTGATATATTGTGAATTTTACATGAAAGTGGATGGGTTAAGCTACATGTGCAATTGGGCCCAAAATTAGGGCCCAAAATGGAACAAAAGAGAAGGCCCAAAGGCAAAAATGACCCATTCTTCCAATAATTGACCAAGTAAACATATCAATTAATGCCAAATGTGGCTAAGGATGACTTGGGGTCTATATAAAGGCCCCAAGATCAGATTTTTATTGACCAAAGCTCTCATGCTTTTATGATATTTTCTCCAATATTTCTCCAAGTTCCAAACCCCAAAGCAAATAGTTCCTTTGGACTCTTGGGACAAGATCAACATATTGCAAGCCTTGGTAAGTATTTGTTCTCATGGATTAACATATTATATGCATGGTAGAGTATGTATATTATGATAGTTGTGTTGGCAAGGTGGTGAATAGTGTATTTTTGCCTTTGGTGAAAGATGTGTCATCTTGGTAATTTGAACTTGAATTAGGCCTTGTGCCTTTGATGAAAAAGCATGGTACGGACAAAATATAAACATGTATGGTGTTATTTTTGGTATTAAACTTGTTCTTGTCTATAAGTGGAAATTGTGGGATTTTGGCCGATATGTGTTATGAGTTGTATTAAGGTACTTTGATGAATTATTTGTGATGTGTGATGGATAAGAAAGTGTAAAGGAGAAGTATTGTGGTGAAACGTATCAATT
This sequence comes from Capsicum rhomboideum, assembly GCA_031232105.1. Lineage (NCBI taxonomy): Eukaryota > Viridiplantae > Streptophyta > Magnoliopsida > Solanales > Solanaceae > Capsicum > Capsicum rhomboideum. The sequence goes on along the minus strand of CP124711.1, from coordinate 34,669,385 downwards.
ATCATGTATTGGTCAATGTTGGGAATATTATGGAATTTTTGAAATAATAGTATGATCAATGGTTTTGTCAAGGGGAAATGGCATGTTTAAGGACAAATATGTGACTCATTGGTGTTACATGCATTTGAAGGGTAGTTGGTGGTTAATGTGAATTCCGTATTGTATTTGTGTTGTAGAGTGACACATAAATAAGGAGCGGGATTATTGTATACGCATCGAAGGTTGTATATCCGTATTGCGAATCCGAGGTATGTAAGGTTACTTTGTCCGTATCTTTCTGCGGCCAATAGTGTTCACATTGACATTTTACTAGTCCTATTTCGAAATGTACTAAGGTATCCCATATGCACTTATCCATGGTCATTGTCATATATTTTCTACTCATGGATCATTTGTGAATCTCACGTCTCATATTCATGGTTAATGTTCCCAAAGTTTCAAATAAGGTCATGTTCCAATGTTCCAATAGTGATTATACTTATGCCTCTTGTTCATAGATTGTTGTCCAATGGTTCCATGGTGTTATGATTCTAATAATGTTATGTTTCCAAGTTATTCACATGGTTCTCACTCATTGGTTAATGATCCAAAGTTTCCAATAATGTTATGTTCCAAAGTTCAAAGTAATGTTATGACTATCCAAGTATCAATCTCAAAGTAATGATCAAAGTAATGCAAATGTGGTCAATGATCAAGTATGGGTGGAAATTCTAGGGGCACAAGCCTAGCTCGACTCGATCCCGATGTATTGATTTATGGGTGGCAGGTCTGAGGGGAGCAAGCCTAGCTCGACTCGATCCCGAGGCATTGATTTATGGGTGGCAGGTCTGAGGGGCACAAGCCTAGCTCGACTCGATCCCTATGTATTGATTTATGGGTGGCAGGTCTGAGGGGCATAAGCCTCGCTCGACTCGATCCCAACATGACGATAAGTCATGGAAAGACCCACTGATCAGTAGGGGCCCGGGTACATTGTTATCATTAAGCATTGAGATAAAGAAAGTAATGAAAGTAATGAAAGCAATCCACATGGTTCCCAAAATGCAACATGGTGACTTACTCATATTGATTAGTCATTTGTATTTGAACTCATTGAAATATTCATGCATTGTACAGTTTCATCTGAGCCTTGCATACTCAGTACTTATTTCGTACTGACCCCTCTCGGGGAATTTACCTTACTTGTTGCAGGCGCAGGTACTAGTAGGCCACCACAGTAGGTTGCCAGCTGTTTGCGGTTCATTGGTGAGCTCTAGTTAGTTCGGGGCTTCTCCGAGTCAGAGTATATATATGTTTTGATATTGTACATTGTGTATAAAGCGGAGACTTGTCCCGACTTTCAGTTGGTTTTGGTCAATGCATCTGTTAGAGGCTTTTGTAGACGTATGTGGGTGTATGTGTATAAGATGATAGATGAAATCTCAACTTGATGGCCTCAACGGCCAAGTTTCTCATATGTATTTACGTCACATGTTCTATGCTTTCCGATTTCAGCCTCTTATGTTTCTATGTGATAGTAGTGTTTCCTATGACATGCATACGAATGAATAGAAGCAAAGATTGGTTCTCTCGGGCCTTGTCGGCTTCGGGTGCCAATCATGCCTCGTTGGGATTCGGGGCGTGACATATACAAAGTTTATAAAGGATCTGGTGATGAAGAAGAGGACTGTGAGTTTTGAGCCCACTGATAGTGTACACCATTGTAGTGCAATAGGTTATCAATCCCTAGTTGAGAAGAAAAAAGATCTTGGAGCTTTTAAGAATAGTCAGTTGGGGTTGAGGTCACCCAAACTAACTTCGATGAGACTTCTTATGACAGATTGCACTGTGTAAAAGCCTATGGGGATTTTATGTGATGTTTTGGTAAGGGTTGAATCCTTCATTTTTCCAGCTGATTTTGTCATCCTTGGCTGTGAGGTTGACTTTGAGGTTCCCATTATCTTGGGGAGACTATTCCTTATGACTGGACGAGCATTGGTTGATATAGAGATAGGGCAGATAAAGTTTTAGTTGAACCATGAGGAAGTGACGTTCAATGTATGCCAATCCATGAAGCAGCCAAAGGACATGCATGTTATCTCTGTTATTAATATAGTCGATGAGGATGCATTGGTTGCTCCAATAAGGAGAGAATTGAAGTCGAAACACTTATAGCAGTTATTATGAAGTTCGAGGGTGATACCATTGATGAGTATGATAAGATGATGAGTGCACTTGCTGGTGGGTTTAATTTTGAGTTAGGTCGGGTCGGGTTTAAGTTTCATTAACACAGCTAGACTCAACAGATGACTCAGACATACGATAGTGGAATTAAACCATGATCATCTCTTTATTTCGTACCATGCTTAATAAAGAAACCTTATCTGAGAACCTATGAGGCTTAAGTACGATCGTGATATGTAACCACAATTCTTCCTTAAACTTGTAGTTTGATGCCCATTTAAATGATCTGCAGGAGTGACATCAGACGATTGATACCATAATCGTGACATCTAGGTACGATCATGGTGACCAATCATGAGATGACTCCCAAATTTCACCTTGTAAGATTCCCATCAGATGACTAAACCCACGATCATGAGTCCTTTCCACTATCGTACCATCCCCTTGTGGGTTCTGTCCGAAGTCCATTTCAGCATCTCCATTTTCTTGCACAATCCCTGCACCAGTAGCAAACATTACCCCATAAAACATAAAGTACAAAACATAGGTTGCCTTTCATGAAACACTTAATTTAATGTCGTGGCACAACATGGCTAGGTCGGTTACTCAGACTTTACCAACAGACCCATGGGTTGCCTCCCATAAAGCACCTTATTTAACGTCGCGGCATGACTTGGGTGAACTTAATCTCTCACGCCTCCTTTAAGTCCACCTCACAAATCAACCTCGAGTCTTTACTTTCTCCCATGTAGTGTTTCACCCTTTAGCCATTGACATTAAATTTCAGCCCATCCTTGTTTTCAAGTTCAATTGTGCCATAGGGGAAAACCGTAACCACTCTATATGGGCCATTCTATTTTGACCTTAACTTCCCAGGAAATAGCTGCTGCCTTGAATCAAACAGTGAGCAACTCTTGTTTCATTATAGTTTAATTCTTCTAAGCCGGGTTAAGTGCTTTGCTAGTATAATAGATGAGATGTAAGATATTTTCTCGCCTTTAGCCTAGGACTGCACCTAGCGCTATGCCATTAGCATTGTACATAACCTCAAATGGCAAGGTCCAATCTGGAGATACAATGGTGGGGGCTGAAATCAACTTCTCTTTTAGGCACTCAAAGGCTTTTAAACATGCATCATCAAACACAAATTTCACCTCCTACAAGGGGTTAGCAATCTTAGAAAAATCCTTGATGAATCTTCTATAAAAATCTGCATGCCCCAAAAGCTACGAATGCCCTTCACAGAAATTGGTGGAGGTAACTTTTCAATCACCTCAATTTTCGCCTTGTCAAATTCAATCCCTTTCTTTTTGAAACCTAGTGACCAAGCACTATTCCTTCTTTCACAATAAAGTGGCACTTTTCTTAATTCAATACCAAGTTACATTCCTCACATCCCCTCAAAAAATTGGAAAAATGTTCTAAGCAATCATCAAATGAGTCACCCACAATGAGAAGTCATTCATGAAAACCTCAATAGTGTCCTCCACCATATCTGAAAAGATGGATATCATACAACGCTAAAAAGTTACAAGAGCATTACATAAACCAAAAGACATCCTCTTGAATGCGAATGCCTCATATGGACAAGTGAAAGTGGTCTTCTCTTGGTCCTCGAGAGCAATAGAAATCTAATTATACCCCGAATAACCATCAAGAAAACAATACCATCCTCTTCCAGCAAGACGGTCTAACATCTGGTCCATGAAAGGCATAAGAAAATGATCCTTCCTCATCCATGAATTCAGCTTCCTATAGTCCATGCAAACTTACCATTCGGTGATTGGCATCATAGGAATCAACTCATTTTTCTTATTTGGAACCATAGTTATTCCACCCTTCTTTGGCACACATTTGATCGGGTTTACCCATTTGTTGTCAGCAATAGGATAAATGACACCCGCATCTAACCACTTAAATATATTTTTCTTTACAATATCTTACATGAGTGGTTTCAACCTACATTGGTGCTCAATGTTGGTTATACAGTCCGACTCAAGTTGGATTTTGTGTGTGTGAATTCCAGGTGGAATTTTAATAATGTCAGCTATGGACCATCCAATGGCCTTTTTGAACCTCTGCAAAACAGACACCAAAGCCTCAACTTACCACTCTAATAGATCAGCTGCAATGATAACTGGCAAAGCATTGTTGGCCTCCAAAAATGCATATTAAAGATGAGAAGGTAGAGCCTTGAGCTCCAAGATGGGAGGCTCCTCAATAGAAGGTTTTGCTGGCGGGGTCAATCTATTCTTCAAATTAAGATCCAGCTTCGTTAGTGCATAATTGTATGAACCCCTACCAACAAGTGCATTCACCATCTCATCGTACTCGTCAATACCATCACTGTCAAAATTCATGATAACTGTCACGAGGGCCTTAACCCCAAGTATTTTCTCAATAGGAGCTACCAAATCATCCTCGTCGACTATATCTATAACAGAGATCACATACACATCCTTCAACTGCTTCATAGACTGGTATACATTAAAAGTGACTTGATCATTATTCAACCTAAACTTCATCTACCCAGTCTCCATGTCAACCAATGCACGTCCAGTCGCAAGGAAGGGCCTTCCCAAGATAATGGAAACCTTAAAGTCAACCTCACAGTCAATGATGCTAAAATCAGCTGAAAAGCTGAAGTATGCAACCCTCACCAAAACATTGCATAAGATACCCATCGGCTTCTTCATAGTGCGGTCCGCCATGAAGAGTCTCATTGAAGTCGGCTTGGGTGACCCCAACCCCAATTATTTGTAAACTGCTAGCGGTATCAAGTTAATGCTAGCACCCAAATCACATAATGCCTTTGTGAAATTGAAACACCCTATAGTGCATGGGAACACTCCTGGGTCTTCCTTTTTCTCAACCGAAGATATAGATGTTATGGCACTACAATGGTGCACATTATCCATGGGCTCAAAATTCATAGTCATTTTTTTTTGTCACCTAATCCTTCATAAATTTTACATAGCCCGGCATTTTTTCTAAAGCCTCCACAAGAGGTATGTTCATCAACAACTCCTTCAACATAGAGATAAACTTCTGATATTTTCTCTCTTCGGCTTTTTTTTCAATCTTTGTGGAAAAGTGGGAGGAGGTCGTGGAATGGGCTTAAATAATTGTGTGACTTTCTTTCCCTTCCCCTTGTTAGACTTAGCCTCTTTTTCAACAACTAAAGGCTTTTGAGATACATTCTCATCTACTATCATATTTCTTACTTCAGTCTCATTCACATTGTCAATAATGACTGGCTCATCCTTTTTGTTATCAACCACAAGCATAAGCGGATCAATAGTGGTTTTACCACTCCTAGTAGTAATGTATAGGCAATGGCCATCATTCTTAGGATTCTGGATGGCGTTTCTCGAAAGTGTGCCTGGTTGACGCTAATTCAATACGGTGGACAACTGCCCAAATTATGGCTCAAGTTGTTTAATGGCGATCGTATGAGACTCAATTTTTTGGCTCATCTCTGAAATTTCTGCCTTAATCTCCTTAAGGTAATTTTCCTGACTCTCTGACCCCTTAACAAGTTTCTCAAGTAAGGCTTCCATCCTTGAATTGCCAGAATCAGCATCCCGATTCCCGATGGAACATAAAGGCCACTCTTGTCCTTGTAATCATCTTTCCGCTTCTAATCACCATCACAATATCTATCTCTGTCTCTGTACCTAAACCTATTTTAGTTGTCACCATAGTAGTTCCGACCTTGGTTCCCTTGCCTAGAGTTCTAATTGTCTTGGTTAGACCCTTGACCCTTGGTTCAAAAATCTGCCACCTCTCTATCAAGATATTTAGCCTCTTCCTCAGAATTTGAATCTTTATACCTAGGTGCCTTACCTTGTGTACCAACCGCATTCACCTTTTCTACCACAGCTGCCGTAAATTGCTTAGTAAGTAATCCAATTTCAGTCCTCAGCTATGTCACCTCTTGAGCTACTGTCTCATCTAGTGCTTTTTGTTCTGCTGACGCGCCAATTGCATAAGTGCCTGCGGGCCTGTTTGCCTTTCAAGTATGCCAAACTTCATTGGTTTTTGTGATTCGATCAAGAATTTCAGAGGCCTGATCCCATCATAGACTCATAAATACCCCACCTGTGATAGTGTCCACTACCGCCTTTGTGTTAACATTCAAGGCTCTGTTGAAGATTTCTAATAAGGTTTTACTAGTTATTCTATGGTTTGGAACACTATGCATCTTCTTCTTGAACCTTAACCAAGTCTCGTACAGTGCCTCTGAATGTAACTGTCTAAAGTTATATATCTCATCTTTCAATTATAGCATTCTAAAGGGCAAAAAGAACTGGTCCAAGAACTGGGTCCTCAACTCATTCCAGTTAGTTATATATCCACGTGGTAATTTAGTCAACCACAGGGTAGCTTCTCCCATCAAAGAGAATGGAAATAACCTCAGTCAAATAGCCTCTAACTCACTCGAAGTAGATTATATGAAGTGCAGATCCCCACAAAGTTCATAATATGCATGTTAGCATCATCCAAAGAAAGACCAACAAATACCCCCTTTAAGTTCAGCAAGTGAATCATGACACTCGTATTATCAAACTTAGTCCCTTGAGGAAATTCTGGTGGAATGATAGCACCTGTCTCAATCGGCTCTAAATAATCAAAATCTTCCTCTGGATCTTTATAAACAAAAAGATATTATTGTAGTGGTTGCTACCCCCGGGCCTTCTCTGCCTCTCTTGATTATCAAGTGCATCCAGATGATTTGCTTTATATTGCCTAGCTCTCTCGTCTCTAACTGCCTGTCTGGTAGACTCTTGTTTAGCATTCTCCGCAACCACTAATCTAGCAGTGATTTGTTTCGCAGTTTCATAGACAACCAAATGAAGTGCTGGCTGGTCACAAAGTTCACCACCACCATGAGCACCTTCCAATAAGGCACTGGATCATACACTCCGTTGTTAACCATTCTTCAATTGTTTCTCAGAGTTCTTTCAATTTCTGTATCAAGTGGAATCAGGGGATTGCCTTGACTCTGAGTACTGGGCATACACTGGCGTGTGCCCTAAAATCAACAAAAAAGTAAATCAAGAAATTGCAACCAATCAACCTCAACAAACACAATAAATTAACTCTGTAACCGTTTCCCCAGTAATGGCGCCAAAAATTAATGTCGCCCAAATTACACCTCCCAAAAAGTATAAAGTGGTCGCTGAATCAAATATAAAACCCAACAAGGTTGGGGTCGATCCCACAGGGAATAGGTCAAAATTCTATCAAGTGTTTGTATCAGTAACTGACAAATAAGTAAAAGAGGGGGATGTTGTGAAACAAAAGATTAATAGTAATAAGTTTTGGTTTGTTGGATTTGTAATCAATATGATAAAGGCACTAGCACTGTGTTCCCCAATAACTTTAAGACTCCATAAGATCTTCGTACTTTAGTGATCTCTCGTGGTATTCTACATGCAGTATTGATAGGTTATGTATCATCTAACCGACTATGTTAGGCCCCTTGTAGATGACTATCCCCAAGCACAAACGTTAATGTGTCATGAGTGATGCATTAATAACCCCTATCTATGATCCCAATATAGTCTTTCCCGTTTACCGGCTCAAGGCTAATTAAATGAAGATAACTCTAAGTTTTGTTGTTGATTTGCTATTTCTATCCAATAACCCTTGCTACAGTTCAGGGTAGAGATAGGATGAGTCTAAATGCGTGCACTTGTTGAAAAGCAATCAAACCATAAGAAACAATAATACATGCTCAACTACCCTTTGAGATTCACTTTGTACTTTGAATGCTATGTCGTTAATCCATCATGGTTCCCACAACCCTAGTTGTGGTGTTTAGCTACTCATGATTACAAGAACACAAGAAGACTTCATAGATGAAAACATGAATATGAACTTACAATAACAAGATAACTCTGAAATCTCAACTTGAATTAAAACCCTAGAATCGATGTTCGTGAAATTCCTAGAATATGCCTTAGAATCCAACAATATAAAGTTATAAAGTATGAAAGAGTGTCGAATCATGCAAAAATCCCTATGGGAGTATTTATAGAAAAAATAAAACCTATCTTATTACAAATAAGAAATCTGGGTTGGTGGCTTCGGATAATAGGAAGGTACGATCGTGGTTAGAACCCATGATAGTCCTTGGGTGCTCGTGGTTTGGCTCATGAAATTTCATCTTCAGGTCTTCAAAGGTACAACTCTCAGTACGCCTTCGTAGTTTCAACCTACGACCATACAACGTGGTCGTCTGTTCAATCTTTTACTTGGACTTCTCAAACTTGTAAATCTAGAGTTCCTCCCCACGACATCATGGCATGATCGTGACTTCAAAGCACGGTCGTGGGTAGCCTTCATCTAATCTTTATTACACTTGACTCCTGCAGATTACAATTGAGCAGGTCTCCTACGATAACTTTGTATGGTCGTACCATCAACCTACGACCATACAATCCTTCCATCTGATTGACTTCTAAGAACCAACCCTCTGATTTTTGGTACGACAGTCTTTGTACAACCGTGGTCAGATCCCACGGTCGTGTCACCAATCGTCTAATGCCTTTAAGTCCCATTTTTAGCACTTTTCTTCTCTGAGCCTATTTATCCTGCAAACACCAGAAAACCCATCATATCCGTAGAAAAATACCCTTGTACTTATAATTATTCGCCATTTTAAGTGTCTCAAGTGACATAAATTTATGGCACATCAGGAACTTAGTGTTGATTGCAGAAAATTATCAACATGAAATGAGGGTGGTGAAGGTTAATTAGTTCAGACCTCCTTCTTCCTTGGCTAAACTTAATATTAATGGTAGTCCAATTGACAATCCAGGAAAAATAGGAGCTAGTGGTATTTTGAGAGATCACAATAGCAGGTTGATCTATGCATTTGCTACACCTCTTGGTTTTGGTTCTAACAACCAAACAGAGGTTCAAGCGGCTATTCTGGGCATCACTTGGTGCATTCAACATGATTATACTAGGGGTGAAACTTGAGGTTGATTCAGAAGTAGTTGTGAAATGGATTAGACAAATCATAACTCTACCTTGGAACATCATTAGATACATCAATGAACTTCAAGATTTGATCAAGTTGTTGGCTTGTTTTCATTGCAAACACGTCTACAGAGAAGGTAATTTTCCAGAAGATACACTCTCCAAACATAGTCAATTGGTTGATACTCCTCAACATTTCTATAACTATCAGCAACTCCCATAAGAAACTAGAGGTTATTTCACACTTGATAGAATGTGCATGGCTAATTTCAGAAAAAGGAAATTGAAGAGAATCAAGCAATCACCTTGAAGTGATGTGTCAGTTGTACTATCTAAGTTAGTAACTCAGGTCTAGTTCAACTACATAGGTTTCCCCTATGTTCTTTTAGTGCTTCTTCACTTAGGCTATATAGTTATAGGTATATCCCTTTTTAAGATGCTCTTTTTGTTTGAATTTTTCCTTTACTTGTAAAAGGAGAGTCTTCCTTATTTATGCATTTCCTAGATTTCTTGTACTTGAGAAGAGTCCTCTCTTCTTAGGTGTTTAGTTTTCTAGGTTTTCTTCTAGTTTTGGGGATGAGTTGACTGGCCTTAGTAGGCTAGTCGACTTATGAACCACCATAGGGTTGGAGGTAAGGTTTATGTCCCCCTCCTTGTATTTTTTTCTTTGTTTATTTATACTAAGTCTTGAGGGTGTGCGGCTTAACCCCTGGCGGACTCTAGCCCCGTCTTTTTATTAAAAAAAAAAAAAAAAAAGATCCATGATGTCTTTTTACGACCCAGTACTCAAACCAAATATTTTTCAAACTTTCAAGTGTCAAATGACCTAATTTTATGACCCTAAACGCATAGGAGAGTACTACAAACATGTTTGAACTTTGGGAGTGTTACAGAAAATGCCCTCTCACTTTTGAGAAAATTGGTGTTATGCTTAGAGCACTTGATTTTGATAGTGATATTCATATTTATGTGGCATCTAGAGAAATTTATGGAGGAAATGAGACATTTTCTCCTCTTAAGGCTCTCTTTCAAAATTTCATTCTAAAGAAACACTTACTAGCAAAGAGGAGTTGACACTATTATCTTCTTTCTCTTTCAGGATGGCTGCTTTAAATTTCATTATTTGTGATGAGAATCATGTTTTTGTATCAAATAACATGGTGAGCCTCAGTGCTCGCTGGAAGAAGGTAAACTACTTTATGTTTTCGACCTAAATCGGTTACTTGACTTCATAAAAAATTTAAATAATTTTCTCTTATAATTTTTTTTTGATACAACGACCTCCTTCAAAAGTTTTTCTTAGCCATATTCTCTACCCAAATACTATTTTACTTTATTTTTTATTTTATTTCTCCAAAAAAGGCAAACATCTTTAAAAAAAAATTCGTGTTTTAGGAGATATTTTGATCACAGGTTGGCTATCCATCCAAAAGAGAATGAGTTGATATTTAATCGAATAACATGACATGAGAAAATTTGTCTTACAAATTTAAATATCTCAAATAGGCTTTATGGGTGATCCAATGAGTGAAAATTTAGACAGGTGAAAGATTCATGTAAACTCATCAACATGCGTTTGTGCAGATTTAAGATGTCAAGGCTAAAGGATATGCAAGTTTATATGAAAATCATGTTGTCATTTTTTAAATGAATACATATTCTGCTACTAATAGTGATAGGATCTAAAGATATAGTTGAAGTAACTTATACTTAGGTCAGTGAAAAAGAGAAAGAATAGTCTGATACATAATTATGAACTTGAAATTCAATGAAGAGGGCTTTCAAAAGACATGATGCATATTTTAGCAGACTTTTTAAAACAAAACAACCAAAAATGGAAGTGATTTTTAAAAATTAAAGAATAGTTGAACATGAAGAGTTATGAGTGTAAGTGATTGTAATAAATGAGGATAACAGAGGATCGAAGTATAGAAGTTAGTTATAGTTCCCTTCCTTTATGCAAATTGAATGTATTTTCTTGATAATATTATTTAAACATTGTATAGTTTAGGATGATATTTTGGAGACGCATAATGCATCTTGGACCCATTTAGAACTGATTCATTCTCTTCTTGTGGTCCTAACAATAGGATTCTGATAAACTTATCTCTATAAATTTATGTCCAGAAAAGCTATTGGACATTTTTTAGAGTTCTCCACAAAAAATTTAATTGCTAAGTTTATAAAGTTATTTATTTTTACACAGTATCTATTCTTGTATTTGATGTACATTTCTCGTATACATGGTGTTTAGATTATGAGATTATGAATTTATTCAAATAAATTTTTAGTCTACATTTTTTTTTTCTTTTAGTCACTTGGGGCAATTCATTATGCAAGTGAAAATGCTATGCTGCTTGACAACTTTAAAATTAACTGAGACAAATCAAATAAATTTTTTATCAAGATTTATATCCATAGCTTACCAATTAATTAACCCCTAATGAAAATCTATGACAGATATACTCAACAAAATCGTCAAGAGAAATACATTGTAGATGAGATAATTCCACTTTTTTATGATACAACAAAGAATTAATCAGATATACTCTTTTCTAAAAGCTGATAAAATATTGTCACAATTAATTGTGGATAATTACAAAGTAAATAGAAGAAATATTTTGTTATATATGGAATAATAAAAGAAAGTTAAGACTAATCTTTTTCCTGAATAGATGAATGTTGTCCGAAATTATTTCAATTGTTCAATAACTGCATTTATTGCACACTGAAACCTTGATATAAGGTACAAAATTATCAACATATAATGAGAAATATGTATGTGAGCTTGATATTTAAATTTGTTTCTTACTCTCATTTGAGATTACAACAACAACAACAACAATAACAACAATAAACTCAATGTATCCCCACAAAGTGGGGTCTGGGGATGGTAGAGTTTACGCAGACCATACCACTACGTCAAATGAAGTAGAGATAGTAGGATTGAAGATTTTAAATATATCATTTGTTTATCTTTATTTTTTTGTTCTTTATATTCATTTTATAGTTAATCTTTTTAAGTATTTTAACTATGTAAATATTTTTTTCGTAGAATTTGTGGATGATATTTTGTAAAAGTAATTGGAGAATACATCACAATTATTTAGTAGTATAGATACAATCTATTTATTTTGTTTTTTGGGATCTGTCTTGATTTCTGCTGTGTTCTCTTCTCTGTGTTTCTTCATTAAATACAAACTAACGCTAGAATTTTAATAATGATATGAGAATGAAGATTAGTGAAAGTACATGGTAATTGATGTTCTTCAATCAAGATTATCATAGAATTAATATTTAATAAAAAAAATTACGTGTTGTTTATTAACAGTATACAAATAACTATTGATTTAAATAAAATAACTATCATTTCTAATAGTGATGATTATAGGAATTTTTTACAATGTGAACCTCTTGAAAAGAAGCGTGTACGCCGTGAAATTGAATATTTCTTACTCTTATTTAGAGAAATAGATGATTGATTATTCATGAAACTCATTCAATATTAAAAAGTAAGGACCAAATGTTACAATAAAAAAATATGTAGAAAATAAAGTTGATCAAGAGGAAGACTTTCGCAATCATTTATTAAAGTTCTTGAGATATGTGACAGTGTCAAATTTTCTTATTTATGTTGGAATATTCTTGATTTTTTAGTTTGTACTACTTCCTTCATTCCTAAATAAGTGCTCTTTTCGACTTGGGTAAACCCTTTAATAAACTACTCAGTAAACCCTTTAATAAACTACTCACTCCAATAACAATTAAAGGTAACTTTACCAACTTACCTCTAATTAAATTTTATCTCTTTCCAAATTGACATTGATTATTATATAAACTTAAAGGCATATTAGGAAGATTATGATCAATGTATTCTTGAAGGCTTGAACATATACTTATGAAAAAAATCATAACCCAAAAGGAGCACTTATAGAAGAAAGGAGAAAGTAAGATTAACATTTTTGTTATTTTTAATATTTAAATTTCAGGAAAGGATTATAAGTTTAATGAGGTCATTTAAGACCGCACGAAATGCGAGCAAATTACCTAATAATAGTGTAACAACCTATTATGTGAAAATTTTCTTTTGATGTGTTTTGATCATTTTACCCTTCTCCATAGTTGTTACGTATTGATTTTGAGTTAGTAACGCGGGTAGTTCGGGTTCAGAGCCTTTATTTTATATTTCGACCCTTGTTTCGAAAACAAATGAAAATGCCTAAATAGGAACCCGGGAGCTAATTTATTGAAAATGATCTCTTTTTAAAAATCCAACATTGCTATTGAGTCTGAAACGTCAAAAATAGCCTAGTAGTATGCATGGTTTATTCCAGTGGGGTCTCGAATGAATCCCAAGGGCCCGTTCGGACACATTTCTTCACTTGAAAAATTTGTTGGTGCAGTATTTTCTGGTGCATCACTCCCTTCAACGCGATAGCATGTCCACATATCATGATCACAAGCCTCGATGACAGCCTACATCCCGATCGCGAGGTAGTGGTACCGCGATCGCGATGGGTTAATCGGTGGACTGGGTCAGGTTGACTCATTGTGATCACAAGGCCTAGCTACGAGACCGTGATGACCAGTTTAATTGATGTTAAAAATTGACCCTCGCAATCGCGAGGTAGGGATTCTTGATCACGAGGCACTGTTCACAGAATAGTATAAGTACTTTTTTTTTTGCGATTTCCACTATTTTTGGGCCTTGAAGCTTCTGGAATAGGCGATTTCTAGGTTTTTTCACACCATTCTTCCTTGGGTAAGCTTCTAATTCATCTTCTCATCACTTTCTATTTATTATATATTCAAAAATACCTCTTAATCATGTTTTCAAACTAGAATTTGGGGGTTTTACCGGTAAACTCTTAAAAATAATTTTTCTTTGATTTCAGCCTCGTTTTTAGCTCATTTTTGCTTAGGTTTTCAACTGTAGACTCCTATAATCTTGGGGAACATATTTTTGAAATAAAATTCTAATTTTATCACTTTCATTTTCAAACTCATTTTTTGAATCCATTTTGGATCCATCTTAAATATAGTCAATATGGATATCGTTAAGTTTATTTTGACGAGTAGATGATGTTTTTGATAGTCTTAGCTCGTGATGAGACTATTCAAAGAGGAAAAGGTCTATGTTGAGGGTTCTAGGCTTGGATTTTGGCGCTTCGAGATAGGTTATGGTTTAACTTCTTTTTGACTGGTTGGGTAGTTAATGAATTTGTAAATCATGCTATGGGTTAGGGATTTAGATGTGGAAACCATATTTGAGAGAACTTTATTTTATTAAGTTGCCCATATGGGGGATTCTATGCATATTATTGTAAACTTGAGAGGTGGTAAATGATTTGATGCCCGTGTGGGGGCTTTATTTGATGATTTTAGGCCTTACTTGTGCATTACATGCCATATTTATTGTTGTGTCGCCCGAGTGGGGGTTTGATTATATATTATAGGCCTTATTTGAGATTTTAATTGCCTTTATCACATGTTTGATACCTGCATGATGATTTTAAATGAGTTTATTTATGTCTTACATGACTATACATACCAGTGGTGCCCTATAATGGCTTATATCATGAATCATTATCATATGGAGTAGATTTTGAGCTCATTCATACCTATATTGAATTGATGTTTATCTTCATACACATTGGTTATGATCATTATATCCTCATATCATCTATACATGTTCATGAGACTTGATACCACTGAGACACTATGCTTTTTGAAAGAAAATAAAAATCTTTTTTATAAAACCCTTTCCCGAGGTCATTGCCGGCAAGGTGGATTGTGAGGTATTAGAAACCCTTGGCCGAGGTCATTGCCGACAAGATGGATTGTGAGGTATTGGAAACCTAGGCCGAGGTGATTGTCGATAAGGTTTGTTGAGATTATGAAAGTATATGGGTTTTGAACCCCCCATGGGTCCTGTCCGAAACGCTAAGGCTTGGAAGATGTGTACGTAAGTTCCACCATACTACATCATTGCATTTGCATCTTTTGTGTTCACTTCTTGTACTTGTTGATGTGTACCTTATTTCTTTATGCATATTTATTGCGTGTATGTTACCCCCTTTAGACTGTATATTGTAAAACTGTTAATGGAGATGATGTGAGCTACCATTTGAGAACTTTTCTGTTTGTAGGTTACGTGCTCATAGTATCTTTTACCTGTATTATTTTCTACTTTGCTCAGTCGGCCAATGATACCTACTGAGTATAATTGGATCGTACTCACTCCTACTGTGCCCCTTCGGTGCAGATCCTACTTTGAGTATGACTCGCGATAGTTGATTTATGCTATCGGGGTTGGTGATCAAGGTATGAGTGAGCTCCAAAGTTTGGGATAGCCTCCAGACCTCTTCTTAGTCTTATCATGTCTTTATTTTCTTTCAGAGACATATTATTGTGTATTCAGTTTCAAACCTTGTTATAGATGCTCTTTACTTATGACGCCAGTATTTTTGGACTTGATGTTTCTGTCCAGAGTTGTATGTTAGTTACATATTTGACTTGACTTCGTTCTAGGAGTCTCGCATAATGGGTATGATTTTGAAGCATTCGATTGTTTTCTACCTTATGGGTTTTGGCTTACTTACTAAGGCTAGTTTGGAGGTAAGTGTCTTCATGACCTCAACTTTAGGGTCGTGACAAATTTGTATCAGATCCAGGTTCACTGGTCTCATAAGTATAAGTGCAGGATGTCTAGTAGAGTCTCGTGGATCAGTATGTAGACGTCCATATCTATCTTTGAGAGGATATAAGATGTCGTTACGAAAAGCTTCTCTAATTTGATTTCTTATCGTGTGGGTTATTCATACCCTATATTCTAAACTTGTATTCCATTCTTTTCTACACAGATGGTGAGGACTAGGTATAGAGATATTAGGGATTCTGAGACAAAACCTGATTTTGGAGCCCTAGTTAGGGTGCGAGGTTGGGCTCGTGGCTGACCTAGAGGTAGATGATGGGCACGAGGAGCTACCCTTGTCAGAGGACATGTTAAGGAGGCCTCTTTCGAGCCTGAGGTTGATTATGATAATGATGTTTATTAGACAATGGGTGTAGGCCAAGCTCAGGTCCTACAGGGTTCAGTTGACACCCCAGTGCTACAGGATCTATTGATTTATCTCTTGAGCCTTCTGGATGGTGTTCCCTAGGTGGGTGTTTCTTGGAGTGTACTGGATATTCCTCAGACTTTGAGCGGTGTTCCACCATCAGTAGTGACTTCTTTTTATGGTATTCCGACTTCAGGGGTACAACCATTTTCTGTGGTACCCCCACGTGTTGATTCACTGCCTACTAGGCTCACTTTTCCTCCTGTTATTCATCCCCTGCGATGTCTTCTGATGATCATAAGAAGTTTGAGAGATTTATTCGCTTGGCTCTTCCCAAGTTTAGTGGTGCCATTGGAGAGGATGCTTATGAGTTTTTGCTTGACTGTCAGGAGAGGTTGCACAACCTCGGATCCCTTGAGTCCCATGATGTTGCTTATATGACTTATCAGTTGACTGACATATCCAGATAGTAGTCGAGAACTCTTTCTAGTTGTAGACCATTGGGTTCGCCTGCCATGACATGGACTCAATTTTTTAGGCTTTTTTGGAGAGGTTCCTACCTTACAATTTGAGGGATCAGATGAGAGATGAGTTTGACCACCTGGAGCAGGGCTTTATGACTATTGCTGAGTATGAGGCACATTTTCATGCTCTATCCAGATTTTTTGCCGCTAGTATCTCCACTGAGTCAGAGAGGATTAGGAAGTTTGTCAAAAAATTGGATGGTTCTTATTAGTTGGATACAGTTCAGATGAGAGTGTCAGAGTCTTCTCTTCAGAGAATTATAGAGCATGCTAAGTCAATTGAGTTGATTAGTCAGACTACTCAGGGTAGCCCCAAGAAGGTGCGCCGACAGGGTGAGTTTAGTGGACATTTATCTTGAGGTAAGGATTTCTCTGATAGACGCTCTTGTAGTTATCATGGTAGACCAGTTCAAGCTACCTTGTAGAGTTCGAGTAGCAGGTCCATAATTTTTGTGGCTTCAGGTAGCCAGGATTCACGCCGATAGAGGTTCTGGTTCTTAAGGATAATGAGGTCATTCTAGTTCTTCTGGGCCCTCTCAGCGTGATTCTAGTAGTAGGGAGTGTTTTATGTGTCATTGGGTATTATGCGAGGGACTGCCTTTGGCATGTATTGGGTTTCGCCCAGCAGAGTTCTCATCTTCAACTTTGCCCTACTCCAATTTCTGCAGTTAGAGGTGGTTTACATAATACAAGGGGTGGTACTAGAGGTACTCGAGGTGGAGCTTGGGAAAATCGTGGTGGTGGACGAGGGGTTTCTCAGTCTAAGGTAAAACGTGGACAGTGTAATGCTATACCTTGGAGACTTGAGACAGAGGCCTCTGATGCAGTTATCAAAAGTATCATCCCAGTTTGCTACCGATCTGCTTCCATTTTATTTGACCGTAGATCTACATTCTCCTATGTGTCTACATATTTTGCTACTGGTTTTGATACTTCATATGAGTCCCTTGCTGTGCCTCTTCATGTTTCTACCCTCGTAGGAGATTTTTTAGTAGTGGATCGGGTGTACCAATCTTGTGTTGTTACCTTTTCAGAGCGTGAGACCTGAGTAGACTTGATTATCCTAGACATGGTTGATTTTGATGTTATCTTGGGTTTGGATTAGTTAGCTCCTTATCATGCTATTTTGAACTGTTATTCCAAGACCGTGACTTTAGCTACTCCGGGTGTGCCAAGGTTAGCTTGGAAAAGTACTCTTAATTCAGGTTCGAATGGAGTTATTTCTTTTCTACGTGCTCATCGCATGGTAGAAAATGGATATTTGTCTTATTTGGACTATGATAGCAATACTAGTGTTACCTCCCTATCTTTTTTGGAATCTGTTTGGGTTGTTCGCGAGTTTATGGATGTGTTTCCCATAGATTTGCCTGGTATGCCTCCGAACTGTGATATTGATTTTTCTACTAATATTGAGCCAGGCACCAAACCTATTTCTATTCCTCCCTATAGTATGGACCCGACTGAGTTGAAACATTTAAACAAATAATTACAGGATTTATTGGGTAAGGGTTTCATTCTACCTAGTGTATCTCCTTGGGGTGCTTCTGTTTTGTTTGTGAAGAAGAAAGATGGTTCTATACGAATGTGTATCGATTATCGGCAGTTGAACAAGGTGACCCTCAAGAAAAAGTACCCTCTTCCTTACATTGATGATTTATTTGACCAGCTTCAGGGTGCTTCGGTGTTTTCTAAGATTGATTTGAGATCTGGTATCACCACTTGAGGATTAGAGCTTTGGATGTTCCAAAGACGACTTTTTTGACTTGGTAAGATCATTATGAGTTCTTGGTCATGTCTTTTGGATTGACGAATGCCCCTACAACGCTCATGGAGTTGATGAACCGGGTATATCTACCATATCTCGACTTCTTTGTGATTGTATTTATAGATGACATCTTGGTTTATTCTAAGAATAAGGCCGACCATGTGAGACACTTGAGGACTGTACTTCAGAGATTGTGTGATGAGAAATTGTATGCTAAGTTTTCCAAGTGCGAGTTTTGGTTGGATTTTATCTCCTTCTTGGGTCATATGGTGACCAAGGATGGCATTATGGTTGATCTGGCCAAGATAGCAGCGATTCGTGATTGGGATAGACCTACTTCTCCTATCGAGATTTGGAGTTTCATTGGGTTAGAGGGTTATTATTGGTGTTTCATTGAAGGTTTTTCTTCTATAGTGGCTCCTTTGACTAAGTTGACTCAAAAGAAGGTGGTATTTCAGTGCTCAAAAGCTTATAAGGCGAGCTTTTGAAAGCTCACGAAGTTGTTGACTTCAGCTTCTATCTTGACTTTCCCCAAGAAGGGCGTGGGATTTACTGTGTTTTGTGATGCTTCTGGTGTTGGTTTGGTACAGTGTTGATGCAGGAGGGTAAGGTGATTATGTATGCTTCTCTTCAGTTGAAGCCCTATGAGAAAAATTACCCTACCCATGACTTGGAGTTGGCAACAGTCGTCTTTGTGTTGTAGTTGTGGTGGCATTACTTGTATGGGGTCCATTGTGAGATCTTCTAGGATAATTATAGCCTTTAGTACTTTTTAACTCAGTGAGATCTTAATATGAGACAGCGATGTTGGCTTGAGTTGTTTGAAGAATTATGATCTCACAATTTTTTATCAGCCGGGCAAGGTAAATGTGGTTGCGGATGCCTTGAGCCAAAATTTGACTATTATGGGAAGCCTAGCTCATCTCTTGACTTAGGAGCAACCTTTGGCTGTGGAGGTTCAGTCTTTAGCTAACCAGTTGGTTAGGCTTGATATTTCAACACCCGGGCATATTTTAGCTTTTATTGAGGCTAGATCTTCTTTGATGGAGCAGATTTGAGCTCATAAGTTTAATAATGATAAATTAAGGGTGATTCGTGATAAGGTGTTGAGTGGCGAGGCCAAGGAGGCATCTCTTGATTCAGATGGTGTTTTGAGGATTAGTGGTCGAGTCTGTGTTCCTAAAGTTGGTGGATGAGTGAGATTGATCTTGGAGGAGGCACATTGTTCTAGATATTCCATTCACCCAGGAGCGACTAAAATATATCATGATCTAAAGTAATATTATTGGTGGGGTGGTATGAATAAGGATATTGTGGAGTTCATGGCTAAGTGTTTGAATTGCCAATAGGTGAAGTATGAACATCAGTGACCAGGTGGTGCTATGTAGGGGATGCCCATTCCCGAGTGGAAGTGGGAGCAGATCACTATGGGTTTCATAGTTGGCTTAACCCCGACCTTGGGGAAGTTTGACTCTATTTGGGTTATTGTGGATCGGTTGACCAAATCAACACATTTCATTCCTGTGAGGACGAGTTATAATATAGAGAAGTTGGCCAAGATCTATATTAGGGAGATTGTTCGATTGCATGGTGTCCTTATTTCTATCGTATCTGATAGGGGTACTCAGTTTACCTCG
This sequence comes from Capsicum rhomboideum, assembly GCA_031232105.1. Taxonomy (NCBI): domain Eukaryota; kingdom Viridiplantae; phylum Streptophyta; class Magnoliopsida; order Solanales; family Solanaceae; genus Capsicum; species Capsicum rhomboideum. The sequence goes on along the minus strand of CP124711.1, from coordinate 34,649,245 downwards.
AGTTTTTGGAATACTATTCAGAGGTACTCATCTTGATTTGAGCACAACTTTTTACCCTCAGATGGATGGTCAGTCCGTGAGGACTATTTAGGTGCTAGAGGATATGCTGCGAGCATACATTATGGACTTTGGAGGTCATTGGGACCAGTACTTGCCCCTAGTGGAGTTCGCCTACAACAATAGATACCATTTCAGTATTTAGATGGAGCCTTTTGAGGCTTTACATGGGCAGAGGTGTTGGTCCCCCGTGGGATGGTTCGACTCGGTTGAGGTGAGACCTTGGGGTACAGATTTATTGGGGGATTCGATGGATCGAGTGAGACTGATTCAGCAGAGGTTATTCGCTACCCAAAGTAGGCAGAAGAGTTATGCCGAATAGAGCCCACGATGTATCATATATGATTGAAGATCGAGTTCTATTAAAGGTTTCACCCATGAAGGGTGTGATGCGATTCGAGAAGAAAGGGAAGTTGAGCCCGAGATTTACTGGCCCTTCGAGATCCTTGAGAAGTATGGTGATATGACGTAAAGGCTAGCTTTGCCTCCATATCTATCAGTTGTTCATCCTATTTTTCATGTCTCCATGTTGAAGAGGTATCGTCCAGATGATTCCCATGTGATTCGATAGGATTCCATTGTATTAGACCCCGATTTGTCCTTTGAGGAAGAGCCTATTACTATCCTAGACAGGCAGACTAGGAAGCTGAGGTCTAAGAGTATAGAGTCGGTGAAGGTCCAGTGGATACATCGCCCCTTTGAGGAGGCTACTTGGGAGGCCGAGTCCGACATGCGTCGTAGATACCACTAGCTTTTCACCGCTCCAGGTACCTTATTTGCTTTTAGTCCGATGACGAACTAGTATTTTAGTGATGGATAATGTAACAACCTGTTATGTGAAATTTTCCTTTTGATGTGTTTTGACCATTTTGTCTTTCCCCATAGTTGTTACGTGTAAATTTTGAGGTATGGGGATGGTTGGCATGCTTCTCGAGGCTTACGGGAGCGATATAGGAGAGTTTGGAACTATTTAAGGCTTTAAAAGTCATTAGTTTAACTTTGATCAACATTTTGTGTTTCAAGTATCGGATGGCGATTTAGACATTTCCATTAAATTCGAAACATCAATTTTGGGTTAGTAGCGCGGGTAGTTCAGGCTCAGAGCCTTATTTCAAAAATTAGTGAAAAATGCCTAAATAGGGTCCCGGGAGATAATTTGTTGAAAACGATCTCTTTTCAAAAATCTGACATTGCCATTGAGTCCGAAACATCAAAAATAGCCTAGTAGCATATATGGTTTGTTCTAGTGGGATCCCAAACGAATCCCAAGTGTCTATTCAGAGACATTTCTTCACTTGAAAAATCTGCTGGTGCAACATTTTCTGGTGCATCAGGTCCTTCATCGCGATCGCGCGGTCACGTGTCGTGATCGCGGGCCTCGATGACAGCCTACATCATAATCACATGGTGGTGGTACCGCGATCGCGATGGGTTAATCGATGGATCGGGTCGGGTTGACTCATCGTGATCACGAGGCCCAGTTACGCGACCGCGATGACCAGCTTAATTGTCGATCAATGTTGACCCTTGCGATCGCGAGGTACTGTTCACAGAATAGTATAAATACTTTTTTTTTTGTGATTTCCACCATTCTAGCTTGGGTAAGCTTCTAATTCATCTTTCCATCACTTTCTATTGATTATATCTTCGAAAACACCTTTTAATCATGTTTTCAAATTAGAATTTGGGGGTTTACCTGTAAACTCTTAAAAATGTTTTTTCTTCGATTTGAACCTCGTTTTTAGCTCGTTTTCTCTTGCGTTTTAAACTGTAGACTCCTATAATCTTGGGGAACATGTTTTTAAAATAAAATTATGGTTTTACTCTTTTCGTTTTTTAACTAATTTTTCAAACCCGTTTTGGACCCGTCTTAAATATAATCGATATGGGTATCGTTAGACTCCTTTTGATGCGTAGATAATTTTTTTGATAGTCTTAGCTCGTGATGAGACTGTTCAAAGAGGAAAAGTTTTGCGTTGAGGGTTCTAGGCTTGGATTTTGGCACTTCGAGGTAGGTTATGGTTTAACTTCTTTTAGACTGGGCTGGGTAGTTAATGAACTTCTAGAGCATGCTATGGGTTAGGGATTTAGATGTGTAAACTGTATTTGAGAGTACTTTATTTTATCATGTTGCCCATTATCGCTCCCAAGCGCACATGCAAGTGTACGTGGTCGTGCAAGTAATACAGTGACTCTTCGTGAATTGAATATCGATTCCCACAGGGACTTGTGTTTAACAAGCAATCTCATTTAAGCGTTACTATTCAAGTTAAACAAGTGCTAGTTGAAACAAAAAATATTTTGAGCTTTGTGTTTATAACTAAATACTAAAATTAACAATAATGAGGAATTCGGGTTGTGAACAATACATGGAGAGTTCTAGGGTTACTACATTCGATACAATCATACATGGTAGTTATTCTATTCAATAAGCTTTATTTCTCGGATTATGGGTTTCGGGGTTAAGTGATTATTTGGGAATTGTCATCCTCTAAATCATCTACTTGAACTAGTCTCACAACTCCATCGTTGAGTGGGGATGCGATTCCCTAATTCAAGTGTGTTAGTTTATCATCCCGTTCGTAACCAAACAAGGCAACGTAGGTATACGTCTATCCTAGTTGCGAATCAACCCTAACTTGCACTTGAGATGATCTTATTTCTGAATTTCCTCGTCCTATTCATACAATCCCATGATCAGTTCATGCATGAATTACTCATATATTCCAATGTTAGCCAAACATCACACTAGTAGAAATCAAGAATAAAAGCATAATCGGATGAGAAATGATGTCATTCAATAAAACAAACTACTACACAATCATGTTCTAGCTGTAACCCTAGGATAAGGGTGTTTAGACACTCATATTCATACAAACAATCTCCATAAAAGAGTTCATCAATCAAAATTACAAGAAACAAAACCCTAGTTTGAGCACTCCTTGCCTTCTCCTCCTCTCCAATTCGTATGTCTTACAAGGGATTTGAAAAGATATGTGTAATTATGGCCAAATTACTCCTTTTATATTGATTTAGGTTGTCCATGAGGTGTCCCAAACGAATCCCATGCATTTACAACTTTACCCCCACTTAAAAATAAGTTAAAAACCAACTTTGGGTCGGCTTTGGGGTTGGTGCGTCGTGTGTCCATTGTACGCCCAATCCAGTGGATTGGAATGGCCCATGAAGTGGATTAAACCCTCTTATATGCTACGGAGGGTGTGGCACATACCCCTCCCATGCGCGATGGAGGGTGCGGCACACACCCTAGTCCATTCCATGTAGGGTTGTGTCCATTCTTCTCTCGCTCTTTTACCTTGCTCCCGTACGTCTTGTGGCTTGGTTGTGGGATTTATTTTGCTTCCATAGATCCTAAAATGGTCCCATACAACATCTCAACACACCCATAAGTCCATAAAAAACAATAGAAACATCAAAGTATAGTAGAACAAGCATAGCTCAAGCTAGCGACACTAGTTTCCTCGTCTAAGATCTAATTGATCATTTTGACTCTTGACTTGACTCAAATGCACTTTAAACATCATGAACATGTAATTCAACACTAAAATACACATATATTCTCTTTATATCTCACAAGCACCTCAAATTATCCTCAAAACTAAGCTAAAAGCGCATAGATAAGGACACTTAGGAGTACAAATACGACTAAGATCACCACCCCACACTTAAAGCCTTGTTTGTCCTCGAACAACTCTTTAAATTAATCACCATCAAGGAAGACTCTAACAAAATTACTATAACTAAGACACTCAATCTAGAACCACATAGACCACATGAATGGCAAGTTCTACATTCGACATGTCATATTACAACTTCGAAACACATGAATACTACTTCAAAAACTCCTAGCCTCAAGAATTGACTCTATCAAGTTGGCAAACTCATGCATATTATTCAACAAAGAGATCATATATGTCACCTATCTATCATCAAACATATGCCCTCACCACAAGAGAATCACTCATATTCACTCATAGATATGCAATTTATCACAAGAATGGGTGTAAGAATCAAATTCCACACACTCTCACAAAGAATTCACATGTCACATAAGATGAGCCATAAGCTTTCCCTTAGTGTAGTACTCCACTAATATCAGAATGTCAAAGCTAAAGATCAAGTAGGACTTTAAGGGTTGTAATGTAGGCTAAGGGACGGGTAGGAACTATTTGGTCAAGAATAGTGACTATCTTCCCTAAGTGCTTTAATACACTATAATTTACAATAAGATCACCTCCAACCAACCTATTTTAAACCACTTTTGTCTTCCCAACTCTCTTTTATTTTACACCATCTTTTTAAGCTAGGTTACACATATTAGGTAAGGAGTATTTTTTATCAACACATGATTCACTTTTTTTGGTCAATTTTTCTTTTCATTACATCACTCCCTATCAACAACACATAAACTTTTTCACACACCAAAAGCTATTCACTTGGGGCTTCAACTTCACATTTTCCTTCTTCAACTTTTTACACTCCTTAACATCTTAATTTCTTAACTAAAGCACTTAGGAGTTTTGGATCAAATTACGGTTAATTGAAAGAAAAGGATTAAGCTACATATAAGGCTACTAAAGAATAGGCTAAAGACTCAACGGGTCTGACTAAGATTATGCAAAAAGGGTAGATAAAGTAGGTATAAAACATGACTATCAAAGAAATACCTATATCATCTCCTAAACTCAACACTTTTTATTTCGCTTTGCAAACACACCAGGCAAGTTCTAGACATCAATATGCACATGGAATATCACAGAAACCTCACTCACACATGGCACATGTTTAAATCAAGACGGATCCCTATAGACTCAAAACCAAGCAATTGCAAGAATTTAACATTAAATAAACATCACAAAAGAGTCAAACAAATCAGCCTAGGTGTCTCCAAGTAGTCACTCAATTCACTACACATGCTTCAACATTCAACACCAACTTCCATCAAGTAATCATGTAGTATCTAACAAGAGCATCTCTAAAATTTTAAAATTATTCCTAAAAATAAAAAAGATACTGGGTTCAAAGGGCATCCCCTCAAAAAAGAAACGAAAAGAAAAACCGAGGGGTGGATGAAGTGTGCTCCTAAAAGAAACTAAAAATTACTAAAAGGAAATCTTTTTGTATTTTTCAAATTTTTAGCAACATAAGCAAAAAAAAAAACAAATAACCAAATAACCAAAAGACTCTTATAGCACACTCCACCCTAACCAAATCGGAAGATTCCCCACCCCACACTTAAAATCACACTTTGTCCCCAAAGAACAAATTAAAAGTAAGGATAGAAATACTTCCTGAGGCCTCAGGCCTAGCTAGTAGCATCATAGTCATCAAAGAGGTCTGGGGGACCCCACACTCAGTTTTTTCCATGCTCCTTAGCTAAGATTTTGGGTACTCAGACTTCCCCTCAACCTGTCAACACAAAACAAAACAAAAACAAAGGTGATACTAAAGAAAACAACTAAAAAGTAAAAATACTATCTTAACTTTGGTTGCCTCCCAAGAAATGCCTAATTTAATGTCACGACATAACTCAAATCATAACTTCATCATCCACATTCTCTCATCCTCTTCCTCCTACTTGGAGCCCATCTTCTCCTTCTTTTCTGACCTCTCAAGTGCTCATGATCGAGGTCTGCAACTTTTCTTACACCTATATTTTCAACATGCCATTCAAGTTTTTTGGGTTCAGGGTTATTTGTCAACTTGGGAAACTCTATGAGAGAGTCCAAAGAAGTAATTGGTGGTTTGCACCCTTCCACCCCACACTCATCCACTTCCATCGCTGTGAACATGCATAGATCTCTATAGTGTGAGGTTGTGTTTAGTGCTTTGTAAACCCTGAAGACCAACTCTTCATAATTCAATATCATCTTGAGAATGCCTTCTCTCACATCTATCAATGCTCCACCAGTGGCCAAGAATGGGCGCCCCAATATGATTGGTACATTGTCATCTGCATCATAATAAAAAACAATAAAGTCAGCAGGAATAATGAACTTACCAACCTTAATGAGAATATCTTCTGTGATTCATTTGGGCACCACTCGTGTTCTGTCCGCCATTTATAACACCACTGAGGAGGGCCTTGTCTTTCCCAAACCAAGAGTATTAAAAACTGAAAGGGGCATCAAGTTGATGCTTGCCCCCAAATCACTCAAAGCATGGGCAACATCACTTTCACCAATTTGTATGGAAAGGGTGAAACTCCCAGGGTCCTTAAGCTTTTTGGGCATCTTACTCATGACCACATAACTGCACTCTTCAGTAAGTGCCACAGTTTCAATATCACCAAGCCTCCTTTTGTTCATCACCATATATTTCAAGTACTTAGCGTACTATGGCATTCCCTGCAACACATCTACAAGTGGAAGGTTAATGTGGAGCTCTCTGAACGTGTCAAAGAACTTCTTGAAACATGCATCTTCTTTTGCTTTATTGAACTTTTGAGAGAAAGGTGGTGGTGGTCTATTTTGAGGTTGCTCAACTGGCTTCTCCTTTGGGTAATCAGACTTTCCCTTTTCATTGGCAACTTCAGACTCAACTTGCTTGTCTGTCTACTTGGGTATAATCAATTTAGCTTGCAACTCATGATTTTTCTTTGGATGTACATCATCCAACTCTTTACCGCTCCTCAATGTAATAGCCATAACTTGATTTGGAGCTTGCTCTGTATCACCCTGAAGACCCCATTGAGGTCTTAGATTCTGTGCCTGAGCTAACTGACCCATTTGTATCTCTAAATTCTTTTGGGCAAGTTGTTAATTTTTGAGATCCGCAACCATTTGCTCTTGGGTGGCCATGATTTTCTTCAATGTCTCTTCAATATTATTGGCTTGAGTATTAGTCTGTGTACCTTACTGCTGTTGAAACTACTAAGATTGGGCTTGATTATTTCCCCTAGAGTAGTTGGGTTGAGCTAGCCAATTGCAGTTTTAGGCGTTACCATAGTTTTGATTTCCTCTCTGCGCATTACCCACAAAATATACTGATTCTGGATTTGTCGCATAATAGTCTGATGAGTGACCTCCATTACCATAAGTTTTGCACGAAGTCTGAACCTGTTGCATTTCATTAACCTGTGTTCGAGGTTGAGCCATACTCAATTTGCTAAATTGGGCCATTATTTGATTCTGAAAGTTGGCCAATTGTGCAGACAATGCTGTGACACCATCTACCTCTATCATACTTGCAGGCTTCTTTACCATCTTCTAGACATATCACCATTCCAGTCTGGATTACCTTATGCAATTCTATTCAGTAGAGTGTATAGCTCATCATAAGTTTTCTCCAATGCTTGACCACCTGCAGCTGAATCTAGTAAAATATTTGTGTTATGGTCAAGTCCTTCAACAAAAGTATGAGCCAGTACCTCATTAGTTTGCTGGTGATGCGGGTAATCTCTGAGGAGAGACTTGAATCTTTCCCATGCATGATAGAGATTCTCGTCTGGTTTCTGCTTGAAACTCAGAATCTCACTCCTTAACCTTGCAGTTTTGCCTGATGGGAAGAAACGAATAAGGAAATTCTTCGCTAAGTCATCCCAAGTTGTGATTGAGTTTGAAGGTTCTGCCTTCAACCATTTCTTCGATTCTCCCAAAACTGAGAATGGGAAAAGTGCAAGCCTCACATAGTCTGTGGAGACTCTAGTGGGAATGAAAGTGTCACTGATCTCCAAGAAGTTCTATAGATGAACCTGTGGATCCTCATGTGATAAGCTTGTAAACTGCCCGCTTGTGTGTAACAATTGCACCATGTTCTGCTTCAGCTCAAATCTGCCTCCTGCGGCTGCCTTTTGAATACAGGAGGTCACATTAGTTGCGAGTGGGATTGCCACATTGTGCACTGTTCTACAGATGGGTTGTTGTTCATCACCCATTATTGCAGGAACGGTCGCGTGAACTTGCGCCAAAAACTTCTTCTTGCAAATTCAGTAGCTAAGACCAAGCTGTTAGAACTTATTAAACAAAATAGTAAAACTGAAAATTAGAAAACTGCTAATTTTCAAGTCCCCGATAATGACGCCAAATTCTTTTTGCTACCAATGTACACGCAAGTGTACGTGGTCGTACAAGTAATACAGTGGCTCTTCATGAGCCGAATATCGATCCCACAGGGACTTCTGTTTAACAAGCGATCTAATTTAGGTGTTACTATTCAAGTTAAACAAGTGCTAGTTTTAACCAAAAAGAGTTTGAGCTTTGTGTTTATAACTAAATACTATAATTAACAATAATGAGGAATTTGGGTTGTGAAAAATATATGGAGAGTTTCAGGGTTACGGCATTCGATACAATCATGCATGGTAGTTATTCTATTCAATGAGCTTTATTTCTCAAATTATGAGTTTTGGGGTTAAGTGTTGATTCGAGAATTGTCATCCTCTAAATCATCTACTTGAACTAGTCTCACAACTCCATCGTTGAGTGGGGATGCGATTCCCTAATTCAAGTGCGTTAGTTTATCATCCCGTTTGTAACCAAACAAGGCAACGTAGGTATACGTCTATCCTAGTTGTGAATCAACCCTAACTTGCACTAGAGATGACCTTACTCCTTAAGTTCCTTGTCCTATTTATACAATCCCATAATCAGTTCATTCATGAATTACTCATATATTCCAATGTTGGCCAAACATCACAATAGTAAAAATCAAGAACAAAAGCATAATCGAATGAGAAACGATGTCATTGAATAAAATGAACTACTGCAAAATCATGTTCTAGATGTAATCCCAGAATTAGTGTGTTTATCCACTCATATTCATACAAACAATCTCCATAAAAGAGTTCATCAATCAAAATTACAAGAAAGAAAAATCCTAGTTTGAGTTCTCCTTGCCTTCTCCTCCTCTCCAATTCGTATGTGTTCCAAGGGATTTCAAAAGATGTTTGTAATTGTGGCCAAGCACTCATTTTATAGTGCTTTAGGTTGTCCATGAGGTGTTCCAAATGAATTCCATGCATTTACAACTTTACCCCCTATTTAAGAACAAGTTAAAAACCAACTTTGGGTCGGCTTTGGGGTTGGTGCGTCGCGTGGACATCGCACGCCCAATCTAGTGGCTTGGAGCCACCCATGGTGCCAAGAAAACCCTATCATTCTTGATGGAGGGTGTGGCGCACACCCCTCCCATGCGCGATGGAGGGTGCGGCGCACACCCTAGTCCATGCCATGGAGGGTTGCGTCCATTCTTCTCTCGCTCTTTTCCCTTGCTCCTGTACATCTTGTGGCTTGGTTGTGGGATTTATTTTTATTCCATAGCTCCTCCAATGGTTTCATAAAACATCTCAACACACCCATAAGTCCATAAGACACAATAGAACACATCAATGTACAGTAGAACAAGCATAACTCAAGCTAGCGACACTAGTTTCCTCGTCTAACCTGTAATTTATCATTTTGACTCTTGACTTGATTCAAATGCACTTTAAACATCATGAACATGTAATTCAACACAAAAATACAAATATATACTCTTTATAGCTCACAAGCACCTCAAATTATCCTCAAAACTAAGCTAAAAACGCATAGATAATGACACTTTGGAGTACAAATACGCCTAAGATCACCCGTGCGGGGGCTTATATGCATATTATTGTAAACTTGAGAGGTGGTAAATGATGTGATGCCCGTGCGGGGGATTTATTTGATGATTTTAGGCCTTACTTGTGAATTACTTGCCATATTTATTGTTGTGTCGCTCGAGTGGGGGTTTGACTAGATATTATAGGCCTTATTTGAGATTTTAATTGCCTTTATCATATGTTTGATACCTGAATGATGATTTTAATGAGTTTATTGATGTCTTACATGACTATACATACCAGTGGTGCCTTATAATGGCTTATATCATGAATCATTGTCATATGGAGTAGATTCTAAGCTCATTCATACCTGTATTGAATTGATGTTTATCTTCATACTCATTGGTTATGAGCATTATATCATCATATCATCTATACATGTTCATGAGACTTGATACCACTGAGACACTATGATTTTTGAAAGAAAATAGAAATCCTTTTTATAAAACCCTTTGTCGAGGTCATTGTCGGTAAGGTGGATTGTCACACCCCAAATCCCATCAGGACGTGATTGGCACCCGAAGCCGATAAGGCCCGAGAGAACCAACCTTTGTCTGTGTTCATTCATATGCATAACCTTGAATGAATAACATACTGTTTCATATAACTGATGAAATGTAACATGCCATATATGTACATATATAAAACTTGGCCGTTGGAGCCATCACGTCGCACTGAACGTACATATCTTACATCCATATACCCACATACGTCTACAAAAGCCTCTAAAGACATACACGATTATTTCATAACGTCTACAACATCAAAACCAGTGTACAACTGTGACTTGGAAAGCTCCGAAGCAACTGGAGCTCACCCTCGATCTGTAAATACTGGAAATCTACTGTGGAAGCCTACTAGTGCCTGCACCTGCGCATGTAAGATAAGTTCCCCCGAGGGGGTCAGTACGAAGAATGTACTGAATATGTAAGGCTCAGAAGAAATAGCATTTTATATGAGAATAGAGTCAAATAGGAGAGTATAGACAATGTGGATAAATCATCATTCTAAATGCGGAAACATGCATATTGCTTCTAGCTTCTATTATTGTCATGTTAGATCACTCATGAATACCTGATTATGCATATCATACCTTTTCTCCTAGAGAAGTTTCCATCACTCAATAGATTCTTTCTTACCTCTATGCTCATCACCATTGCTAGTCATCTACTTAGGTTAACGTACATCCACTCTCATGGTGGGTTATCATACATCCACTCTATGGTGGGTTAACATACATCCACTCTCATGGTGGGTCAACATACATCCACTCTCATGGTGGGTTATCATACATCCACTCTATGGTGGGTTAACATACATCCACTCTCATGGTGGGTTATCATACATCCACTCTCATGGTGGGTTATCATACATCCACTCTATGGTGAGTTAACATACATCCACTCTCATGGTGGGTTATCATACATCCACTCTATGGTGGGTTAACATACATCCACTCTATGGTGGGTTATGACATACATCTACTCCATTGAGTAGGTCAACATAACATAACATTGCTTTCTTTTCTTTCCTTATTCTTTAATTCATTTCCCTACCTTGATGATAGAAACTTTCTTGAAACTTGAAACATAAATATGCTTTTCCTTGTTTCCTTACCTTCAAGAGATTAACACCTTACCTTGTGAGGGATAGTCATACTAACTCGCACTTTTACTCCTTCACTAATTTTATGAAATCGTATATAAGTAAGCATGAGACACCGAGCCTTTACCCTTGGTGGACTAAAACAAATAACAGAGCATACTATTTGAATTCTTCTATCTTGCACTTATACTCTCTAAAATGTGATCCATACTTAATGAGACACATAGTAACCATTCACATTACCTTTTGACAATCTTATATTCTTTACATAGAAATCATGACACTAAAGCAAAGCACACACTTAGAAATATTTCACTTCGCTTATTTAACTCATGAGATTGATGTCCTCACCTATGGGGAATAAGTATACTAACTTGCACTTCACCCCTCGTATGACTCTTATGAGATTTGCACTTTTACGCTTGTGAGAGAGATTGGTTTATTCACTTGATATAACATTGCTTGAACACAACATCTTGGAACCATTGGAACAATAGTCAATGCATAAGAGACATGTGTATACTCTATTGGAACTTGGGCCATGACATGATTGGAACAATGCTACTCAACTAAACAAGCTCTCTTTACCTTAATGCTCTCATTGGGATAGCTCTCTTGGCATTTACAACATCATGATAGCTTAAGAACTTTAGTCAATTAATAAGAGACAAGTGAATCCTCATTCGTCTACACATATGAATAACAAGATGAGTCAATCGTACTTGACACTCTATAGAACCCTCATGGAATGTAACACGTTTGGATCCTTAGGATACCGATCCATATTTACTAATAACCATGAGTCATACCATTTACCATTGACCAATGAATGAAAATGTATGAGTAACTCTAGCCAACTCTTGGATACGGAATACCTTAGAGTATTTCGGAATCGAATGAGTATTATGACAATGTGAGCACCATATGCTGTAGAAGGACATAGGAGAGAAACCTTACATACCTTCACTTCCAATTACGAATATACAAGTTTATGTATGAACACAGTAGTCCAGCTTCTTCCTTACGTCTCACTCTACAATACAAGTTCATATCGGAATTTACATTAGCATCTATTCATTATAAGGCGTACAAGATGACAATGAACCATGTGCCTACTATTTAACGTCATGTTACACCCCCTTACAATACAATCCACTGCATTTCCATAGCAACAACACCATAACATGACCCACATTGACCAAGATTTCATACAACAATAGCATTTCACATCACACTTACCCTTTATGCCTTCTCATTTCCATTCTGTCACATTTACGCTTATCAATTTGCCTCATAACAACATATGAACAACCATACACATTTCATACAGTCCAACCTGCCTTCATACGACACTTTAAAGCCATTAAAACAACATCACAAGTTCATAATTCCATCCAAAAAGGGTATCGGGGCTTTCGGGGATCAACTAGAGACGAGAACACACAAAACGAGTTCTGGACCTGACCTGCGCTGCCACCTGCGCACGCAGGTGGCAAGGTGCGCGCGCATGTGCCCTCTAGAAGCATCCAGAGGCATCTGCGTTGGCATCTGCGCACGCAGGTGCCTCCGTCTGCGGGGGCAGATGCCCGTTTGGTCCGAAATGGCTCCGTTTTGGGTCTTTTAATGCCATGAATGGTCCATGATCATAACCAACCTCATTTTAACATATTTTTGATCACTTAACATGCCAACAACCAGCCATGGTCTCACAACACACATACAACACCCAAAACTACACTTTACGGCCAATACGCCACCAAAACCATAACCATTTTCGCAATAACTTTTCCAAACATTTTACACAAGAATAAAACAAGTCAATACTATAATCACATCCCACATATCAATATTGAATCCATAAAGTTCATTTTCTTCAAGATCACATGCCCATGTTCAAGTTTACAAGGCACACCACCCTCCGATTTAAGCAAACATGTACACTTTACACATAGTGAGCTTTTCAATATGCCACCAACATACCCAACACCATATACACCATCTCTCATGCACATAACATATTAAATCATAAGCATAAACACTTACCAAGGTGTGCAAGATGAGGATCTTGGCCAAAAGGGTGGCTTAGGGTTCTTGAGTTGACAAAAAGAAAATTGTGGAAATGTCTAGAAAAGGCATGAGAGTTCAAGTGATAAAAATCTGATTTTTTTCTCTCTATTTCTCTCTATATATAGTCCCTCAAAGTCTCTCTTATCTTTATTTAGCATTTAATGCTAGTTTTGATTTGGTCCAATGGGAGAAAATGGAAGAATGGGTCAAATATGCTCCTTTTGGGCCATGTCTTCTTAATGTTGGACTTCACTTTGGGCCCAATGGTGCAAGATTTATTCAGGCCCACAAATAAATGTATAAATCATCAAATCTCCCATATTTTACTAATTCCATAAAGGTACACGTAGTCGTTTAGGTTCGGCAACATACGGAGTGTTACACTTCCCACAAAGTTCTAATCCCATGTACTAAGCCCAATATCAATTCTCCCATTACGAACATTACAAAATTCATACTTTGTACTCTCGACACTCGCGTAACCATTGTTCAACGTCGTCGCATAGGGTTTCATAGGTATGGGGTGTTACATGGATTGTGAGGTATTGGAAACCCTTGGCCGAGGTAATTGTCGGCAAGGAGGATTGTGAGGTATTGGAAACCTAGGCCGAGGTCATTGCCGATAAGGTTTGTTGAGATTATGAAAGTATATGGGTTGGGAACCCCCATGGGTCCTGTCCGAAGCGTTGAGGCTTGGAAGATGTATACTAAGTTCCACCATACTACATCATTGCATTTGCATCTTTTGTGTTCCCTTCTTGTACTTGTCGATGTGTACCTTATTCCTTTATGCATATTTATTGCGTGTATGTTGCCCTCTTTAGATTGTATATTGTAGAACTGTTAGTAGAAACGGTGTGAGCTACCGTTTGGAAACTTTTCTGTTTGCAGGTTACGTGCTCATATTATCTTTTATTTGTATTATTTTCTACTTTGCTCAGTCGGCCTATGATACCTACTGAGTACAAGTGGACCGTACTCACTCCGATGCAGATCCTAGTTCGAGTATGACTCGTGGTAGCTGATTCTTGCTATCAGGGTTGGTGATCGAGGTACGGGTGAGCTCCAGAGTTCATGGCAGCCTCCAGACCTCTTCTTAGTCTTATCATGTCTTTACTCTCTTTCGGAGACAGATTATTGTATATTCAATTTCAGACCTTGTTATAGATGCTCTTTACTTATGACACCAGTATTTTGGGACTTGTTGTTTCCGTCCAAAGTTGTATGTTATTTACATACTTGGCTCGACTCTGTTCTAGGAGTCTCGCATATTGGGTATGATTTTGGAGCTTTCGATTGTTTTCTACCTTGTGGGTTTTGACTTACTTACTAAGGCTAGTTCCGAGGTAAGTGTCATCATGAACATAACTTTAGGATCGTGACAAATAGTAGTATATATTAATTGTATTGTCATTAAAATATTTCAATATGTTGGTATTTTTATTGTATATACCAAAATAAGAGTGACAGAGGAGATTCATATATATTTTCGATGTGTTTCAGACTATTTTTTGACTACTATATTTAATAAGCATTTATCTAATATTAACTGAATTATGAAAAAAATATAAAACAAAATCTTGACCTTTTAATTTTTTTAAGCACGTGGCAATCATCCAGTACTCCATTAAAAAGTGCTGGAGCTAATTGTACACCCCTCCCCTTGGAAGAACTTAACCCCATTTCAAGCATTCAAGAACAAGAATTCAGTGGCATTCAGTGCCAAATGTTATTAGTTGAGTTTTCTTTGTTTGCCTTTTCCCCTTTATACTCAAATTGTTCAGAAAGCAGGGCAGTGTTTAGGTATTCAAACTGCATAGTGGCATGGAGACAGCTAATCTTGGGTCGAAACAGCTAATAAAGAAGCATGAATTTGTGAGGGTCATCATTCAGTGTCTCTATTCTTTAGGTTACAGAAAGTCTGCTTTGTGTTTGGAATCAGAATCTGGGATTGCCTACAAATCTGTTGAATTTGAGACCCTCGAGTCCCATATCCGTGATGCTAATTGGGATGCATGTATTGACACCATTAATACACTTAATGGCTTGACAAATGATACAAGAGCTTCAGCTTTGTTTCTTGTTCTTAAACAGTGGTTTTGTGAGTATTTGAATAAAGGGGAAGATTATTTAGCTTTGGAGATTTTACAGAAAAAAATATCTGATTTAGAAGTAGGGAGGGATAAGGTTCATAATCTTGCTTTTGGATTGCTTTCTTTGAAGGAATTGGGATTGGATAAGGGAGATGATTCTGATGTTATCAATAAGTTTCGAAAAGATTTGGTGACTGAACTTGAAAAAGTACTGCCCCCACCTATTACGTTGCCGGACAGAAGGCTGGAGTACTTGGTTGAAATGGCAGTATGGTCACAGATAGATAACTGTGTGTTACACAATTCAGTTGATGGAATTTCACTCTATGAAGATCACCATTGTGATGGGAGTCAGTTTCCTGTAAAGACTATTCAGGTGGATACTTTTTAAATCATTTTTATATCTTTATAGCTTGAAAATTGAAAGGACCATTTAATGCCTTAATTCTTTATGATTGCATCTGGTTTTAGAAGTCTATTGTTATTGAAATGATATCTTGAGTTGCTTTCATTCAGGTGGATTATCACGTTTATTGACGTATACTTCAATAGCTTAATTTATGCCTAACATTTATACCCTGGAAATCGATTTTCAATAGCTCAAAACTGGTTCCACTGCTACCTTTTTTCTAATCATAGAAAAATCACGTCGCTGAGTACTTAGTTTGTCTCTCCTTCAGTGATGTGACACTTTTGAACCAAATTGAAAAGGTAAGTAGGATAGCTATATGTGATATCACCCAAGTTCACCAGGAATTGAACTAGTTTGCCTCTTTGTGGGTTCCTTTCTTTTTTGACCTGAAAGGGATTGACAGAGGGAGAAGACAGTGTATCAAAGAGCGCATATGAACTCATCACAAAGTTTTTTGTTCTAGTGGTCTAATTTGTTCTTCAGATAAGTGTGGGAAGATCCAAGACTAAGTAAGTCGAGGAAGCTACATTCCCAGCAGTACTGCACATCCTGAAAAGGTCATTTAATTAGTTCATTAATGTGACTATCTTTTCTTGTGATTTACGAATCATTGTCTCAGTAAGCTTTTGAGACTAGGCAAATTATAGAATGTTAGTAGCCTTGCAATTACATTCGGTGATAAAAGATACTTTATGACTTTCAGATGATCTGGTCATAAAGAAATTGCCAAATGCTATAGTGGTTTTCTAATATCGAATCTTCTAATGAGTGGAATTCATGAAGATTGGACTTATCACACCGTGATCATGAGTAGTTTTCCCCTTACTAATTTGTTATCATTCTTTGCCTAGTTTCTCTCTAGGAAATGTATATTTAATTTCTTTAACACTGTTGCAGATCCTGACTAACCACATAAATGAAGTCTGGTATCTCCAGTTCTCAAACAATGGAAGCTACCTGGCCTCATCATCAAGTGACAAAACGGCCATCATTTGGAAGGTTTGTTTTCATGTTATCACACTTAAGATTACTATGCAAGTCTGAGTAATCCAGGGATTTACTCCTGAATATAATTTGGGTTGTTCCTGTAATTGCTGAGTTGTGCTGTTGAAAAAATAAAGCTAAATCGAGTAGAGAGGAGATACTTGTTAAGGATCATAGTCCTGAAGCTATGGAACTCCGTAAGCATGTGATTTGGTCAAATTAACCTATTTTGTCTGAGTGAATGCTTTCATGGAATAAGCAGGAGAAATTTATTCATTACTTTTGCAGGATGAATTAGAAGTGGAGGAATAGGGTTCTGTTAATCAAACAAAATTAAACAGAAAAGTTACTTATTCTGCTTTGCTTTCTTGATAAATGTTACCAAGAAAGTCAAGTTTTAATTGCAGGTCCTTTATGCATTCTTAAAAGCTTATGAAAGAAACTTTTATTTCTTTGGTCAAATGTCAATTGAATCTTTTATCAAGAAATTGTACTCTTGAGTGAATACTTTAGGTTGTTCACTTGCCTATTACTAGCAGGAAATGATCTAGTCAAAATTATTTTTTCTTGAGGAAAAAGGTGAGGAAGTGGTTCTAGGTTTATGCTTGGGCGGAAAAAGTGGGCCAGTTGTCTGATGACATGTTCCTAGAATGCTTCATCCGACATTTGCTACAATTCTTAAGCTAGTGATCAGACATTTTTTGTAAAAAATGAAACTTCATATGTACTCTTGTTTGTAGTGATTAATATTTCTTAATAAAACCATGAACTTCATCATCTATGTTCTTGTTATTTCAGTTTGGATAAATGGAACTTCAATATCTAATAAAAAGACTACCGATGGAAAAAAAATCAATGGATCTTGGGATCAATCAGTAACCACTAAGTTTACGCTCCAAAATCTGCTGCTTAAAGGTGATAAGGCAGTCATCAAGTAACAAAGTGACTAAAAGTCGAATATCGAACCCACGAGGATTTGTGATTAACCATTAACTAAATTAAACTAATGCGATTATCTAAATTGGACATAAAATTCAAATTTGTAATCATAAACTAACTAAAATAAAAAGAAAATAACTAATGAACTTTAACCAAGAAAGAACAAATTCTTATGTTATCAATGATATGAAATCAATCTAGAGCTATGGACTATTTAGTAATCACGTTGTGTTCTTCAATTATGGATGGATTCAGGAGAGGTAGAGGTAGATCGAGTATTGGGCAGAGGTCCTTACTACTAGTAAGGACACACTTCAATCTAGAGCTATGGACTATTTAACAATCACGTTGTGTTCTTCAATTATGGATGGATTCAGGAGAGGTAGAGGTAAATCGAAGAAGTATTGGGGAGAGGTAGGTCGAAGGGTAGTAGGTAGGAGTGTGTCCTTACTAGTAGGTAGGATATTAGTAATATTTTGAAGTGTAATATACTTATATGATCCTTACTAGTGGGTAGGATACTAGTAATATTTTGAAGTTTAATATACTTACATGATTGGGCCCGTGATTGGAACTAATTAAATTGTGCAAGGAAACAAAGGAAGAAGGTTGAATGAAGTAGTTATTGCAAACAGAAGACTTGAAGCTGCCATTCGGATGAAGCAGTTATTGCAAACTAAAGAACCTATATAACTGCAGCATAACACTAACCCCTAAACGAAAAACAATGATTTTTCTAAATGGTAGTAAATTTGAAATTCCTTTTATTAGTGCTGCTTCTGTTGTAGGGTGCTATTTGTACTCTTCAAGTCTTCAATCTTAATTAGGGTAAGCAGTTTGGCTTTCAACTCTTAAGAGGGAGAGAGGAATTGGGGAAGTACAATATATTAACGCAGAGAATGTGGTTTTGTACTTGGCCAAATGCATAGAAGGTGAAGGGAAAGAGAAGCAAGTAAAAATTGGAAAAAGAAAAAAAATATTTAAGTGAATCACGTGTTTACCACCAGGTTGGAAACCATGCATTGTGCCACATCAGCTTTTGTGTCTAATAGGTACATTTTGAAGAAAGTTAGATTGTCAAATAAGAACATGCCTTAGTTGAGGTGTCAAAATGAAAACGGAAGTCAAGTTTAATAGGTCGTCTATATATTTGGCCTTTATACTTTTATTGAAAACCAGGATAAAGAGTAACTGGAAAAAGCATCACCCACAGGTCTCGATTTCAAACCGTGGATATGAGTGAACTACGAATACTGAATACCAGGCGAGGAGAAAAGTTTAAAAAAAAAGTTAGTGGAAAAATATTAGTAAAAAATAATTTCAAATTATACGTGGTGCCAATATCGGTAACAACCTCTCTATCTTCCCAGGTAGGGGTAAGGTTTGCATATACTTAGGGTCTGTTTGGAAAGCCACCTGGTAATTGGAATTGGTGTAATTACTAGGGTGGTAATTACCAACCTAGTAATTACACAGCCTAGTAATTACGATGACCTGTTTGTTTGACACAATGTAATTACAAGTGTACTGTTTGGTTGCACGAGTGTAATTACATGATTATATTTAATTTTTAAAATAAAAGTTAATTATCAAAAACTAAAAATTTATATTAGACAAATAAGTGCCTTTATAAATGATATTAAATTAAATATTTAATATATATATATATATATATATATATGTATTGTCTTTTGAAATATATTAATTAATAAACATATGTTCTTATAAAAAAAGAATTGATTTATATTTTTCAAACTAGTATATTTTAATTAAATTAATCATAAAAACATAAAGTATATGATTTTTAAGAACATCATGACATGCATGTTTGACAAAAAGATTAATATTATAAATATAATGTCATAAAATTATTAAAACATTTGACAAAAAGATAATTTATCAATTCTAACAAAAAAAATGAATGGCTTGAAATATCATGTCAATACTAGTAAAACAAATAAATTGAAACTGAAAATATAACATAAGTTCAAAATTCAAAAAAATAAACAATACTCTTACGTCAAGTTTCAACATAACGTAAATATGATTCAAAAGAAAAGGAAAACATAAAGTCTATAACCTTATGCAACAATGAATTCTACTTAATTTAAAAATTAGAATACTAACTAAATTACGCTAAATGAAAAAAATAAACATAAATAAATAAAAAAATAGATAATACGAAAAATTGCATGGAATTATAAGAAGTAAAGGTTGGGAAATGAGAAGGAAATGAAATATAAATAATATAAAATAAAAAATATTTTTAAAAAAATATTAGAATAATAAAAATAGAAAGAATTTAAAATAATAGAAATTTAAAATAAATTAAAATAAAAAAATATAAGTAGAAATAAAAGGAAGAAACTAAAAAGTAATCAGCTTATAATTACATCATGTAATTACCAGCAATTCACAGTTCCTCCCTGTGAATTGGAGAGTGTAATCATCCCCTGCCAATTACACCCAATTACCTGTTGACCAAGTAATTACCTGGCCAACCAAACATGCCAGACAGTGTAATTACACCCAATTACACCAAATCCAATTACCAGAGTGGCTTTCCAAACAGACCCTTACTTTCTCCAGACCTCACTTGTGGAATTACACTAGGTATGTTATTGTTGTTGTATACGTTGTGCCAATATAAATTAGTCAAGTTAGTAAACATGAAATTTCAAATAATTAACCAGAAAAAAATTTCAAAAAAGTATCACATTGTAATATTTACCTAGTCCGTTTGAAATTAATTACCCAGTGTAATCCCATAAGTGGTGTCTGAAGAGGGTAGAGTATATGCAAACCTTACCCCTACCTTGGAAGATAGACAGGTTGGTTTCGGTATTGGCACCACGTATAATTTGAAATTATTTTTTACTAATATTTTTTCACTCTACCTTGTTTTTAACTTTTTTTCTCACCTGGTATTCAGTATTCGTAGTTCACTTATATCCACGGTTTGAAATCGAGACCTGTGGGTGATGCTTTTCCATTTACTCTTTATCCTAGTTTTCAATAAAAGTATAAATGCCAAATATATAGACGACCGTTAAACTTGGCTATCGTTGTCATTTTGACACCTCAACTAAGGCATGTTCTTATTTGACAATCTAACTTAATTCAAAATGTACCTATTAAACACAAAAGTTGATGTGGCAAAATTTGTGGTTTCCAACCCGGTGGTTAGCACTTGATTCACTTAAATATTTTTTTTTTCTTTTTCCAATTTTCTCTTTCCCTTCACCTTCTATGCTTTTGGCCAAGTACAAAACCACTTTCTCTATGTTAATATACTGTACTCCCCAAATTCCTCTCTCCCTCTTAAGAGTTGAAAGCCAAACTGCTTACCCTAATTGAGATTGAAGAGTCCAAATAGCACCCTACAACAGAAGCACTCATAAAAGGTATTTCAAATTTACTACCATTTAGAAAAAATCATTGTTTTTCCTTTTGGGGTTAGTGTTATGCCTTTGCTATATAGGTTCTTTAGTTTGCAATAACTACTTCATCCAAATGGCTGCTTCAATTCTTCCGTTTGCAATAACTACTTCATCCAATCTTTTTCCTTTGTTTCCTTGCACAATTTAATTAGTTCCAATCATGTAAGTATATTACACTTCTAAATATTTATTCCGCTCTCAAATTTCATCTCCAATGTACCTACAAAGTAAAAATACAAATATTAAGGACAAAGCACTATAAGTAATACTCAAACGACAATTAATAGTACTAAAATGGGAGGCAAATAACGGCTAAACATATGCATTTTTGGCCAAATAATCGGTGCTCATTTAGGATTTGCAGCTATTAATGATTTTTAAGAAAATAGGGCCTTATTTCTTAATAGCTCAATGGACCAATGCTGTGAATATGGTGGTTCGGTTACTACAGTCTACATCCCTCATGGTGTATCATCAATTATCGCTTCAAAATGAAATGATGATTTACGATGGCTAAGTACAAAACTGAAGAGATTGAAGTTGGAAGAGTGAACAGGTACATAGCTAAAGAAACAGATTTACATACTTATTTACTATCAATTTTTCACCTGAAAATAAGACGTATCTCCTGTATAGCTTTAAAACAATCTAGGAGGATGAACTACCAAGGTTGATATTTATCAGCACCTATGATGCTTAGACTCTTCAAAAATGTAGTCGGGTGTGTGTTGGATCCTCCAAAAAGTAGTGCATTTTGGAGGATCCAACACGGGTCCGTCAACAATTTTGGAGAGTCCAAGCAACATAGATCAGCACGCATAGGCTTATAACTTCACTATTTCACTTGGTACATATTATCTCCTTCCAGCACATGTACCGGTACCCTACCCACCAAGTTTTATGTTGGTTAGAACAAATCACTTAGCATTTTTTTGCCATGGCTAGGATTTGAACCCTGGTCTCTTATAGTTTTCATCCCACATCGTTAACCGCTACGTACTAGCCGTAGTATTTTATTCCATGCTTGTGATATCTATCATAGTCTGTTGTTTATTGTGTTTCGATTATCACATTATTTGTAGTTGTTCTTGTTTATTTCTTGTAGACTTTGTACTGTTTCCCGTGTTAGTTGCTATATTTTTTCACTGTTTCTTCTCCTTCGTACTTGGAATTGCTACACTTGAGTCGAGGGTCTTTCGAAAATAGACTCTCTACCTCCACGAGGTAGTGGTAAGGTCTGCGTACACTCTACCCTCCCCAGACCTCACTTGTGGGATTTCACTGGGTATGTTGTTGTTGTTTGTTGTTATCATTAACCGCTACACTACACCTTTGGGTGCACATAGGCTTATAACTAAATCTGAGAGATCTGTGGAGGGAGGGGAAAGTTCACCATCCAGAGTTGGATGCTTCATATAGGATCAAAAATACTAATTAGTAGGTTCAGTATCATCCAAGACTAAGGTAGTCGCCACAATTTAATTCCTTACCTTGCTGAATGGAAAAAGTGTAATTTCAAATTACTATTCATACTCCAAATGAACTATGTTGGAGAGCATGTAAATGACTATTGACAATAATTTTACTTGTATGCCTCCTCAAGAACTTATTTCTTTCGATAAAGATTCTTTTTGGATTGGGGGCGTGGGGGCGGGGATGGGGATTTGGGGGGGGGGGGGGGAGTGAAAGTGAAGAGTTGAAAAAAAAAAAGAGGAGATACTTTTGATAGGATTAGAACCTTGCATCTCAGTGGTGTATGCGGAATTGTGACAGCTAAGCTGCAGAATTAGCATTTTATCAAGCAATAAATTTCAGCTACTCTAGCAACTTCATGAACTTTTGGTGGTGTAGTAGCTAAGGTCCCATTGTATTCTAATTTTCAAGAAAAATGGACAGCAGTCATGCTTACTTGGCCACTGGAAAGGCAGGGATAAGTCTTAATAGGGATGGCAACAGGGCGGTGCGGGTTTCCGGCTATGCGGTACGGTGCGGGTTTTAGGCTATATGGGTGTGGGGCGGGTTGAAATAAAATTTTCAGAATTGATGTGGCGGGTCTATGCGGGTTTAGTAGTATTTTTTTTTTCTTTTTCCAAAACTGATTTCTGTTCTTAAAAAAACTATATGGTCAATTTGCATGACTTAAATACATTTTAATTTTATCTTCATACACTTTAATTATCTTCCTTTGATAGATATGTACTTCGCATTTGCTCTTTTTGTCGAAACAAAAATATGGTAAAACGATATCTTAACTAATTTTCAACCTCTAAGCTTCTACATTTTTTCATTCATGAAAAAGATATCTTATTTCTTGATTCTTCAGCTGTCAACAGAAAAAGGTTTCTATAACGTAACATTTTTGAGTTTCACTTTTAATTTTAGATAGATCAATATACACAAATCTATATTTGAGAACATAAATTACAGGAATTTATATAAAATAATCAAAAAATATTTAAAAATTAGGCACCAATTACTTACTGTCTAAATGATTGCTTGTGAAATTAATTTTGCTCTAGAGCTTTCTCAAATAAATTTGGAGATTTTCCTGAAGTATTCACTTCCAAAAAGGCAGTCCTTGGAGTCCCAAAACATTTAGAAAAAAAAGTTTTTGTTTTATAAAAAATAATAGCAAATTATGCAGGGTGGGTCTGTGCAGTGCGGAGTGGGTTGAAAACAGTAACTTTGCTATGCGGGGCGGAGGCGGGTTGGAGTCTTCACGGGTTTATGCGGGTTTGCCCCCCGCACTGCCTCGCACCGTTTGCATCCCTAAGTCTTAGGATCAATCTTAAAGTGGTCAACCGTTACCAGCATTATGAAGCTAAACTTTGACTTATAAATTTTTTGCCGTATAGACGTTCTATTTAGGCACCGAGGTCGGAACAGTGTTGAATGGTTACTCTCTCTCTTTTCTGTCTACCACAAATTGGTGACTGGGTTAGTTTTTAATGGAGTTTATGAAGGACAAATTTAGCAGCCAATACAAATGGGTCAAAGAATGCTTTACGCCATGTGCTTCACAAGAGATGGCCCCTAAAGACATTGGAAAGACATCAATCTAGTCTTAGTTAAGACCGCGCTTATGATTTCATGAAAACTTTCTCCATCGGGAAAAATAGAAGATTCCAAGTGGACTTCCTGACCCTAGTGCATATACTTTTTTTCAGACGTATTCCTAGTTTAGGATGGTATGTTAATAGTGGTGTGACTCATGCCAACAGTTTTTGGGAGACATGACATCTGGTTTTGATGTTTCTGACAGTTAATGACTAAGCATTTGGTTGATAGTGATTGTGTACGCATATTTGTTCAAGATTTTGTCGTAAATTATGGATGATATAATTATTTACCAGTTTCAAAAAAATTATGGATGATTTATTTTAGATGCAGATATGCAGAACCTACAAAATTAAAACTTACAAGAAATGACGTCTTTAGCAATCTATGCAACCTATTTGATTTTTTTTAATCATCGTAAGTTCTCTATATTTCTACACTTTGATATATAGGGCATCAGCAAGTTTCCGGGAATGTGGGTTAATCAATCGTGTACAAGTTGTACAGTACAACATAACTAGTAGCTTTTATATTCAAGGCCACAAGGATCTGATTGACCATTGTTTTTTCTGAGTGGGTTTAATAATTACTTTCAGGTACTGGATGATGGGAAACTGACCCAGAGACATGTGCTGCGGAGCCATCAAAAGCCAGTTTCTTTTGTAGCTTGGAGCCCTGATGATACAATGTTGCTAACCTGTGGGAACATAGAAGTGCTCAATCTCTGGGATGTGGAAACAGGTACATTCAAGCGCACATATGGAGATGCTGGTTTTGTTATCAGCTCATGTGCTTGGTTTCCTGATTCTAAGAGATTCGTCTGTGGCAGTTCAGACCCTGAAAAAGGCATATACATGTGGGACTGTGAGGGTAATGAGATCAGATCATGGAAAGGGGCGCGGATGCCAAAGGTTCTAGATCTTGCTATTACACCTGATGGAGAAAAACTTATCAGTATATTTTCTGAAAAAGATATCCGTATATTGAATGTGGGGACAAGTGCTGAACGTGTAATTTCAGAGGAGCATTCAATCACATCCCTTTCATTATCAGGGGATGGTAAATTTTTCATAGTAAACCTTAATAGTCAAGAAATTCATATGTGGGATATTGCGGGCAAGTGGCTTAGCCCCATGAAGTTTAAAGGCCACAGACAACATAAGTATGTGATACGCTCCTGTTTTGGAGGATTGGATAGCACTTTTATCGCTAGTGGTAGTGAAGATTCAAAGGTATGCTCGTTCTTTAATGCCTCCACCTCCATCCCCCCAACCCACCCGCCCAAAATAGATAATAATAAGCGCGGGATTCAAGAACTTCAATCTTTAACGTGAATGATTTGTTGGAGACTGCTTTTTTAACTTAATAGCTCTCACTTTATGCTTAGATAGATCTTGGAGATTTATAAGCAAGACTATAATAGGTCTATTGTAATACAAGCACACATTGTTCACAGACTAACTGCATTATATATCTGCATAATCAGCATATTACTTTTCCATGGGTGTGAATTTTCATATTGCCAGAATTTTGTCACTACACATGGCCTCCCTTGCGTTGTAGTGTCATTCTTAAAATCTTGGGAACTGTTTCTTTATTGTCCCTTCTTTATTCCCTTTCCTATTTCTCAAGGGTCAAATGGGGGTTCTCTGCTTTTTATATGTGCTCAACTCTGCATACATACCTTTTCATTTGTTTGAATGTGCATGTGCAAGAGACAGGGAGGGATGGTCTAGTGTAACCATGAGGTGTTGTTCGAGTTCATTAAGGAGGAAAAAGTGGGAAAGCACTATTTCGTCCCTTCAGTGGGATTGCTTGCAGGGGTGGGATGGGGGTGTTAGGTTGTATAGGAAAAACAAAAAAGAGGTTGATATGTGCAGAATTTTATAACTGCTTGTTGCCTCGCCACAAATCTATTACACTTGATTCTGTCATTTCCAAAATATGTTGCCTTGTTTTTGTTTTCTTTCTTTCTTTTTTTTTTTTAAGATTTTATGTTTCAATTTCTTGAGGTCAATAATTGAATTTTCTGCCTTTTAACTGCTGTGAATTAGCCAGATAGTGGATGGTATTAATTTAAGGGAAAAGACTCAAATATGCCATCGAACTATTAGAAATGACTAATTTATGTCATCCGTTATAAGTTTGACTCATCTATGCTACCGCCTTTAAAAGTTTGGCTGATCTATGTCACTGCTGTTACAGAAAGGTTCATTCATGCCATTACTTTTTAATGGTGGTTTTGCAAAATCATTTTTGCCACGTGGCCACTTATTAGAGGTCCACGTCACCAAATCCAAATCAACCAATATTATTTAAAATCAAAATTAAAAATCGGACTCATTAAAATAAAATTTGACCCACACCGTTAAAATAAAAATCGGATTCATTAAAAACAAAAATCAGACCCATTAATCGTGTTGGGTTTTATTTTAATGGGTTCGATTTTTTATTTTGATTTGAAGTAATATTGGTTGATTTGGATTTGGTGACGTGGACCTCTAATAAGAAGAGGTCATGTGACAAAAATGGTTTTGCAAAACCACCGTAAAAAAATAATGGCACGAAAGAACCTTTCTGTAACAGCAGTGGCATAGATGAGCCAAACTTGTAACGGATGGCATAGATGAAACATTTCTAATAGTTCGATGACATATTTGAGCGTTTTCCCTTAATTTAAACATAATATACAGACATAGGGGTCAAGTTATACACTGGCAACTAATGGTTAATCTAAATTTGGATGTATAGTGAAGCTATAACATATGTGATTAAATATAATGAACATAACATAATTGAGCATTATCAATTTTAACCGCCTCCAATAACAAACAATTATTAAAGAAAACTTAATATGAGGTATACTAAAATATTAGATAAACGAATATAGTAACTAAAATTTAGATTCCTCTTCTAACTTGTTATTTTGAAATTCATACTACAGAGTACAAATGTTATTAGAAGAAACTGGGAGATAATACGCAAGAGATGGTTAACTAAACAAGTAATAGTTTAAAGAAATTGCTATTTAGGTGATCTAAGACATTTATTTCTTATCTTGAAAAAAGGATGGTGTAATACATGTATTGCTGATATGTGTATCCTCATTTGTCATGTCACTTTGGTATAAAATAATACATAGATTATTTCGGTATTGTTTATTCAGAAACCAGAATAGGTAACAAATGGCCAATTTATAATGCAAAGTTTTAACCCTCAGGGGTTGGCCTGGTGGCAATTGACTTGAGCCTTGGGGTTTGCTCCCTTTCAAGGTCTCAAGTTCGAAACCCACTGGGTGCAAACAATTTCTGAGGGCCATCGGACTGGGTAAAACCTGAATTAACCGTGGTGCACTTGCGGGAAACTCCTTGCCGAGGGCCTGTGCACCCCCGGGATTAGTCGGGGCTCTAAGAGACTCGGACACCCGGTGCAAATCAAAAAAAAAAAAAATAATGCAAAGTTTTACACCCAGATTTTGCTCTTACATCTCAAACCAAATGATTCCAGAGAGCAGGTGAAGATATGATGCTTCTAATATCATCAACTTAGTTATTCTGACCCCTTGTTTGAGAAAGAGAGAGAGAGAGAGAGAGAGAGAGAGAGAAAGGGTGTTAGTTACACGCACACATCCCCAGCACCTGAAGTAAGATGAAGAACCCAACAAATCTAGAACACATCATTGAGTCAACCTTGAAATCCTAGTATTGTGGCTCCAAGGACTCAAATTACACTCATCTTCATTTAACGTGAAATGAACTTGCATAATCCATCGTTAAATTAACAAACTGGCACACAGAACGTAGACACCAACTCAAGATATATTTATAGAATGCAACTTTTATAATGTCTGCAGAACTCTTAACTGATTGTTTCATTTAGAAAAGGCAGTATTTAATTGGAAGTGATAAAGCTAAATTTGTCATTCTTACTTTTTATTCATGAATAAGTTATTCCATCTTCTATCCCGCATAAAATAATACATAAATTGACTCATAATTTATACATGTATTAATTATGTGGGATTCTAATTTGCTAACCAAACATAGCATTATGTCTGTTGAATTTATACCTGACAAAAAAATACTACCAAACATGGTAAAACTTATGCAGCATTTTGTTCATGATTAACTCTGCTCTTATCCAGTAACCAAACGGCCCCCAACTGTTTGAACCGACTAACTTCCGGAAGCTACAGTATCTACATGTAACTAACTTGCTGACTAGTGAATTGTTTAACTAATTCTAGCATTATATCGAAATACATGAATCAAAAAGTGGAAGAAAGGAAGCTGCTGTTGGAAAGCTGAATAACACCTACAATCATTCTTCAACTCCTTCTGTTGATGGAGATTCGTTAATACCAGAGCGAGGGGAGCAGAGGGTGACTAGCTGATTTAGTTCTTCCTTCCCTTTCTATTTGAGAAGGTTGAAGAAGCTATGTAGAACAACCCCCCGCCCCCCCCCCCCCAAACCCACCCACCCACCCACACTTTTTCTGACCAAACAAGGGAAATAGCATAAGCCGTTCTTTTTCACTTCCCCTCTGTGCTCTTACAACTCCTATCTTCGCTTGAACCAAAAATAGCGGTAATCTAGGTGCACTCAGTTGTGATTACACCATGGCCCTAGATTAAGTGAATATATTATTATGTTGGACTAGTTTCGTTTGTCCCATGTTTGCACAAGTAGTGGGCATATGCTATTTTTTGTTAAATATGGAGTTGCTATTATTGCTGATATTTTTTTCAAGTATGTGATTCCATCAGATCACTAGTCGCAATGTGATTCCATCAGATCACTAGTCGCAATGTCAATTTGTTCATTTTGTTTTGAATATTGATCCAAGGAAATCATTTGAGATGTTTTGCATTGTAGCAGGTGTACATATGGAATCGCCGAGGTTCAAAGCCTATTGAGATCTTGTGTGGCCATTCAATGACTGTGAACTGTGTGAGCTGGAATCCTAAAAGGCCTCGAATGCTAGCTTCAGCAAGCGATGATCAAACTATTCGCATATGGGGGCCTGATGTTCAAAGTAGATAGTAACAGAGTAAGCTGGTGTATGCAAATGGAGTTTTCTCAATTGCGAGTTTCATTTGCCGTGTAAATCTCTTTCACTAGCTTCAGCAAGTGATGGTTCTTTCTTCAAATTTTGGCATGTAAATTGGGATTATTTCCTTCAATAGGGTAGCTAGAAAAGAATTTTGGCTCCTTGTATTTGTATAACACTAGGGTTGATTTCACACCCTGCGCCATTTTGGATGCAAGAATCTTTTAATAGAATGGAAACTGCATAGTCCTTTTTCGTTTCAACAAGTCTGATGTACATTTGATTCATGAACTTTTATGTTGAATCCGCATTTGCACTCGGTGGTGATTTAAAACTCACACAATTATGAAGGGTTAGATGGCCTATCGACTAGATATAATCCAGCATTTGACTGATTTTTGAGACAATAAGAAGGTGGTTTCATTCCATTAATCCAGCTGATTGCATTAGTGTATAGTCCTTTCTTTCAGACTGATCTGAATATTGTTTGCTTTTTGTTTTTTGTTACGACTTATGCTATTCGGAATTCATATGACTCTATTAATCCTGTTCGCTATGAGAGTAAAACTGTTGAGATTTACCTTCCTTCTATTTTATGATCTTCATTAATGGTAGAATAATTTTATTTTCTTCTTTTTTAGTCTAAGAATATTTTATATTATTTACTTCCTTTCAAGTTTAGGGTTTATAATTGCAGAATATTTAGTCTAGTAACTATAAGGAAAATATCATATTCTCCTTATTTATTCTATTTAGTTGCTTATAAATAAAGATGTACTCTTCTATTTGAATCAATGAAAGAATCAATACCAAGAGTTATCATTTAGTCTCTCTTTAATTTTCCTTCTTGTCTCTTCCATTCCATAACAGTGGTATCAAGAGCCTTCATCGATCCTCATGGATCTGTGAATTTTTTTTTGAAGAAAAACTTTCAACCACCTTTTTTAATCCATACCTATTTTCAACCTACTTTTAATCCTTACTTTTATTTTTAACGTAGGACTATTTTTAACCCTTACTTTTATTTTTAACGTAGGGCTATTTTTAACCGATTTTTAATCCATACTATTTTAAATCTTGTTTTTCAAACCATGACAAGCAATACTCTCTCTTTCAATGCCCCACAAACCTTCACTGGTGAAAACTATCAAATTTGGGCAGTTAAGATGAAATCTTATCTTGAAGCCTATGATTTGTGGGAAGTTGTATATACAACCACTCCCTGCAAATCCTTCTGCTGCCGAAATCAAACTTCACTCAGAAGAAAAATCTAAAAAATATAAACCAAAAATTATAATTCAAAATTCAGTTGCTGATTCAATCTTCTCTAAAATCATTGCATGTGAAACAGCAAAAGAAGCTTGGGAAAAGCTTGAAAAGGAGTACCAATGAAGTGAACGAGGCAGACAAAATCAAATTCTGAATTTGAAAAGAGATTTTGAATCTCTTAGGATGCAAGAAGGTGAGACAATCACTAAGTATTCTGACAGAATTTCTTTGATTGTCAATAGAATTGGGTTGCTTGGCGAAGATTTTAAAGACAATAGAATAGTTGAAAAAATTCTGGTGACTATTCCTGAGAGATTTGAGTCCAAAATCTCTATTAATCCTGTTCGCTATGAGAGTAAAACATGAACCTAAGACTTTTCTATGAGAGAAACATTTGAACCTAAGACTTTTGATCAAAGATCGATGTATATATCTCAACTGTTCCCATCACATTCTGCTTTTTCATATCTCATTACGATTCAGAAATAGAACATGACCAACAACGTAGGTCTGTGGCTTTTATCCTATTAAAACATTCTATTAATTTGTGTAAAGATATTGAATACCCATAATTATGCGTATCTAATGTATACTAATGAGTAATGATGGTCATTTTCAAGTTTCTAGGAGACTGTTTGGAAGGATATTTCATAATTCATAGCATAACTCAATCAAATGGATGCAACAGACATGTTTTGCGTCTCTAGCAAATAACTATGAACCGCACCCAAATTATCATAAAGCATATTGTAACTGTGAACAAACAGACACAACTTTTAGGAGGAAAACGGAATCTGTCATCAAGAATTCAGAAGGAATGGCATAAACTCGTCTATCATGAAGTAAGAATTTTCACTAAAGGGGTTCAACATCTACTATATAACATAAAAAGTAATTTTAACCATGTATAAACAGTGTAATTTTCCGTCGAAGGGGGTTCAACTCTACCTATAGCTCCACCCCTGCCGTCTATTATAATTTATTAGTTTACGAAACTATCTCAGATATCTCGAGTAAGGAGACAAGATGCTATTTAGGGAGAAAAATCTCGACTCAGGAGCACCTGAATCCGGTATGCATTCTATTTTTGACGCGCATGTTGTCCGAGTTGTCTACTCTGCTCTAGTATGTGCTAGAGAGAAAAAGCACAACTCCTTACTAACGCAAATAAAAAAGATAAGGGAAAACTTACTACAGAGAAGTCTTACAAATTTAGATTTGTTCGTAGAAAGATCGAATTGTATCTGGAAAATATGATGATACGAAAATAATAAGAGAGGATATATATCGTGAAAGTTTTTTAGTTAACTTTATCGCCTTAAAAAGGAACATTCGCATAGAAGGATTGTTGGCATATTAACTTGCTTGATAAGAGACAAAGAAGACGTCCCTCAAAGTCCTATTACGCAAAATTAGTCGATTTCTATGATTTTTAACATTACTGAAAAGCTCTAAGGCGAGAGGCTAGGAAAAATGTATTAAATTGAGAGGCGATACTTCATAAACTTCTAGCATTTAATTTGATACATTTCTTACTTATTGTCGTTTTAACATAAACACTAATTCATGATAAGTAATTTTAAAAAATATCTCATTCATCTTCCTATATCGTGGATCGTGATAAGTAATTTTCAAAAATATCTCATTCATCTTCCTATATCGCGGATCGTGATAAATAATTCTTAAAAAATCTCATTCATCTTCTTATATCGCGATCCGTTCTATCATCTTCTTTCAAAAAAATTTTTAAAGTTAATTCCAATCAAATGAAATTGTTTCTTCTTTTATCGGTTTGAGATGAAAAAGGACAAGAATGAAACGTTAAGATTAGGTGAGAGTTGTGTTTTTCAGCAATTTAAAATAACAAAAATTCTGCATCATATATTTAATTCAAGCAAAAAATCATCATTGCTGACAAAAGGTAATGTGCATACGTGATATAAAAATGAAGGGGTTGACCAGTCAAAGAGACGTTTTAAAGTTTTAAGGAAAAGGGGATACAATCATATACTATATTAATTCTAATTACCTCTGGGGTTACAAAGAAAGATGAGGGTAGAGTTTGAACGAAATATTATGCATTGACTAATGGCTTGCTATTTCCTCTCTTTGACTACCCATTAAAGATTAATTGCCAAAGAATCAAAATGTAGAAAGAAAATGTACTACTTTCTGAAATAGAAAATAACAAATAAAAAATAGAAAACTAAGATGGTGAAGGAAATTAAATTCGAAATTAACAAATCTATTAGAAAGTCGAATTAGTAATCCTCAAGCGAAAGTGGTCTCATTTAGAGATGAAATTGTACGTGTTTATGAATTGAACGAGATTCAAGCTAAGGAAATAATTGAATTTGTCAACAGTGTAAAAAAAGAATAGTTTTGAATCATGAAAATGAAAATATAGGGATCGATTCTCGTCGTTGATAGTAATATTGCTACTAAAGAAAGGAGATTTTGTCAAACACGTTAAATCTAGGCCGGAGATCATAATTCTAAGTTAAATTATCTAAGCTGCAGTTTGATAAAAGTAAACCAAGAAATAATAGTGTTTAACATAATACCTTGATAGGATCTAAAACAATATCAGGTTAATTGAAAGATAAGTACAATTAATTAGTCATAAGTCATAATAACTATTGAAACTAATAATTATATAAAAAATAAGACAGACAATTTGATACAACACTTAAAAGCATAGTACCTTACCATTATAAGTTTATGATCAGAAATGATAATATATAATAGCAAGGTGATTTTAGGAAGAAAGAAACTTGTAGTGTTTATCAACAGCAAGGGAGACGTCCCAGGTGCAAGAGAGTCCTTTTGGAATAATGACAAGATCACCTGCTCCAAACTCCACTGACCATGTCTCTGTTGTGTTCTTTGGATACACTTTCACTTTCCCTCTAAGCAGATAACATGTCTCTTCTGCATCAAATTTTAATTGATATATCCCTGCTGAACAACCCCATCTATTCATAACATCAATTTAAAGAGAAAAAAATAAATTTAAAAACTCATGATATCAAGCCTTTTTTTTTTCATGAAACATTTACATAAATTAATCATATGTACTCACTTTGGCCAAGATTTTATGCCCAATTCAGAGAGTTGGGCTTCTGAAGGGTTCTTCTGGACAATGATTCTTAGATTTGATGATGAACAAGAATCTGAGTTGGATTGACCATCCATGAAGGGAAAAAAGTTATGAAGAGTAATTAGAGTGACACTTCAGTGTTTTAAAATGCTAGAGTTATTTGTAACGTAAAGGAAGAATCTTTTACTATGATATGATATGCTTTAAAGGAATAATTAAAACGGATGATAGGCATATACCAAGGAGGCTGGATATTAGGTTTGTTCTGTCTGAGACTATCGGTTTTATGTACTTTCTTGTAAAATACTAAACATCCTTTCATTTATTAAACATCTAAGTTCTAACCAATTCATGGTTACAAAATAATTCTAAAATATTGCTTCTTCTAGTTATTATTGTTTTCGTGTTAAGAATTTAGGGTGTGTTTAGTTGGAAGAAAAATATTTTCTTGAAAAATAAGTGATTTTTTAAATTTATTTTCTGGTGTACCGATAAGTAAGTGAAAATATATCCTTTATCTGGATACGCTCATACGAGAAATAAAATGTTCAACAAGGAAATATTAGTATATTTCATACTAATATTTTATTACAGCTACATAATAAGAGATTATTTTCAGAATACAATATGTATCAATAATATATTCGGAATTCAATAAAAAATAATTAAAATTCAAAATTTTATAAACTAAAAATTCTGATTCTGCCTCAACTAATCTTAAATAGCTGAAGTTTCTTATATGAACTTTTTTGTGTTTATTCACTCTATTTAGGTTCACTTTATTTTAGTACTAAACGTAACTAATTTGAAGCTAAATCTCCCACTTACCTCGTACTTTTTCTGCTCCCATAGTGTAGCAAGAGAAAGAGAAGAAAAGAAAAAGATTGCCTACTCTAGAATATATAATTCTTCTAGTGGAAAAGGTTGACCCGCCAGTGAATGATCTTAATTGGCAGGACATATGACAAGATTATATTTAGACGACGAGAACGACCAACTACGGTATTACGGTCTTGAAAAATGGAGGTAGATCTGGTATATAATTAACGGGGTTTAGTTACCAGTATTTTTACATATACTAGTATTCCATCAATATTTTTTTAAAAAATTAATTGTAAATTATAATCTTGATTGTTTGAGCTTATTAGATCATATTAATCTAATAAAAATAAAAAATGTCATTTTATTTTTCAATGTGTTGTACCCAATAATAATAAAAACATTATAAAACTCAAGGAAACCAACCATATAAATAAAATCACAGAACAATCATTCGATGAAACTCAATTATTATAATTATATATTTTTTATATAAACAACTCCAACATATAACATAATTCAAAAACAAAATACATTATAATTGAGAGAATATATACAAACAACAACAACATACCCAGTATATTCCCACATAATGGGTCTAGGGAGGGTAGAATGTACGCATCCATAACCACCTCAGAGGTTAGGTAGAGAGGTTGTTTTCGATAGACCCCCAGCTCGAGACCAAACACCTAGGAAAAGACATGATATAAGAACAAGAAAAAAAAACAGTAACAAAACAACATATAGTAGGAGAAACAAGATTATCACCGAATAATACTACCAACAATCTACCCGAACACACCCAAAAAACTCCAAGAACAAGACACTCCCCGTGAAACGCTACAACTACTAGCCTCCATCCTACTAACCTTCTACCCTAATACGCGTCCTCCACACCTTCCTATCTAGAATCATGTCCTCGGTAAGCTGTAACTGCTCCATGTCATGTCTAAGCACCTCCCTTCAATATTTCTTCAGTCTACCTCTACCTCGCCTGAATTCATCGATAGCCAACCTCTCGCACCTCCGCACTAGGTCATCCGTTCCACTCCTCATCACATGCCCGAACCATTTCAACCTTACTTCACGCATCTTGTCTTCTACCCAACACCTGTCTAGCTGTTTCCCTAATGCAACTGGCCGTCTTAACCCACATACTGTCTGCATCCCCACTACTCCTCCAAGCCCCCATATCTATCAACTTTCTCCCCTATCTCGAGGGTACTGGCCAGAGTCAAGCTACCTCATTTGATCCTAGTACGATCATCCACAACCCTCTTCCTCCTCGTCTTCTTGATCTTCATAAATCCATCACCAAAAGCTTATGTTGGGTCAAAAGATTCTCACTTGGGATAACCTTACAGTCTTTACAAAGATCTTTATCCTCCGTCCTAAGAAGCAAAAAGTCTATCTGAGTCTTGACCACCGAACTACGGAAGGTAACCAAGTGCTCCTCCTTCTTGAGGAAGCTAGAGTTCACTATCCTCAATCCAAAGGCTCTCATATTTCTCAAATGTAATTATGAAAAAACATCGTGTATATTTCGTTCTTTCTCCAAAAGTTAAAGAATTTTGTACTTCCACTTGCTCGTACATAGAATTGCAAACTCCATTGCGACTCCAAGGCACCTCGAACTTAATCGACTTCATGAAAAGACTGTTTTTTGAATAAGTAAAATTCACACCTATGTAGATAATACAATATATCTACAAACTTAAAGCTCAATTCATTCAATCATCATGAAATATAAAACAACCAATTGTAACTACATATATTACCGAGTTAATGGATTGGTGCCTTTGACAATATTAACGTGAGACTCTTTACTTATGAATGGTTGGTTTTCCTGTAAAGAGGCACTACTTCTATCAAAAGTATAGTAAACGAAAACTTTAATCTCCTTTGAAATTTTGTGATAAATATAATACATATTGTCTTTAGATAATAAATAAGCTACAAAACTTATTTTACCAATTGTTCATATCTTGTATGGTTGTTATTTTAACATAACTCATTGACAAATCTAAGAATGTTAAATTTATGAAATATTAAAGTGATAACTATTAATATTAGAGTCTGAGAGCTAAAAGTGTTAAATTTATGAGATCTTTTCTTTTCTATATGCCCTTCAATTATGCAATCCCTTTTGCATTTTGTGGAAATTTTAAATTTCTTTATCTCATGTACATATCAGACCATGTAGATTATATCCATCGGCGGAGCTACAATGTCTCAAGGGGGTTCGGACTAACCCAGTAGCTTTTGCGTAGACCTTGTATTTGTATTAAAAAAACTGATAAATATAGATAATAGGTAATGAGCGAATCCACGTACAAACAGAAGCAAATGGCTTAGTGGTGCTAAACAGGCCAACGAAGCCTCTCTTTCCCCCGAGTTGTGGGTTCGAATCTTAATTGCAGGACTTTCTCCTCCCCCTTTTTCCCTATGTGCTTAGTGCTCTCTTTTTTTTTCTTAAAAAATAAGTAAACAATCAGTTTTTCTTTTCTCCGCATCAATTAAAACATAAAGCGCAATTTATGCTCTAAAGAGGCTATAAGCTTTGTTAGAATTGGTGTTTCCCCAGACCCACGTGGTGGGAATATACTGGGTATGTTGTTGTTGAGGCTATAAGCTTTAAAAGCGGCAGAATATTTTTTATTTAAAAATTTTGAAAATAAAAAATAAAATTGGTAAGTTAAAAAACTAAAATTAAACATGATCTACTCTAATACAAAAGAGATTTGGCTATTGGTTTCGTCACAAATCCTCAAAATCTTAAAACTAAAATTAAACTTTCAGAGAAGTAAGGATTTTAATCACTATTGCAGAGTTGGTGATGAATTTTTGAATAATTGTTTAGTTTGTTATATAGAAGATGAAGTATTTGAAAATGTATCTAATGATGCGATCATCGATCGTTTTCAAAATATGACAAGTCGCCAAGTGCAATTATAATGATACTATTTGTATTTATATAGTCTTTAAGTTGTTCGTTGTTTTTTAAATATATATTGAATATCGATATTTGTTCGTTACTTTGACAGTTATTATATATTAATTTGAGGTACACATCTATCCAACCAAATAATATCAATGTTAGAGAAATACTTATATAATGGTAGTGAAAAATCTTGGGAATGCAAGTATGAAATGTCGCCCATATTTTCTCTTCTGTTTTCTTCATCGCAAGACTTTTTTTTTTTTTTAGTATTTTAATTCTTAATATGAATTCTTGACAAATGACAGCTATGATAGTAACATCGTTTTGGTTCATCTAAAATAAAATTTTAAAGAAAATATGGTAAGAGAATGACACTTGTAATATCATTTACACAATAAAATAAAATAAAAGTTACCACTACAAAGTAGTTTTGTGATATATATCATGAACTTATAAGTACTACTGTAATTAATACGTTATGAACATAGAAATATTAGACGCCCAGAGCATGTCAAGTTATTTAAGATTCTTATTGGCAAAGTTTTCCATACACTCTACTAAAAGAAATAAATTTAAAATAAGATCCAATTTGTATCTTGTCTTGTTGCTATTTTTTACTCCCTCCGTCCCAATTTATGTGATGTACTTTGACTTGATACGAAGTTTAAGAAAGAAAGAAAGACTTTTGAAATTTGTGGTCTAAATGAGTCATAAATATTTGTGTGGTTGTAAGTCATTTCATTAAGGGTAAAGTGGGTATTTTAAAGTTAAATTGTTACCAAATATAGAAATGTGTCATTTTTTTTGGGACTGACTAAAAAAGAAAGTGTGTCATATAAATTGGGACAGAGGGAGTATAACATTACCTTCTTTTCTTTTCTCTCTTTTCTTAAATCAACCCTCATTTCATGAACTACTATGTGATTTTCCTTCCATCTATTTCATCTAATGAAACAGGAAAATCTTTTAATTTGTCCTCCTAATTTCCCGTGAACTTCCATGATTAATTTTCTTTCTCTCTTGCATTGTTACATACTTTATTTATAAACTTACAGTTTTGAAAGGTAACATACATAGTCATTTAATCTATCAGTGTTGTTCGTCGTCGATCTTGGTTGGTTCAGTTTTCTTGCTTATAAGCCATTCTGATGCAGTGGTAAAGTTACTTTATACTCCATCCCTCGTGACTTCAAGGCTTAATTCTCTTTCTTTCAAAGCGCTTCTGCAAATTGACAAAGTATTGCAGGTAATGCTTTTTATGAAGACTATGTGCATATTCAAAGGAAAAGCTGGATTCTGTAAAATGTAGAAGAAAATCGCTCTATTGTAAAACGTAGAAGTCAATCTCTATAAAATGAAATGTAAGATAATTGTGCCATGCAAGATACAAATGACAATATCATACAATGAAATACTCCCTAAAGAGTGAGAATTATTACCCCATGAGATTTTCGTATTGCCTTTTTGTTACAATATAGCCCAAGACTGACTCCATGAGCGGGTATGTGTGAGTCTCGCCAGAGAGTCAAGTATTTGCTCCATGTACAACAGATAAAAATAAAAAAAGAATTAGAAAAGAGAAAAAATAATTCTCTGATGTTGCTTAGGATATATCATGACAAACCCAAAAGCACTATAGGATCTTTGCAAAACAATAAATCAAATCACCTGATTTAATTTTTTTATGGAATTTATGAAATATATAGGAATTGAAAAGTGAGTGCAGTTTTAAAATTTGCATGCTCAGAAGTTGGAATAACTACATCTCTGTTAGCAGTTATTCATTTAGTTTCTCCGGAGATGAACTTCACACTGTATATGAAGTATGAATACTCATTGCCCGTAAACATATTTAGCACGAAGAAGGAAATTGAATTGTTGTGCTTGAGAACAGGGGCAAAGGATCTATGCAAGTTAATAGAATGACAATTAGAAAAGGTATTTTTGAATTTACAAACTCCTACAATCTATCAAAAATTGGAAAAGTTGTAACCATCTCAAAAACGGTAAGTTTTACAATTCTAATTTTAAATCTTTATTTTTTAAAATTAATTATCCATTCTGAATTTAAAATTTAAATAATTCTGTAATTAGTTATAATTTTTTAAAAAAATGTAAAATCCAGGATTACAAATGTAATGACCCTCTTCGTCGTTACGCATGAGTCCTACGTTTAAAATTTCACATCCAAATTCTTTACGGTTTGGAAGTTACAAAATTTAGGCTAGGTTAGTTTCAATCGAATTCGGAGCGAGGTGTGGTCTAGGGAAATCTGGGAATGATTTAGACCGGGTTGGTGGCAATGGTATTGATTTCTAGTTAGCTAAGACGATAAGGAACCCTTAGGAATTTATGGAATCAAATTTGGGTAGGTAGAACTCCCGAAATTGATCTTAGCGTAAAGGGCATTGCTTGAAATGTCCCAGATTCAAGGTGTGTTGCAAAAAGTGAAATTTTTGAGCGAAGACGGACATTTTGTCCCGTTGACACCGCTATAGCGGTGAAATTCCCGCTATAGCGACGGTCAAAGGCGGTCAACAACCGCTATAGCGGTGAAAACCGCAGATTTATTAAAATATTTCTCCAAAACAGTTTATTTTTCTAAAACTCATTTTGGGACAAGAGAAGGGCGATTTAGGACAAAATACACCAGAAATCCATTGATTGGCTTCGTTAAGGTAAGGAATTCATCCCCGTTAACTCGTATTTAATTATTACGCCTTAGAATTATTAATTCACGGAGTTTGAGGAGGGTTTTAGGGAGGATTTTAGTTAATTGCTGGTGCAAGGGGGAAATTAAGGAATAAGTTAGTGGGTTTTAATTATTAACGGTTAATTTACTCTTGTATTTCGTTAATTCACTAATTTATCCATGGAATTGGTAGTTTTAGGTGAATTACGATAAAAAGGCCCTATAATGGGAAGGGAATGATCATGAAATTGACCTTAGGGGTTGCGTGTGAGTCGTAAATCCCGACATGTTAAAGTCATTTCCTTAATTATGTATTTATATGCATGTTCTAGACTACGAGCAAGCGGGAATTGCACGGAAAGGCAAAGCTCCGGCTTAAAGGGTTGTGCAAGCTTGATTCGAGGTAGGTGATGGTATTGTAGTTTAATCCAAATTGTATTATATGTGCATGTTAACTACTTTGTAGTTTGGCCGGTTAGTGCATGTTGTTTGGTGTGGTCAATGCCATGATTTTACTTGCTTATTGATTTGACCTGCCTTATTCTAAAATGTGGAATGTTTCGGTATTTGGGACGTTCTCATGGGTTATTGGCGAAATAAGATTGGCAGACACTTATGTCTGGGGTTGTAGTACATGGACGATATTTGTCCCCTGCAGGTCATGGCTAGAGGGTGGATGTATAACCCATAGTGTGTATGTACGAGGTTAAGATGAGTTTGACGGTTCTATGAGTGAACTGGAGAAATATATATTTATTTATGTTTAATAATGGTATACGTGTCTTGACTTGACTTGACTGTACTTGAGTTGGTGACATTTGTTGACTTGTTGGTTTTTAATCCTGAACTATCTTTTGGTGTTTACGTGCTAAGTGTATGATGTTTTTAGCATGGATTAGCTTGTTACACTATCATTTGGTTTAGTGTTCATATTTTCATCATGGGTTGGCTATATGTCCCTACCAGTACACTATTGATTTCTTGTGTGCTGATACTACACTTACATTTACTTTGTGAGTGCAACACATATTCCAGCGGCTCCTACGAGACCTCACTTGTGATTCCAACCGTTGATTCTAGATTTCAGGGTGAGCAGCTTATCCAGCTACCATGGAATCTCTCTCTTGGCATAGTTCTCTATTTATAGACTTATGTTTATCTTAGTTTTGGGGTTGCATCCCCTTCTTGACATTCATAAATGTTTTGGTACAGACGACGTTCGGTTCCTAGGGATGGTTCTTGTTAAGTACAATATTTTCGCTTTCAGTTGTACTTGTTTTGGTTTAGATTTGACATTTATTTATAGATAGGTTAGTTTTGACTCCTTTAAGTGTTGATTTTAAGTTGGTGTTTGGGGTTAGATGGTTCTCCCACCGGGTGAGTAGTGTGGGTGCCACTCACGATGGGTTTGGGTCGTGACAGAGTTGGTATCAGAGCCTAGGTTCGTCGATCTTGTTGTACCAAAATGGGTCCAGTAGAGTCTTATGGAAAAGTACGGAGACGTATGTACTTTTCTTCTGGAGGCTATAGGACTTTAGAAAATCTGTCTTTCTTGCTTCTTTCGTGCTATATCTTGATTCCAATTGGTATCTGGCGATCCAAATTGGTATTTGATCTTTCACTCTTTTGTCCGCAGATGGTGAATACTAGGTCCAACGAAACCCGAGCAGCAGCCCCTACACAGGCCGCTCCAGCTGAGAAGCCAGTCGTAAGAGGGAGAGGACGAGTGAAGGGGAGAGGAAGAAGAGGAGGGGAAGAACCACATTGGCCAGGGGTGGAGCTCAAGCAGTTGTTGGCCATGTTCATAGAAGGTTAGTATCCCCTCCCCCACCTCAGGATCATTTTGAGGAGAGGGAAGCAGTAGAGGAGCAGGAAGTGAGGCCCGAGGTGGCAACACCAGCTGGGGTTGCAGCCTTGCTTCATATGTCTGTTGAGGTTGTTTAACAGATGTTAGCATTTCTGAGTGAGTTGGTAAGGACTGGAGCTACTCCTACTGTACCAACATTCCAGGCTCTGATTGTTCACCCTACTGTTGATATGGCTCCAAGGATGGATGAGGCTTCAGGGACTGATGTTTTTCCTCGTCCGGTGTTGGGTTTTGTGATGACAGGTGTAATGACCCTCCAGGTCATTTTCTCAATTTTCATATGTTCTGATATTTTAAGCCTTCCCATAGTTGCTATAGGTCATTTATGACTTGTCAAAACTGGCGGTTCAGTTATCGAATAGTTCGTTTGAGTTTTAGACTCATTTCCCTATTTTGGAGCTTTATCTGTTAAGAATTTGGTCTCAAATCAAAACTCCTAGTAGATGATCTTAGATGGAAATTCTGACAGCTCCATCAGCTTCGAAACATTAATTTTAGGCTAGGGGGACCCTTGGTCCGGGTCTCGAGGCTTTCGAACTCGTTTTGGGCTATTGGGTTGATTTGGTGAAAAATGAAACTCTAGGTATGGGCCCCACATTTTATCGAAACGACCTCAGATGGAAATTTCAATGGTTTCATTAAGTCTGGAATGTCGAATTTGGTATGGTAGCATAGTTTGTTTGGCGCTCGGGATTCCGAACGAATCTCGAACCCCCGATCGAAGTCTATTTGGACTTAGCCAAATTGGTGATATGCAGCAGCTGGTGCAGGGGTGATTTACCCTTGGCGTTCGCGAGAGGTAAACTGCATTCGTGAAGGGTCAGGATCTTGACCATCGCATTTGCGGTATCTTTCCCGCATTTGAGATGGGAAATTCTCGTGGCCTTCGCGTTCGCGGTCGTCGAGCTCTGCGTTCGCGAAGGGCATTGCCCTGGCAGTATAAATTTCTCTCTTCCGCGATTTTCCTTCACTTTCCAATATTTCTTTCACCATTGGAGCCCTTGGAGCTCGGAAATTATTGGGATTTATTCCCACTTTTTACTTTAAATGTGGATTGTTTTATGACGAGAATCGTACCATCTTATTTACTGGGTTATGAGCTTTTGAAACTAAAGGAGAGGATTTAGAACTTCGATCGAGGCTAATTCCGATCCATTACTTATCCACTCATTTTACCACTACTATTTACTTCGGTCGAGGGATATTCTGACCCTTTGTACATGATTATGATGATTTAGTCCCGAGCATGATCTCAAGCAATGAATTTATGGATTTACATCCTTTTAGTCTCGGTTCGAGTCTGTGCACTTATTATATATATCTCTCTCCGGTACTGGATGGAGTAGATGGATTATGATGGCTATTGAAAGTCCTGGATCGAGACCAGGCAGTGTATATGGATTTCTCGAATCCCCTAAGGGGCCCTTCGTCCGAGAGCCATCGTTCCGGAGAAGCTTGATTGTCGTAGGTCCTACCTTTGCGAGCTAGGTGAGCAGGAGGAGGTGTATACACTTGGTACAGTATGGTTTGAGATTGTGGAATCGGTTCGAGTCCGGTGTCCCCGATATAATTATGGCATTTCGGTTTATGTTGCATTCATTCATTCATATGCATTGCCCATCACCAGTATAGTTGTTTGGCGCCTATATCTATCGGTCTAATGGGGGACTGTACAGGTACAGGTTATGGTTGCTGTTTGTTGAGTGTTTTCGTGAACCTTTCGGGCTTATGGGGGTCCGGTTAGGTACTTGTTTGTACGGACTAGCCGGTTACTTTATTATTGATTATGATGGTTAGTTCATGACAAGTTGGTTGTGTATTGGTACCTGAGATTGGAGGTACGTTTCTTATTCTTTTATCTTTTTGGTGAGTTATACTATGGTTGGTTTACCCCAAGATTTGTCACCCTTTGGGTATAGGCTTGATAAGGCTAGTGTTATCTCCTTTACTTGGCTATGGACCTAAGATTTTAGGTTGACTCCTTTAGGTAGTTACCTTTGAGTTAGCCCTATATGTATACTTATATGTATGGTATCATCGTATATCCCTCTCTTTCCTTATCTATTTATATTGTATATGTATCCTTTGGCCTTGTACTACTATTATATATCCTTATTTCACTCTTCATTTGTATATTGGCCAGTGAAATATGGTATTGCACTTTAGTCACGGATTACTGCTAGAATAGGATAGTGTATTCTTATTGCCCCGT
This sequence comes from Capsicum rhomboideum, assembly GCA_031232105.1. Lineage (NCBI taxonomy): Eukaryota > Viridiplantae > Streptophyta > Magnoliopsida > Solanales > Solanaceae > Capsicum > Capsicum rhomboideum. Next base: position 34,605,037 of record CP124711.1, on the reverse strand, counting down.
TATCCCTTTTATGCTTGGTTTTCCTGGATCGTTGCCTATAGTGCATTCATGCCTCACATGTTATTTATGCTTGCATTATTTTTGGAGCTCAGTTGGCTGATACCTACTGAGTACCACGTGTTTGGTACTCATACTATAATTTTTGTAGACTGCAGGTTATAGTATGAGTTATCGCCGTTGATGTGTGTATCGTGCAGAGCAACTATGGATCAGAGATTTGGGGCGAGCTCCTGACATTTGGAGTATCCCTACTCTCTCTCTTATTGTTAGACTGTTCTCTATGTTGTGTCAGAGACGACTTGTATATATACACTTTTCCTGTATTTCACTGGTACTCCTGTTGTATTAGAAGCTTTTGTACTGGCTCCACCAGGTTTTGGAATTATTATTAGCCTTGCTATTATATTTATTTTGTTGTTCCCTTTATTTTTATTTTTAGTCCGTTACTAACTATTCTGGACTACAGGTTGGCTTACCTACTAGTGGGTTATAATAGGTGCCATTATGACCTGAGAAATTGGGTCGTGACAACAGGTACAAAGCATGATCTGCTGACTAAGTTTCTGAAGATGAACCACCTACCTTCCAAGGTACTGAGTCTGAGGATGCTTTTGAGTTTATCATTTATTGCTATGAGAGGTTGCACAAAATGGGTATTGTTCTACAATATGGGCTTGAGTTTGTGAATTTTTTGTTGGAGAAGGATGATAAGCAATGGTGGAGGGCGTATGTTGAATGTCGGTCACCAATTTTACCTCATTTGACTTGGGAGTAGTTTCATGCCTTGTTCTTAGAGGAATATGTGTCACGGGCCCTCCGTGATCGCAGGAAGAATGAGTTTTTGGCATTGGAGCAGGGTGACATGTCAATTGCGGCCTATGAGGCCAAGTTCCATTCCTTGTCTCGCTATGCTACTTAGTTGTTGACTTCTGAGGAGGAGAGGATTCGACTATATGTCAAGGGTTTGAACTATGATCTTCAGGTTTTGATTGTTCATATGACTTTTGCATGGAAAGGGTTCAATAAAGTTTCAGATTACGTGAAGAAGTTGGAAGGGGGTTACGCAAGCGGGTTAGGCTAAGATGTTAGCCAAGAAGTCCCGCAATGTTGGGAATTTCAGTGGATCTTATTCTAAGGGCCACTGACAGCAGGCCTATTCAGTCCGTCCTATTCAGTCAGCCTTGCCAGCTTCTATGGTGGTTCCAGCTAAGGTTCTTCTCAGACACATATTGCTAGGGGCCAACCGGCTTCTTACTTTTCTGCCAGTCGTCCTTCTCTTGAGCGTGAATTTTACTATTGTGGTGTTGTTGTTCATTTTAAGAGAGAGTGTCCCTTGAGGAAGGAAAATGGCCAGGCACAGCAGCAGACTCGGGCTATAGTTCCAGCAGGTAGAGATGGAAGAGGTAATGACAGGGATCGTCCACATGGTGGGCGAGGAAATCAGGCAGGTGGTCAGGGTGGTTGAGGAAACGGTGGCGCCGAGGGAGGAGCACAGCTGGGAAAAGAGTTAGCTTAGATTGATGATCGGACTCATTGTTATGTATTTTTGGGAAAGACTGATGCCGAGGCTTCTGATGCAGTGATCACAAGTACTATTTTTGTTTGTGATCGGATGGCTTCTGTCTTGTTTGATCCAGGGTCTACTTATTCTTACGTATCTGTTAAGTTTGTGATGCGCCTGACTCTGGTTTGTGATATACTTGATCACTCTATTTATGTGTCTACTCCGATTGGTGAGTCGGTGGTAGTAACTTATGTTTTTCGTGCTTGTTTTGTGTTATTTGTAGGTTTTCAGATTTGGGTAGACTTGATTATTTAAGATATGTTGACTTTGATGTAATTCTGGGTATGACCTGGTTATCTCCATATCATGCTATTTTAAACTGTAATGCTAAAACAGTGACTCTAACGATGCCGAGATTAGATAAACTAGAGTGGCAGAGAGTGTATAAGGCCAAGCCAATGAAAATTATATCATTTGTCCGGGCCAGAAGGTTAGTGGGGAAGGGGTGTTTAGCATTCTTAACCTATTTTTGGGATATAGACGCGGAGTCCTCCCCTTCTATTGAGTCAGTTCTGGTAATTTCTGAGTTTCAGGGAGTATTTTCTTCAAATTTACCAGGTATGCCTCCGAATAGGGATATTGACTTCTGTATTGATTTAGAGCCGGGCACTCTCCCTATATCCATTCCACCTTATCGAATGGCTCTAGCAGAGTTGAGGGAACTCAAAACTCAGTTGCAGGAATTACTTGACAAGGGTTTTATTCGTCTATGTGCTTCACCTTGGGGTGATTCGGTCCTTTTCGTTAAAAAGAAGAATGGTAGCATGAGGATGTACATTGATTATAGGCAGTTGAATAAGGTCACTATCAGAAATAAATATCCCTTACCTCCCATAGATGATTGTTTGATCAGTTACAGGGTGCATCCATATTTTCAAAGATTGATTTGTGGTCGGGTTATCATCAGTTGAAAATAAGATTGGGGGATATACCAAAGACAACTTTTAGAACTCAGTATGGTCATTATGCATTTTTGGTAATGTCTTTTGAGTTGACTAATGCACCTGCAGCCTTTATGAGTTTGATGAATGGGATCTTTAAGTCATTCTTGGATTCGTTTGTCATTGTGCTTATTGATGGTATTCTGGTTTATTCCAAGAGTAAGGAAGAGCATGCAGGCCATTCTAAGGGAGAAGCGGTTATTTGCTAAGTTTTCAAAGTGTGAATTCTAGTTGTCTTTAGTCGCCTTCTTGCGGCATGTGGTTTCTGAAAAAGGGGTGATGGTGGATCCCCAGAAGATTGAGGCAGTAAAGAATTGGACTCAGCCTAGTTTAGTGGCCGAAATAAGGAGTTTTGTGGGTCTTACCAGTTATTGCCACATTTTTGTCAAGAACTTTACATCCATTACAACGCACTTGACAAAGTTGACTCAGAAGGAAGTGTCTTCTATTTGGTCAGACCAATATGAAGGGAGCTTCCAAAAGCTCAAGATACTTTTGACTACAACGCCTATTCTTTCATTGCCAGTCAAAGATAAGGACTTTATAGTGTTTTGTGATGCCTCACTTTTGGGTTTGGGTATTGTGTTGATGTAGGATAGAAGTGACATTGCTTATGCTTCGAGGCCGTTGGAGCCTCATGAGAGGAATTAATCAACCCATGACTTAGAGTTAGCAGTGGAAATATTTGCATTAAAGATTTGGAGACTCTACCTTTATGGTGTCAAGTGTGAGGTCTTCACAAACCACCGTAGCCTGAAGCATGTGTTTACCCAAAGGGATTTAAATCTAAGGCAGAGGAGGTGGATGGAATTTTTTAAGGACTATGATGTGACCATTAAGTACCATTCGGTAAGGCCAATATGGTGGCAGACGCATTGAGCCAAAAAGTTGTAAGTATGGGTAGTTTGTCATTTTTTAGGGTGTCTAGGTGACCATTAGCTAGAGAGTTTCAAACTCTAGTATCTCTGAACGTGTAATTTGGGGTCTCAGACAGAGGTGGTGTATTGTCTAGTGTTGAGGTAAAGTCGACATTTGTGGAGCAGATCAAGGCCAAGCAATTCGAGGATAAGAAGTTGAATGCACTTCGGGATGAGGTGGTGCATGGAGAGGTAGAGGACGCCACTCTCGATGCAGGTGGAGTGTTGTGGTTTAAGGGAATATTATGTGTTTCTCGGGTTTGTAATTTGATTCGTTATGTATTTTCAGAGGCCCATGGTTTATGTTATTCTATTCATCCGGGTATGACCAAGGTATATCGTGACTTGAGGCAGTTTTATTGGTCGCCCGATATGAAAAAGGACATTATGGATTATGTGTCCAAGTGTCACAATTGTCAGCAGGTAAAGTATGAACACCAAAGGACTGCGGGTTTACTTCAGAGGATGCCTATTCCTAAGTTGAAATGGGAGCATATGCCATGGATTTTATGGTAGGTCTTCCTAAGACATTAGGAAGGTATGACTCTATTTGGGTGATAGTGGATCAGCTGATGAAATCAGCTCACTTCTTGTCGGTTCGGGTAGACTACAGCTCTCAGCAGTTAGCTAAAATCTATGTCAAGAAGATTGTCAGACTTTATGGGTGCCACTTACTATCATTTCTTATAGGGATGTAAAGTACACTTCCAAGTTTTGGGACAGGTTGCATGAGGAGTTAGGCACCAAACTCACATTTAGCACAACATTTTATCCTCAAACTGATGGGCAGTCAGAGAGGATGATTCAGGTGTTAAAGGATATGTTGAGGGCCTGTGTGATTTATTTTGGTGGTCGTTGGGACCAGTTTCTTCCGTTGTGTGAGTTTTCATATAACAATAATTATCATTCCAGCATTGATATGGCACCATTTGAGGCACTTTATGGGAAGAAGTGTAGGTCACCTATTGGGTGGTTTGAGGTGGGAGATGTCAAGCCTTTGGGTACAGACTTGGTAAAGGAGGCTCAAGAAAAGGTAAGGTTCATTCAAACCAAGTTGTTGGCTGCTCAAAGTAGACAGAAGGAGTATGCGGACCGCAAGGTAAGAGACATGGACTTCAAGGTTGGGGAGCAAGTGTTGCTTAAAGTGTCTCCCATGAATGGGGTCATGCGATTTGGTAAGAAGGGTAAGCTCAGCCCTCGGTATATCGGTCCCTTTGAGGTTCTTGAGGATATAGGTCCGGTTGCATATAGGTTAGCTCTACCATCGGGTTTGTCAGGAGTCCATCCAATATTTCATGTTTCTATGTTGAAACGGTATCATCGGGATGGAAATTATTAATTAAGTAGGATTCAGTGCTTTTAGATAAGGATTTGGCTTATGAGGAGGAGCCAAAAGCGATTCTAGATTGGGATGTTCAAAAATTGAGGAAGAAGGAAATTCATTTGGTAAAGGTTTAATGAAAGCATCATCCGGTTGAGGAAGCCACTTACGAAACCAAGAAGTACATGCAGGATAAGTACCCTCAATTGTTTGAGGATACAGGTACTCTCTTTCTTCCTTTTTGTTTAGCCTATTTTTTTCATTTGATTGTTCGGGGAAGAACGATGGGTAAATTGGTATCTGTTGTAATGGCCCTCTTCGTCGTTACGCATGAGTCATATGTTTAAAGTTTCACGTCCAAAATTTTTACAGTTTGAAAGTTACAAAATTTAGGCTAGGCTAGTTTCGATCGAATTTGGAGCGAGGTATGGTCTAGGGAAATCTGTGAATGATTTATACTGGGTTGGTGGCAATGGTATTGATTTCTATTAGGTAAAATGATAAGGAACCTGTAGGAATTTACGAAATCGAATATGGGTAGGTAGAACTCCCAAAATTAATCTTAGCGTAAATGACATTGTTTGGAATGTCCCAGGTTCAAGTTGTGTTGTAAAAAGTGAAATTTTTGGACTAAAACGGACATTCTGTCTCGTTGATGCTGCTATAGTGGTCGACACACCGCTATAGCGGTGGTCAAAAGCAGTCAACGACTGTTATAGCGGTCAGGTACCGCTATAGCGGTGAAAACTGCAAATTTATTAAAATATTTCTCCAAAATAGTTTATTTTTCTAAAACTCATTTTGGGGCAAGCGAAGGGCAATTTAGGGAGAAACACACTAGAAATCCACCATTTGGCTTCGTTAAGGTAAGGAATTCATCCCTGTTAACTTGTATTTAATTATTACACCTTAGAATTGTTAATTCACGGAGTTCGGGGAGGATTTTAGGGCAAATTTTGGTTAATTTCTAGTGCAAGGGAGAAAATTAAGGAATAAGTTAATGGGTTTTATTTATTAATAGATAATTTATCCTTGCGTTTCGTTAATTCACTAATTTATCCATGGAATTGGTACTTTTAGGTGAATTACGGTAGAAAAGTCCTAGAACGGAAAGGGAATGATCATGAACTTAACCTTAGGGGTTGGGTGGGAGTCGTAAATCCCGACATATTAAGGTCATTTCTTTAATAATGTATTTATATGTATATTCTAGACTACGAAAAAGTAGAAATTGCACGAAAAGGCAAAGCTCCAACTTAAAGGGTTGTGCAAGCTTAATTCGAGGTAGGTGATGGTATAGTAGTTTAATCCAACTTGTATTATATGTACATGTTAACTACTTTATAGTGTGGCTGGTTAGTGCATGTTGTTTGGTGTGGTCAATGCCATGATTTTACTTGCTTATTGATTTGACCTGCCTTATTCTAAAATATGGAATATTTCGGTATTTGGGAAGTTCTCACGGGTTATTGGTGAGATTAGGTTGGCAGACACTTATGTCCGGGGTTATAGTACATGGACGGTATTTGTCCCCTGTAGGTCATGGCTAGAGGATGGATGTATAACCCATAACATGTATGTACGAGGTTCAGGTGAGTTTGACGGTTCCATGAGTGAACCGAGGAAATATGTATTTATCTATGTTTGATAATGATATACGTGTCTTGACTTGACTCGACTGTACTTGACTTAGTGATATTTGTTGACTTGGTGATTTTTAATCCTGAACTATCTTTTGGTGTTTATGTGCTAAGTGTATGATGATTTTATCATGGATTAGCTTGTTACACTATCATTTGGTTTAGTGTTCATATTTTCATCTTGGGTTGGCCATATGAACCTACCAGTACACTGTTGATTTCTTGTGTGCTGATACTACACTTGCATTTACTTTTGTGAGTGCAGCGCATATTCCAGCGGCTCCTACTAGACTTCACTTGTGATTCAAGCCGTTGATTCCAGATTTCAGGGTGAGCAGCTTATCCGGCTACCATGGAATCTCTCTCTTAGCATAGTTCTCTATTTTCAGACTTATGTTTATCTTAGTTTTGGGGTTTCATCCCCTTTTTGACATTCATAGATGTTTAGGTACAGATGACTTTCGGTTGCTAGGGCTGGTTTTTGTTAATTAGAATATTTTCACTTTCAGTTATACTTGTTTTGGTTTAGATTTGACATTTATTTATTGATGGATTAGTTTTGACTCCTTTAAGTGTTGATTTTGAGTTGGTGTTTGGGTTTAGATGGTTCTCCCATCGGGTGAGTAGTGTGGGTACCACTCACGACGGGGTTGGGTCGTGACAACAAATGTCTATTCGAAAAAAGAAGAGAAAAGTTAATTAACTTTTGTTCATTGATAAGTATAAAAGTTAAAAAAGATCTGCAAATTCAATAATATAAGTAAGATTATATGACTTACATTAGATGTTGTGCGTTGTCTTAAAATGCCAAATTTGTTAATGTGCTGCCACTTGGCTAGATAGATATGCAGTTTACATGGTAAGTTTTTTTTTAAAAAAAAAAAAATATTTCTCGCACTTCACACTTTACATGTAGTTGATGTGTAGTTTAGTTTGTCTTTTTTTTTTTTTTTTGGAAAATGGTATTGTGATTAGTTATTTTTTCTTTTACATTATTTTTTAAGATATTTTCTAAATTATTATTTTATTTATAAATTTTGATTTTTTGTAGTACTTATACTTGGCATCACAAGAGACTTTTGCCTCTTCTATTATATATAGATAGATTGTATAAATGTATATGAAAATTTTATAATTATTAAATTTTGAATCTATAGTTCAAAAGTGTATCAGTGATAAGAATGCGGATAAATATGTTACCCTACATACTTGTTTTGGTTTGTTTTCTTTGTGGATTCAATTCATTCATGTACTGCTACTGCATTGATGCTTTATTTTGATTTTTCTCTCGTAGCTGATAGCTGCACCGACCTTTGGGCCATATTCACCTTCATAGAAAGGAAATGAAGGATATATCTTATGTAAAGGTAGATCTAAAATTTAAATTTAAAGTAAATGATTTATCTTATCTCAAGATTGGTTAATTATTTCAGTTTGTTAGTTGTAAAGACTGAGTTAGTTAATTAGATTAGTGGAGAGCAGTTTTCTGATCAGCAAAATTAGTTTTGATGATTAGTTGGTAGGCATTTTTCCAATTTTCCTCATTATACGTATATATATTTGAAACTTTGATACTATAATAAAATAGTTTTATTTTGCACAATTGTGAGTGTATTGTCTTCTTCTTTCAGAATCTTTTTTCTTTCTTTTCTTCTCAGATCTCGGGCTTGTCCATCTCCATTAGTGGAGTCTGTGACTCATTTTCATTTCAATCTATATTTAATATGGCATCTAAAGTAAGTGTTCCAACTTTCTTACCTAGTCTTTGATTTACTGTTGATTTAGTTTCATCTTTGTTTCTTTCAATTTAGAGATCAGAAATACATAACTTAGAATCACAATTTTTTTAGAAGACTTACTTAAAATTTAGTGTATCGATTTTTAGATTTCATCTCAAAATTATGCTTTTGCTCTTATTCCTTTTTGACACCTAGCCATTGTGGTCAAAGATAAAAAAAAACACTCATGATTCAACCAATATCTATTAGAGAATGCCGAGTCTATGTTAGTTCTCGTACCTTTTGACAGTGCTGGATATATATCATGATGACGAGACCTACTCAGAGCACTATTTATGAAGAATAAAATGTAATTTATTAATATTGTAAAAAGCATATCATAATTGGTTTACTTTCGGACATTGGGAGAGATGTCATGATATGGTAATTTCATTAATGTTGAGCTCACTCTAGAAGAATTTAGCAAATAGTTTATAGTATGCTAATGATGTTAAGGAACTTTGACAGGAACTAAAAGATAGATATGATCAAATAAATGGAGCTAAGTTATATATATATCATCTCGAAGAGAGATTAATGATCTATCACAGAAAACTTTTCTCACAATTCAAAATTTCAAAAGCATCTAAGATCCAAAATATACAAGTCTGAGAGTCTACAATGCTGTCTAGAAAGAAGAGACAGTAAAATTAAATAGATTCAAAATCTAGTGCAGCGAAATAGCCAAGCAACTCAGACTGAACTCAGGAATAACTCCTCACAAGTCTGACGATGACTCAACTACCACATGAACCTGGGACAGAACCTACATGCAAAAAGTGCAGAAAAGCAAGAGTGAGTACATAAAACACTTGTACTCAACAATATCATCGACCTATAATGTGAGGATAAAAGTTGTATATTTTTTTGTTATCATTGGCATCACATTTGTTGATTTAAAGTATCATTTTGAGCTGAAAAAATATGAATTAAACTTATGTTGGTTATTTTGATGTGTAGGATGGAAATTGCGGAAGTTCAAGTACAAATTAGACATATATGAGCTTTGATGTCTGAGTAGAAGCCAAAGACGTTGACCCAAAACAAGCCCTAAGGTGCAAGACCAAGACGAAAGACTTAACGGGATTAAAAAGTGATGGAGACACAATTTTATACTAAGGCAACACATAGTGTGTCGCCTTAGTGTAATATGCAGTCCCCAACTCATCAAGTAACACTCTACCCAAATGGCCTACGGCGGGGCCTAAGGACTCGCGTAGGGCCTTGCCTCAATTCATTTTTCGGGCCAAGTTTTGCTTGGTCCAAGTTTTGAAGGGCAAACACGATCGGAACCGTTTGGAATTCTATATATGCATCCTTAAATATGTTTTAGTGATTATTCAATCCTAGAGTCGTAGAGAAGGTGAAAGAACATCAACTTTTAGGTTTTACTTTATTTTTCATTCTTGAATCATTGAACTGTAGTTATTCACGAAATTGCTTGTAATCAATTCATGAGTAGCTAAACTCTTAGTATCTAGAGTTATGGTTGGACATGAAAGTTGAAGTTTGATAATCGTATTGTTTGGTTTAAATTTTCATTATTGAGTTATTTATCTTTTCTTGATCCTAATTGTATGATTCTTTGACTAATTATCAAATACTACTATCTATGGTTCGTAGATTGGACTATGAATAGAGAATTTACGTATGCAATAAGACAAGGTAAGGCTTGGTTATGAGCTTTATAAGAAAATGAGAACGATTCACTAACGTGGATAGAAATATATATGTTAGCCCAGTTGATACAGAGGAGAAATAACATGTTCTTCGTTATCAACCAACGACCATAGAAATATATGCGTTAGAAATAGTTGAGTAGGCTTAGAGTTGTCGGTAAAATGCTCAATATAGATAAAATCAACTGCAACTAGTGAATCATGAAATCAATTAAACATACAGTTTGATAACTCAAGTGGATTGTCAAAATACCACGACCCTGTATCCTCTCTCTTATCTGAATTTACAAAATATTAATCTTCAACTTTTTTTCTTTATTTAGTATTTTATATTCAAACAAAAATCACTCTCACTAGCTTGTCATCCACTGAATAGCTAAAATAAGAATTCAACTTAGATGATTAAATCTTCAAATCTATGTGGGTACGATATCTATACTTATATATTTTACTATGTGTACGATAGTCTGCACTTGCGTGTGCATTTAGAAGCAACAAATTTTTGGTGCCATTCCCGAAAATCTTTTTTGAATTAACACTATTTTGAATTGTTATTGCACTATTCAAATTTCATTTGGTTTGTCATTTTTGTGCATCATAGGTTACGAGTTAGTGTATGACCAACACTAGGAGTCAAGGAAATTCCTTGATTCCCATTGATCTAGAACTTCAATGAACTCTCAAAGAGTTGAGAGTGATGGGTGGCAACCTGAACCCATATCCAAATCTAGATAACAAAAGGGTTGTCGTACAGCCACCTTCTGAAGCACAAACATATGTTCCTCTATTGATCTTTGTGATGCTAAATCGTGAGAATGCCTCCAAGGATATAGTCAAGCCAACCATAACAGGAAACTTCAAGCTAAAAGAGGGCATAGTGCGACTGTTATAAATTACTTGTTAGTACAAGGGTAAACCACATAAAGACCCACACAAGCACTTACAAGAGTTTATCGAGTTGAGTGATAACTTTTTCTATCAGAACTTATTCGATAAATATGTCAAACTGACACTGCTCCCCTTCTCACTTATTGGGGAAGCCAAGAATTAGTTGCAAACTAACCCCGTAACATTGATTACTACTTGGGACTCTTTGTCTGAAAAGTTTCTCAATAGGTTCTTCTCATCCAGAAGAATAAAGGAGCTTTGAGGCAAGATATCAGGTTTTGTGCAGAAAGCTAGTGAATCCCTTCCATAATTCTGGAAAAGATAGATGGAATATCTGTAAGATTGTCTGTATCACTAGAAACCCTAGGAGATTTTTGGGCATAACTTCATAGAAGGATTGAGGTCAGACTCAAAATCACTATTAGATGCGACAGTGCAAAGGTAAATTTTTTCCAAGAGCTATGATGAGATTGAGGCTTTGCTCAACCTAATATTCTCAGGGAATAGATAATATCAGAAACCCTGTAGAGTGTTCACTTCTTCCACTCAAAAAATATTAGGCAAGCTACAGTTTAATGATGTGTCAGCCATAATAGCACACATTGGTCAGCTTTGCACATTAGTGAAACATTGTTTGACATCTCCAAGTGTGAGCCAAGTTCAACAGGTTGAATAGATAGTCCTATTATGTTATAAGTACATACCAAATCATACATGCTCAGGATGTCCTCTGAATCATGAATCCATCCACTATATGGGGCAATAGAATTATGGTCAAGTCTATCAAGGGAATAACTATGATCCAAACTATAGAAATCACCCAAATTTCTCTTGGGATAGGAACTAGAGTGCCCAAATACAGTTATACGTGCAACATGTCCTACAAGCAAGCAGTTCTTTAAAAGAGACATTGAAGCAGTTCATGACCCAGCAGCAGCAGCAATAGTAGGCTCAGTCACAGATCAACATTGAAACTAATAAAGCTATCACTGGCCTGTAGCTTTAGATATGGCAATTGTCCATTGCACTTCATGATAGATCTTATGGGATTAGTTTAAGCTCCCACCCTCTTTTTTTGCAAAAAATGATTCCAGGACCAAAGCCAGCACCAACATCGAAATATGTACAAGAAAAATTTATAAAAAAGAGGCTATTCAGTAGTCTAAGCTTGTGGTTGAAAGACCTCCTCCACTATTTCCATAAAGATTCAATAAGAGTAAGGATGATGTGAATTTTAGAAAGTTCCATGATATCTTCAAGCAACTTCATATTAATATCCCACTGATTAATACTTTGAGAGATGTTCCAAAATATGCAAGGTATTTGAGAGATGCGGTGGCATGCAAGAGGCGCTTGGGAGAGTTTGATACAATTTCACTTACTGAGGTGTGCAGTTCACAGTTTTTGAGTAAGCTCTCTAAAAAATTCAAGGACCCTGGGAATTTCACCCTCCGCATACTTATTGGTGGTAGTGATGTGGGAGCATGTTTTACGTGATTTGGGGCCAAGTATCAATCTGATGGCCCTCTCTAGATTTAAGACACTTGGTTTGGGAAAGACACGCCCTACCACTATCACTCTACAACTAGCTGACTGATCACAAGTTTACCTAGATAGAGTGATTAAAGATATGCTCATCATAGTGGGTTAGTTCATAAGTCCTATTAATTTTATTATTCTTGTTTTTTAGGCAAGTGACAGGGTGCTAATCATTCTGGAATGCCCATTCTTAGCCACTAGTAAAGTATTCATTGATGTGAGATAAGGTGAGATAAAGATGAGGGTGCATGAAGAGGAGATGTCCTTCAGAGTGTATAAAATACTCTCCACCCCCTCACACTGCAAAGACTTATGTATGATCACAAAGGTGGTAAAAAATAAGTATGGGATGGAAGAGAATGAGTATGTTGAACTCGAGTGTTTAAAGATTTCCACTGATTTATCAGATGAGAAGAAAGAGAAATTGCTCAAGGTGTTACGACAACATGAGCAAGTGATAAAATGTTCTGAACATGAGCATAAAGATGGTGAAATAGAGAGAAAACAAATGAGATCCCTGAGTGATAAGCTTCTAGTAGTGAGAAAGAAACAAAAAATCAATCACAGGGAGAGGAAACGTATAAGAGAGAGTCTTGAGCCGCGACATGCATCGTGGCACGTTGCTAAATCAGGTGTTGATTGGGAGGTAACCTAATTTGTAATAGTGTAGTTCTAATTCTCATTTTTATACTGTCATATTTTTTTTTATAAAGCAGAGAAAGTTTGAGTATCCAAATTTGAAGCTAAGAATTATGCTTGGAAAAGAAGTGTGGGGTCATCCGACCCTTGATGGATATTATGAAGAAACATGTTGCTAGCTAGGCCCTAGGGGGCCTCAAAGAGTATCTCTAATTCGGGTTTTATCTTATTTATTAATTTGAGGATAAAGTATGACTTTGAGCGTGGGTGAGATATCTTTCGATATGTGTTAAGGGTGACATATACCATAGGATTTGGATTTTTTTTTATTGCTAAGTTTAGCTGCAAAAATTGAATAAAATGAAAAAAGTGTAAAAAGAAAAAAAAAATTGGTCTTTAGTTAGAATAGTTTTTTTAAGCCTTTTAGTTCTTTAGTAGAGATACTTTACTCACCCCTTATTTTTTCTTATGCCCTCGGTTATTTTTCAAGGGGGGCCTTAAACCGATAACTTTTTATTTTTAGGAGTAGTATTTTTTTAGTTATAGGTAGGGACTTTTTTAGATGATGGATGATTGACGATTGTCTTGAGAAAAGTTAGTCATTAGGAGTTAGGTAGTCATTAGGACCATTTGAATGTTAGGTGCTCAGGTGAGGTTCTAATATTGATCAAATGATGCAAGTTTTACTATTTAATTCAAAAGCATGTTATAATAAAATGTATGACTTCTTTTGAGATATATAGGCTCTTTTTCTTGACTGACTTAATTTGAACTCTTGTTGTATGCTTAACTGAGGGTCGATATGGATCCATCTTAAGTCAAACATGTGCCATGTGTCTTAGGAATTTGTGTTGTTCCATGCTTTCATATTGATTTCTAGAGCCTGACCGGTGTGTTTACAAAGCCAAATGAAGAATGTTGAGTTTAGGAGCTGATATTAATATTTTTTTGATTAGCCATATTTGTATCCTTCTCCTTACCTGTCCACAATGGATGACTTTAGTTAGCCCCGTTGAACCTTTAGCCTATTTTTTTGATAGCCACATCTGAAACTTAAACCTCTTGTTCTAATTGACCTTGCATTTGTTTCCAAAACTCCTTAAAACTTTAATTAAAAATTAAGAATTTGAAAGGAGTAAAAAATGAAAAAAGGGAAATAGTTGAAATAGGAAGCCTGTTGAAAAGACTAATGGGGCAAGTGTTGAAAGATTCATATGTTATTAGTAGGGAAGAAAAAAGAAAAAGAAAAATATAATAATTTGATTGCTCCTTGCTAATGGTGTGCAGAATCGCTTAAAGAGATGAGAAAACAAAGAAAATCTACAGGTGAGGAAAGTAGAAGAAAGAGCTAGTTGATCGAGGAGGGTGCAAAGAAAATGAAAGAATTGTGATGTATTAAAGTGCTTAAGAAGGATAGTCACTATTTTATCCAAAATAATTCCTACCCGTTCCTTAGCCTACATTACAATCCTGAAAGCTCCACTTAATCTTAAAGTTTATGTTCTTACATTAGTGAAATAGTTATGTAATGAACCTCCAGGTCATTTTCTCCGTTTTTGCTTGTTTTTGGTGTTTCGTGCCTTCCCATAGTGGCTACAGGTCATTTATGACTTGCCAAAATTTTTGGTTCATTTTTCAAGCAGTTCATTCGGGTTTTAAGCCCATTTCTCTATTTTGGAGTTTTTGAAGTTGAGAAATTGGTCTTGGGCCAAAACTTCTAGTAAACGGCCTCTGATGAAAATTCTGATAGCTTTGTTAGCTCTGGAATGTGGATTTTAGGCTAAGGGGACCCTTGGTCTGAGTCCCAAGGCTTCTGGACTCATTTTAGGCTATTGGGTAGATTTGATGAAAAATGAAACAGTGGGTTTGGGGCCCACTTTTTATCAAAACTACCTCAGATGGAAATTTTGATGGTTTTATTGAGTCCAAAATGTTGAATTTGGTATGACAGCATAGTTTGTTTGTGCGCACGGGGTTTCAAATGAATCCCGAGCTCCTGGTCGAAGTCTATTAGGACTTGGGTTTTTTGCTGATACCGCAACATCTCGTGCAGGACCATTTTACTCTTTGCATTTGTGAGAAGTGGGCCACATTCGTGAAGGTTCAAGTCTTTGACCATCACATTTGCGAGCCTCCTATCGGGTTCACGATGAAGGATCGGTCTGACCTGATCCTGTTCCCTTCTATGGATTCATGAAAGTTGAATCGCGTTCGTGATAGTCAACCTCTCTGGTCTTCTCATTCACCAATACTTCCCCGCGTTCGCAATGGTTATTTTTCTTTGTCATCGCATTCGAAACCAGGGACCCTTGCAATCGTGGTGGGTAATTCCTTGGCAGTATATAATCCCCTTCTCCATAGATTTCATTATTTTCTAAGTCTCAATCCGCCATTATTGAACTCTAGAGCTTGGAAACTAGTGGTAAATTGTCTAATTGAGTTGAGGTATGTTACTTCGATTCTTCTTGATCATTTTCCATCATTTACCCCGTCGAAAATCCGTCTTAATTCCATGTAAATTCTTGATTTGGATTCTTGATTTCTTGAACTTTTGAGGCTGAGTTAAGACCCAATTTGTTCTCAATATTTTAAGCATGCATTCCTTGTCCTTCGAGGGACCTCGTGATAGATTCAATTTTGGGATTCTATTAGTGGGCCGCACGGACTTATTTTTGAGCCAATTTTAGGCCCAGAGTTTTATATTGTAATATGGGTATTGTTTTACTCTTATTAACACGTAGTCATGACTTAGAGGATTTAGAATAGAAATGTTACCAGAACCTTAGTCTAGAATACCCGTTAGGGTGGTAGGATTCGATTACACTTGATTATAGACTGGTTCAACCGTAGATTGACATGAACGATCCCTTTAGTATAATAATTACCATATTACTTAGGGAATTGGATGATTTTCCCCGATTAGATCCTTCTAGTAGCGTTATACCCTTGTTTACTGTAGTTTCCTGAATTATGGTGAGATATCCTATTAATTTGTATATTGTGGGCCCGAGGACGTAGTTACAATACCAGTTAGACACCAGGTTAGTATTCTATCTAGGGCTGCGTATCGGTCGGTTCGGTTCGGTTTTAAAGTTTATCGGCTTGACTTATCAATTATTGGTTTATAATAAAGCTAAACCATTAAGAACCATTAAGATATCGATTTATCGGTTATTGGTTTATTGTTTATTGATCGTTATCGGTTCGGTTATCGGGTTAACCGAAGTTGAGGCAACAACTCAAGAATCAAAAATATGGCGTGACTTGGATGATAGTGCTCTACCATCTCATTTTGAAAGCAGAAATTAAGTTTGGTTACAGTAAAAATCATGACCTACTAGGTAGAAAAACTTATCATCAAAGTGTCAAACTAATGATTCTTTTGCGTGGATTTCTATGACTGATCTAGAGCAAAATAGATTGGTTTCAAATATGGAGTTATCTTCAGAAGATGTTAATGCTCCTGCAGCTTATAAGTAAAACGTGCACTGCTAACAGTCACAAGTAGAATCTGAAGTTCTGAACTAACAATGTGTGTTAAGCACATAAGTACAAATAATCACACCAAAATATAACGTCTTCGTATTTCGTAAGCACATAAGTAAGCACAAACAGAATACGAAAAATTTGAACTAACAGTCACAAAATTAAAAACATCTAGCACAAATAGAATAGGAAAAATCCAAACTAACAATCACACAATTTGAAAACTAAGTCCAAATTCCAAACATAGTAATAATACTAATAACTACTCAAATCTTATACCACGAGCACGATGCTCCATCCTCTCCAAACAACGGTTAACATGAGCCATTAAGGAGAAAGTCCCGAAATGTTGATGGTAATTGTAAACATTACCACAATGAATACACTTTACTTTGCACTTTCCATCATCATTTTCTTCAAGATTTTCATAGTGATTCCAAACAGGTGATCGAACTATAGGACCACGAAGTCGAGGCATGGTGAAACCTAATTAATGGAGAAACAAAGATATTAGAAATACCCCAAACAACTTTAACTATATATATAACATAAATATAAAAAATAAACCAACAGGGATACACAGTTCAGAAACATTATAGTACCACATGTTGAACTTTACATTACTTTAAACTGAACAAATAATAACTAATACATAAGAACAGAGAACTGAATTCCTTCAAACATTTAACTTAGCTTCAATCTTCAAGATTAACCAATGCAAAACACAAGTCAGTACCCTTTCTGAATGACCACAACTGAACCTTACAATCATTTTTCAAATCATTCTTTCTTTCAACTTCATTCCAGTATGTAACCAACACATAGTTCCCATTGCCTTTGTTCATAAACCATTTTCTCAGATTGATTTTACTTATATCATGCGAAGGCTCGATCAACATCACTTTCATCTCACACATGTTTTCCCCATTGTGCGTATTCAAACATGCATCTTCTTCTGGTTTAAGAAACTTACTACTTAATGCATTTCTTAACACAAAATACAAATATAGACTCATTCCAACTTCATCTACTAAATTCAAATAACCAATTTACCTGTGTTGCTCAAAATCCATAGCCACCAACAACCAGAAAACAGGAGCACATATACACAAAGACATATAGCCAGCAACAACCAGAAAATCCATAGCTAGCAACAACCAGAAAATAGGAGCACATATACAACTAGAAAACAACCAATTTACCTGTGTTTTCCAGGTAACATGCTTTCTTTTTTCCAGAAAATAGCACCAGTTGATCACATACTAACTTATTTCGATATTCAAGCAAAGAAACATGAGTTTGGTGAACATTAACAAGAAAGATACAAGGAAATAATGTCATAGGAGTTGAATAAAAAACTTACCAAAGTTTCATCTCTTAATCATCTACAGTCCTACATGTCATCAATGCTAGATTCTTTTCCAATTTTTGCCAAATCTAAATAAATTAAAAAAATAAGTCAAGACTCAAGCAACAAAAATATTAATTAAACAATTCACCAAAGCCAAGTGTACCTGCAGGTTTTTCATCCACAATATCATCACACACACGGATATGACCAAACTCAAGATGATGTGCCAAACCAATATCACGATCGGCATAATTTAAAATTGCACCCTCATATTCAATAGCCCTGTTCAACATCAAATAGGTGGAATTCCACCTTGTTGGAACATCTAAGCATAAATACTTCTTAATAAGATTTTCATCTTCACAACATTCCTGAAAGTTCTTCCATCTAGAAGGAGATTGCCTAATGTATCTCACTGCTTGCCTAACTCTTTCAATAGACACAGTTGCTTCTTTTATACCATCCTGAACGACAAGATTTATTATATGAGCCATACACCTAAAATGAAGGTGCCTACCACCCATAAGATTGGTCCCCCACTTAGTCAATTGCTTAGACAACTCAGTCACACACACACTATTTGAACTAGCATTATCAACTGTAAAGTGAAAAGCCGATGCAATCCCCAATCGTGCAAACACTTGATAATAACCTTTGCCATGTATTCACCTCTATGACTAGAGATTGGACAAAAATTGATAATTCTTTTATGCAAAGTCCAATCTTTATCTATCCAATGAGCAGTAATACACATATAATTAATTCTTTGCACAGAAGTCCAAGTATCAGTGGTTATACACACTCTTTGTTGTGTTTGCTTAAAAATGGTCCTCATTTTATGCTTCTCTTCATCAAAGAGATCAAAACAATCACGAGTTACCGTGGTACGAGAAGGAATCCGAAAAAGAGGTTGTACCATTTTCATAAATTATTTAAAACCTTCTTTTTCAACAAATCTAAAGGGAAGCTCATCAAGAATTATCATATGACACAAAGCTCTTCTACACTCTTCTTGATCAAATTGCCATGAAACAATTGTCACATCACCCTTGTTACCCCCTGTAACCGGTTGAAATGCTATCTTTGACTATCTAGTATATATATTCAGGGGCATTTTTTTGCATTTTTTTATATGACCAAGCATTGACATCGTACCATGATCTTTTGTATCAGCAAAATACTCTTGTTTACAATAGTTACAAACACCATTTTCATTTCCTTCAGAATCAACTTTAGAAGTAAAATGATCCCATGCAACAGATCTTATTCTCCTTCTTTTCTTTACTTTAGACTCAACAGTGTGACTTTGATTCATTACATTCGAATTAGAAGCTCCACTTTGATCAATGACTTTATCAATTATATTATTTTCTGCCATCTAGTTGTGTCACCGTGATTGTGATTTTAAAAAGAAAATAATCAAACAACAAGCCAGCAAAACACACAAAAAAATTCAAATAACACAACCTTACACCTACCAAACTAAGACAGATTCGGTAAAATAAGTTTTGAAGTACTATTTTAGAGTACCAAATTCGTATGATAATTTATACAGACTTGAGTTTTGAAACAAATTAAGTTACAACATATTTTAAAATTTATGACAGAAATTGAAAATGGGGCAGAAATCAAAGATGGAGAAGAAGATAAGAGTGAATACTGATAGTAGAAGTTACCTGTTGGGGCAGTCTTCACTCTACACGGATCACGCATGAGAAATCAAAGTTGCAGCTGCAGCCTAATTTTGGTGAGTTCGTCAGTTTGTCTCTCTAATCTCTGTTACGGTGGTACCCTAATTTTGGTGAGTGACTACTGACTATTGAGTAGAGAGTATTGACTATTGAGAGTAAATTTTACCCTAGTGAAGCCTTGGGCTTGGGCCATTGGTAATGGGCAATAGAAATATGAAATGGTTGACATTGATAACAGGCCCTATACTAAATACATCTTATCGGCTTATCGGGTAGCCCGATAAGTAAAAGGACTAAATCGAGACCCAAATCAAAAATCCAATACCAGTAATAACAAAACCGAGACCCGACCCGACAAATAATAAATTGACCCATTAACCCGATAATTGAATTATCGGTTCGGGTTAATGGGTTGACCCGAAAATTGCACAGCCCTAATTCTATCCTTTGAAAGGATATGGTTGTAGTTATAGATACTTGGATTCTTACGGTTGTATTGTTTGGATATTGGTGATGGAATGCATACATTTAGATACATATACATTTATTTAGTGGTACTACTCCGATTAAAACCTTAGTTTTACTACTTTTTTCTAAAAAGGGATTTATTTCCACTTTTCTTAACTTTAAAATTGATTCTTTGGAAATAGAAGTTGTACCACCCTTATTATTGAATTATGACAGTTTAAACTAAGCATATTACTTTGGAAATTAGACCGAGGCTGATTTTGATCTATTATTGATCCACTCTACTTTATGATTAATTACTCACTTCGGTCGAGAGCGATTCCAATCCTTTCTACATTATTCTACTATTTTAGTCTCGAGCTCTATCTCGGGCAATGGATTTACAGATTTATACTGATTAAGCCTTGGTTTAGTTTAGCATTTATTATATTCTTGTTTCTCTCCGGTACTAGACGATGTAGAGTTGTTATGATGGATCATGGAAGTCCTGGTTTGGGATCAGACAATGTATATGGATATTCTAAGTCCCTATGGGTCCCTTCATCCAATGAGCTACAGTATCGGAGAAGGATGGTCGTCGTAGGTCCTGCCTTTGTGAGCTACTGAGCTACAGGAGGTGTATACACTTGGTACGTTATGAAACTTGATTGGTTCATGGTATTGGATTATCCTTGCATTTATTCATTTATATACATTGCCTATCACCAGTATAATTGTTTGACGCTTGTATTTATCGGTCTTATGGGGGGTTGTATAGATACAAGTTATGGTTGTTGTTTGCTGATTGCTTAGTTGTACCTCACCGGGCATATAGGGGCCCGATTGGGGTTATTGGTTGTCTGGGCTATTTGGTTACTTATTGTTTAGTTATTGTTGCATAGCTCGTGATAGGTTGGTTATAGATTGGTACTCGAGGTTGTCGGTATTTTTTTGATCCCTTTTCTAAATTATGGTGAGGTTTATTATTACTAGATCATCTTATTGTTACACACTTCAGTTAGAGACCCTGATTATGCTAGAGTTAGATCCCTTATTCTTTATGATCCTAGTAATGTAGACTAGTTTCCTCAAAGTAGTATCTTCATGTTGGTTGCCGGCATAACGTTGTTATATATATATATATATATACTCTTTCTTCACTTTACTGCTGTATATTGGCTAGTAAGTTATGGTATTGCGCTTTGTCCTGGATTATTGATAGTTCATGATAGGTTATCCTTATCGCTTCATTAGTATTATTATACTTAGTTTTGTAGATAGCTACCTAGAATTTATATTCCTGCTTTACATGTTATTTATACTTGCATTATCTTTAGAGCTCAGTCGGTCGATGCCTACTGAGTACCACGTGTTTGGTACTCATACTACACTTCTGCATCCTATAGATCATAGTACGAGTTCTCGCTGTTAATGTGTGCATCATGCGGAGCAGCCATGGATTAGAGATTAGGGGTGAGCTCCTGACGTTCGAAGTGCTCTTGCTCTCCATCTTATTATTAGACTGATCTCTATTTTGTATTTCAGAGACAGCTTTGTATATATTTATTCTATATTTTATTTTGTACTCCTGTTATATTGAAAACTCTTGTACTGACTTTACCAGGTTTTGGGGATATATTTACTTTCTTCTTGCTATTTTTCTCATTGCTATTTACTTTGCTTCCACCTTTTTTATTAGTCCCTTAATAGTTGTTACGGACCGTAGGTTGGCTTACCTACTGGTGGGTTATGGTAGGTATCATCGTGACCTGAGAAATCGAGTTGTGACAAATTGGTATTAGAGCATAGGTTCACCAGCGTTGTTAGTACAAGAGCTAAGTGCCTAGTAGAGTCCTACGGATTGGTACGGAGACGTTTGTATCCTATCTTTAGGGGCTATAGAGCATTCTTCAAAAATTTTGTTCCTTAATTCCTTATCATGTGTTTGTACTTCTATGAACGTCTATGTACTCCATTTGACTCCATTCTTTCCCAGATGGATAGTACAAGGTTGTCGATAGATATAGACATGACTTCTGTATGGGGTTTCAGCTCAATGTCAGGCTAAAAAGTTAGTGATTAATATCAATGATCTTAGGTTTCAACCACAGAGTCTGGGGCTAGCCTAAGCTCTGGCAGATTTTATGACCGCCTCAGCTTTTCAGGATACCATGTTAGGGATTCTGAGTCTTTTCGTGGATATGTCACAACCAGTGGTAGTGCCTGGTACGTCAAGCGATTCTCAGGCTAGAGTTGGGTTTGTTGGTGTTCAGCAGGGTTCCTTATCAGTTTCCAAGTATGAGATTGGGTTTCTCGAATGGGCTAGACATACTTCTGTGTTATATTCTACAGAGCATGAGATGGTATAGAGATTTATCAGAGTATTAGCTTTACCATTCCATTTAGCATCAGAGCATTTTATAGTAACTGTGTCTTCTTTTTGTCAGGTGGTCGATCATGCGAGGGATACAGAGATGGCATGTATTGAGACATATGAAGGTGGCGGTAGGAGGCCATGTCAGTAGTTCAGTGTTAGTTGTATTCCGTTCGGAGGTGAGGATCTTCCTATTAGGCCCATACAGGTAGCACCTCAAAATATGGGTAGCTCTTAGGTAGGTCATGGAGGTCACAGTGGATAGAGTTTTGGTCAGGCATTACGGGTTATTCGGTCTAGGTCTTAAGGCCATGGCGGTCATTCTAGATTGGCAGGTACAGTATATTTGAGAGTCCCAGGGGCATGTTTTGATTGTGGTGAGATTGGTAATTGGTCTAGGGAATACCCTAGGTGTGAGTCGGTCAGCGGTCAGCTAGTTGGGGTCAGCTCGTGTTTCTCACCAGGTTAGAGCTTTAGGGTTTTGTTACGACTATATAGAGATCGATTATTGGTCTAGAGAGTGTCCCCAGTAAGGGATTATTGGGAAATCAGATCAGTCTCTTAGAGATGTGGCACTTTCAGGAAGAGATAGTGTACTTAGTATTTTAGTTGGTTGTTCAGTCCGGGCTTGTATGTGTTCAGATTTACACCTTTTTGGACAGGTCAGGGGCTATGACTTTGGATTCCATCGTTATAGGTGCACTTTTGATTTTTTTATTCTTAGTTTTTATTCGAGTTGAGTTGGCGTATTCATATCCAGCAGTGTTCATGTGCCTTAATATTACTGCATTGATTGTTGTAAGCCTTTGTGTAGACTTATGCATATATGAATACCCAGTAGATATTTTCTTTTAGTAGTGGATTAAGTAGATCGGTGTTGTGATTTTCTTGGGGTTTTGCATTTGGGTTAAAGTCCCTTTCCTTTTGCATATTGGCCTTGTTGTGATCATAGAGCAGTACTGGTTGTTTTTTGTTTTATGCCACCTGTACCTTATACTAGTGTTACTATTGTTACTATTATTATTTTGGTTGCTATTGATTCTTACTTGATAGACGGCTAAACTAGCATTGCCTAGTTAGTATCCCTTTCTTGCAATTCTTTTCCGTTGGCTTAGACAGCTATCTTGGTTGGTTGGTTTTTCTTTTATGCTAGTAATGTCGGTTGTTGAGCAGATTATGAAAGTGGAGGAATATTTGGCCTTCCATGGTTTGGCGGTGATTCTAGCTTTGGCTATCTTTTTTTATAGCCCATTCCTATTGTTGATAAGTTTGAGGTTTGTTTTCTGATTAGTCTGGTTTATCTCCCGATAGTAGTCTTGATCTTAGTGTTGGTTTCGAGATTGGTACTCCACTATTTCTGTGATATGGTTCATGGTTTAGTTGAGTTAAGGTTGGTATTACATGGGTGAAGTTAGAAATTTCTCGTTTCAGTATTTGTTAGGCCTAATGTGGCTTCGTGGAATGCTTTTGCTTGGACATATATACTTATGTATCAGTTATCGGTAACCAAAGTGGATGTCCTTTGGGAGTAAGTATTTGTTGCCATAGATTGAGTATCACTTTGACCAGATTCAAGCTAAGATCGTATTTTATGAGTTGCTTAAGATTTGGCTACAATTAGTACTCGTTGCAGCCTTGGTAAGTTCTTGGTTATGCCTTAATAGTTATGCCCTCAGTTGATGTGGATTTGATTGCTCGTATCTTTAGCCTATGGTTTTCATTAGTCGTGATTATGCTCTTCGACAATGCTTCAGTTTTAGTCCTTGCGGGAACTGTTGGATATATGCTTAGTCATTGAAGGTGAGATTGGTTTGGGGTTTATGCTTGATTACTAGTAGTGAGATTAATTTGGGTATTTGACATCAGTGAAGACTTGTTGGCTCCAGTTGTGATTTTTGACTCTTTTGAATGACAGCTTGAAAGTTATTATAGATTTTTGAGTATGAATACTTACTCGACAACATAATCGGTTTGGATTGTTGAGATTGAGTTGTCCAGCTTTAGTATTGAGATTTTAGCTATGGATTTTGTAACTTGGTTGCAGCCCCAATTGAAAATTTTGAATCAGTTGAGCATTTATTAAAAGGGTGATTAGGCCTACTCAGTACCTACTAGCTCAGTTTTCTTTAGTTTGGTATAATTATGTTAGATAAATGCTCGGAGGATGGTTTGTTAGCACATGGTATTAGTCTCTACTGCTTTTGGCCATGGTTCTCAATTTTTATCAGAAATTCTGTATACCTACTCAGTGGGAGAAGTGTATTTTACTTGGGCTTAGCATGGTTTCACCCATAGTTGATGGGGCATTCTGGAGCGGATCGTTCAGCTTCGAGAGATGCTCTTCAGACTCATGACTATTGGTTTCGAGGGTCATCCAGACCAATTAGTGTCTTGGCAGAGATCGTAGACATTGGTCACCACCATTTAAAAAATTTAGATAAAATCTTATGGGGCATTGTTCATATTCTAGTCCTTGTGGATTTTGGTGGGTCAGCTTCCGTCTTTCGAGATTTATGAGTTGTGATTACGCGGGTAGTACTTGGATGTTGCTGGAGAGATCCTGTGCAGTTTAGAGTATACATCACATTTGGAAAGGCAAGAGAATATTAGATTTAGAGTTTGGAGTTGGTTGCATGATTCATTCCTTGAGTTGTCTTTAGCCTGGTTGAGTATCTGCTTAGTTGTTCTTGTTTCAGTGTGATGTCAGTATGTTGTGGTTTAAGTTTACGTGCTTTAGTCGTTCTCGGTTCAGTTGGAGGCCAATTGGTTGTTGAGGATGAGTTTGTGGTTATTTTGAAAAGTGAAGTTAGGATGTGAAGCAAAAAGGGATACCTCTAGTGAAATCCCTTAGAAACATTGGTTGGTCTTAGAGGTTATTTGGGGTGCCTTTCTTGGGGTATGTGGGCCCAGTACCTCATCCTTTTTAGCTTTCAGGCTCTTTCTATCCATTGACTTTTGAGGACGAAAGTCCTTTTAGTAGTGGATATTATAATGACCCTCTAGGTCATTTTCTCTATTTTGCTTGTTTTCGACATTTCGTGCCTTCCTATAGCGGATATAGGTCATTTATGACTTTCCAGAACTGTCATTTTGGTTTTTGAACAGTTTATTTGGGTTTTAAGCCCATTTCTCTATTTTGGAGCTTTTGAAGTTCAGAAATTGGTCTTAGACCAAAACTTCTAGTAAATGGCCTCAGATGAAAATTCTGACAGCTTTGTTAGCTCTGGAACATGGATTTTAGGCTAGGGGACCCTTGGTTTATTCCCCAAGGCTTCCAAACTTGTTTTTGGCTATTGAGTGGATTTGATGAAAAATAAAATAGTGGGTGTGGGGCCTACTTTTTAACGAAACAATCTCGGATGGAAATTTTGATGGTTTTGTTAATATGAAATATCAAATTTTGTATGGTAGCATAGTTTATTTGGGCGCACGGGGTTCCGAACAAGTTCTGAGCACCCGATCGAAGTCCGTTAGGACTTGGGTTTTTTGCTGGTGCAGCAGTATCTGGTGCATGACCATTTTACTCTTCACGTTAGCGAGGAATGGGCCACATTCATGAAAGTTCAAGTCTTTGACCATCACATTTGTGAGCCTCCTCTCACGTATGCGATGAAGGATCGATCCAACCCGATCCTGTTCCCTTCTTCGCGTTCGCAAAGGTTGATATATTTACTTTTTTCTTGCCTTCTTTCTCATTGTTATTTAGTTTGCTTCCGCCTTTCTTCTTAGTCTGTTACTAATTGTTTCGGACTATGAGTTGGCTTACTTACTGGTGGGTTATGGTAGGTGTCATCATGACCTGAGAAATCGAGTTGTGACAAGTTACACTAAGGAAAAGCATATGGTTCATCATATGTGCATGTGAATTTCTTTTTAAGATTAAGCGTAATCTTATTCTTATACCCATGTAATATTATGTACACTTGTAAAAAAATCTAGGTAATTCTCTTATTGTGAGAGCACATATTGAAGAAAGATATATGAAGTGTTTGATCTCTTGATTAGGTGATGTATGGGTGTTTGCTAATATCTTAGACTTAGTTCTTGAGGCTTGGTGATCTTGAAGTAGTTGTTTATAAATTTTGAATGTGTAAATAGGTGAAGCATGATGTGATGAGAACTTGTTATCTGTGGTTTTTGTAGCCTTAGCTTGAGTAGACTTGTTCAATTAGCACAGTTTGTTAGAGTCTAGGCTATGAGTGTATAACTCACTCGAGGACGAGCAAGAGTTTAAGTTTGAGGTGTTGATGTGAGGCTAAAAGTTATACATTTTTCTACCATTCGCCTAACATTTGCTACTTTAAAGTATCAGTTTGAGCTTAGAAGATATGAATTACACTTATGTTAGTTATTTTGATGTGTAGGATGAAAATTGAAGGAGTCCAACCACAAATTGGACCTAACTCACACCCTAAAAGCTAACTCAAAGAGAGAAGGATTGTCCAAGTTTAATAAAGAGACCACCCATCTCGTTAACGATCAATGTGGGACTTTTTTCATTTTTTAACACCCCACCTCACCCCAAGACTGGACATCTGGTTCGTGCACAATTTTAATTTAGGAGCCCAACATTGGTGAGATAGGTCCTTCTCTAATACCATGTAAAATTAGGTATTACGCCTAACTCACACCCCAAAAGCTAGCCCAAAGAGAGGAGGATTGTCCAAGAATTATTAAGATATCACTCATCTCATTAACCATCTATGTAACGTTGATTCAGAATAAACCCAAAGGTGCAAGACCAAGACAAAAGACTTAACAGGACGAAAAAGTGATAGAGATATAATTTTCCACTAAGGCAAAGCCTAGGGCGTTCCCCAGTGTAATATGCAGCCCCCAACACACCAAGCAATATTCTACCCTAATGGCCTATGGCGGGGCCTTGGCCCTGCCTCAAGCCATTTTTCGGCCAAGTTTTGCTTGGTCTGATTTTTGAAGGATAAATTCATCTGGAACCTTTTGAAACTCTGTATATACATCCTTAAACACATTGTAGTCATTATTCAAGCCTAAAATCGTAGATAAAGATGAAAGAACATCAACTTATAGGTTTTACTTTATCTTTTTATTCTTTAATCATTGAACTATAGTTATCCATGAAATTGGTTGGTTTTAATCAATTCATGAGTAGCTAAACTTTTAGTATATCGAGTTGTATTTGAAAATGAAAGTTTGAAGTTTGATTATCATATTTTTTGATTTGAATTTCTATATTGAGTTATTTATCGTTTCTTGATCCTAATTATTTGATTTTTGGCCAATTTTCAATTACTATCTATGGTGCGTAGGCTGGACAAGAAATAGGAAATTTATGTATGGAATAAGAAAAGGTAGGTCTTGGTTCTAAACCTTACAGGGAAAGGGGAATGATTTGCTAACATAGATAGGAATATATGTGTTAGCCTTGCCCAGTTGATACAAAAGAGAAATCACATGTACTTTATTATCGACCGACGATCATAGGAATATAGGCATTAAGAATAGTCGAGTAGGCTTACAGTTGTTGGCAAAATTCTCAATATAGCTAAAATCAACACGCAACTAGTAATTCAGGAAATCAATTAAACATATGGTTTGATAACTCAACTAGATTGTTAAAATACCACGACCCTGAATCCTCTCTCATCTGAATTTACAAAATATAAATATTTAGCTTGTTTACTTTTGTTAGTAGTCTATATTCAAACAAAAATCACTCTCAATTGCTTGTAACCCACTAAATGGTTAAAATAAGAATTCAACTTGGATAATCAAATCGTCAAATCCCTATGGGTACGATATCTGGACTTACATCCTTTATTACTTCTACGACCATTTGCACTTGCGTGTATGTTTTGATGCAATAACAACAACAACAACAACAACAACAACAGACCCAGTATATTCCCACAAAGTGGGGTCTAGGGAGGATAAGTGTACGCAGTCCATACCACTACCTCAGAGGTGAGATAGAGAGGCTGTTTTCGAAAGACCCCCGACTCAAAACAAAAACAATCCAGGAAAGGACACAGGGAACAAGAAGCAATAGGTATTATCACACCAAATCGTACTCAAAAACAAGACTATCGCTAAGTAATATAACAACAATACCACACTATGTCCCCTAACACAGATAACAAGACAAAGTCCTCATACCTACTAGCAATAACGTACATGTATAATTTACATGAGCGAACGAGTTCATAGACACTGATATTCTCAAATAAAAGTTCCATTCAAAAGTCGAGTTAGAATGTCAACCCCGAGCCCCTGAGGTCTAATCTAAAATTTTACCACAAAACTGGTTTATCCATAAGGTGAAAAACTTATATGCCAAAAATTGGATAAACTGATTATTGTTAATCGACCCCTAAATTCAAGAATTATCGAATTATATATTTATTTTTTTTGCCATATCTGATTCCATACGCATTTTGGTTCCTTTCTTTTCGTTTTTTTATTTCTCTATTTTCTTGTTTTCTTTTTTCTTTTCTAATTTCATTTAAATATTTTTTTAGTTCATTTTTATGATGTAATTTCATTCACTTTTTTTTGCCCTTTTCTTTATTATTTTTTTTTTCATTTATTTAGTAAAAAAGATAATTGATATAGTAAATATTTCTTCACCTTTTTTAAAAAATATAACCGATATAATATATTCTTTATCTTTCTTTTTCTCTGGATCAATTATCAGAATAACTTATATATAATACTTTTTTTCTCTTTTTTACTTTTCATTTTCCTTTTTTTCATTTTTCTCTTTTGTTGCTTCTTTATTTTTGTTCTTTTTCTTATTTTTATTACTGATTTAGTTCACTTTTTACTTATTCTTTTTTTTCTATATCAATTATCAAAAAAATAACTTACTCTAGCATATAGTATATCGAAAATAACATGTCAGTAGCATTTGAAGTATACTATAGCAGTATATTATGATATTCATATAGTATATATCATATACTACCATGTATCATAGAGGATTGATTCATTTCTTAAAAAAAATTCCCTATCTCCATGATACCATATGGTAGATCATATACTGACATGATATCATTGAGAATTGATTCATTCCATAACATATGGTATATTATATACTGATATGGTATCATTGAGGACTGGTTCATTCCTTCAAAAAAAAACACTCAGTCTGGAGTCCTTTATGATACCAACATGGTATATATCATATACTGGCATGGTATTATAGAGGACTGATTCATTTTTTCTCCTAGTTCTATATGATACAGTAGAAGGTTAGTAGGTAGTGGAGACACAAATTAGGGTACAAGGTTAGTAGGTAGTGTAGCGTTTTATTTCTTATTCTTCCATACCAATAGTAGTAGTATTTCTTATGTAGTTTTTTGTCCTTGGATTCTTTTACTATCTAATATCTCTTGTACTTTGATTATCGCACAATTTTGTTGCAATTATTGTTCCTTTTTCAAAATACTTTGTCATGCTTCCTATAGTATTTTGTCATAATTCTTTTACTTTTATTATTTTCTTTGATCTATTTTGATATATTTTTTCTTGAGCAGAGGGTCTATCAGAAATAACATCTCTGCCTCTCAATGTAGGGGGTAAGGTCTACATACACTCTGCCCTCTCCAGACCCCACTTGTTGATTATACTGCGTTTGTTGTTGTATATAACATTCAAAAGACTAGAAAAAATACTTTTCGATTGGATATGGTTGAAATACATTAGTAGTACCCCGAACAATTTTATTAAGTTTGAGTAAGATTAGAGGTTATATTGACTGATTTAGAGTCAAAATTCATAGTTGAAATTGAACTGAAAAAATATATTTGATACATGTATATCACTGCATATCATGTACGTATACATGTATACACAGATATACAATGAACACACAGTAATATACACAACTCATCTTCTTTCTAGTTCTTTGTCTACCATTTTTCTCTGAATCTTCGCCCAAAACAGGATCAAATTAGCTCTAATGGAGGTCAAATTTAATATAAGCTTCAGATAAGTGTTATCTGAGATATTTTTGAACACCCACCTCGAATTACAACATTTTTCAAATCATAAAAATTTATGTCTCTAGCTCCGAAATTGGTTTCATGGAACCTCAAAAACTCTTTTCTTGAACAATATCCAATTCATGATTTCCATCTCCAATCAATGTTCAGATAAAGTGGGTTTTGAGTTTGTGCCTTGACCTAGGGTTTTGAGTTTGTGCCTTGACCTATCTTACAACTAGTTATAAACATATTTTTAACCACTAATTGAAGCTTGAATCAGTTTCAACTAGATAATTGAAACTGAAATTCATTTAAACTCATTGAAGCTTAGGGTAATTTTTTTAATTCTAGAATTGTAATTATTTTCACAGGGTGATATTTTGAGGATCGTGAACTCAATTGGGACGATTTAGAGGAGTTTTATGATGAATTTGGACCAAATTTTATCTATGATTCAAAGTAAGAAAATAAGTTTGTATGAGTGAAAAATGCAAGGAGAAACCTCAGCTTAAAAAGGGAATAGGGCTAATATGAGTAATAAGTTGAGAGATGGCCCTAAATAGCTTAATATTTTATAACGGGCAGCTAAGCTGCGTAAATTACAAATCTACTTATGGACTAAAATTGAAGGGCTCAAATAAAACAGCAGTTAACTAAGTTCAAGAAAAGAACTTTTGCTTGGATGTCCTTTCAATGATTGGTGTTCAACTTTCGTCCCAGCATAAAAGTATTTAGTAAATATGGATATCTAGTTGTACTTTTCATCTTTCTTATTCTCTCTTTCTTCCTCCTTTTTCTTAATATTCTTTGTATAAAAAATTGAAGAGTCATTGCTTATTTGTGGTTGGCTTGGATTGGTTTAGTGGAAGAAACTCTCTAGATAGCTGACTAAGAACTCACATGCATCCCTTTCGGGAGCACCGACAAAAAGGAAGGACATATCCTAACAAAGCGATCGAACATCTTCTGCTCCTTCGACATCACTAGTCTAGCCACAACCTGAGGAGCCATAAGAAGCACTGGTAAAGCATCAATGCACGGAGTTGCAGCTGCAGGTAGCTACACCTCAAATGTTTGAAAACTTGTATTGGTACTTGATCTGGAGTCTGAGACTCAATCCTAGTTTGAAAACCATCTTGGGTAACATGTAGACCCTATTTGTAAAATACCTTCCAAAAAGCTCAAAATTTGAGCTATAGTGTCCTACAACACCGGAGTAGCTATAAACCCAGGTGTTGCCTGAGCTGAGCCCACCTCCTCATCATAAACCTACTCATCCTCTAGATCATACTCAACCTCAGGGGACTCTACTCTAGTTGGGACCCAAGCAGTTGCCTGTGATGTAGCTCTAGCCGGTGATACACCCTAGTCTCTTCCCCTACCACATGCCACAACTCGAGCAGCAAGTACAGGTGTTTGTACGGGCTCCTGATCTTTGCCAATATTAGTATATGTCCTCACCATCTATTTGGTACGGGATCCTTATCTCTAGCAATATTAGCATATGTGTTCACTATATGTAAGAGAATGAAACAAAGATATTTGGTAACCTATAGAATCAAGTACAAACAATACAAAACTAAAGAACCAAAATTTCATAAAATGTCCAATAGCCTCTCAAAGATAGGTATGGACGCCATTGTAGTGATCGGTGAGACTCTGTTAGATACTTGTTCTTATACTCATGAGACTGGTGAACCTAGACCTCTGATACCAAATTATCACAACCAGAATTTGAGGTCATGATGACACCTAGCATTATCCATCTTTGGCAGGTAAGCCAACTCTTTGCTAAATAGAAACAAATAGTGTAAACATAGAAGTAATCAAGCAGTAATGTAAATAGTCTTAAAAGCCAAAATCTTTATAAATATAAGTATGCAGAAATAAAGCTGACTCCAAAATTTAGTGTCATCGATGAAAAAGCTTGCTATAATAAAATACATAGTTAAACATATGAGGTTGTCTTAGAACAATAGAAGACAGAAAATAAGGATAGATGAATTTGGGTCAAGTTTTCGGACATAAGAAGCTAACCAAAATTTCGAGGCACAAGCAACTCCACATTATTAGAGTCAACGAGTGTCGCTGGTATCATGAAAGTTGGTACTAAGATTGCACCAAAAAAGATGCAACAAGAGTAGTGTGAATATAAAACACTTCACTCAGTAGGCATATAGAATAAACGAGGAAGAGTAATAGTTATATCACAAAAATAATATTAGTAACCCTGTCCTCAAAAAAATCTCAGTTGTTTAATATATCCAATTAGTAAGAAACGGTACAAGCAAATAATATAACAAATGTTATATTGTCACGACCCGATTTCTCAGATCAAGATGGAACCTACCATAATCCACCAGTAGGTAAGCCAACCCATAGTCCAGAACAGCTAGTAACGGACTAATAAGAAAGGCGGAAGCAATACTAAATGAAAAAGAGGAAGAAGACCAGAAGGAAGTAATTATATCCCCAAGACCTGGTGAAGTCAGTATAAGAGCTTCTAATACAATAAGAGTACAAGGTAAAATATAGAGTAAATATATATACAAAGTCGTCTCTGAAATACAAAAATAGAGATCAATCTAACAATAAGAGGGAGAGTAGGAACAACTCTGAACGTCAGGAGTTCACCTAGAATCTCTGATTTATGGTAGCTCCGTATGATGCACACGTCAGCGGTGAGAACTCGTACTATGATCTGCAGGGTACAGAAGTGTAGTATGAGTACCAACACGAGGTACTCAGTAGGCATCGGCCGACTGAGCTCCAAAGACAATGTAAGTATAAATAACATAAAAAGCAGGAATAAACATTAGAGACAACTATCTAAGATATGAGACATAATAATACTAAAGAAAAAGTAAGGATAAACTATCATACCCTGTAAGTAATCTGGGACGAAGTTATGCCAGTAAGTAGCTAGTTAACGTACGATAGTATAGTGAAGAAAGAGATATACAATATATAATAGAATTACGAAGGAAGAGATATACAAGAGATACATAATAGTAATATCAAGAAAGGGTGTATTTATAAGTATATTACGAATAAAACCGGTCATATATCATAAGATTAGCTAAACCTGAAAGTGCTAACCAAAGAGAGTTGGTCTAACAGTCTAAATCTCACAAGGGTTACGATATCAAGAAGGAAGCTCACTCTAGCATAAATGGGGTCTCTAATCAAAATGTGTGTATCAGTAAAATGGTTTAATAATAATAAAGCATACCATAATAAGAGGGAAAGGATCAGAAACATACTGATAACCTCGGGTACCAGTCCATAGCCAGCCTGCTACGAACCATATAACAATATCTAAGCAATAATATAACCGGCTAGCCCAGACAAACAATAACCTAATCGGCCCCCCCATAAGCCTGGAAGGTACAATCAATCACTCAGCAACCAACAAACATAACCTATACCTATACAGCCCCCATAAGACTGATAGATACAAGTGCCAAATAATTATACGGGTGATACGTGATGCATGCAAAAGAATGAAGGTCATGGAAAGAACCAGATGAGGCAAGATAAACCAAGTACCAAATCCAACACAAGTGTATACACCTCCTTTAGCTCAACAACTCGCAAAGACAGGACCTACGGTGACCATTCTCCTTTGGCACTGTGGCCCATGGATAGAGGGGCCCATAGGGGACTCAAGATATCCATATACACTGCTTGTCCCAAACCAGGAATTCCATAATCCATATCTATAACAGAAATAATAACGAAAATCGCAGTCGAACCGAAACCAGTGGATAATAACAAGAGGCCAAATGATCCATAACTGTACACCAGAACATACAAATCTTAATCATAGACAGATGCCAGACTCGAACTAGAACTCAAAGTAACCAACCGTAACCAGAATAGGTGATCCCATAAGAATCCAACCTCAACCATAAAATGATGCCAAACTTATATCGGGACTCATAAGCATAACATAACTAGCGATAATCCAGGGGTCCTAATCCCATCACCAATCCATTTATTAGTAAAGTTCAGTCTCAAGTGGTCAAATCTTCTAAGGCCAGGCGACTTTCGATCACTAGGTTAGGAAGGTGCGGTCAAAGATCAGGTACTGCCCTTCCCAAGGGTAATGAAGCTAAATAGGTGCACAATCAAGTCTAAGTCAATCCACATCCAAGATAATAGCCTAAGAAAGTAGTCATAAGCCCATATAAGCCTAAAGGAGAGTTATTCTAGCATTCTATCTAAAAAGGGCAGTAGGGCCTATTACCGGACCTCGATAACCCAATCTAAGGAAAGCACCTACCCGAACCTAGGCTAAGGTTTCTCAATCCCAATCCAAGACACTAAAAGAGCTAAGTCTAGTTCTAATGGCGGACCATATACTAACCTAAGGAAAAATGGGCCCAAATTTTGGTAAAAAAGAGCCTTAACCGGCTAAAATAAATGTGAGAATGCGGATAATGCATGCATGCCACCACCAGTATCCAAACAAAGCAAACGTAAGCGCTGAAACGTTTATAAACTAAGCCACAACTCCTTTAAAGAATAAAGAACTAACCTGGTGTCCATGGTATCATAACCAAGTCCTCGTACCGGGCCCAACAATGTAATAGATAGACCAATAAGAATAGATAAGTAATTAGGCTTAACGGTATGCTAAAGCTATGGCGGGTATTCTAGGCTAAGGCTCAATTTACAATTATCTACTAAATCCCCTAAAAAAGATAAATACTAATACAACTAGCCCTAAACCTATCTTATAACCCCCACCTAGCATGCAATCAATAAAATACATAGTCTCATAGAGAAGAGTAGACCGAAGCATACCTCAAAGTCGAACCGCAATCTCGAACTATCCATAAACCACCCGTCTTCACTCCGTGATCCAAAAATGTCACCACACTATCAAAATCATAGTCTACATATTAATACGAGTAAAACAAGACCCATATTACAATATAAAAGCTCGGGCTGAAGATTGGGTAAAAAATTAGCCCATCAGGCCCGCATATGTAATTCTAAATTAAATCCAACAGGAGGTCCCTCGAAGGACAAGGAACTCATGCTAAAAAATTGAGCATGATCGGAGTACTAATCGGGGTCCAAATCATCCCCATAAGCTCAAGAAATCATGAATATAAATCAAGAATTATATGGAAGAAATAGGACGGATTTCTACGGGGACATCTTATGGGAAATGATCAAGGAGTGTCAAAGTAATGTATATCAGCTCAAGTAGATGATTCCCCACTATTTCCAAGCTCAAAGGACTGTTAATCGTGAATTTAGGGTCAAGAAAATGAGGGAAAATTTGGGGAAGATAGCAATATATAGGCCCAAGGGTTACTCATCGCGATTGCGAGGGTACCTAGTCATGAATGTAAGGCCCAAAGAAATATCACATCATCATCGTGGGCAAAAATATCGCTAACGTGAAGGCTGGCGGGATATACCATCGTGAAAGAGACACCAACGGTCACGAATGGGATGATGAAAAAGGATCGGGTCAGCTTGACCCCTTCATCGCGAACGCGAAAGGAAAGGCTCACGATTATGAAGGTCAAGAGCTTGACCCATCGCGAACGCGACCTGAACCTCACGATTGTGAAGAACAAAAGTTGGCTATACCAGATGCTGGAAAACCAACAAAAATTTAAGTCCCAACAGACTCCGATCGGGTACTCAAAATTTGTTCAAAAACCCTTGCGCGCAAAGGAACTATGCTTCCATACCAAATTTGACATTTTGACTCAATAGAACCATCAAAATTTCCATCCGAGGTCATTTCAACAAAATGGGACCCACACCTATAGGCCCATTTTAACCAACTTCCAACCAATAGCCCAAAACAAGTCCAGAAGCCTCAGGACCTGGACCAAGGGTCCCTCTAGCCTAAAATCCATATTTCGAAGCTAAGAACACTGTCAGAATTCTCATCTGAGTCAGTTTACTAAGAGTTTTGGTTCGAGACCAATTTCTTAACAGTGAAAGCTCCAAAACAGAGAAATTAGCCTAAAACTCGACGAACTATTCGAAAACAAAATTGACAGTTTCGGCAAGTCATAAATGACCTGTAGCATCTATAGGAAGGCTCGAAACATTAAAAATGCATAAAAATTGAGAAATAACCTGGAGGGTCATTACATATACAGTGTAATTCAATGGACAATGGCCCTACCAGTATGCACTTCCTTTATTGTGGTATTATGTGAGGTGGAACCCATGGGGGGCTTGCAAGACCCATAAACCATTCAAAAAAGACCTCGAGTTTTCTGGCAAAGTCCTTAGCATAATCACAATATCAAGTACCCAACATTAATATCAACTTTAGTCGGTAAAGACCTCAGCACAATAACAATATCAATAAAACCTATAGCATATGATAATAAATATATATATGCATGATCACAATATAAGTAAGTCTCAAATACAAAAAAATTATATATGTGAATATCTTTCTTTCAACAGTATCATAAGTTACAAAGCAGTGCCCTTAGGCCACATTTCCTTAATAGGCATATTTCCTTCAATATGATACCCATCTTGACATAATAATCTCTCATAAATGATATTATGCATGAAACCGAGTAAAACTTAATAACGATACAATTTTTAATCACAAGCCAATCTATCATCTAAATCTCAGTATTGAATTCCATAATAACAATACAAATTACAAGTCAAAAATTAGTTATCAACTAAATATCAATCTTGGATTTTCACAGCATCAATCCAATCTTTCTAAACCTCCAAAACCAAAACATGCTTATACAATAAAAAATTAGCCAATCAAGTCTAAAAAGAGTAAGTTTTTGGTATCCCAAGCACACATGCAAGTGTAGGTTGTCGCAAGTAATATAATGATTATAAGTACAAATAGGTTTGTTGATTCCTCGTGCAACTTAGTTGCTGACAAGATAATAATCTACTATTGTGGTTATGAGAACAATTATTATGAAATTTAAGAAGTTGGTTTTTTGTTTGAGGATTTAATCTATTAATGCAATAAGAGTAAACACATGTTAGAATTTTAGGAGTTGTTCACAAAGTTAGTAAGACCTAGGGTTATGGCTCTTGCGTAATACCATCATATTTTGTATATAGTCTTTAAGCTTCATTAAGACATCCTAATTACTAAATCACATGATTAATAATATGCTCATGTTCTCTAGATCCTCTAGCCATCTACCTGGATTGGCCTTCTAACTATATCATTGAGTGGGGATAGTCGAACTAACCCGAATGCAAAAAGCTATCTTCATGTATATAACCCAAGTAGGGCGATCTAGGTTTGTCTCTGTCCTAGATGCAAATTCATTTGTATATGCATCTTACTCATCTTAATCCATGTTCTATTTATAGTCTTCATTTCTCAAGTTCCTCTAGAAATCATTCATTTATCCTATTAGTGGTGAAGTAATAGAATAGTAAGAACAAGATAAAAAGAATAAAATGTAATGGTAGATTCTGCAAAAAAATTATATATAAAATATGATTTTCATATTGTCTACAACCTTAGATGAAGGGTTTTTATTCACTCATAATTCAATTATAAAATAAGAATTTAAAGTATAAACGATAAATAATGCTAAGTAAAGAGTTTGAGAAGTAACCCTATGTAAGTTGAGACTTTGTTCAAGCTCTGTGCGCTTAAAAACATCTTCCTCTCCTAAAATGACTTAGGAAGGGTATCTATATAATTTTAAAGCACCTAAGAGACCCTGTTAGTCGGATTGGGAAAAAGGGGATTTTCTCCCCTGCTTTCACTAGCTCACAGCGAGGCAACTTTGCTCGCCATGGGACTCACGTTACAAGCTCTTGCCCTAGAATTCTCACTGTAGGGTATAAACTTCAGAGGGAGTGAAAATCAGCTCCCTTCACTTTGGAACTTGCTCCATGATCCTCTGGCTTTGCCTTAGACTTTTCTGCATGAAATTTGGCTATTAAGCTCTATTTTAGTCCCACTTTGGCTCCTTTCACTAAAATTGCACCAAAACCTTACATAGGTGATAAAACATGGAATCAAGCATACACCACTAGAATTAATATAGATTATCCTCAAAACAAAACATAAATATAGGCAAAAAGTAGTGAAAAAGAGTGTATATTAGCTTCACATCACAAGCCCACACTTCAACCTTTGTTCATCCTCGAACAACAACTAAACACTTATACCTTAAACTTCTTTTTACTATTCAAGATTAATATCACGACCCAAAACTTGAGTCATAATGGCACCTATCACACCACGGCAATAGGTAAGCCAACCCAACAAAATACAACAAGTACAAAAAAATGAATAAGACTCAAATTGAATGACATACCTAACCAATAGAGAAGTATGAAGAACAACATCCCCAAAACATGATAGTCACAAATGCAACCTCTAATAAAATCCGATACAAGTCTGAGAACTCCAAGGACAGTGGAAAGAAACAAAATGGGTAAACATAGAAGAAAATGTAAAATTGTTATGGATCTATCAGGCAGCTATCTCGAATCTCGATAACTCAACCCCGAATGAGGATAGTTGACGATCCAGAGCTCCAGACTAGAAACCTGCACATAAGAGTGTAGAAGAAACAAGCATGAGTACTAAAAATAGATGTACTCAACAACATCAATGATCTCATAATCAAACCCAAAATTATCTCAAAATAGAAAACTAAGAGAGATACGTAGTCGTCATTAATCCCAGGTCTAGTAGTCACAAATACAAGCCTCTAAATAAAGAGTAAAACAAAAGAGTCTAAAGTGTCTCAAAATGTGGAATAGGCATAAAGATAGAGATGGAGGAGATTTCAGTAGTCTCTGATATCAACAACAGCTACCTCAAATCTCAAGAATACTACTACATAAAAGTCACAAATCAATGGTCGGGGGCCTCCAGCTCGGTACCTATATGTAAGATGTAGAAAAATAATAAGCATGAGTACATAACCACTTGTACTCAACAGCATCATCGGCCGACCCTAATTCAAAGCATTGGTGAGATACACCAAAACCAACCATCTAAAACAACCAAATAAACCTGCAATTGAAAAAGTCACCCTAATCTAGCAGAATAAAATGATCACCACAGTCATATATGTATCATAACACAAATCAATGAGATCCACTAGCAAATAGAATAAGATATCCAGCTACTCAAATTCTCAAAAATAAGCAAATAATCATTAATACACCTTTTACCACCTGAGAAATAGTAATGGATGAATGAATGCAATGCATATGCTGTGTACATAACCTCAGCCATTTAAAGTTAGCCGGGACTCATGGGGGACTCATGAGGTCCATGTACCGTGCAGGCATGCACTTCGATCCCAATATATATTATGCAGACGTTCACTTCAATCCCAATAATATATAGCATGTAGGCATGCACTACAATCTTGTAAAATATATAGATATATTATTTGTAGGAGTGCACTCCGATCCCAATAATACATAGTGTGTAGGCGTGCACTACAGTATTATAATATATATATATATATATATATATATATATAGTGTGTGTGTGTGTGTGTGTGTGCAAGAATGCACTCTGATCTCATAATAAACAATGTGCAGGTGTGCACTCTGATCCATATGAAATGCAATGCATGATGTACATACGTGCACATCAGGTATCAACTCAAAACTGGCTCAACTTATCAAATAAGGGTACTATCATCAACTAGCATGTTCAACAAATTATTTTTAACTATAAATCACATCAACCATGCTAGAAAATAGGGAAAAACGGTTCAAACAAGTCAATAAATTGCTTTTACCCCTTCACATTATATTGGTACCTGCATAGATGCTCTTCATCTCACCTATACAGGAACCCCATTCCCCATTACTCCTAATACAAGTAATTAACCCATAAATACTTTGAAAAAGAGCCAAAACATCTCCACATGCCTTAAAAAAGCTTGAATAATTAAATAGAAGTTTTACCCTTCCAAAGAGACTCCTAATGAGCCGATCTGGTCAAATATGAATTTTATATAAGGAAATAAAATTAACAACACTTATATTGCTATACTTTAAATCTGGGTCCAGAAAGTCAACCCAAAAGTCAAACCCAAGCCCACAAAGGAAAAACTAAAGTTTTAGTGAAAAATTAATTACTCATAACTCAAGGAGTTTAAATAAGAAATTTCATCAAAAAATGAGGTTGAAATCAACATCGAAATCACCAATTTATCAAACTTAAACTTTATCGAGAAAACCTTAAAATTTTCAAGTTGAAAAGCCATGATTTGAATGTAAAATCATGAAACAATTAGTGTGGAATGATAAAATATTGATTTAGAAACTTATCTAATGTTGAGATCTTGAAAATCCCCTTTAAAATCTTTCAACACCAAGTACTCAAACTTAAAAAAATGGTGTTATGAGGTTTTGAGTTGAAAGAGGAAAGTAGCATTGTTAAGGTACAATGATTTCCGCATTGGTGAGGAAATTACTGTTGGTGTGGCATCACTGAAGCGGCTACACTACTACATAAAGAGGAGTCACTAGCCATACGTTCTTCCACAGAAGAGGCACTTCTCCATCAGAAGCGACCACAAGTCACATCAGCGGCTCTACTGGTGCAGACAATCCATCGCTAAAGTTGTGTAAGCAAACCTTGGGCTACTAGTGCAACTCTACAAAAGCAGCTCTAAAGCATCTGCACCAAGACAGCTGAGACTAGATGTGAAAATGGATCAAAACCTTTATGAATGGACCCTCGAAATGCTCTCAAAATCCCGTGAACACAATCCAACTATGCTACTAGGCTAAATTCAACATTCTGGACACAATAGGATATTCACAATTTTGTATAAAGATCATTAATATCAAATGTTGACTGAAGTCAACCCTATGCTTAAAAACTCTAACTTCTCATCCAACTATTCAAAACACAGCCAATCACCCTGGGACCCATACCAACTATGCTACTAACCTAAAATCGGTGTTTCAGAGATGATGGAACTAATGAAATTCTAATACAATGCTCGAATCTCCTAATACTAACCAAAGTCAACCATTCCAACTCCAAAGCCTTCCAATCTGTTGAGCCAGGATTGAGCATGTTGATATAGCTTACCAGCCAGGGGGTATAGGACCAGCCCAGGCCCCTCAGGGTTTCGTTGCCACTCCAGTGTCACATAATGTTTTGATTTGACTGTTGATCCATTTAGATGGAACTTCTCAGACATGCACTCTACCTGGTATACTGGATGGTTCTCAGACTAAAGAGAGTGTTCAACCACAAGGGCAAGTTCTAATTTAGGGATTTTAGACTCTCGGGCACAGCCAGCTACTATTATGGCTCCATAGGTTAAGGTGTTACCTTCCATACTTGTTATTTCATCGGTCGTTGCTAGACTAGTGATATCGACCAGTAAGCATAAAAGGTTTGAAAGATTTCTGAGATTGGCTCCTCCCAAGTTTAATGGTGCTATTAAGGAGGATGCATATAAGTTCTTAGTTAGTTTTTAGGAGGGTTAAATAGCCTTGGTTTACTTGAGTCACATGGTGTTTATTATACTACTTTTTAATTGAGTGAGGAAGCCAAGCAGTGGTAGGGGTCTTTCGTGGGTTATAGGCCAGTGGGTTCTCTTCCTTTGATATGGACCCAATTTTTGGATACCTTTCTCGAGATGTATGTGCCCTTCAGTTTGAGAGACAGATTAAGGGATTATTTTAATGCATTGGAGTAGGTTTCCATGACTGTTTCTATGTTTGAGGCTCATTTTCATGCCCTGTCTGGACATGACATAGCTAGTATTTTGATAGAAGGCGGGAGGATCAAAAATTTTGTGAAGGGGATAACTACTACTCTTCAGTTACCTACAGGTTAGCTAGTGACTACAAGTGGTTATTTTCAGAGTATTGTGGATCATGCTAAGAGGTTTAAGAGTATTCATCATGAGGTATAAGGTAGTGGAGGTAAAGGGTTCCACAAGTAGGGTGGTTTTAGTGGTCAAGTATGCCAAAGTAGGGATTCTTCAAGCAGAGGTCCTCATGGTAATTACAACAGGACCTTCCAAGCAGCTTTGCAGGGTTTAGATAATGGGTTTTTAAGTTTTAAGACTTCAGTTGGACAAAGGTAAGGTCATTCAGGAAGAGGGGCTCGTTTCAACTTTTCTGGTCATGGAGGGAGGTCTAGTTCTTCTAGCCCCTCACAGCGTGATTCTTTTAGTAGGATATGTTATGTATGTAATGTTTTTGGGCCCATAGAGAAGGATCACCCCAGACATGTGATGAGTCCTCTACAGCAAGGTTTACAGCTTTAGGCTTACCAGGCACCAGTACCTCCGATTAAAAGGGGTGTACAGAGAGGTAGAGGTAGATCTTGGGGTAGTAGTGGTAGAGCTCATAGTGGTGGATGAGGAGTTGCTCAGTCCAGACATGAATATGGGCAGTGTTATGCATTTTCTAGGACACCTGAGGCAGAGCCCTATGATGTTATTATCACAGGTATCGTCCTGGTTTGCCATCATCCAGGTTCAGTGTTATTTGACCCTAGGTCTATATTTTCTTATGTGTCTACATATTTTTCTTCTTGTGTTGATTTTATGTTTAAGTCCCTATCCCTATCTATCTGTGTTTCTACCCTCATGGGTGATTCTTTAGTAGTGGATCAGGTGTACTGATCTTGTGTAATAACTCTTTTTGGGTGTGATACCTGGCTAGATTTGATTATCCTAGATATGGTTGATTTTTATATTATTTTGGGTATAAATTGGTTATCTTCTTATCATGTGATTTTAAATTGTCATGCCATGACCATTACCCTAGTGATGCATGATACACCGAGGTTAGAGTAGAGGGGTACTCCTAGTTCATATCCTAAGGAGGTTATATCTTTTATTCATGCTCATCAGATGGTGGAGAAGGGGTGTCTATCTTACTTGGATTATGTGCGGTATAACAGTGTTGATTCACTACCTTCTTTAGATTTTGTGAGAGTTGTTAGGGAGTTCATGAATTTGTTCCTTACGAACTTTCCTAGTGTTCCTTTAGACAGGGATATTGACTATGCTATTGACGTAGAGCTGGGCACTAG
The DNA here is from genome assembly GCA_031232105.1 of Capsicum rhomboideum. Lineage (NCBI taxonomy): Eukaryota > Viridiplantae > Streptophyta > Magnoliopsida > Solanales > Solanaceae > Capsicum > Capsicum rhomboideum. The sequence goes on along the minus strand of CP124711.1, from coordinate 34,561,791 downwards.
TCCCATCTTTGTTTCTTCTTATAGGATGGCCCTAACAAAATTAAAAGAGTTGAAGGAGCAGATGTAGGATTTATTGAGTAAAGGGCTTATTAAACCGAGTGTTTCTCCTTGGGGTGCTCCTATTTTGTTTGTCAAGAAGAAGGATGGGACCTGCGAATGTATATTGATTATAGACAGTTGGACAAAGTGACCATTAAGAACAAGTATCCTCTTCCACTTATTGATGATTTATTTTATCAGCTTTAGGGTGTGACGGTGTTCTCTAAGATTGATCTAAAATATGGGTATCCTCAGCTGAAGATCAGGGCTTTGAATGTTCTGAAGATAGTTTTTTGGATGCGTTATGGCCATTATAGTTTCTCCAAGTGTGGGTTTTGGTTGGATTCGGTGTCTTTCTTGGGTTTTGTAGTGATCAAAGATGGTATCATGGTAGATCTGGCCAAGGTGGCATGGTTCATGACTGAGCTAGGCATACTACTCCTACCGAGATTCAAAGTTTTATTGGATTAGCAAGTTACTATCGACGATTTGTGCAAGGCTTCTCTTCTATTGCAGCCCTTTTGACTAATTTGAATCATAAAAAAGTTATTTTTCAGTGGTCGGATGAGTGTGAGAGGAAATTTCAAAAGCTCAAGACCTTGTTGACGTCAGCTCCTATCTTGACTTTACCCAATGAGGGTGTGCATTTCATAATGTATTGTGATGTTTATATAGTTAGCTTAGGTGGTGTGTTGATGCAAAAGGAAAAAGTGATAACTTAGGCCTCTCGACAGTTGAATGTTCATGAGAAGAACTATCCTACTCATGATTTGGAGTTAGCAACAGTTGTGTTCATGTTGAAGTTATAGCGTCATTATTTGTATGGGGTTCATTGTGAGATTTTTACTGATCATCGTAGCCTTCAGTACTTCTTCAGTTAGCGAGATCATACTATGAGACAACATAGATGGTTGGAGTTGCCTAAAGATTATGATCTCACCATTTTTGATCATTTGAGCAAGGCTAATGTGGTAGCGGATGCCTTAAGCCAAAAAATGGCAAGTATGGGGAGCTTGGCTTATCTTTTGGAGGAGGAGTGACCTTTGGCCTTGGACATTTAGTCTTTGGCCAACCAGTTATTGACTTGATATTTTGGTACCTGATCATGTTTTGGCTTATGTCAAGACTAGATCCTTATTGATGGAGCAGATTCGAGCTTAGCAGTTTGATGATGAAAGTTGAGGGTGATTCGATATAAAGTATTAAGCGATGAGGTGAAAGCGGCATTCTTTGATTCAGAGGATGTTTTGAGGATTAGTGGTTGAGTTTGTGTAACGAGAGTTGATGATTTGATTAGACTGATTTTGAGAGAGACTCACAGTTTGAGTTATTCTGTCCATCCAGGGGCGGCTAAGATGTACCATGACTTGAAGCAACACTATTTGTGATGTGGGATGAAGAAAGACATTGTGAAATTTATGGCCAAGTGTCTTAATTGCCAGCAGGTTAAGTATGAGCATCAGCAACTGGTGATTTGATGCAGGGGATTCCCATTCCAGAGTGGAAGTGGGAGCAGATTACTATGGACTTTATGGTTGGTCTGCCTCAGACTTTAGGGAAATTTAATTCCATTTGGGTTATTGTGGATAGGTTAACTAAATCAGCACATTTTGTACCAGTGAAGATGAATTACAATGCAGAGAAGTTGTCTAAGATCTATATTTGTAAGATAGTTCGGTTGTGTGGCATGCCTATTCCTATCATTTTCGATAGAGTTACCAAGTTCACTTTGAACTTTTGGAGTTCTATGCAGTAGGAGTTGGGCACTTAACTTGAGATGAGCATGGCATTTCACCTTCATACGAATGGCCAGTTGGAGAGGACTATTTAGGTGTTAGAGGACATGCTTTGAGCCAAAATCCATTAGTGAAGTTTGCCTACGATAATAATTACCATTCTAGTATTCAGATGGTGTTATTCGAGGGTTTGTATGGGAGGAGGTGTAGCTTCCCCCTGGGATGGTTTGATTTCTTCGAGGTAAGACCTTGTGGTAATGATTTGTTGAGAGACTCAATGGATCGAGTGAGAATGATTCAGGATAGGCTTGTGGCATCCCAGAGTAGATAGAAGAGCTATGCTAATCAGTTAGTCTATGATGTAGAGTTCATACAGGCTGAGCGGTTTTTGTTGAAAGTGTCAGCCATGATGGGTGTGATGAGATTCGAAAGGAAAGGAAAGCTTAGCCCAAGGTTCATTGGACCTTCTGAGATTCTTGAGATGGTTGGGGAGATGGCCTATAGGTTAGACTTACCTCTATGTTTGTCAACGGTTCATCCGGTGTTTCATGTTTTGATGTTGAAGCGGTACCGTCATGATGATTCTTATGTGATCCAGTGGGATTTGGTTGCTTTAGACCGTGATTTGACCTTTGAGGAGGAGCCAATTGGCAGTTTGGATAGGCAGACTAGAAAGTTGAGATCCAAGAATATCGACTCTATGAAAGTTCAATGGAGACATCACCGAATTGAGAAGACTTTGTGGGAGATTGAATCTGTCATGCGGAGTAGATACCCCTAGCTTTTCACTAATTCAGGTACTTTCCTTGCTTTAGGTTCGAGGACAAATGTGTGTTTTAGTGGTAGATAATGTAATGACCCTCATGGTGATTTTTAGAATTTTCTGTGTTTTGACCATTTTGCCTCTCCCTTTTGCTGCCTTATGGAATTTATTAGTTTTGTAAATGGGTGCCATGGTCCTCAAAGCATTCGGTAGTGTTTTATATGAGTTTTTGGTTTTTAAGAAACCTTTAAATGATATAGTTGACTTTGGTCAACATTTTGAGATCCGAGCATTGGATGGAAATTTTTTCAGTTCCATCATTTCCAGAATATCGATTTTGGGATAGTAGCATGGTTGGTTTGGGTTATGAATTCCTATTTTGATTTTTTATTTACTGGGCGAGAAACTAGTTTTATTGGCCTAAAGTAGTTCCTGGGGTAAAACTTATTGATATCAACCTCTTATAGTGAATATGATGGTTCCATAGAGTACGGAACATTGAAATTAGCCTAGTAGCATTATTGGTTTATTTCAATAGGGTTCCAAATAAATTACGAGGGTCTATTCGGAGAGATTTTAGCCTTGAACTTTGTCGGTGCACCAAACATTTGTTCATCGCGGTTGCGTGGCTGGGATCGTGATCGCAAAGGTTCGGGTTTTTCTTCATCTCGATCGCAAGATGGGTGACAAGATCGCATGGCCCACTCTTACGTTCGCGAAGAGTATTTTTCGGGCAGTGAACAGTAGAAAAACCTCAACTATGGACTTAAACCTTATTTTAATCATTTTCAAGCCTTGGGAGCACGTTTTGAGTGAATATAAAGGGTATTTTCACCATCTTTCACTAGGGTAAGCTTCTAAACATGTATTTGACCATTACCCATTGATTATATTGTTAAATCATCTTCAAAACTTGGTTTTTAAACTTGAGATTTTGGAGTTCTCTCGGTAAAATGAAAAAGTGATCATTCGATGATTTCTAAGTCAATTTCAACTCCATATTTGATGGGATTTTAGATTTGGTACCCTTAAACTATAGGAAAAGTGATTTTCTCTTAAAATTCCAATTTTACCATTTTATTTTTGGGATCAATTTTTGAGATAATTTTGGACTCAAAATTAAAATATTCCAATATGGGCATCAGTGGACTCATATTTAAGTGTAAAATCTATTTTTGATAGATTGGGAGGGTTATGAGGCCACTCAGGAGAAGAAGGCTTTGAGTTGAGTATTTTTTGGCTTACGGTGATGTCTCAAGGTAGGTTATGGCTTAACTCTCTTCAGACTTAGGTGGGTAGAGAACTTATTATATAAAGCATGTTATGGGTTGGATGAAACCTCGATGTTTTATTATTTGAGGTTGATTAATGTTATTGTGATACCCGGATGGGGGCTAGTGTTGATCTTATTTTTAATTAAAGAACATATTATTATCGTGATGCCGGAGTGGGGGCTTGTGTTGATCTTGTTATTGATTAAAGAGCATATTATTATTGTACTACTAGAGTGGGGCCTTGTGTTGATCTTATTGGTGTCTTGCTTGATTCTTTTACTATTGTGGTGCCTTGTTGGAGGCTTGAAGGGGATCTTGGACATATTTTCCATTGATTCTATATTGTGTTGCCATGAGGGGACTTGTATCATGATTTACTGAAATTTGGGTGACTTGGATTCATTTTATACATTGTTGAGCTGATTATCGTGCATTATTAATTTTGCCATGATCATGCATCCTCATCCATCTCTCATTTTCATGGAACTGGTACTATTGTGGAAATTGGATTCGTTGTGAAAGGACATGAACTATTTTATAAAAACAAATTGACCGAGGAAGTGCCAGCAAGATCGAATATTGAGATTGTGATTAGTATATAGGTTATGAACCCCCTATGGGTCCTCTACTAGAGCTTAGGTTCAGAAGCTGGATACGGAGAGTACATTTACTCATTGCATACATTCCACCTCCTTGCGTTGCATTACACTATACATTTTTTATTTGGGTGATATTGTACTTTTGATATTCATACGTGGTGTATATATTGTGTTTATATTCATTCTATTATTATTTTTATTGTGCATCTTGATTTGCATAGGACTTTTCTGCTTGCAGGGTGATTACTTTAATCATAGTTTGCTTTATTTAATCTAGTTGACTACTCTAACTTAGTCAATGAATGATGCTTAGTGAGTACAAGTGGACCGTACTCATTCCTACTTTTTGTACCCTTTTGGTGCATATCCTGGCAAGAGTGCTACTCGCGGATGGAATTCGTGCAATTCAGAGATTATCGAAGTTGTGGTGAGCTCTCCATTTGGAGCATCTTTCACGGATAGAGTTTGTGCAGTTCTATTTATGTCCTTACTTTATTTTAGAGATAGATACTTTATGTGCTAGTGTTCTATGTTGGTCTTAGAGTTGCTCTTGCTCATGACACTAATTTTTGGGATTAGATGTATTTCCATATATTGAGTGTATATTATGGTTGGTTAGACCTTATACCTAGTCTTGAGTTTTTACTTCTTTATTTGATCTTCCTCGTGGTTTATTCTATCTTTGTATTAGTCTTACTTAACAAGGTTGGGTCGGGATCGGTATCATCATGACCTTGGAATTTTGAGTCGTTACAAATAGTATATGTTTTCAAATTCAATAGCAAATGTCTTTACTTTCTGTTCTAGTTGATTCCAAAGTAAAAGAAAAGCTATGGCACTATAAATTAGGCCATATGCAATTAAATAATATGAAGAAAGTTGTTTCGGTTTCTATATCTTGTTCAAAGTTTTCTTCTTTTTGTGTTATTTGTCCAATGGCAAGGCAATCTAAGTTACCTTTTCCTACTAGTACCGTTTCAACTAAAGTTGTTTTTGATTAATTATTCTGGATATTTGGGGTTCTTATAAAATACCTACACATGATGGGTTTAGGTATTTCCTTACAATAGTTGATGATTATAGTAGAGCTACTTGGACTCATCTACTTAGCACTAAGTCAAATGTTTTTTCTATTCTACAATCATTTCTTCCCATGATAGAAAGACAATTCAATTTCAAAGTCAAAATAATCAAAACTGACAATGCCTTTGAGTTAGGCAGTGGTAATTTCAAATTGATTTTTTTTCTTTCAAAAGGGATTATTCATCAAACTATTTGTGTATACACTCCACAACAAAATAAAATAGTGGAGAGAAAATACAAGTATTTACTAGAAACATCAAGGGCTTTATTATATTAGTCTCATTTACCTATCATTTATTGAGGGATTTTATATTGACAGCCACTTATCTCATAAACAGGTTTCCTTCTTCAATTTTACATCATAAAACACCATTATAAATTCTATTTAATTCTAAACTTGTTCATTCAAACCTAAAATGCTTTGGATGTTTGTGTTTTGTTTCCACCTTTTCTCCCCACAGAACAAAATTTGATCCAAGGGCCTTGCTTTGTGTATTTTTAGGTTATCCTTAGGAAAAAAAAGGGATATAAAGTTATAAGTCTTAAAACCAAGAAAATATCTATTTCAAAAGATGTGGTTTTTCATGAAGAATATTTTCCCCTTTCTTCAAATATGTCTAGTATTTCTAACAAATTGTCTTTTGTTCCTATTTCCCCTTCCCCAGATTCTGTAGTTACCAAAATCCCTTCTATTTTTAATTTTTCTTTTATCTCCTCCAGAATCTGCCTATGATAACACTTCTCCTTTTTATAATTCTCCTATCATTGATACTACTATTACAACTCCTACTTCCACTAGGTCAGTTCCTTATCCACATGTTTCTGATTTATCTCTTAGTCCTAATCCTACAGAAGATTGCATTTCTCCTATTCAAAATCCAGTTATTGACACTCTTCTTAGAAAATCTTCTAGGGTCTTTAAAACACCCTCTTATCTTAAGTATTATGTTTACAATTCACTTCAACTCATTGATGTAAGTTCTACCTATTTTCTCAGTCCTGTCACCCCTGTTTCTTTTTTTTTAACAAATTATATTCTATTAATCAAGTCATGCTCAACCCTATTTTTAGTATTCAAGAACCTGTTAGCTATGATCATGGATTGCAAAATCTAGCTTGGCAAGAAGCAATGGATAAGGAAATAGTTTTTCTAGAGTTAAACTGGACTTGGAATGTTATAGCTTTACCTCATAGGAAGAAAGCACTACCTTGTTAGTGGGTTTATAAGGTAAAACAACATCTAGATGACAACATTGAAAGATTTAAGGCTCGACTGGTTATTAGAGGTGATATACAAAAAGAAAGGCTGAATTACAATGAATTATTTTCGCCTGTGGTGAAAATAACTACTGTCAGATGCATTCTTGCAATTGCTATTAAGAAAGGTTGGACTCATTTTCAATTGGATGTCAATAACACATTCTTACATGGTGATATAAATGAAGAAGTCTATATGAAATTTCCTATTGGGGTTTCTCCTCCCTCACCTAACCATGTATATTTGTTGAAGAAGTCCATTTATGGGCTTAAACAAGCATCCAGACAATGTTATTCAATATGGGCTTAAACAAGCATCCAGCCAATGTTATTCAAAGCTCGTTGTTGCCCTCAATTTCAAAGGATTTAGTCATTATCTAAATGACTATTCTTTATTTTTTAAGATGTCAGATAATTCTAACTCTATTGTTAGAGTTTATGTAGATGATATATTATTAATGGGTGATAATGAGGCAAAATTACAGGCTCTGAAATTCTTTTTGGATCAAGAGTTCAAGATTAAAGATCTTGGGAACTTACTGTAACAACATGTTCCATCGCTACTAAAGGCACCTCATCTATGGGCACGGGATACAGGTATTTTTGAAAATACGATCTCGAACTAGTACGGATTAACTTAGATAAAAAATTTAGAATTTAAAATTTGGGTCGAGCTGAAATTATTCTGCTATAACTGGAATTTTCCAGCTATAGCAATGTCATGGTAACAGTCGACCGGCTACTATAGTGGGACGTCAAAGATAGAAACCAGGCCCCATTTTTATTAATTTTCCTTCTCCTATTGAGTTGCAAAAGGATAAATGAGGCTTCTAAAACCCAGCCTCATGGCCATGGAGCAATGGAGAGGGGGAAATATGCTTGAATAGGGTAAAACCTATGGTTTTCTCATGGATTTCACGCTGGAAATCACTAGCACGGAGTCAAAACTCATTTTCGTGCCTCCGTAGCAGCTGCTTGACGTCCAAGTAGGCTAGGTTTAACTGAGTAGTTTAGACCTGGGTTAAAAGGCATAGGAATGACATAGATTGATGGGAGTTTTTATGCTTAGGCATACGGGCATGTTGTTGGTATGGATAAAAATGGTAAAATTCGGCTGCTTGGATGTTAATTTGATGTTACTTGTGATATTGAAATATGTCACAAATTAATTTGTATTGTTATTAATGTTGATCACTCTTGAATGTTTAAAATGGTGTTGTGCCCGAAAAATGGTATAGAACCTAATAAGTGCCTAATTAGAGGTGCTTGGTGGTTGGTGTTGGTGGATTCCGAGGAACCCATGGTGGTTAGTGTTAGTGGATTCTGAAGAATCTATAGTGGTAACCAGAGGAATGGAAGCCATGGACTTGGTATTAGTGTTATGATGGATGGTTAGACATACTAAGGTATGAACTGTAGTGGCGGATGTAGACCCTAGACCGTGCAAGTTCAAGCTAGCATTTCAATAAATATACAGATTATAGGTGATAGTTTAACACAGTTAAACCCAACTTGATTTACGTGTGCATGTTAATGGTTCTTTCATATACTTGTTACAATGCATGTTCAAAGTGAATAAATGGTTAAATGATATCCTAAATATTAATCACATGCAATTAGGTTATATGACATGAGTTGTTGATTGTACAAGTGTAGTTGTTGTTTTTATTATGGTTGTGATTGTAGTGATATCATATTAATTATTGTGAGATGTACCGGTATTTGGATATCTTTATGAGATTTGGTCATATAAGATTAGCCGGCACTAGATGTCTGGGATTTGGTACATGGACAAGAGCTTATCCCCTATAGGTCATGGATAATGGGCGACCATAAGACCCTTAGCATGTGTGTACAAGGTATTTATGAGTGTGACAGTTCATTAATTGAACCAAGTTTATGTGTTGACTTGTTATGTTTGGTTCCTTAAGTGGACTGGGTTTAATTGTTGACTTGTTAGATTTGAGTTCCTTGAGTGAACTGGGATTTATGGTTATGTTCACTATTGTTGTTGGATTGGATCCTTGAGTGGTCCGGGCTAAATTGAAAATGATTGACATATCTTTTTTATGGTCTATTTACTTATGTATTTAAAACAAGGTGTAGCATATTGTTGTTGAGTCATGGTTTGTTGACTTGGTAGGTGCTGGTGGTCGGAATCATAACTTGAGTTGCTATCTGTATTGACTTGTCCTGACTGGATTTTGTGGTTTGTTTGAAAAGGCTAAGTATTCATATTTGAGTTAAGCTACTTGAAAAGTGTCCATGGTTGTGCTTGTGGCATGGTTATAGTTTTTGATTTACCGGTTAATATGGTTGAGATTGGGTAAGCGAGGTGTTGGGGTCTTGTTATTAAATTGCTTATAGTCTTATTTGAAAATCTCTAACTAGGCGGGTGTTAATGCATAACTAGGGTAATATAATATGGATAAGTGTTACGTAAGAGTCTGAATGACGGGTTGCTAACGGTTAGGAACCAATAACGTTAGGAATGGTGGAGTTCATATTAAAGGGGTGTTAAGGCCCGACTTGATGATATATATGGTGGGAATGTAGTGAATTAGAGTTTACTTGGTGTTTTGCGGAGAAAATGACTTTATTGACTTATTTTGAATTCGAAAACTTAGGAAAAAGTTTCAAACTCAGTTTTGAACAGAGTCGCCACTTAATTTATTTGAAAAGGAAATTAAGAAAACTTTGAAAATTATTTAAAAGACTAAAACAGAAAAATCTCTTAAATTTTCAAAAATCGGGTAAGGGTTCACACTAATACCCCGAGAAGGTTTTTAAGGCACTCGGGGTATCCGCTAACTTGCGGTTATCCGATATATTTGAAACAACTCTATGACTAACTTAGGAAAGAGAGATTATTATTTTTTATGAAAAATTTAGTTTTAAACCATGACAAAATATCAATTGCTAATTTTCAACAAAGTGATAATTTTATGGTTAATGAAAGATCTAGCTAATTAACGGATTCAAAAAATGGTTTGAGATAATGTCAAAACATACTTTAGCAAACTCAAAGGAGAGATTCAACTAGGCTAATTAAAGGTTAGAGTTAATGCAAATAATCAAATATACATTACAAATAAATGAAGGGAGAAGAGTTGAGAGTTTGGGCCCCTGCATTGGCCCATCAGAGTTTGTCCAAATTAATTTCATGGATTTTGGGTCCATTTTCAGTATGCATACTGGTTGTATATCAGCATTCTCTTCAGCTGCCTTTTCTGCATATCTGATGAATACACGACTGTATATCAGTCAAATGCTCTTGTATTTTTTGCCTCCCAACCATATACTCGCTTCCCTTTCACATTTCCATCGTATATCATATGTATACTTCTGTATACTTGACGTATATCAATCAGTAGCAGTCTTGTTGAACTTGGTCTTGAGGCTTGACTCGAGGTTGGGCCTCCTTGGCCCTCAAGAGGATATGCAAGGGAAAGAGTACGATTGGACTCATGGAGATGTCACATGTACCAAAGTAAAAGAAAAGGAATTAGTACTTATTTTGAATAGCTGGCTCAAGTTGGAATGAACAAGTTTAACATAATTAGAATTTCGATTCATGGGAGCATCATTTCAACATCTTCGCATTATGAACACAAAGTTAAAGGAGAAGGCATCTAGAACTAGAACGTGAGCAAAGATAAGAGGGGTAGGCACACATCGTTACGTCAAACTGTAACAATAAAGTGAGGAGACTAAATTTTCCCTAATTCTAGTAGTTTTTCTTAAATTTCAGCAAGTAGTCCCAGGATAAAAGATGGTTATTGCCTTGAAACTCCAGTGACAACATAAAAATCTGGCTTTAACATCAATCAAGTAATTGCATAATTTGAATCTATCAGACTATAACAGATTTATAAAAAATTTAGCAAAGACCATTTAACAATTCCATGTTGAGTTTGGAAATGCTTTGGGAAGTCGAATTGATTTGTTCAGGACTTCCCATCAACTCTTTTTCTTACAGAAAACAAACCGGATGACATGAAGAGAACGATATTCAAGACAAAGGTCAAGATGAACGTAAATACGAACTACATTATGTAGTGAATATGGCAATTAGGACTTTCAATGAACATTTAACTGTAGCTTAAGGATTAGTTATCAATGACTCTTATCCTCTACCTAGAGATTGAGAGAACACATTAATTATGTCCCCAACCAGTTAGTTTATCGGATGATGTCGAAGTATACATTAATACTTAAAAAATAAAAATAAACAGTTAAACTAGAACTCATATCAAATAAACACAATTTCAGAAGGAGTGTTTAAAGAAACGAGTTCATAAAAGCAAGTCTTTCAAGAACTTAACAGATTCCAAACAAACTAAAGATAATATTCACCGGTCAAATAAGGAGAATTGAGATGATAAAACATATAGTAGAGGCGTCGCATACCAAATATGCAATCAAGTGAACATATAGGCTTATTTAAACTATAATTTAAGAAATGCTACAAGAACCACATTCGAACATGATACAGTACTACAATCCACATACTGTTAAAGCTTTGAAATTTTTTCTGCGAAAAGCATTAACAAATTGAATTAAAATTAAATTCTCAAACAAGATCAAACTTAGACGCTACATCAATAAAATCACCATCTATACCCAAAATGAGAGGCTAGGAACTAACAAGCAAGAGAAAAGTGGAACAGTGAATATGAAGAGCTAAAACAAGAAAGATGAAGCTAAAACGGTGAGCTAAACAGGGATACAACTCGAAACAAAATGACAACATCACTTCATTACACGAAAATACTACGGCCTTCAAGGCTTTCTACAGCACATAGTCCCACCAACATCACAATTCCATAACTACACTAAAGAAAAATGAAAGTTTACATGCTATTATAGTGACTGAAAAATTAAAAAGGGGAGGGGGTTTAACCTTTCGTGGAGCAGCAAAACGGGACTACGAGCCTCGTTGGAACCACCGAAAAAACCACTATTAATCAAAGCCTTAAGCTTAGAAAATGAGACTTTCAAAGACCCGATTAGCAAATTTTAAACTTGAGGGATCCTACTTTCAATTCGGAATTCCCTCTTTTTGCTCAGAATTTGCTTTGATTCCAAGACTTTTGCTCAATAATTTTTCAACCCTCGAGACTTGGCCCAATAGTGAAAACAGTAAAGGTATTTATAGAATGAAAATCCCATGGATTTTGGGTTTGCAAGCGATGTGGGGCTATCAAATTGTAGGGATTTTTTGGGAAATTCACTCAAAGGATAATGCTGAGCTGTTGGATTGTACCATTTTGGTACAAACTTGAGGAATTTTCAGAATAAAAAATGAAAAATAAAGAGGATAATTTTGAGTGGAGAACCTGGAAGCCTCCACGAGATTCCATCTCGTGCCAAGTACGCGAACTCGTATGAAATTGAAGAGGAGGGAGCGAGAATGTGACGTCGACGTCGTTTGGGAGAGATGAGGGAGTCATTTTGTGAAGTTGTTGTTGTTGTTTGTCGATATTGAGGTGAAGGAGGTTGATGTTGGGCTTGGGTAGAGGTTAAGGGAATGGGCCTGGGGCGGCTGAAATTGTTGTTGGGCTGGTAGTAGGGCTACAGCCTAAGGAATGGGGGGCTGGATAATTTAAAGGGAGATGGGTTGGGTAGATTAAATCAAAACTCGATACGAATTATAAATAAATTTCACCCCGAGCTTCTTGATTTAATAAAATCAAATAGGTATTTATTGAATGAATTATTTTAAGAACAAATTATATGTTTAAATCAAAATTCACCCACTTGAATTAATTTTCAAGACGAGTTTTGATTAAAAGCCGATCTGATAAAATAGTTATTAAGTAACAAAATATTATATAATCATGTATATAGAAATACAGAAGTGTATAATCGTCACTCAAATAACAAAATTAACTTAGATAAATTTTATAGAAAATGTTTATCCAGAAAAAACTAATATTTTAATTTTATTTAAAATCGAAGAAACTCAGGATTAAATTTAGTCGGGGAGGGAAAATATTAGGTGTCAACAACTTCCCCCTCCCTTTGGGTAGGATGAATGCAAGTAACCCTGGGCAAAGGGAGTTTGACGTTTCTAATTTTGTCCGACCACAAATTCGTTTTCTCAAAGAGATTGATTTTTGCATGAATTTCAAGGAGTTATGGCCGGACTCCGGCATTGGGTTTCCTACATATCTCAGGTTACATGAGAATTCAGGCCACTTGTAGTTCATAGTGCTTGATTTGGGATCATAATTTCGAAGAATTCACAAGCTATTTCGGTTTTAAACTTTTAAAGAGACTGAAAAATTGGGTGAATGGGGAGATTGGGGGGTGTTTGGAATGCAGTCGAGTTTTCAACATAGAGCCCAGCCTACATATCCCCTAGAATCAGGGAATCAAACTGCTTGTAGTTCGACTCAATCGGTGGAAAATGTGGTCTATTATGCTAAGACGACCTTTAGCTTAGGATGGGTGATGAACAGTTGAGCTAGGGAGAAAAGGCTTGTAATTATCTCAATTACAAAATTTGGGGCCCTCACACCTATAAATATGAGCTACATGGACATAATTCCCAAAGCTCTAGGTGTATGTCACCCAGATTTGAAGAAAGGGAAATTTGTTTTTAGTGTGAGTTTAGAAATACTCTGGATGCGAAACTGAGACTGAAAATATTCCAAAATCCCCACATGCCTTCTAATAGGGGTGTGGTTTGATGGTGGTAGAAGTCATCCTTTAGCTCGCGCCCAAAGAGTTTGATATTTCTCTTTGGACTACGTCCCGATTTGCTGGTAAGAAAAAGTTTCACGTTATGCTGCGTCCTTTTTGAAGTCGTCCGCACCTGTGGTTATGGTTTGAGATTTTCATCCTCTCGGATGTTCTCAACAACATCTCAAACAAAATTGTTAGTGGTAAACTAAATTTATGTGGAGAGATAGTGTCTTCACCTCAACTCCGTGTTATGCTACGTTTCTCTTAGTGCAGCCTTCATCATACTCTTCGTATGACACTTTCTTTGATAAATTTGTTGATTCCCTTCATCATCTTAGACGATTTTTCTTGGGATAAACCTGTAGTTTTGGTTTGAGAATTTCATCCTCTCGGATGCTCTCGACAAAACCTGGAATAAAATGTTAGTAGAAAACATAATTCACTAAGGGTAAATAATTCTTTCACCATACCTTTTGCGGATTGATTTCTAAGCAAGGTGATATCATCATCTCTCGTACCTGTTTTGAAAGATAACAATTTTTGCAATAGTAAACACAACAACCCTCTTGGTTATTGGGTATGATGGCCCTCTTGGCGATTGAAGATTTTTCAAATGGGGTAGCCCCTTTCAGCCACCGACGACATTTTGAGTAGAACGGTCCCTATAACCGTACAATTCTTTGTTTGACAATTTTCTCAAAATGGGGTGTCTCTCTTGGCCACAGACGATATTTTGAGTAACGGTCCCTACAACCGTCATATGGGTTCGGGTAAGTCTTGCACATCGTCTGTATGGACACGTCTTACAAATATCCTTTGAATTATCAATCTTTAGGAAATCTTGCATATCATCCGATATAGGACACGAGGTGGCTTACAAATGTCCTTTCGGTCGCCAGCTTTTGGGTAATCCCGCACATTATCCAATCTGAGATAAGAGATGGCTTACATATTTTCCTTGAATTGCCAGCTCTCGGGTAATCCTGCACATCATCCGACCTTGGATACAATGTGCCCTATAGACGTCCCTTAAATTGTCGATCTTTGGGTAATCCTGCACATAATTGATACGACGTGTCTTATAGAGAACCCTCAGATCGTTAATTTTTAGTAGTCTTGCACATTATCCGGTAAGGATATAATTGTGACTTATGGATAAACTTCGAACTGTCAACTTTTGGGAAATCTTGCACACTATCTGGTTAGGATGTTACTGCGGCTTATGGATGACCCTTGGTTGTCAACTTTCAGGTAATCTTGCACACTATCTTATTTCGAACAACATGGATTATAGATGACCTTTGGATTATCAATTCTTAGGATATCCAGTACGTTGTCCATCTTCAGATAGCGACTTAAAGACATTCCTTGGACCATGCTTCTTTAATTTTTAACGAGTGTCAGCCTCTTTCAGCTTTACACGTTATAATATCCCCTTTCGGCGATCCATATCATCCCTTTTTGGTATTAACATGGTTTTGTCATCCCCTTTCGGTATTGACAGGCGTCAACCTCTTTCGGATTTGACACAATAATGATAGCCTCTTTCGGCGATCCATGTCACCCTCTTTCGGTATTGACATGGCTTTGTCATCCCCTTTCGGTATTGACATGGCTTTGTTATCCCCTTTCGGTATTGACAGGTGTCAACCTCTTTCGGATTTGACATAATATAACAGCCTCTTTCGGCGATTCATGTCATCCTCTTTCGGTAGTGATATGATTTTGTCATCCTATTTCGGTATTGACAAGCGTCAACCTCTTTTGGATTTGACACAATATGATAGCCTCTTTAGGCGATCCATGTCATCCTCTTTTGGTATTGACATGGTTTTGTCATCCTCTTTCGGTATTGACAGGCGTCAATCTCTTTCGAATTTGACGCAATATGATAGCCTCTTTCGACATTCTGTTGATGTGTCGGCTCTTTTGCGTGTACCTATGCTCAAGGTAAACGATTAGTAGACACAATGTCGCTTTTGCTAGCAGCTATAGTCAAATCTTGGAAAAGCTTTAAAGAAAGTATTCACAATATAAATGACTTCGTTTGCAAATGTCATCCTTTTCCCAAGGTGAATAGCTAAACAAGAAGTCATTTTGGAGGTGAATAAATAGTTGAACCTCATTTCTGGGGACAACTATAAATACCACTTTCGAACTTTATATAATGATAGATTGGAGGAGGATGTCCTTACTCTCCTAGTCGGGTGATCTCTTCGACCGCTCCATTGTGTTGATTCTTTTGCACGTACTATTTTTGAACATCGTGAGTTCATTTTTGACCTATGATATGTCAGAGAAGGATATCTTTGCTCTCTCCTTATTGGTTTATCTCTTTGATTGCTCTATTGTGTCGACTCCTTTTGCGCATACCTGTACTCAAGGTAAATGATTAATAGACATAATGTCACTCTTGCTAGCGACCATAATCAAAATCAGAGGAAGTTTTAAAGGAAACGTTCATAACATAGGTCAAACAACTTTATTTGTCATTAACATCTCTTTTCGAGGTGAAATAGGCAAATAAGAGGTCTTTCAAATGTAAATGAACGACTGAACCTTGTCTCTCTGGACAGCTACAAACCATTTTCGAACATCATGTGTTCGTTTTGATCCTATGATTTGTTGGGCATTTGAGAAGAATGTCATTGCTAACGCCTCATCCATTGACCCCTGCAACCAAAGGAAAATTGTTAATTTTGATGAAACTAATCTGTGTTGACCTACTTCGACCTTCTGCTCCTTTCTTGCCATTCTTTGGGTGTTTGTCATCTTCGGGCGCTTGCCTCAACTTTCCCAATCAGTTTCTTCATGTCACGCACTAGCTCAATGATCGTCTCTGGTTTGAAGCTTGACACGTCTGACATTTAATGGCGAGGTCTAGAGATTTCTCAGCATTGTAGCTGGGGATTGGTCCACTTGGACTTTGTTGTAATTGATTTTGATCTCTTGGTACTGGACATTTTTGGAGTTCGAACTCATAAATGCAGCTCGATGGAAATTTGAGGTCCTCCTCAAAATTTCTGCCCCAGTTAGATATCTTGAGGTAAGTCTTGACTCGTTGAGGAAAGAGTTGACACTCCGCGAGGTTCTTGAGATTCTTTCTCAAGATTCTCCATTTGACTTTGTTGACGGATGAACTTCTTCTTTAGAATATTCGAGATTCCATCCAGAAAATCTTGCCCCAATTTCTATTTCCAGGTGATAGGACTGAGCCGATCAGGTCAAATATAGTTTCCCCAACATAGAAGAAATTGGGATCTCTTACTATTGGGGAATTCTAAGAATCTGAACTCATGAATGAAGCTCTAGTGGAAATTTTGAGATCTTCCTCAAAACTTATGCCCCAGTTAGATGCTTTTGAGACGAGTCTTTAGTTGTTGACTATGTGGGGATCTTGAGACCCTTCTCAAAATTTATTTCAGTGGCATTCTTCTTTACGAACTTCCATTCTGATTGTTGAAGGGTGGATCTTCTTCTTCTGAATTTTTGAGATTCCTTCTCAAAAATTCTGCCCCAGTTTCCATTTCCTGGGGTGATTTGACCGAGCAGTTGGGGTGCCTACGTATCCCATTGAAGCAGGAATCAGGTCAAACGTAGTTCCAACACTACGATAGGGAAATAAAGATTTTCCTAAGGGGTTGACCGAGGCCGACGTAGGCCGCCTACGTATCTCATTCTTGAGAATTCAGGTCAAACGTAGTTCGTACGTAAAATATTGGGAATTTTAAGCATAAGACGATTACATTAAGCAAAACGCGATTACAGGAAAGAAACATAAAGAAAAGACTGCCATCAGACATAGTATCTCTTCACTGCATCAGAGTTGATTGGTTTAGGCCATTCTTGGTCATCCTTCTCGGATAAAATCAAGACTTCTCTGGATAGCACCTTATGGATAACGTGACACCTTCGTCAATCTGGTGTTTGGAAAGTGATTACCTTCTGATCAATTAGATTTTGAATCTGGTGTTTCAAGTTGAGGCAATCTTCAGTGGTGTGTCCAACACTTCCTGAATGATATGCACAATGTCGATCAGGTTTGAAGAATTTAGATGATGGATTAGCAGGCTTTGGTGCAATGGGATGAATTATTCCAACCGCTTTTAGTCTTTCAAAGATCTGAGTTTGACTTTCAGTTAACGGAGTGAAAACTCGAGGAAGCTTTTTCTCAGAATTTGGACGGGGAAGATTGTAATTGTTTTGGTTGGCATAGGTGGGTACTTGATAGTAGTTTTGAGGTGTTTAGACATTAGGCTGATTATTTAGGATAGTGGTTTGTACATTGGGTTGGTAATTTGGTTGTGGAGCTTGGCATTGGGGTTGGGCATAAAAGATGGATTGAGGACTCTATAGTGGTGAGGAGTAGATAGAAGGAGAAAGAGTGTTTCTAGGCCTGAACTTCCTTTTCAGCTCAGTATCAAATGACACCGTAGTTACATCTTCTCTTCTCTTCTTTGATAAATTTAAGGACTCAGATGACGTCGGAGTCTTGTTAATTTTTCCTGTTCGAATACCCTCTTCAAGTGATTCACCAATCTTTACCAAATCCGTGAATGTTGCACGAACTGCAAAAACCACTCTAGTATAGAACTCTCCTTCTTGGGCACGGGAAAACACTGATACCATTTCCTCCTCATTCATAGGAGGTTGTACCTTAGCGGCTTCCTTTCTCCAGCGATAGGCATAGTCTCGAAAATATTCATCGCTCTTCTGCTTGATCCAATTTAATGAATACCGGTCAGGGACTATTTCCACGTTGTATGCGAACCTGCCAAGAAAGTCTTTGGCTAGGGCCTTCCAGCCAGACCATTTTTTCAATACCTGGGATGCAAACCATTCCAAGGCTTCACCTCTTAAACTTCGACTGAATAGGCGCATCAACAAGGCCTCGTTCCTTCCTACTCCAACCATTTGGTCACAATATTTCCTTAAGTGGGCCATGGAATTACCGGTGCCATCGAATGTTTCAAATTTGGGGATCTTATATCCTTCCAATAAGTCCACATCGGGATGGACACACAAATCATTGTAACCAAGTCCATCATTATCAATTGACCCATGAGACTCTTTGATCTTAGTAATCTCTTCATTCATTGCCAACAACTTTTTCTCATGCTCGATTTTCCACTCTTTTTCTTTTCCCTCATAATTATCTACCTCGGGATTGGGGAAGGTTTTATAGAGCTCACGAGAGATGGTGATCTGAAAGGCGGTCGGGGGTATAGGTCGAATATGAGAGGTATTTCGGATGGTAGTGGCAAGATTTTGGTATGTGGATGCATGATTTTGGGGATGAATAGAATTTGGGTTGTAAGAAAGGGGGAAATTTTGGGACCCATAAGTGTTTGGTGGAGCTTGGTAGGTTTGCGGGTTATTTTGTGGATTGTAGGCATCGGGGTTGTTATTTTGATTAGCATGCTGATTGGGTGGAGTATGGCTTTGATAAGGTGGTGGGTTGATAATGACAGGGTCTATAGGAATATGAGAAGTCGAGGCAAATGTTGTGTTATTTTGATGATTCCCAAGGTTGGGAGGGTTGAGAGAAGAGAATTGGAGTGGAGGCCTATATCTTTCCGGGACAGGAGCGTTAGTGGTGTTGGCCAGATTTCTAGTGCGATTCATCTCCTCTTGGAGCACTCCACCTTCTTTGCGAGCTCAGTAATCATCTCGCTCTGTTCCGTCATCATGTTACCCCTGATAGCCAATGCGTTCTCGTCGTTGATACCAGTCATATTTTCAGTCAAATAATGGCTAGGTAGGGAACCTTTTGTGAGCTTTTGACCGGGTGAAGTGAGGATGTTCGGCAAGCTTTTGTCAACACGGATCAGTTTCTATTTATTTTGTTACCTAATAAATAAAAAACAACTCAAAAGGCAAAATATGTTAGATCCCATTAGTAATGAGTCATACAAGATATTTAGACAATACAGGAAACACATAGAGTGGTTTTTCATCACAGGCGAATTGATCCACGGGGAGGCAATGACTTAAAGATCTCAATGAACAGGATTTTGCTCATAGATTTTGGGTAAGTGGATTTTATCAGAAAGGTTGACTCTTCTTCTTTCCATCCTTATGTATCCCTTCGCCAAAATAGAAGAAAATAAAATTTTTGAAGATAGGGGCCGAGCCCAAAAGGCTGCCTACGTATCCCACGAAGGAGAAATCAGGCCCTACGTAGTTCAAAATAGATAAAGGATTGTTTTCATTTCTTCTCAATCACTAATCTTTGTTACATTAGGGGAAACATAAATACATGGAAAATAAAGATGGATAGACTTGCTACGTTTAAAGCTTGATTTTGGGAAGTGGAAAGTGTTCTTGTTTTCTCTAGCCTTCTTCTACTTCACAGGTGGTCTGGCACGAATTCCAAGTGCACCTTTCCAATTCTGATCAAGTGTTCCAAATCAAAGCGGAAAGCACGACACTTCTCAATGTCATGTCCCTTGGTTCCATTATGATAATGACAGATGTCATCGCCTTTTCTCCATTTTGCAGACCCTTTTAATTCCTTTTTCTCGACTAGATGGAGGATTTTCGCTTGGATCAACTTGGAGTAAATGTCTTCATAGTTATCCTTAAAAGCCGTGAAGTCCAAACGACGAATTGTAACACCACTAGTGATGGGTGCCCCTGGTTCAATCCTATCGCATGCCAGCATAGCATGTGGTTCATACAAGTGAGAAATTTTTCCATTATGGATCAAATAGCATATTTTGGATTACAACACACGACATTCATCTGTGGTATGACCTTTCTGAATTAAATGGTAAGCACATCTTTTGTACTCATTCCTGGGGTCACATTGCGGACCTTGAGTCTTAACCGGGTGCAAAATTCCCATAGCCTGTAATATTTGGTAAATTTCTGAGGTTTTCACAATTTTTGGCTCTCTCAAGTAGCTCCTCACACTTGCTTTGAGTGTGATCTGTTCTTCTCCCTGCCTAAACCTTGAAGGCAAGAATGTCTTGTCCGTGTCTCTTGACCATTCTTTCATTTCACTCATGAGTTCTTCGAGGGTCATTGGTGTTTGTTCTTGCACTAGACTGCCACCTTCTGGTTCTTTTCCTTTATCTTGCCCTATCATCTTTCCAATTATCTCAGAAGCCGCTTCAAATTCCATGGCTAATTGTTTGATTTCTCTAGCAAGGTCTCTTTTTGGTATTTCCTCTCCTTTCCTCAGCATTTGGTCGAACATAGTGATTTTTGCTTTGGTTAGGGCGGTTTGCTCCTCCAATTCCCTACTCTTTTCTATGGCAACATCATTTTCTTGTGCAATCAATAGATTGACTTTGGCAATCCTTCTTTCGGTCATAACCACTTTCTTTCTTTCCACCTTAAACATCTCATCTGTTTGGCCTAACTCCCGAAATCGTCTTTTGGCTTGAGCAAATCTCTTATCTCCCTTTTCAGTCCTTCCTACAGTGGCTTCTTCTGAGTCCATAGTCAACCTTCCTGAAATGGTAGGAATAACTTTAGGAATTTTAAAGAATGGTTGCGGACTTTTCTGAGAGACTTGGGAGACTTGGAGTATTTTGGTCGGACTTTTGTATAGTCAGTGTATATTTTGCTTAAAAGGGACTCTAGGAAAGTAGGAGTGGATCAATCCGCCTTTGATTCAAAAAACATAACACATATACGCACATAGAACAATTTATATCACACAAGCATAATAACAATGTGTGCGTCCTATTTAAGGGACCTTTTTTGAGCCAAAGGTGGGCCTAACGATTATTCAAAAAGACGTATGTGTTGTTTTTGAACCATTCCATTGCCCCAAAATAGGTATATGTGTACATAATAAAAATTTCCCGAAAGGGATACAAAGCCCTTTAATAAAGGGGGACATTTTAAAATAAATGGGGATAAACGTAAAGAAAACCCGCGCAGGGGAAAACAAGCTAACCCACACAGGGTATTTTGGGAACATGAAAAATACATAAGATGTGAGCCCACGCAGGGGCGAGAGCCAATGTGATCTTGAAGACGATCCTTCCCTCATTGTTCTTCTCTTGTATTTTTTTCGGGATCTCCCCAAGTGTATTGGCTTCTTTAACACCATGCTAAAACTCAAAAATCGTGATATCCTACAAAACAAGTAAACTGTTAACCCCCACCCCAGGACAATGATCTAATTACAACACATACGTCTATTCAAATAACACATAATCGGATGCGGTGTCGGTAGGTCATGGACCCTTTTGACACATTTGACAGTTTTTCTAATGGACTTAATATCCCTTGGGATATTAAGCCGACCTGGCTAATGCTTAGTCATTCAGGATTTGGTTTCGCTCTATCCTAGTTGACTAGAGTGGTTTGTTCTAATTGACTGGAAACCCGAAATGGACTTTTCGGGGTAACACACCAAGTGACTGTTGATCGACTCGAATCAACTAATTCACTTGGCGGTTCAAAAGAAGATCAAGGTGTTATAGTGAAGGGCGGGTGCAGATACCCACATAACCGCCCTTTTTCCTAATGCCTAATGCTTTGCCAGAAATGGCGGAATATGCCATGAATGCAACAATTTATAATTTACGGAAAACAAACAAGTAAACAGATAAGTAAATAATTATAACAAACCCAAATAGTTAGTCAAATAAGAGTTAGCTTCAAATATATGGTTAGAACTTAGTTGAATTCCCCAGTAGAGTCGTCATTTCTGTTTTGCGGAGAAAATGACTTTATTGACTTATTTTGAATTCGAAAACTTAGGAAAAAGTTTCAAACTCAGTTTTGAACAGAGTCGCCACTTAATTTATTTGAAAAGGAAATTAAGAAAACTTTGAAAATTATTTAAAAGACTAAAACAGAAAAATCTCTTAAATTTTCAAAAATCGGGTAAGGGTTCACATTAATACCCCGAGAAGGTTTTTAAGGCACTCGGGGTATCCGCTAACTTGCGGTTATCCGATATATTTGAAACAACTCTATGACTAACTTAGGAAAGAGAGATTATTATTTTTTTATGAAAATTTAGTTTTAAACCTTGAAAAAATATCAATTGCTAATTTTCAACAAAGTGATAATTTTATGGTTAATGAAAGATCTAGCTAATTAACGGATTCAAAAAATGGTTTGAGATAATGGCAAAACATACTTTAGCAAACTCAAAGGAGAGATTCAACTAGGCTAATTAAAGGTTAGAGTTAATGCAAATAATCAAATATACATTACAAATAAATGAAGGGAGAAGAGTTGAGAGTTTGGGCCCCTGCATTGGCCCATCAGAGTTTGTCCAAATTAATTTCATGGATTTTGGGTCCATTTTCAGCATGTATACTGGCTGTATATCAGCATTCTTTTCAGCTGCCTTTTCTGCATATCTGATGTATACACGACTGTATATCAGTCAAATGCTCTTGTATTTTTTGCCTCCCAACCATATACTCGCTTCCCTTTCACATTTCCATCGTATATCATATGTATACTTCTGTATACTTGACGTATATCAATCAGTAGCAGTCTTGTTGAACTTGGTCTTGAGGCTTGACTCGAGGTTGGGCCTCCTTGGCCCTCAAGAGGATATGCAAGGGAAAGAGTACGATTGGACTCATGGAGATGTCACATGTACCAAAGTAAAAGAAAAGGGATTAGTACTTATTTTGAATAGCTGGCTCAAGTTGGAATGAACAAGTTTAACATAATTAGAATTTCGATTCATGGGAGCATCATTTCAACATCTTCGCATTATGAACACAAAGTTAAAGGAGAAGGCATCTAGAACTAGAACGTGAGCAAAGATAAGAGGGTAGGCACACATCGTTACGTCAAACTGTAACAATAAAGTGAGGAGACCAAATTTTCCCTAATTCTAGTAGTTTTTCTTAAATTTCAGCAAGTAGTCCCAGGATAAAAGATGGTTATTGCCTTGAAACTCCAGTGACAACATAAAAATCTGGTTTTAACATCAATCAAGTAATTGCATAATTTGAATCTATCAGACAATAAAAGATTTATAACAAATTTAGCAAAGACCATTTAACAATTCCATGCTGAGTTTGGAAATGCTTTGGGAAGTCGAATTGATTTGTTCAGGACTTCCCATCAACTCTTTTTCTTACAGAAAACAAACTGGATGACATGAAGAGAACGATATTCAAGACAAAGGTCAAGATGAACGTAAATACGAACTACATTATGTAGTGAATATGGAAATCAGGACTTTCAATGAACATTTAACTGTAGCCTAAGGATTAGTTATCAATGACTCTTATCCTCTACCTAGAGATTGAGAGAACACATTAATTATGTCCCCAACCAGTTAGTTTATCGGATGATGTTGAAGTATACATTAATAATTAAAAAATAAAAATAAAAAGTTAAACTAGAACTTATGTCAAATAAACACAATTTCAGAAGGAGTGTTTAAAGAAATGAGTTCATAAAAGCAAGTCTTTCAAGAACTTACCAGATTCCAAACAAACTAAAGATAATATTCACCGGTCAAATAAGGAGAATTGAGATGATAAAACATATAGTGGAGGCGTCGCATACCAAATATGCAATCAAGTGAACATATAGGCTTATTTAAACTCTAATTTAAGAAATGCTACAAGAACCACATTCGAACATGATACAGTACTACAATCCACATACTGTTAAAGCTTTGAAATTTTTTCTGCGAAAAGCATTAACAAATCGAATTAAAATTAAATTCTCAAACAAGATCAAACTTAGACGCTACATCAATAAAATCACCATCTATACCCAAAATGAGAGGCTAGGAACTAACAAGCAAGAGAAAAGTGGAACAGTGAATATGAAGAGCTAAAACAAGAAAGATGAAGCTAAAACGGTGAGCTAAACAGGGATACAACTCGAAACAAAATGACAGCATCACTTCATTACAGGAAAATCCTACGGCCTTCAAGGCTTTCTACAGCACATAGTCCCACCAACATCACAATTCCATAACTACACTAAAGAAAAATGGAAGTTTACATGCTATTATAGTGACTGAAAAATTAAAAAGGGGAGGGGGTTTTACCTTTCGCGGGGCAGCAAAACGGGACTACGAGCCTCGTTGGAACCACCGATAAAACCACTATTAATCAAAGCCTTAAGCTCAGAAAATGAGACTTACAAAGACCCGATTAGAAAATTTTAAACTTGAGGGATCCTACTTTCAATTCGGAATTCCCTCTTTTTGCTCAGAATTTGCTTTGATTCCAAGACTTTTGCTCAATGATTTTTCAACCCTCGAGACTTGGCCCAATAGTGAAAACAGTAAAGGTATTTATAGAATGAAAATTCCATGGATTTTGGGTTTGCAAGCGATTTGGGGCTATCAAATTGTAGGGATTTTTTGGGAAATTCACTCAAAGGATAATGCTGAGCTGTTGGATTGTACCATTTTGGTACGAACTTGAGGAATTTTCAGAATAAAAATTGAAAAATAAAGAGGATAATTTTGAGTGGAGAACCTGGAAGCTTCCACGAGATTCCATCTCGTGCCAAGTACGCGAACTCGTACGAAATTGAAGAGGAGGGAGCGAGAATGTGACGTCGACATCGTTTGGGAGAGATGAGGGAGTCGTTTTGTGAAGTTGTTGTTGTTGTTTGTCGATATTGAGGTGAAAAAGAAGAGTTATAAGGAGTGTTGGGCCGGGTTGGTTGATGTTGGGCTTTGGTAAAGATTTAGGGAATGGGCCTGGGGCGGCTGAAATTATTGTTGGGCTGGTAGTGGGGCTGCAGCCCAAGGAATAGGGGGCTAGATAATTTAAAGGGAGATGGGTTGGG
This sequence comes from Capsicum rhomboideum, assembly GCA_031232105.1. Taxonomy (NCBI): domain Eukaryota; kingdom Viridiplantae; phylum Streptophyta; class Magnoliopsida; order Solanales; family Solanaceae; genus Capsicum; species Capsicum rhomboideum. The sequence continues at coordinate 34,536,602 of CP124711.1, read as the reverse complement.
TAGATTAAATCAAAACTCGATACGAATTATAAATAAATTTCACCCCGAGCTTCTTGATTTAATAAAATCAAATAGGTATTTATTGAATGAATTATTTTAAGAACAAATTATATGTTTAAATCAAAATTCACCCACTTGAATTAATTTTCAAGACGAGTTTTGATTAAAAGCCGATTTGATAAAATAGTTATTAAGTAACAAAAAATTATATAATCATGTATATAGAAATACAGAAGTGTATAATCGTCACTCAAATAACAAAATTAACTTAGATAAATTTTATAGAAAATGTTTATCCAGACAAAACTAATATTTTAATTTTATTTAAAACCGAAGAAACTCAGGATTAAATTTAGTTGGGGAGGGCAAAAATTAGGTGTCAACACTTGGTATGGGAGTTCTTGTTACCTCGGTATAAATCCTTTCACTCCATCACTATATGTGCCCTCACATTTAGCTGTATCTCTTGCATAGAATAGGCCACAACCAGGGCCCGAGGATAGGTCACGTCAAAAGTGTTGCCCGATGGATAAATCTTTTGGGTAACTAGGTTTAGCCAACTCCGAGCATAAGCTATGAAATATGTGCTCCTGATCCCATCAGTAGTGGGCCAATATATTCGGTCCTTGTCCTCCTCCACAATCAGCATATTCTGCAGCCACTTCATGTCCATCTCCAGGGCCTTAGCTATGTACCCGACATTGTAGACGTTCAGCATCCCGAGCACCTCATTTATAGTAGCAGCATCCACGAAGACATCTACCCCCTAATGCAGATGGTGGGGTTAGGGTCGTCCCAAAGTACGGTATGGAGTATGGCATAGAACTCCCTAACCTAGCCCAAAAACCCAAACGAAGGAGCCTCCACGAGTGGCATCCAACCAAACTCCTAAAGCCGATTGAATAATTTAGGCACCTTGGTTACCACCCCTTTCATCACAAATCCCCGCTCATAAACAAACCCAATCCTCTGATAATCCCAAAATCTTTCCAGACAGTTCTCATTGGTAAATCTCATAAAGGCGGGAGCATCTTTTTGGTTTCCAGCCATTGGGGTAGTAAATCTGTAAATAATCGAAGGCAAACAAGGTAGAACTCATAGAGATATCAAGGGAATCAAAATTCAAAAAAAATCCAATCCTAGATTTAGGTTGGGAGGCTACTGCTGTAGCCTCCTGCTATAGAGGGTTGTATCTCGCTACCATGGGACCGCTATAGTGGGAATATTCCTTCTATAGCAGAGTCTCCATAGCAGGATGAGGCCGCGATAGCGGCCTTCATCATCCCCGAGCTTTAAGGGTGCGTCAATAGTGCCCCTTGAAGAAAAGTCCCATTTTCGGCATTCCAACCCCAGATCAATGCAGGGGAAGTGTCCTAGAACTAGTATTGTCACAACCCAATTTCTCAGGTCATGATGGCACCTACTTCAACCCACCAGTAGGTAAGCCAAGCCATAGCCTGAAACGATAAGTAATGGGCTAACGGGTAAAAGATAAAGGGGAAACAAGAAGGAAACCAACAACAACAGTAATATAAGCGGAACAAAAGAGATATACATAGATATAACATGTTGTACAAGAGAGGGAGAGGACAAAATGAAGAAAATAAATCCCTCCCAAGACCTGGTAAGGTCGGTACTAGAGCTACTATGACCAAAAACAAGAGTACTAGACAGTATCCAAAATATACATATATACACAGTAGTCTCAGAAATACAAAAGACTGTAACTGAAATAGGAGGAGGATCAACTTCGGACTCTAGAAAGCTCACCCTATCTTCGGATCAGTAGCACGGCCTGAGGATAACCTCGACGCTGATGGCTCATACTTGGATCTGTATCAGGGAAAAGATACAAAATTGTAGTATGAGTACCAAAGCAATAGGTACTCAGTAGGCATCATCGGTCGACTGAGCTCAAATATAATAAAAGCATAATAAGGTGCGTAAGTGTAAGTTAAGTCAACAGTAACATGGGTAGAAATGTAAATATATATTGTACTAAGCCAGTGCAATAAAGGAAATAAATAACTTAGAAATAAGAGAAATGAACTAACTAGAACCTAACTGGTCCCCCAGAATCCCAGAAGGTACACACAAGAAGACAATTAACCCTACCGAGCCACTATAAGCCGGTGGGTACAAACAAGAAGAAACTAAGGTAAGAAACATAAGTAACCTATAGCTGAACGGATCTCAAGTAATCTTCTAATCCCAAATATATGATGAAAAATCTGGGTATGTGTCGGGCTTGAATCGAAACCAGTGGATAGTAACAAGAGGCTCAACACCGAGCTCGAATCGAAAGTAGCAGATAATAATAAGAGGTCGAATGGTGTATACATAACAGAACCCAGTACCACTGCCATAACTCCTAGTAACAACCATAATTATCACCAGAACATCCCAACAGTACTCATATATAGATGCCAGACTCAAACCAAACCTCATAGTAATCACACAGTAACCAGTAACAGGTGAACCTATAAGAGACCAACCTCAACCGTAAATTGATGCCAACTCATATCGAAACTCATAAATAGTGACCATAACCATAACTGTAACCGATGCCAATATTGTGCCAGAACGCATAGTAATAACAATAACGCATATGTCGAACTTGAACCAGAATTGAAATGCATTTATATAAATATAAGCATAACTACCTAGCGGAAAGAAATTCAAGGGTTTCAAGCCTATCTCAAAACCATAAAGTCATAAAACCAATCTCGGGCGGTTAAGTCCACTAAATCAAGGTGGGTCCCAAATACTAGGTCAAAGAGGTGCGGTCCAAGATCAGTTACTATTCTACCCGAGGAAAAAAGGCTAAAACAGGCCATAAATTTGAGTCAAAGTCAAACCCAACCCAAGGTACTAGCCTAAAGTAGTATCCAGGAGTCCAACAAAGCCTAAAAGAGCTTTATATCAAATATACTATCTAAAAAGGGTAGTAGGGCCTACTATGGGGTCCCGATAACCCAAGCCAGGTCAGAACCTACCCGATTCTAGTCTAAGGCTTCCCGTTCCCATCTTAAGGTACTAAAGCACTAATATTAGTCCTAACGGATGATAATACACTATGCTAAGGGAGAATGGGCCCAAAATCTACCCAAAAGGGGCCTTAATCGGCCAAATAAGGCATAAAAGTACTAAAACAATAACTAGGCTAAAACTACCTTCCCAAGACTAGAACAATAGTACACTAATACCATAATTAAGATCAATCTAAAAGAAGGGTAAGCCAACCCTACCTGGACGCCGTCGAACGTTTGTCGAATCCTCTATACCGAAGCTTTCCCCTTTCGAGAGGCCTCCAAAAGTTGTCGCACTATCAAAACAATGATTCATGCATCAAGAAGAGAAAAATGATACCTATATTGTGTATAAACACTCCAGGTCAGAAATTGGATTAAAAATCCCATGCAGGACCCACTTATGAAATCATAAAATTAAAACCGTCACAACATCCCACGCAGCTCAAGGATCAATTGCCACATAAAATTTGGCTAGATCTGAGCTCAACAGTCCAAAAATCAGTCCTAACATAAATTGAGAATTAAAGAAATGAACCCGGGAAAATAAGCTAGAAATTAAGCAAAATTTACGGATATTACAACGATCACGAGGCCAACAACACGTCCCTACACGAATCCCCGCACCAAAATATGATTACCTCGCATTTTTAGAGTTTAAAGTGTCTAAAATGGAGTATTTTACACTTGGTATAATCTGGAAAATGAAGGAGACTTACATATATAAAATGTCAGCGATGACCGCTTTAGCGGCTAAATGACCGCTAAAGCGACCAGGCTCAAGCTGGCCAGGCTCCACTAAAGTGGTCCAGGGCTGCTTAAGCAGCTGCCTCTAAAGTGGTGCCCATCCGCTAAAGTGGTCCTTTGGCCACTAAAGCGGTTGCGCCAAATAACTTGGCACCAGTCAAGTTCAACAAGTCCCAACGGACTCCAACTGGGTGCTTGGAATTAGTTTAAAATCCTGTGCTCATAAACGGACTATGCTACCCTACCAAATTCGGCATTTTTGACTCAAAAGCATCATCAAAATTTCCATCTGGGGTCATTTTGATAAAAAGTGGGCCCCACACATAAGGGGTTGTTTTAGCCAAATTCCACCCAATAGCCCAAAATGAGTTTGGAAGCCTCGGGACCCGAACCAAAAGTCCTCCTAGCCTAAAATCGACATTCCAGAGCTAATGAGACTGTCAAAAATGGAATCCGAGTATGTTTACCTTAGGTTTTGGTCCAAGACCCATTTCTTAACTTTAAAAGCTCTAAAACAGGGAAATGGCTCTAAAAAATAAATGAACTGCCCGATAACCGAAATGTCAGTCCCAGTAAGTCATAAATGACTTGGGGAAGATGTGGGAAATATCTAGATGCAAAAAAGGCATAAAAACATAGAAAATGACCTAGAGGGTCATTACAAGTATATGCAAAAATTCGGGTATGATAACTCCTAAAACATGCTCAAATCATCAAAACAAAACCAAGAATAACCTTTCATATTTTTCACTATTTTAAGCCTCATTGGTCCATGAATCCCGTAATTCTTACGCCCAGAATGCTATAGAAGCATTGTAAACGTAAGAGAAGCAACCATGCTTCAACATTTTGCCCAAATCAGGCCCTAATTTCAAATTCAAAAACCAATCCCAAAACCTATTCTATTTCTATGAATTCAAGCGTAAATTATGCAAAAAAGTGAGTAACAAAGTAAAGTGTTGAAGTTTACTAATAACTACCTTAATTCCAATGTCGGGAGTCAGGTGATCGGGAAGGGGAGGGGAGTTTCCGGGAGTAAAAGAAAAGAAATGAGCGTGAAACCCATTTCTCCTATTTTTTGAATTGTTCCATCCCGCTATAGCAATGTCGCTATGGAGGGAATATTCCCACTATAGCGGGATCCAGTCTCTTGAAGTGCGAAAAAATTTTCATCTGTTGTGTTTTTTATTTTATTTTCTTTCCGATATATTGGCGAGGCCCCAGATACCTTGGGTACTCAAAAACATTTTGCTCCAAGTAATCTCGTACAATTGGTACGTGTGAAAATTTCTTGAAGGAGCGGACTAGTAATAAAGTGCGGCTCAAAAAACTTAGCATGTCAGTGGTAAGGGACTCAGCGACCCAGGTAAAAGTTGTAATTGTATAATCATTGAGGGGACATTAATGTCCAAGTGGGGTTCATTCCGTCCTCTTGCTATCGTGATTGTTTGGAGATGAACGATGGGTAAATTGGTATTTATCGTAATAACTTATTTCATCATTACTAAAGGCGTCTCGTCTATGAAAACGGGGTTTGGGTATTTTTGAAACTATGGTCTCAAACTAGTACGGATTAACTTAGCAAAAAATTTTAGAATTTAAAATTTTGGATTCGGTTAATGTCATCCCGCTATAGCGGGAATTTTTCGGCTATAGCGGAACTGTGGTAACGGTCAATCGGCTGCTATAGAGATACATCAAAGGCAGAAAAAGAATATTAATTTTCCTTCTCCTCTTGAGTTGCAAAAGGATAAATGGGGCTTCTAAAAAAAACCTACGGTTGCCTCATGGCCATGGAGGAATGGAGAGGGGGAAATATACTTGAATAGGGTAAAACCTATGGTTTTCTCATGGATTTCAAGCTAGAAATCACTAGCACGAAGTCAAAGCTCGCTTTCGTGCCTCCGTAGCAGCTGTTTGGCGTCCAAGTAGGCTAGGTTTAACTGAGTAGTTTAGACCTGGGTTAAAAAGCATAGGCATGACAAAGATTGATGGGAGATTCCCGCTATAGCTTGTGCTATTGAAATCTGTCACTAATTAAAAAGCATAGGCATGACATAGACTGATGTCATACGGGCACGGTGTTGGTATGGATAAAATGGTAAAATTTGGCTGCTTGTATGTAAATTTGATGTTACATGTGCTATTGAAATCTTTCACTAATTAATTTGTATTGTTATTGATGTTAATCACTTTTGAATATTTAAAATGGTGTTGTACCCGAAAAATGGTATAGATCCTAATAAGTGCCTAATTAGAGGTGGTTTGTGGTTGGTGTTGGTGGATTTTGAGGAACCCATGGGGGTTAGGGTTAGTGGATTCCAAAGAATCTATGGTGGTAACAAAGGAATGGCAGTCGTGGACTTGGTATAATTGTTATAATGGACGGTTAGACGTACTAGGGTGTGAATCGTAGAGGTGCCCTAGACTGCGTAAGTCCTAGCTAGCATTTTAATGAATATGCGGATTGTAGGTAATGGTTTGATGTAGCTTAAACCAACTTGATATATATCTGCATGTTAATGGTTCCTTCGTATACTTGTTCCAATGCATGTTCAAAGTGAATAAATAGTTCAATGATATCCTAAGTGTTAATCACATGCAATGAGGTTATATGACATAACTTGTTGATTGTACAAGTGTAGTTGTTGTTTTCATTGTGGTTGTGATTGTTGTGATATCATATTGATTATTGTGGGATGTACCAGTATTTGGACATCTTCACGGGATCTGCTGATATAAGGTTGGTAGGCCCTAGATGTATGGGATTTGGTATATAGACAAGAGCTAGTTCCCTGTAGGTCATGGCTAGTGGGCGATCATAAGATCCTTAGCATGTGTGTACAAGGTATTGGTGAGTGTGACGGTTCCTTGTGTGAATCGGGTTTATGTGTTGACTTGTTATGTTTGGTTCCTTATGTGGACCGGGTTTAATTGTTGACTTGTTATATTTGAGTTCCTTGAGTGAACTGGGATTTATGGTTATGGTCACATTGTTATTGGATTAGATCCTTGAGTGGTCTGAGCTAAATTACAAATGATTGACATATCTCTTTTATTGTCTATTTACTTATGTATTTGAGACAAGGTGTAGCATATTGTTATTGAGTCATGGTTTGTTGACTTGGTTGGTGCTGGTGGTCAGAGTCTTGACTTGAGTTGTTATCTGTATTGACTTGTCTTGGCTAGATTTTGTGGTTTGTTTGAAAAGGCTAAGTATTCATATTCGAGTTAAGCTAATTGAAAGGTGTCCATGGTTGTGCTTGTGGCATGATTATAGTCTTTGATTTACCGGTTAATATGGTTGAGATTGGGATAAGCAGAGTGTTGCGTTCTTGCTATTAAATTTCTCATAGTCTTATTTAAAAATCCCTAACTAGGCGGGTGTTAATGCATAACCAGGGTAATGGAATATGAATAAGTGTTACGTAAGAATCTGACTGACGGGTTGCTAAGGGTTGGGAACCAATAACGTTAGGAATGGTGGAGTTCATATTAAAGGGGTGTTAAGTCCTGATTTGACTATACATATAGTGGGAATGTAGTAAATTAGAGTTGAACTTGGTGTGGGAGTTTACTTATGGATGGTAAGAATAAGAAATGAAAAGGAAGGTAAAGAATTAAAGGACGGAGGGTTTTTGACTAAATCAACTCTTAAGTTACATGTTTCTTTTTGGATATTGATGTGATTTAATTTGGGACGATCGATGATGCTTACCAGTACGTGTTATTTGTACTGATACTACTCTTGCTATACCCTTTTTTGGAGTATAGTCTGGTTGTAGGATTAGTAGATGTTTCATACTTGAGGCAATAGAGATCTCCAACAGCTTCTATCATTGTTTCTTACAGTGGAAACTGGGTCATGTATACTGTTCCATATTTTCTCATAGTAGCTCTTGTACTTATTTAGACTAGGTCCTTGGGTAAAGTATTCATTTTGTACTTAAAGGTTGTAAACAAGTTGTAATAAATAACGAATTTAATTATTTCTTAATGACTTCCGCATGTATTTCAAATTGGATTGTAAGGGTTCTCCTATCTAGATAGATTAGAGTAGGTGTTCGTACGATCCGGTTAGTTGGGTCGTGACATTTACACTTCTTCCTGCATCTTTCCCCCATGTCTGAACCATTAGATTCCTCTATCAAATTATAGGCAGGTGGAAGACTTCCAATTAAAGCCCAACTTTATTCAGGAATTTATTGGGTAAATTGAATTACCTAACTCACATAAGGCCAGATCTTTCATTCACCATCCAACATCTTAGTCAGTACATGCAGGATTCAAGAGTCCCTCATTTCACTACAGCTTCGCGAGTTCTTTGTTATTTGTTGAAGGATCTTGGTCTTGGTATTTTTATGTCCAGTTCTTCGTCTTTCAAGTTACTTGCTTTTTGCGATTCTGATTAGGGTACCTATCCAGATTCTCAAAAATCAATCAGTGGCTTTTACATTTCTCTTGGTTCTTCTCCTATTTCATGGAAATCTAAGGAATATGCTTCGATTTCACTCAGTTCAGCTGAAGCTGAGTATAGATCAATAAAACGAGTAGAAGCAGAACTCACCTGGTTGGTTCGTTTGTTCAAAGATCTTACTATTCTGATTTCCTTGTCGGTGCCTCTTCATTTGGATAGTCTAGCCGCCATTCATATTGCTAACAACCCTATCTTTCATGAATGGACAAAGTACGTCGAAATCGTCTGTCACTTCATCGATCAACAGTATCTCATCGGTTTTATTTCTCTTTCTTATGTCTGGTCCTCTTCTCAGCTTATCGATATGTTTATAAAGCCTCTGATAGGTCCTTTTTACCATAGTCTTCTCAACAAGTTGGGTGTTTCTCTTCCCCTCCAACTTGAGGGTGGTGTTGGACTCCATAGCTACATATTAAGAGAACTGTTCATTTGCTTATTGAGAAGAAGAACAAAATTAGCACTAAAGTTGCAAATAGGGTTATGTTGCAAATTGTTCCATCAAACAATGAAGTTTGGGCTACAGATATCATTGGGCCTATTCCTTTTAATTGATATTTGGGCTTCACTCTATTTCCAGAAGTTGTAGATACATCTAGGTTTTTATTTTTTTCCCGTGTATTTGTATTTCCTTGTAATTATCTCTTAGTAGGTTAGAAGGAAACCAATTAGATGTAGACACCTGGCAGGTTAGATTCTTTATTACATGTATAAATACAACACAATTGTATAAAGCTCAGCCATTCAGAAATAAAAGAAGGAAATTTCTACATTGTTTTCTTTAGTTTTTCAGGGGTTAAGGTTACCTGCTCTTGGATTGACTTGAAGGAGATAGAGACGTTTGAGCTCGAAATTCAGCGTATTTGAGGGGATTTCGTAGAGGGAGGGGCTGGTTAGGCAGAGGGTTTGTCTGGTGAGGAGTTATTTGTCAATGGAGTGAGGAAGAAAGAAGAAGAGGAGCGCCTCGTTGGTGTGTACGTGTCTTTCTGGGAAAACAAAAGGGTGGGGCGCGTGGAAGTATTGTTGAAGGAAAAAAATTGAAGGGAAATTGGGCTCGGATTATGTAAGGAAATTTGGGCCTAGGAATTAACTTGAAATTTGGATGATGGTCCAATTTTAATGAAAAGCTAATTAATCCTCTTATAAATTTAAACAAATTAATTTGCGATTCGAAACTTATCGAGATAAATCTATCTTCAAATTAATTAATTGAGCTTCTACATTTTAACAATTTCAAATAATTATTTGGCACAACAATTAATCATTATCATTTTTAAAATAAAAGTATCAATTTACGTCCTAATTTCCAATTTTAATCAATTTTGAGGAAAATATAAGATATAATTAATTCAACAATAATCTTTTTTGGGAGGGAGAAAAATATATTTTCAAATACTTATTAAATTTGAAAATAATATATATCCATATATATATATTATGAGGATGATTACACAAATATATATTTTATTCTTTGAAAAATAGTGAAATGCCCAAAAATTGATTTTAACAAATATTTCTTGATTTCTGCAAAATAATTATCTTAAATTGTTTAAAATTTAGAATCTTAATAGCTAACTTGACCGGGAAGGGTCAAAATTGAGTGTCAACACCCTATTTCAATAACAAAGAATATGCACTAAGAATCGTCCAAATTTGAGTTCTAGAAGCCCAAAAATGGTGGAAACAAGTGAAAAGATCCAGGAAATTATTGTTTTAGTTGCTGCGCCATGTTTGGCGTGATTGCCCAGCCTTATCACAATTGTGCGTGACACGGAACCAATTTCTCAGCAGTGCTTATCCCCTCTTCCCTTGCGTGATCACGTGCCTCTGGAGCCTATAGTGTTGTCCACACCGACTTCTTCTTGTCGATTGCAATCACACCAGACACCAGAAAATCTGGTATTCCAACTTTGATTTCAATACTTGAAACTCATCTGGGATCACCTAAACACAAATCAATTATGCAAATCGATCATAAAACACATTTCGAACCCGTTGAAATTATCAAATCACCATTTCGAGGTCCTCCTAAATAAATGTTGACCGTTGTCGACTCCAAACCATAACAATACTAAAATTTTATCAAAGGATCAAAATAACTCATGAGTGCCTCAAGACCCTTGCAAATCATTCAACCAAGTCACATATTAGCCTCCTTACCTAGTGAAATCATCAGAACTTTAAATCAACCTAATTAATCCTAAATATTGACTTTGGTCAAACTTCTTAATTTTCAAACTTTCAAAACTCAAAATCTCTCCTAAAACACATCCAACCACCTTGAAAATCGTTATTCATCTCCGCAAATCAGAAACATCTAACTAGAGCTATGGGAAGGGTCAAACATGAGAAAAGAAATGAAAATTACAAAATGACCTCGAGGATCGTTACAATTTAAGACTATGTTTTTAAATTTATACTCTTCAAATGTACTTTTTGGTGGGTTTTTTTTTTGGCAAAAACCGACTTAGGAGAAATCAGTTTTTCAAAAAAAAACAAAAAAAACATTAACCTCCGAGATTGCAATTTTTTTTTTAAAAAAAAAACAAACTACCTCCAAAGGTTGATTTGCATTTTCCTGTTTTTTTGCTTTAAAAAATTTTAAAAATACGACCTCTTTTCTGATCAGTTTTTGTAGGTCAATTTTTTGTATTTTTGAATGTTTCAAGAGCTATGGAAATTTATTTCAAAATTATAATACTATTTGTACTAAAGCCTTGGTAATCTTTCAGGGCTTATCAATAATTTATTCTAAAATTACAATACAATTTATACTAAAGTTTTAATGATCCGCCCGCAGTTGTGGTGAGACAAGTCTTCCTTCATCCATTTGACTTCCTTTTTTTTATCCATCTGAACATATCCACTAAGACTTATTTAAACTAGGTCAAGACTAGCAAGCTCCAAGTTCTGATATGTAAGTAATTTTTACTAAATTTATTTAAGCGAAACTAAAAATTAAGATGCTACACTTATTAAGAAAAAATAAATAAAAAAAATAATTTTATTATATTACTATTTGAATAATAAATTTAATATTTAAAAAAATATATTGGAAAAGGATTGTAGTTAATTATAAAAATAAATTAGAAACTAAGTGATTAATCATCTCTTGATTTTTTAATCTGAATAAATAAAAATAAACATTTATTTTTAATATAGTGGACAAGTAAAAATGAATAAAAAGAGTAACAGGGGAAATCTTAGTAGCTTAATTGGTTAGTTACCTGAACTTCTATCTAGGTGGTGAGAGTTCGATATCCCACATTATAATCTGCTCCCCTATTCCCTTTCCCCTACCCCCAATTTAAAAAAAAAAAATGAAGAGAGTAACACAACAGTATCATATTCGTGCAAATCGCCCCGTTCAAGAGTATCAGAGGGCCCACTATCTTGATTGGGAGTGAGCTCGACATCACATATTTTCACAAAGATGCAACAGAATTAAATATGGGAAAATTTCAATTATATACAGAAAAATAAAATATTTACAAAAAAAGTAGCCCACTTTTCATTTACAGAAAAAATAGCCAAAAAGGGTCATGGGCTCAACAAAGCTCAATTTGGCCCAAGGACATTAGGCCATTTATGCTTCTTCTTTTTTTAAGCGTTAATTTTTAAAAAAGAAAAAAAAAAAAATTTTGCTCTTTTTTTTTCAAACATTTTCCGTGCAATTTTTTTTCATGTATCAATACTGTATACATGGTGTATAATCATGTATATATGATGAACAAATAATTATGTAGTGTATATATAATATATCGATATTGCATAAATAGCTATGTAGTGTATATGTAATGTATCGATATTGTATAAATAGTGCATAAATGTGTATCGACATTGTATAAATAGCGTATAAACGTTTAGAGATACTGTATAAATAGTGTATAAACATGTATCGATATTGTATAAATAATTATGTAATGTATCGGTATTGTATAAATGGTGTATAAACATGTATATATGATGTACAAATAGTTATGTAGTGTATATGTAATGTATAAACAAGTATATATGATGTACAAATAGTTATGTAGTGTATATGTAATATATCGATATTGTATAAATAGTTATGTAACGTATCGACATTGTATAAATGGTGTACAAGAGTGTATTAATATTGTATAAATAATATTTAGATTAGACGTGTATCGATATTGTATAAATAGGTATGTAAAGTATTGACATTGTATGAATGGTGTATAATCATGTATCGATATTATATACATAGAAGTCGCATATTTCTTCAGTGAAAATGCAGCTACACATTTCTTTATTTGAGAGTAACTCTTTGGTTTTAACCTTCCTATCTCATTTTTAATGATATGATCTTACAAAGCTAACATGACATATTAAAGAACACAAGATTTTAAGGAGATAAACCAGACATGCTTGATGCTGCACGAAAACCTTGCAAGTTAGAGAAGTATTTATACTGTAACGTGTCAGAACTTTCAGAAGAATTCAGCAACCAATATGAGATCAAAAGCACGACCTTTCAGAATAAGCCATTTAACTGTAAACACCATGTTAAGTTGTTAACCATGAGAGCAATTTGTTAATCATGTTAAGTTGTTATCAACAACAATTTCTACCACCCCTGGAAAACTGAGCAGTTGGCCAATATTGCCTGCGCGAGTTTCACTTTTTTTAGTATAATATATTTTCAAAGTTATGGAGATTCAAAGACTTTCTTCATCGGAGTAATAGTGATGGAAGAGACACTTTCGTGTTCTTAATACCAACAACTCCGGCGAAAGTTGATCGGAAGGAGGAGATGGCGTCATCGGAGAAGAAGATTTCCGGCGAAGTTGAAGTCTTCGCTAGAAAAATAACGAAGAAGAAGAAGAAGGTTGTGAAGAAGAGTGAAGGTGTATTAGCTCATGAAGCTTATATGAAGAGTAAAGCTAAAGCTGAAGATCGCCGGCGATCGTATTTACCTTACCGACCGGAGCTCGTCGGATTTTTCACAAATGCTAACGGTGGATTAACGAGGAACGTACATCCATTCTAAGGGAGTTACCCGGATACGGTGGAGGGAAATGTTGGAAAAAAAAAGTTTAAAAGAGATTGAAGTAGTGTGTAAGAGAGAATTGATAATAAATGTGTTTTATTACAGAAAATAGACAACATAGGTTATTTTGGGTAATTTTTGTAAAGTTGGGCTATTTTATTTGTAAATAATTGTAGTGGACTGACATTCTGCATAATTTTCCCATTAAATATCATAGAATCAAAAAAGGATAAGGAGAGAGTAGAGAGCAATTGTTTTTTCTATTAGGAGCTAGACATTTGAGCCCATGTGACTACGATCCAATATATATTATTCTATTTATTTTAAAATAAATAATAATTTAGTTTTTTATTTTATTTCTAAATAAATGATATTTTAAATAATCAAACTTAATAAAATAGGTAATAAATCTATTTAATCTTTTGAAAAATATTTTTTAAAAAAATAATTTTCATCAAAAACAACTTCCTACCGAACACACCCATAATCTAATGAAGCTCTAGCAGATGCGTAATTAATAACATTAGTACTATATTTTTAAGCAATGTGGAAAAAGTTGTTTAGCTCAAAAATTGTTAATTAATATAGAAAGAAAATTGTTTACGGCTTAACGTTATTACTTATAAAATAAAACATTGTTTGAAATTTAGAAATTTAATAAATACTCAAAAAAACATAAAAGTGTGCTCTCCTTATCACAATTTATTTGACATGAGTCCATGACTACTTACAAAGTCAAAGAATCGTTTGATACTTTGATTAAATAGTATTTTCTAAATACTGTATTGTGCAATATTTCAATACTTTTAGGACCCGTTTGATTATAAATATTATTTATTTTAATTCAAAATACGTATTCACTTTATTTCGAAATTCTTATTTGACCATAAAAATATTAAATACAACTTGAAGTTATTTTTGGGATTTTGAAAAACACCTCTAGAGGTGTTTTCACTTTATTTGGTTTCAGTTTTTCAACTTTTTAATTTTTTTTTCAAAACAAATTCTAAGTTTTTTATTTTCATAAAATAACCCCATTTAATTATATATTGCATGTTTAATTTTTATTTTATTTTAAAAAAATAGATATATTTGAATTCTAAATATGAATTTCAAATACTATGGCCAAACACAACTTTAAATTTATTTTCAATTTCAAAAATTTCAAACAAAGTGAATATATTTCGATTTTCATAGACAAAGCCTACTTACTTTTACTTCATTTTTCTTTTTGGTCGAGAAAACTTAAGTTTATCAATGATCTCATTTCTCAAATTGATCTCGACCACTATAAGGGGGGTGATGCCTCTATCAATTGATGACATTAGCATGATGCAGAATTTGTAAAGCATTTTAAGGGACCTTGGAATTGGATATATTTGCCAAATTATATATGAAATAACTTGTAATAAGTTAGTAAAGTTGGTGAAAAATTGACCCAGATTAAGCATAAAAGTGAAGCAAGCATGTTGACCCCAATCTCTTCAATATTTTCATATTATTACCCTGTAACAAAAGAGGGAATGTTTGAGGAGCTTAGGGTCAAGTTTTTAAAATAATAACTAAGCTCCTCAAAGTCCCGCTTATTACTATTTTGAGAATTTTAAAAATAACAATTAAGCACTTCAAAGTTTCATTTATTAGTATTTTTAGAGACCTCTCTAGAAGTATTTATATTTATTTAAAATTTACGTTAAAAAATACTATAAATTACAATAATTAATTTTAAAATATTTAAAGGGCATAGTAAAAAAAATGATTAATTCTCGAAATTCTATCGGTGCCGCATAAATTGGGACAATTATTTGAAAATAATATAAAAAGTACTATAAATCATAATAATTAACAACTTAAAATATTTAAAAGACATATAAAAAATGAAAATGAGAGGAGCTTAGGGTCAACTTTCAAAAATTACAATAAGCTCCTCAAAGTCTCACTTATTATTATTTGAGGAGCGAGAGGAGCTTAGGGTCAAGTTTCAAAAATGACAACTAAGCTCCTCAAAGTCCCACTTATTACTATTTGAGGAGTTTCAATAATGACAACTAAGCTTTTCAAATTCCCACTTATTACTATTTTAGGACTTCTCCAGAATTACTTATATTTATTTAAAAAATTACTTATATTTATTTAAAATTTACATAAAAAATACTATAAATTACAATAATTAATTTTAAAATATTTAAAGGGCATAAAAAAGATTGATTCTCGAAATTCTATCGGTGCCGCATAAGTTGGGACAATTATTTAAAAATGATATAAAAAATACTATAAATCATAATAATTAACAACTTAAATTATTTAAAAGAAATATAAAAAAAAATGAGAATGAGAGGAGCTTAGGGTCAACTTACACAAATTACAAATAAGCTCCTCAAAGTCCCACTTATTACTATTTGAGGAGCTTAAGATCAGTCTGTGAAATTACCCTTTCACCCTTCTACTTCTCCAGAATTATTTATATTTATTTGAAATTTAAGTAAAAACAAATAATGAATCACAATGATTAATTTTAAAATATTTAAAAGACATAATAAAAAAAATTGACTGATTCCCAAAATTCTATCGGTGCCGCATAAATTGGGACAATTATTTTAAAGTGATATAAAAAGTGCTATAAATTACAATAATTAAGAATTTAAAATATTTAAAAGACATAAAATGTTCGGTTGGCTCTCAGAATTCTATCATAATTACATAAATTAGGACATAAGAAGTAACATATATTATTTAAAAATTAAGTAAACAGTACTATAAATCACAATAATTAACAACATAAAATATTTGATACGTGAAAACATAAAGTAGCTTAGGGTTGAAAAGCAAATTGACTCATTCACCCTTCTATTTTTATTTTGTGGCTATATATAAAGTAGTAAATATTAGTGAAATCCAATTCATGTGATTTGACCAAAGAAATCGATAATTTTTCTCTTCATTATTAATTGCGTCTACTTTTTGAGATTTGTGTCTTTCAAAGATGTAAACAGAGAATTAGATTATTTTCATTCAACATGGTGTTTCTCTTTTACACATCAAAAAGAACAAAAACAAAATCAAAGTTTTTTAATTCAAGTTTTTCCACAAAAATTAAATACTTCTATTAAATAACAAAAATTATGTAAAAAGTAATATAAATTACAATACTGAACAAATCAAAATATGTAAAAGGCATTAAAAAAATGATTGGCTCTTAAATTTCTATCAGTGCCACACGTAAAAGTACTATAAATCACAATAATTAACAACTTAAAATATTTAAAAGGCATATTAAAAATTTGGTTGATTCTTCAAATCCTATCAACGCCAGATAAATTGATGTAGAGGAAGTAGCATATATTATCTGAAAATTATTTAGAAAGTACTATAAATCATAATAATTAACAACTTAAATATCTAAAAACTATATTAAAATTTAGTTGACTCTCTGAATTCTATCAGTGCCACATAAACCGAGACAAAGAGAGTATCATATATTATCTAAAAATTATGTAAAAAAAAAAATACTATAAATCACAATAATTAATAACTTAAAATACTTAAAAATTATACAATAAATTTTGATCGAGTCTTAAAATTCCATCTATGTAACATAAATTGGGCCATAACAAAAATTATGTAAGAAATACAATAAATTATAATACTAATTAATAATTTAAAATATTTAAAATCATACAAAAAATTAATTGACCGTCTAAATTTCATTTGTGTTGCATAAATTCGGACCAAGAAAGTAACATATATCACGGGCTCTCCGTATCTAGTTTCTATATAAGAGAAAATTTGGGTTGTTTTGAAAACTATTTTATTGCATTTTAATAAGGAATAACTAATAAAAAGAGAGTTATTGTGGTTTATTTTACTTGTATCAAATCAAAGTTGGAGACATGATCCAAGTATGAGTTGGAAGATGCATTTCTTTAATTTATTAAGGTTAGAATAGTGATATCATGAAACTATTGAACATATAGAATATTATGTGAATTTGTTATAGTTATCATACTTATGGATTGTCATGACAGGCACATATATCCTTTCTAAAGGAATACCTCCTTATATAAATTGATTTACTATGATTATCTCATAAATTAGTGTGAATATATATATATTAATTATAATTTAGTAATAATATTTATATAAAAACATATGCAATATATTTATTGAACCAATGTAAACACGGAATAGGGATCAGTAATTACTTTGATATAAATTTATATTCTTCGATTTTATTATTAATATTAGTAAAATTTGCTCTTGCTAAATAGAACACGACAATCAACTTCAGATAGAATAAGTATAATTTCACATCGTTATCAAATATTTGTGAAATGCTACTTATTCCTTATGGTCCAATTGAAAAATAAAGTAGCTATTTAAAACAAAAGGTAAAAGTTAAATAGACCCCATTCTCACAACATTCCTACTAATCAATTGGCACAAGAATATATATACCGTCATTCCTTTAGAAGTAAAAATTGATTCCATGAATTAATTGAGACTAAAAAACCAATATATGTTGGGTCCGTGCTGGTACGGACTCCCCTATCTAGTTCTACTTACTCATAAGAGGGAGTTAACCTACTTAAGCAGGCACGAGGTCAAAATGTGTGCTTAATGTAATTTCAATTTAAGTGAGGTTAATTTGGTCATTTTGTATATTTTTCGATGCTCCTTGTGTTTGTACGAACTGCATCACTGCATTTTATGAACTCAAAACGACGAAAAATCCAAGAGACTTTCACTTAATTGCCGTGTATCTCCCACCTTTTGCTAAATGGGCCAGGAGGGTATTTGTGTATATGTGTTAAAATTGGAGCACTGTGGTTGGCTGTAGAAGAAATCTTATGCTACCTTACACCATAATTATTTGTGCAACCTTGACCAAATTGTCCCTATGCTTATCCCAACGTGATTGTGCTACGTGGATGGAATTGAAGGTGTTCATGAGACAAGTCATTTCTCATGGGACCCACATACATATATTTTAAGGATTTAAGGATCTATTTTTAGATTTTTTGTGGCTATTTAACTTACATAGGAGGACATGCAAATAGTTATGAACAATTAAAAGTACAGAATAAAATGACAGAAAAGGAATAAACAACTACTACCACCCAAACCTCATTTAAAAATGTAAAAATCAATAAAGGTTTTTTTCCTTAATGTGTTGACATTTGGACACAAAGAAATGTGAAACTATTTTAAAAAATAGTACAGTATTTGAATTTTAGTTAAACATGACATTTTAAAGTTAAAATTAGACATTTTTAAATATAAGTTGAAACTAAATTAATGTTATTGGAATTGGGATAGAGGGAGCAACATATATTATGTGAAAATAACATAAAAAAATACTGTACGTATATCAGTAATTAACAACTTAAAATAGCTAAAAAATATATATAAAAAATTCGATGTACTCTCGAAATTTCATTTGTACCACATAAATTGGGATAGGTGAAACAACATATATTATGTGAAAAATTACGTTAAAAAGTACTATAAATTACAATAATTAACAACTTAAAATATTTTAAAAACATATGAAAAAAAATTAATTTACTCCAAATTACATTTGTATCACGGAAAAAGAAGGAATAAAATATATTGGGCCCGTGTTGGCACGGGTTCATGTATCTAGTTCTACTTATATATAAATGTGGTAGAGGAACGAACCAAGCTGCCACTTTTGTACTAAAAGAAGTATCAGTTGTACCTCAAAGTGGGCCCATTCTATATACTACTCCCTCCATTTCTCCCAGCACCAATGTTTGTACTAACTGAAGTATAGGTTGTACCTCAAAGTTATACCCCTAATCAAATTGTATACCTCTTTTCAAATCAATAATAATTACATTTATTGAATAAGGGCATGATAATTAACAATTTAATAACAATTGAAAATATTGACTCTCGAAATTCTATTTGTACCACATAAATTGCAACAAAAACAGTAACATAGATAAAAGTACTATAAATCAACAACTTAAAACATTTAAGAAAAAAAATATAAAAAATATAGTTGACTCACAAAATTTCATATGTGCAACATAAATTGGGACAAAGAAGGTGACATATGTGTCAAATTTATGTAAAAATACAACAAATCACAATAATTAACAATTTGGTCCGAATTCCATCTATCACATAAATTAAGATACAAAAATTAATATAAATTACTTTGTCTTCTCCTTTTACCACGTGTATAAGCATATCAATTCTTATACCGATTCACTACTTATTTGTCTTAATTTTTTAGTCTTTTATCTATTTAAAAATTACAAAAAAACTACTATAAATCATAATAATTAACTATTTAAAATATCAACTATCAAAATTTTATTTGTACGACATACATTGCGACAAAAATAGTAACATAAATTATTTGAATATTACATAAAAGTACTATAAATCAACAACTTAAAATATCTAAGAAAAAATTTGTACCACACAAATTGCGGCAAAAATAGTAACATCAATTATGTGAATATTAGATAAAAGTACTAGATATCAACAACTTAAAATATCTAAGAAAAAAACATATAAAAATATAGTTGACTCACAAAATTTCATATGTCCAAGTCCAATATAAATTGGGAAAAAGAAAGTGACATATGTGTCAAGATAATGTAAAAATACTACATATCACAATAATTAACAATTTAGAATATTTTAAATACATATAAAAATTTGGTTTGATCCAAATTCCATCTATCACATAAATTGAGATAAAAAAAATAATATAAATTACGCTTGTGCGTTAGCACGAGCTCCTGTATCTAGTCTATATAGAAGTGGAAACAATGACCTGCTTGAGGTCAACATAACTGCTTCAGCAGGGGCATTTTGGTACCTTTTTTGAACACCGCTTAGATAAATTGAGATAAGTATCACAAAATTTTTATTATTTTTATCGAATGTCTGCTTCTACCCTGCTTCTTCCGAATTTTTGCCTATGTGTCTCTCTATTTTCTCCTTCGGCTTCTCCATTTATCTTTGTTGTTTCCCTTCAAAACTCATCTGCAATTGCAAGTGCACGTGCTGATGTTTTCCCATTTAATTGTTATTTCCCGATGAGTTTTCTTTTTCTTGACCTGTATTTCTCTATCAATTAGACTTTAAATTAGTTCAACATGTTTTTGTTCTTTAAGTGTTTGATATAATTCTTCTATGAATTAGACTTTAAATTAGGTTCTATTATTACCGATGGATTTAGTTCTTTCTTCTGATTAACAATGTATTTTCCTATATTTTTAAGTGAGTATATTCCTTAATTCAATAAATCTTTCTTCGAAATCGATAGTCAATCCTATTTGCGATAGCGGTAGCTGACAATTGAATCTATTTTAACCATTATTTTCATATCCGTAATAGTGCAAAAAGAAGGTCCGGCTCCAAGTTGTTCAAGAACAGCTTTCTTCATGCAGCGTGACACGTCTATCTTTGATACTCATCAATCAACTTAATGTCTATGATTGTTAGTTATTACTGTGAGTCAATTCTACTCACTATGACTTTGTTGCTCCCATGTTATGATGATCTTGTAGATGCTACATGTTTTTATTGTTAGCTGAATAGAAAGACACAAAATTATTCTGCTGCTGAATCTCCTTAAAGGCACTCTTACTCATTTTGCTACCTTAGACTGATGGAAAAGAGAATCCAAAGTTCGATTTTCATAGGTATCAAGAGAGTTGTTGGAATTAGGTGAATTATACAATAAAACGTCCAATCAAGAAGGATGTGACACCATGTCCGATGGGCAAGAAACTACGGCAGTTAAGAAAAGTTATATTGCTGATCGTATGTACTTCAAAGACTCAACACTACTGTCCTTCCTATTGACATCCTATTAAGGTAATTTACTCACTTCTACTCTGTTACAATAATAGTACTTGTTTGCAAAGTTCAACCATGCAAAAAAAAGTAACATGAAAACTGAATCATTGCTACTTAATGTTGAAACATGAAATTGACATTCTATGAAAACTTACTACTTGGATTCAGACTTCTATTCACAGGAAAAAAATAATTTTATAAGTTGGAAAATAAAATTGAAGACTTTTTTGCTACTAAAAACTGCTACACTACTAATAGAGGACTGCTGAATTTAGTTTTGCATTTCGTGACTTCCAGACTTTAGAAACATATTATGTATCTGTCAATGTTGGAACTTGGATGCATATTAGGTGAAGGTGCAGAGTGTTATTTTTTCCCATTTTCAATTACGACTTTTGACCAACTCTGATTTGTGCATTTTCTTTGTTTAGTTTAACTATACGTCAATCTACTGGTGACTTATAGAAGTTAATCTTCAATACTTGTACTTTATTACTTTCATTTAACTATATTTCTACACTCTACTTGTTCTGTACTTCCTTTGCATCCATTGATACTTTGCATTACTCTTATTTTTCTAGAATTGCATTATCGTTACCTTTAGAAATTGATCTGACGATGAAGAGATTTGCCATCCTAGAATTGCATTATCCTTTTTCACCTTTAGAAGTTGATCTGACGAAGAAGAAATTCGTCAACCTGCTAACTAAATTTTCCTTATTAGGTAAACAATGTCTACAACTAAAGTTCAGGATATTTCTCCCCTTTTTGTACATTTCAAGAAGCCTGCCAAGAACATGAATCAGTTCGTTGGGGCTAAGATTTTTCTTCTTTCCCTCTCCAGGTTAGCTACGTGATACACGCTGAATCGTCTACCAAATATGTTGCTAGATGAGGGTATCAATTGAAGCCTAACTCTTTTTTCTTTTTATTGGTACTTTTACACATATAACCAAGACAGTAGGAGAGATATCGAAAAGCAATGACTTTGTTGTGAGCTTAAACTTGGAAGAGATCAAAACTAATCAACATTTTCAGCTTGTCAAAGTTAGCTTTAAGCAAAAGCTTCCTCTCCGTTCGTATCACACTCAGAAAGATAGATATATTACTATTCACTGAAGGTCTCAAAAAAAGGTATGTGACTCAACTATCCATGATTATCTGCCACTTTACTTTAAAATGCATATTCTCCTTATGCTTGCCTTCATTCTTGGTGATAGTAGTGAATGAGTTCCTTGCACTAATAAAAAGAAGGTGTATGTAGTATTAAATAGCATGATGGGTTTTGTATATTTTACCATAGGCGACTAGGCATTATGGCACAATCCAAATTAAACATACATTTGAGGAGCTTTTGCTCTATATTTGTTGGCAAAAATTCTCCAGCGTATGTGTTGAAATCTTTTTGATAATTGTTGGGATATAATGCTACACTAGCAAAGAGACATTTTTTAATTGCTTTGATTTTTGAGACTTCAATTGCCGTATACTTATGTTGCATTTTTTAGCTACTTTGTGTTGTTGATTAATATGATTTGTTTTTGCTTCATGATTGATTGCTCCATATGTTTCGTTATAACCTTCACATTGTGTGTGCTCTGTAAGAACCTTCAACGCTGAGACAAACATAGTTCTGATATTTGAAGTTCCCATGTTCCATTTGCTATGATCCAATTGTATCTCTGGTTCCAAGTTGGTTCTCCTGAACTCCTCGATTATTGCCTAAAGGAACTCCATGGAAAGCAACCAGCTGATGGAATGGTTGTCAATGCCCACAACGTTTCTGATTCCGATCAATTCTTCTTATAATTTTATTAATATACATGTACATAATATTGTCAAAAAGCAACAGAGGCTTACTATGGATTAATTCAAGTCACTAACTATGAAACAAGTGATACTCCATCAACGCATGCTTACACATTGTTGTAACCACTTCTTTCTTTTGTTAAGGCATATGAACATGTTCTGCTTTCTTTCTTTGTGATTTTTCCCTACGGTCGGATGAGAATAGTCTGAAAAGATCAATTTGGTGTAGCTACTATAGCCAAATTAATGTAAAGCTCATTTTCGAATTTTCTTCTGGTGTAAATTGATATAATTCTAATTCTGTGACACGTTGGGCCCGCGCTAGCACGGGTTCTTCCATCTAGTGTATATATAAATCACATCGACAACCAATCCTCAAGCTAATACTCCATACTCCTTCATTAACTAACACAAACATACATTCATAAACTTATCGTTTCTGTTGATAACGAAGCACGAAGGCGGTTGATGCTCCATGAAAAATCAAATTATTTAGCATTCAAATTTATAAAGGTTCTGAAAGTTGAAAGTCAATATCAATTATGTTTATCATGTAAGATCGTTTGTTGCACTGGAGAAGAGAAAAGTACTGCCTTCAAATTTGTTAATTAGGGACTATAAATCATCTATATCATAGACCTACACAATTAATTTTATAAAAAAATTTAGTGGGAAAAAGTATTGGACAAACCACCTCATTATTTGGACCAAGAATAAGAAATTATGAAAGTCATTGGAAATATACTTAATATTATAATCATTTTAAAAGAGATAATATTGAAAGAAATATTCTCTTTCATGTGATTGTCAAAAGATGATTATGTACTCTCAACACATTGATAAAGTTAAATATTCTTGATGTGTATGTTATTGCGTAGTACTTTTAATTTATTAGATATTAGTTTTTGACTGATTTTTTCCATAATTTAATTTTCTCAGTTTTAGAAGTGTTCAATCTTTGCTAATTTAGTCGAGTTTCATATTAAAAAAAATTGATGAAAATGTTTGTGTGAACAATCTTAGCTTAAAAAATTAGGTTAATACTAAAGTTGTATTGTTGATAATAGTGACAGTCACAAACAATAATTTTAAATTATTTACTTGCATGATTATTAAAACTTGGAGAAGATGATAGAAGCTTCTAGAACATATGAGGGAAACAAAGAGAGTATGTGAGAAAATATCTTAATTGAATGAAAAGACTGATTAACAGTAGCTGTACAACTCTATTTATACTATCACTAACCGACTAACTACTTCTAACTAACTAGCTTTTTTACAGCTGGCATCCAGCTGGCTATCAACTAATTCCTCATTTATCAACACTCCCCCTCAAGTTGAGGTTTGAAATACATCTACCAACCTCAACTTGTCAATTAAATAACCATGTTGTTGTCCTCCTAAAGCCTTTGTCAGAATATTTGCTTCTTGTTCAGTCCCTGAAATGTGAATTGCTTTGATGATTCCCTTTTGTATCTCTATATGTTTGGTACTTTCATGAAAAATTGGGTTAGCTGTCTGTAATACTGCTTTATTGTCACAGAACAAACTGACTGGTAGTGTCACCTTCAAGTTTATTTCATTCAATAGTCCTACAAGCCAAAGTTCTTCCGCAACTGTTGAAGTCATGCTTCTATATTCTGCTTCAGCTGTGCTTCTTGATATGGTCTCTTGTTTCTTAGACCTCCAAGACACTAAGGTGTTTCCTAACTTCACACAATATCCACTCACAGATTTCTTGGTTACTGCACAAGAGGCCCAATCTGAATCACAAAAAGCTGTGAGTGTGTTACTTTTGTCACTGCTCAACAATCCCAAACCAAGTCTGCCTTTCAAATACCTAACTACATGCAAAACAACATCCAAGTGTGACTGCTTTGGTTCATGCATAAATTGTCTTAAACTTTGTACAACATATGATATATCTAGTCTTGTCATGGCCAAATACAACAACTTCCCCACTAGCCTTTGATATGCATTTTTGTCTTGCAATATAGGATTATTGTCATGTGTTCCCATAAGATGTCTATCATATTCAACAGTAGTAAATTTTATGTGTTACCCTAAGGGTGTTACAATAGGCTTGGCACCTGAAATACTCCACTCTGAAATCAGTTCTAGTGTATATTTCCTCTGTGTCATGAGAATGCCCTTGTCAGATCTAAGAAACTTTATTCCTAGAAAATACCTAAATTCTCCTAGATCTTTTATCTTGAAGTTCTTATGTAGAGTCGATTGTGTCTCTTTAATAAGTTCAAGGTCATTCCCAGTAATTAAGAGATCATCCACATATATCAATATCAACACCATACTATTACCAGATTACTTAGTTAACAAAGAGTAGTCATGCTTGCTCTGTGTGAAATCGAATTGTATCAAGGCTGTGGTGAGCTTGATATTCCATTGTCTTGATGCCTGTTTGAGTCCATACAGGGACTTCTTCAGTTTACATACCCTGGACTCCCCCTTACTACCAAAACCTTAAGGCAGTACCACATAGACTTCCTCATGCAGATCACCTTAAAGAAAGGCATTAAAAACATCCATTTGAAACACATGCCAATGATACATAGAAGCAAGTGATAAAACACATCTAACTGTCACCATTTTGGCAACTGGGGAAAAAGTATCATGGTAATCAATGCTGCCTATTGGGTATATCCTTTTGCAACTAATTTGGCCTTAAATCTGTCCACAAATCCATCAGATTTATATTTAATTTTGTACACCCATTTGCATCCAATGGGGTATTTTCCTACTGGTAAATCAACCAATTCCCAAGTGTGATTACTTTTGAGAGCAGCAATTTCTTGCTTCATTGCATGAATCCATCTGTCATCTAGGATGGCTTTAGAGTAAGAATTGGGCTCAGTGAAGGAAGAAAATATGGAGAGATATGCTTAATAAGAGGGATTGAGATGAGAGTAATTAAAAACCTGAGTAATAGGATAGACAGAAGAAGATCTAGATGGAGGTGGAGAATGAACAAAATCTATCAACCAGATTGGGGGTTTTATAGGCATAGTAAGTCTTCTAGGTGCAGGGGATGAAAAAAGTGTAGTGAGGTGACATGAGCAGGAGATGAAGAAGTAGGGGGTGAAGCTGGTAAAACTGGAGAAGGAAAAACAGTAGGAGTATCTGAAGGAATAGTAGAATCATCAGGCACTATAGGATGTATAGAAGGAAAAGAATCATTATCTGGAAAGAAATTGAGAATGAGTAGGAAGATGATGTTTGAAAGGGAAAATATTCTCTCTAAAAGAGACATCTCTGCTGACAAAAAAGGTGTGAGAATGCAAATTATACAACCTATATCCCTTTTGAACAGTAGAGTATCCCATGAAAATAGCTCCAATGGCTCTAGGGGGAAATTTGTCAGTTGTGGTGTGATCCGTGGCATAACAGAGGCAACCTAAAGTTTTCATGTGAAGTAAAGAAGGAGTAGTCCCATGTAACATCTCATAAGGTGACATACCATGAAGAGCAGAGGATGGAAATCTATTTATGATATAGGATGCAGTTAAAACACAATCTCCCTAAAATTTAACAGGAATGTGACCTTGAAACCTCAAGACCCTTGCCATGTCCAAAAGATGTCTGTGTTATCTCTTACCAACCCCATTTTGCTGAGAGGTATACACGCATGTCCTTTGATGAACTATACCAAAGGATTGAAATAAGAAAGTACACTGGGAATTAACAAATTCAAGACCATTATCAGACCTGATGGTCTTGATGGAAGTAGAGAATTGATTTTGAACAAGAAAAATAAAATTTCTCAGATGCAAAACACAATCACTTTTGAATTTAAGAAGAAAGATCCAAGTCATCCTAGTGTAGTCATCCATAACAGTCAAAAAGTATTTATATCCATTGTAAGTGGGATATATGTATGGACCATATACATCCATATGCAACAATTGAAAAGGCTGTACAGAAACAGTACTATGAATAGTGAATGGAGATCTAGTTTGCTTAGCTAGTGGACATATAGGACAATTACACAGTTGGGACTTATTAGCCTTTATTTTCAACTACTTATTTGACTAATAATATGGATTGGTGTATGACCCATTCTTTAATGCCATATATGAGAATTATCAACCAAACTTGAGAAGCAAGATGATTCTTAAAATTGAGAATTATGACCAGGTGGTAGTGATTTGGTGGATAGGATGTGTAGTCCATCTTTCTCCTTGCCAATCCCCTTCACCTTGCCATTGGAGAGATCCTGAAGAAGAAATAAATCAGGATAAAAGGACACAAAATAGTGTAAATCTCTTGTCAGTTTTGAGACAGAAAGAAAGTTGTATTTAATGTGTGAGAGGTAATAAATAGCTTTAAGAATTTGATTTTTGTCTAAGTGACAAGTTTCTTTGTGAGTAATGGTTGCTAAATCACCAGTAGGAAGATGTACTTTGTTTTGATTAGATAGAGGGATAGGTGTGCTAGATGACATAAGATCCATGGATGAAACCATGTGATTTGATGCTCCTGTATCTACAATTCAAAAATTAGTTTTAAAACCAGCTAGAAAATAGTTGATTGTACCTGTCATGTTTGCAACTCCTTCAGGTGTTTCCTCATTGTTAATGAGACTCAACAACTTCTGGAATTATTCTGCACTGAAAACCTTCTTGTAGGAAAAATCACCAATAATTCTCTTTCCAGACCTTGACTTCTGTGATCTATCGTCTCCCATCACTAGACCAGTATTATTACCAACATAGTTCCCAACTCTAGCCTTGTAGTTATCCCTACTTCCAGTATGGTTATAAGGTGGAAAATTTCCAGTTCTATAATTCTCCCTCTCCCTGTTTCTAGTAAGCTTAAAATTAGCTGGATATCCATTCAGTTTGTAACAAGTTTCCCTGTTGTGACCCTTCAAATGACAAAACTCACATTGAAGAGCCTGATTTTATTTCATCCGGACATTATTATTACCCCTGAATGAGCTCACATTACTTCCCTTAGCAAAACTTGTTGATCCCATGGCGGAGGATTCTCCCTCGTCATAGTTGCCTTTTAGACCCCCAAAATGACTGTATTTGTTCCTTTTTGAGAAATTACCCACAGTGGAAGATTCACCTTCCTCATAGTGAAATTTTTGGTAAGAGGTCTGAGCAGCCACATTCAGATGTGCTCTTTGAATTTCTTCATGAATTATCATGGAATAAGCTTGATTCACAGTTGGTAGAGGGATCATTATTAAAATCTGACTTCTAGATTGGTTATAATTTTCATTCAGCCCTCCTAAAAATTGCAATAACTTCTGTTGCTCTAAATGTGCCAGAAATTCACGTGATACATCACAGGTACAACTCGGAGGAGGCACAAGAGATTCATACTCTTCCCATAAATCTCTAAGCTTGGAGAAATAAACAGAGACAATAGAAGTACCTTGAATTTGAGTTGCAATTCCTCTGTGTATGTGGTAAACCCTAGTTGCATTGATTTTGTCAAAACGCTCCTTCAAATCCATCCACACCTTGTGGTCATTTGAAGAATATACAATCCCGTTTACTAGATCCTTAGAAACCGAGCTCATTATCCAAGAGAGAACTACAACATTTACTCGTTCCCACTGATAAGCCATTTGACCCTGATACATTTCCTTTTTGCAAGTACCGTCGACAAAACCAATTTTGTTCTTCCCTAATAAGGCAATGGTCATCGATTTGCTCCATAATGTGTAATTTTCCATACCAGTGAGCAAACATTAAGCTAGGTTAACTCCGGGTACATCAGATGACTGAAGAAATAGAGGATCGAAAGAATCGAAGGGTGTCCTCGCACCATTCATAGGGCTAGATCCAGTATCGGATGAGCGATTTTCACTCAAAGATGACATTAGCAAGTTGCAAATCCAGCAAAAAATGAGAACAGGAAACAAAAAAAATGACAGAGAAGAAGAAAGGAAAAAAACTGGATCGTAAAATTTCAAAGAAACTGGAGAATAGCTAGAGCTAAGAAGCTTCTAAAAGCATTGTGTTGACCTAGATGATCTCCATAGAACCTGACTCTGATACCATGTTAAAACTTGGAGAAGATGATAGAAGCTTTTAGAACATATGAGGGAAACAGAGAGAGTATGTGAGAAAATATCTGAATTGAATGAAAAAACTGATTAGCAGTAGCTAAACAACTCTATTTATACTATCATGAATCGAATAATTACTTCTAACTAACTAACTTCTTTAGCTTAGTTAAAAATAATTACAGCTGGCATCCAGCTGGCTATCAACTAATTCCTCATTTCTCAACAATGATCAAATTTTAGTTTGTTCTTCAAAATTCTTTATTTTATAAAATTTTGCGCTTTCACTAATTGACATTGGAAAAAATAATGAATTTCAAATAAATTTGTGATGATTTTCAATAAATTTATGTTAATTATTTATTCCAATACCACACTACTAAGAATGATATGTAGAAAATTTAACATTAATGATATATGTATAGAAATTATAGGAGTAAAACCCAATTTACCCCGTTAATATTTAAGGTTTGAAAAATAATATCCATTCAAATCTTGAATAAAACAATAACTTTCCTTGATCTTAAATTAATGACTAGAAATGAGTTGGATTATTTCATATGTTTTTCATTATAAAATATCATTAATTAAAAAAATTAATTACTGAAACATATGTCACATTTTATACTATCGAGTGGTCATTTTTAAAAATATATGTAATAATTCAACTCATATCTAGCCATTAATTTAAGATCAAGGGGTTTATTGTCCCATTCAAAATGTGAAGAGGGTATTGTTTTGTAACAACTGTAGTTGTGAATTTCACCTTTTTATTTGTTTTGACCATTTTATCCCTTTTTATAGTTGTTATATGCTATTTGTGAGTTATGGGATTGGTTGCCATAGTCTCTGATGCGTTCGAGAGTGATTTGGGTGAGTTTGAGACTTTTGGAGGCTTTTAAATCCATGGGTTTGGTCTTGGTCAACATTTCATGTTTCGAGCGTCGGATGGTGATTTGGACAATTTCATTAGATCCAAAATGTCGATTTTGGGTTAGTATCATAGTTAGTTCTGCTCCCGAGCCTTTATTTTGCATTTTGACCCTCTTGACGAAAACTAACTAAAATAACCCTAAAGGGGTCCCGAGGGATAAATTATTGTAAATGACCTCTTTTCATAAATTCGATAGTTCCATTAAGCACGGAATATTGAAAATAGCCTAGTAGCATATTTGGTTTATTTCTGTGGGGTCCCCAATGAATCCCGAGGATCCATTCGGAGACATTTCAACCTTGTGCAAATTACTGGTTTTCTGCAAACTGGTGCATCAAGTCCCTTCATCGCAATTGCATGGACACGTGTCACAATCACGGGACACAATGACCTTCTTCATCGTGATCGCATGGTGGGGGTATCGCGATCGCGATGTGTAATTTGGATGGATAGGGTCGGGTTGACCATCGCGATCACGAGACCCTTCTCTCGTGATCACGATGACCAACTTAATGTCGGTCAACGTTGACCCTCACGATCGGGAGGTGGGGACCGCAATCGCGAGGTACTGTTCACCTGAACAGTATAAATTATCTATTTTTGCAATTTTCACCATTTTTGAACTTGGAGCTTCGGGAAAGGCAATTTCTAAGGGGTTTCTTCACCATTCGTGCTTGGGAAACCTCTAAACTACTATTTCCACAAATTCCTATTGATTCTATCTTCTAAATAGCTTTAATAACTTGATTTCAAAATGGATTTTGGGGGTTTTACCTAGTAAGCTTTAAATTGGTTTTTCTACGATTTGAAGGTCGATTTCACCTCGTTTTTACTTGGGTTTTCTGATTTAGACTCCTCTTGGTATAAGGAACATGTTCTAAAATAAAATTCTAAATTTACCCCTTTAAATTTTGAACCTCTTTTTTGAACTAATTTTAAACCCGATTTAAATATAGCTAGTGTGGGTATCATAAGTTCTCTTTTGACGCATAGATTACATCTTTGATAGATTTAGTTCATTTCAAGACTACTCGTGAAGGAATGGCTCTATATTAAAGGGTCTAGGCTTGGATTTCGACTTTTCGAGGTAGGCTATGCCTTAACTTTCTTCAGACTGGGCTGGGTAGTTAACCATCCTTGTAAAGCATGATATGGGTTGGAGAATTAAATGTAGGAATTGTATTTTGAAGTTATTATTATTATCGTGTTGCCTGTGTGGGGGCTTATATGCATATTGTTATTGACTTGAGGGATTATATTAGTGTGATGCCCGTGTGGGGGCTTTATTTGATATTTGTAGGCCTTATTTGTTCATTAAATGTCATTATAATTGTTATGATGCCCGTGTGGGGGCTTAAATAGATATTATAGGCCTAATTGAGCATTATTTGCCTCTATCATGATAGTAAGGCCTGAGTGAGGGGTTTTTGAAATGATATTATTGATGTCTTACATGACTATTTATTCTAGTGGTGCCGACCGAGGGCTTATATTATGAATTATTGACATATTGAGTTGATTCTGAGCTCATTTATACCTGTATTGAATTGATTATCATCTTCATATCGATTGGTTATGAGCATTACATCCTCATTTCATACATACATATTCATGAGATACTGGTACCACTGGGAAACATTGATTTTGAAAGAAAATAAAACACTTTATAAAACCCTTGGTCGTGATCATTAGTCGGCAAGGTTGTTTGAGATATGAGATTGAGATTATGAATGTATATGGGTTGCGAACCCCCCAATGAGTCCTGTCTTGAAGCGCTGAGGCTCAGAAGGTGTATACAAAAGGTCATGCGATGGCTTATATCATTATTATCCCTCCATCATTGCATTACATTCCATCATTTATATTTCCTCTATATGTTTATTGTCGTGTACTTAATTTCTCTTTATATATTTCATGTGTAGCTTTACCCTTTTTGACATTATATTATAGAACTGTTAGTGGAGACAGTGTGAGCTACCATTTGGGAATTTTTCTATTTGCAGGTGGAACGTGCTCATAGTATCTTTTACTTGTTTAGTTTTCTACTTTGCTCAGTCGGCCTATGATACCTACTGAGTATAAGTGGACCGTACTCACTCCTACTTCTGTGCCCTTTCGGTGCAAATCCCAGTACGAGTACAACCCGTGGTGGCTAATCTTGTGCTGTGAGAGGTTGATATTCGAGGTACTGGTGAGCTCCAAAGTTCAGGGCAGATTCCGGATCTCCTCCTATCTTATCTTATCTTTATTTATTTTCAAAGACAGATTCATGTACTTTAGATTTCAGATTTGTATTAGATGCTCCTTACACTTGTGACACCTGGTCTTGGGGATTTATGTATTTCGTTCGAATACTTATGTATTTACATATTATGGCCTGACTTCATTCTAGAAGTCTCATACTTACTTGTTTTCTTCATATCTCAATTTTTTTTTCTTTTTGGGTTTCGGCTTACCTACCAAGGCTGGGTCAAGGTAGGTACCATCATGACCTTAACTTTTGGGTCGGACATATTTCTTAACTCCAAAATATTAAGGGGTTAAGTGGACTTTACTCAAATAATAACAGGTCAATCTGCTACTAAGAAATATCATCTATACATAGGGAATAATTAAGGTGAAATACATCTTTTACATATTTGAATCTCATCTATATTATATTAAAAGTTGTGAAGGACCTTAGAAATATTGGTTGAAGTTCTTGTCTTTCATTAAAGGACTCTACAATAGACAACATATTTTAATTATTTAATTTTCAGTTCCAATTTCAGCTTTAAGAAATTTTTTTTAAAAAGTGTTTACTCTGAGTTCTTTAAGTCTCAGCATTCAGGTTAGCTATCTTTCTATTTGTAATGACCCTCCAGGTCATTTTCTCTGTTTTTGCTTGTTTTTGGTGTTTCGTGATTCCCATAGCGGCTACAGGTCATTTATGACTTGTTGGAACCGTTGATTCAATATTTGGGCAGTTTGTTTGGGTTTTAAGCCCATTTCTCTATTTTGGAGCTTTTGAAGTTGATAAATTAGTATTGGACCAAAACTTCTAGTAAACGGCCTCAGATGAAAATTCCAACAGCGTCGTTAGCTCCTAAATATGGATTTTAGGCTAGGGGGACCCTTGGTCTGGGTCCCAAGGCTTTCAAACTCGTTTTAGGCTATTGGATAGATTTGATGAAAAATGGAACAGTGGGTGTGGGGACCAATTTTTATCAAAATGACCTCGAATGGAAATTTTGATGGTTCCTTTGAGTGCGAAATGTCGAATTTGGTATGGTAGCATAGTTTGTTCGCGCGCACGGGGTTCCAAATGAATCTTGAGCACCCGGTCGAAGACCGTTAGGACTTGGTTTTTTTGGGGTGCAACAACATCTGGTGCAGGCCCATTTTACTCTTTCCATTTGCAAGGAGTGGGCTGCATTCATGAAGGGTCAAGTCTTTGACCATTGCATTCGCGAGCCTCCTATTGCATTGGCGATGAAGGATCGGTCTGACCCCATCCTGTTCCCTTTTTCGTGTTCGTGAAGGTTGAGTCGCTTTCGTGATAATCAACCTCTCTGGTCTTCGCATTTGCGATTTCTTCCCTGCATTTGTAATGGTCATTTTTCTTGGTCATCGCGTTCGCGACCAGGGACCCCCACGATCGCGGTAGGTAATTCCCTGGCAATATATAATCCCCTTCTCCATAATTTTTCTTCATTTTCTAAGTCAATCCTCCATTATTGAACCCTAGAGATTGGAAAATAATAGGAAATTGTCTAATTGAGCTAAGGTATGTTACTTCGACTCTTTCTTATCATTTCCCATCATTTACCCTGACGAAAATCATTCTTAATTCCATGTAAATTCTTGATTTGGATTTTTGATTTCTTGAACTTTTGGGGCTGATTTAGGACCCGATTGGTACCCTATTTGTGCTCAATTTTTGAGTACGCATTCCTTGTCATTCGAGGGATCTCGTGATGAATTTAATTTTAGGATTCCATTAGCAGGTCCCACGGGCCTATTTTTGACCCGATTTTAGGTCTGGAGTTTTATATTGTAATATGGGCCTCATTTTTCTCGTATTAATGCATAGATTATGATTTTGATAGCATGATGACATTTCAGGATCGCGAAGAAAAGAGGAACTGTTCGTGGATGGTTAGAAATTGCGGTTCGGCTTCGAGGTAGGCTCCGATCTACTCTTCTCTATAAGATTGTGTACTGTATAGATCACATGCTAGGTTGGGATTATATGATAGGTTTATACCTAGT
Organism: Capsicum rhomboideum; assembly: GCA_031232105.1. Lineage (NCBI taxonomy): Eukaryota > Viridiplantae > Streptophyta > Magnoliopsida > Solanales > Solanaceae > Capsicum > Capsicum rhomboideum. The sequence goes on along the minus strand of CP124711.1, from coordinate 34,502,465 downwards.
TGTATCATGACTTGACCTGTTTAGGGAATTTAGAATAGAAATTTAACCCGAACCTTAGTCTAGATTACCCGTTATGGTGGTAGGATTCTATTACACCGGATTATAGACTTGTTCAATCGTAATTAATAGAAAGGATCCTTTAGTATAAGAATTACCATATTACATAGTGAATTCGATGATATTCCCCCGATTAGATCCTTCTAGTAGCATTATACCCTTGTTTATCGTAGTTTCCTGAATTATGGTGAGGATATCCTATTAATTTGTATATTGTGGGCCCGAGGCCGTAGTTACAATACCAGTTGGACACCAGGTTAGTATTCTATCCTTTGAAAGGATGTGGTTGTAGTTATAGATACTTGGATTCTTACGGTTGTATTGTTTGAATATTGGTGATGGCATGCATACATTTAGATACATTTACGCTTATTTAGTGGTACGATTCCGATTAAAACCTTAGTTTTACTACTTTTTCTAAAAAGGGATTTATTTCCACGTTTCTTAACTTTAAAATCGATTCTTTGGAAACAGAAGTCGTACCACCCTTATTATTGAATTATGACATTTTAAACTAAGCATATTACTTTGAAAATTAGACCGAGGCTGCTTTCAATCTATTATTGATCCACTCTATTTTACCATTACTTACTCACTTCCGTTGAGAGAGATTCCAACCCTTTCTACATTATTCTACTATTTTAGTCTTGATCTCGATCTCAGGCAATGAATTTACATATTTATACTGATTTAGTCTTGGTTCAATTTTGAGTATTTATTATATTCGTATTTCTCTCCGGTACTAGACGGTGTAGATTTGTTATGATGGATCATGGAAGTCCTGGTTTGGGATCAGACAATGTATATGGATATTCTGAGTCCCTATGGGCCCCTTCGTCCGATGAGCTACAGTACTGGAGAAGGATGGTCGCCGCAGATCCTGCCTTTGTGAGCCACTGAGCTAGAGGAGGTGTATAAACTTGGTACGTTATAAAACTTGATTGGTTCATGGTATTGGATTATCCTTGCATTTATTCATTAATATACATTGCCTATCACGAGCATAATTGTTTGACGCTTGTATTTATCGGTCTTATGAGGGGCTATATAGATACAAGTTATGGTTGTTGTTTGTTGATTGCTTTCTTTTGCCTCTCCGACATTATGGAGGTTTGATTGGTGTTATTGGTTGTCCAGACTATCCGATTACTTATTATTTGGTTATTATTGCATAGCTTGTGGCAGGTTGGTTATGGTTTGGTACCTGAGATTTTCCGTATGTTTCTGATCCCTTTTCTCGTATTATGCTGAGGTTTACTGTTGTTAAATCACCCTATGATTATCCACATTTTTGGTTAGAGACCCTAATGCTAGAGTTAGCTCCCTTATTCTTTATGATCCCGATGATGTAGACTAGTTCCCTTAGAGTAGTACCTTCATGTTGGTTTATCGCTATAGCGTGGTTGTATATTTATTCTTCTCTAGCTACTATTTGTATATCATTTCCTTCTTTCCTACTACTATTATATATTGTATATCTCTTTCTTCACTATACTATCGTATATGGACAAGCTACTTATGGAACTGTATTTAATCCCTGATTTTTGGTAGTATCTGATAGTAACCTTTACTTTTCCATTAGCATTAATATGTTTCGTATTCTGGGTAGTTGCATGTAGTTTATATTCCATCTTTACATGTTATTTATACTTGCATTATCTTTGGAGCTCAGTCGGCCGATGTATACTGAGTGCCACGTGTTTGGTTCTCATATTACACTTCTGCAGCCTATAGATCATAGTATGAGTTCTCGTCGTTGATGTGTGTATCGTCCGGAGCAGCCACAAATTGGAGATTAGGGGTGAGCTCCTAACGTACGGAGTGTTCCTTCTCTCCCTCTTATTGTTAGATCGATCTCTATTTTGTATTCCAGATATGGCTTTGTATATATTTATTCTGTATTTTATTTTGTACTCCTGTTGTATTGAAAGCTCTTGTAATGACTTCACCAGGTTTTGAGGTTATTTCTCTATATTAGTCTTTTTATTAGATTCACATTCTGTTGCTTTCTTCCCTTCCCTTGATAGTCCGTTATTCGCTGTTCTGGACTATGGGTTGGCTTACCTACTGGTGGGATATAGTAGGTGCCATCATGACCTAAGAAATCAGGTCGTGAAACTTTTCAGTTATTCAGCCTCGTTTATGATTATGTTATCCATGTCATAGATTTCCAGCTTTATCATTTTTAGATGTTAGTACTGTTTCACTTCACTACTTTACATGCCATGCGATCGCGATGAAGCCCCTGATGTTGCACTAGAAAATTGCACCAGCAGTATGAGACTTGGGAAAAATAATCTCGATTGGACCCTCGGGATTCATTCGAAACCCCACAGTAAACCAGATGTACTACTAGGCTATTTTCAACATTTTATATTCAATGGAACCATCAGATTTTTGAAAAGAGATCGTTTATAATGTATTAGCCCCCGGGACCCTTTGTAAGCTTATTTTAACTAGTTTTCATTTAAGAGGTTAAAATATAAAATAAAGGCTCAGGACCCGATCTAACTATGCTACTAACCCAAAATCAACATTTCAGATCTAATGAAACTGTACAAATCACCATCAGACGTTTAAATCACAAAAGATTGACCAAAGTAAAACCAACCTCTTTTAAAAGCCTCTAAGGGTGTCAACTCTCTCAAATCACTCCTGAATGCATCGAGGATCATGCCAACCAACCCCAAAATTCACAAATAACATATAACAACTACGGGGGAGGAAAAAATAGTCAAAACACAGAAAAAGGGGAAATTCACATCTACAGTTGTTACATTATCCACCACTAAAACACAAGTTCATCCTCGAACTAAAAAGCAAATAAAGTACCTCCTAAAGTGGTAAAAAGCTGGGGGTATCCACGTCGTATATCAGGCTCGACCTCCCAAGTAGCATCCTCAATGGGGTGATGTCTTTACTAGCCCTTCACCGAATCAGTATGCTTAGACCTCAACTTCCTAGTCTGCTTTCTAGGATAGCAATGGGCTTCTTCTCGAACGATAAATCATGGTCTAATATAACGGAATCCCATCGGATCACGTGTGCATCATATGGATGATATCTCTTCAATATGGAAACATGGAATACTAGATGGATAGCTGACAGATGTGGAGGCTACATCCCCATACTTCTCAAGGATCTCAAAAGGGCAAATGAATTTTGGGCTAAGCTTCCCTTCTTTCCTAGACCACATCATACCTTTCATGGGCGAAACCTTCAACAATATTCACTCTTCAATTATGAATACAATATCGTGGGAACGATGGTCGATATAACTCTTCTTCCTACTCTGGGTAGCCATAAGCTTCTGCTAAATCAATTTCACCCGATCCATCTAATCTCTCAACAAATCTATACCCCAAGGTCTCACCTCAAATAAATCAAACCATCCCACGGGGGATCTACATCTTCGCCCGTACAAAGCCTCAAAAAGTGCCATCTGAATGTTAGAATGGTAAATGTTGTTGTAGGCAAACTCTGCTAAGGGCAAGTACTAGTCCCAATGACCACTAAAATCATAACACACGCTCGAAGCATGTCCTCTAGCACCTGAATAGTCCTCTTAGACTGACCATCCATCTGAGGATAAAAAGTTATGCTCAAATCAAGTTGAGTACCCAACTCACTCTGCATAGTACTCCGAAAGCTCAAGATAAACTAAGTACCTTTATCAGAAATAATGGAGATATACACATCATGTAATCAAACCAGCTCTCTAATATAGATCTTGGCCAACTTCTCCTCATTATAATTCACTCTCACGGGTACAAAATGTGCTAATATGGTCAATCTATCCACGATGACACAAGTAGAATCAAACTTCCCCAAGGTCATGGGTAGGCCAACTATAAAATCCACGGTGATCCACTCCTACTCCTACTCGGGACTGGACATTATTTGCATCGTACCACTCGATCGCTGATGCTCATACTTCACTTGCTGGTAATTTAAGCATTTGGCCACGAACTCCACAATATCCTTATCCATACCACCCCAGCAATAATGTTGCTTCAGGTCATGATACATCTTCGTTGCTCCTGGGTTAATGGAATATTTTGAACAATAGGCTTCCTTCAAGATCAACCTAACCCAACCGCCAACTCTAGGCACACAAACGCGACCACTAATCCTTAAAACCCCCTTGGGATCAAGAGACATTGTCTTAGCCTTGCCACTCAACACTTTGTCCCGAATCACCCTCAACCTCTCATCATCAAATTGATGAGCTCGATTCTGCTCTATCAAAGAAATACATAAGTCTATCTCAAAAAAATAAATAAAGACAAAGTAAGACAGGAGGAGGTCCAAAATCTGCCCCAGACACTGGAGCTCACCAGCACCTCAAGATCAGTCTCTCACAGTACAGGGTCAGCTATCCCAGGTCGTACTCGTACTAGGATCTGTACCAAAAGGACACAGAAGTAGGAGTGAGTATGATCCAGTTGTACTCAGTAGGTATCATAAGACGACTGAGTAAAGTAGAAAACTAAACAAGTAAATGATACAATAAGCACACTTCCACCTGCATACAAAAAAGTTTCCAAACGGTAGCTCACATCGTATCTCCTAATAGTTTCTATAATAAATAATCAGAAAAAGACTAACTACATATAAAAATATAAGAAAAAATAAGTATAGGCAACAAACACATAAGGAAAGAAACAATGATGCAATGCAATGCAATGATGGTGGGATAATGATGATGTAAACCATCACATGACTTTAGTATACACCTTCCAAGCCTCAGCGCTTCAGGACAGGACCCATGGGGGGGTCGCAACCCATATACTTTCATAATCTCTCTCTCATCCTTGCCGATAAATAACCTCAGCCAAAGATTTATCAAATATCATAATCAACCTTGCCGGCAAATGACCTCGACCAAGGTTTCTCAAAAATATTGCCTTTTCTTTCAAAATTGGTGTTCCTCAGTGATACCAATCTTATGAATATGTATAGATAAAATGAGGATGTAATACTCACAACCAATCAGTATGAAGATAATAATCAATTCAATACAGATTTAAATAAGCTCAAAATCGACTCAAGATGACAATAATTCATGATATAAGTCTTCTCATGGCACCTCTGGAATAAATAGTCATGTAAGACATCAATAATATCATCTCAAGCCTATAATTATAATGATAGAGTCAATTAATGCTCAAATAAGGCATATAATATCTATTCAATCCTCCACACGGGCATCACAACAAGTATAATGGCATTTAATACTCAAATAAGGCCTATAATATCAAATAAATCCCCACACGGGCAAAACAACAAGTATAATCTCTCAAATAAACACAATATGCATGTAAGCCCCCACACCAGCCACACAACATCAAATATAATCTCAAAAATACAATTCTCATGACTGATTCCCTAACCCATAACATGTTTTACATGAGTGGTTAACTACCCAGCATAGTCCAAAGAAAGTTAAGCTATAACCTACCTCAAAAAGATGAAATCCAAACCTAGACCCTTCAACGCAAAACCTTTCCTTCATGAGCGGTCTCGGAATGAGCTAATCCTATCAATAGTGTAATCTATACGTTAAAAGGAGTCCAACAGTACCCATATTGTCTATATTTGATTTGGGTCCAAAAATAGGCTCAAAATCAAAAAGAATAAATTTAGAATTTTATTTAAGAATCATGCTTCCCAAGTCAAGAGGAGTCTAAATCTGAAAACCCAAGCAAAAATGAGTTAAAATCAGTCTTTAGATTGTAGAAAAACTAATTTTATACATCACCGAGCAAAACCCCCAAAATCCAAGTTAAGAAAATAAGTTTTAAAAGCTATTTTGAAGATAGGATCAATAGGATACGATGAAAATGGGAGTTTAGAGATTACCCAAGCAAGATTGATGAAAAACCCTCCTTAAAATCGCCTTTTTCGAGATTTCCAAGTCCAACAATGGTGAAAATAATTAAAATAACAAATTTATTTTATTCAAGTGAATGTTACCTCACAATTTCAGTCACTACCTCGCGATCATAAGGGTCAACATAGATCGGCCTTAAGTTGGTCATCACGATCGCGCAGTTGAGCCTCACGACCACGATGAGTTAACTCGACCGGGTCCCTCAAATAACTCTTTGTGAGTGTTGTGACCTACCTTGCGATCATGACATGTGGCCATGCGATTGCGATAAAGACCCTGATGCTGCACCAAAAAACTACAGCAACAATTTGGGACTTGGGAAAAATAGTTTCGATTGGACCCTCAGGATTCATTTTGAACCCCACAAAAAGAAATAAGCTATGATACTAGGATGTTTTTGATGTTTTAGACTCAATGGAACCACTGAATTTTTTAAAATAGATCGTTTACTACAAATTAGCCCCTGGGACCCCCTCTAAGCTTATTTTAACTAGTTTCTATTTAAGAGTTCAAAATATAAAATAAAGGCTCGGGACCCGATCTAACTATACTACTAACCCAAAATACACATTTAGGATCTAATGGAACTGTCCAAATCATCATCTGACTTTTGGACCATAAAAGTTTGACCAAAGTCAAACTAACCTCTTTTAAAAGCCTCTACGGGTGTCAACTCGCTCAAATTACTCCCGAATGCATCGGGGATCGTGCCAACCAACTCCCAAACTTAAAAATAGCATATAACAGCTATGGGGGAGGAAAACATAATCAAAATATAGAAAAAGGTGAAATTCACATCTACGATTGTTACATGAAGATTCGTGTTATGCTCAAATTCCATTCACCTACGCCTCATCTTTGAGGTGGTAGAAACAATAAAGCTCAAATCTTTATCGACGTAGTTTCCTCAGATAGAGCCAACAAAAATCTAAGAGACTACACAAGGACTTGAGAGGAGATTTTTAGTGCTAGTAATCTTATTAATTTTAAGGAATGCACTCCTAATCATATTGATCGTGTGTTTGAGCTAAGTAAGATGTGGTCTCAGACCCATTCTCAAAACCTTGATTAGATAGCACCCTTGAGGAGGGTAAAGTATGTATCTAAATTAGATTCTTGAGTAGAGTTGTCACCAAGAGGTATTGTAAGTTGGGATATTATGAGCCATAAATAGTAGAATGACCCCAGAGCTAAGAGTATGAATTTAGAAGTGTATTAGCTAGAAGAGTGGAGATAGTGTTTGGGTGATATGTCCTTAGATATTGGCTTAGGCATAATAAATTTTGTGTAAATTTTCATGGTAGTAAGAAGAGAAGGAATGGTTGGTCAAGATGACTTAGAATATGCTTCAACCAGGGAAGGATTTCGTGATGGCATGTCATTATATTAGAAAAGAAAAGATCAAGAATAGGTTGTGAATCAGAAGGATGATATAGTTAGAATTGTCAATTTTTATATTCGTAGGGCTTATAAGTTTAGTTTAGGCAGGGGGAAGGCATTATGAAAGTGTAAGTGTAGCAATGTTGTGAAGTAAGAATGTGTTTGTGGACTGCAATTAAATAGGTTGTGTAAATAAGGTCGACTATTAAACTTGTTGGGTTGACATTTATGTTTAGTATTAGACCCTAAGATATGTATCGAAGATAATATTTTGTTGCACGAGATTCTAAGTTATTAAATGATATGTGTTTATAGTCAGTACTCTTGAATTGTTAAGTGTGGAGAATGCTAGGTAGGTGTTATATTGTGTCCTAAGGTGTAAAATTTTAGGGATTTAATATATGTAAATTTGATAAAGCATTTTCAAAAAATAAGTTGTTAAGTTGTGAATGTGATAGATGCAACCCCCAGATGAGATACAAACAAAAATTGTGGTAGAGTTAATAGGTGAGGAAAAGCCTTAGATTATAGAAAAGGGTAATGTGTGCTTAAGGTAGTGTTTTATAACATGAGATTTAGAGTTATAAGTGTCATGTGTGATTAGTTTGTGATCTAGTATTGGTAAGAATGTAAGAGGCTTAGGTGGCTGTAGAGAGTGCTTCTATGAAAAAATTGAGGAATCTATAGATAGTCGACATTAGTCTTTTGAGCATGCTGATAAATTCCCTTGACTTTTGGTGGGTATTGTTTAGTTTAGAGTATTAGTTCGCTGACTTAAATTAGCAACCTTTTATCTAAGAGGAAGATGATAGTGATGTGCTAGTTCCATCTAAAGTTATACGTGTGGATGAAAAGAGAGAAAAGGATCAGTTATGTGTTAGTTAGATGAGGGATATATAGTGTAACTCCATGTAGAAGTTTCTGAGATTTGTTGACTCATGTGTGAAAGTTCATGAGGTGGTTTTAGTGATAAGCTTGAATGTTGTGTTGATATACATATATGGGCAATGTCATGATGTGGCTAGTAGATGTGACTCTTTGACTAGGAGTTGAATTTAGTTATGAAGGTAGTTAAAAGTAGTGTTCTAAAGGATAAAAGTTCCTAAGAAGATATAGAATACAGAATTCCAAAATGTAGGCTAGCATGATCTCTTTACATGTAGCACCTTGTATCTCCGAATTAGGATTGAACATAGTAGCAACATGCAATTAGACTCAGAGTTAGCAGAGAAGTCTAATAGACCCCTGTACTTGTATGTGTTTGTATTTTGGACCTTCATACTCATCCCTTTTCCAACTGAATCCTTAAACCCTTTGAAACTCAACATTTTAAACCATTTTCTCATCCGGTCAAGTGCATGTAACACAACCATTACATGTTAAAATTTCACGTTATTTTTAAATGACACATAGGAAATAAAATGTTAAAATTAAATTAAACTCCCAAATTTTATTTGAGAAATTATTTTTCCTTTTTCTACTTTGACTCCCATTTTCCACTTCTTATGAAATATATAAACAAAGTCTGACTTCGTAGATTTTGGGAGAGTTGTATTTTTAGAGAAATATGTTGATGCCTCTTCAAAATGTTTTGGATATTCATTGAAGTGGAAAAGTGGGAAAGAATCCAAATTTTGAGTAGTGATTAATTTTTGAAAATCTCTTTGGATGCAGATTTGATGGATTCTTTCTCAATTTCCATCATTTTCTATGTGGGTATTCTTCTTTTCTTCTCTACAATATTGGACCAACTTTAACTTTCTTGCTATTTATAATTGGTCCGATTGGGCATACAATTATGTGTTCTTAAAATAGAATCGATGAAATTTAAGAAGAGATTGAAGCAACATGTCGAAAAAATATTTTCATGGTAGGGGATAAGAAATATGGCCAGGTTTGGGGGATATGTGCGGTTGATATTGTTTGGCTTCGACGATGTTGAGTAGGTCGGAGGAGGCGAAATTTGTGTACTCATTGAATAGTGAGATTGATAAATTCAATACTTTTTTTGTGGAACAAGAAGAAGATTTTGTTATTGAAAGAAAATGATGCAAAAACCAAAAAAGGCGATTTGAAGACAATAAAAAGTGGTCATCAATTTGTATTTCTTATTTTTATTTTTTTATATTTGTGGAAATTATTTTTAAAAAGAAGTCATATTATTGTAATTATAAGAGCCATAAGGTATTTTATTTACACTTCAATTCTACTTGTGTAAATTAATTCTCCGTGAATCTCTGTTTTATATTTGTGGAGGTTCTTTTATAGAGTGATAAAGAAGGATTTTGTACAAGAAATGATCCATCCTTTAAAAGAAGAAGAAAGGCAGCAACAAAAAAATAATGGAAAAAAGATTTGGCAAGAAAAAAATTGAATGGAGTAGAAACGCCAAGAAAAAACACTTTTTTTGTTCAATAATGGTGAATTAAAATGAGGAAGAAGATGATTCTTAACTTAAGTAAAAAAAAATGACATTTGGTGCCTTTTTAGAAGGTCTCACGCCCCTTAAACATGTGTATTACACGCACTTTCATCAAATGCGCCACATAGCCAAGTAAAAAAAGGATTTAAAATATTGTGTTCTGATGGGTTTAAGGATTCAATTGATAAAGGAGTGAGTAGAAGGATCCAGAATACAAAAATATACAAGTACAGGGATCTACTAGGTCATTTTGCCCTTAGAGTTTAGTGATTATTTATACTCTTGTGAAAATGATTGGTCGTGGTTAGTGTAGTGTAGTTTTCGGAAGAGAGAGTGTAGTTGAGAAGTATTCCTAAGGGAAGGAGTTGAGTGTTCCTATGTCGTGCACCCTCTCTCCATGTCTTTAATTTTAGAATGAATGAAATCTTCGGCCAGGCCCATGTCCTATGAAGTCCTTCCTATCTATGTGGCTTTCAATTCCATGACCTCATGCCTCCGCTCATATCTATTTCGAGCCCTCATAGCTTATGGTTCATGCTTATAGGCTTTCCTTGTGTTTTGTTATGAGGTTTCTCATGTTATCCTACTATGTATGAGTTGTGATGAAGTTTCAGAGTAAAGTTACAACATCTATTTCATACTTGTAGAGTTTCAAAAAGGATCCTTAGCCATTAGCCATCATTCGAGGATGAGTGATCCCAAAAGGGAGATATCGTAACACCTTGAACTTTTAGGCTAGGTTTTGAACTATGTGTATAGGCCCGAACCGGATAATTTCTAATTATACATAAGTGTTAAGTCAAGTATTAAGTGTGGGAAGTAATTTGGATGTGAATTAAGGTCCAAACTCAACCAAACACGTTTCTTGAATTATAAAGTGTTGAGTGGTGCTTGTCCATGGGCTCGCAAAGAGAGCAAGCTAGCGTCCCAAAGCATTTTTATGTGTGGCAAAATAGCAAAGCGAGGCCAAAAGCATGCACGAGCATGTGTATCTCCAAGCACAAGCAAGGCAATGCATGTTGTTGGGCACGCAAAGCATCCTCCTCAATGTGCGATCCCTGCAGCCTCCTTTAAGTGCGCTTTTCTATAATTTTTCTCTCTTTCTCAAAGATTTCAAACCCTAGCATGAATTTTCTCTCCTCTCCACTTTATCCCACACCAAGGGAAGTCTCTTCCATGTAATTATAAGTATTTTCAAGTATTACTAACATCAAAATATGGATTCTTAACGAATTCTACGCCATAATCTGAGGGTTTTCAAGAAAACTCACATCAAGATTTCAAGAATAGATTTTTTGAAGTTCTTCTTCAAAGAAAGAATTCTCCTTCAAGTATTTTGAAGTTATTAAGATATGTAATATCTAACCCTTTAGTGCGGAAACTCTGTTCTCCCCACAATCAAGTTCAATTTCAGTTTCAATCTATGAATCAAGTTAGGATTTTTGAGAAGTCAAGATCTTTAAGTTCAGTTCCTCATATTTTGATATATGTTTTTAAATACTCCATGCTTATTATCAAAACCTCGATGAATGGAGTTCCTTCCTTGAATTGATTTCTAGTTATGTCTATTGAATCTTCCAAGCAACTTTACGAATTTCCTTTTATGGATTTGAAAATCTTTTTGATGTTTTAAAAGATTGATTATATTTTTCTTGAAAGTTTGCTTAAAAGTTACAAGTTTATGATCATGAAAAGTTTACAAAGAACCTTTATGCTATTATCATGTCTTGAAAAGAAAAAAAAGTTTATCGCATCTTGAACGTTAAGGCAAAGTTATGAAGACTTAGAGCCAAGGTTCAATTAGTTAGATATGTTCATGATGTGATATTTTGAGTCAAGCATGATTATCAAAAAATGTTTAAGACTTATATTATGAGCAGCTAGTGAGTTTTGGAAGGACTATTTAGCAACGAGATGGGTATGGGTTTATACAACACATGCCTCTGAACTTTGTTGCCACCGTAGGATAGGATCATTTAGCGGTTAGGAGAGACTTCTCTTTTAGCATTCGAGCTTAGTTTTGGATCCATAAGTTAAATTATGTCTTATACTTTGGCAAGGTATAAGATGGTTCTCCCCAACATGGGCAAGACACTGGACATCATGATTGATCACATGGTGTAGGTCGATTAAGAGAAACTCTCCAAAAGAAAAACTTATTTATTTTCTGATAATATATGATTGGCCGAGTTTAAAAAAAATTATGAACAAATGTTTTCATTTTTGTTCAGATTTTAGTTATTCAATTTTTAGTTTCAGTTTCAGCTTTAAGAAAATATTTTTAGAAAGTTTTCACTCCCAGTTCTTTAAGTCTCAACGTTTAGGTTAGCCATCTTTCTTTTGAGTTATTCAGTCCCATTTATGATTATGTTATTCAGGTCTTAGATTTTTAGCTTTATCAATTTTATATATTAGTAATGTTTCATTTTACTGCTTTACATGCCGGTACATTCAAAGTATTGATGCCTTTTTTTGACGTTACATCATTTTACGATGTACCCCCCAACTTACAGATATGTAGGTTTGTGAACAGACTTTTCAGTAGACTATGATTTCAGCTTGAGTGAGTTCTCATTATTCTCGAGGACTTAGCAGTATTCCATCGGTTTGTTTTGTTACATAAAGCTAGTTGTATTCAGAATCTAGTAGAGGCTTCATAGACAAATAGTCAAGTTGAGTCAGGTATAATCAATATTCAAAAATTTGTATATTTAATTAATAAAAGTTTTGTTTGTTTTATTGTTATTTCAAAAGTTCAGCCCATGTTTTAGCTTCTGCATTTTCTTTCAGTACATGCTTCAGAATTCATGTCAGACCAAGTGGTTCTCTAAGGCCACTTGTGGTTCCGAGTGTCGGTTACATCCAGGGTTTAGGCTCGATATGTAACAACTGGACTAGTATTAAAATAAGTAAAAAGTCACTTCTATCTTCTTCTTCTTTTTTAACTAAAAAAGTCACTTATATTTTATTAAAACTTTGAGTAATTCATTTTCGTATAAATTCAAATGATATTAAGTGATCTTGATTCAAACAAATAAGTTATCATACGAGATCCACGTTAAACATAGAGAAATATAAACTTTATTCTTTCATATATGATTATTAATTTATTAAAAACTTTATTTTAATAATATTACTATTATTCTATTAAAAAAAGTACTCAAAAGAGTTGTTTGATTAGAGAAGAATAAAGAAAGTGATCTTTTATCTTTTGTGATGCCCCAAGCCTTATGTACCAATATAAAAATACTATATTCAAGATTTGAAGTGACAAATTTCGTTAGAAGTGTCCCTAAGATGTATTTTAATGAAGTAATATATTCTCCACTTACTTAGTACTCCATGTGGCTCAATTTTATGTGTTAATTTTTTTAATATATCTTAAAAAGTATTATATTTTTATATTTAAAACTAATTTAATTTGATATATATTAAAATACTTGAAACTTGTTTTAGAGGTGTTTAGATTAGCTTTTCTTTAAGTGACTTATAGGCTAAAGTTATATACTTTTTTTAAGTGACTATTTTTAAGTCCATAAAACTTTAAGTTTTTGGCTTCTTTTTTTTTTTTTTTTTTTTTGTACTTTTCAGGCCTAAAGTAAAGTGCTTAAAAGTACTTTGTGTCTTTGTCAAATACATTCAAAAATTAAAAAGTGCTTAAAAGTCAAATAACTGTATGTACGTTTGTCTTGTCAAATACCTCCAAAAATTAAAAAGTACTTAAAAGTCAAATAACTATATGTACGTGTGGTATGAGAATTCTAATGGGCTGGGCTTAGCATGGAAAGAGACAAATGGCTTAGGGTGTTTTTTTGAAAAAATTAAAGCATGCCACAAGGGCCTTTTATTAAAGATAAAAATAGTTCAACAAAACACAAACGCCTTAACCGACCCAGGCCCAAAATGAACAAAAAATACACAAATATGTACAAAACATATTTCAGACACAAAAGTGTCTAGAATCCTCGAAAAAGGAAAGTGACCTTTCCTCTTCGTCTTCATCACCAATGATTGAATTTCATCTATGAATCCATGGCTCCTTCTGATGATGAGACAGCTTTGAATAAGCAAAAATCTCTCCAACCCCAGCTCAATTTCTCAAATCTCAAATCATTACCTTCTCGAGTTAATGCAGCTTTCACCTGGGGCATTTCAAATCTTACGAACGCTATGAAACCTGTCATTTTGAGGACTTCTTCTACTCGATTTAGGAAGATCTGTTGATGAATGAACTGAGACTATCAAGATCTTAAGCTCCTTTAAATACAACGATGGAGCTCCAACCTAGCTCTCGTTCATCTCACTATTGTGGTATTTTCCTTCTTGTGCTTGACATTACCTATTTCTTTATATTTCTCCAGCTGCTTCTGAACTTGATTGTGTTGGGAATGTTTCCAAAACTTGTATGTTGTCGTGGATCTGAGAAAATCCCTATTTCCTTCTACTCTAGCCGTTTGAGCAAAGGTGCTTCCCATTTCAACTAATTGAATCCCCAAACTCTCAAATTTCATAAACAGATGTTGTCCTTTATTAATTATACTTTTCCTCTATGTGATTTCTTGTTTGCATGTAACAAAACTCTGTGATTGGCCAGACACATCCCTATTACCCCTACAATCCAACAGATTGAGCTCACAATTGAACTAATACATTGTTTGAACTGCAAAGATAACAGGTACATATCTAGACCTAGCTTTCCCCTAGTAATAGTCATGTTCCTGCTCTTATTAAAGTTGTTACATGCTTATAGTAGAATCTGCTTGTGCTTGCTACTTTCTGTTGTTGGTGATTGCGCATGTTGTCCTCAATGTTGTCCATGTATGTTATGATTAGGATTCTGGACTTTTCTTAGCCTCAATTTGAAAATTGAGCCCTATCCATATTAACAATGCCTTTTGCCTCCTATGGTACATACTGCATAGAATTATAGGTTAATATTTTTATACTTGCAAAAGAGAAAATATGGTTAGTGAAAAAATCCACCAACTTGTTTCCTTCCCTTAGAATATGCACCACCATCACATTTCTATCCTTCATCAGCATCCAGATTCTCCTAATTTCAGTTGCAATACTCCATGGTACCTCCCAACTTCCATCAATGAGTGGGTGAGTGAGTATCCAATGTCAAGGGCAGTAAATTATGACTAATGCAGTATTCCAGGCTAGCTCTCCATGCCATAACTTCTGCCCTAATATTGGTACCATCATTCAACCTCCTAGCTTCTGCATAGATCAATCTCTCCCTTCCATCTCTGACACAAAAGGCTCTTGAACTTTGAGGCCCCATCAGAGTTACACTTGTAAGATCCTTCATCAGGAAGCTTCCATGTAACTACTTTGCACCCTACTAATGGGGTATATAATTCCAGAAACTTGACTATCAATGGCCGCTCACATGGCAAATTCCTTAGCCATGGAAAATTATGTCTAGCTAACAAAAAAATATTTCTGTTAATCTCCAACTCCATCCCCATATAGGATATCCTCCCTTCATAAATTATTGTATTTCATCTCTTCCATACCTGCCACAAAATAAACATGGGAACAACTTTGTCCAAAATCTTCAGTTTAGGACCAGTATCTGCATTCTACCACTTATGTACTGTATCCTTTAGTTGAAGGAATGGTCCAACAACCCCAGCAGCAGCTGCAAATTTTCTCCATATTTTGTTAGAAATAGGACATCCAATAGATAAGTGTTCAACAGTTTCTTGTTCATTATTACCACAACACCTGCATATCACATCATCATAGACTCTAATTTTAATAAAAACTTCTCCAATTGGGATCCTTTGCTTCCACAGTCTCCGTAAAAAGAAAGAGATTTTGAAAGGTATCCCTTTCACCCACAACTGCTTAAAATCATTTTGTACCTTTCTTTCTTGCCTCATCACCTCCCAGGCTGATTTAACACTGAATTTCCCTAATGTATTGAGCATCCACCATGGCTTGTCCCATTCTACTGAGTCTTCTTCCACTACCAACTTATTTATGATGTGGTCAGTAACCTCTTCTGGAAATGGTTGTTCCAATAAGTTGGTATCCCATCCTCTTTGGTTAAATAACTGATTGGCATCCTCAAAAGGATATACCTCATTGTTAGTGATAGGCAAGTGGTAATGTACAGCCCCAAGTTGAGTCCAATTATCATACCAAATATTATCATGTCCACACTTTGTCTCCCACCAAATCTCTTGATCTATAAAGTTCCTGGCCTCTAACATATATCTCCATGTTTGAGAGTCTCCCCTCCATTCCACCACTTGAGGACCAAGGCTCTTACAATATTTGTTCCACATAAAGATAGTCCACATGGACTTCTGAGTTTTGAACACCCATCACAACTTGGCAAATAAAGCTTTTGAAATATCAAAAAGGGATCTTAAACCTAAACCCCCTTCTTCTCTGGGAAGACAAATCTCCGACCAGGCAACCTAATGCTTTCTTCTGCCCATTTTATTAAAATTTCATAAGAACCTGACAAAAACTCTACGCAGATCATGTATAACACATTTAGGAGGGTTTATAGGTGAAAAAAGATATACAGGAATGCTATTTAGCACATTATTTATCAGCACAGCTTTATCTCCAAAAGACAAAATTCTTCCTTTCCAGGCCTTCAATTTATTATGTACTTTCTTAATCAGATCAGCAAAATGAACTTTTCTCTTTCTTGCATGACCAATGGGACATCCCAAATATATTAAATAAAACTTACCTCTTTGGAATCCAACACAACTTTCCACCTCTTAAATTACAGCATGTACAGTTTTATGATACACATAAAAAGCACTCTTGTCTTTGTTAATCATCTGTACAGATTGTAACTCATAGTCAACTAATGTTTTCATGACCAGTTGCAAAGAAACCCTATCAACTGAAACAAAAAGAATTATATCATCAGCATAGGCCAAGTGGTTAATATTGTCACTCTATTTAGGCAAGCCAAAGCCCTTAAACTGCTGATTCTCAAATAGAGAATTCAAAGCTCTAGTCAACACCTCAGTAGCCAAAATAAATAAAGCATGTGATAAAGGATCACCCTATTTCACCCCCCTAGTGGAATGAAAGATGCCAAAGGATTGGCCATTTATCAGCATAGAATACCAATTGTTGGCCAGCAATTTCCAAATCTTATCCACCCACTACATGTCAAATCTCATCTTTTCCAACACTTTGATCAAGAAGTTCCATTCCACCCTATCATAAACTTTAGACGTATCAAGCTTGATTACCACATTTGTTAGTTTACCTTTCTTTCTGATATCTGTAATGATTTCTTAGGCCAACAACACATTCTATGTGATGTTCCTCCCCTTCACAAAACCAAACTAATTCCTTGAAATAAGCATGGGGATACAGTCTTCAAGCCCATTATGTAAAATTCTAGAGATAATCTTGTTAATAAAATTACTCAGGCTAATTGGTCTCATATCTGAAAAAGACTGGATAATGTCTTTTTTAGTCAAAAGAACCACATTAGTGTGAGTTATTGACTTGGGAAGAGTATAACTTGAGAAGAAGGAAATGACCACCTTCCCAATATCACAACCAATAATATCCCAACAACTTTGATAAAATTGTCTTATAAATCTATTAGGCCCACTAGCACTATCCCCATTCAATTCAAAAAATACTATTTTACTTCCCCTATTGTAGGCATAGCATTCAATCCACTGTTCATATCTTCTATGACTAGTGTAGGTACCTGATATAGCAAAGATAACTCCACAGAAGTATTTGCCCTTGTAAACTACTTCTGAAAGAAAGAAATAGCTTCAACAGCCACCTGTTCATTGCCTTCAGCCCATTTCCCATCTTTTTTTAGCAATTCTATTAATAGTTAGCCTCTTCCTTCTTCCATTTACTAAACTATGAAAGAATCTAGTATTCCTGTCACCGTCATAAAACCATTGTATACCAGCTTTTTGTCTCCAGTACTCCTCTTCAAAGTGCAAGTACTTCGTCAACTCTGCTTGTGCTTACTGCAAAATTACACTATTACTAGCTGTAGGATTTTCTTCAAATAAGGCCTCTTTCAACCTGACAATCTTTTCCCTTATTATCAACTATTTAAAAATATCTCTAAATCTTTCTCTGCTCCAGATAGCAAGGGCTGCATTGGTATTTTTTATTTTCTACTTGATGCCAATAAACACATCATCAATTTCCTGAGATACCCAACTATTTCTGACCATATCTTTAAAATCAGCCTGCTTGACCCAAAAGTTCAAAAATTTGAAAGGTTTTCTGAATTGAGTAGACTGTCCTTTACAAGTCAACAACATGGGTGCATGATCTGATCCTATCCTAGCCAAGTGTTCCACTTTAACATAACTAGCTAAACCAAGGAAAGCTTGATTCATCACCAATCTATCAAGTCTTTTAAAAATACATTTGCTATCTGCTCTACCATTCCACCAGGTAAAGGGGCTTCCCTTAAAATTTATGTCCAGTAAATCACAAGAATTAATACTGAATGCAAAGTTTTCATATGCAGCAGGGTAAACTGGAAGCCCTCCTATCTTCTCCTCATCTGACAAAATAACATTGAAATCACCTCTAACAATCCAAGGAAGATTAGTACTTTGAGAGATATTGTATATGTCCTCCCATAAACTAAGTCTTTTAATGGCATCACATTTAGCACATACAAAAGTTGTGACTATAGAATGACCAGTTTCCTAAAAGGTCAGGTATAATGTTAGTTGCCGGTCAGTGTCTGACAGAACTCCTACTTGGATGTGCTTCTGAAAAAATACTCATATTTTCCCATTTTAATTGTAGTTGGAATAGTGTATGCCCAATCTTCTCTTATACTTGTGAATTTTCCTTGGTTTCAGAAATGGCTCCATTAAAGCTATAATTGCAAAATTGTGATATTTGTGCAGTATTTGTATTCTGTGGAATGAATTTTGGGTCCTCACAGAGCTCATATTCTAGAATAGTGCTTTTAGCTTTATTTGACAATGTTTTTCCCTAACCTCCTTGGGTTCACCCTAGTAGGCTTTGCATCTGCTTTACAACTTCCCTTGTTTCCCTTTGTTGATGATTGAGGAGATAAACCTACTTCTCTTAGGACTTTGTGTTCCAACTGTTGTGTGTCTTCTTCATCTGGATCTTTCCTCATCTTTTTAATCACTTCATCTTCTTCTGAGTGTACTGCAACCTCATTAACTTAGTGTAACACCTGTGCATAAAGAGTCTTAACAAGATTTGTATTGTTACAGGCATCCAGGGCTTGAGGTTTTCTGTTTTCTTCAGCCCTTTTATTTGAAGTACTGTCTGCTGGTAATTGAGGGTAATCAACCTTTTCTTGCATCTCCAATTCTGCTGCATCTATCTCTTGTATTCCTAATTTATCAACTTGTAATGGTTGCTGGTAAGTTGCTTTTGATAATTCCACTAGTAATTCTTTATCTCTTTGTGCTTCCATACTCTCACTCACCACCATACTACCATATTCCACTGCATTCTCTAATTGATTTTCTTCCTGTGCATTGCTATTCAACCCTGACATATTCTCCAATTGATTTGCTTGCAGGTCACTTTTGTCATCACAAAGAGCCAGCTCTGTATATATGGATATCACTGTATCAATCCTTCTCCTTGGCTCCTATGATGATATAGACTGCTCACTCTTCAATTTCAATTCATTACCCTGCTTTGTAAGTTGATCATTATTAGCTGTAAGAAGGTCTGTAATCTAGTTGGTTAGGGATAAACTATCCTTGATGTCATGTTTTTCCTTACTATCACCCCCTTCTTCCTCTTTGTCACCTTCTTCTAACAAGGCTTCAAAAGAATTACCAGTGCTGACTCCCTGATTTTGTGGTGGATATGCCTTGTCACTTAGGTAATTTGATGGGTTACTCTTAACCAAAATCTTCGACTTGTCGAGGTCCATCTCTTGATTGGACCTCTCCATCTTCCCCATATTCTACCTTTGTGATCTATTTTTGGACTTTTTTTGCCATCTCTCTTTCCTCTATACTTTCTTCTTGAGCTGGTCTTCTCAGTTCCAGATGAAGAATCCTATATTTTATTATGACCCTAAAGCTTACACCTCTTACAGTATTTTGACAAAAAATCATATTGAATTTTGATTTTCTCCACTCTTGAAGCTTTGCCCTTACCCCCAACTAGCTCTAACTCCATAAATTTAGGCATCTCCCTTGCTAAATTAACTTGAACTTTCACACGTGCATAATTGGGCCTAGTCTTCTTGATTATGGCCATGTCTAAATACATAGGCTTCCCCACTGCATTAGCTAGAAAAAACATGGTCTCCTTAACAAAGAACGTAGACAAAAGATCCGGAAAGGAGATCCAAGCCATAGCCTGTGTAGTTTCCTCATTAGCCTTAAACGTTGTGTCATCAATCAATGGTCTCATCTTATAAGTTATACCATCCTTTGCCACAATGTAATACGCATTCTTCGACAGTATGTTCACATAATCATCGGTAAGTTTAAACCTAATGAGTACATGTCTATTCCGCAACAATCCAATCTTGCACTCTCCTTTAACATTTTATTTCTTTGGAATTTAAACTCAAAGTTCTTCAATATCTAGCCAACCATAAGAAAACTTCCCAATAATTGCATACTGTAAGTTTTCCAACACATGCATCTATTGTACCTCCTCTTTAGACCAAATTACTCTCGGGATTCCATTATTATATGTAAGGCTCTTCATAGGGATAACACTTTTATGCACTAAACCTCCATTATTGTGTAAATTTATATTATCCGGCTTTACAAGATCTGCATATTTCTATTTATCCTTATCATTGTCCTGCAAATCATGGCTGCTCGTACTACCTTTGCTAGGTAAAATATTAGGCAAAGTCACTGTTAAAGGTTCTCCTTTGTTGGTTGATTGCGTGAGTGCAGTTTTATCAGGGCTTTTAGGATGATATAAAGTAGGGAATTGATCTGGGGAAGTAATGGAAAACTGACCAGTCACCTGAGATAGCTGGTCAGTGGCTGGGACTAACATGGACATGGTTGGAAGAGGCTGAAATTTGAAAATTTTAGGACTTGTGCATGAGAGAGAAGAGAGCGTTTAAACCATATGGTCAACTCGTGCTATAAAGAGAAGAAGAGTGTCACCTTAAGAGTTCTTAAAATGATATTTGGTTACCAATTTATTTGGTGATAGATCACCCATCTTTCCAATATGCTGAATGTTCTCTTCAATGTTGCATGTTCCTCTATATCTCTCTTGTGCTTAATCTATAAAGATCAAGGTAGCCTTAATTATTTTACTTAGGGTGTGTTTGGTAAGAATGAAAAATAGTTTTAATGAGAAATATTTTTTTCAAAAATAAATGAATTTTTTACTCACATTTAGGCTATATTTGTTTTTATTAAGATTAGGACGTCTGAATCTAAATGCACATCTGAATGATTAAGATGTTGTCTCTAGATCCGAACACTGAATAATTAGGACTGTTTGTTTTTCAATATGTGAATGTGCATAACTTATTTATATGTAAGCATAATACATATATAATTTAAATAATTAATTAATCAAATCTTAGAAAAAAATTAATTTAATAAAATGAAATCATTATTTGATTAAAAAAAAGTGAAAAACTTATATTTGTTTGTGATGATGGAGATGGTTTGTAATGGTGATGGTGGTGATAATAGTTGGTGTTAGTAGATAGAAATGGTGGTAGTGATAGTTATGATGGTGAAACTGGTGATAATAGTTGGTGTTAGTAGATAGAAATGGTGGTAATGATAGTGAAAGTGGTTGGTGTTGTAGTGACTGTCATGATGGTGGTGATTGGTAGTGGCGGTGGTGGTTGTGATGTGAAGTTGGTTGATATTAGTAGGGATAGACTATAGCGATGATAGTGGTTGATAATGGTGGTAGAGGTGGCAACACCAGTGATAACGGTGGTGGTGGTGGCCGAAGAATGTGTGGAGGTTGATGATGTGTTGGTGATAGTTGGCGGTGGTGCTAGTTGTGATAGATTAGTTGGTTTATAGTAGTGGTTGATGGTGGCATTGGCGATGACGGTAGATATAATTAGAATAATGGAGGTGGTAAGTGTGGTAGCGGCTGACAATAGTGGTTGGTAGGAATATTGGTTGTCAATGGTGGTTTTGATGGTAGAGGTGGTGGGTAGTGGTTGACAATGATGGTGGTGTCAGAGGTGGTTAGTGGTGGTGACTGGTAATTGTAGATGGAGTGCTAGTGAATATTATCCAACACAAGAATACCTCTTAATGATATTAAGACTTGGTTTCAGATCTTAATGAATAAGACCTATTCAGACCTATTAAGAGCTAATATTTTAATAAAAATAAATGCACTTAATAATTTGAGGTCTGAACCATTCAGATTCATACCTTCATTAAGTGCAAATAAATGAGGTCTTAGAATTTAACAATGAAATATAAAATATTATCCAGAAAAGTGATCTAGCAAAATATTACGAGGGCTAGTGGGTGGAATAGAATGGGGAGTGAGGGTGAGGGGTTGGGATAATCAAGAGATGGGGTTGGGTGAGTAAGAAGAAGACAGTGAACTTGGAAATTTGGTTATTCTACTTTCATCACATTGATCATTTTATATATATATATATATATTTTAAATTAACTTATCTTTTTTAAAAAATAATATTTCAAAATATTTGGACCTAACAAAACATGAAAAGAAAATTAAAAAACAAACATTTTCCTTTGTGGCAAACACGGGATTACTGATAATTGAATTTTAGAAAGAACTATATAGCATCTGCGGATCTGTTAGCATTACACTCATCCTGAAAACACTTTTGTATTTTCTCTCACAAATTAATTCTGTGGTCTGTAATTTGAGTTCCAAAATCATGGCTACACAAGGTCAAGTCATCACCTGCAAAGGTACTTTTTCTATATTCTATATGCATCTTTGTCTTTGTCTTACTATGTATATTCAATTCATACTTTATCAAAGGCGGACCTAATACTTAAAACCCCACCCTACACAGCAGTGTGTGTATATATGTGTGTGTTTCACTTGCATTTTTGTGAACCCTAATGGATTGTGAAATGGGTGTATAGCTGCGGTGGCCTGGGAACCCAACAAGCCTTTGGTGATTGAGGATGTGCAGGTGGCTCCACCACAGGCCGGTGAAGTCCGTGTTAAAATTCTATATACTGCTCTCTGCCACACCGATGCTTATACCTGGAGCGGAAAGGTAATCTAATCAATACATCCTTCCCCATGTACTAGTATTTGTTCTTTTTTTTTTTTACTCTAAGCGTGAGTTTTGTGTAGTAGTTTTGTTTTTTGATAACCGTTTTGGCCCACATAAGGCCAGTTTGCACGCACCTCAACTAATTTCAGGGATACCTGCCACCTCTCACCAGAAGGTAGTTCCACCAAGGTTAGGATAGATGGGAAGAAATCACTAGCATTTTTGTCTTTGCTAGAATTTGAACCTGAGACCTCATGGTTCTTACCCACTTCATTGACCACTAGGTCACACACTTGGATGCGATGGAGAGAGTAGTTATGTGGTCTAAATTTGATGAATCCTGGAATAACTGCAAATAGAGTGGAATGGGTACAAAGGGTCATAAAGCGGACACAAATGATTTGGGATTGATGAATAGTAGATTGATTGCTGAATCTGAGAATGGAGTTGAAGCTTTTTGCATTTCTGCAACAATATTTATTTTCTTTGGGTGGCTAATATTGTGACATATCATTACATTCTTACAAAAAAGCAGTTAAACTAGTACAAAAGTAATTTGCCCTATGGAATTTCATTGAAACATGCATTCCCAGATTTTGCGCTTTTTCACACCATTTATGCTCTAAGGCTATTCTCAGAATTCCAAGAATTTTTAATTCTTTCCTTCGTTTTTTGAAAAAATTCTTGCAATTCATTTGTGTTTTCTGGAAATTGGTACTTTGGGAAACGTGAGTTTGGAGTCAATGGTTTATGATCAGTAGTTTATTAAACTATTCGTTGTTGTTTGGTATTGTCACTCACGATCTAACACATGTTTCTTTTCCTTGAAGGATCCCGAGGGTCTCTTCCCATGTGTTCTTGGTCATGAGGCTGCAGGGTACGTGCTCTCTTGTTGTCATAGCATTTTAATTTAATGTAGTAGCTTACATTGAATCTAAACAAGAGTTTTGTCTGGATACCCTTTTTCTTGGTCTTAGCCCTCTAACATTTGCAGGATAGTAGAAAGTGTTGGTGAAGGAGTGACTCACGTTCAGCCAGGAGACCATGTTATACCTTGTTACCAGGCAGAATGCGGAGAATGCAAGTTCTGCAAATCAGGAAAGACTAATCTTTGTGGTAAAGTAAGGGCTGCTACTGGAGTGGGAGTTATGATGAACGACCGCAAGAGTCGATTTTCTATCAACGGAAAACTGATCTATCATTTCATGGGAACTTCAACCTTCAGTCAGTACACTGTTGTCCATGATGTTAGTGTTGCAAAGATTGACCCAGTAGCTCCTTTGGAGAAAGTCTGCCTTCTCGGTTGTGGTGTTCCAACCGGTAACTTGACTTCCAAACCTAATATGTGATTGAACTAATACCTTGTGGTTTTCTTCAAGCTAATTCATGAATCATCTTCTGTAGCATCTCTGATTTAATGCTGGCCCTTCTCTTTAAAAAAAAGATTTGATGCTGGCCCTTACTCCATTTCTAATCCATTTGTTATCGATAATATATGTGTAATTATCTGTTGGACTTGGATTGGTCCTCGAAGTATGCGGTTTCATGCGACTTCATCATCATTTTATTAGTTGTTCTTATTGATTCCTTAATATACTGCAACACCTGCCACCTGCCACATTGAGACTTCTGGGACAGTTTGGTGTATGTAAAGGGAAGACAGGATTTTGAGAGGATATACCCCAAAATAAAAGCTAAAAGAGAAAGAAGTAAAAGAAGAGTGAGAAGTAAAAAAGGAGATTAAAAACCAAGTTGTCATAGTGGGGCTTTTAGTGTATAAATGATTGATAGAGCAAGGATGGAAATGCATTTAAGTATATTGTTTAGAGAGCATATCGTCATTGTAATTTGATCTATATGAGTTACTAGATAGTGTCTTTTGGTTGGTTAACCCAAGTGTTCATCTAATCTATCATTTTTCATAACTTTACGCTGGTTTATTCCCCTAGATTAAAAGTTGAGGAAGAAATAAAAAAATCATTGAATGTCCATCTAACTATGTCCCTTTGCTCCCTTCCAAAGCCAATATGTTGTGTTTTCTTTAGTTTTAATTAATGGCTAATTACACTCTTACCATACCCTCCTTGCGTTTTACGTTGTGTATTTTCTGTCTTTAGGCCTTGGAGCTGTTTGGAACACTGCAAAAGTTGAACCAGGTTCCATTGTTGCTGTCTTTGGCCTGGGAACAGTTGGTCTTGCTGTAAGTATCTAACAATTTGATTGTGTGTCAAAAATTAAGCTCCTTTAATATAGTTATGTAATCTATCTATTTGCTTGTTAGGTGGCGGAGGGTGCAAAAGCTGCTGGTGCTTCACGAATTATTGGAATTGATATTGATAGCAAAAAGTTCGATAGAGGTACAGCTTTGTCCAATCTGTCTTAGATTGTGAACTATGAACTTTTAGGACTAGTAAGTATATCATTAGGTTCCAGGTATATTTTACATCAGATTTGTAAAAAAATTGAGCTACTCCTATGTCCTATGATCACTTTCTTGGTAGACTTCAAGTACAAGTTACTATGTTCAATTAAAAGTTAAAGCCCATAGGGCTTTGGTTCAATGGTAAGAGTGTCTCATGATGTGTGGATTAGGTGCACGTCACTTTTGAACCTGTTGCAAACAAAAGCCTTGTATTTAAGTGGGGAAGGGTAGAGGGGCGGGCCCATCACCACCGAATTTTGAACCGTGGACAGGTTGGCCTCAGGGATTTCTAGATTATTAAGAAAAGGTTTGTTAAAAGCCGGCAAATGATTTCAGATTTAGATGTATATATGTAGGCGCACTTGTAGATATATGTTTTGCGAGTGCTTGCATGAATTTTTTTAGTCATCACTATGTAATAGTGGTAGATTGTGTAGAGAGATTCCTTATGGAATGAAATATAATGGTAATGGAAAAGAAATAGAAGCCTAAATATAATTCCCCGTCTTTGTGCCCTCATCCTTTCTACAAAATCAAATGCAACAGCCATTTCTTCAACTAAGAGTGAGATAGAGATCTACTAAAAAGGATACCGAACATTGCCTTACCCTTAGGTCTTAAAACTTTGATTTCAATCAGTCAACTCCTCTAGGTGCATTTTCCCCTCTTTGATTTTGCTGTCGAGTTCAAGCTGTTATTCCATGACCTCTCTCCAGCTAATTCGATATCATTTCAAGCTTTAAAATTTCGAAAGCAAGAGATATATATTTTTTGCCAAATCATTTGACACATTTTGGGATATGGAAACAGCACCTTAAATACATCTTTCTGAAACTTTCAGACTAGGTGTCATAATTATATCAGTCATGTGTCTTGATTATCATCTGTATATTGCAGTAGATTGCTCTTATAAAAGTCTCATGTATAAATATCTTGTTTGATCTCATAATAGTTCTCTTGGATGCTGATAATAGGAGGAAACAGCTTATTGAACAAAATAGTTTTGAGGCCTATGCCAGTTAAGGGGCGTCTGGTTAAATTAAATCTGATTCAAGAAATAGTATTTGGATCGAACTTGTGCAGTACAACAGTTATCATGCACTAGTGTCCTTAATTATTTTCTGTTGTATGATGCATAAGTTGTCACATCATCTCATCCATATATTAAACTGTCGTATGCAGCCAAAAAATTTGGTGTGACTGAATTCATCAATCCCAAGGATCATGAGAAACCCATTCAGCAAGTTATTGTGGATCTTACAGACGGTGGTGTTGATTACAGTTTTGAGTGCATAGGAAATGTCTCTGTTATGAGGGCTGCTTTAGAGTGTTGTCACAAGGTAAATTATGCTAGTGTCTCAAAATAATATTGGATTGGAAAAAAAAAATTCTTTCTCAAAAAAAAAAATTTGGAATTTCAGTTTCCCCCACCTCTTCTTCACTCCGCTTGAAATTGCTATCTGCCCCGTCCCACGCTCCCCTTTTTTCTTTTAAATTTGTGTTCACTATTCCATTCCCGTGCTATTAATGCCCCCACCTTGTGAAAAAATTAATCTATGTACAAGAAGTTACTAATGGTGAACATGTCCAATCTTATTGGAATTGCAGGGTTGGGGAACCTCAGTGATTGTGGGTGTGGCTGCGTCTGGTCAGGAGATATCTACTCGTCCATTTCAGCTGGTGACTGGTCGTGTTTGGAAGGGAACCGCTTTTGGTGGTTTCAAAAGCCGATCACAAGTTCCTACGCTCGTGGACAAGTATTTGAAGAAGGTCTGTCTTTTACCTTTTCTATATCTTTCTTCACTTATTTTACCATTTAGTCACTGTTCATTTATCCAATTCTTCCACTACTAATAGGAAATCAAGGTGGATGAATACATCACTCATAATATGACGCTTACGGATATAAACAAAGCTTTTGACCTGATGCATGATGGGGAGTGCCTCCGTGTTGTCCTGGATATGTTTGTATGAAGTCTTTAGGCTCTTTATGTTGCTGACTTGCTGGTTTTGTGCTATTGCTGCGGCACTATTTCCCTTTCCCTTTCCCTAAGTATACCTGTGGAATAAAAAGCAAGTGGGAAAAGAGGGATAGATGAATTCTTCTTAAATGGATTGTCTTTTATTGTCTTTCCAATTAAATGTTCTACTTTCAAGGCTGAACCACCGTTGCTGGTTTTGGACTTGGGATTAAACTCTCCCATGTTTGCATCAATGGGATCCTCCCTTTTCTAAAGTACAATATCTTTGCCGTTGGTAAATGATCATATGAAATGATATGGCTGTGCCTATTTTGAAAGAGTAGTCGGAAATAAGTGTCAAAATGTTAAAATAATAAAAGGGAAAATTTGGTAACGTCAAAATGTGGTGCAAAGTGGCATTTTGAAAGTACAGAAAATCTGTTGGAAACAGGACACTGTTCTTCCATAATTAGTGCATGGTTAGAGTCTATTTTACTTCCCATTCCTTTCATATTCTAAGTTGAGTTGTTTTTTTTTAGTTTTGAGTGTATATATTTCAAAGGAAATACTTTTTACAAATCGTAATCTTAAAAAACTGGGTCAAGTTCAGAAATGACCTTAAAGGGTTAGTGTTGATATTTTATCCCACGTAAGAAGTCTTACAAAAATGATCTTCATGAGGGTTGATCTTTATTTTTTGACTCCGCCTAATAATTTGTCCATAAACAGATATTCAAATTTTTGTCCATAAGATGGACGTTCATGACATTTCTAGAAAATAAATCTGCCTAATTGATAAAAAAATTTGCCTTATATACAAAAGTTAGAACTTAGGTATGTTGTCCATCAGACACAAGTTCTAATACTTGTCCATAAGTGTAGTTCAAGATATTTTAAGACAGTGAACTTGCTCAATTGATTATAAGTTTTGCCTTATATGTAAAAGGTAAAACTTAGATATGTTATCCATCAAACATAAATTCTAACTTTTGCTTATAAAACAGACGTTCAGAATATTTTAAGACAATGAATCTATTAAATAATCACAAGTGCTGCCTCATAGGGAAATGTTAAAACTTATTAAGCGGTGACAAAAAATCAAGATCGAACACTTTAAGAAACAAAAAATCGAGATCATGTATTTGGAGTACAAAAATTAAAGACCGGACACTAGGCGTAATTTCCTCATCTCACATCTCTGTTATTTTTTTCTCCTATTTGTTTTTCCTCCCGAGTATCCAGAGGTTAAGCTCATAACCACTTTCGTACCTGTCACCTCTTGATTCTCCCAAACCACTTTTTTTGTATCATTCTTTCTACTGTTTTTCATGCTTATTTTATTTTGAAATTTACCAAAAAAAATAAAATATATCACAGTATTGTTATTATGTGAACTTAAACACCTCATGTATATCCTTATACACAATTATATGCTGAGATGCAATATATACATATTCTTATATGCTGAAATATTGAGAAAAAGCTTTAAATAGTCCTTATCTTTGGGTTTAGACTCGGTCATCCTTGTTCTTTCACATGGACCACTAATAGTCCTCCATGTTAACAGTATTGGTGCACTTCTGTCAATTTTTTACTTTTTTAAAAAAAAAAATTGGGAGTAGAGGAAGGGGAAATAGGGGAGGGAATTACAAGGTGGGGAATCATGAATCATTAGATAAAAATTACAGTCTAGTCTTCTACATGATCACAACTAACACACACACACATAATTTCCTTTAACAAATGACTAAAACATGCTTCGTTTTGTTAACCAGGTAAACACAATTACCGTCCTTCCCATAATTTTACACCCACAAACAGCTGAAACTTAAAGAGATTTGCACAGCTGCTAATCTACAAAATATGAGCAAGAACCCTAAGTCTCTCTACATGGACAAAATCAACTATATCAAATCAACACCAGCTACATTATCAAACACGTAACGGGTTGTATTGTACACTGAGTGTACTTGCAAGACAATAGGAACTCATAATGGACTTGCAACTCCACAACAAATTCATTCATAATGGACTTGCAACTCCACGACAAATTCATGCCAGTTCTGGAGGAGACCAATTTCCAGATTTGAAGTCTTTATAGAAGCTGGAGTTCCTCGAGACAACCCAAAATACTATAGCAAAAGACGAGATAATCTTACATTAGATGAGAGTAATAGAACTGCATAGAGTGCAAATACATCTAAGGAAATAAACTCGTACCAGGAATCCCAGGAACTACACAACTCGGTTCCTTTAGAACATTATAAAGTGTTCTCTTCTCATTAATTTTAACCCATCTAGGAATATCCGCTGAAAAGAATGAGTGAAGAAAAAACAAGAACGGAATTAGTCCATAAAACGATAGTGAAGGCTCAGAAAAAGATTGAACAAGGTCATTTACATTGAATCAAGGCAAAAGGGGGAAGAAAAACCCGAGTTACAGGCGTCGTCATGCACCATATTTTTCACAGAACACAGGAGGTACATTTGAACCAAGACTGTAATATCTGCCACTAGTTTAAGGTCGTTGAATGTAAAAGCTAGTACTGCACAAACATTCTACTTGTACATTTGAACCACGACTGTAATATCTACCTTCTGAAAAGTATGTCATTGTTTATATAACAAGTGAAACATCCTAGTTCCTTGAGGTTCATAAGAGGATGTAATTCCACCCATAGACATATAAAGTCAGCAATCGAGTGCAAGTCATCATTTTTTTTAAAATAAAAAGTTGCAAACCTATATTGAAGAAAAGCCGAGACAACTGTGATGGTTTGAAAAAACCCTATTTTTGAGACAACTGTGATGGTTTGAAAAAACCCTATTTTTTATTTATACTCGAATAAACAAAAATGTGATGGTGTAAATATTTTGAAATAAAAAAAGAGGTTGAACCGAACCAGGGAAGTCCCTTCAATCAGACCACCTAAGACAAGCACACATATTAATCTGCTGTGTTTTGAATAAGACAATTAGTACAATGGATCTGTTGTTTCTGACACTAGGCAGAAAATCTCCTAGAGATTGCAATAATCTTGAGAGAGAAGCTTCCTCAAATTTTCATCTGTTGAAATATAGAGATGGGGGAGTGTACCTTGTGAAATGCTACCCTTGGTTGAACTCTGAGCAGAACCAATCTCCTCATTACCAAAGTCTTCCACATGAGAAGCAGCTGTTCCTTCCAGCAGATACCGAAGAATATCCCGCTTGGATAAACAGACACCAGCACAAGCCTGCACAATCACAATCTCAGAACAGAGAAGCATATTACAGCCACATGAACTGGTGGCACTAAAACAGGAAATGTTAAGAGCTTATTAACTGGAAACTAACAGATGATCCCTGATACACACACTACAGCTAACCCCTCTAATCAACTACAATAGTTTCCAACAAAATTACATATTTGGCATTAAGAATTTGAGTCAAACAGATATTAGACAAATATTGGATTATTCTTGGCCTCACCAGTCTACTACACGACCTTAAGTAACTAGAGTTAGGGGGATCAAAAGATGTATCCATAGGGACCATAATAACCATCAAAAACCACCTTAGCGATCTACAGCTAGTCAGACAGTCTAACCTAAAGGTAGAACAAATGAATGAAGGATGAATATTAAATCTAGAACCCAATCTTTACCCCAATAACTCAAGCAGATTATACACACATTCAGAAACTGCACAGTTGCTATCATTTGGACTATAAAGTCGGTGGAAAATGGGAAACTATGTATTACTCCCAGGAGACTACCATGAAGTCAGTAAAGTCCCAGGCGGTCAGCATCCACCAAAAAGCAAGCACAGAAAAAGAAAAAAAATGAACAGCAACCCAACATGACAGTTTGGTGATGTGCAGTATTTCTTATAAATCATGTGAACATAAAGGTATGCAAATGATCTCTCATAGAATATTTTCTCTTAGATGGAGAATCGAAGACTACTTAACAATGGACAACAGCATAAACAAAACAAATCCAGGTTTCTCCATCTTGTGGGGACACAAATGGAGTAAATAAGCAGTTTGTAAAACTAATCACGCTACCCTGATGAAATATTTCAAGTCCCAAAGGGGCCGGTGCCCCAGCCTCCAACATGGCGCTACTACAAATCTAAAGTTCCTTCAGCCTCAATTAAATGTGATGGCTATATGCCCAATTTCATAAAAGAACTTTTCACAAGGCTTGCCATTCCCTCGTGAAGCACAATAGATCAAAAATTCTTGGGGGATGCACCTCTTAGACTGACACAAAGTAATGTCTTTTAATTAAGGGCGTTCTTTGTCTTTTTTAGTGGAGATCTCCTCAGATGCCTACTTTTAATTTGACAATAAGATCATACAGAACCAAAAAGCAAGTAGTACCTGCACATATTTATTCAATTGACTTCAAAGTTCAATTCTAATACACTAATAATTTTGTCAAGCCAAACCACAAAATTTAATGAACAACAATGTGAATGTCTTCTTATTTAAACTTCATTTTACTGAGATTCTTTTTAAGTTGATGTGCCAGATTTTGAACACACAGCAGTATGTTGGCCATCTATGTAGCGGAACACCATGTTCAATGGAGCTGAGTAGATACTCGCATTTGGATTATGCATTTGCATGATTCTCCGAATGACATGAAAAATGGAAAAAGTAAAAAGATTGCAACAAAAGATGATGTAACATTATATACCTCATAATACAACTCAACAGCATCACGTGTGTAAGCATTTTCTTTGTCCCATGGCAGAGGTGGACAACCTTCTGAAAACATGTGTGGAAGCTAAGGATGAACAAAATCCTTCAAGACAATGTAACAACAATAATTGTCTTTAGTTACATAAGAATGATTAGTCAAGCTGGTGTTAGGGCAGATGAAACCAAAGTTGGTTTAACAATTTGTGATGTTGTTTTTGTATCTATATAGGGGGTATAACTAAGGATATCATATCAAGATGAGCTGAAAACAAGTCAGTCTCACAGAACTCCTCTATCAAGTCGCTGGACATGACCTCTGGATACAGAAGGAGGACGGGCCAATGAAGAATATTATTCTTGTCTAATGTCGGCTTTTTTAGTCCAGTGAGTTCTTGATACATGGGCTTCCCAATCTTCAATCCTCTAGTCTCAAATGCAGAAACAAGGGCCTGTATAGCTCACATTAAGTGGTGAGAAGCTACCAGAATGAACAATTGTCATATGCAGCTAAAAATATAGTTGTAGACCTTAGCAGAAGATACTGCTTTAGACACTTCAGCATCACGTCGTTCCTTTTCTGCTATCTGTATATCAATTTGCTTAGCAAGCTTCTTCAGCTCTTCATTAGATGACGAGTGCTGAAGACCTTTTTCGCAGAGCCCTTTTGCTTCAGCCAACAGATTCAGAGAAAATGATGCTTTCGCTGCCCTATAAAGAGCCTATGAATAAAGTACAAGAAAATGTCACATACACCAAGAACATGCAGCACTCGCAGGAAACTATGGCCCGTAATACGACACATGATGAATAGTAAGAAAAAGGTTACCTTAACGTTACTTGGATTTAATTTGGTTGCATCTTCTGCATCCTGGAGTGCACGTCTATAATTCCCCAAGAGAAGATTGACATGAGCTCTGTTTGAATAGAGAATTGACTGCTCAGTATCACTTAAAGCATTCTGATTTATTGCCCTCGTATAGCAATCAATAGCATCCGAGTAATGCTTCTTTCCCATCTTGACATATTCATTGCCTTTTTCCTGCAATGTAGGAAGGACAGCCAACTTTTCGTTTTCTCATGATAATTTGGGAAACAAAGGTGCTGCACCCCCTATAATCAAGGAAAGCATAAAGATAGGAAAGGCGGACAGAAGCACAAAGGGTGATCTATGCAGCAGACATCCAAAAGGATGAAAACAACAGTTGTCATGAAGTGCATATAGCTGTCCAAGGAGGATATTGCTCACAACGTTTCTACCATAATAAGCCAATATGGATTAGAGAGAGACTACTGTATACACTTCCAGATTGTACATTCAAACATGACTGTCACCGACAAATATCATATTTAAACTGAGAACCCCGAAAAAAGGACACGTACAGGAATGTTATGGTTTGTTGTATTTGGAAAATTATGAGACAGAAGAAAAGAAAAGAAAGGGACATGGGAGGACTGGAATAGTCAAGGTGCGCAAAAGCTTGTCTCAACAACACTATTAACAATTAACAAAAATTTTAAAAAAAAAGGAAATGAGAGAAAGCAACTCAAAGGTTCTATTGATAAGAGGCAACAAAAAGGTACTCTGCAATCTAAGATTTTTCCTCTGCTCATAGAAAGAAACACAACTTCTTTTAGTGAATCCATTTATATCGAGGAAATAATGTGTACTATGTTCATTAATATCAAATGGTACTGATTCACTTCTTCTGTACTATACTAAACAAAATGGTAAAACTCTTCTTTTCCCCTCCTCTCTTCTTCTCTTTCTTTTTTTTTTATGGGTTTTTTCTTGCTTCTCTTAATACAAAGAAATGAGAAAAGAAGCACTTGAATGCAGCTAAGGTCCACAAAGCTCAGGATCTACTTCTTCAAAGCACCGTTGATTTTCAAACTCATTTAATTCCACTGCGCTGTAAGTTCAGTTGATCGGTAGTAACCATGGGGCAGGAGTAGCCACTTCAGAAGTGGATTTAGAATTTGAACTCAATGGGGTTCAATTTTTAAAGTTCTTAGCGTTGAACCTACTATATTCTTAAAATTATGGGTTCAGACCTTACTATTTCTTTCAATTTCACTGAATATTTACAAATAAATTTACACTCCACATCGAAAGTACTCGATTCAGATGAACCCGGTGTTATAAGTCTGAATGCATCCGCTTCTTATGGGGATTATCCTAACAAACTGCCGAGGTCTCAGGGTGCATTCGTTATTGAGGAGAAAGTTTTCCATGACAAAAATTTCAGCAAAAATTTTTCTACGCGATCATTTTCAGCGTTTAGAGGTATAAAAGTAGGCCCATATGATAATCATTCAACGTGGAGGATTCTTTTTGGAGATTTTGGTGAAACATAAAAGTTGATAACAATTTATGAATGCCGGTTCAAACAAGGGAGTAAGGTAGGATTATTTGCAACAAAAAATGACTTTCTTAAAGAAATATTTTCAACATTTTAACGTAATCAAGTAATCAAAATGGTTTCGATGAGGAAACTACTTTCCATCATAACTGCATTATATCTCCCAAGTATCTCTCTCTGAACAACCCTCTGAGTTTGCCTCAATTCTGCTTTTATTGATAAGTAAAAGGATGGTTGGGAAGCTTGCCTCAATTCTGCTTTTATTGATAACTAAAAGGATGGTTGGGAAGCTTGCCTCAATTCTGCTTTTATTGATAACTAAAAGGATGGTTGGGAAGCTTGCCTCAATTCTGCTTCCGGGAGAATCTTTCATCACTAAGATTTTTGTACCAAGTTCATGACTTCAAAGCTCAAAATGAACAGACTTTTGTATGGGGTAAAAGTCCATGCTTGGGAAACGGATGAACCAGACTACGACAGATGGATGAATTGGAACCAGAGAGATGTTGGTCCTTCTTGCCTCAGTCCGAGAAAATCCTGGGATTGCAGTCCCTGGTATGATTTGGAAAGATGTTGCCTTGGTACAACCAAAGCCGGTCTGTAACAGGGAAACCTGCGGGATCTCTCTCCGGAAACGAATCCCTTTCCAGTTGGAGCATGCTCATAATGGCCCTCAGGCAGACCAACAGTCAGCCTCGTATCCAGCATCGGCCTACCCCCAATCAGCCTCAAGCCCAGTGTCAGAGCTCAGCCACGTGCTACTAAGTAGTCTTTTCACGCTATGGCATAGGCCTGCCTGGCTTTTGCCCTGTAAAAGAGGTCTTTCAGAAGAGAGCGGGAGGAGGTAGGAACATCTCTGAGAACATCACAAGCTTCATTCCAAGGGTTTTGATGAAGGAGGACTCCCCGCCTTTTCTTAAATTTCCTTGCCTTTGAGCAGTTTACATTCTTGTACTGGGTCTCTACTTTGTTGTTTTAGCCAAACGAATAGGAACTTGATCAACCATAATTCACTTACCTTTTAATTTTTTTTTTCTAAATACAAATTCTACTGTTGTCTAAAATCTAAAAGACAATGTTTCGTGCAAACAACTTTATATACCATATTTCTAGAAAGGGTAGGGCATTAAATTTGGACCAAAGTGCTTCATCAGGCAGTAATAATTATAATAATAGGAAGAAAGTAACTAACCAATCTGGCACAAGTTGTACTGCATGAACAGAACACAAATGAAGTAAAGTAGAGTAAAGAAGTAGATATAAATAAAAAAACCTTAAGTTCAAAAGCTGTAGACTCTTTGAGAGCGGAGATAGCATCAAGGTCAGCTAATTCTTTCTCTGTTTTTGGTTCTGAACCTGCCTCCATCCATAACGCCATTCTTATTCCACCCAAAATTCAACTGGAGACGCAGACTTCAAAACTGAGACAAACAACGGTGACAGACACTTCAGGCTCCGGCAGAACAGTAGGGTCGAACTTTCTCCAACACGTTGTTAGTAAATGGGCTTCCATATATGCATAACGCGGCAGGGCCTGTTGAAGACCTGAGTCAAAGTTCACAAATGAGCCCTAAAATGGATTGGTGTTGGATTTTGTCCCCAAGTAATAAAAGTCTTAGGCAGGGGTGATAAATAGTCCTTATAGTTGGTAGCTTTATTTTTTTTATCCCATAATAAAAGTCCTATAAAATTATCTTTTTTTTTTTTTTATATATGAAATAAATATATATTTATCTCTCTCTATATTAAATATTTTCAAACAACTCTCTATGCTCATTTATCTTTTAATTTTATTTTTTTTCTTTTTTATTTTACTTTAATTGTTTTTTTATTTTCTCTTTTTTAAAAAAAAAATCTCAATCTTTACTTTTTTTCTTTTCTCCTTTCAACTTCTATTTTTTTTTTCTCTTTTTAATTTTTCTTTGGTTTTTAATTTTTTTTAATTTTTTTCTTTTATCTTTTTTTATATATTTTTTTCTCAACCTTTCTTCTTTTTTTTTCCTTTTCTTATCTCAACTTCTCTTTTTTTTTTTTTTTCTCTATTTCATTTTCTTTGATTTTTTTAATTTTATCAATCTTTATTTTTTTATTTTTTATTTTATTTTTCTGTAACCTTTATTATTATTATTTTTCTTCGATTCCTTTCAAACAACAAGTCACGCCCCATAGACAAGAATTGCCACTACCACATTTTGTCTTGATTTATGAGATGTTCTATTACTCTTGCTTCTACTTAACCTAAGGACATTCAAACAACAAGTTACGTCCCATGGAAAGAGTTGACACTACCACATTATGTTCTTACTTATGAAATGCTCTATAACTCTTGCGTTAGAGGCAAGACTTAGTCCAAGGACTTTCAAACAACAAGTTATGCCCCATGGGCAAGAGTTGACATTACCACGTTGTGTCTTGACTTATGAGATGTTTTATAACTCTTGCCTTAGAGGCAAGATTTAGCCTAAGGACTTTCAAACAACAAGTTGTGTCCCATGGACAAGAGTTGACACTACCATGTTGTGTCTTGATTTATGATATGCTTTATAACTCTTGTCTTAGAGGCAAGACTTAGCCCAAGGACTTTCAAACAACAAGTTACGCCCCATGGGTAAGAGTTGACACTACTACATTTTGTCTTAGATTTATGAGATGCCCTATAACTCTTGTCTTAGAGGCAAGACTTAACCTAAGGACTTTCAAACAACAAGTTATGCCCCATGGGCAAGAGTTGACACTATCACATTGTGTCTTGATTTATGAGATGTTCTATAACTCTAGCCTTGGAGGCAAGACTTAGCCCAAGGACTTTCAAACAACAAGTTACGTCACATGGGCAAGAGTTGAAACTACCACATTGTGTCTTGATTTATGAGATGTTCTATAACTCTTCTCTTAGAGGCAAGACTTAGCCCAAGAATCTCCCAAAAAAATAAATTAGTCCCCATGGTCAAGTTTTAACACTATTTTATTATGTTAATTTATGAAATACTCTATAACTCTTGCCCTAGAGGTAAGACTTAGTTCAAGGATTTACAAAGAACAAGTTAATGTTTTATAACTCTGTCCTTAAAGGCAAGACTTATCCCAAAGGACTTCCAAACGGCAAGTCACGCCCTTAAATTTACTTTGATGTCAAAGAAAGAAGATCATTTTTGCGGATTATCCGACTTTCTATTCATTAGCAAAATATAATAAAAGTTGAGAAAAAAGAAAAAAGAGAAGGAAAAAAATAAAGATTGAGAAAAAAGAAAATAAAAAGAGAAGAAAAAAATAAAGGTTAAGAAAATAGAAAAATAAAAGAAAATGAGAAAAGAAAAAAACAAAAAATAAAAAAAATAAAGGTTGAGACAATGAATTAAAAAAAGAGAAATGAAAAATAAATAATATTTGAGAAATAAAAAATAAAGGTTGAGACAAATGAATTAAAACAAGAAAAAAAAGAAAAAATAAATAAATAAATAAAAAGCAAGTAACAGTAAAAAAGAGAAGAAA
Organism: Capsicum rhomboideum; assembly: GCA_031232105.1. NCBI lineage: Eukaryota > Viridiplantae > Streptophyta > Magnoliopsida > Solanales > Solanaceae > Capsicum > Capsicum rhomboideum. The sequence goes on along the minus strand of CP124711.1, from coordinate 34,464,590 downwards.
AAAAAGTTGAGAGACAAATGAGCATGGAAAAAATAAAAACATTTGAGGTGTAGAGGGGCAAAAATATACTTGTTGTAGACATAAAAATGAAGGAAGACTAGTCTTTATAGACTTTTTTTATGGGGGATAAAAATATAAAGTCACCCACTATATGGGTCATTCCATGTAATTTGATGTATGTGTATGTCGTTTTCAATTGTGTGTTTGTGTCATTGTATATTCACTGATAGGACATACAAATAATATATGTCCGACATATACAAAATACATATAACTTATTGTTCTTTTTTCTCTTCGAGTTTTAATCTCAAATTCCAACCAAAGTCAATTTTAATCTTCGCCAAACTACATCAAAATTGACATATGAAACTCCAAAGAACATTCTCGGGTGTTCGCAACAACACTCAATCCAAAAAAAATAACAATTTCGGAAAATTTAATTTTCAATTATTTTGAAGCTTTTTATTGACTGTCAATGAAGTTTTTAGTGGAGTTTATAAGTTTTGAGTATGTCTAGAGAGACAGAGGAGATTGAAAAGATTAGAGTTTAAAATTGAAAAAAAAAATAAAAAATTGGAGTCCAATTCTTTATTTTTCCTATTATTATTATTATGATAGATTGGCAAAGTATTATTATATTTTCTGACTAAGTGTAAATATTCTAAATAACTAGAATTAGTACCTAAATATAGTTTATCCGTGTAAAAGAGTTATAGTCGTAATTGGGGGAAGTGCACAAATAGCTTATTTCAAGAGCTATTTAAAACATATTCAAAGTTCATTAACTTTTGAAAATTTAATTCACAATTCAAAATTTAAGGTCATGACGACACCTAATCTAATTTTGAAATGAGTTTACAAATCCAAAATTTCATCAAAAATGAGGTTTTGAATTGATCCTCAAATAATCAAAAATCACTTCTAATAGTTTGGGGCAAAAAACTCAATTTTAAATTTCCAAACACTTATTTTAAGCTTAAATCAAATATAAAATAGCAGGAAAAAAAGACTAAAATGATGATTAGAAACTTACTCCTTTCGAGAACGAAGAAATTCCGTCAATAATAATCCAAATTCAAGCTCTAGAAGTTTAAAAATAATAGAACAAAGAAAAATCTCTCAAATCATTATCAAACTTTGGTCAAACTTTCTAAACTTTAAACTTTCAACACTCAAAAACTCCCTCGAAACACATCAAACTACCTAGGTAGTTTCTAGATAGAAATTAATATATATAATATAGATGAAATTAATCTTTGATCTAGATCATCCATCTCCGCAAGTCATAAACAGTTATCAGAAACTTTCAGGAGGGTCGAACAAGGAAAAAGAAGTGACAATCACAAAATGATCTTGAGGATCATTACATCATCCACTACTAAAATACACGTTTTTCTTCGAATGTAAATAGGCAGAAAGTATCCAAATAACCAAAAGTTGAGCATAGCTACTCCATATGTCTAGCTCAGTCTCCAAAGTGGCCTCTTCCACTGGAAAATGTCTCCATTGCACCTTCACAGATGCTATGTCTTTGGATCTCAACTTCCGAATATACTTATCTAAAATAGTTATAGGTTCTATTTCAAAGATCCAACTGTGTAAAGTCTCATCGAATCACTTGAAATCCATCTGAAAAATATTTCTTCAACATAGATACATGAAAAATAGGGTGAACACTCAAAAGACCCAGAGGTAAGGCTAACTCATAAGCCACTTGTAACGACCCTTATGGTCGTTTTATAATTTTTGCATGTTTTAACTATTTTTGCTCATTTTCGTAGTTTCAGTATGGTATTTTTGATTTGCAGAGGTAGGTGACATGATTCCTGAGGTGATTGGACGGGTTTTGTATGAGTTTTACAATTTAGAAGGTTGAAAATTTGAAAGGTTTGACCAAAGTCAGTATTTGATGAAAACGAGCTAATATGAAATTTTGACAGTTCTTCTAGATTTGGAAGGTGATTTTTGGCTAGTTGGACCTTTGGTTCGGGTCTTGAGGCGTTTCAAATAGGTTTTGAGTCATTGGATGGAAATTTGAAAATTTAGAACTTAAGAATTGACTCGGTCAACATTTAGTGAAGATGACCTCGGATCGGTGATTTGATGATTTCAACAGGTCCAAAACACATTTTATGATCAACTTTCACTATTTACTTGTGTTCGGGAGGTCTCAGATGAATTTTGGTACTCGCTCAAAGTTTGATGATTTGACGTTGTTTAGCTTTAAGAGTACCACCTGAAGCAAATGAGTTTCAAATGGCGTTTGAATTGAACCTTTAGATCCTTGTCATAATTTAGGAACCGTTACAAAAAGAATAATCATATTTCAAGTTCGTATAAGAAAGTTGCGGTATTTTTAGTGTGTGTATTAGTGCTGTCATCTGGTGCTCGCAAAAGTGAACTTTTTGGTCGCAAATGTGAAGTATGTTGAGGCAATTTTCAATGCATTTTTTCTTGTATAAGCATAGAGTCCGTGTGTCTACCTTTGTTTTGTTCATTTTTCAGAAATATCCATTGTATTTTCACGTATTGATTCACAAAAGTTGAGATTTAAAATCTCACAAATAAGAAATTAAAAATCATTGGTTTGAGGATCTGTTTGTGATGGGTTTTTATTGATTTTTGAAACTTAAGGTCCTTATATTATGGATAAATCAATGTTAACATCAATTTTTTGATTTATCGATAATTTCATCGTTTTAAACTATATATGAACATGGAAATTGAGATTTTGGGCCTAAAAGTTAAGAGATCGAGCTTTGATGATTTGAAGGTCGATTTCAGCTCAATTTTTAATGAAATTTCATAGTTGAGTTCCTTATATTATAGGTCATATACTTTTCAAATAAAATTTCAGTTATGCCCTTGTGGGTTTGGAATTAACCGAAATAAAAGTATAGCAATATGGGTGTCTATGAATTCGTTTTCTTATGTAAAATACATGTTTGACTAGATTGAGCTATTTTAAAAGTTCTACGGAAGGACATGAAATTATTTGATTTTTCGAGCTTCATTTAAGGCAGGTTAAATTATTATTTTTTGACTCTTTATGAAGTGTTAGGGATCGTTTGGTAAGGTGTATAAGAATAGCGCAAAATATGGTGTTTTAGTAATGCTAGTATTAATTATGCTTGCATTAGTTATGCTGAGATTTTTCTTATGCAGGATTTGGTTTGATTTATTAAAAATAACATGCATTGCATAACTTCTAAAAATATTTGTTTACAAAAATACCCTCTCCAAACGTGGTGGAAAGGATGTGGACAAGGTTTTGAGGGACAATTGTGTCTTTAACCATGCTAATGCATGCATTAGAACCCATTGCATTACTAATACCATGGATTTCCATGTATTAGTTATACATACCTAAATACCAAATAGAGTGTATAACTAATGCATTAGTTATATATATGTTAAAAAGTGTACCAAATAAGATATTAATAATACACGAAGTTAATTCATGCATTATTTTTCTAGTGCACTCTACAAATCGTTTGGTAGAGTGTATAAGGACAAATAATAGATGTATTAAGTGTGGTATTATTAAGTACTTTGTTTGATAGAAATTTTGACTCTACGTATAATTAATTAAATCCTATTTGATATTATAGGGTGTATATATAACAAATACATCACAATCCATGGTATTAGTAATTCATGAGTTTCAATGCATGAGATAACTATGAATAAAGACAAAAATACCATCAAATCCCTTTAAATTTTTTCTAAATCCTTTTCAATTTTTCCAATATGAATTGTTTCTATTCAATTTATCAAGATGGCAATTTTCCCTCCAAATAATTTAAATAAGAATACCATGCTTTTTTGTTGTCGCTGCAAATTAACGAAGAAAAACAACTGAAAGAGAATGAGAGTATTATGTTGAATGGGTAGTTCACTGTGAGCATTGTAGGAGGGTTCTAAGTTCATTTCTTATTTTGACCAGATTAATGTACTGTAGTGATATTGTTGTTGAAAAAAAATGTTTTTCATTTTTAAGAATGAATAATAAAGTTTTACAAAGAAAATACACAAATCTATAAAAAGTAGAGAGTATATTGTAAACAAACAATATCTTTTTAAGAATATAACATCACATGTTGTTTTTAATACATCAAACCAAACATTAGATAAAAAATAAGCTCATCATAACTAATCTCAACATTACTAAATACACCATATTCAGTATTATTCTTACACATCTACCAAACGAGTGTATTGTTGACTATGTGTAATGGGAAAATGGGTAATAGTGATTCCATATGAATAAGATGACGGATATTTATGCAGGTGTCAGTTCCCATGTTAAGAATTTATGTGACTATTTGACTTGTTTGAACTGATCTCTTGCCAAGGGGCATATATATATATAGTGATGATTGATGTTTTAGCTATGCATTGAGTTGATATGTTGTTTTTCTCTAAACTGGAAAATGGGAAGGCAAACTTGAAACAAAAGTGAACTTGAATTACTCTATGAGGCATTGTTTGAAAATCATGATTGTTATTCTGTGATCGGAGCCATAGGAAAATGTTGATTTCCATGAAATAGTACATGTTTGAGATCATATTTGTTATTTGGGGTCGATGTTGCATACCTAAAATCTTTGCAGACTTTGATCTCACATTTATGCCTCATGAATCAAAATTACTAAAAAATTACATGTATCAAATTAAACTCTGATTATTCATCTCTATCGGTTGGGATAATATATTCAACAACTGTGACTTCAATAAACAAATCCATTTTCATACAATGATACACATTAATCATTCATATAAATTTATAATTTAGGAAAAAGGGATAAATTTATCCCTCTACTTTAAAAAATTAACTAAATATACCCTTCATTATAAAACACACTCTAATCTAACCCGCCCCATTCGACCCGACCCACAAAAAAGACACAAACAAATATACTCCTCCCTCAGTTCTGTTGGTCAAATTTTTCCCAACGAGATTAGGCCACTAGATATTTATCAGTGCATAGCTCATGAAAAATGAATTTGCATCAGTGCAGACACAAAAAAATATATCCCTTCCTTAGGTCATGGATCTGCATCAGTGCAGAGCTCGTGAAAAATGGCACTTAGCGGTCAAATGCAACAAATTAGGCTCACTGGATATTTCTCTGGATGATTGAGTTAAGAGGTCTCCTTAAGTGTCAATCATGGCATCTCTTCATTCTTATGTCTTTATATACAATTTGGATCTACAATTTTTTATCATGTCATTTGCTTAGAAAACCTATCCACTGATTCTAGAATCTAGATGCACATAGAATTGCATACCAAATTTTGAAATTTGAACATAACTGGAACAAGAGCAGAGTTTGTATTAGATATTTTCTCTAGTTTCATGCTTCTGCATTATCCCATTCCATTTTACTTTTTGTTCATTTATAAACAACCTACTAGCGCTACACGTTGAAAGAGAAATATATTTGTTCGTTGGAAAAATTCGACCAACAGAGTGAGGGAAGGGTATATTTATTTGTATCTTTTTTGTAGGTAGGATGGGCGGATTAGATTAGGGTGTGTTTTATTTTTAAAAACTGGAGCATTTAACGTTGATTTGGGCTTTTCTGTTAGAGGAAGGGTACACATGAAAAGCTTCTTAACAACGAGAGTAAATTTGACCCCAAAATATGACAGCGAGGGTAAATTTGACCCCAAAGTATGACGAAAGGTATATTTAGCCAATTTTTCAAAGTAGAGGGATAAATTTGACCCTTTTCCCTATAATTTATTATTTCATTTGTATAATTGTTTATTCAAATCTTTGTTCGAATGATATAAATATTATTTTACAAAAATATGTACTACATAAATCGACACACATATGCAATGCAATGTACCGAGAAATTAATATATATGAAACATAACTGCCAAATGTTTTTTTTTTTTTTTGGGTGAAGCTTTGATTTACTGGATTTTCTGCCGAAATCTGATTTTATTTTCTATTACAAGTATTCCTTTATACGACATTTTTCACTGCAGATGGAAAAGAAATTTTCTCGGTCATATAACTACAAAATTATAAATGAAAATCAATTTCTCCACGAACTATACTTCGAAACTAACTACTTTATCTTTTCCTGCCCCCACCTGTTCTTTGTTCCATGTTGAACTTTCTATTACTGGGGTTGGGGTTTGCTACGTCTTCAATAGTCTGTTGACAAGATAACCTTCCATAATCTAACCAGAAATCTGACACTGATAAATCATGCTACTAAGAACCTTTCTTTTTTCGAAGTACACCGAACTAACCAACAACTATTGTTCCTCTCTTTTTTCCTTCTTATTATCAGTAGTATCCAAAGCTTGCAAGTGATACCTGTTATCTCCCATCAGCACAACCACCATGCAATTTTGTCCAGCAAGGCAGAGAGCAAGAATCAACTATCCACCAGTGTTGTTGACCATCACGTACGAGGTTAATTTCTTCTGTTACAGAACTAGTCATCAATAAAACCAAGGCCATGATGTCCTGATATCCATTTAAAAAAAAAAAACAATTCTAAATCATATCTTCACTGGAGCCCATTTTTTGGGTAAGAATAGCTGCTGCTGTTAAGATGCTTTTAATAATAAAATAGCATCATGACACCATGTACAGGTGAATTTCCTCACTGTTGCAAAACCGGAAGCCAATAAAAAAAATCAATGAGGTCCAGGCCACGGATATTCACAAAAATTGACAATTGTATATCATCTCTTCGCTGGAATAAGTTTTTTGACAAAAAAAGCTGCCATTAACATAGCATTACATAAGAAATTAGTACCATTTACAGGTAAACGAAATTTGTTTGTGTTTCAGACACCAAAGCAGTTTACACCAGAAGAAAACTTAACTTGTTAACCCTAACTCTTTAAACCATATGTACCCTGCTACCCTTAAAGGGCAGAAGCATTCCTAATTTTGTTTTTAAAAGAAAAAACTTTGAAGAAACCAAAAGGGCATGTTTCATCAAGGATGCCGCCAACATTTAGAAGTCAACAAAAAATCCAGAATCTATGGGAGGAGCTTCAGGGGACAATATGTTAAATCCTGTCGAAACTGGGGCGTCTGAAGGTCCAGAAACTAACCAATCATCATATTGAATGTCCACACCGGTTATGCTTTCCATTAACTGCGGATGTCTACTTACCTCCGGTGTCTCTGCAGGTTTAGGATTAAATACATTACCCAAACTGTTGGTTTGGCTAATAGGTGTCTCCCAATCCAAGTCAAAATCTTCGAAACTTGGAATTAAAGTATCTTCACCTTGATATCCATGCTGGAAAATATTTTGGCTATCAGATGATGACGATGAAATATGCTGTCTACATAGTTCAGGTTGGCAAGAGAAAGTGTTCTCACCCCTGCTCCCAAAAGTACTTTCCATTGTAGCAGGGGAAGGCAAATCGCCATTGCAGGGAACTGAACTGTTTGATGAGGTTCCCCCATCTGGCTGATTGGACAACTGGGAGACAGCGGTACTTGAATTTCCAAGAGCGGTGCCTGCATTTGCCGAGCAGGCCAGTAGATACTGGGAAGCAGTGGTATTTACAGAAGTGTTCCCTCCTTCTGGATGGAAGGCTGCTGAAGTTTGCTGAGGCAAACTGTTAGCAGAGTTTCCGTCTGCATACTGTCGAGAGAGCATTTGGGCTTCAGATGACAGTGGGTTGTTATATATATTACCCACCTGTGACTGGGAAGATAGTGAATTAGCATATGACACAAAGAAGGTTGGAGCTTCTGAAGACGCGGAATTTGCGCATACACTAACTTGTGGCTGAGAGGGAATCTGAGGTTCCATTGGTGCATAATTTGCAGATGCACCCACAAACCTAGGCTGCTTAGGTAACTGAGGTTGGAAAGAAACCGCGCTAGCACCACTCACGCCAGTGCTGGGCTGGGAGGGCATCTCAGGTTCCATCAGTGCAAAATTTGCAGATACACCCACATGACTAGGCTGCCTAGGTAATTGAGGTTGACCAGAAACAGCATTAGCACCAACTACGCCAGCACTGATCTGGGAAGGGATCCCAGGTTCCATTGGTGCATAATTTACAGATGCACCTACAAGAGCAGGCTGCCGAGGTAGTTGATGCTGGGAAGAAACAACATTAGGACCAAGCATCCCAGCATTGGGCTGAGAGGGTATCTGAGGTCCCACTGGTGCATAATTTGCAGACACACCAACAAGACCAGGCTGCCTCTGTAGTTGAGGTTGGTAAGAAACAGCACTAGCACCATGTATGCCAGTATTGTACTGGGAGGAAGCAATATAGCTATTTGAGCCTACAGGCCTTGAGCCCCAAGGCACTTGCCACCTAGCCGTTGAAGAATGAGTTCTACCAGATTGAGGCACAGAACAAGTGTGTAATGAATTGTATCCAAATCTATCAGTACCAATCGCCTGTCCAGATGACCCTGCCCTTTTGAACGCTGTACGGGAAGTAAAAAACTGGGGACCCATATTGTGCCTTCTGTCCCCTGGATTAACATTAATACTTGCATTGCGCAACTGTTGAGAGACAACATGGCTATGAAATTTGTCTCTAAGGGCAGTGGACAGCTGTCTAGTTGAATTCGGTAACCCAGGACTGCTTGACATGGAACAAGGACGAATTGGGGCTTGTCTAAACGTTTGGTTATGTGGGGGATAATTGGGCAATCTCGGAATAAAACCTGGAGCTTGGTTAGCTACAGGTGGGGGAACAGATACTGAAGTACCACGGCCTGGAGTGACCACTGGAAGCGCTTTATCACTTTTCCTTGTGCTTTGTCTCTGTGCTTTCCAAAACTTGTCCTTGTCAGTAGCATGACAATGGGCAGTGCGCCAGTAGACACATGGAGCAAGTGTGTCACAAACATAACAATGGCACTGAAATTAAGAGAATAGTAATCAAGACTAACAAATTTTCAGTCAAACTAAATGGACTTCAAATGAAGGATAAAATTACCTGATCACAGTGCCTTTCATGAGGAGTAGAACCAAAGGGAAATTTAGCACAAAGATGTCGTGAATGGGGATAATCTCTGCAGGCAATCTGCAAAACGGCACACACGCAGAAGAAATCAACATCAAAAGACCACCTCCAAACTCCCAAGTGACAGATTCGTAAATTACACCGGACAATTGTAAACATAAATTAGTCCGTGAAAATGTACACTAACAGATGAGGAGAATTCTCGATTCAGCACTTCTTACTCCACAGAAAATTGCAATGTTACTGATATTAAATGCATTGGCCATTGAATAAGTCATCAAGTGTCTTTCTGCATGCTCATAGTGGACCAATCTAGCCCCCATCACGTGCAAAGGCCATGCAGGAGAATTATTGCAAAGCAGCTATATCACTACCAACCACAAGTTAGCAAGCTCGAATCGGACAAGGTAACAGATGACTTATGTATTTTTTTTTAAGGTAAAAATTTTATATGAGTATCAGCATCAAGAGTACACTATACATCAAATGAAGTTCTTACATGTGTCGAGAACTAATCAAGTCAATCATGGCCTCGACATTCAGAGAATCATGTACATTTGCCATGTTCCAGAAAGACAAGAAGGAAATTCAATGAGACTTGAGACTAATTACATTCTCCTTTTTGTCTTCAATAATTCTTGAGTTTCTCTCTCTCTCTCCAGATAAGCCACCAAACTGTTGCTGGTGTTGCATTCCAGAGTCCTGAATTTATGCCCCTCAGCCCCCTATTGTGCCAGCTTTGTAGAAGATCCCATGCATCTCTAGGCATGGGGCTCAGCCCCCTAGTGTGCCAGCTTTGTAGAAGATCCCACGCATCTCTAGGCATTGTCCATTTTGGCCCAAGGTGATAAAAAACATGTCCCACAATTGAGCAGTTATTTAGCAATAGAGGAATATATGGTTAGTGTCCTCTGGTTGCTCTTCACATAATGTGCATCTACAGCAAATGTGCATTCCTCTTCTTTGCAAATACGACTGTGAGACATGCATTTTTGCCTACTAAGTAAGTGAAGATCTGATCTTTGTAAGGGGCATGGCTTTTCCAAACCCTTTTTCCAAGGCCAAACTGATATTGCATTTTGTGGATTGGGCAGAAGGGTGTAGCACGATTTGACTGTAAAGATCCCATCTTTCTTTTCCTTCCAACATATGGTGTCTTTCTTGTCTGCAGACATATAAATAGTTCCTATAGGTATCATTCCCTTAATTACATGGGTTATCTTACTATCCTTAATTAGATGGCTTATCTTACTACAATAAAAGTGCAGGTAATCTCATCTCCAGAATCGGAAAATTGCCAACCAGAGGAAGGGATGTAAACCTTCCTTCACAAAATGCACTAGTACCTTGTTGAAAATGTCCTGTCGTACAAGGGCTAACGAGAACCCAAATATGCATATATATATACACACACAGAGACACACATTCCATGGTGGCGGGGGGATAATTTATTCATCAAATCACGTAACTCCATGGAATGCTCTTTTTTTGGGGTAAAACAGAGAAATTTTATTAGTAACTAATATTCTTCATTGAAGGGGAGCCTTGGAGTAACTGGTAAAGTTGTCGCCATGTGACCAGGAGGTCACGGGTTCAAGCCTTGGAAACAGGCCCTTGCAAAAATGTAAGGTGAGGCTACGTACAATAGATCCTTGTGGTGGGGCCCTTCCCCGGACCCTGCGCATAGCGGGAGCTTAGTGCACCGGGCTGCCCCTTGTTCTTCATTACAAAGTAGGGGGGCAACAGAGAACTCCATGGAATGCTCTCACACACAGCCGTCTAGCTAATGTGACAGACAGACTACTATGACTCAGTCAGTTTCACCTCCTAAAGAACATTACATGAAATGGTGCAGTTAAAAATCAACCAAATAAGAAACACAGTTTAAAGCATGGACACATGCAGAGAGAGAAAAGAAAATCAAGGCAAGAGCGAGCATTACCCTAACTGATGTAAGTAACTATCTTGTCAACAATTTCCTCATTACAAAAGAAGGAATATTGCAAGAAGGTGTATTGAAATCCAACTGTACTAGGGTTCAACTAGAGAGATTATGATATGTTCACACACATCAACATAATGAACAGGTACGGGTGCAGCTTAATTCATCCATGTCGTTCAGGCATTCACTGCCAAACATATAAATGGAAGAAGCAACATGATAGACTTTTCATGGTGATATGTTACTTATCAGTCCGTACCGATCTTGTCTCCTTGAAAAATAAAGCTGAGGCTTGACCTCCGACCTGGCTTCCCAGATAAATGATAGAAATTTCTTGTCGAGATAGAGGACCTCACCCCTCAAGGGAATCCATTTAACTGCAGCCATCTGGTGCTGCAACAGTAATCTGAACAGGAAATCAAAACCCTTTTTTATGGGACCAGGACGTCATGATTTCTAGTGTTTACCACAATAAGTTTCTAAGGAGTCATCTATCACCTATATGGCACAATCAGGTCAACTCTAGTCTCCTGCCTCACCAACTCTTTCTCTCGTGCCTAATAGATTTTTGATTCAGAAGCCTAAAACTCTAAAATCAATAAACTTATAAAAGGCTTCTATTGTTTTATTGACTTAGCAATAAATATGTTCCTGTGCAAAAACGAGGTATGACGTGGAAGCTTGAGTGACGAGGTCATTACTATCTCTCTGCTAGTTCATCTTCAACTACATGCACTGCCACTGATACTCACTCCTTCACTGATCCAGTAGTCGTGAATATCCACATTTTTCAAACCTCAGTGAGTGATTGCTTCTCTTCTTTCAAGCCGTGTTTACTTGAAGGAGGAAAAAACACATCCTCTCTGAGATGAGTTAATAATCATTCATATCCATTTGAACTTGTTCATACTAATGAATGGGTTCTGGTCAGGTTACTATCAGTTTAAGTTTTCACAACTTTGTAGCCTTTACCGATGACTATTTTTGCTAAAACAAGCTATTATTTGAAAAATACTTAATGCCACATCTTTCCCCCATAATCCACAACAAAAAAAAAGGTTGCAGAGCACACAGACGAGCACTTGATTGTGACTGCTGCACTCCTACTATTTCATCAAATCTTCTAATTTCAGGTAAATGAGGTTCTTACTACATTAATCAACCGAATATCTTCAGCCATACAGGATTACGACCCTTTTTCTCTCCTTCATCCTTCTGAACCTTTATAAAACTTCCACCTAGAGTCTTTAGAGGTACATGTTCTTATGATATGAACCATAGAAGGATAAACCCATTGCTACATCAATTAAACATGTTTTCCTTTGGTATTCTTGACTTCAAAAAGGGTACAAATGTTATTTTCCACCGGAGCAGCAGGTGTATCATTCTTTGAGCACATTCCATATGTTCAATCTTCCCAGTTTGACCATTCTGTACTGAACATCGCTGATCATTTTCCTTCCTGATTGTAGTTATACATCTTCCGAAAGCACAATAAATGATTCGGGTAATACCTTCTTTGGCGCCTATTTCAACGGGGATTATGCTCCATTGTATGATTTCTCTATGGCCATTAGAAAATGTATCCGCTCCACTTGTAACCCTCACCCTATTTGGTTCTTAAGTTCTCATCGTTTATCTTCTTGCCCATTTCTAGGTACGGTGAGGTATTACTGCTGATCCCAATTGGAGACAGGTGATGATTGATAATATGCCTGCCTTATATGCGAAAAAGCCTTTGAATTAGTGCAACTGGCAGCAAAAAATAGTTAGTTGCCGCTGGTTACGTGTTAAAGAATGGGCCAGATGGACAAGTTGATCAGCTTGACGTCGCCCTTTTAACAAAAAATACACTCAAGTTGATGATGTCTGTTTCTATCCATTGCAATGATTGTGTCCATAACCATTCTTATCTGTGGAGGCCATGAGTCATCAGCTACTCTTATCAGCTTGATAGCAAACATGCATATCTACATGGTGAGTTAGAGAAAGAAGTTCATAAAAGAACAAACACTTGTTTTGTCGTATAAGATAGTAAACACTCTAAATCTAATTGTCTATACGTGGTATATTGCCGGTTTTTAATCTTCTTTGCTAATACATCCATCTACTCTTCAATGTCTTGCCCCTTTGATTTTTGAATGGTTAACCATTCTATTTAAAGTTGTATCTTAATTTTGTGGATGTTAGACATGTGATGTGGAGTAAGCTCTATAGTTATGCAACTTCCATGCTAAAATATCGGAATAGTATTGAAAAATAATAGAAGATTCATATACATTCATCTTGTGATAGTAGAGAGGAATTCGGTGATTCCTAATGTTCATTTGAAATAGTTGTCTCATGTCTCCATTATTTTATCAGTCGGGGGTCTATCGGAAACAGCCTCTCTACTTCATCTGAGGTAGTAGTATGGACTGCGTACACTTTACCCTCCCCAGACCCCACCTGGTGGGAATACACTGGGTATGTTGTTGTTGTATGTCTCCATTATTTTATCATTAGCTAGTTAAAAATCGAAAAACTGAACCAAACCTATGGTTTTTATTTTATTTTATTTGGTTTAGTTTTAGAAATTTAAAAACCGATTTGGTTTGGTTTTGGTTTTAATCAAAAACCGATCCAAACCTAACCATGAACACCCCTACTTATCCTGACATGAAAAGGTATAGTCTAACTTGAGAAAGGCTAGAGAGAGAGAGAGAGTCTCGTTGTGTAAAAGCTAGAAAATGAGCAGTGCCTAATGGCCATGAAGAAACATATTGTGAGTCTGAATCAACACAAATCCATTGAAGCAACAAAGAATAAGACTTGAGGAAATACAAAAAGAACATCACTATGTCTATTGATATGATACCACTACTGTTAGCTAACGCAGATAAATCATAAAGACAACCTGACACTTCCATAAAAAGAGAGCATGTGGAAACCTCATAGACTTTTCTGTAGGAAACAGTAAATAAAGGAACAAATACTGATGTTTTATACTAACACACTGATATTACAACCAGAATTCTGAAACAGCCACTAGGAAACTGCTAACACCTTAAATACAACCTAAGACATGAATGAAATTCAGTTATAGACCACATAATACTAAGAAAACACAGATTTCAGCATTCCTAGACATTCGAGAGGCTAGATCTCTCCCACATTTCTAGACATTCGAGAGGCTAGAACTCTCCAGAATTCCCTTTTCCTTTTTCCTGAATACCTTCTTCTACCGTCCTGCCCCTTTTTCTACAGGAAAACCACCCCGTAACTATCTCATGACAGTTACTAAATCTTTTAATTGTTTATTTTGGCCTCCTGAAATAAGTTTTTATAACTTGAGGCACATTACTACCCTCCCCTGTAAGAGTCACCTTGTCCTCGAGGTGAAAATTTGGAAATTGCAGATCAATAATTGCATATTCGTTTTCCTTTCAACTACATCTTTTCCGGTAGACTCAAAGAATTCTTCCATATCACCTTCATCTGTATTGGGTGTCTTTGAAACAATCAATAGGTTAAGCTCCCTATTTTTACAACATGATTGGGGCCAAATTTTTCATCACATCTGAAAACATAACCCTTGTTGTCTTTTTCGAGCAAATTCCGAATCAGACAACCTTCTGAATTGTCCCTCTGATTTTTCTACCAAAGTAGTCGACTTTGCGGCAGTATGCACTGGTGAATCAGTGTTACTACCTGCTGATCCGGTTCTTGAGTCACGTGTTTCAAGTATGTTTGTTACTCGAGGATAATTGGGTCTAAACCCAACTAGTTTATTGCATAAACTTCCTGTATTTAGTTCAAATTTAAAACTTTAAACTTTCTGCAAAACAGAATTTCAATCCTCCACCTTTTGAGCCATCTCCATTATCTCCCTCAATGTTTGAGCTCGTAAAAGCATCACTTCTGCTCGAATTTCCTTTTTCAGACCATTCAAAAACACTCCAGATAACATTGCATCAGACGCCTCCTTCATAGATGCTGATATCTTATCAAATTCTTCACGAAACGCAGTGACTGTGGAAATCTGCTTCAGCCCCATTAAGACATCATATGGTTGATCTTTTGAGAATGATGAAATCAATTCAACAACTCTCTTTTAAAGTCTTCCCAGGTTAACATTGGTTGCCGAGACTCTATCCAATAATACCAATTTAAGGCTTTTCCTTCCAAACAAACACCTGCGGCCTGTAATCTTTCCGTTTCAGAAATTTCATTCACTGCAAAATATCGTTCCACTCTAAAAATCCATCTCTACTCTCCTTTGAAAACTGGTAATTGTAGTTTCCGAAACTTCTTCCCATCTTTTTCTCCAGCCATGTTAGCATTGCTTCCCTCTTCTTGGTTTCCGACAGATCTGGTTTGAGAAGGAGATGTTTTTGCCATCACAGTTCTCCCTTGTGCTTCAATTCTTCCAAGAGACTCTCATTTCTTGAAACCATCCTTCTAGTTTTCTGACATCTTCTCTTACCCCTATCAAATTAGTCTCCACTTGTTCAACTCGTCCTTCTATTTTACTCACTATTCCCGAATGTTACTGTTCTGATACCAAATTGATAGACTTTTCTGTAGGAAACAGTAAATAAAAGAACAAATACTGATGTTTTATACTAATACATTGATATTACAACCAGAATTCTGAAACAGCCACTAGGAAACTGCTAACACCTTAAAATACAACCTAAGACATGAATGAAATTCAGTTATAGACCACATAATACTAAGAAAACACAGATTTCAGCATTCCTAGACATTCGAGAGGCTAGATCTCTCCCACATTTCTAGACATTCGAGAGGCTAGAACTCTCCAGAATTCCCTTTTCCTTTTTCCTGAATACCTTCTTCTACCTTCCTGCCCCTTTTTCTACAGGAAAACCACCCCGTAACTATCTCATGACAGTTACTAAATCTTTTAATTGTTTATTTTGGCCTCCTGAAATAAGTTTTTATAACTTGAGGCACATTACTACCCTCCCCTGTAAGAGTCACCTTGTCCTCGAGGTGAAAATTTGGAAATTGCAGATCGATAATTGCATATTCGTTTTCCTTTCAACTACATCTTTTCCGGTAGACTCAAAGAATTCTTCCATATCACCTTCATCTGTATTGGGTGTCTTTGAAACAATCAATAGGTTAAGCTCCCTATTTATACAACATGATTGGGGCCAAATTTTTCATCGCATCTGAAAACATAACCCTTGTTGTCTTTTTCGAGCAAATTCCGAATCAGACAACCTTCTGAATTGTCCCTCTGATTTTTCTACCAAAGTAGTCGACTTTGCGGCAGTATGCACTGGTGAATCAGTGTTACTACCTGCTGATCCGGTTCTTGAGTCACGTGTTTCAAGTATGTTTGTTACTCGAAGATAATTGGGTCTAAACCCAACTAGTTTATTGCATAAACTTCCTGTATTTAGTTCAAATTTAAAACTTTGAACTTTCTGCAAAACAGAATTTCAATCCTCCACCTTTTGAGCCATCTCCATTATCTCCCTCAATGTTTGAGCCCGTAAAAGCATCACTTCTGCTAGAATTTCCTCTTTCAGACCATTCAAAAACACTCCAGATAACATTGCATCAGACGCCTCCTTCATAGATGCTGATATCTTTTCAAATTCTTCACGAAACGCAATGACTGTGGTAATCTGCTTCAGCCCCATTAAGACAGCATATGGTTGATCTTTTGAGAATGATGAAATCAGTTCAACAACTCTCTTTTAAAGACTTCCCAGGTTAACATTAGTTGCCGAGACTCTATCCAATAATACCAATTTAAGGCTTTTCCTTCCAAACAAACACCTGCGGCCTGTAATCTTTCCGTTTCAGAAATTTCATTCACTGCAAAATATCGTTCCACTCTGAAAATCCATCTCTACTCTCCTTCGAAAACTGGTAATTGTAGTTTCCGAAACTTCTTCCCATCTTTTCTCCAGCCATGTTGGCATTGCTTCCCTCTTCTTGGTTTCCGACAGATCTGGTTTGAGAAGGAGATGTTTTTGCCATCAGAGTTCTCCCTTGTGCTTCAATTCTTCCAAGAGACTCTCATTTCTTGAAACCATCCTTCTAGTTTTCTGACATCTTCTCTTACCCCTATCAAATTAGTCTCCACTTGTTCAACTCGTCCTTCCATTTTACTCACCATTCCCGAACGTTATTGCTCTGATACCAAATTGATAGACTTTTCTGTAGGAAACAGTAAATAAAGGAACAAATACTGATGTTTTATACTAATACACTGATATTACAACCAGAATTCTGAAACAGCCACTAGGAAACTGCTAACACCTTAAAATACAACCTAAGACATGAATGAAATTCAGTTATAGACCACATAATACTAAGAAAACACAGATTTCAGCATTCCTAGACATTCGAGAGGCTAGATCTCTCCCACATTTCTAGACATTCGAGAGGCTAGAACTCTCCAGAATTCCCTTTTCCTTTTTCCTGAATACCTTCTTCTACTGTCCGACCCCTTTTTCTACAGGAAAACCACCCCGTAACTATCTCATGACAGTTACTAAATCTTTTAATTGTTTATTTTGGCCTCCTGAAATAAGTTTTTATTAACTTAAGGCACGCCAAAACCCAAACACAATGTTGGCCGAATTTGAAAAACAAAAATCCACATTGGAAGATCTTTTTTGCCGCTAATTGTTTAAAATTCCAGAATGCATACTAGTCTGACATGTTCTTTCTGGTTTCATGTAAAATAAAATTATTCTTGAACAAAAGTGAACCACGATGCAAAAGCAATTTTGACATTGAGCCCAATTTTGACCGACTCGCATTGCTCTTTAAGTAGAACTAGCATTCTTTGAAGCTCGATCACCTCCCAATCCTGGAAATTTCTTCTGAACCTCAAATCCCAAAAATATCCATCCCCTTGTGTCCCCCTAACTTGCTGAATAAACTCATCTCTTTGGCAAGATACCTTATACAAAATCGGGAATTCATCCTTAAGCACCAAACCTCCACACCACTTATGCCCCCCCAAAACTAACTATACTCCCATCCCCAACCTTAAAACCAATGTTGTCATAAGAGGCTTCCCATCCCTTCATAATATTCCTCCACACACCACACTCGAAAGGCATAGTGATCCTATTTGTCCTTCACCCCTCTTCCATTTCTCAATATTTATCCACTATCACCCCTCTCCACAAAGCATCTCCCTCGACCCAAATCTCCACAACCATTTACCCGAAAGTGCTTTGTTAAATACCTTCAAATCCTTAATCCCAAGACCTCTCCACCGTTTAGGAGAAGTCACGATCTCCCATCGAACTAAGTGGAACTTCTTTGACCCATCCGCCATATCCCAAAGAAAATGCCTTTGCAAACTTTCCAACTTCATTGTAACAATTGTAGGAGCATTGAACAAGGACATGCAATATGTAGGCATACTTCATAAAGTGCTCTTCATAAGCACTTCCTTGACTCCTTTAAAGAGGTATCTTTTTTGCCAACCTGCTAACCTCTTCTCTACCCTCTAAATGACCAGGTTCCAAACACCAAGATCCTTGTTCACCGCGCCTAGAGGTAGACCAAGGCAGATCATATGAAGAACCCCAACCTTGCATTGCAGAACTTGCGAAGGCAAATCAATGTTATCCACTGCTCCGACATGAATGATCTCGCATTTTCTTATATTAACTTCAAGCCCCGATACCACTTGAAAACAAGTTAACACTTGTTCAAGGTAGTCTAACTAGATCCCATCTGCATCATAAAACACCAAAGTATCATCTACAAATAATAGATGTGTAACCGACACGGTACCAACACCACTAACCGTCGCCTTGAAACCTGTAATATACTCTCTCAAAACTGCTCTATCCATCATCCTACTCAAAGCTTCCATCACTAGGATAAAAAGCATAGGTGATAAAGGATCTCCCGGCCTCAAAGCTCTCGAACTACCAAAGAAGCCACATGGACTACCATTCACCAAAACAAGAGTATCTTACCGAAGAGATGCAAAAGCTAACCCACTTTCTCTATTTCTCCCCAAATCCCATTTTCAGCAAAATGAAATCGAGGAACTTCCAATTTGCATGGTCATGAGCCTTCTCTAGATCTAAGTTGCACAAAACACCCGACATTATATTTGACTATGCTCTAACAATGTTGAAAGAACGCCAAAGTGAAACCATCTGGCACTGGATCTTTTTTTTCTCCCGCACAACCCTCAACCGTGATATGCACTTCGTCCTCCTCAATAGCCCTTTCTAGTCACTCACAGTTATCCCTTCCAAGGTGATTAAAATCCACCCAAACGAGGCCTCCACTCCACTTCTTCTTTAAACAATCCTACATAGAACTGAATAATTGCTCTATCTACTTCCTCCTCCCCCACATATTGTCTACCCCCAACCTCCACAAATTCTATCAAATTCCTCCTCCTATTCACAACCGCTACCCTGTGAAAAAATTTGGTGTTAGAATCTCCCTCTTCCAAGTACAACGCCCTCAATTTTTGTCTCCAACTAGTTTCTCGAGCCAAAGCCAAAGAAGATAGTTCCTCTTTAATTCTTCTTTCTTCTCTTTTTCCCTCCCATCTAACTCCCTTCCCGCCTCTAATCTTTCTAGCCCCCCCACCTCAATCATAGTCTCCCTCATTTTCACCTCTTCCCTCCCAAACACTTCCTTATTCCACACCCTTATATCTTACTTAAGCATCTTTAGTTTTTTAGCGAGCTTGAAAGATGGTCTTCCCTTTACTACTTAGCCACTTTATCTCCAAAATCTGTCGCTTGCAACCATATATTTTCGAATCTGAAAGATCTCATCCTTCTACCCCTGCCACCATCCAGTAAAAATAGGAAAATGATCTGAGACCAACCGTGAAAGAAGTGACTGGATCACATTTGGTGCCAACTCTTCCACAAGTTGACACGAGGAATTTATCTAGTCGAGGTTTGGAAATTGAATCATTCGATCTAGTCCAACTGAAATTGGCACCTGACAAAGGTAAATCAATCTGATCTAGTCCAAGTGAAATTGGCACCAGACAAAGGTAAATCAATAAGGAAATGGTTATCAATAAACTCCGAAAACTCCTCCATAGCCCTGGATATCACCCTACAACCCAAACTTACCAACGGGAATCTTATAGTATTAAAGTCCCTTCCTAACACCCAAGGAATCTCCCACCTCTCCATGCATGCCGATGATTCCTCCCAAAAAGCAACCTTAGACCCCTCCCCTACTGGACCGTACACCCCCCCCCCCAAACCCCCGCTCCATCCCATTCCCAATGTTCTTAAACCTTGCACTAATCGAGATTCTCCTTTGATAACCTCCAAACATTCTAGTGTCCTCTAATCCCAAATAACAAAAATTCCTCCTGCATTCCCACATGCCAGAAGATAGTCATACCGCCCCACACACTCCTCACTATGCTATCCGACAAAAAAACTCCATTTTAGTTTCCTAAATACATATCAAATCTGCCTCCCATTCCTTAAATCCTACCTTCAAAATAGCCCTTTTGTTGGGGTCATTTATCCTCCTCACATTCCAACTAACAATTTTAAGATCCATCAACAGACTTTCTTTTTTCGATTCCCCCCTTCTCTCCCTCACCCTCCTCAACGACCCCATATTTGCCTCTCTATTCCTCCTACCATACACCAAAATCCTACCACCCCCCCAAGGCACTTCCATGTTTGGAGTATTCTTTTTCTCCACTTCTTTATTCTTCAAAGTCACATTCCTTCTAACCTCTTGATCAATACTATTCAAAAGGTCAATAACTTTCCGCTCCATCCTTCCAACAACACCCCAAACAACATCCCAAAATTAATAAACTTCTCTTCTGCCCATTTAGAAATATTATTCCCCACCTTACCAGAACCCACAAGACTGGGGTCATCATTTGTCCCATTGCAAACCTTAGCCATGTCCACTTGATGCCCCATCACACGGACAAAAAGCATTAAAAGCAAAATCCCCCTTCGATAGCCCTCCTATCCACCAAATTGCAAACATAAGTTCCCTGTTTAGAGGACCCAGTTGAACCCACCCACAAATCTCCCATAACAGAACGTCCATAGAAGCATTTAGTTTTCTCCGACCACAGAATTCCATCAAAAGAAGATTTTTCCACAACACCCGAACTAGAATTAGGGGTACTACACTTAAGTTTCTCAGAAAAGGCTCTGAGATGCGAACCCACAATTTGTCTGCAGCTTTCAGAGAAAGAAGGAGAAAATTCGGCACCCCCAGTCCCTTTATTTTCTACCAAAAGAAGGCTTCGATGCCTTCCCACAAAATTTAGCCCCACCAGAAGAATAGTTGCCGGAAACAAAGTAGGTCGCCAGGATTTGCAGCACCGAGAACCAATCTGCCTCTCCCTTCCTGGGCTCGCCGGTGATCCTATCACTCTCATCTACTTCGTTCGGCACCCCTAAAGGAGAGAAAGGGTTTGCAGAAGAAAAGTTGTTGGCGGACTAACAGTAGCAGCGGCCGTAGTTCGACAACCCTTCACAGTCACATGTCGATTGCAAAAACCAAGATTGGTTTTTTTATAATGACCCGGTCCATCCCTATTAGTGAACCGGTTTAAATTTCATCTCCAAACCGATTCATTAATCCAAGGGTAATTTTGTCTTTGGCTCTTTTACCATGGGCACTTTTGTGACTGTGGGGGGCACAGCTAACATTTCATGTCATCTTGAATTCAAACACACCTAGTTGAGTATATAGTGATAGTTCAGGTAGAAAAAGGGAACAACAGATAGTTGGTCTAGTGAGCTCGAGGTGTGTTTTAATACACTAGTTCAGACAGGAAAAAGGAACAACTAATAATTCAGTGTGAAACTCGCAAAAAAATGATAGTTAAGATGTGTTTTAGACTATTAACTAAAAAAGGAATGTTGTAATAGATTGATATCCAGTTTAATCATCATATCATATGTCTGCTGAGATCTCAGCAGATGCAAATGCAATTCCTGTGATAGTACTATTACCATTACAAGCTCAAGTGACTTACGCCAAAAATAAGCTAAAACTAACATAAATTCAAAAGAAATGAACCTGCAAATCGGTAGAAGCTTCAACATCGCTGATAATAGTAAGCGAAGAAAGATATCGATCCGCACCAAAAGCAGCTTCAGGAAGAACAGCATATTGTAACACCATATAAGTAAGCAACATATCAGAGAGCTCTCTTCTTATCTGTTTCGCCACCATTTTAACTCTTCGAGGATTCGCCATACATCTAATCAACCTATTATGCTTTACATCTTGCTGTTAGTTATCTTCTCCGGCGAGTTGAATTGCCGGAGATTGAGATGCTTCGTCGTCAAAACGGACGGTGACGAAGTTACTGTTGCCGGAAAAAGACATGGTGTGGATGGCGAGAGAGGACGTAAATGTGGAATTTGGATGACGAGGTGCTTCATTACAGAGCTCTTTCGGGTAATCGGGTAGGAGAGTTGATCAGCTTGAGGTCGCCTTTTTAACAAAGAATACACTCAAGTTGATGATGTCTGTTTCTATCCGTTGCAATGATTGTGTCCATAACCATTCTTATCTTTGGTGGCCATGAGTCATCAGCTACTCTATCAGCTTGATAGCAAACATGCATATCTACATGGTGAGTTAGAGAAAGAAGTCCATAAAAGAACAAACAATTGTTTTGTCGTATAAGATGATAGTAAACACTCTAAATCTAATTGTCTATACGTAGTGTGGTATATTGCCGATTTTTAATCTTCCTTGCTAATGCATCCATCTGCTCTTCAATGCCTTGATTTTTGAATGGTTAACCATTCTATTTAAAGTTGTATCTTAACTTTATTTCGTTTAGTTTTAGAAATTTAAAAACCGATTAAATTGGTTTGGTTTAGGTTTTAATCAAAAATCGATCCAAAACTAACCATGAACACCCCTACTTATCCTGACATGAAAAGGTATAGTCTAACTTAAGAAAGGCTAGAGAGAGAGAGAGAATCTAGTTGTGTAAAAGCTAGAAAATGAGCAGTGCCTAATGGCCATGAAGAAACATATTGTGAATCTGAATCAACACAAATCCATTGAAGTAACGAAGAATAAGACTTGAGGAAATACAAAAAGAACATCACTATGTCTATTGATATGATACCACTACAGTTAGCTAACGCAGATAAATCATAAAGACAACCTGACACTTCCATAAAAAGAGAGCATGCGGAAACCCCAATGCAATGTTGGCCGAATTTGAAAAACAAAAATCCACATTGGAAGATCTTTTTTGCTGCTAATTGTTTAAAATTCCAGAATAAATACTAGTTTGACATGTTCTTTCTGGTTTCATGCAAAATAAAATTATTCTCGAACAAAAGTGAACCACGATGCAAAAGCAATTTTGACATTGAGCCCAATTTTGACCGACTCGCATTGCTCTTGAAGTAGAACTAGCAGTCTCTAAAGCTCAATCACCTCCCAATCCTGGAAATTTCTTCTGAACCTCAAATCCCAAAAATACCCATCCCCTTGTGTCCCCCTAACTTGCTGAAGAAACTCATCCCTGGCAAGATACCTTATACAAAATCGGGAATTCATCCTTAACCACCAAACCTCCACACCACTTATGCCCCAAAAACTAACTCTACTCCCATCCCCAACCTTAAAACCAATGTTGTCATAAGAGGCTTCCCATCCCTTCATAATATTCCTCCACACACCACATTCGAAAGGCATAGTGATCTTATTTGTCCTACACCCCCCTTCCATTTCTCAATATTTATCCGCTATAACCCTTCTCCATAAAGCATCTCCCTCGACCCCAAATCTCCACAACAATTTACCTGAAAGTGCTTTGTTAAATACCTTCAAATCCTTAATCCCAAGACCTCCCCACCGTTTAGGAGAAGTCACGATCTCCCATCGAACTAAGTGGAACTTCTTTGACCCATCCGCCACATCCCAAAGAAAATGCCTTTGCAAACTTTCCAACTTCATTGTAATAATTGTAGGAGCATTGAACAAGGACATGCAATATGTAGGCATACTTGATAAAGTGCTCTTAATAAGCACTTCCTTGACTCCTTTAAAGAGGCATCTTTTCTGCCAACCTGCTAACCTCTTCTCTACCCTCTAAATGACCAGGTTCCAAACACCAAGATCCTTGTTCACCGCGCCTAGAGGTAGACCAAGGCAGATCATATGAAGAACCCCAACCTTGCATTGCAGAACTTGCGAAGGCAAATCAATGTTATCCACTGCTCTGACATGAATGATCTCGCATTTTCTTGGATTAATTTTAAGCCCCGATACCACTTGGAAACAAGTTAACACTTGTTCAAGGTAGTCTAACTAGATCCCATTTGCATTATAAAACACCAAAGTATCATCTACAAATAATAGATGTGTAACCGACACCGTACCAACACCAATAACCGTCACCTTGAAACCCTTTTATATACCCGCCCGAAACCGCTCTATCCATCATCCTACTCAAAGCTTCCATCACTAGGATAAAAAGCATAGGTGATAAAGGATCTCCCAGCCTCAAAGCTCTCGAACTACCAAAGAAGCCACATGGACTACCATTCACCAAAACAGAGTATCTTACCGAAGAGATGCAAAAGCTAACCTACTTTATCTACTTCTCCCCAAATCCCATTTTCAGCAAAATGAAATCAAGGAACTTCCAATTTACATGGTCATAAGCCTTTTCTAGGTCTAAGTTGCACAAAACACCCGACTCACCCGGTTTCTTCCTCGAATCAACCACTTCATTCGCAACCAAATCTGCATCCAGAATTTGTCTTCCTCTAACAAAGGCATTTTGCGAAGAAGAGACAGTCTCGTCTAGCACTCTCTTAAGTCTATTAGAAAGCACCTTGGAAATAATTTTGTAGATGCTTCCCATTGGACTAATAGGTCTGTAATCCCCGATGCTAGAACACCCTTCCTTCTTTGAAATAATGACAACGAAAGAAGCATTTAAGCTTTTCTCAAATTAACCCCTCTCTGGAACTCCTCAATAGTACTCAAGGCATCATATTTGACTATGCTCCAACAATGTTGAAAGAACGCCAGAGTGAAACCATTTGGCCCTGGAGCCTTTTTCCCCCGCACAACCCTCAACCGGGATATGCACTTCGTCCTCCTCAATAGCCCTTTCTAGCCACTCACAGTTATCCCTTCCAAGGTGATTAAAATCCACCCCTCCCAAAATAGGCCTCCACCCCGCTTCTTCTTTGAACAATCCTACATAGAACTGAACAATTGCTCCATCTACTTCCTCCTCCCCCTCATACTGTCTACCCCCAACCTTCACAAATTCTATCAAATTCCTCCTCTTATTCGCAACCGCTACCCAGTGGAAAAATTTGGTGTTAGAATCTCCCTCTTCCAACCACAACACCCTCAATTTTTGTCTCCAACTAGTCTCTTGAGCCAAAGCCAAAGAAGATAGTTCCTCTTTAATACTTCTTTCTTCTCTTTTGCCCTCGCATCTAACTCCCTTCTCGCCTCTAATCATTCTAGCTTCCCCACCTCAATCATAGTCTCCCTCATTTTCACCTCTACCCTCCCAAACACTTCCTTATTCCACAACCTTATATCTTACTTAAGCATCTTTAGTTTTTTAGCAAGCTTGAAAGATGGTCTTCCCTCTACCACTTGGCCACTTTATCTCCAAAATCTGTCGCTTGCAACCATATATTTTCGAATCTGAAAGATCTCATCCTTCTACCCCTGCCACCATCCAGTAAAAATAGGAAAATGATCTGAGACCAACCGTGAAAGAAGTGAATGGATCATATTTGGTGCCAACTCTTCCAAGAAGTTGACACGAGGAATCAATCTAGACGAGGTTTGGAAATTGAATCATCCGATCTAGTCCAAGTGAAATTGGCACCTGGCAAAGGTAAATCAATAAGGAAATGGTTATCAATAAACTCTGAAAACTCCTTCAAAGCCCTGGATATCACCCTGCAACCCAAACTTTCCTCCGGGAATCTTATAGTATTAAAGTCCCTTCTTAACACCCAAGGAATCTCCCACCTCTCCATGCATGCCGATGATTCCTCCCAAAAAGCAACCTTAGACCCCTCCCCTACTGGACCGTACGCCCTCCCAAACCCCCGCTCCATCCCATTCCCAATGTTCTTAAACCTTGCACTAATCGAGAATTCTCCTTTGATAACCTCCAAACATTCTAGTTTCCTCTCATCCCAAATAACAAGAATTCCTCTTGCATTCCCACAAGCCAGAAGATAGTCCTACTGCCCCACACACTCCTCACTATGCTTTTCGATTAAAAAACTCCATTTTAGTTTCCTAAATACATATCAGATCTGCCTCCCATTCCTTAAACCCTACCTTTAAAATAGCCCTTTTGATGGGGTCATTCATCCCCCACATTTCAACTAACAATTTTAAGATCCATTAACAAACTTTCTTTTTTCGGTCCCCCCTTCTCTCCCTCACCTCCCTCAACGACCCCATATTTGCCTCTCTATTCCTCCTACCATACACCAAAATCCTACCACCCCCCCAAGGCACTTCCATGTTTGGAGTATTCTTTTTCTCCACTTCTTTATTCTTCAAAGTCACATTCCTTCTAACCTCTTGATCAATACTATTCAAAAGGTCAATAACTTTCCGCTCCATCCTTCCAACAGCACCCCAAACAACATCCCAAAATTAATAAACTTCTCTTCTGCCCATTTAGAAATATTATTCCCCACCTTACCAGAACCCACAAGACTGGGGTCATCATTTGTCCCATTGCAAACCTTAGCCATGTCCACTTGATGCCCCATCACACGGACAAAAAGCATTAAAAGCAAAATCCCCCTTCGATAGCCCTCCTCCTATCCACCAAATTGCAAACATAAGTTCCCTGTTTAGAGGACCCAGTTGAACCCACCCACAAATCTCCCATAACAGAACGTCCATAGAAGCATTTAGTTTTCTCCGACCACAGAATTCCATCAAAAGAAGATTTTTCCACAACACCCGAACTAGAATTAGGGGTACTACACTTAAGTTTCTCAGAAAAGGCTCCGAGATGCGAACCCACAATTTGTCTGCAGCTTTCAGAGAAAGAAGGAGAAAATTCGGCAAAGAAGGAGAAAATTCGGCACCCCCATTCCCTTTATTTTTCTACCAAAAGATGGCTTCGATGCCTTCCCACAACACTTTCGAGCCCCACCAGAAGAATAGTTGCCGGAAACAAAGCAGGTCACCAGGATTTGCAGCACTGAGAACCAATCTGCCTCTCTTCCTGGGCTCGCCGGTGATCCTATCACTCTCATCTACTTCGTTCGGCACCCTTAAAGGAGAGAAAGGGTTTGCAGAAGGAAAGTTGTTGGCGGACTAACAGTAGCAGCGGTCGTAGTTCGACGACCCTTCACAGTCACATGTTGATTGCAAAAACCAAGATTGGTTTTTTTGTAATGACCCGGTCCATCCCTAGTAGTGAACCGGTTTAAATTTCATCTCCAAACCGATTCATTAATCCAAGGGTAATACTATCTTTGGCTCCTTTACCACGGGCACTACGGGCCCTTCTGTGACTGTGGGTGGCACAGCTAGCATTTCATTTATATATATATACACACACAAGATATGCATGTGTTTAAAAGCTAGGGCACTTCATCAGGGTTTTAAATGAAGAGATTTTATTTTTTTTAAATAAGGAAGAGATTTTTTCTGTCGTGCTTTCTATAGAATTTTGACATGATTTCTTCACTTCCATAATTTCTTTTTTCAATATGCTTTTCCCTGAGTCGAGGACCTTATCGGACAACCTCTCTACTTCCCAAGGTAGGGGGTAAGGTATGTGGCCCCACTTTTGTGATTACAAAGGGTATGTTGTTGTTGTTGTAGATCTTTTTTCTGTCATTTGCAGAATAAATAATAGATGATTGTTGGGTTTCACCAAAACAAGTTTCGTGCAAATGTTAGAAAATCATGCCAAGAAATGTAATAGTAAAGTCATAAACTAGTTTTATAAAATGAGCACAAACTATCATCTCTCTGAAACTTCACATGTTCATAATTTTTTCCATCTATTCTTTTGTATTTTTATTCCCTTTGCCATTTTGTTGGTTTTCCTTTTCCACTAAATTATACCTTTCCAGTACTAAATTAAGACAATACAAGAAGGAAGCAAACAAACAGACATTACATCAATTGAGTAATACAAAAAAAAAGGTGTAATCTTGCAAAATTGAGTACCTGGCCCTTTTCACCTACAACAAGCAAATCATCATCATCACCACCTCTATCATTCTCAACTTCAACAGGTTTATCTGGGTCTTCCTCCAAAACCACACAATCATCATCATCATCATCATTATTAACAGACGGCTTGGCAGCATTGTTTAAGGACTTCAAATTTTGCTTGGGATTCATAATAACTTCCTTGACCACTACAACATCATCAGAATCGTCTTTGCTGCGTCCATCCCCTTCACCTAAAAGCTCCGTTATCCAGTCATAGTCATCGCTCCCACCACTCCCACCGTCGCCACCGCCACCTCTGCTTTTCACAAAACCCACTTCTTCATCGGAACTTATATCGAATACCACTCTCTCCGGATCAACCATCATGATTGCATGCGTGACAAACAAATTCTCACAATTTTCTTGAATCCCCAAAATCTTTACATATTTTTTAAAAACAGATTTCTGGGGTTTTTAATACAACAATACTAGGGTTTGTGGAACAATTGCAACAGAAAAAGAAAAATTTGCTGTCACAGGTGAAGAGAAAGTGAGGGCCAGGGGGTGGGTAGTAATAATGATAAGAAAAATTGAAAAATAAAAGTGATGGAAACCCTAATTAATATACACATATTTGGAAGGAAAGAGATTTTGATTTATGGAACTTTTTGCTCTATTCTCACTCCTCTCTAGTTTTTGATTGATTTTGATTTTTCTGCTTTTTAAGTCTTTTGGTTGGTTGAGTCACGAACTAGAGGGCCACCGACTAGTGTTGTTTGTTGATGTGTGTTTTTGGGTAAATTGCGCGATGCGTTTACCCTTTTTTTAATTATTACTTGCTCCGTTCAATAATAGATATCCATTATTAATTTGATACACATTTTTATAAACAATAAATAATAAGGTTAATTGGTTTCTATATAAGGCGACAAGATTATATCTTGAGCAGTTACATATTCTGAACCCTTGACACAAATAGACATATATATCACCTTTTGAATATAATCAATTTAATGTCTTGAAAAATACATTAAGTGATGAATAACATTTACTACAAAACAACAACAAACTCAGTATATTCCCACAAAGTGAAGTCTGGAGAGGGTAAATGTACTCAGTCCATACCACTACCTCAAAGTTGAGATATAGAAGCTGTTTTCGATAGATCCCCGGCTCAAAACAAAAACAATCTAGAAAAAAGTAAAGGGAACAGTAAACAATAGGTATTAACACATCAAATAATAACATAAATAAGACTATCACTATGTAATACAACAAATGATACCACATTTTGAAACAAGACTAGCACTATGGTCACGCCACTAACACGGATAATAAAATAAAATCCTCCTACTTACTAGCAATGACGCACTCCTTCCTACTACTCTTCTACCCTAATTTGCATCGCTGGGTAGAATAGGATAAATTATCGATTAATTTTTCAAACTAGACAAAAATTGTTGGACATCTAATTTTAGTATGGTGGACAAGTATTGTTGGACAGAGAAAGTATTATATATTCGTGTTTTATAGATCGATATATGTATTGAAGTCCAATTAATTCAAATTCACGTCGTATAGGACCTATTCAGGGTAACATTCTCTACCAAAATATTTTTATATTCAAAATTTAAAATCAAAACTTTTGATTAAGAAAGGAACAACCTCATCCAATACACTACATTTGCCATTTCTTTAATTTATTTATTGGCTAAAATACTTCTACTCAGGACCCGTTTGGCCATAAAAAAATTTACTTTTTTTCGAAAATTTATTTCACTTTAGTGAAAAAAGTAAAATTTTGTGGTGTTTGGCCATAAAATTTATTTCACTAACGTGAAAATTTTTTTTGAAAAAGTGAAAATAAATTTTACTTGTTTACACTTTTTTTACTCCTACTTCTCTCACAAAAAGTCAAAAAAAACTATAATTTTTTTCATGACCAAACATAACTCCAACTTTCACTCTAACTTCAACTCCAACTTCAATAAATTTAATTTTCATGGTTAAACGTCTACTTACATTATTTATGTCTTATGGTAGGACCCAAGTAAAAGATTTGGGAAATTTCTCCTTGGGCCCCAAAAGTAACGTTATTTTGACGCAGCACTGCTGACGTTAGCAGGTTCCGACTTTTTATCCAAGTCACAGGTGTGAGGTGTCCTTCTATGATTCAAAGTACTTTCCCCATCCGAATATTTTACTAATTTTGTGGGTTAATTATGAGTTTAAAATATTTATACAAATAAATCAATTACAGTAGTAGGTAAATATTTTGATAAATATTAATTGATAATTTGAAACAAAAAAAAAAGAAAAGAAAAAGAAAACCAACCCACTATAACAAATTAACATTCACTAATAATTTAAAAGAAAATAATTCAGAAACCTCCCTTTACATTTCATTTTAACATACTGATTTATTTTTGTGGTTCACGATATTACATTAACCTCCATTATTTTAATTTTCTTGCAACAATTTTTTATTTCATTTATTATATACATCTACATTTACAATATATTAAAAGTGTGAAGACCTTTAGAAAAATGATTCGAACGGTTTGTCATTCATTAAAAGACTCTCCTTTAGACAAAATCATATTTTCACCTTTTTCCCCCAATTAAATTTCTCAAAAATAAATTTACAAATTTCCTACGTTACTTTTCCTAAATTCGTGTCCTATTTGGTTTATGAATATTCTCCTTTTACCAAACTTAATAATTAAGGAGTCCTAAAAATATATGCTAAAAAATAATATATGATAAAAATTCTAAGGTTTCTAGGAGTTGAATACCAAATTTTGACTATATACGAAGTTCAACAATTGTTGTATCGGTATAGAATCTGGAGTTGCATCAATTACAGTAGTAGGTAAATATTTTGATAAATATTAATTGATAATTTGAAACAAAAAAAAAAGAAAAGAAAAAGAAAACCAACCCACTATAACAAATTATCATTCACTAATAATTTAAAAGAAAATAATTCAGAAACCTCCCTTTACATTTCATTTTAACATACTGATTTATTTTTGTGGTTCACGAT
Organism: Capsicum rhomboideum; assembly: GCA_031232105.1. Taxonomy (NCBI): domain Eukaryota; kingdom Viridiplantae; phylum Streptophyta; class Magnoliopsida; order Solanales; family Solanaceae; genus Capsicum; species Capsicum rhomboideum. The sequence continues at coordinate 34,433,460 of CP124711.1, read as the reverse complement.
ATTACATTAACCTCCATTATTTTAATTTTCTTGCAACAATTTTTTATTTCATTTATTATATACATCTACATTTACAATATATTAAAAGTGTGAAGACCTTTAGAAAAATGATTCGAACGGTTTGTCATTCATTAAAAGACTCTCCTTTAGACAAAATCATATTTTCACCTTTTTCCCCCAATTAAATTTCTCAAAAATAAATTTACAAATTTCCTACGTTACTTTTGCTAAATTCGTGTCCTATTTGGTTTATGAATATTCTCCTTTTACCAAACTTAATAATTAAGGAGTCCTAAAAATATATGCTAAAAAATAATATATGATAAAAATTCTAAGGTTTCTAGGAGTTGAATACCAAATTTTGACTATATACGAAGTTCAACAATTGTTGTATCGGTATAGAATCTGGAGTTGCTTCAAAGTTGAGAGACCATTTTTTCATTTTGAAACACGTGTGATTGTAGGTCGTCTTAAGAGAGGGTCCTTTTTCTCCTAACATTTTCTCTACAGCTTCTGAATCCTTAACCTAAATTCCTCCACCAAGATTCAACTTTTCTCTGAGATTCGATTCGGGTAAGAGCAATATTCTTATCAAATTTCTCTTTTATATTTATACATGCATTCAATATTTTTGAGTAATTGTTTATTTAGATTTAGAATATTGATCTTTCTAACTTGTTTGGATGGTTATTACCTATTGTATTATGTTGTTGGGTTAAATACAATGTTACATAATGACGAAAATTACTATTTTGTGTAAAAATGGAATTTTTTTACTTATGAGTATGTAATATTGTATTATACATATTATAGTCAATCGTTGGGCTTGCTTCCTCATGCATGAGGGAAAGGATAGCAACTGGGCAGATATAATTTTTATAGTAATATTAACCGATCCTAGATTATGTTTTCTTGTGTTTTCAATAGCAGGAAGGCAAGGATAGCTAAACCTTTGGCCCTGTTTCCTTGACAGACGTAGTTGGCAGAGCTATATATTGCCTGAGGACGGCAGTCGACCATGGTCCCGTTAACAACAGGTTTGTTGTGTCAGTATAATCCTTATTTGTTTTCTTATGCATTAGATCTTTCATACAAATCGTGATTCTTTGAATATAATAAATCTAATGTTTTCTGAAACGCATTGGATAATGAATCTGATATTTGACATTATTTAACGATGCAATATGATACAATATATCCAAACGCTGTGGTAAGAGTTATAATTTTTTTTTTCTTATCAACATGCATATATTTTTGGCAGCGAATTTCACTATTTGCTTCACTAAAGTGTTCTGGTCCGATCCATATATGTCAAAAATATTTGAGGGGTGAAAGCGATGCTATTTTAACACAAGGGAATTGGTAATGGATGTGAATAAGTGGAGACGTGAAAATTATACAAAAAGATTTGAGGATTCAATAGTTCTGCAGAAGCAAAAAAGAAAATATCAATTAGGTACTTTGCCTCTATTTTTGCTTGTTTTGGCGGGAAATATAATGCCAATTGAGGCAAAGTGCCATGGTTGAGATTGAATTCAAGAAAAGCATGTAGGTATATATAATTTTTTGTGTACATGAAATTTAATCATATCTACTTTTATTCTTTAAAAAAGTTTTATGACGTTTTTTTTTGTATTTGTATATTTGTGTTACCTTGGCTGAGTGAGATGATAAAATCAGAGAGAAAAAAGAATCGAACAAGCACAAAATCTTTAAGGAAATATCAATCGTCTGTTTGTATATTTGTGTAACCTTGATTGAATGACACGATGAAATCAAAAAGGGAAAAGGATTACGAAAGCACAAAGTCCTTAGCAAAATATTATTAGTATATTTTTCTCTTTAAACTACCACATTAGATAAAATAATAATTTATTATTTTTATAATATTTAGGACTTTTAAGTAACTAAAATTTAGGTCGTTAACTTTTTTCATTATGAGAAGCATGTAACATGCTAGATTCACAAAAGAAAGGTAATAAAATAATATATTTATGAAAGAAATATTTTGAGACTTTAATCTCCTTTTAGGCTTACGATTTATTTGAGTTGTCGTTAGCTTTAGGATTCACGAATTAATGTAACATTGTGTTGTATCAAAAAGAAAAAAGGAAAGTAGGAAGAAAAAGACAAAGAAGAAAAAAGTAGAACAAGTTTAGGATTCAACAACTAATATCATTTTACCAACAAGGGTTGTGGTGGAGTGGTAAATACTCATTCATCCTTAACAAGAGGTCTCGGGTTTGAGTCCCTTTGGGTATGGAGTCGCCTTTGTTAGGGAGAGCTTTACCCTCCAATGTGGGACTTTCAGGCTCGAATTCGGATTTAGTCGGACTCCAATGCGGGTACCAGACACCGGATGAAAAACAAAAAAAAATAAAAAAAACGAATATCATTTTAGGATTTAACAATTTTAAAAGGTAAACATATGTGATTCAACATTTAATGTAACATGTCGTTGATTAAAGAAAAAGAAAAATATAGAATAGGTTTAAAATTTCTAGCGAGGTAAATAATTAAAAATATTTCATAATAATTATACTAATATTTAGATTTTAGCTTATGGTGAACTTTGCCTTCAATTAAAGTTGTGTCCATTTATTTTTTTTTTTTTTTAAAAAATAGTGATGAATCATATTTATGGTTCCCGATGGGTTGATAAAAGTCGAAATTAGATGAACATATTGTTTGAATTTATGTTTTTCATTAATATTTTAATTTCTAATTTATTTATAAGTATTTGCATTATTTGTCTGAAGATTTTTATATGATATGATATCTTCCTTTATTAATTCATCTAGCTAAATATGATCAACAATACTCATTTAAAAAAAAAAATCCCCTCTTTTTAATTTTATAACTTAACATTATTTAATAATATTTAATTTTTTTAGTTATATACTCATTGAATAGGTACACACGCAAAGTGAGTACTACTAAACTAGTTAATATAAAAAATATAATATGAGTACTTTGCATTTTTGACAGTAAACTTTTTTAATTAGTTTAAGACAGACTATTCAATGTGTACAACAATCACACGTCATATCATATCATCATACTTTTTCTATAAGTGGAAAGCCCTATAGTCGAAAGTTGTATGACGAAAATCATATAGTCATATCATACTTATTCTACAAGTGGGAAGCTCCATAATTGAAAGTTGGACTACGAAAATACTCTTTAAATATTGAATGACCAATTTATCCTCTCCTAACAACAAATTTACCCCATCAAATCATTAATAAATTGCTTATATTCCATCATTTTGTAGGCTTAATTATCTTAATTAAAAAGCCTTAGTTATTTGTTGCTTTATCTTCCATCAATTACAAGACCATTCATCTACCAAACTAATACTAAAATATATGTGGGAAACGAATTAAGGGGAGGAGGTTAGAGATGATAAAAATTACAACAACAACATACTCAGTGAAATCCCACAAAATGGGGTGTGGGGTGGGTAGAAGAAAAAACAAGACAACAAATAGGAAAGTAGGGCGGAGCAGTAACATAAACAACAAGGTGCGACCACCTAAACTTAATAAATAATATATGACAATAGATAAAAGCCTAAGACAACGTGAATAGGCTAATTCTACGACTCTAGACTACCACCAAACTAAAAACTACAGGAATAGATTAATACCAAACATACTTAACTACATACTTACCTTCTACCCTAATCCGCGACCTCCACACCCTCCTATCTAAGGTCATGTCCTCGGTAAGCTGAAGATATGTCATATCCTGTATAATCACCTCTCCCCAATATTTTCTCGGTCTACCTTTGCCTCTTCTCCCTACTATATCCAACCTCTCACATCTCCTCACTGGGGCATCTGCACACATCCTCTTCACATGCCCAAACCATCTTAATCTTTCTTCCTTATCTTGTCCACCACGGAGGCCACTCCCACTTTATTCTGGATATCCTCATTCCTAATCCTATCATATCTAGTATGCCCATACATCTATCTCAACAACCTCATTTTTGCCACTTGTATCTTCTGAAAGTGGAGTTCTTGACAGGCCAACACTCCATCCCATACAACAAAGGCAGTCTAACCACCACTCTGTAGAACTAACCTTTAAGTTTGGTGGTACCTTTTTATCACACAAGACTCTAGACGCAATCCTCCACTTCATCCATGCCGCACTAATGCAATTTGTGAAATCATCGTTGATCTTTCTATTTCCTTGGATAAGAGACCCAAGATACTTAAATCTTTCACTCTTGTGAATAACTTATGTATCAAGTCTCACTTCTATGCCTGCCTCATGTGTCACATCACTAAACTTACACTCCAAATACTTTGTTTTAGTCCTATTTAACTTAAACCTTTTAGACTCCAGAGTCTGTCTCCACACTTCCAACTCATCATTAACCCCACATGAGTATTCTCAATCAAAATAATGTCATCTGCGAATAACATACACCAAAGAACCTCACCATAACTATGACATGTCAATTCATCCATCACTAAGGTAAATAAAAATGCACTATGCATTGATCCTTAGTGTAACCCCATCTCAACTAGAAAGTGCTCTGAATCACCTTCCACTATTCTCACCCAAGTCTTGTCTCATGTAACGATCCGTTCCGTTGTTACTAAAAATATCTGCGGTAAAAGCATGAGAACCTCCTTTACCATACGTTGTAGGACAAATTCTTTAGTATAGGAGTGCATTGGACATGTACTAAGGTCATACCCCTAGCACAAAGTTAAGTTGAAAGTGTTCTTACCAATTAAGTTTCGAGCTAAGTTTAAACTAGGGTTAACTTCAAATGAGCATATCTTCTAGAATATAAAGAGTTATGGGGCCAAATACCTACCAAATGAAAGATCTTTGAGTCTTCTTTCCAACGCATTTGACCATTCATTAGTCCACCTTTGGAGTAAGAAATTATGGTTATTTTACTGAATATTGTCTGGGCTAAGAAATTAACCACCACAGCGGTACAATCGCAGCGGTAACTAGGCAATTTATAACAGTGTTTTTGATAGGTTCTTGAGTTTTAACACTCAAAAACTTTGCCCCAAATCCCTAGAAGGGTGATTTTTCAAGTTCTTGAGTGCAAATTCTTCGTTGAGGTAAGATTTTTTCGTCATCTTCTTAGTAATTCAATTTTTTAACATCCTAGAATAATTAGAACAACCTTTAATGGTGGAATTCTTGGGGATTTGAACCCTAAGTTCATGATATTTTGGGGAAAACCTATGGGTTGGGTTAATATCACCTAGAATTACTTCTAGGTTGTTAATTAACAATTCCTAGCATGAATTAGTGACTCTAAAATATGAAATTGATGGTTGGAGACCTTAAATTTAATAAAAATGGAACCTTTAGCTTTAAAGCTCCAATAATGAAGATGAGTTGAATAAGATAGATCTAGTTAAGGGTTAATTGACCTTGGGTAATGTTTTTGAGCATGAATAAGGGTAAAATTAGTGGGTTTGAATTTCCAAAGTATTTATTTGAAGAGTAATTGATTAAGTACTCTTTATAACTACTTGTTTGTTAGATGATTGAGCATTTTAAAGCCTGAAGGAAGGGAAAGAGCATCCTTGGCGTGGCTTGCTTATTTCAAGATCATCGATCGAGGTAGGTTATGGTTTAATGTGTAGTAGACTTGGTTTAGATGCATTAGTAACTGTAGTTGACGGGGGATTTCATGTCTAGGCCTACATGCACGGAGTCCGGATGGATAAAACATAGAAATAGTGTAATAATGATATAATTATATATTATTGTGTTTTTTATGGATCTCTTAATGAGTGTTTGTATTATATAACTTACTTTATGATTTATAACATTAATAGATGAATGTGAATACTAATAGAAAGATTAGGTGACCTTCTAATCTATAGAGCTAGTCTTTAATACCTTTAAAAGAGTAAACCCGATGTTGGGTATAATTGAAGTATGAGGTATTCCTGCTAGAAGATAGTTAGGAGGATTAATTATGATAAGAGAAGGTGATTATATAACTTAAGAACCTAAAGTTAAGTTTTGCTAAGTGTTAGAAAGTAAGATGTGCAAAGGTGGATGACTCAAGCTAGAGTTAGAGCCGAGTGGTTGGATAATTGGCTAAAGGGGATAGTGCCTGTTATGACTTGAGTATAAGGGTTACTAGTTAGTAACTGAATTTACCAGTTCAGTATGAATAAAAGAGCTTTAGATTGGTGAATGAATTAGGATGATGAATTAGAGTGTAGATATCAGTCCTGATGGAATGTGCACTCCTAAAAAGGGTACTTGATTGATTGGTCTTCGGATATGTTTGTGATTGATGATGGTGTTCTATAATGCTCCATTGAGAATGCGGTGAATTGGCCTTTGGGTATACTTGTGATTTCATGTGTTAGTGGACATTCGTTGTTATCTGAAATGATGAACTACTGATTATTGACTGTATTTACTTGGTGGTCATTAATTGTAAGTTTTGTTTTGATCGATGTTTCTTGCATCTGATTTCAATTGAGTGTTTGCGATTCACCTTTAGGCATTGCTTATAATTATTGATTGCATCCTGTATTTGCATATTCATACATATTGGTAATGATAAGTTGATGATAATAATAATGATGCCGAGATTATGATGTTCATGATGTTGTTGATGATATTGATGATGATGATATTGATATTGAAATTATGATGTTCATGATGTTAATAATGATGTTAATGAGATTGAGAAGAGAAAGAGATGATTAGCACATCTTGCATTCATACTTTCATTCATATGCATTGAATGTATATTTATATTTATATGTAGTTGACGGTTCCTTGAGTGGATCGAGTTGTGTTGATGATATGTCATGGTTCCTTATGTGGACCAGTTATTTGATGAGATACTGTGGTTCCTTGAGTAGACCGAGTTATATTGATGATATGTCATGGTTCCTTGTGTGAACCAGTTATTTGATGAGATATTATGGTTTCTTGAGTGGACCGGCTATGTTGATGGATATGATTTGAATGGTAGCAAAGTGTGAATATAAGGTACGTCCTGAATTATGTATAAATATTGCTCTCTTGTGTTTAGAGTTGCAAACCTGATTTATATTAGAGTGTCCTTGCTTGTAAAGTTATTGAGGCTAGTAATTGTCTTGGTTGTTGTAATCCCGATGGTTAATGGGAGCGAAGATTGTCATGAAAGAAGATTAATGAGAGAGAGAAAAGTATATAGAGTTGCTATAATAAGGTAAATTCGTAAGAATTGAGGGTTAGAGTAATTTATGGAAGGTAGTTAGTTAGTCATGTCCTAAGGGTAAATTAATAGTGCTTAAATAAAAGAAAGGCGATAAGGTTGGAAGTCAAAGTAAGTTAAGTACGCTCAATTATTAAGCTTGTATGCTTGTCTTGATCTTTCTTGTTTGCTATATGATGTTATATATTTCTAACCCTGGTTGGCTGATGATACCTATCGGTACATGTGGTTATACTGATACTACACTTACTATATCTCCATTTGGGGATATAACCATGTTGCAGGTCAATTGGAATTTCTATAGGTACAACAATGTTTATTCTGCAGCAGCTCCTGTCATCCTACTTCTACATGGATGTTGTGTATCGGTGACTCCTCCATTTGTTTAGCACTCTTGTATCGATTTAGACTAGGTTCTGGAAAGTTGTTTAGTAGAATTTCTTTATGTATCTTTTTGTAATAAAGTTTTGCTGTTGAAAAAGAAAGGCTATTTATTCATGGATTTATTTATGTTTAAGGTTTGATAATGTCTTCCACAATAATTGAATGGTTGACTAGTAAGGGTTCTCCTATCTGGGGTGGTGTTAGGTAGGTGCCCGCACTATTCGAGGTTTGGGTCGTGACATCTCCATCATACATGTCCTTTATCGCCCTAATGTAAGCCAGCGGTACACCTTTAGACTCCAAGCATCTCTAAAGGACTACTCTCAGGACTTTGTCGTAGGCCTTTTCGAGGTCAATGTACACCATATATAAGTCTCTTTTCCTTTACCTATACTTCTCCACTAGTCTTATCACAAGATGAATGACTTCAATAGTTGAATGCCCCTACATGAATCCGAACTAGTTCTTAGAAATAGACAGACCCCACCTCACCCTTAGCTCCACCATCTTCTCTTAAATTTTCATTGTGTGACTTAGCAGCTTGATACCCCTGTAATTGTTGTAATTATGGATATCACCCTTTGTCACGACCCGAGACTACCCCCTAGTCGTAACATGGTGCTTAGAGTCATAAAGGACCCAAGCTAACCCATGGCCTAGCATGACACTAGTAATACTAAAGCAACTGATAAAAACAGTGTGGAAGCTGAACTGTGTGATAAAATAATAATCAAAACCATAAAACCACAAAGCTGAACAACTAATTGATTTCTGAAAGCCTGTACTAAGATCAGTTGCTGGGACAAACCCCCAGCTAACTCTAACTGTCTGAAAACTGAAAAAGGCATAAATGAAAAATACTGATAACTAGTCCTTGAATGATGAGGACTCACCAAAGTACTGCTGTTGATTTAGTAGGAGATCGTACTATGCGCGATCCAGAGGGTGAACGTCAGAACCTATATTATAAGACAATATAACATAAAATAAATTATGCGATCAATACTTTAAATATACTGAGCATGTGAGATATGCACTACACTATATATACTAATCATATGAAGATGAACTAAACATGGAATGAGGAATGTAAACTGATGCAATGTCCAAGTGAATAAACATGTAACTGAACAATAGTAATATGCTGAGTAAATTGAGTACAAGGTTATGAGATATCTATGTCCGAACTATTGGAGTACAAGGACATTCTGAATATCATAAGAGGTATACAAACTGACGTATTAATGATAGAATATTTAAACCAATTACATATTACTGAGGTATACTAAGATGCAAGGACCCAGCTGGATAATCACAAGTACTGATTTCATAAATATTCTGATATAACTGAGACACTGTGAAATAGACTGAACTGAGGGTCATGCAAATACCAAAGTGTGAGACTGTGGGAGATATTATTAATCTACATATAACCATGTGAGCTAAACATGGAGTTCAACGTATAATCCCCATCGAAGAGGGCCCAATATACTTTGCCAGAGTATAAAGGCTGAGCTGATCTGATGTGGCATGTAGTTCTGGGACTGGGGTTTTTTGCTTGTTGAACCCTAGTCCAACTCGGTACTAAGTACTACTCCCAACTGAACATAATTGATAACTCGACAAGATGACATACTTGGATGTCAACCTGAGATGACATATATGGATGTCAACCTAAGATGATCATGGATGCCATACCTGATTGTCATACTACTAGTGAACCTTGCTTTTATAAAAAAAATGATCCACGATCATTGATGGCATTCCGGATACCATACTAATCGGGAACCTTACTTTTGGGAAAATTGTTCAAAGCATTGATGGAATATTTGGATGTCATACATGTCATGTGTCTTACTGGTATGAGCCAAAGCTCCTGACTATGGTATGAGTACATATATGTATGTATGTATATATATATATATATATAGATTATGTATTTCTGAATTATGAGACCTGTACATTTTATGGGGGACATGAGATGGCTGGAGTAAATGCATAAAAGAAACATATGAGGACTGAGATTTGGAAGGAAAATATAAAGCTGGACCTGAGCCCTGAATTCTAACTCATAGAGATGTTAATAGTTTAGTAGGGTGATTTTATCTGAAAACACCATTTATAATATACTTTATCTGAAAATACTCTGTAGGTAAGTAACACTAAAGGTACGGATAAACTGAGACTGAGTAATAGACCCTCTCTCTAAAAGTATCCTAAAACATGTAAACATGTAAACCTGAGCCCTGAATTCTAACTCATAGAGATGTTAATAGTTTAGTAGGGTGAGTTTATCTGAAAACACCATTTATAATATACTTTATCTGAAAATACTCTGTAGGTAAGTAACACTAAAGGTACGGATAAACTGAGACTGAGTAATAGACCCTCTCTCTAAAAGTATCCTAAAACATGTAAACTTGAAGGAATGAGTGTTTAAATTAATAATGCATAGGATCCTAGGTCATCGGGTATTCATAACCCGCCATCTCTGAAGAATGCAACTATTCATGACAGCTTCTATGATATGAATGAAATATGAAATTACATAATACAAACCCAAAAATTATGGAATATCATTATACTTAGAGTTCATGGACATGATACTATCAATATACTAAATTTCATAGAGAAACATGTATTTATAGTTTACTAGTTATGGGGAACTGAAGTACAAGACGAATCATGGTTGTAACGAAAACTCTAATTTTGATATCATGAATTAACTGAGGAACTGAATGTATTTCGGGACTCAATGGGTGAAAGGATACCCACTGATGAAATCCCACATACCTGGAAGTAAAGAACTTGAACTTGAAGCCTGAAAATTTAGGAACCCTAGCTCTTCCTTTGGAGAGGAGAAATCACCTATTTTTCTTTGTTAATGCTAAGCATCGACTGAATTTGAGTAATGAGGGACCTAGGTAAACTTAGGCTTATTATTTAACCTTAAAATAGCTTAAACGACGTAGTGTAGGGGTCTAAGTAGTGGGAAAATACTAGAATACCCATTATAAAACGTAACTGAAAAAGCCGCAGAATGTGACGTACGGACCATCCCACGATCATGGGTCCTACCTACGATTATGGGTAGTGCTCGTGGTTGGGAGGATGAACTGGAGGTTTTCTGAACATGATTAGACGAGCCATGGTACGATCATGGGACCCACTCACGATCTTGTCTTGGTGCGTAGGTTCCAACCGGATCAACTTTAGAAGTCAAGATCGTACCTAAGATCGCGGTTTCTAACTACGATCGTGGTATAATTTTGTGGTTGGATGGTATGCATGTCAACTTGCAGGTTTTTGGGGCTGCTTCGATCAGACGAGACCATGGTATGGTCGTGGTTTCTGTTCGTAGGTTCTCACCACTGGACAATGCTTCACTAAAATGGTCATAACTCTTAGCTCCGGACTGGGATTAAGGCAAAACTAGATACGTTGGAAAGATAATTCAAATATGTATCATTTGGTGGGTCTTGAGCTCAAAAATACTTCAGAACCTAGGAGTTATGCTCATTTTAATTTGGCTATAGGAAGATTGCTCACAAGAAATCAATCCGTAAGGAATGTTTCAACTTGGCTATGAGCTAGGAGTTACTTGTGGACTTAATACAAGTCTAAATCACTTCTAATACTACCTAAACATAAAGTTTCGTTCTACAAGTACTTGAAGCATGGTTCTAATCTTAGCTCGAATTTTCGGGGTTTTACACCCTTGTTCTTGTATAATGGAATAATTGTGCTCCACTTCCAATGCATATTAGCCGCCTTAAGGATGACTTTAAACAACCCAGTCAGCCATTCTTCGCCTGCCTAGTCTATGCTCTTCCAAAACTCTACTGGAATCTCATCTAGTCCGGTCACTCTACCCCTGTTTATCTTACACATAGGACCCTTCACCTCTTCAGCCTCAATATAACTACAGTATTCAAAATCCCACCTACTCTCGAAGTTCTCCAAATCACCCAACACGATGTCCATATATTCTTTTTTATTCAAAATTTTATAAAAGTAAGTTTGTAATCTTCATTTAATATATGCTTCTTCCACTAGCACTTTACCATTTTCATCCTTGATGCACTTCACTTAATATAAGTTTCTCAACTTCCTCTCTCTTGCCTTGGCTATCCTGTACAACTTCTTATCCCTGTCTTTTCTCCTAGTTTGGCATATAAACACTTAAAAGCTATCATTGTCACTGTAGTAACCACCATCTTTGCATCCTTTTTTGTCACATTATACCTTTTCGTATTAGTCCGCATTTCATCCTCCTCTTTGCTCTCCATCAATTTTGCATAAGAAACTTCTTTGCTTCCACTTTGCTTTGGACTTCTGCATTCTCTCATCAATCCCCTCGATGGCCACCCAAGTTGCCCCTTAAAACCCCTAGCACCTCTCTAGCTGTTTCCCTAATGCAACTAGTTGTCTTATTCGATATGTCAGTTGCATTTCCGCTAATAGGCTCGGGCATGGGTCAAGTTACCCTATTTTATCCTCGGTCGGTCATATAAGGTCTTCTTCCTCCCCTCTCTCTTAATCTCCAAGTCCATCACTAAGAGCTTATGTTGGATAGTAAGAATCTCACTCGAGATAACCTTTTGTCCTTATAAAGGCCACTATTTCCCTTCTTTAGGAGTAAGTAATCTATCTGAGTCCTAGACACTGCACTACGAAAGGTAACCAAGTGGTCCTTCCTATCACCAACTAAAATGCTTTCGTGAAATCCAGAAGAGAGGCTCATCCTCCATTTCCAACCCCAAAATCAAAGCCTCCATGCACACCATCAAAATTACTAGTGGTAGACCCGATGTGACCATTAAATTCTCCGCTAATGGAAAACTTCTCGGAGGGCAGCATGCCCATAACCACCTTATCCAAATCCTTCCAAAATTACTTTTTGACCTCCTTGTCCAAGCCAATTTGTGGCACGTAAGCACTAATGTTAAAAGTAAGCCCTCCAATGACTAGCTTGACAATCATCAGTCTATCATTAATCCTCATAACCCCCATGGTGCATCCAACCACACACGCAAGTATACGTGGTCGTGTAAGTAATAAAGTAGCTCTTGCGAGCCGAATATCGATCCCATAGGAGCTTGGAGTTTAGTAGAAAATCTAATTCAAGTATTACTATCAAAGGTAAACAAGTGCGAGTTGTAACCAAAAAAAGTTTGAGTTTTGTTATTATAAACTAAGTACTAGAAATAACAATGGTATGAAATTTGGATTGTAAATAATATATGGAGAGTTCCAAGGTTGAGGCATCTACTTCACATGAATGCATAACTATGGTTTCTAGCCAGTGTTGGTGTTTATAGTGATTGTTGATCTACGAGGTTGATAGTATATCTCGGAGATGGTCACCCTCTAAGTCATCTACCCAAATTAGTCTCACAACTACATCGTTGAGCGGGGATATGAGTCTCTAATTAGGATGCACTAATTTATCTTCCCGTTTTATTAAGCAAATGGGGCGTTTAAGTATATTTCTATCCTAACCGCAAATCATTCTTTAACAATTAGTGTTTAATCAATTAAATATATGACCCACACTCCCTACGTTCTTCATTCCATCCCTCCACTCCTATGGTCAATTCTTTTTGAGACTTAGATTTATCCTAAATTTCATGACTCTTTAGAATAGTAAAGCAAGAACGCAAGAACAATCACATGACATGATAAACAGATAAAAAAACTAATAAACCATAATTAATCAATCATGTTGTAGCCTCAACCCTAGAAAAAGGGTGTTTATCCACTCATAGGTTTTCATAGAATCACCATAGATGAGTTCATAAAGTAAAACTACAAGAAAGAAAAGTTAAAAAATGAAAAACCCTAGTGTAGATCCTTTGATGCTTTATCCTCTCTCCAATCCCGTGTTGTTCCAAAATTAGTTTGTAATTGTGGCTAAGTGCTATTTATATAGCCTTTTAGGTCGTTCATAGGCTGCCCCATACGAAGTATAAGCATTGACCACTTTTCCCTCAACTTAAACCAAGTAAAAAACTAATTTTTAGTCGTTCTGTGGGGGAAGGGGTTGCGTCGCATGGACTATAGCATGGACAACGGGGGTGAGGCGCGCATGGATATAGCACACCCAAAACATTAGAAGCTTGCCCTAGGGGGTACGGTGCATGGCCAACTCCACAGCGTGATATCTTCGTCCGATCCTTATTCTATGCTTCTCATCTCCTCGTTCCTTGTTTCCATACTCCTTGTGGCTTATGTGCAGGCTTAATTTGGCTTCCATAGCTTCTCCACTGGTCTCCTACATCAAATCATAACAAACATTAGTCCATACAACACAATAAAGCTTATCAAAGTACACTAGATCAAGCATTACTTAGGTCGGCCTAACTAGTTTTCTCGTCTAAACTTTATTTGCTCCTTTTGGCTCTTGAATTGTTCCAAATGCCCCTTAAACACTCTAAACAAGCAACTTAGCATGAAAATACACAAATAATACTTTATACTTTATTAAGCACACTGATTTATCCTCAAAACTAAGCTAAACGCGCATAGATAATGACACTTAGGTGTATAAATACTCCTAAGATCACCACCACACACTTAAAGCCTTGTTCTTTCTTGAACAACTCTTTACACTACTCACAATCAAGGAAGAATCTTACATCACTACTTGAACTGATACACTCAAGCTAGAACTACAACGACTATACAAATAACAAGTTCTACATTAGGCATGTCATATTACAATTGAAAACACATGAATACTACTTCAAGACTTCCTAGCCTCAAGGATTGACTCTATGAAGTTGGTAAACTCATGCTCATTATCAATAAAGAGATCATATAAGTCACCTATCCATCATCAAACATGCGCCCTTACCTCAAGAGAGTCACCCGTATTAACTCACAAACACACAATTTTAACACAAGAATGGGTGTAAGAATAGAATTTTGCTCACTCTCACAAAGAATTATCATGCCACATATGATGAACCATAATCTTTCCCTTAGTGTACCACTCTACTAATATAAGAACGTCAAAATTCAGGATTAAGTAGGACTTTACTGGTTGTAATGTAGGCTAAGGGACATGTGGTTACAATTCTGGATAGTAATAGTGACTATCCTCCTTAAGCGCTTTAATACATCACACTTAACATTAAACTCATCTCCAACCAACTTATTTTTCACCACTTTTATCTTTTCACCTCTTTTTTTTTGCCTCATCTCTTTAAGCTAGCTCTCACATCTTTAGTAGGGAGTATTTCCCATCAACACATGACTCACTTCTTTTGGTCAATTCTCTTTTCATTACATTACTCCCCACCAATCAATACATAAACTTTTTAACACACCAATAGCTACCACTTTGGGGATTCAAATTCACTCTCTCTTCAATTTTCATTCCTTCACCACTTTTATTTTTCAACTCAAGTGCTTAAGAGTTTTGGATTAAATTATGATCTATTGAAAGAAAAGGAGTAAGCTGCATATTAGGCTACCAAGGACTAGGCTAAAGCCTCAACGGGGAGAACTAAGATCATGCATAAAGGGTAGTTAAAGCAGGTGTAAAACATGGCTATCAAAGAAATGCCTATATCATCTCCTAAACTCAACATTCTTTATTTTGCTTTGCAAATACACTGGGCAATTTATAGACATCAATATAAAAATATGGAATATAACAAAAACCTCAACACACATGGCACATGCATAACTCAAGAAAGATTCCTATAGACTCTCAACCAAGCATTTGGAAGAATTCAAATTTAAGCCAACATCACACATGAGTCAGATCAAAGAGCCTAGGTGTCTCACATAAGTCATTCAAGTTTCACATCATACCTTAGAGTTCAACACCACTTGCATCAAATAATCATGTGTAACACCTAGCAAGAGCATCTCTATTTATTCCAAAAGATAAAAAATTTAAAATTACTTCTAAAAATCAAAAAAAGCTACTAGGTTCAAAGGGCCCCCCTCGGAAAAAAATCAAAAAGAAAAACCGAGGGGTGGGTGAAGTGTGCTTCTACTAAACAGACCAAACAACAAAAACTGAAAATAAACAAAGATAAAATCTTTTTGTATTTTTTTTAAGGTTTAGTAAAAAACTTGCAAATAAATCAAAATAGAAATCCTCTAGCGCACGTCACCATAAACAAATCGAAATTTCCCACCCCACACTTGAAATAATGCTATATCCCCAAAGCATAAATCAAATTAAGAACAAGAGTTAGAAAATACTCCCTGAGGCCTCTAGGCCTAGCTAACAGCATGTCACTTTCTCAGATCTCCGTCATGGGGTCGGGGGACCCCACACTCAATTTTTGTCATACTCCTAAGCTTAGATCTCAGGTACTCAGACTTTCCTTCAACCTGTCAACTCAAAACAAAAACAAAGCCAAAGTTGATACCCCAAAACAAAAAATAATTAAAAATGAACTACCTTAACTTGGGTTGCCTCCCAAGTAGCTTCTGATTTATTATCGCGGTACGACTCACATCACAACTATCATCTATAGTCTCTCATCATTTTTCTCTCTTTTGGGGCCCATCTTCTCCTTCTTTTTTGAACTTTTGAATGCTCACATGCAAGGTCTGCAGGTTTTCTTACATTCACCTTTTCAGGATTCCATTTAATCCTTTTAGGCTCAGGCTTAGTCATCAATTTGGGCAACTCTATGAGAGAGTCTGAAGAGGTAATGGGAGGTTTGGACTCCTCCACCCCATACTTATGCACTTCTATAGTTGTAATCATATATAGATTTATATAGTGTAAGGGTGTGTTGAGTGCTTTGTACACTCTGAAGACCACCTCTTCATCATTCAATCTCATCTTGAGCATTCTCTCTCTAACATCTATCAAAGCTCTACTGGTAGCCAAAAATGGATGTTCTAATATGATTGGTACCTTGTCATCTGCATCATAGTCAAGAATAATAAAATCAACAGGAATAATGAGCTTACCAACCTTAATGAGAACATCCTCTATAATTCCTTCGGGGACCACTCTCGTTCTGTCCGGCATCTAAAGCACAACTGATGAAGGCCTTGGCATTCCCAACCTAAGAGTATTAAATAGTGAAAGGGGTATCAAGTTGATGCTTGCCCCTAAATCACTCAGAGCTTGAACAATATCACTTTCACCAATTTGTATAGGGAGGGTGAAACTCCCAGGGTCTTTGAGATTTTTGGGTATCTTTCTCATGACCATAGAACTACACTCTTTAGTAATTTCCACATTCTTAATACCACCAAGTCTCTATTTGTTTTCTACCACATCCTTTAAGTACTTAACATACTTAGGCATTCCCTGTAAAATATCTAACAAAGGAATGTTAATGTGAAGTTCTCTGAACATGTCAAAAACTTATTAAAACAAGCATATTCTTTGTTTCTCTTAAGATTTTGAGGGAATGGTGGTGGTAGTCTGTGTTGAGATTTCTCAATCGACTTTTCATTAGGGTATTCAGACTTTCCCTTTTTGTCAACTTCTTTGATTTCAACTTGCTTTTCTGACTGCTTAGGTATGATCAACTCTGCTTGTACCTCATATTTTTCTTTGGAGGTGCGTCAATCAAATCTCTACCACTCCTCAAGGTAATTTCCATATGTATCACTAGGCAAACCCCCTTGAGGTCTTGTGTTTTGTGCCTAAGCTAACTGACCCATCTGCATCTCTAAATTCTTTTGAGCCAATTGCTGATTTTTAATCTCTGCAACCATTTATTCTTGGTTGGCCAAAATCTTTTTCAAGTCTCTTCTATATTATTGTCCTGAGTGTTATTCTAAATACCTTGTTACTGTTGAAACTGCTGAGATTGGACCTGATTATTGCCCCACGAGTAGTTGGGTTGACTCTGCCAGTTACTGTTGTAGGCTTTACCATAGTTTTGATTCCCTTTTTATGCATTGCCCACAAAATTTACCAACTTTGGATTTGCTCCACATAAGTCTGCAGAGTGACCACTACTACCATAAATTTCACACCAAGTCTGAACCTGCTGAACTACATTAACTTGGGCGTGAGGTTGAGCCACACTCAACTTGTTGAACTGAGTCATCATCTGGTTCTGAAAAGTGGCTAAATGTGCATCCAATGCTGTGATAGTATCTACCTCGATCATACCTGCAAGCATTTTCACCATATTTCTGGATACATCACCCTGCCACTTTGGATTACCTTGTGTAATACAATTGAGGAGAGTGTATGGTCTATCGTATGTCTTCTCTAAAGCTTGACCTCCTGCCGCTGAATCTAGTAAAATCTTTGTGTTATGGTCAAAACTTTCAGCAAAAGTATAAGCTAATACCTCATTTGTCTGTTGGTGATGCGGGCAATCTCTGAGAAGAGACTTGAATCTTTCCCATGCATGATAAAGATTTTCATCTGGCTTCTGTTTGAAACTTACGATCTCACTCTTCAACCTTGTAGTTTTTCTAGATGGAAAGAATCGAATAAGGAACTTCTTTGCCAAGTCATCCCAAGTTATGATTGAATTTGAAGGTTCTGCCTTCAACCATTTCTTTGCTTCTCCCAAGAGTGAGAATGGGTAAAGAGTGAGCCTCACGTAATCTGTGGAGACTCCCGTGGGAATGAATGTGTCACTGATTTCTCAAAAATTTTGAAGATGGACCTTTGGATCCTTATGTGACAAGCCTGTAAATTGTTCGCTTGTGTACAATAATTGCACCATGTTCTGTTTAAGCTCAAATCTGTCTCCTGCATTCGGTCTGCGAATACTGGAGGTTACATTGGTTGCGAGTGGGATTGCTACTTCACGTACTGTCTTACGGGCAGTTTATTCATTACCCATGACTGCAGGAATGATCTCGTGCTATTGAACTTGCGAAATTGGATAGAGAAGTGCTATTTTTCTCCTCAATTGGTGCAAACGTCTCTCAAGTTTGGGATGTGGTTCAACCAAATCCCTTTCCCTTGCCAGTTTGCTTAAGAATTAAACCTGTACCTGCAAATTCAATAGCTAAGACCAAGTTGTCAGCACTTATCAAACAAAATAGTAAAACTAGAAATTCGAAGGTTGCTAATTTTCAAGTCCCCGGCAACAGCGCCAAAAACTTGTTGCATCCAACTGCACACGCAAGTGTACGTGGTCGTGCAAGTAATAAAGTGGCTCTTTTGAGCTGAATATGGATCCCACAGGGACTTGGTGTTTAGCAGATGATCCAATTCAAGTATTGCCATCAAAGTTAAATAAGTGCGAGTTGTAACCAAAAAGAGTTTGAGTTTTGTTATTATAAACTAAGTAATAGAAATAACAACGGTATGAAATTTGGATTGTAAACAATATGTGGAGAGTTCCAGGGTTGAGACATCTACTTCACATGCATGCATAACTATGGTTTGTAGCCGGTGTTAGTGTTTATCATGATTGTTGATCTACGAGGTTGATAATATAAATCGGGGATGGTCACCCTCTAAGTCGTCTACCCAAATTACTCTCACAACTACATCGTTGAGCGGGGATGTGAGTCTCTAATTTGGATGCACTAAGTTATCGTCCCGTTTTATTTAACCAAATGGGGTGTTTAGGTATATCTCTATCCTAACCGCAAATCATCCTTTTATAATTAGTGTTTAATCAATTAAAGATATGATCCACACTCCCTACATTCTTCATTCTGTCCCTCCACTCGTATGGTCAATTCATTTTGAGACTTAAATTTATCCTAAAGTTCATGACTCTTTTGAATAGTACAACAAGCACGCAAGAACAATCACATGACATGATAAACACATAAACCAACTAATAAACCATAATTAAGAAATCATGTTGTAGCCTCAACCCTCTAAAGAGGGTGCTTATCCACTCATAGGTTTACAAAGAATCAATGTAGATGAGTTCATAAAGTAAAACTACAAGAAAGAAAAGTTAAAAAATGAAAAACCCTAGTATAGAACCTTTAATGCTTTCTCCTCTCTCCAATCCTGTGTTGTTCCAAAAGTAGTTTGTAATTGTGGATAAGTGCTCTTTATATAGCCTTTTAGGTCATCCATAGTCTGCCCCATACGAAATATAAGCATTGACCACTTTGCCCTCAACTTAAATAAACTAATTTGTAGTCGTTCTGGAGGGGGGGGGGGGGTTGCGTTGCATGGCCTATAGCATGGCCAAAGAGGGTGAGGCACATGGCTATAGCACACCTAAAACAGTAGAAGCTTTACCTAGGGGTTACGGTGCATGGCCACCACCCATGCTTTGGGGGGTGCGGCGCATGGCCAACTCCACAGCGTGAGATCTTCGTCCGTTCCTTATTCTATGCTTCTCATCTCTTCGTTCCTTGTTTCCATACTCCTTGTGGCTTGTGTGTGGGCTTCATTTAGCTTCCCTAGCTACTCCAGTGGTCTCCTACATCAAATCATAACTAACATTAGTCCATACAACACAATAAAGCTCATCAAAGTACACTAGATCAAGCATAGCTTAGGCTGACCTAACTAGTTTTCTCGTCTAAACTTTATTTGCTCCTTTTGGCTCTTGAATTGTTCCAAACGCCCCTTAAACATTCTAAACACTCTAAACAAGCAACTTAGCACGCAAATACACAGAGGACACTTTATACTTCATTAAGCATACCGAGTTATCCTCAAAACTAAGCTGAGCGCGCGTAGATAATGACACTTAGGTGTATAAGTACGCCTAAGATCACCCCACCACCTGCTCCCTAAGCTCCCCGTCTACTGAAATACCTACTCTATTCCTATCCCTCGTGCCTCCTGGGTACCTCAACTTAAACCCGTCCACCTCCTAAGCCTTGGTACCTACCTATTTTGTCTCTTGGACGCAAGCTATGTTAATCTTCCTCTTTTTGAGAGCCTTCACTAACTCTATGGACTTACCTATCAAAGTCCCCATGTTCCAAGACCCTACTCTTAGCCTAGAGGACCCCTTAACCCACTTACCACTTCTACCCCTCTCCCCCGGCCCCGACCGAAGACATGACCCTAGGCCAACATTGCACCCACCAAAGACACTAAAGTAGACTAAACAGGGAACAACTAAAAAAATACTAGCTCAAACGTAGCCAAAAATCGATGTAGAAAACAACTTAACTAACGTAAAATAGCAAGAAAACACGAACTAGTCAGAAAGGCAACAAGAGATAATCCAATCAAGTACTGGCAGCCTTCTAAAACACTTCAATTAACCTCTTACACCCGATAAAACGCAGGAATGAACAACAACAAGCAAGAATGATCAATAACAAGCAAAAATTATCTAAGAGTTGCAGGAAATAACCTAGTAGGAAAACAAGATTACTAATGCATGTGAAAAATGGAAATAGCTACAACAACCGGTTAATAACAGAGCAAGAAATAGTGGGGGAGGAAATAGCTATAAGATTAACCTTTGCAATTATATTTTTGTTGTCATTTAACTTTCCACGAAAAAGAAAAAGAAAGAAAAGCAAAAAAAAGAAAAGACATGGATTAATGTGTGAATTGGTAGATAGATGTTGGATGATACAATCACGCAGCTTGCAATTTTTTATCGTTAAATGTTTGCTACTTTGTCGTGTAAGAATTCTCCTCTCTTTTTTATTTTTAAGATAGGATTATTTTAAAATATTTATGATTTGTCAATATTTACCTTAACCTTCTGTTAGTAATGACATCAAACTATTAAAAAAATTACAAGTTCAGTGAATTTGCATGGGTATTGTTTTTTTTTTTTTTTTTGGATAACTCTGGTGTTCGGGTCAGTTTGCGCGCACATCGACTAATTTCACGAGATACCTGCCACCTCCCACCAGCAACATGTACCAGGTAATCCTGTCCACCAAGGCTAGAACAGATGGGAAGAAATCACCTAGCGTTTGTCTCTGTTGAGAATTGAACTTGAGACCTCATGGTGCTTAACCCAACTTCATTGAATTTGCATAGGCATTGTTTTTTGACTTGAATAATTTTTGTAGATTTTGATCAGTATATATATATACTTTTTCATTTTAAATTTTGCAAGTGACACAATTATTTTTGTGAGAAAAAAATATGAGGAGAAGTGGGGATGAGTAGAGAAATATACATTACGTATTTGTTATTATACCATTAAATTAACTTAATTACAAAGCATACATGTGTATTTAGTGATTTTGAGTTCAAAACCATTGCAAAATATACGTTTACTTGATTTTATTTATGTTGTTTTAAAAGTTTTCATTGTTTGACCATCAAATTAACGGGATACACGTGCATTGTACCTGTGTCCAAAAACTAGTCAAATTAAAAAGCATCTAAATTAGCCTACGTGTCAATTATATCATTACAAAAATGTCTATATTTGTAGGAGTGAACACAGTTCGGGCAAATCCAAATTCAATTTTTTTTTAGATATTTGGTTTGAAATTTTGGATTATGAATTAGATTACAAATTTTAAAAATAAAATTTGTCAATTTTGGATTAGTATTAGATTTAGTACTACGGATAAAGATATCCAAAGATACAAAATGTTTATACCTTACAGGAAAAAGGCAAATATATCCATCACTTTGCGATTTAGAGCGGTTATACCACTCATTAAAAAAATGGTGGATATATTCCTTGTTGTCTAACAAATAGTGCATATTTACCCTTGCTGTTAACAGGCCTATATTTATTCAAATTTAAAATCTTAAAATACAGGTTATTAAATTTCAAAAACGACGTATGACTTTAAAAGATTATCTCACCTTTTTTTTTTTTTACCCCTACAGACTAGACTCAAATGAATTTTTTTTATCTAAAGTCTCTTCTACTCAGACATAAAAATGGATTTGAATCCAGTTTGAATAAAAGAGAAATTGAGTTTTTTTAGTTGGGTTGAGTTTCGAGGGGTAAAGAAAATGGGTGAGGTAATCTTTTAAAGTCATATAGCATTTTTGAAATTTAATAATTAGTTTTAGGATATTTTTTTAAATTCAGTCTATTAAAGAAATAGAAATATGTATCATTTGTCAGACGACGAGGGTAATTATGCACCATTTGTTAAACAGCGAGGGTATATATGCACCATTTTTTTAATGAGGGATATATTTGCTTTAAATCATAAAGTTAACGGGTATATTTGCCTCTTTTTTCTACATTATATTCAGCCTGCCCGTATCATATGTGCCCAATACTAATAATTCTAATTTCCAACTGTCCAACATATTAATACCCTATGGCCCTATCTATTATAGCATTAAGTCCAATATGAAATTTTCTACTGAATCAAATATAATAAGGATTTTTTTTTCTTTCTCATGTCTCACTCTCACATCATCTATGAGTAAGTAAAGCTTAATACACGGCATGGGTGGCAGAGTGACCTCGATCTCTGTTAACCATAGAGAGTCATACATTCTAAGGAGCAAACAATTAAGTGAATTAAGGTTGTTAATTATTATGGTCTTTCTTAAAGGCTCAAAAATCAAAATTGTAGATCTGAAATATCCAAGCCAATTAATCCAAAAGAGAACTTAAAAAATCCAATTCAATCCAACCTGATTTGAATTGTAACTTCTTCAATCTAAAAATCAAAATTTCATATCCAATTCGAACGACTCAAACACTCACCCCTATATTAGAGATGGCAATAAGATATCGCGAGTGCGGGGAAGGGTGGGTTAAAGATATTGTGGGTGTGGGTGCTATTATGCGAGTGTTGGGCGGTTTAAAAATATAAATTTCATGTGTGTGTGGGGGGGGGGGGGGGTAGAGCTCTCAATTCTTTCCATTTAGGGAGCTCTTTTTTATATTCTATTTTTTTTACCCTAACTAGAGATGAGATTTCTTAGCCTCAACTCCTTAAGATCGTGAATAATTTAGAACATGACATACATGGACTATTTTAATTTAGCAAGAATATGTTATATTTTCTTTAATAGACTTTTCAATATCTATGTATATCATATATTTATTATAACAATTCTTATAGTGATTTTTGACTTTTAGTGTGTTTTGATCATTTTTATCCCTCTCCGTAGTTACATTACAGTATCTGTGGTCTGTGGGGTGTAGGTGGAATGGTTCCCGGGGTGATTGGTTGAGTATTATGTGATTTTTTCATTTTGGAGGTTTTTGAAGTTGGTATGGTTGACTTTGATCAACATTTGAATATTTTGAGGTTGTATGAGAATTTCGGCTGTTTTGTTAGCTCCAGAATATCATTTTTGTGTTAGTAGGACCTTTGATTTGGATCCCAAGGCGTTCAGGTGAATTTTGAGTAGTTGGTTGGAAAGTTGAAAGTTTAAGGGATATGGTTGACTTTGGTCAACATTCGATGATAACAACCTTTGTTCGAAAATCTGACGATTCCATTGAGTTTGAAATATCATTTTTAGTCTAGTAGAGCAGTAGGTTTGTGTTCACGGGATTTTGAACAAATTCTGAGAGTTAATTCGGGCATTTTGAACTTGAGCTTGTTGCTATTATTTCTTGTTTTCTGCACTGCCCATCGCGGCGTTATTCACCACGATGGGGACTGCTCCACACTTCCCTCACTTCCAATACTTAGAAAATGAGCATAACTCATCGTATAGATCTTTAATTGACATGAGTTTCATATGGTTGGAATGCTATTTCAATTTAAGCTGTTCAAAATCGAATCGTAACCGATAAGTCAACCGCAAAATTGACTTATTAACTAATTGTTATTGGTTTATCAGACTAACGGTTGATGAATAGATAATTTTTTTTTTATAGTTAGCGGTTTATCAATGGGGCGGATTAATCAATTTCCTTATAGGGTAAGCAGTTAATCCATTAAGAATTATCAGACTTACATTTTTATCCCTAAGTATTTCTTTTTACATACTATTAACCCTAAAGCCCAATTTAATATTTTGTCGCTCCTTACATTTGATCAAACTAAAACAAATCTTCTTGCTCTCTGTTTTGGACTTTTGGTGCTTCTCAGTAAAAGTTTCTTTGGTTGATCCTTTTTTCATATTTTAGTGTTGAAATAAAGTTGTTGTACAAGTGAATATTTGTTAAATAAATGCTTATGTGCATCCCATGAACCCGTAAAATTATTTTGTTTATGGGAGATCAATATATTAGTGAGTGAAAGTGAAAGAAGCGATCTTGAAATGATTGAGCCAATACACTGTCGACTAACCGCTTGATAATTAGTAATCCGATACCGAACCAACCGATATGTTATTGGTTGGCGAGCAAATTAGTATATTTAAAAGACGATATCCTATAAGCCAAACCATTAAGCATAATTATCTGCCTAATCTGTTCCATTTTTGGGCTATAAGCCAAATCGATATCTTATGTGTATTATCACCACCAACATAAACTATATGCATACTAATTTTTCATATCTAGCTTGTGATATGAAATAAGTAATCTTTACATATAAAAGTTAAGATAAATTTTACATATGGTCATGTAACTTTTTGTTTCCATAAAAATCACTTGTCATTTCTAATATATAAAAAACACTAAACTTTTAGTATGCTAACACAAAAATCACACAATATGAAAATACTAGCTTTTCAGAGAATAACTCGCTTTTTGCTCCGTTTTAAAAAATTTAATCAAAAAGCCCCGACCCGACCCAAAATTCATATGAAAGAAACTAAATAATCATCCATATTCTTACCTTTTCTTTGTCATTTTAACATGCTTGGTTTTGAAACAATACTAGATAATTCTTCTAGGTACTCAAGTCAATTAAAAAAATCGACGGAGTCCATCGTTTTTTCAAAAATATATAAAAAGATATTGTAACTTGGAATTGAACTCAAATATTTACTATGACATTGAACAATTCTACCACTAAATCACAAATGCTCTCTGATGAAATACTTTTTTTTTTTTTTTAATTTATACTCCTCAATTGCAATAATACACTTCAATAATCAATAGTCCCCTAGTTTTCATTAAAAAAAATCGAGGCACTCCGTCGATTTTCTTTTAATTTTTTTAATATAGTTTTTGCTTATTTTTGTGTGAAAAATAATCGACGAATGTCTGCCGATTTTTTTATTTCATTTTAAAAATAATTCATTGAAAGACTGAAAAAGTCCATCAGTTTTTTTACATTCTTTAGTGGTGCTCCCAAATGTCACCTTCTGATTTTTGTTGATTTTGGTTTGGAGCAGGTCCTTGGTTTGGATTTAGAGAGGATTGTAATAACCCTCCAGGTCATTTTATCGATTTCCATACATTTTTGGTGTATCGTGCCTTTCTATAGCGGCTACAGGTCATTTATAACTTGTCGGCACCGTCAGTTTGGTTTTCGGACAGTTCGTTTGAGTTTTAAGCTCATTTCCCTGTTTTGGAGCTTTTGAAGTTGAAAAATTGGTCTCGGACCAAAACTCCTAGTAAACGACTACGGATGAGAATTCCGACAGTCCGTTAGCTTTGGAACATGGATTTTAGGCTAGAAGGACCTTTGGTCCTGGTTCCGAGGCTTCCAAACTCCTTTTAGGCTATTGGTCAGAAATTGGTAAAAATGACTCATTGGGTGTAGGGTCCACTTTTTGTCGAAACAACCTCGGATGGAAATTTTGATGGCGTTGTTGAGTCCAGAATATCGATTTCGGGTTAGTAGCATAGTTAGTTTGGGTCCTGAGCCTTTATATTTGTTTTGAGTGTTAAGACAAAAATTAGTTAAATTACCTAAAAGGGGTCTCGGGGGTTAATTTATAGTAAATGGCCCTTTTTTTTATAAAGCTGATAATTCCATTAGACCCGAAACGTGTTTTATGATCAATTTACACTATTGGTTCATATTCATACTCTTCCGGATGAGTTTCGAGGGTCAAAAATATGTTTTGGAAGTTGCTGGTGCTGGTGTGGCCGCTTTTGCGGCGAATGACCGTTTGACCGAGCCGCTAAAGCAACCATTTGACCACTTTAGCGGTACTTTGACCCTTTGACCAGGCCGCTTTAGGGGCCATCGCTGAGTATAAGACCAAACCAAACCATTTCGTATTTTTGACATTTTGGGAGCTAGGAAGCTCTTCATATTGCTCATTTTCCAAGAATACCCATTTCATTTTTCATGATTTTCGACTAAAATTGTGATTCAAAACCCTTTTTCGGCCATTATTGGAGCTTGGAGCGTGAAAAATTATGGGAAATCTTCCATTGAGGCTAAAGTAAGCTAATTCAACACCTTTTGATCATTTCCCATTGTTTTTCCCATCAAATTCTGCTCAACACCTTTGTGGGCTGATTTGGCCTCGATTCGAGCTCCGTTTGTGCTCAAATTTTGAGCATGCATTCCTTGTCCTTCGAGGGACCTCATGACGGATTCAATTTTGGAATCTCGTTTGCAGGCCTATGGGCCCGTTCTTGACCTGAATTTTGGCTAGAGTATTATATAGTAATATTGGTATCTTTTTACTCCTATTAATGTGTAGATTATGATTTTGATAGTGCGACATCATTTTTGAGATAATGGGATAAAAACTAGCGATTCGTGGATAGTTTGAGATTGCGGTTTGGCTTCGAGGTAGGCCTCAGTCTACGTTTCTCTATGAGATTGTGTATTGTATAGATTGCATGATAGGTAGGGATTGTAGGATAGATTTATACCTAATAATATCATGACTAGATCTATTTAGGGGATTTAAAATAGAAATGTGATCCAAACCTTCGCCTAGAATACTCGTTACAGTTGTAGGATCCTATTACATCGGATTATGGACTTGTTTGACCATAGATTGTCATGAAGGACCCTTTAGTATAAGAATTACCATATTACTTAGTGAATTGGACTGTATTCCTCGATTAGATCCTCCTAGTAGATTTATGCCCTTGTTTACCTTAGTTTCTCGATTTATGGTACTAATACCTTATTGCGTTTTATATTGTTGGGCTCGAGGCCGTTGTTATGATACCAATTGGACACCAGGTTAGTACTCTATCCTTAGAATGAATGTGGTTATAGTCATGGATGCGTAGACGCTTACGATTGTATTGTTTGGATACTGGTGATGACATGCATACATTTAGGCGCATTTACACTTATTTAGTGGTACGATTCTGATTAAAACCTTGATTTTACTACTGTTTTCTAAAAAGGGATTTATTTATGCTTTTCTTAACTTTAAAATGGATTCTTTGAAAATGGAAGTCGTACCACCTTTATTATGGAATTATGACATTTTAAACCGAACATATTACTTTGAAAATTAGACCGAGGCTAATTTTGGTCCATTATTGATCCACTCATTTACTACTACTTACTCACTTCGGTCGAGAGAGATTCCGACCCTTTCTATATTACCATACTGTCTTAGTCCCAGATGCGATCTCAAGCAATGGATTTACAAATATACA
Source organism: Capsicum rhomboideum (assembly GCA_031232105.1). Lineage (NCBI taxonomy): Eukaryota > Viridiplantae > Streptophyta > Magnoliopsida > Solanales > Solanaceae > Capsicum > Capsicum rhomboideum. Next base: position 34,405,605 of record CP124711.1, on the reverse strand, counting down.
CTCATTCAGTTTTGGTTTAAGTTTGGCATTCCTTATGATACTATATATATATATATATATAAATATATATCTCCGATACTGGACATAGTAGATTTGTGATGATGGTTATTGGAAGTCCTGGTTCGGGACCAGGCAGTGTATATGAATATCCCGAGTTCTCTATGGGCCTCCTTATCCAATGAGCCACAGTACCGGAGAAGGATGGTTGTCGTAGGTCCTGCCTTTGTAAGGTACTGAGTTGGAAGAGGTGTATACACTTGGTACGTTATGGCACTTCGTTGATATATGGTACTGGATTATCCTTACATTAATTCATTCTATGCATTGCCTATCACCAGTATAATGTTTGGCGCTTGTATCTATCTGTCTTATGAGGGTACTGCATAGATACAAGTTATGGTTGTTGTTTGTTGATTGCTTGTTTGTGCCTCTCTAGATTTATGGGGGCTCGGTTGGGGTTATTGGTTGTCCGGGCTGTCCAGTTACTTGTTGTTCGGTTATTATTACATAGCTCATGGCAGGTTGGTTATGGATTAGTACCCGAGATTGTCGGTATATTTCTGATTCTTCTTCTCCTTACTATGGTAAGATTTATTATTGATAAGCTATCACATGATTCTTCAATCTCCTGATTCTTCACATTTCGATTAGAGACTCTGTTTAGGCTAGGAGATAGCCCCCATATTATTTGTGGTCCTTAATTCTTCTCTAACCATTATTTGTATATCATTGCCTTCTTTACTACTACTATCATACATTGTATATACATTTCTTCACTCTACTATTGTATAGGGTATATCTCTTTCTTCATTTTACTACCGTATAATAGCTAGTTACTTATGGTATTGTGCTTTGTCCCTGATTATTGGTAGTTCATGATAAGTTATCCTTATCATTTCATTAGTATTATTATGCTTAGTTTGGTCGATAGCTGTCTGTAGTTTAATTATTGATAGTTCATGATAAGTTATCCTTATCATTTCATTAGTATTATTATGCTTAGTTTTGTAGATAGTTGTCTGTAGTTTGTATTCCTGCTTTACATATTATTTATACTTGCATTATCTTTGGAGCTCAGTCGGCCGATGCCTAGCGAGTATCACGTGTTTGGTACTCATACTACACTTCTGCAGCCTGCAAATCATAGTATGAGTTCTCACTGTTGATGTGTGTATCGTGCAGAGTAGCCATGGATCGGAGATTTGGAGTGAGCTCCTGACGTTCAGAGTGTTCCTGTTCTCCCTCTTATTGTTAGATTGATCTGTACCTTTGTATTTCAGAGACGGCTTTGTATATATTTACTTTGTATTCCACTTGTACTCATGTTGTATTAGAAGCTCTTGTACTGATTTCATCAGGTTTTGGGATGTATTTACTTCCCTTCTTGTATTTTTTCTCCTTTATTTATATTTTACTTCCCCTTCTCTCATTAGTCCGCTATTAGCTATTCTGAACTACTTGTTGGTTTACCTACTAGTGGGTTATAATAGGTGCCATCATGACCTGAGAAATCAGGTCGTGAAAAAGGTGGTTGTTGGTTTGGAAAGCTAGAGGAAGTTGTTTTTTCATGTTTCCCATGGCTTTTAGCATTATGTTCAATCACTTTTCAAATTGAGCAGCTAATCTATATGGTGCCTTCTTGGATATTCTTTGCGGTTTTTTTCTCTGTCCTTTTGTCCTTAGGGGTTGTTTGGTAGAGTGTATTAAAAGAAATAATACATGCATTAGTATTGTGTATTATTAGTACCTTGTTTGGTACATTTTTTTAGCCTATGCAAAATCAATGCTTGCATTAGTTATACACTCTATTGTGTATTGAGGTGTGTATTACTAATACCTCAAAATCTTTGGTATTAGTAATGCAATAGATCTAATGCATGCATTAACATGATTAAAGATACAATTATCCCTCAAAATCTTTTCCACATTCTTTCCACCTTATTTATGGAGGATATTTTTGTAAACAAATATTTTTTTTTCGAATTATGAAATTCATGTTATTTTTAGTACACCAAACCAAACACTGCATAAGAAAAATACAAGTATAACTAACACAAGCATTACTAATACAAGTATTACTATTTTTTCATTGTTTAGCTAAAGACCCAAAGGGTCATTTTATTGAAACCCAAAAACAAAGAAAATAACAAAAAGGCTCGGGTCGGCCTAAAAACTGAGCCCAACCTTCTGTCCAGACATAAAATATCTGGCTAAAACAAAAATGAAAATAACCAAAGCAAAAGGGGGAAAGTAGAAAGATCTAGAAACATCGGGAGCTCCATCTTCACCGATCTGATCTGCGAATCCGACTGCTACCAACCGATTAAGCTGCCATTGGTTCACAACATAGATGCAAGGTAGGAAAACAAGCTAACACACCTTTAATAGAGACCATCTTGAGCTTAAAGTTGGAGCAATTGACAATCCATTTCATTTGCTTGAATCTTCAAAGTAATGGGTTGAATCCCAATTAGAATTGATAACACCATCAACCTCTCGATCCTTACAAATTCAGTGGATTATCAATTTGAGCTCTGTTTAAGCTAAGTAACCATTCTTCTACGCACTTCCCTAATTGTATACTCCATGGAATGACTGAAATTTCTTTCAGGACTTTCAAAGATGTATAAATCAGAGAAAAACCTCGTTGCATCAACTGTGATTTTAAACATGTGTGTATTTATTCTTCTGTTGAGCTTAACTTTTGATGGAGTGAAATCTAGGTTAGATTTAATACCACCACCTAAGTCAAACTCGGGAAAAGATTCAAACCACCTGTTTAAAGAACATGCGCTATAAAAGGTTATACTTTGTTATGCTGCATCTGCTAAGAAATCCTGAAAAGCTTAGGGTTTAACAACAAAAGTAATTAAGAATGTTCTATCTAACTCTTTAGTCCTGGTTTTATACCATATGTGACACCTCCAAGCTCTCACCTGGTGCATGGTATACTAACCAACAGAAATTAATTCAGACTGTCAAGAGTTATTTATGAATCATCTTAATCACTTTGTTAAATTAAAAACCACATTAGCTTTTCTAATTCTTAAATCTCTATTTCTCTAATTCTAAGATATAGTGTGCTAATTTTCTCCAGGTTTATGATCCTTTTTCCTATCCCTGGTACCTCTTGGAAATGTTTGAACTGAAATGAACCTGCAAAATGAAAAACTAAATTAGTAAAAAAATCAGCAGGAGTATTTCCCTCCCTTAAGGAGTGTTGTACTCTTGCTGACATTAGATCCTTCAACCTCTTAATGGAGTTGACCTCCAATGTCACTCTCCACAGAATCTCCCAAACTCCATTCACCATGTGCACCAATGCCAGAGAGTCTGATTCTATGATAAAATTTGTCAAACTATTATCAAAACAATACTGCAGGCCTTCTGTCATGGCCACTGCTTCTGCTACCAAGTTAGTAGAATCAGGAATCTTAAATCCCTTTGCACAAATTAAATCTCCAAGATGATTTCTAATACAGAAAGTGTAACACCCCGTACATTTCCGAACCTAATTGATTACCGTAACATTTATGGAATTATTTAAACATTAGATGGTTGGTGTAATCCACATTAATTTTAGTGGGCTGAATTAACATGTGCTAATGGGCTCAATAAAGGCCCAAAATTAAGTCACAAGACATGGCACAAATGGAGAAAATGATCCATTCTACCATTGACCAAGTAAACATAACATTTATGACTAAGTGTTTGGCTAAGGATGACCTTGAGGCACTATATAAAGGTACAAAAATCAGATTTTTATTCATTGCAACACACATGCCATTTCTAGATTTTTCCACAAGATTCTCTCATCTCACAAACCTTAAGCAACTATCTCTTTGGACAAAATCACCCTTTTGCAAGCTTTGGTAAGTATTTAATCTTATGGTTTAATATATTATATGCATGATAGGGTGTATAAATCTGTTGGTTATGTTGACAAAGTGTTGGGCAGTTCACTATGTGTGAAACAGTCTATTTGCTTAATCGGTAAAGGGTTTTGCCTTATAAACTTGATAGTGGACTTGTGGTCTTGAAGGAAGTGAATTTGATGGATTAAATATCAACATGTAAGATGTAGTTATGTCCTTAACTTGCTTTCTCTTTGTGTATAACATTTGGAATTGTTGTTGCGAAATTGTGCATGGGATTGGTGACATATTGAAAGAAAAATGTAGTTTTGGTGATGTTCATGTGTGTTGTGAAACCATGATTGTTTGTTGGCATCCAAGTTGGCCTAAAATATGAAAAAAGAAGCTTAATTATGGCCATGGACCATTTATTGCAAAAAAAGGACCCAAAAATGACCCCTGGAGGTTGAAACGGGCACCCGCCCTCGCGGACGGGGCACCTGCGGGCGCAGATGTCAACGCAGGTGGCCCTGGACAGGGCCAGATGGTCACCTGCGGCCGCATCTCATCCACCTGCAGGCACAGGTGGCTCCACAGCCCAGTCCAGAGTTTTGTTTTGTTTGTTTTTGCTTCTCTTTGACCCCCCAAGGCCCCTATACCCTTTTTGGATGCAATTATCAACTTATGGTACCTTTTGAATGGCTTTAAGGGGTCGTTCGGAGGCATGTTGGATTATATCAATATTGGATTATTGTTAATGTGTTATTGTGAAAGGTATCGAGATGACTTGATGGAGTAATTGTGACGTAGTGTTAATGAGGAAGTGTAAAGGATAAACTTGGTGTGAAATGCTATTGGTTTATGACGTCTTGGTCAATTTGTGGAATGTTGTGGTATTGTTGGTATGGTAATGCAGTGAGTTGTATTGTAGAAGGATGAAATGACGCTATATAGCAGTCACGTAGCTCATTATCATTTTATGCACTTGTAATGTAGTTAGTTGTTAACGTGAGCTTCGTTATGTACTTGTGTTGTAGAGTAACACGTAAGAAAGGAGCTGGATTGTTGTATTCACATATAGGGTTGTGTATTCATATCTGGAAGATAAGGTATGTAAGGTTACTCTTTCCGTGACCTTTGGTAGGATCTCTTGTTCTCGTTGTTACCGACTTGTTCTCATTTCAAAATATCTCAAAGTATCTCATGTCAGGTTATCATATGTTGTTATTCACATGTCTTTTATTCATTGACTGAAGTTCCAAAGCTCCCATAATGTTATGACTACCAAAAGAACTATCTCAAAGAAAGTAATGATGTAAAGAGAATCTGTTTATTCTTGGGTGGCATCCCAGGGGTGGAAGAAACACCTAGCATGGGTCAATCCCAATATCATGGGTGGTATCCCAGGAGTTAAAATATCTAGCATGGGTCGATCCCAATAATCACGGGTGGCATCTCAGGGGTGAAAGAAAAGCCTAGCATGGGTCAATCCCGATTTGTGTATGTATGAGGACTGCATCTCAGGGGTTAAAATACCTAGCATGGGTCATCCCCTTTTACCACTGATCAGCTGGTCACTTGTTTATCACATACTTTTCAATTTATTAATGCAAAGAAGGTTGAAGTAATGAATGATAATGATGATGATCGTAAAAGCAAAGAAAGTAATGAATGTAATATACATGGTTCCACATGTACAGAACGGTGGTTTATCTATATTGATTACTCACTTGTTTTGATTCCATTGAAGTACTTATGTATCATGCAGTTTCTTATAACCTTACATACTCAGTACATTCTTCGTACTGATGTCCCTTGGGGGACTTACCTTACTGGCTGCAGGCACAGGTGCTAGTAGACCTCCACAGTAGGCTGCGGGTCATCTACGAAATATTAGTGAGCTCCAGTTGGTTCAGGGCTTTCCGAGTCACATGTGTACACTTGTTTTGGTATTATGTAAATGTTGTATAAAGCGGGGACTTGTCCCGACTTTAGGTTGGTTATGTCTATGTATCTGTAGAGGCTTTGTAGATGTTGTGGGACAAATGAAGGAATGTAAAAGATGTATGCTTTTGATGTGGTGGCCCTAACGACCAAGTTTCATATCTAATGAATGTTCCTCTATGACTTCCTCCAGTGATATCTTGCATCTATATGTGATAGAGTGTTGTTAATTTAGTAACATGCATATGAGTGTACATGAATGAAGATTGGTTCTCTCATGCCTTAACGGCTTTGGGTGCCAGTTCGCCTCAATGGGATTTGAGGCGTGACAGAAAGCTGCAGAGTTGGGGCCTGGATTACCTCTAGATCCCCCATCTATATTGCATTCCATCCCCCATCTATATTGCATTCCATCTCACAACAGTAGTCTTGAACCTAGGCCTATATATATCCAATAAAGCAACCATCTGAGGCCAATTTCTTGGGATATCTTGGTAGTCAAACTTCCATTCCATGAAAATCTGATAGTACTGATAATGTCCCAAAGCACTTTCCTGGTAGAATGTCTGCCTCCATGAAGAACATTGTTCCTTTTCTTCTATAAGAACCATAAAATCACATTAGGGACAACATTATAAGTAGCTTTCTGCCTATAATTTCCCTCAGCATCCCACCACTTCTTTATAGATTGTTTCACCTGAATCAATGGACCTGTAATACCTACAGCAGTGAAAAATTCCACACAGCAGAAACAACTTCATCTTTTAAAAACAAGTGCTCCACAGTTTCCCTAACAAGATTATCACAACATTGACATAGTTGGGACATGTTAGGGTTCTAGTGAGCCATAAGTGCTGCAACTGGAACTCTATTTGTCCACACTCTCCAAGTGAAGAAAGAGATTTTGAAAGGAATTTCTTTTACCCAAATCTTCTTGAAAACAACAGATTCCTCTTCTTTCTTTCTCAACAGCTCCCAGGCACTTTTAACTGTAAATTTGCCTGAACTAGTAATGATCCATCATGGTCTGTCCCCCTGTTCTTCTAACCTACAATGACTTAAATATAGCTGTACTTGTTCTACAATGTCATTAGGCAGATGCTTTTTCATTAAATCAAAATTCCAGCCATTAGCAGATAAGAAAGTGTCTATATTAGTCATAGGATGACATGTACTTTCCTCTGCTGGTTTATTGAACAAAGGTCCCAATCTAGACCAATTATCAAACCATATAGAAGAAGTACCACCTTTAGGCTTCCACCAAATGAATTTCTCAAGTTTCTCCCTATTTTGAATTATGTCTTTCCACAACTGTGAACCACCTTTGCACTGCACTAGGGAAAGAATTTGGTTTTTGCAATATTTGTTCCACATAAAATTTGCCCACATAGTATTTTGGGTCCTAAATTTACACTAGAGCTTTGCATACATAGCCTGAGAGACTTCAAACATAGACCTGAACCCCAAACCTCCTTCTTGTTTGGATAACAAGATGCCAGTGTTTGCTTCTTCCAGAAACTTTGTTACTCCAAAATTTTTTTCCAAAAATTCTATGAAGTTCCTTGAACACTTTGTAACACACTAGTAATTAAAACCTCTTTCCCTCCATAAGACAACATATTACCTTTCCAAGCCTGAAGTTTTGATTTCTCCCTATTAATTAGGGCAGCATAGTGATCCTTCCTCTTTCTAGAGTGAGATATAGGGCAACCAAGGTAGACCAAGGGAAAAATTCCTTTATTTGTTACTGTACATTCCTCCACAAGACTTCTATTATTAGCAGCCACATTTTGGTGCATATAAAAAGCACTCTTCTCCTTGTTTACTTTCTGGCCTGATTGAACTTCATATTCCTGTAAAATACACATAATTTTCCTCAAAGAGAACCTGTTAGCAGCAGTAAAAATGATTGTGTCATCTGCATAAGCCAGATGATTAATATTTGCACTCCACTTTAGTAATTCATACCCTATATACAAGTTATCATAAAAAAACAACATTAAGAGCCCTAGTTAAAACTTCTGCAGAAAGAATAAATAAAGCTGGGGACAATGGGTCATCCTGCTTTACTCCTCTTGTAGAGTGGAAGAAACCATGGGCTTGACCATTTATCAAAACTGAATACCAATTATTTGATATAAGTCTTCAGATCAGATCAACCACTACTTCTGAGAAACCCATCTTCCTAAGAACTTTCATAAAAAAACCATGAAACTCTATCATAAGCTTTAGCCATGTCAAGCTTAATAACTACATTAGAAGTTTTACTCCTCTTTCTGATATCTGATACAATTTCCTGGGTCAATAGTACATTCTCAATAATACTTCTACCTTTCACAAATCCTGACTGATTAGGAGAAATCAATCTAGGTAGAAAATCTTCAAGTCTATCATGAACCACTATGAAAATGATCTTATTGATGAAATTACTCAAACTAATTGGTCTTAAATCTAAAAAAGACCTAACTTGTTCTTTTTTAGGTAAAATAACCAAATTAGTGTGAGTAAAAGATTTAGGGAGGGTATTACCTCTGAAGAAATCTTGAACAACTCTACAAATATCATGACCAATTATCTCCCAGCAACACTGATAAAATTTTCCAGTCAGGCCATCTGGCCCACTAGAACTGTCACCATTAAGGTTATAAACAACCTTCTTTACTTCATCTTCTGAGGGTAAACTGCTGAGGTTTGTATTTTCATAATCATTGATGACCTCTGGAACTGTTGCAACAAAGGAAATGATGCAGCATCTCTATCTTGACTGAATTACTGATAAAAAAAAGGAAACTGCCTCTACTGCTATGTCACTTTCTTCCTCCAGCCAAATACCTTCTCTGTCCATAATTTTTTGCAAATGGAGATTTTTCCTTCCGCCTTTCACAATACTGTGGAAAAATTTGGTGTTTCTATCCCCATTTTTAAACTAATCATAGCCAACTTTCTGCTGCCAATACATCTCTTCAAAATATAGATACTTTTTGAGCTCAGCCTATGCCTTTTGAAGGACTGTCCTATTTTCAGTACTTGGATCTTCTTCAAATAACTGTTCTTTAATCGTCACTATGTCTTTCCTTATAATCAACTGTTTGAAGATGTGTCCATAATATTCCTTACTCCATTTGGATAATGCAGTCTTCACTCTTCTGATGTTTGCCTTAAAGTCTAGAAAAGAACTGTGAGACTCATTAACCTTCCAGTTAAGTCTAACTACTTCCAAGAAATTCTCATTTTCAGTCCAGAAATTGAGAAATTTGAAAGGTTTCTTCAAATTTCTTACCCTCTCTTCCATTACTAAGAACATAGGGGCATGATCAGACCCTGTTCTTAGCAAATGTTCACTTCCCTAAAATTGAACCAATCCTGCAACTCCAGATTTGAAAGCAGCCCGTCAATTCGTTCAAAAATGCAATCATTTCCTGCTCTACCATTCCACCATGTGAATGGACTCCCTTTAAAATTAATTTCTGTGATCACTACAATGATCTATATCTTCATGATCCTTATCAAACATTGGTAAACCACCAATTTTTTCATCTGAATTTCTAACCACATTAAAATCACCCCCAATTAACCATAGACAATTCATGTCATCTGCTAACTAATAAATCTTATCCTATAGCACCAGCCTCTCTTCTGCACTACACTTAGCATAAACTAAAGTAATAAAGAAAAACTGATCCTGATTATGTTGTTTCACCTTCAATGTCAACTGCTGCTCTATGTCTTTGAAAACTGTAACATTAAAATCTGAATTAAAGAAAATCTAGATTTTCCCGTTGCAATTAGAAACACTAGTTTGCATTTTCAACCTCCTCCTGTACTTGTTAATATGCCTTTGATGTTGAAAGGGTTCTTGCAAACCAATAAAAGAAAACCTGTGAAAATTATTTATCATTTGAATCCTTTGAAAAACTTGCTGAGTCCTCACTGATCTGATATTCCATATGAGAGCCTTCATCTCTTAATTGTTGTTGTTGTTCTTTTAGGCTGCACTCTGGTAGGATGGGAGTTCTCCAAAATATCCTGCCTTTTACCATTTTGGGCCTGCACCAGCTGAAGGTTGAAACAACAGATTTGGCTAAGTGCCAAATCTCTGATTAGAAAGAATCCCGTGAACGCAAGCAAACTATGCTACCCTACCAAATTCGATATTCCAGACTCAACAGCCTCATTGAAATTTCCATCCGAGGTTGTTTTGATGAAATGTGGGTCCCACACCTAAGGGTTGTTTTAACCAAAATTCATCCAATAGCCCAAAATGAGTTTGAAAGTCTCGGGACCCAAACCAGGGGTCTCCCTAGACTAAAATTGACGTTTTGGAGCTGATTGAACTATTGGAATTAGTATATGAGGCCATCTACCTAAAGTTTAGGCCGGATTCCCAATCTTTAACAACGAAAACTTCAAAACAGGAAATTTACTCCAAAAAACCAAACAAACCGCCCGATAATCGAACTGTCAGCTCTAGCAAGTCATAAATGACTTGGGGCAGCTATAGGAAATTTCTAAATGCTGAAATAGAGCAGAAATATGAAAAATGACCTGGAGGGTCATTATAGGGCTTGTCTTAGGTTTGGTCATCGGGACTCGTAGTGGGCCCTATCGCCCTTCTTACGATAGGTTGGTTTAGAGTAGCACCTTTTTTGGCCTAAATAAGTACATAATCGCTTCTTTAGACTATTACTTGGGATTGGGTTGACTTTTTTGTTAGAATAAGCCTTTTTAGCTTTGTTACCCTTGGCAGGTTAGTGTTTGTATTTAAATCACAACTTTGGACTTAATAATTAGAACTCGATTCTCCTTTAATATTCTTTGGCCTTCCAAAAATGGGGAAAATGACTAGATGGACTTGAAATGATTTATCATTCTGGGTTATTATTATGTGTTGATTACTTATGAGTTTTGGTTTGAGTTCGGCACCTGGTTTATTGATTATATTCTGTTTAGTTCCAGTTTGAGTTCGGTATTTGATACGTTGGTTATATTCTATTAGTTTCGATTCGAGTTTGGCATTTATCATTATTATTTATCTTGGGTTGGGAAATTCAGTTTGAGACTGGTAAAGTTATGGTTATAGACGGAGGAGGACTATACGATACACATATCACATTTTGCTTTCACTTTTACTTATCTTACTATTATATTTGGCATTGTCCTAGTACTACACTTTATTTGTAACCACCGTGCTTATGGAGGCTTGGTTGGGTTTAGTTCTCCTTGTGTGTATCTTCTGGGCTTATGAGGTTCTAGTGATGTAAAATAAGATACAAAATAGATAGATTCAAGAGATAATCAAGAAATAGAGGGGAGATAGAGAAGAAAGAAAGAAACAATCCCACAATTGAAGTAAATTAGAGACAAATATAGATTTGTAATTCCCTAATTTGAAGAAATAATTACATGATTGAGTTCAAGGAAGAAGAAAATTGAACTCATACATGAATAGTCTTACCAAAAGATATTCAAGAGAGATCCAATGTAGAGATAAAGGGATAAACCCACAAACCTCACCAAGGAGTAAGTTAGCCAAAAAATATTGTCTCCAGCTGACAATGTTCATCATGTCCTATTTATACTACTAGGGTTAGCTAATATAAGAAAAGAAATAATACCCTTAATTATATGTACATCATATTATGATCAAAATGACCTTAGAACATAATGTTAAGCTATTTTTTTTTATTGGTTCTTGGATTCCGTACTCTTTTAAAACACTTCAAGCTTTTGATATCAAGTTGAAATCCTTTCATGAAATAAGTTCTTCCTAAACTTGCATCATCCAGTTAGGTTATAGCTAGGTATTTATTTCGGCGTTTATTTATATTTGATTTAGCGCTTTCGCTTAGCATATCCTGTTATTCCATTTCTGACCCTCATTTACTGCATTTAGTATACATATTTGCATTTTATTTATGCTTTTACTATAGTTGAGCTCAGTCTGCCTATGATGCCTACTGAGTACCCCATATTTTGGTACTCATACTACCGTTCTGCATCTTTTTCCCTGATGTAGATCCTATTATGAGTCACTGCCATTGACGCTAATCTTGAGCTATGCTGTTGACCAGAGATTTGGGTGAGCTTTTAGAGTCCGGAGCTGTTCTGCTTTCATAACAGTCTTATTTTGTATATTCTGAGACTATGATGTATACTTTGACACTGTCTAGTACTCCTTTTTGGTACAGTGGCTCTTGTACTGACCATACCAGGTCTTTGGGGATTTATTTTGTATATTTTTTCCTCTCCCTTCTCTTGTATAGCATGCTTATATGTACATATTCTTTTTAGTTGCTTATTATTACTGTTTTACCCCTATTCCTCTATCTTCCGCCTGTAAGCCCATTACTCGCCGTTTCCGGCTATGGTTTGGCTTACCTATTGGTGGGTTAAAGTAGGTGCCATCATGTCCTGAGAAATTGGGTCATGACAGATTTTGATTGAATTGGAGCTTTTTAATTGAATTTTATTTATTAGATTTTTAAAAAAGAGAAAAAAATAGTTATCCATCAAAAAGTTAGTATTTTTAGGTTATATGATTTTTGTATTAGTATACTCAAAATTTAGTGATTCCTATATTAGAAATGATAAGTAAGCAATTTTTATGAAAAAAAGTATTAGTTACATGATCAAATATGAATTTACTATATATATATATATATATATATATATATATATAAAAGTTATACACCATATAGTTTCTTATGAAAAAATTAAGCTGACTTAAATGCTATTTTCTTTTGAATATTATGTTGTATAAGTTGTAACAGTGGCCATATAGTTTTGGACCATAATGATAGGTTTCTCCCTAATTTAATCCTACATAATAAGTAATCAATTTCTTGGTAATGCAATCAAAGGTTGTTAAAATGAAAAAGGAAAAGCAAAGGAACCAGGGGTGGCTCAAGGATGAGGCTAGTAAAGCGTTTGCTTTACGCCCACAATATTTTGACTCAAAATTTTTGAGGGCCCAAAATATTTTAATAGAGACTTTTATAATTTTAATTTCACTTAAAACAATATTAAAGATGGTAAAAGAAAGGTACAAAAATTATATAAAAAATATAAAAAAAACTATCTACTTTTTACCAGAAATATTTTAGAACTTTGAATCAAACAACTCAAATTTTCATATTAATAAATGAAGTTTTTATAACAACATCCAAGGTAATTTATTGCAAACAAATGACTAAAGTCATATTAACTAAAATTAATCCTTACTTTTACAATAATACAATAGTATTAATATGTGAAGTTAAGAACTTTATGTGTTTTACGAATGAATACCACACTAAAAATAAATAGTATGTAAGTGCAAAAAGGGCAGCTCTAAATTATTGTTATTATTATTATTATGTTTACGTATATATATTTCAGTCCTCTTATTAAAATTTTACTTTAGGCTATTAATTTTATTGAGATGCTCTTGAGCGGAAGCGTAAACCGCCTATCAATGTTCTTATCCATATATACTAGAATTTCGATAGCTAAATTATTCAAGGATTTTCAACAATCCAAATTTTAGTTTGTTATATATCAGAAGGCTGGTCTATAGGAAAACCTAAGAAAGAAAACTGTTACAAATAATATAAATATGCAATTAATCAGATATTGTCATATATAATTTGAATAAGATTGAAAACGTTTCATTTGGGAATAACATTATTTTAATTTAGAATATACAGAAAAATATCAGTTCCTAAAGAGTTTAGCTCATTAAAATACATAATTAATATAAATCATGGTTACTACATGCAACAAAATTTTATTAAAAAGTAAATCCCTAATACATTCAGATTATATTTAATTTAAAATATAGTAGTCCAAATAAATACCATGGATTAATATAATTGAGCTAAATATTTAAATCCAATAAATACGGATTTAATTAAGGAAAAAATATGTGGAATAGAAAACAACAAATCAGAATTACTAGGCGTAGCTAATATTTAAAATAATTACCATTTGTTGCTAAGGTTTATATTAAGTAGCTAAAATGTATATTTCTTTTGTATTTGTATATTTCGGGCCTCATATATAACTTTCTAATTTCGGAGGGAGGGGGTCTCTAACTCTAATTTCAGGGCTCATATACGTTTGTATTTGTATATAAAGCGAACTTCGGGGCTCATATACAAATCTCTAGATGTTTGTATTTGTATACAAAGCGAATTTTGGAGCTCATCGACAAATCTCCAAAATGATTTTGTATTTTGTATATACAATTTATAATTTATATATATAGCTACTAAACTATAGCTACGTCTTCTAATTAGGCAAAATTTAACTATGACGGCTCATTTATTACCTAAATGTTAGTTATTTCTGAAATTTTACCATTAATTAAAGTTTAATTTTTATTGGACTAGTCAATTGATTTGGGCCACAAATGATGAGCCCACTTTGCTAAGCCCAAGATATCATCTTATTCTAGAGGTCTAATTTGGTACCACGTGTCAAATGACATGTCATGACAAATCAAGTGAAGGAGCAATAGGATTATCTACGTATCAAAATGATGCAACATGTCCAACCAAATCAAAGGCCAATGAAGACACTCCACGTGTACAAGTTGACATGTCCCAATTAATTAAATATGGCCATGCCACTTCAATTTAATTGACCAGAAAGAGTTTGTACTTACCATATCTTTTCCATCCTACAACTATAAATAGGGGTCCCCATAATTCAAAAAGACCACTAGAATTCTAACAAGAAACAGATAGAACTCGTGGATCAAATGCTGCAAATTTCTCTACAAGCTACAAGTTCAAGCATTCAAATATTCAAGCATCCAAGTTCTTATACATTCAAGATCAAGACTATTAAATTCAAGCTCAAGCTCAAAAGCTCTTGAATTCAAGTACAAGTCAAGATCAAATTCATCAAATTCACAAGTCTAGATCAAATTCACCAGATTCAAGATCAAGTGCGAAGCCCATTGAATTTACACTTGAAAAGTCAAATATGAGGATTCATAAAGATTGTAACACTAGCATATATTGAAATCAAATACTCCGATTGTTGCGATATTTTTCTATCTTGATTATTATTTTCAAGACTGTGAATTTTATTATCTATAAATTCTGGCACGCTGTAATGACCCTTTAGGTTATTTTCTTGGTTTTCATACATTTTCGGTATTTCATTCCTTCCTGATGTGCCGTGAATTTGCGGCACTTGAGGTGCTTAAAATGGTGAATATTTGCAAGTACAAGGGTATGGTTATGTGGATATGATGGATTTTTAGGTGTTTGCAGGTCAAACAAGTCTCAAGAATGGAGTGTTATATTTTGAACTGAAATGGACCTCAGACGATTATTGCCACGACCGTGGGATCTGACCACGGTCGTACTTGGGCCTCATAGGAAAGATCAGAGAAGTGACTCTCAGGTGTTGCTCAGACGGGTAGCTACCACGATCTTACATAGATCATACGATCATACCATTTGATCATGGGTAGGGTGTTCTGGAAACATGCTTGCAGAAGCTATGTGTAAAGAGGCTCAGATGGTAGCATCCCACGACCGTACTTTGAAGTCACGATCGTACCATGAGATCGTGGGTAGGAACTGCAGATTTGTAAGTTTTAGAAGTTAAAGTGTAGGATGATCAGACGAAAACATTATACAGTCATATGTATAAGTTACAGAGCCATACTGAGAGTCGTACTAGTGAAGACCTGAAGATGATAAAGTCCATGAGCAAACCACGAGCACCAAAGAACGATCGTGGTATCTAACCGCGATCGTACCTTTCACTCATCTGAGATGATCGACTCAGATTTCCTGTTCTGTTTAGGATAGGTTTTGTTTTGTCTATAAATAGTCTTATTCATTTTCTTTTGTTAGTTTACGTTCATTATTGCTTTTAAGACATATTATTGGTTTGGAAGTACAAACACAAAAATTCTAAGTTTTAATTCAAGTTGAGATTTTGGAGTTTTCTATTATTATTGTAAGTTCATACTTATGTTTTCATCTATGAATTCTTCTTGTGTGCTTGCAATTATGAGTAGCTAAATACCACAACTAGGGTTGTGGGAACTATGAGGGATTAGCGACGTAGAGTTCGAAGTACAAGGTGATTCTTGAAGGGTAGTTGTGAATGTATTGTTGTTTCTTAGGATTTGGTTGCTTTCTAACGAGTGCATGTATCGAAACTCATCCTCTCTCTACTTTAGACTTTAGCCAGGGTAATCTGATAGGAATAGCGAACCAACAACAAAACTTAGAGTTATCTTTATTTAATAAGCCTTGAGCTAGTAAACGGGAAAGACTATATTGGGATTATAGATAGGGGTTAGTAACGCAAAACCCATGACACATGAACCTTTGTGCTTGGGGATAGTCATCTACAAGGGGCGTAATCTAGTCGGTTAGAGGATACATAGCCTATCAATTCTACATGCCAAATACCATAATAGATCACTAAAGTCCGGAGAACCTATGGAGTTATGAAGTTATTGGAGAACACAGTCCTAGTGCCTTTCGCATACTGATTATAAATCCAACAAATCAATGACTGTTACTACTGAATTACTTAATTACAAACCCCTATTTTTTAATTGGAAATTATTATTAATTGCCTTGACATACATACTGATTGACATTTCAACCTATTTCCTGTGGGATCGACCCCAACCTTGGTTGGGTTCTATATTTGACAGCGATCGTGTTATACTTTGCTTAGAGGTGTGGACGATGTCAAATTTTGATGCCGTTGTCGGGGAATATGGTAACAGAGTTGTTTTTATTATGTTTGTTGGGGTTATTGGTTGTTGTTTCCTAGTTTGAATTTTCTGTTGATTTTAGGGCGCTCACCGGTGTATGCCCAGTACTCAGAGTCAAGGCAATCCCCTGATTCCACTTGATACGGAGCTTGAGAGAAATCTGAGAAATAGTTAAAGGATGGTTAACTAAGGAGTTCATGATCTAGTAACTTTGTTGGAGGGTGTTTAAGGTGATCCAACACTCTTAAATCATCCACTACACCAGCACGAGGGTCAAGAGACTGTAGAACAGACCACAACTCGGTTAATGGCTGAGAAGAATGCTAAACAAGAAGCTGTCAGATGGGCAACTAGGGAAGAAAGGGCTAGACAGGATGAGGCAAACCGTCTAGCTGCACTCAAAAAGTGAGAGAGATAGAGAAGGCATAGGGGGTAACAACCTCTACAGCAGCCTCTGCAACAGTATCTGCCTCAATACGAGGATCCGAAGGAGGGCTTGGACTATTTGGAACCATTGAAAACTGGTGTTATCATTCCACCAGAATTACCTTCGGGGACTAAGTTTGATATCATGAGTGCCATGATTCACTTGATGAACTTGAAAGGGTTGTTCACGGGCCTGCTCACTGATGATGCAAATATGTATGAATGAATTTTGTTGGAATTTGCACATCGTACAATCTGCCTGGAGTAACCCAAGAGGCAATTAGACTGCACCTTTTTCTGTTCTCTTTAATGGGAGAAGCCACACTATGGATAGCAATGCTACAACAGGGATCGATTACTAATTGGAACGAATTACAAAATCAGTTCTTGGAAAGATTTTTCCTACCTTTCATAATATTATAGTTGAAGGATGAGATTTATAATTTTAGAAAGTTTCATTCGGAGGAGTTGTGTGTGGTATGGATGAGGTTCAAGAAGAAGCTGTAGAGTGTTCTAAACCACACGATGAATGGTAGAAATTTTCTTGAGATCTTCAACAGAGCCATGAATGCTAACACCAAGGCTGTAGTAGACACTATCATTGGTGGAGCATCATGAGTCTGCATTGGGAGCATTTTTTTGAGATTCTAGACAGGATCACTAAAACTAACCAAGGCTGGCATACTCTGGATGCAGACAGACCCGCATGCACATACACAATTGGAGCATTAGCAAAGCAGAGAGCACTCGATGAGACAGTGGCCTAAGATATATCACAACTGAGGAAAAACATTAGATTGTTAACTAAATAATTTACAGTAGCCGAAGCTAAAAAGGTACATGTAGTCGGTTCACAAGAAAAGGTACCCAGGTATGAAGATTCGAATTTTGAAGAGGAGGCAAAATATCTAAATAGAAAAGTAGCAGATTTCCAAGCCAAGGGCCAAGGGTCTAACCAAGATAATTGGAACTCTCGATAAGCAAAGCAAGGTCAAAACTACTATAGAGACAACAATTATAATAAGTCTGGGCATAGAGATAGATATAGGAACCAAAATGGTGATTAGAGGATAAAGGATGACTACATGGATAAAAGAAGCCTTTATATTACACCTAGGAACCGTGATGCTGGTTTGATCAACTCGAGAATGGAAGACATACTGGCAAAGGTTGTGAAAGTGGTAGAAAAATAGAAGACTTCCTTAAGGAGATTAAGGTGGATATTTCGGGTATGAATCAGAAAGTTGAATCACATACTACCACCTTCAAGCAGCTTGAGCAATAATTTGGCTAGATTTCTGTGCATTAAATCAGTGTCAACAAGGTACTCTCCCAAGCAACACCATTTAAAATCCAAAGAATGATGGTCATTGCTTGGATATTACTAGTCGGAGTGGTAATATGACCACTGATCCTCCTATGCCTGTGATTGTTGATGATGCGGTTGAAAAAGTTATCATAGATGATGAAGAAGTTGCTGACTCTAAAAAAGTGATGGATAATAAAAATGCATCTAAACAGGCTCAAGTTGATGATCATGAGATTAAGGCAAGAAAGGGAAAGGACAAAGAGGTCCCACAAGTATTAACTCCAATTTCACGACCTCCTCCTCCTTTTTGTAAAGATTGTAAAAGAAAGCCAAAGAGAGCAAGTACCAAAAATTTATTTCTACACTGAAAGAGTTGACTGTGAACATCCCTCTAGTTGAGGCACTTGAGCAAATGCCAGGTTACGTGAAGTTCATGAAGGATTTGGTGACTAAGAAGCGGACAGTGAGTATTAAGCCCGTTGATAATTTGCACCATTATAGTACAATAGCCTCTAGATCTTTTGTTGAGAATAAGGAAGACCCAGGAGCATTCACTATTCCATGCACTATTGGGTGTTTCGACTTCGCGAAGGCTTTGTGTGATTTGGGTGCTAGCATTAACTTGATGCCGCTAGAAGTTTATAAATAGTTGGGGTTGGGGTCGTCCAAATCTACTTCAATGAGACTTCTCATGGTAGATCGCACGGTGAAGAAGCCGGTTGGTATCTTATGTGATGTTTTGGTGAGGGTTCCATCCTTCATTTTTCCAGCTGATTTCATCATCCTTGACTGTGAGTTGACTTTACGATTCCCATCATCTTGGGAAGACCTTTCCTTGTGATTGGGCATGCGTTGGTTGATATGGAGATTGGGTAGATAAAGTTTTGGTTAAATAGTGAGCAAGTTACTTTTAATGTATGTCAATCTATGAAGCAGCCTAAGGATATGAGTGTGATTTCTGCGATAGATATAGTCGACGAGAATGGTTTGGTAGCTCTTATTGAAGAGAGGCTTAGAGTTGACGCCCTTGCACCAGCGATCATGAATTTTGAGGGTTATGGTATTGCTAGTTATGATGAGATAATGTGCGCACTTGAGGGTATGGGTTCATATACTTATGCACCGAAGAAGCTTGATCTTTATTTGAAGAACAAAGTAACCCCACCAAGTCGGCCGTCTATTAAGAAGCCTCCAGTCTTGGAGCTCAAAGCTCTTCCGTCTCATCTTCGTTACTAATTTTTTGGAGCCAACAATACTTTACGTTATCATTGCAGCTGACTTGGTGGAATGGAAAGTTGAGGCTCTAGTTTCTATTTTGAAGAGGTTCAAGAGGGCCATTGGATGGTCCATTGCAGATATTATTAGGATTTTATCCAAAATTTGCATACACAAAATCCAGCTTAAGCCAGATTGTGTGCCTAGTATTGAGCATCAATGGAGGTTGAATCGGCCTATGCAAGAGGTGGTGAGAAAGAAATCTTCAAGTGGTTGGACGTGGGTGTGGTTTATCTGATTTCTTATAGTAAGTGGGTAACCCCGATCCAATGTGTGTCCAAAAAAAGTGGAATCAATGTGGTTCCAAACTAGAGGAATGAGATTATTTCGATTAGGCCAGTCATAGGTTGCCGTGTATGCATGGATTATAGAAAGCTGAACTCTTGTACCTAGAAGGATCACATTCCTATTCCATTCATGGATCAGATGTTAGACCGACTTACGGGTAGAGGTTGGTATTGTTTTCTTGATGGATACTTGGGTTATAATCAGATCTCTATTGCTCCTAAGGACCAATACAAGACTACTTCCATTTGTCCATATGAGACTTTTGCGTTCAAGAGGATGCCTTTTGGTTTGTGTAATGCACCCTTAACTTTTCAGCGTTGCATGATGGCTATATTTTCTGACATGGTTGAGGACACTATTGAGGTGTTCATGGATGACTTCTCTATTGTTGGTGACTCATTTATTGCTTGTTTGACATATCTCACCAATGTTCTGAGGAGATGCGAGGAATGTAATTTCGTTCTAAATTGGGAGAAGTGTCATTTCATGGTTAAAGAAGGAATAGTGCTTGGTCACAAAATTTTAAAGAAAGAGATTGAAGTCGACAAGGCAAAGATGAGGTGATTGAAATGTTGCCTCCACCAATTTCTGAGAAGGGTATTTGGTGCTTCTTAGGGAATGCGGGCTTCTATAGAAGATTCATCAAGGACTTCTCTAAGATTACCAATCCATTGTGTAAGCTATTATAGAAGAAGGTGAAATTTATGTTTAATGATGCATGTCTAAAAGCGTTTGAGTTCCTCAAAGAGAAGTTGATTTCAACACCTATTATTGTGTCTCCAGATTGGTCTATACCATTCGAGGTTATGAGTGATGCTAGTGGCATGGCTCTAGTGCAGTCCTAGGCGGCAAGAGAAGATCTTACATCCCATCTACTATGCTAGCAAAGCACTTAATCCTGCTCAGAAGAATTATACCATAACTGAACAAGAGTTGCTTGCTGTTGTGTTTGCATTCGAGAAATTTTGGTCTTCTTTGCTTGGAACAAAAGTGATAGTGCATACTAACCATGAAACACTGATATACCTCATGAAGAAGAAAGATACAAAGACGAGGTTAGTTAGATGGGTACTTTTATTGGAGGAATTCGCCTTTGTAGTCAAGAATCGAAAGGGGACTGAGAATCAGGTGGCCGACCATTTATTACGCCTTGAGGAAGAGGCCATACTGAAACTAAGGGAAGAGCTTGAGATTGATGATACTTTTCCAGACGAGCAACTGTTGGTAGCATCACAAGTCTTAATCCCCTGGTTTGCCGATTTTGCCAATTATTTGGCTAGTGATCTAGTTCCGAAAGATATGTCATTTCAGTAGAAAAAAGTTTCATGCACGAGGTAAGAAAGTTCTTTTGGGATGAGTAGTACTTGTTCTGGGTTTGTGCAGATAGGGTAATTCGAAGATATGTTCCTAAGGTTAAGACGATGAGCATATTAGAGACGTGTCACTCATCACCAGTTAGGTGTCATCATGGAGGTGCGTCGACTGCATATAAGGTCTTGCAATGTGGATACTACTGGCCCACCATTCACAAAGATGCTCATGACTATGCAAGGTCTTATGACCAATGTCAAAGACAAGGGAATATCTCGCGATGACATAAACTTCTAATAACTACTATCCTTGAGCTCGAATTGTTTGATGTTTGGGGTATTGAATTCATAGGCCCCTTAGTGAGCTCTCATGGCATAAAATATATATTGGTGGCTATCGACTATGTTTCAAAATGGGTGGAGGCAGTTCCGCTTCCAAGTAATAAAGGTAAGAGCATCACAACTTTCTTGAGAAAGAACATATTCTCCAGATTCGGGACACCTAGGGTTATCATTAGAGATGGAGGATCTCATTTTTGCTACCGCCTATTTAAGGTCCTGTTTGAGAAATAAGGTGTGAAACACAAGGTGGAAATACCTTACTATCCTCAAACAAGAGGGCAAGTTGAGGTTTCCAACCAGGAGATCAAGTCCATTTTGTCAAAGACTGTGAATGCCAATAGAATGGATTGGGCCAGAAAGTTGGATGATGCACTTTGGGCATACCGAACAAAATTCAAAAACCTTATTGGTTCTTCCCCATATCATCTTATGTATGGCAAAGCATACTACTTGCCTGTCGAACTTGAGCATAAGGCATTGTGGGCATTGAAGAGGCTGAATCTGGAATGGAGTGATGCAACAAAGATAAATCTAGAACAGATGAATGAGATGGATGAATTCCATCTTCGTGCTTATAAGAGCTCAGCCTTGTACAAAGAAAGGATGAAATTGTATCATTATCGCAAGATTGAGAAAAGAGAATTCACTGAAGGCGATATGGTATTATTGTTTGTCTCAAGGCTGAAGCTATTTCCTAGGAAGTTAAAATTGAAATGGATAGGCCCATATAGAGTGGTTACAGTGTTTTCCTATGGTGCAATCTAACTTGAAAACAAAGAAGCGCTGAAATTTAAGGTCAATAGCCAAAGGGTGAAACACTATTTGGGTGAAAAGGAGGACTTGAAGTTGATTTGTGAAATGGAGTTAGCGGAGGCTTGAGCAATCAAGGCAAACCGAGTCGTGCCGTGATAGTAAATCAGGCGCTTCATAGGAGGCAACCCATGGGTTTGTTGGTAAAGTATGAGTAACCAATATAGCCACGGCATGCTATGAAATTAAATCAAGCGCTTCTTGGGAGGCAGCCTGTTGCGACCCAGCTATACACGCAAGTGTACGTGATCGTTCAAGTAATATAATGGCTCCTTTAAAAGAGCCGGATATGTAACACAAGGGGCTTTCGTCAACAGAAATCAATTTTAGACGTCAAACAATAATTAAAACTAGTGTTGCGAAAAGGAAAAGTGATTTGTTACTAAAAATTAAATGATTGAGGACTATGAACTCCTATCTTCACTACCGTAACTTCAGTTTTTGTAAATATGCTTTAAAAGTCAATAAAAGTAAATTTCCAGGGTCAAGGCACTCCGAACGTCATCTCTTGAGCATAATTGTTACTGGTTTAAGCAATTTGAGTCGTTTATCTTGGTTATTGATCACGAGGTTAATGTTACAATTATATTCGTCTCCAAACTATAACCTTCTACTAGAAATTGGAAACCTAACTACATCATAGAGTGGTGATAAGTTAACCAATTCTAATGCATTTAAGCTATCTTCTCGTAATTGAACAAGCGCGGTGGATTAGGTACCTCTCGGTCCTAACCACATATCAATCTCTTGGAATCCCTTCTGCGAGTATAGATCACGCTCCTTATAGTCCACGTTCTATCTCTTAGTTTCTCTCTCAAGCTCACCTCAGGACAAGGGATTTATTTCAATGGTGATCAAGCATTAAAATAGTAAAATTAAGAATATAAGAATAACCAATTTATGATAAACTTCAGCAAAAACCAATAAAATCAACTCAAGAGATTCATGTTCATAGCCTCAATCCCAAGAATAAGGGATTTTAGCCACTCATAACGTCAATTAACAACATAAGTTGATAAAATACCATAAAAAGAAATAAAAACTGTAAAGATGAAGAATGAAACCTAATTTCAATGCCCAAAAACGCCCAAAGTAGTCTAGTGAAGATGGAATTATGATACAATAACCCAAAAGACCTATTTATAGACAAAATCTTGAGGCAAAAATTTGCCAAAAAGCGGCCCGACACGCCCTTGGGTGCACTTGGCACTTAGGCAAATTTTGCCTCTGAAAAGGTGCTCCCAGGCGGCCTGGCACACCCTTGGGCGCGCCTGCCTGGTGCCTACTTGGGTGGAAATTTCACCAAAAGCGGCCTGACACGCCCCTTGGCGCGCCAGGCCCTGAAATTTTGATTTTCTTCCTTTCGTCGACTTTTCTTTGCTGATTTGGTTGGATTCTTCAAGTTCAAATCTTTTGTTTTGCCCCATCTCTTTAAGCTAGCTTAAGCATATTAGGCAAGGAGTAACTACTATCAACAAATGATTCACTTTTTTTTTTTTCATTACCATACTCCCTACCAACAACACATAAACTTTTTCACACACCCAAAGGGTATTTACTTGGGGCTTCAACTTCACTTTTTCTTTCTTCAATTTTTTTACACTCCTTAGCATCTTAATTTCTCAATTAAAGCGCTTAGTAGTTTTGGATCAAATTATGATTAATTGAAAGAAAAGGATTAAGCTACATATAAGGCTACCAAAGAATAGGCTAAAGGCTCAACGGGGCTAACTAAGATCATGCAAAAAGGGTAGATAAAGTCGGTATAAAACATGGCTATCAAGGAAATGCCTTTATCATCTCCTAAACTCAACACCTTTTATTTTGCTTTGCAAACACACCGGGCAAGTTCTAGACATCATTATGCACATGGAATATCACATAAATCTCACTCACACATGGCACATGTTTAACTAAAGTAGGATCACCATACAATTTATCCGAAGTCATGCACAAGTTCAACATTAAGCAACTTATCAAGTCGACTAAGTGAGCATTAGATGTCTCAACACTTGCTATTGTATATCCTAGCATGTTTAACACATGTATGCACAATTGTATAGCAAGCAAGAACACCCAACAATACATGACTAATTTGCTCTTAAGACGGTCGTCATCCATCCATCATAGAGCAAAGCCCTTAATCCTATGACTAAAAGAGACTCAAAAGTAATAAAAACCAAAAACAACATAAAAAAAATTAAAATCTTTTTGTGGTTTTCTACGGTTCAAAGGGACTATCCTTAGTAAAAGAATCGAAAACAAAGGCTAAGGAACCCAAAATAAAAGCAACTAGAAGCATACAGAAACACACATATACATACATAAAAAAGAGTCCCATAACACCCCACCCCACACATAAAAGATTAGCACTGTCCCCAATGCTACAAAAATTAAACAAGGAAAGAGTAGGGTGTAAGAAGCTCCCTGGTCAGTCCAGGAAATCGTCATCCTCTGGCCCGCAGACTGCTAGCGGTGTATCATCCGCCTCCACCTCGTCATCATTGAAAATTGGTCTGGCGGTCATTCTCATCTGTGGGGATATTATTATCCACAGGCTCAACAAAATCAGGCCCAATGCGCAACAATGCCATGGCATGCTCATTAAGAGGATAATCCCTCTCAACCTGGCTCAGCTCTTCTGCCGTATAGGGCCTACCCCCAGTCCTTTGTCGGAGCATCTCTAACCCATACATACGGGCTGAAATCCCGTCATCACAAGCATGACGCTCTGCTAAAGTAAGAGTGGGGCCGAGTGCATCAGGCGCCTTGGTTTGGGTGACATCCACAGGTGTCGGTACCAAAGGAGGATGATAATCAAATGTTTCTTCGGGCACTTTGAATGCTCTCATTAATTTAGTCAATATACCGCCAAAAGCATACCGAAGACCTCATTGTAGACGAGCTCAGCGCATAGCCGACAGCATGATAGAACCTACATTAATTTCCACATCCTTCATAAGAGCATACACCAGACAGACACGGTCCCTAGTGACCTCCGTCATGTGGCTACCCGGAATCAAGCAACAACACACAATCTTCAACCAAATTCGCAACTCTTTATTGAAATGAGCATAGGGTAGGCTCATGTGGTTCCCTTTTTTGTGATGGCGAAGCCATCTCACTGTCGAACGTTGGCCGTAAAGAGTGTGTCGAATTTTTACATGGGGAGGCCTAGCATTCAGCCTGAGTAGGTCGTGGGTACTAGCCCGAGTGTTTGCTCCCAATAGCCCATTAAGACCCAAGGAATCAAGTATAACATCCGACCCTCGTACAACCACCGAGCTGGTAGGTGCATCCGGGTTCCAATTCACATACAATTCCCTCACTAGATGAAGGTTACAATTCGTAGGTCTGTCAAAGATGAAACCCATACCCACTTGCACAATTTGAGCCAATATCTTAGGATAAGTCTGAGATAGACTGGCCCTATCAATACTCTCATCCGCAAAGTATTTGACTTTGGGGTGGCTTTTGTACCAATTCTTGCCGACACTGGAGACTGCATTTATCCCATATTTCCATTTCTGGCCTTTTGGGACTGGGGGAGCCACGGGGACCTTATTTCCTGACCGTCGTCGCTTGTGAGAACTAGAAGCAGCCACATTAGATTCTGACATTGTACCTGTAAGAAAGTTCCACAAGCATGTCAATTTCCCACGTAAAGATAGCTAACCAACTCAATGTGCGTTGGCTTTAAGGGCCACCCCACACTTAGTTGCTTAGCACCGTCAAAATATATGGGTGTAGGGTACTCAGACAAACCCTCATCACTCAATGCCCAATTACCAAGTCTAAACTATAGACATTTCCAACACAAGTTCACCAATCCCATAATTATCATTAGAATGACTTACTTGTTTTACTCAAGAATTCAAACAAGATTCATACATATTCAACAACATATGATTTGTATCAAGTGATTTCAACCACCAATTCTCTCAATTATCACCAATAAAGCTAAACCCACTTTCAATTATTTCAACGAAAAACAAGATTAAGAAGAACAATTGCACTTGTACTTCAAGTTTCATTCAGGGCACCACATAAGTTCCAACTCTAGCATAATACTCAAGGCAAACAACAAAGAGCACACATGGCATCAAAAATTTGAATTTTAAGAATCCCCACAATTCCAACATGCTCATAGCAATCTAGAGAGAGAAAGCTTAAAGAAACATACCTTGATAGCTTGAATGAGGTCTTGTTGTAACACCCCGTACATTCCCGACCCTAATTTGATGGATTGGTGACCTAGGGTGTAGTTATAAACCTTAGCTTCGAGAGCACTAAGTACGTATGTTGTAGTGGTTTTGGATGGAACATTTGATATTGTACTAGTCAAAGTGTTTAGACTCTCGTATGAGGAGTTGGAAACTTTTTGGAACATTTTAGGAGCGATAAATGACACTTGAATGACTCCTAAATAAAGGCTCTTAAATACAAGAGGCAAGCTAAAGATTAGAACTTGAAGTATCTAACCAAATCCGAAAGGAAAAGTCGAAGAAAGAAAATTTTTAAAAATTTTAGGCTCTGGGCTGAAATTTTCAGCCCACAGGCAGAAAGGGGGCGCGCCAGACAGCGTGCCAAGCCGCCCCTGCACACCTTCCAAAAGTTGGAAATTTATTTTAAGTCCAAGGGGCGTCCATGGTGCTTTTTGCCAAATTTTTTCGCCAACCACGAGCCTATAAATGTGATTCTTGGGTTATTATATAAGTGTTCCATCTTTGTAAGACTACACTTGGACGGAGTTAGCATTCAAATTATGTTTTTACCCTTTTATGTTCAATTAAGCCATAAGTGGCTAGAATGTCTTATTTGGAGATTGAGGCTACAAATATGAATCTCGTGAGTTGAGTATTGTCGTGACACTTATGAAAGTATTTAAACATGAGAAATATGAGGGATTACACATTGAATTTGGTGGGCTAAGTTAATATGTGTTAATGGGCTCAAAGAAAGGCCCAAAATGAATTAAAAGACATGGCCCAATGGGTCAAATGACCCATTCTTGCTTTGACAAGTCAATTATTAAACTAAGTGGATAAGGATGAGTTAAAGGGGATATAAAAGGGAAAGGAAATCAGATTTTATTCATAAGATGGCACATGTATTTCTAGACTTTTTCAAGAAGCCAAAAAGAGATATTTTCTCTTTACTTCAAACCCTAAGTCATCTCTTGGGCAAGATCATCATTTCTCAAGCTTTGGTAAGTATATATTCTCATGGATTAATATACTATATTCATGGGAGAGTATGTAGATCATGATGGTTATGTCTAAAGGTGTTGAATAGTGAACTTTTGCTTTTTGCTAAAGATGTGCCATCCTTGTTATTTAAATTTGAAAAAGGACTTGAGGTGTTGATGAAAGTGAATGGTATGGATGAAATATCAACATGTATGGTGTGATTATGTTTCTAAACTTGTTATTTTTCTATAAGTGTAAATTATGGGAGTTTGTCCGATATGATGTTATGAGGTGTATTGAGGTGACTTGATGGAGTAATTGTGATGTTGTGGTGATGGAGAAGTGTAAAGTATGAACTTGGTGTGACATGCTATTGGTGTATGATGTATTGGTCAATGTATAGAATGTTGTGGTATTGATGGTATGATAATTTCATAAATGGTATTGTCAAGGGGGAAATGTCATGTTAAGGCAATCATGTAACTCATTATCGTTATATGCACTTGTAAGATAGTTGGTGGTTAATGTAAACTCCGTTATGTACTTGTGTTATAGAATGGAATTTAAGGAAGGAGCTGGACTATTGTATGCACATTTAGGATTGTATAGTCATATTGGGAAGATAAGGTATGTAAGGTTACTTTTCGTATCCTTCTGCAGCTCATAGTATTCACATTGATGTTGTGCTGGTTCATTTCGAAATGTTCTAAGGTACCCTATATCCGGTTATCAATTGTTATTATCACATGCTTCCTACTCATTGATCAATTGTGATTCATATGTCTCATGTTCATTGACTAATGTTCCAAAGGCCCAATAATGTTATGTTCCAAAGTTCCAATAGTGTTTATACACATGTCCCTTATTCATTGATTATTGTTCCAATGCTTCCAATAATGTTATGTCAAGTGAATGTACCAATCTCTCACAAGTAAAGGTATCAATCTCAAAAGTAAAGAGCAAAGTAATGCATATATGTGCTTAATGATTGAGTATGGGTGGTAGCTTTAGGGGCGAAACGCCTAGCTCAAGCTGAACCCGAGATTATTGGATCGAGGGCAGCCCTAGAGGCATAAGCCTAGCTCGGGCCGATCCTGACAGGTGGTAGCTCTAGAGGTAATAACCTAGCTCGAGCCGAACCTAATATATTGGTTTATGGGTGGCAGCTCTAGAGGTAATAACCTAGCTCGAGCCGAGACCGATATATTGATTCATGGGTGGTATCTCTAGAGGCATAAGCCTAGTTTGAGCCGATCCCAAACATAACGTTATGTTATGTTAAGACCCACTGATCAGTTGGGGCCCGGGTATGATATAGCACAGATGATGATGAATGAACGCAGAAGCAAAGAAAGTAATGAACGTAAAGTACATAGTTCCAAACATACAGAACGATGGGTTATTCGTAATGAATGTAAGGTACATGGTTTCACATATGTAGAACGGTGATTTATCCATATTGATTACTCACTTATATTGGATTACATTGAAGTCTTTATGTATTATACAGTTTTATATGGCCTTACATACTCAGTACATTCTTCGTACTGACCCCCTTAGGGGGGACTTACCTTACTTGCTTCAGGCACAGGAACTAGTAGATCTCCACAGTAAGCTGCGGGTCATCTACTGATCTTTGGTGAGCTCCAGTTGGATCGGGGCTTTCCGAGTCACAGTTGTACATTGATTATGGTATTGTAAATGTTATGTAAAGCGGGGACTTGTCCCGAATTTAGGGTGGTCATGTATGTACTTCTGTTAGAGGCTTTTGTAGACATATGTGGGTATATGAATGTAAGAGACGTAGGTCCATTTTGACTTGAAGGCTCTAACGGCCAAGTTTCACGTATATATATATATCACATGTTCCATGATTTCCGCTACTAGTATTTTATGTCCTTACATGGTGGTGATGATTCTAATGGCATGCATATGAATGGACAGGAGTAAAGATTGGTTCTCTCGGGCCTTATCAGCTTCGGGTGCCAGTCCGGCCCGAATGAGATTTGAGGCGTGACAAAAGTGGTATCAGAACAGGTTGTCCTAAGGGTGTCTACAAAGCCGTGTCTGAGTAGAGTCTTGCTTATGGATGTGTTGTGCGCCACATTGATAAGTAGGAGGCTACGGGACATTTAAGAGTTGTTTCTTTTCTTCACTTCTAGATCGTACAATAGAGCCAAAGATGTAGATGGACGCATATGTACGCATTGACCTTGGTTTTCTTTTGCATAGTCAAATGCTGACTATCAGACAAGATAAGGGTAAAGGTAAGCAGGTTGATATGCTTGCCGAAATAGAAATGAGTAAATCACCACCTGATCAAGCTATTCAAGGTGGGGCTGACATGGAATTTGCAATACGGGTTTCTCTTAGCCAAAAAGTAGATAAGTACCCGCAGAACCACCTATAAATGCCACTGAACAGGATTTAAGAAATATAGTGCATATGTTGACTCAGATAGGGCTGTACAATGTCACGGGCGAGCTGGCCCAATGACGAGTGATGATGGTGCGGTTAGGGAAGCTAGTCGTAGAACATGGGATTTTTTGAAAATTAAACCCTCCCACGTTCACCGGTTCGGATCTGAATGAAGACCCACGGGACTTTATAGAGCAAATCAAAAGGGCTCTAGATGTTATGCGTGTAACTGTGTATTGATGAACTTCCAACTAGTTGGGAGGAATTTAAAATGGCATTCCTTGACTAGTACCTCCCATATGAGGTCCGAAAAGCTCATGCGTACTGATTTTTAAATCTTTGCCAAAGGACTATGAGTGTCAGGAAGTAGAGTCTTCGGTTTAATTCTTGGGCTAGGTATACTCCAAATGTGGTAGCTATTATGACCGGTAGAGTGCATCAGTATGTGGACAGAGGGTATATCATAATGGCATAGTAATTGTTTGTGGTCGTGAGACACTGGTTGATCTTACTGAGGTGGAAATAGTGGAATTTTGATGTTGTAAAGGGATTGTGCCATAGTAGATAGTAAGAGTGAAAGATACTGATGTGATGCCACCAACTCTTCAATCAGTTCTGGTGGTGAATGAATTCCTCGATGTATGAGCTGGTATTAATGTGATGTTAGGTACTCAGCCTATTTTTATTTCCTTATATAGCATGGCCCCGACAGAGTTATGGGAATTAGAAAAAAAAAAGAGGAAAAAAAAAGAAAAAAAAGGGGAAACTTTAGACTGATCAAGCAAGGGTATCCAATTATATTGTTAGGAAGCGAATGGAAATTAAGGAATACTTCAAGGCCACGAGAAATTAAGACGCATCTCAAATCATAGAAATGAATGCATACCTCAAAATCACACCCAACCCCTACTATTCCCGTCGAAACCCCTACTATTCCCGTCGAAACCATTTATCCCATAATACTCATCATAATCACTTACACTTAAGGAATTAAACCAACACATAGTAAAGCATTAATATAGTCAAAGCGACAATAATACACATAAGGAGTACATGTAGCAGTCTATCATACAACGCAACAACCATTTAGAAAACAAATATCCTTCCAATAAACATAACCAATCAATTAACGAGAGAGTTACGCTTACCAACTATACTAAAATCTCCCATATTTCACAAAATCAAATAGCTAATCCACCTAAAAGATGCACCTATCATTCATTTCAAACATAAACCTCAATATTAGAATATACGTCCTATGTCTCCTACTGACCTCTACTGGTTAGAATGACACCATTCCAACCTTTCGAACCTTATTGAGATACCTATTGGGACCTATTAATCCCAATTGTGATTGTTAAGATACCAATTAGAATCTGCCAGATACCAATTGGACTTAACTCGAGGAGATAACACTGAGGTAACACGATGGGAGAGAAGAAGGTGGGATTGATTTCCTAGATGCCTTGTAGCTTCCTACAGATTTGATGTAGACGTCAGCACACCAACTCGCAAGACTCTACTAGACATTTGATCTTGTACTGGGAGATCGGTAATTTGGGCTCTGATACTAACTTGTGACAACCCAAAATCACGGATCGTGCGGGTACTTACCTAACTCTACCTAGGAGAACCCTTACCACCCAACCTTTCAATTCATGCAAAAGACATGTTAAACAGTTTTAAGAATAATGATCCCTTAAATAAAATAAAGTTCTCTTGTTCAAAATACATTAATTACAAAACACATTGTGAAGTAAAATAACAGTATCCCAGAACCTATTCTAAACTGGTACAATAGCACTAAGCAATGGAAAGAACAACCCAAGACACAGAATCCATGTAAGAGTAGGACGATAGGAGGTGCTGAGGAATAATCACCCCTGTACCTATAGAAACTCCAACTGACTTGCAACATGGCTATATCTCCAAATGGAGATATAATAAGTGTAGTATCAGTACAATCATACATACTGGTAGGTATCATCGGCCGACCAGGATTAGAAAAAAATAATAATAATAGAAAATAGGGAGGAATCATGGCAACAAATAATTTTCCTGGACAACTAAACCCTACCAAGATCCTTTTTGCTAGCTTCCCAACTCTCGCCTTACTCCCTCTCTAACAACATCTATGACCCTACACACAATACAATTATGACCCAATATTCCATATCTGAAGTACCTACTAACAAGGAAACTAATCTTACTCTCAAGAATACCACACGGACTAGACCACATCACCCAATGCATTATATATATATATATATATATCCTGCATATAGAAATTAAGACTTACACTCAAACCAAAACATACCTTACACCTACATACTCATGTCCGTCACTTATGCTCAACAAGTCAATTAAACAACAATCACCATGATATATGTGCCAATGTAATGATATGAATACATGCATGCAAGGTATACACATATACTAGGGTCAGCAGGGACCCTTAGCTATGACATGCAGGGAACGAGCTCAGTCCATGTACCAGTACCGGTGTGGTAGTCGATCCAATAATAGTGTCAGCGCGACACCTGATCCAAATAACAGTATCAGCGTGACCCTTGATCCAACATCATCTCAATATTATCTCAGTCTAATGTTCAATGCATGATAATAAACAACAATCACAAGTAATGCCCGAAAGCTAATCACAACATAATCTCAAAGTCAAATCAAGTCTACACTACTCTCGAACTACTCATACAGACTTAATCGTTTCAGACTATTATGCACCAATTATCGTTGATACTTATCACAATTGACACCTCTATTTATGGATTCTATAACCCTATGTCTTCCCCACCCTCCTCATTATTAAATTGATATCCATCCTAATACGAGAAACTACCCCCAATACTGTTCACACACACAACCTCTCTCTACTCTTCTCAACTTATAAGAATATCTTAAAATCTACCAACTACTCCCCTTACTAGTGATTGGAATCTACAATTCCCTTCTAAAACCTAGTGGAACATATACTCTGAGACATACCTTCTTACTAAATAAATTCATCATTAATCTAAACTTTTTTTACGAACTCGCAATCACTCCCACCTGCCCACCAACTTCTAGTTCATGCAACTGTCACACTTCCTGGCAACTAAAGGAACAACATAGTTCAATAACTCAACATGCAACATCCAAACATCATCCATTCATTATTCTAAGTTCAGGTTATTATCCAATCCATCCAAACTCTGAACCCGTAGGCCTACACATGAAATCTCCTAACATAACTATAGTTATTATATGCATCTAGCCCAAGTCTACTATAATTTTACCATAACCTACCTCGTAGATGAGTCCTTCTGCTATGGAGAGTGCAGAGTCGTTCTTTTTGTGCCTTACCCTTGACCAACACTTGAAATCCCCTCAAGAATGCTTCAAGAATTGCCCTCTTAGATCTTGGCCTCTAAACCCTCGTTGTTCTAAGTATAGGGTTCACTTGGAGTTTTTATGGAAGAGGAAACATAATAAAAAGCTCCAGCTGAGTAAGGGTTTTAAATAACCCTCAGGGAACTTACTGTTCGACTGTCACTGCAGTGATGAAGGTGTCGCTGCAGTGACGTTGCTGCAGTGACGGGTTAGTAGGCCTGGCCCAATTTTGCGATTTTGGCCATGACTTTTTTCCATGAAAATAATTCCTAAAAGGTCCGAAACAAAGATTTCTTGGTCGAAGCATTTTTTTGGTATGGATTTTAACATAACGACGATTTGGGTCGTTACAAAGGGTAAGTACGAAACAAGTGTACTCAACAAGAATCATCATCAACTGACCCTAATCCGAAGTGATGTCGAGGACCATCACACCAGCTATACAAATCAACCAAATAAACCTGCACATAGAAAATTCCCAGCCTATTTATCAGATACCAATAATTTACAAGGTAACCAAACTATTTCAAATAAGTCATACATATATAAGTT
This sequence comes from Capsicum rhomboideum, assembly GCA_031232105.1. NCBI lineage: Eukaryota > Viridiplantae > Streptophyta > Magnoliopsida > Solanales > Solanaceae > Capsicum > Capsicum rhomboideum. The sequence continues at coordinate 34,371,769 of CP124711.1, read as the reverse complement.
TATGATCAACAATAGTTACGCAACTCATATCGAGAAATACCTTCACCAGCACAGAATCATAGCCGCTTACTATACCAACCAGTCATTAAGGATGAGATAGAAAAGTACATACTATGCCACAAAACATATGAGTATGAAAATAATGATGCATCAGATGAGTACGATAATGATGATACATCAGATGAGTATGATAAGGATGATGCATCAGATGAGTATGATGCAAGACTATCTCACTGTATACACCTTCTAAGCCTAAGTTCTAGGAGAGGATCCATAGACGGTTCGCAACCCATATACCAATCACAATCTCAAATAACCGATCTTGCCGGGACATCTCTCGGACAAGTCATTTGAGAAGATAGTTCCTTTTCTTTTAAAGCCCATTGTTTCTCAGTGGTACCAGTTCCATGACTAATGCAATAAATGAGTATGCACACACATGGTAATTTCAAGCCAGATGTAAATCCAATTGAATCAAATCAGACCAATAAGAATCAAATATGAATCAATACTCCCAAGTACTAGTGAATCATGATACAAGCCCCCATTCATGAGTCACAATAGTAATAAGAACCAATTAAGACATTAATAAGATCAAAACCAACCTCCACACAACATTGCAATGATAATAATCACCCCAACTAGTAATGAGGTCACCATAAGCCTCATATACGACATCATAATAATAATAATAATCTTCCAAATCAATAATAAGGTTCATAGAAGCCCTCACGCAGGCATCACAATAATGATAATCCACTAAAATAATGTAAACATTGAAAATTCACCCAACCCATAACATGCTTTACATGATCAATTTCCTATCTTTTCCCAATTATGACATAATTAAACTCAAAAGCTCGAAAGGTAAATATACTCATCGACAAGCATGTTCAAAAATTCACTTTCGCTCACATTACATAGCTAGTACGCCAGAATCCTCTTTTTAACTTCTCATTTATAGTCACAATCTCTTTATACCCTAAGTGGTTACTAAACCCCAATATTCCATCAAATTCCACTAAGCATTATTCAAACCTTCAAGTAGATACTTACTATCAATTTATTCATGAACAATAAGTCATTTATCAATACAATTTACCATAAACATATCAATGTAAAAGGGAAGAATCAAGATGTTTCATTCGATAATCCATAAACACAATCCCCAACTATGCTACTAGGCTAAATTCAACATTTAAGACTCAATGGTGCAATCAGAATTTCCAATGGAGGTTGTTATGAACAAGTGGGACCCAAAACCACTTTTGGCATAAGAACTCAACTTTCTTTCCAAACTCCTGAAATCATAATATAATCCTCGAGAACCAAACCAATCATGCTATCTACCTAATTTCAACGTTCCAATGCTGATGGAATTGACAAAAATTTCATTCGATGCTCAAATCTTGGAATCTCAACTAAAATAAACTATATCAATTTAAAAGTATTCCAAAACCAAAAACTCGCGTAAAACTCTCTTAAAATTTTGAGAACTGTACCATCCACTCCCATAACTTATAAATGCTATAAAATAATAACGAAAAGGGGTAAAATGGTTAAAATATAGAAAAATCTAAAAATCGTCTTGAGGGTTGTTACATTATCCACAAGTAAAACATACGTTTATCCGCAAACATAAAGATAAGGAAGGTACCAAAACTGTAAAGTAGTTGAAATTACCATAGTAGACCTCATACGAACACTTCGAAGTGATGTCACACTTGTAGTACCACCAATTCATCCTAGTATCCAGAATCCCTTCACATTTTAACTTTTAAGGCCAAACTTTAGTATCCGAATCCAATTTCTCAATGTGTCTGATTTCTTTGTTTCTAAACTGTCTCTATACCCAATAACTGAGTTAACCATAATAGAGATTCTACACATATCTAGTTTACCAAAACCCATCGCTAATACCATAAGCTAATAACCAAAACACAAATCTAGTGGCACCACCGTACCAACAAAATACCAGGAACCCAAAGAAACACATAGCCATTCATCACGGCTCTGCACTATTAGCCTTTGCTACCTTAAAGCCCATTGTAAGCATCTCTGATAGAAGTAATTTTAAGGATGATACTATAAGTTCCCAACTGGATAATATTATCTTTAAGAGCTGAATCTACTGAGTCAAAATTCGATGCCGATTCCACATGGATACTCATATGACATGTTTCGACCACCATTCAAACAATTAAATTCCCCATGATAAACCCTTTGGAAAAAATTGTGAATCACCCCAAAAACTTTCCATACCATAGACACTATGCTCTATACATTACCATTATCTATGCAACCCATCATAATAATCTATGCAGTTTTATTACCCAAGTAGTGCCAATCAACATGAAGTCCTCAATAACCTAGTAGGATGGAAAGCCTTTTCGATAATACATATATGAGTAACCCGTCATATCATGTACAACTCAACTGAAGTAGAAGTGAAAAATTACCTGCATGACACTGATAGTTACCCATATCAAAACCAAGTCTTTAGAAAGTAACTACTAAACCCTTTATAAGTGTGTGTGAAACTATTTCATTTTCCACTAACAAATGTTCATCTTTTACTGTTGTTTCTGAACTCACGGTTGAAATTCACTCAAGTCTTTAACTCTGAACTATGGATGTATACATGATGCCCTGATTCTTCCCTTAACTCGTTCGCCCTTCCATATTTTTTGTCACAAAGTCCATGGCACATTAACTCATACTCTGAACCAAAACCCTTGAGAAGTACCTCATTACGTTCTTTTAACACCCTAAATACTAAATTATGTAACTCAAATACTTTCCATGAATAAGCCTTTCCAAAACTTTCATATCAAATCATGGTCAAAATTCTCTTACCTAATTTATCCACGCCCTAACTTAACCCATAATCATAAATGCAACCTTACCATAAAAAAATATGAGTCTAGGTCCAACTCATGAAGATGACCAAATCAAGCACAAAGGAATGCTATAATACCGTGCACCTCGAAGCCCCCAATAATTATTTCCCAATAATCTGATCATTTCTGTCTTTTAAAATTTGAACTTTGCTATTTACCAAACTCGAAAACACCATGGAACCCATGACAATACAACATCTATAGACTTCCTTCTCAAGCATACTTGATAGTTTCCAACCCATTCAAACAACACAGTAGCACCACCATAACCTAAACAAGACCCAAGTAACCACATCGCTATAAATATGAGTCCCACTCCTTGAAGATGAATTAGTAACCTTTCAAATTAAAAGTTGATACTTTTACAGGTTGAGTTTATTTCAAGCCTACTAGAGAAGTGTTTCAAAACACCATTAGTCTTTCGATGCAACCAAAGATAATCACTAAGGTAGTTATAAAATTACAAGCCCTGAACGCCTGAAAATCCTTTCCTATCTTAGAATCCTTAAATTGTAATCTTTCTGAGTTAGTTGTATCCCAAGTCTAATCCATCACAAGGTCTTCTTTCCCAATATATTTAGTAGCCCTAGTCATCTCACATGGATGGTCTCATCATCAATATGCTAACCCAAACCACAAATATACCAATTTGACCCTGTAAGACAACACTTCTGCTAACACTTGTATATAATTCCACACAAATATACTCACTGCAAACTTCCCTAGTCCACAAACTCATCATCTCAATACCGTTTTTCTCCCTTGTCTTTAATTGATATCACGACCCTCAAGTAACCCTCTAGAATACACTTTCATAATTTGAACACGCCAACATCTACTATTAATCCACCATGTAACCATTAAGAAGATCATACCTAGACCACATATAACATCTAGAATAACCAAATCTACCCAGTGACATACTCTAAATGAGTCACAACACATTATTGGTACGCCCGATCCACAACTAAAGGATCACTGATCGAGATAGAAATATGAATAGACATGGTAAGGAACTCAATAATAACATCAAGAACCAATACATAATAATTAAGTACATAGGATAATGTAGAACAATAGTCAAGTACTAGCGAGACAAATCAAAATTATACTAAAACCTTACCTGTGACCACTGTACCAGAAGCTCCTACCTCGAATCCACCCTAAGAAGCATAACACTGGGCCCTATCATCACCTCGAGCTACTGATGATGCATATCTCAGTCTATATTATGGGCAACCCTTCTTATAGTGCCTGAGATCCCCACATATAAAGCAACTCAAATGAGTAAGAGTCCACTGAACTGAATCTGAAGAACCCGAATGGCTACTATAACCTAACCACCTCTGAGAGTAACCATTAGAAGTCTGGCCTCCACCATATATATTTTTATCACTGTCGATTCCTCAGGGCCTCTTGCCCGTATGCCTCTCACGCCTCCAGATAAACTTCTCTAAAAAACTTAAGTAAATTGATCCCATGGGAGAGTAGGTGATCCATCTGGTCTACCCTCATCAACAGTCCTCTACCACTGCCCGGTTGGTCTAGACAACTAAAAAGCAGTGAAATCCACTCTATTAGAGTCTGGCAGGCCCAACCAATGCAACTTCTCATGGCAATCAATCAAGCACTCATAAGCATCGACACTAGGATCCCCATTGAACCAAGAGAGATTCTCTCTTATAAACTCTACAAACCTACACTGCCCCTTCACAGACATGTGGGTAAGGTCACTGGGTATGGGGCAATACCCGATAATATCACATCAATACTAGGAGAATCTGCAGCCTTGGCCAATTGAGTATGTGGAGACTGATGCCCCAAAGTAGTGCGCTGAATGAAAGTTTGAGCCATCCATCCAAGGAAATCCATCACCAGTACCAAAAAATCTTGGTGGTGTCTGTACTGCGCTCAATGCCTTTGTCTCAATAGAGACATCATCATGAGCACTTTTAAAACTAAGAAGGCAACCCCGGCATGACCTTTAGCTGGTCCAAATGCTCAAGTTTGATCTCTGCCCATCCCACATACCAAAGGAACTGGCTTGGAATCTTTAGCCAAAGGAGAACGTGTCCTCACCATCTGTGAGAGAGTGAATAAAAGGTTTTTAAGTTACATTAAGTTGTGAAAACACAACACAGAATGAAGAAGTAGATTTCTCCTAAGTCCTGTATAGTCTTAAAGATAGATAACCAATGTCTCTACATCGATCTGCAAGACTCTGCTAGACTCGGCTTGTATTTGTTAGACCAATGAACCTAGGGCTCTAATACCAACTTGTCACAATCCAAAATCAGGACCGTGATGGCACCTGTCACACCCTACAGTACAAGTAAGCCTTTTCCAACCCAAACATAATTAAAGAAGTAAAACAGAAATGAAAGAAGGCAAAAATAGAAATAATCCACAAATGAGATAAGAAAGAGGTACAATATCAACACCATATCCCAGGTCTGATTTTCACTAGTACAAGACTCTAATACCAAATATAATAAAATAGTTCAATATATTTCAAATGCAAATAAGCATAAAATTAAAGAAGAAGAAATCTGCGTAAGCTCTGTGATCCAACAACAACTACCTTAATCTCTAGAGAGTAGATACCGAGAATCACAATCAACGTTGAGGCTATCCACTCAGTACCTGTACATAAGTGTAGAAAAGAAAGTAAGGGTGAGTACCAAATACGTGTACTTAACAAACATTATCGATAATCGATCCTAATCCAAAATGATGGCAAGGACCATCACACCCACTATCCAAATCAACCAGGTAAACCTACACTTAGAAAAGTCCCAGCCTATCTAGCAGATTGTAACAATTAATAAAGTAACCAAACTAGTTTAAGTAAGTCAGATATATACAAGTTTATGATCAACAATAGTAGCCCAACTCATATCGGGAAAGACCTTCACCAGCATATAATTATGCCCACTTGCTATAACAACCATTCATCAAGGATGAGATAAGAAATATACATACCATGCAAGCAAACAGATGAGTATGATAATGATGATGCATCAGATGAGTATGATAATGATGATGCATCAAATGAGTATGATAAGGATGATGAATTAGATGACTATGATGTAAGCTTGTCTTACTGTATACACCTTTCGAGCCTAAACTCTAGGAGAGGACCCATAGAGGGTTCACGACCCATATACCAGTCACAATCTCAAATAACTGATCTTGCCGGCACATCCCTCAGACATGTCATTTTTGAAGATGTTTCCTTTTCTTTCAAAGCCCATTATTTCTTAGTGGTACCAGTTCCATGAATAATGCAATAAATGAGTATGCACACACATGATAATGTAAAGCCCAGATGTAAATCCAAATGCATAAAATCAGCCCAATAAGAATCAAATATGAATCGATACTCCCAAAGATTAGTGAATCATGATATAAGACTCCACTTAGGCATCACAATAGTAAGAAGAATAAATTAAGACATTAATAAGGTCAACATCATCCCCCATACGTCATCACGATGATAATAATTACCCAACCAGTAATGAGTTCAACACAAGCCCCCTACACGATATCACAATAATAATAATCTTTCAAATTAATAACAAGGTTCACATAATCCCCTATGCAGGCATCACAACAATGATAATCCACTAAAATAATGTAAACATTGAAAATTCACCCAACCCATAACATGCTTTACATGATCAATTTCCAATCTTTCCTAATTGTGACACAATTAAACTCAAAAGCTCGAAAGGGAAATATACTCATCGATAAACATGTTCAAAAATTCACTTTCGCTCACATTACATAGCTAGTACGCCAGAATCCTCTTTTTAACTTCTCATTTATAGTCACAATCTCTTTATACCCTAAGTGGTTACTAAACCCCAATATTCCATCAAATTCCACTAAGCATTAGTCAAACCTTCAAGTAGATACTCACTATCAATTTATTCATGAACAATAAGTCATTTATCAATACAATTTACCATAAACATATCAATGTAAAAGGGAAGAATCAAGATGTTTAATTTATTACTTTTAACCCAATAATAAACATTGATAGTTGCATAGATGCTCACCATATCATCTATATGGGACCCCTAAATCCCCAATTATTCACAATGTATAAGCAACTAGCACATTGCTTATAAACACCTCAAAAAGAGTCAAGGTAAATGTCAACTTGTCTTAAAGAAGACCTATAAAGCCAAACCACAACCTGATGAATCAAATGGAGGCTCTACTATCTTGAAATGGCTCTGAGCAAGCTCAATCTATTTAAATATGAGATCTATATATAAATATGAGTCCAATGATACCTATATTGATATACTTTGGTTCCAGGTCCAAAATTTCCTCGAAAATCAATCCCAAAGGTAAAAGGTTAAAATTAAAATTTTAATAAAAAATCACTTTACCCATAATCTAAGGATTTCAAATCTAAAATTTCTTCGAAAATGGAGTTGAAATCGACCTTAAAGTCATCGAATTGTCAAATCTTCACTTTATCGGGAAAACCCCAAATTTTCAAATTGAAAAACCAAAATTTGAATTTAAAATCATGAAATAATTAGTGGGTAATGATAAAATAGTGATTTAGAAACTTTCCCAATGCTTTAAAAATGGAGAAATAGGGTTGAATCCCAAAAAGTAAATATTTAAGAGCTGCTAGCAAAAATTTGCTCATCGCTATTAGCGACCAAGGTTTCCTCAAATAGTGATGAAGGAATAAAATTGCTCATCACTGTCAGCGACCAAGGTGTCGCGATAGAGATTAACAATTTTGCCCTGCACCAGCAACAACAACTAAAACTTTCAAGTTTCAAACTCTCCGATGGACCCTCAGAAATGTGTTTGGAACCTTGTGAACATAATTCGACTATGCTGATGAGCTAAATTTAACATTCCAGATTCAATTATGTATTCTGAATTTCTATTGGAGGTCGTTAACAACAAGTGGGGCCCAAAACTAACTTTAGACATAAAAACTCAACTTTTCGTCCAAACCCCTGAAATCACACTGAAAGCCACAGGAACTAAACCAATCATGCTATCCACCTAATTTAGATGTTCCAGAGCTGATATAATTGACAGAAATTTCACCCGACGCTCGGATCTCAAGAATGTTGACTAAAGTCAACTATATCAATTTAAAAGCCTTCCAAAACCAAAAACTCATATAAAACTCTCCCGAACACTTTAGGAACCGTACCACCCACTCCCATAACTCATAAATGCTATAATACAACAATAAAGAGGGGTAAAATGGTCTAAACATAGAAAAATCTAAAAATTACCTCGAGGGTTGTTACATTCATCTATCTAGAAAAGCTTATGACAATGTTCTGACGGAGGTTCTATGGAGGTGCCTAAGTCTAAAGGTATTATTATGACATATACTAGAGGGATTAAGGTTATGTACGATAAATCTAAGACCCAAATAAGAACAATGAGTGGGGACTTAAAAGTATTTCCCAGTTGTGATGGGGTTGCACCAAGGATCAACTCTTAACGTATTTTTATTTGCTTTGGTGATGGATGAATTGACTCAGCATATCCAAGATGAGGTTCCATGGTGTATGTTATTTGCTGATGACACAGTTTTGATTGACTATACTTGCAGAAGAGTTAACACTAATCTTAAGATTTACCGAAAAACTCTTACCCTAGAGTCTAAATAGTTCAGACTAAGTAGGACCAAGACTAAATACTTGGAATACAAGTCAGTGATGTAATTTATAAGGATGTTATGTAAGTGGTGCTTGATTCATATATTATCCATAAGAAAGAAAACTTTAAGCATCTTGAGTCTATTATCCAAAGTAATGAGGAAATTGATGAGGATATCACAAATTGTATTGTGCAAGATGGATGAAATAGAGGCTTGCATCTAGAGTTTTATATAATAAGAAGGTGCATCAAAATATAAAGGCAAGTTCTACAGAGCGATGGTTAGACAAGCTATATTATATGAGTGAATTATTGTCCAGTCAAAACCTTCCACGTTCAGAAGTCGAAAGTTGCAGAAATTATGGTGCTGAGATAGATATGTAAGCATACTAGGAGAGATAAAATTAGAAATGAGAATATTCATGACAAGGTAGGAGTGGCCTCGATGAGGGATAAGATGTGGGAAATAAGACTTAGATGGTTCGTGCATGTGAAAAAGAGATGTACGGATGCACCAGTGCAAAGGTGTGAGAGGTTGACATGAGAGACAAAGGCAGACCAAAGAAGTTGTAACAACTCTCGTAGTGGTTTTTAGCTTTTTTCTATGTTTTGACCATTCTCCCTTCCCCATTGTTGTTTTATATCTTTTATGAGATATGAGCAGGGGTGTACATGGATTGGATTGGTTCGGGCTTTTCAAATACCAAACCAAACCATTTGCGTTGGGTTTTTTAATCTATACACCAAACCAAACCATTTGCATCAGGTTTTTCAACCTCACTTTTTTGGGATTTTTTGGTTTTCTCGATTTCTCCAGGTTTTTTGGTTTTTTTTTTTGTTGGTAAAGTCTTCATACAATCATATAATTAACGTGTGCTTCAAATGTTTCTTTAGTCCTAGCAAGATACAACTATCTTAGGTGTTTCTTAAAAAAATACACAAAATATGAAATAAGTGATGACAATAATATATTTAATGAAAAATAATAATAAAATCATAAGAAATTAGTATTTCATATTAATAAGTTATAATAAAAATAATCATAATTTAAAAATATTAAGTCATGGTAAAATAAGCTTACTAAGTATTAATTACATGATTAAATATTAAATAGAAAAATAAATTTAGGTGATGCATTTATGTAAAACTAAAGAATAGATATCCAATATTACTATCATTCCTAGTGTTTAATTGAATATTTTTGTTAGCATTATTATTGACTTGGAATTTATTTGAGTTACTAATATCTATGGGTTATAAAACTTATTGGATCATTCAAAATTTCAAGTTTAATGTTGAAAGATAAAAACAATGAAAAAGTTTAAGAAATATTTATAAATTACATAACAGTAAATATTTTTAAAAATTATATAAATGTAATATCGGGTTGGTTCCATGCGGTTTGATTTTTTTTAGTCAAAACCAAATCAAGCCAATTATAGTGGTTTTTTTTCCAACACCAACCACTGGTCAGGTTTTTTCTCGATTTGAATCGATTTACGGTTTGATTCAGTTTGCGGTTCAATTTTGTTCTCCCCTAGCTGTAGGGATGATTAGCACAGTTTCCAAAGCAATTAGGAGTGATTAATATGAATTTAAGGTTTTGAGTAGCCTTCAAAGAGATATAGTTGACTTTGGTCAACTTTTGTGATCCGAGCGTCAGATGGTTATTCTGTCAGTTTTATTAGATAGGGAATGTTTAGTTTGGGTTAATAGAGTAGTTGCTCCCGGTTTCAAGGCTCTATTATGATTTTTGAGTGCTTCAGTGAGAAATTAGTTTATTTGGCCTAAAGGGGTTCCCGAGGTGAAATTTATTGATAATGACCTTTTTTGGTAAATTCAATGGTTCCATTGAATCCTAAATATCAAAATTAGTCTAGAGCATTATCAGGTTGTTTTTAGGAAATATTAGCTAATACCACACCTTAGCTTACCTTAATTACTTAAAATTTCAACCCTTTTGATTAATTACTGAAATCTCAAATTTAACTTCTCTCCTTCAAAAGTTCGGATACATTACTACTCCCCCTAAAATTTTGGATGCATCCAACATCTACCTCGGTTCCCCTATTATTGGCTCAAATCAAGCAAGTGTAACTTACAGTTACTCCCAACTATCCGATTTTGAATTGGAGTCGTGTCCCAGAACTTCATCTTCAATGTCAACTTACAAGCTTCAACAACTACTTTCAAATCTCCATTTAATTTTCTTCAATTTTTTAGAGGTTAGTTTGTTTTTATATTTTTTAAAGTTGAGTAGATTGGAAATTTGTGCCACTATAGATTCGATTTACTATTCTTAACTCAAATTTTAAGTTAGTTAATGGATTCGGATTTAGGACCATCTTTTAGTATGGGGATTTATCAATTAGACAACTCCCAAACGACAGGTGTTGTTCATTTTGTTTCGGGTGTTTTTGATAAGGGTTCTAACGATTTCCTTTCAAATAGATCAAAATATCGCAAAGATCTTGTTATGATGAAGAATCTAAGCGAGGAGGCAGTTAAAAGTAGTAAAAACGAGATGTTGGTGCTTCAAAAGGCAAAATTGTTGAAGATACATCAAGAGACCCCCTAAAAAAGGTACAATGGCTAGGTATCATAATAAAATGACATGAAGATACATTAAAAATGGGGTGAAGATACATTATATTTGTCAGATCTATGAGTCAGATACATAAGTTTAATGTATCTATCTCAAATTCTGTCTAGTGTAATGTATCTCGCCCAAAAATCTGTATAGAGTAATGTATCTTAATATTTGTAATTCTACTGATATATTTGTGCGTCAAGTTATGTATCAATTCTTCACTGATTATTAATCAAGTAGTAATATAAAATATATATTTTAATGTATCTGAATGCAGGGGATGAAGTATGTTGTCCAAGATATTACATCTCATCCTCACAGGTTTGGCAGCTCATACAACGCCAATATTCTAGACTATTTTAAAAACTTTCTGGATAAAGAACTAGTGGCGTCATTCCGGCAAATGTGTTTTGGAGTATATCTCAAGATGCCCAAGTGTAATTTTCAAGGTCAAATTACCAAATGTCTTTTGATGCTCGAGTTAGAGAAGAAAAATCCAAATGAACTTCATGTCTCCGTCAAGGGTAACGTGCTTAGATTTTCCATCTTTGAATTTGATCTTATTACCGATTTGAAATGCACTGGTAATACCAAAGATTTTGAATACCCCGACTCGCCGCCCACTAGGATGATGGTGAAGTATTTCCCTGAAGAAACAACTAGAATAACCAAACTCCGATTGATTCAACGTTTTAAGATGGGAGAATTCGACAACAATGAAGATACTCTCCAGATGGCTATATTATACTTCATCCACACCTTTCTGATTTCATAACTACACGATGCAACTGTTGCATTAACAACTTTCAAAATGGTAGAGGATGGCAGATATAAAGATTTTCCATGGGAAAATGTAACCTTCTCCAGATTGATCCATTCATTGAGACAAGATGTGAATGTAGTAAAACAACTATATCATTTAGGGGGAATGCCATACATACTAAATGTATGGATGTATGAATGTTGTTTGGAAGTTGACAAAGGTATAACAGTTTATGAGGGTAACCATATTTCGAGGATATTGAATTGGCGATTCGTGGGAATCAAGACGAAATATGATAAGTTTATGGCAGGGATGTTTAGCAAGGTACATTTCATATTCTAAGTTACTTTTGTTTTATAGAGAAGTTAGGTTTTTGTGTTGTTGATTACCTAAACATTCAGATACATTACAGAATAAACTGATGCATTACTACTTATGTATCTTTTAGTTAGTGAAAGCTGATACATAGATATTTATATTTAACAACTGATACATTTGATTCCATTAAGCATAAAAATGAGTTAACTGATACATCTAAAATGTCAAATAATGTTTAGTTACATATATATATATTTGATACATAGGTATTTACCTGTTGTTGTAATCATTTCTAATTTTTCTTTTTTCTTTGTAACTCATGATTACAATATTCATATTCCAACCTAGTTCCTACAATAGAGGAATTGGATAAACTTGATTTTCCTGATCTATTGAGTATTGCATCGTATGATCCTACTGCATCATTTAAACCAACCACATCAGCTGATCAGCCCAACTTAATAGAGCCTGAAGCTAATGAACCAACTGTTGTTTCGGAACATGATGGTTTCGAGGAGTGTAACACCCCATACATGTTTACCTTAGTTTTGAGAGCGCAAAAAAAAAAAAAAACTTTTTTAAGGGTCAGGCGCACCCGGGGGCATGCCGGTCCGCTTCTGGCCAAAATTTTCAGTCCACAGGCAGTGTTGGGGCGCGCCCAAGGGCGTGCCAGGGTGGTTTTGCCCATTTTTCAAAAGTTGGAATTTTTCTAAGTCCCAAGGGTGCCCGGGGACGTATTGAGCCGATTTTTGCTACGTTTCTTCTACAACCACGAGCATATACATGAAATGAGTAAAGTATTATATTGGTATGATAAAATTACTCGAGGACGAATTCGGCGTCAAAATGATGATTTTGCCCTTATGGTCAAAATAAGCCATGCGTGGCTAGAATTGCTTATTTTTGGGATTGAGGCTACGAATATGAATTTCGTGAGTGGGAATATCGTTGTAACGCGTATGAAATGAATTAAACATGAGAAATTATTGATTTTATTGGATTAAGTAATTTGGGCTCAATAAAGCCCAAAAATGAAGAAGAAAACCATGGGCCAAGAATGGGTCAAATGACCCATTCTTCTTTTGACCAAGCAATAATTGAGCAAAGGACTCAAAGACCTATAAAAGGGGCACAAAATCTGATTTTTAATACATACAAACACACATGCTTTTTCTCTCTTTTTCTAGAATTCTCAAGAAAGTTTCTTTGGGGCTCTCAAACCCTAAGTCATCTTTGGAGCAAGATCATCATCTTCCAAGATTAGGTGAGTGTTTATTCTTATAGATTAACATATTATATGCATGGGAGAGTATGTATATCATGTTGGTTATACTTGGAAGTGTTGAACATGGCACTTTGTGTTTTTGTAAAAGATGTGCCATCTATGCAATTTAAACTTGATAAAGGACTTGTGGTTTTGATAAAAGAGTATGGTATGGATAAAATATCAACATGTATGGTGTGATTATGGTCCTAAACTTGTTATTTTTCCATAAGTTTAAATTATGGGATTTTGGCCGATTTGTTGTTGTGAGGTGTATTGAAGGGAATTGATGGAACCATTGTGATGTTGTGGTGATGTAGAAGTGTAAAGTATGAATTTGGTGTGACATGCTAGTGGTTTATGATATTGGTCAATGTTGAGAATATTGTGGGATTATTGGTTTGATAGTTTTGTAAATGGTATTGTTGGTGTGATAGTTTCACCCATGGTATAATCAAGAGGGAAATGACATGTTAAAGTCAAACATGTAACTCATTGTCGTTGTATGCATTTGTAAGATAGTTGGTGGTTAATGTAAACTCCATTGTATATTTGTGTTGTAGAGTGAAACATAAGGAAGGAGCGGGACTATTGTATTCACGTATAGAATTGAGTGTTCATATTGAGACGATAAGGTATGTAAGGTTACTCTGTCCGTATTTTTCTGTAGCACATATTGTTCATGTTGTCATTGTCCTTGTTCCATTCCGAAATGTTAAAAGGTATCTCATTTCAAGTTGTCATATATTATTATTCTCATGTATCACATAATTATGGACATGATTCCAAGCTCCAATAATATTATGTCCCAAGGCTTCCAATAATGTTACAACTTCAAAAGTATCAATCTCATGAACTTAAAAGATTGAAGTAATGCACTTATGTGTTTCCAAAAAAGTTATGATCCCCCAATGTATCAATCTCAGAAAAGTAAAAGAGAGAAGTAATCCAATGAAGTAATGGAAGAAGTAACTCCCGTATGGTGACTTTATAATTTTCCATATGGTTACTTTATATTTTCCCTCATGGTTACTTTATAATTTTCTTTATGGTTACTTTATAATTACTTTCTAATTACTTCATATTAATTTGTGGCTACTTTATGGTTCTTTGAGTGCGGGTGATAGCTTTGGGGGAAAAAGCCAAACTTGATGCCAAACCTGCTTCCTTGTTTTCCGGGTGGTAGCAGGGGGAAAGCTCAGTGGGGAAAAAGCCAAGCTTGACGCCGAACTTTATTATAATTACTGGATCAAGGGGGAAGCTCAGTGAGGTAAAAGCCAAACTTGATGCCGAACCTGTTTCCTTATTTTTCGGGTGGTAGCAGGGGGGAAGCTCAGTGGGGTAAAAGCCTAGCTTGATGCCAAACTTGAGACAGTTATATATATATATATTGACGATTGCATATTGACGGATGCATTGCATATTGACGGTTGCATTGCATATTGACGGTTGCATTGAATATTGATGGATGCATTGCATATTGACGGTTGCATATTAACGGTTATACATTATTGACGGTTCTATCTATTAACGGTAACGGACATAAAGGTAAATGGAATAATGAATGTAAGATACCTATTTCCACACATACTAAGCGATGATTGATCCACATTGACTATTCGCTTGAAATCAAGTTCCTTAAGGTGTTAAGTTTCCTGAAGTTTCTTATAACCTTTCATACTCAGTACATTCTTTGTACTGACCCCTTTCGGGGAACTTACTTTGTTTGCTGCAGGGACAGGTGTTAGTAGACCTCCACCATAGGCTACGGGTTATCCGCGGATCATTGGTGAGCTCCCAGTTGGTTCGGGACTTTTTGAGTCACACGTGTATGTTGTTTTGGTTTTGTAATTATTGTATAAAGCGGGGACTTGTCCCGACTACAGATTGTCGTGCTCATGTATCAGTTAAAGGCTTTGTAGACACATGTGGGAAGGTTAATGTAAGAGATGTGTATTCTATTTGACTTGACGACCCTAACGGCCAAGTTTCATATATTGTTAAGTTTTCCATGACTTTCGCCTAGTTGTACGAAGTATAATAAGATTCATACTAAAATATTCTTGCGAGTGAATAGGAGCACAGATTGGTTCTCTCGGGCCATATCGACTTCGGGTGCCAGTCCAGCCCGAATGGGATTTCGGGTCGTGACAAGTAGTTTAGTACCAAACCACCAGAACATCTGCTGAAGAAGTCCAAGAATGATTCTAGTACATCATCTGCCCTGCTGCCAAAGAGAAGGAAAACTGTTTCTATTCCAAAAAAACTGGAAGGGAAAGGGGAACCAAGAAATCCACAACATCTACACCAAAAGGAAAGCAGTTTTTGGGGACATCAAAAGCTCTTGATGATACCATTATTGAAGCAGAGAATGATACATCACCTCGTGTCGTTCATGGTCAACAAACATCGCCACATGCTTCACAGCCATGTGAGGCTAAAAAGCCTGTTGATGAAACTTCCACCAGACCTCAGAATGAACCCATGCTAATAGTGGACTTAGACGCAATAAAGTCCTATGTCAAGACATATGTAAGTATCACTTGCAAATTTTAAATTCTGATTATTTTAGTTAATTTTACTTCTAATGTCCAATTGTTTACATGATACGGTTGATAAAAAATTCAACCACCTTGAGACATTAGTGACTAATCAATACACAAAAATTATGAAATATTTAAAGCAAAAGCATGTTCAAGAAGAGAATAATTTAATTTTAAATATATGAGATTCATATCAAATATGAACTTCTTATCTTGTACATAATATTTCACAGGTTGAGTTGGAAAAAATAGTCCAAATGGGATGACCCAACTGATGAAAAAGGCGATATTGATCGTTCCTAGAAATCGGATAGTACAAAGGGTCTACCCAGCCATGCCGATGATGAGAAATTTGTGAACATCAATCGAGCATCGATAGATACCAGCGCCGGTCATGATGAGTAGAAGGTAATTATGTACAAGATACATATAATTTCTGCCAGTACTGTAGCACTAGTATAATTACATGTAATGTATCTGATACATTACAAATTCATCAGATATATTACTAATGTATCTAATATATCAGTTACAATGTACCTGATACATCTGAAACATTACTAATGTATTGGAAACTATACTAATGTATCCCTTCTTTAAAACACATTAGCTATGTATCTGATACATCAGATATATTACTAAAGTTTCTGATAAAAGTAAAAAAACTGATGTATCTGATACTTTATACAACTGAATTAAAAACTATAGGATGACTACACTGAACAAGTACCTGATACTATTGGAGAAGGAAGAGAGACACTAGTATCAAGTCCAACCGCTTCCCTAACTGCTCTACCATTAACGATTTATAGTCCTATACAAATCACTGATAGTCAATGTTACATCAATGATAGTGCCTTAGTAACTAAGTTGCTTAGTCCCAAAATAGTGTTACGTGATGAAAAGACGCCTGCTCAAAGGACTAGACAACCGTCGAAGATATTCAAGTCGCCTTATTTGACAGAATTTGCCTCTAAAACATCTATTTGAAGGTTTCAAATTTTTTGGCAAGGGTCCAATTGAACTATGACTACATTCTCAGAATGGATATGTAAAGGTCTTTTCAAGAAACATACATACAAGTAAGACAACTATGTATATCTTAGCCCATAAATAATAATCTTCCTCATGTCCAAATATTATCGTAACATTTACTACTCATCCAAAAAAGACAAGGATGAGCACTACAAAGTTAAATGCTTGGGTCTTGGATTCGAACAACTTGATTTTGTAGTTGCATTTCCCAAGACAAAGAATTGGTTCTACTTGATGTCCCAACTAAACAAGTGCTGAAATGATGAGGTATAACCTTATAAATTACTTTAAAAGCATGAACATGTATGTATCACAATCAGATTATGCACCTGATAGATACATACTTATGTATCGAAGTTTGTAAAATTCAGATAAGTTAATCGTTTAATTTTGAAAACAAAAGGTAGATATGTATCTTTCAGAATTACATGCAACCATGACCATGTATCACTTTATATTTTTTTATTTTTCATTTCTTGTTGCATTTGGACAGCATGTGATGTCATTTTCTACTACCTATGGAAGAAGTCCAAGCAATAGATGAATTCCCACTACAGATACACCATTGGTAATTATTTGTTCAAAGTATACATTGACAAAGGCACATAGAAAGTATTATGCAGAGGCGATGGGTGAGGTTCTTCCTACTCAAGAGGATTATGCATGTTCTATGGTTGTTGCTGAGAATAAACATTCAATTTGTAACACTATTAAAGGATTTAGTATCCCCATTGGTCTGCCTTGACATCTGATAGAATGAGGTGTATGTCTTGATAAATTATGATGGGGAGTTTCATTGGGTGCTGGATGTCATTGTACTAAAGGAGAGGCATATACGTATGTATGATTCAATGTTGGATCAATCAAGACACAAAGATTAGTCCATTGAGGTCCAAAATTTGGTTATAATGTTGCCAACTTACCTTTAAATCAGTGGTTTTTTGGACCAAAGAGCGAGCAACACCCATTTGATGTTGAATATGTTGTTGGGATTGCTCAGAAAACAAGTGGCAGTCTGCATGTATTAGTTTTTTTTAAAAAAATTTATGCATTTTCAATACGTACAAGAGTATGTTAATGTTAACAAATTTTTAACTGACAATACATGCTTTTTCAGTGATTGTGGAGTTTATATAGCTGGGTTTGCTGAGTATTTAAGGGATGGACTACAAGTATCATCTTTTGGGATTGATGTTGAATTCCATCGCATGAAATATACAACACTTTTATGCAACTATGGAGTTTTAAAGGCTTAGAATGGTTATGTTAGTGACAATAAAGATCCACCTAGACCAAAACCCAACTACATACCTCCTGATGAAAAAGATTTGGTTATCGTTGAATAGATGTAGATCAGTTAGTTATGTACATTTCAACTTCTGAATTTTTGTGTAGAAGATTCGGTGACTGTGTTAGTTGTTGCTCACCAAGACATGTGTTGATACTCTATATTTCAGTATTGTTTTTATGGATCATTTCCTTCGAATGACGATTATCATATGTTTATTTTTTATTTTTTTTATGGAACATATCCAGTTAATTATTACTTTCATTGAGCATTAAACTAACGTATCTTATGTCAATAATCTCAAAGATACATTACAAATACTAATGCATCTTAAATTGTGATGTATCTTATATAGTGATGTATCTTATATAGTGATGTATATGATACATAACTATCTGCAATTCATGTGACACTTTATTAATGTATCTGATAGATTGGTAATTTTTTGAATAAATCAACACATATCAATGTATCAGTTAAGTCTAACACATTATTGAAGTGGCTAATAAAATCAAAAAGATAATGTGTCTATTACTACATATAAATGAACACTACTCACTAATGTATCTTGTACATTACTTAAATCAGATTAACAATACCATTACTATCAATAATATTTCAGATATATTCCTTCCATTAATGTATCATCAACAATAATGAGATTTACAATGTATTATGAATATATAGAAGTAATTTATCTTAACCCAAATTTGTTAATAGACATAATGTAGCAAACTATTACATAAAAGTGTATTATCAAGCTTTTTCAAATAAGTCCAATGAATCAGAAAAAATAAATCAACTCCATCTAAAATATTTACAATAATTTTAGAATTCGTGTTGTCCTTAAACCAAATATTATTCAAACAGATTGAACATTGTTCAAACAACAAAATAAAGAGGTCCTAATGAATTTAAGATAGTGGAAACATGCTAACTGGATGCAAACCAAAATGTCACTTCTCCCTTGGAAAGAAATTACAAGTACGTCTGTTGTGACCCTCATAACCACCTTGCCCACAACAATTTGTGCTCGGTGAAAGAGTTTCATCAAATTTCTTGTACCTCCCTTTCTTTGGCCTTCTAGGTGGTCTTTTGTATTTTGGTGGTAAGAGCACTTATTCTAGAATGTTCTTTGGCACATGCCAATCCTTTTTATCGGGCTTCAGAATCATTGAAATCTCAAATGTCTTGACTAATATTTCTGGCTTATAGTAATCAGAGAAGTACGGCTTCATGTCATCTATGTTTTTTCTTTTTAAAACTGTTATTACGTGTTGACATGGTATCTCATCTAGTTGGAACCTTCCATAATATTGCAAGTTCTACTTTCAAGACAAACAATGTACCTTCTTTCAGCATCATAAACAGAGTACACATAAGGCAATAAAGCCTTAACCTGTCAAAATAATCAACAACTAGTACAATGATACATAACCAATAGTTATGTATCATTCTAAAAATAGAGAACAAATGTTGTACATAACACCAATAAAAACTAAATAGTCTTAACAGTAGCTATATTATTGTGTTATAACTCTATTACAATGTGTACATGCTGAACCTATGTATCAAGCAAAACATACCGTCAACCAAGAAGATTTTGATGCGTTGAGCAGTAGAATATCTTCGAATATTTTCCCTAATATTGTTTTTGTATATGACGCTCTTTTCCTGTTTTTGAAATTTCAAGATCCAAAGAGTATTCTCGCTTGTTCCAGAAATTCTAAGATAGGTAATTCTCGTGCCTCGACCAGTTTTCCATTGATACATTCAGTGATATTAGAAGTCATCATTCTACCTCTGTTAACTGGTGCATAGACTCTTGCCCACTTTTTATAACTGGCCTTAAGCAGGTAATCCTTTACCCTATAATCCACCTTATCCACCTTATTCATAAGAAAATCAAAATTTTCTTGTTTGTAAGCCTTTGCCATTGCATAGTATGTTTCATTAAGTCTGTGTTTTCTCCTTTTGAAATTTGTGCATACATTCTTCCACGATGCCAAATGCATGCAAAATGCAGAACATTAGGATACATAATGCTTACACTCTTCAGTAAGCTTTCATTGCAATCAGATACAACACACATATTATCACGCTCTCCAAATGCACTTTTAAACTGTTCAAAAAATCAAGTTCATGAACAATCATTTTCTAAGTCTATAAAACCATATGTGATTGGCACTATGCAACCCAGAAATTGAAAAAATCTGATACGTTACTTTTGGAGTTTTCAAAAAATAAGTTATGCACATAAACCAGATAAATACATTGTTAAAATAGTTTCATGAAATAGATTCAAACCATTTTATTTTGATATATATCAGACTACATACCTGCCTCATCAAGAGTGCTAGCAGAAATAAATGACCCTTTATACGCTCCACCCAAATTATTTGCATCCACGATAACTACTGGTCTAGAAAACTCGAACTCTCTCATTAATGGGTGTAAAACTATGAACATATACATGAACTCATTTTCTGTGAACTTATGCATCCTAATGTGTGACCCAGGATACACAAAATTTAGCATATATATATATGGGAATTTGACGGTATCCATTAGCTGGTCCACCCCTTAGCATCTTACTTCACGCTTCTTAGCCCGCCATGCTTTCTATTAATTAATATCCACACCAAACACAAATTTAATATGTAACACCCCAAAAAATCCAAGCTAAGATTAGAACCATTCTTCAAGCATATATAGAACCAAACTTAGTTATTTGGCTGTATCAGAAGTGATTTAGACATTAATTAAGGCCACAAGTAACTCCTAGCTCATAGCCAAGTTGAAACCTTCCTTATCGATTGATTTCTTGTGTAGAATCTTTCTATAGTCAATTTCAAATGAGCATAAGTCTTAGATTATGAGGAGTTTTAAAGGTCAAGACCCACCAAATGAAAGGTCTTTGAGTCTTCTTTACAACACATCTAATTTTGCCTTAATCCATTATTGTAGTAAAAGGTTATGGCCATTTTACTGAAGCACTATCCAGCAGTGAGATACCACGACCCAAGGTATGAGCGTGGGTTGAAAGGACGATCGTACCTTGATCTCGTCTGATGAGAAAATACCCCAAAATCCAGAGGATTAAAAAGGACCCTTCAGTACCCACGAACACAACCCACGATCGTAGGTTGAAAGCACGATCGTAGGATGATTCGTCCATTGTAAGGCACAAAATTTTTTAGCAACGTTTTAAAGGGGTATTCCAGTATTTTCCCATCTCTTAACCTCCTAAATTACATCATTTAAGATATACTAAGGCTAAATATAAAGATTAAACTACTTCTAATCCCTCATTCACTACAAATCACACAAAATTACTCAGAGAAATATGAGAAACATGCAACTTTTCTTCATCAAACAAGAAATTAGGGTTTTTCATATTCAAGCTCAAATCCTCCAAACTTTAGTTTAAGAATCTTCAGTAATAAGGTATGTGGGCATTCAATGAGGATATCATTTTGTCCTCATGCCCAAATTATAGTTTTTCATTCATGATTCTATGAACTAGGGTTTTTATCGAATTATGATTCCAAGCTTAAATTCAGTTCTCCATGATATATTTTTCATTTATGAGCATGTTTTGATGATTATTCATTATAGCATTCATGTTGTTCTAAATTCCATGCATGATTCATATGATATTACTTAATATTTTAAGCATATGATCAAGCTATGTATGATGTATCAGTTTTCAAGACTATTAAGCATTATTTATCATGATTTGATGGATTTCAGTCTATAATAGTTGACCTGCCATATTTTTCCATGAAATTTAGTATCTTTACATACTTAGAATTATGAATACTTAATATGTTGATAAATTCATGATTTTGGACTTGTGTTATGAAATTTCAGGTTCTCTTAAGATTATAAAATTTGTCATCATAGTTGCATTCTGCAGAGCTGGCGGGCTATGAACAACTGATGACTTAGGATATCATGCATTTTCAGTCAAACACTCAGTCCTTCAGTTTTCATGACTTAGAATGCTTTTAGATAAAACACTTATCTTTCAGTCTCAGAACTTCAGTATTATTGAGCTATTCAGTATTTAAATTTATATTCAGTTGGGAGTAGTACTTAGCACCGAGAGGATGCAGAGATGAAGACTTACCCATCAGTTAGGTTGAAACCTTTAGTAAAAGTCCCTAAGTCACAGAACTACGGTGCCACCGTAGGTTCTAAAGGGTCACCCGTCAGATCAGGCTTGACACCTTAGTCCTTTTGGACATTAGTTTAGTGGTACCACGTCAGATCAGCCTTTATACCCTGACAAGGTATATTGGGCCCTTTTCGATGGGGATTATATATCGAACTCCATGTTTAGCTCATATGGTTATATGTTGGTTAATAGTATCTACCACAGTTTCAAACTCAGTTATTGCATGACCTTATAATCAGTTTACTCAGTACAGTATTGATCAGTTACATATTTATTTACTTGGCCATTGCATCAGTTCACATCCCACAGTTTCAGACTCAGTATTTGTACATGACCCTCAATTCAATGTTACTTGTTTTCATACTACGACGTTGTAGATTATCATTCCATCTCAGTATATACATATTTCATTTAGGGTCATTGTACTTCAGCTCAGCTCTTGCATTCAATACAGTTTACAACATGTTCAGTATTAACTTTAGATCGAATAAAATATTTATGCATCTGTAGCTTTCCAATTTTTAGAAATATTCTAGCTCATGATTCAAAGATTTCACTATGTCTCACAACTTTTATGTACAAACATGTTTCAATAAATAGTTCATGTCCTCATTTTTAAAGCATGATATAAGTGTTTCATGAGTTGAACTAAACCATTGCAACCATACTTACCCACTCTCTATAATTTTCAACTAAACCACATTTTATACTCGGCCTCTCTATCAAGGCTTTTCAAGACAAGATGATGCGGAGCCAAATATTTACGCATGAAGCTTGGGAGAGATACAAGGGATACTTGAGAGATTGACCGCACCACCATCAGTCCAAGGAGATTATTGGGCACAATTTTATTGAATGATTGAGGCCAAGCTCTAAGTATTTATTAAATGCTATAGCTCAAGGGCAAATTTTATCCAAGAGCTATGATGAAATAGAGGCGTTGCTTAATCTTATGTCTGTAGGTCACCGAGACTATTCAGAGCCTAGCAAAGTATTCAATTTTACATAGAAAACATTGGGTAGGTTAGAGATAGATGACTTTGGGCTGATATTGGGCAGTTGTGTGCCTTAATAAAGCAGAGTTTATTAGCTCCAAGTATAGGACAAGTCCAACAGGTACAACAGGTTCAAGTGGCTGCGGTATTTTGTAAAAAGTATGGTGAAGATCATGCTTACTCTGGATGTCCTTTAAATCTGGAATCTATATATTATGTGGGGCAACAAAATTACATAAACCACCCAAATTTCTCTTGGGGTGGAAATCAGCAAGCCCAAAGACAATAGTATACACCGCAAGCTCCACATGTGAGCAATTCTTTGGAGGAGATGATGAAATAGTTCATGGGACAACAAACTCAGATTGTGAACGAAATACAAAAGTCCATTCATGAACTTGAGCGTCATGTGGGCCAACTAGCGTCATCACAACATGTAAGACCTTTAGGTACACTATCGAGTGATACAAAAAATAACACTACACAGGTAATATCAGTCTCACTCATGAATGGTAGAGAGCTGGTTAAAGTCCCTCCTAAGCAGAAAAGTCAAGATACAAGTGTAGAGTTGCCGGATGCAGAGCCTCCAAAGAGGAGAGTAATTAACTGGGACAAATACAAGCATACACCTTCTTTCCCACAAAAGTTAATTCTATCACCAACTTCAGATATAGAGTTTGTGCAAGAAGAAAGAAGAGATAAAGAGGTTGTTGATCAAATTGGGATTGCGATTGAGAGACTTCCACCACCATTTGCACAGAGATTCCAGAAAAGTAGGGAGGATGCAAATTTTAAGAAGTTTCTTGATATCTTTGTCACGCCCCATTTTTCTCGCTAAAAGTGGGATTCGACGTGACTACTCTTTTGGGATTGTTTAAGAGTGAAGAGTCGCCACCTAACGAATTAAGGTGTGTTAGGGCACCATTCTAGACTAAATACAAACTTATGTTAATAGTCTACGTTAACCAGAAATTTGGGTAAGGGTTCAGGTTACCTCGAAAGGAAGGTGTTAGGCAGCTTTCGAGGTCCACAAATGTGGGTCCCGACCGAACTCATATATTACGTGGGGGAATTCTATGTGATAAGCAAAAGGTCAATTTATTTTTTTATTAACTTAATGATAACTAAGTGTTAAAATAGTTAATAAACTAAACATAGATCTTAATTTTTAGCAATTATCTAAGTGGTAACATAATAAAATACATAAAGGTAAATCAGATAAGCAAGAAGATAGAAAAGACACAAATTATATAAAAAGAAATTTTTATTTAGAAAGTAGACCTAGACTACCCCAAACAAAAGCATGCGAAAATAGATAAAATTCAATCGAATTTAGACAAAGATTAATTCTATTCGGATCAGCGCCCGGCTTATTAACGGATGACAATGTTGTATGTTGCATTGTCGTATTCTGCTCGGGTCAACTTCCATCATTTCCGAATGTTCTACCCATCCCCACCTAATTGGTTATTAATCTTAACGGGCATTCTAAAGAAAGTGAGGAAAAACTAGTGTTTCCTAAAATGCCTACCCGTCCCAGCTTAACGTCCAAGAGGCATTGGATTACCTATTTTTGGATTTTGGGTCTAGACAAAAGAACTCTTAGATTTCCTAATTAGACTCAGAGTTTACGTCATACAAAACAAATAGGACTTACAAGTAGCATGTAACGGTTTAAAATAAGCCTCTTGCTTAGTTAAAATTAATTGGGCGATTAACATGTTTGAAAAACAATTACTTATTTTAGATAATTGAAACCTATAGGCATGATATCTAATGATGGGATATTAATTAACATACCAAAACTTAAATTAATATGCTAAATATTAATTTAAATATGCCGTAAATTTGTTTAAATATACAAGGTTTTAATCTAAATGTGCAGGAAATTAATTTCGAATAAGCTGAAATTTGAATATGTAGAAATTTTATCAAAATATGCAGGAAATTTTATCAAATATGCAAGAATTTAATTTAATTGTACAGGAAATTAATAAATGTGCAGAAAATTAAATAAAGTGTGCAGAAATTATTTTAATTTTTGCAGAAAATTAACTAATGAATGCTGAAAATTAATTAAAATGCTAAAAGTTAACTACGCGTGTTGCAGTTTAACTTAGAGCGCTGGAAAATCACTTTAGAGTGCTGGAAATTAATCTAACTTGCAAGAAATTTAATTAAAAAAAATGCTGAAATTTAATTAGGAGTACTATGAAGTAAACTAAAGTGCTGAAAATTAGTTTTAGCATGCTAAAATTAATCAAAAAATGCTGGAAAGTACAATAAAGTGTTAAAAATTAATTTTCATCATGCTGAAATTAAAATGCTGGAAATTAAATTACTTTTGCAGAAAATTAATTAAAAGTGCTAAACATTCAATTTTAATATGTTGAAATTAATAAAACACGCTAAAATAAATAAAATGCTAAAATTAGTTATACTATG
Organism: Capsicum rhomboideum; assembly: GCA_031232105.1. NCBI lineage: Eukaryota > Viridiplantae > Streptophyta > Magnoliopsida > Solanales > Solanaceae > Capsicum > Capsicum rhomboideum. The sequence goes on along the minus strand of CP124711.1, from coordinate 34,345,796 downwards.
CCGAAAACTAATTAAGCACGCAAAAAATTAATTAAACATGCTTTGGATTAAAAGATAGGCCGGAAATTAATTAAATATATTGAAAGTTAAACAATCCTAAAACATGATTTCTAGGTGATAAAAAAGTTAATTAATAATCCTAGAATGTATTGCGTAGGTGATAAAGTAATTCAATTAAACATGTTTAAAATTTGTTAAATGGTACTATAGGCATGGTATCTAAGTGGTAAGACGCTCAAGTCACAGAATCCCTACCCCCATGAGCACCCCATAATTTCATTATCTAGTAATGTTTATACAACATTATTACAGACCAAATAAACAAAGGTAAAATACGAAAAAACAATGGAAAAAGAAATAATAAAATCTTCCGCAGAACAATGCCTTTTTGTCCCAGACTCCCTAGGCAACTCTTCAACATCCCAAAATAACTAGTTTAGCAACCTTCCAAATGAAAGCATACACACTACGCAAACGAACAGACACACAGGCCACTATTGGAGTTTAAGTCCTTAAGACATTGTGTTTTAGCAACCTAGGGCAGATAAAACTAGGAGTAAAGTCCATACCAAAGCAAAAGACGCCAAATTGAAAGTTGAAACTACATTTATGCTATTTGCATATTCATAAAGATATCAGACACATACAAGAGAACATGATCCAATAGGCAAGGCAAGTATCTAGGGGTATTTGGAGAAAACAGTTTTAAACATGATCGCAAAGCAAACAAACAATTTCAATTTTTGGCAGCAACTCTCATTAAAAATAAATCATAGAAGTCTAGTAGCATACCAGTTAGCGACGACAAAGGAATAGGAATCAGAACTCGATAGTCTGAATAGCCCTTTAATATACTAGCAGTTAATTGCAAAATCGAGAAAAGGAACCAAAGAACCAGCACTTCGAGTAGCACGCAATTTGAAGGTTGAATAATGTATAAGTGAGAAAGAGGAGAGCAGTGATAGAGAAAATATGAGTGAGAGGATAAAAGTCCGAAGAAAAAGTCCCCTTCAATAGTGAGGAGAGGGCTGCTTATATAGTATCGAGGTTAAACACTCCAGACAAAAAAAATAAATTATAGAGAATAAATTCAGAAAAAAATAAAAGAGGAAGGGACAAATCAAGAAGAATCAATCAATGATCCTTTTCCATAAGCATAACATTAATAATAACTGGGTGTATAGCAGCCAAAATTTGAATTAAGATACATAGTAAAATATGCCACTTACCAAATTCTTTTTCCTGAAATCAAGTCAACTGATTAAAAGGACAAAATTTTAACATAAACAAACAAGTACTAAGGCTGATTTTTCAAATAAGGAAAAGATATTAATCGTCAATTAGAATTAATCAAGGAATTACATAGATTAACTTACCATAAACGGGACACAAATCTAGTCATGGAATCACATAAGAAAGGAAAGCATACCGGCTAAAATTGATTTCAATTTAAAGTTGAAGATACAACAAGCTAATAAAGGTAACAGAATCACTATGTTGCTTCGAGATTTTTTTTTTTAAACTTAATATGTTTCAAATAAAGATAGAGCATGATCACAGGAATCATTAACCACAATGAACGTGACGGGGAATTAAAGGTAAAATCCCAAACTGTATATGAGCGGACAAGTACTAATCAAAACTTAATCACTAAATTCACACCAATATCAATTCTCAGTCTGTCAAGATGGGCGGATGTGATTAAAATTAAAAATGGATCAAGTTATGGGTCAAATGAATTGGGTCATGAAATTGGGGATTTCAATTTGGGTCAAAATTAAAACCAAATTGGGTTAAAATTGATACCAAATTAGGTACAAAATGACTAGATATTAAATAAATTGGGAAATTGAATTGAATTAGACTGCTATTTAATAAAATCAGTAAATATGTAATAAAATATTATCAAGTTAATCAATGTCATAAAATCATTATGAATAAATTACGTAAGTAAAATTAATGACGCGTAATATATCTTTTAAAATTAACGACAAAAAAATGATTTGAAATAGATTAGGCACTTATGAATACAAAATTTGAAATACTATAATAATAGTAATAATAATAATAATAATAATAATATACTACGAGTTTTAAATTATGAGTATGCATATTTACGGAAATAATTTGATAAATATTTACAAAATTATGTAAAATATTATATTTAAATTAGTAAATTATATATATTATATAAGAGTATAAAATTAAATGCTAAAAATAGATTGCATACCTTAAAATCATGAATATGAAATGTCAGAATTTATTTGATACCAAAATAATAATTAAAAATTTAAAATTAATATTTTGATAAAATAGCAACCCGGTGGAAATATCGGGAGGTCAAAATTGGGTGTCAACAATCTTCACGCAACTTCACATTAATATTTCCTTGATTGATGGTTTAAGGGACATGCCCAAATATGCCAAGTACTTGAGAGAGGTGGTTGCTGGAAAGATAAGACATGTAGAATTTAAGACAGTTTCACTCACTGAAGAGTGTAGTTCGAGGGTATTAAGTAAGCTTCCTAAAACTCTCAAAGATCCTGGGAGTTTCACCCTCCCCAGACAAATTGGTGAAGATGAGGTTGGCCATGCATTATGTGATCTCGGGGCAAGTATAAATTTAATGCCCTTATCTGTGTTCCAGACACTTGGTTTGAGAGAGTCATGCCCAATGACTATCGCTCTAAAATTTGTAGACCACTCTCGTGTGCAACCGGAAGGAGTAATTGAAGATGTGCTCATCAAGGTAGGTAAGTTTGTGATTCCTGCCGACTTTATTATTTTAGATTTTGAAGCAAACGAGCAGGTACCAATTATTTTAGGACACCCATTTTTAAACACTAGTGGAGCCTTGATTGATGTACGAAAAGGAGAGCTTAATATGAGGGTCCATGAGGAGGAGGCAACATTTAAAGTTTATAAGTCCCTCTCCACTCCTTCACACTATAGAAACATGTGTATGATCACAGAGGTGGTCAATGATAAGTGTGGGGTGGAAGAGTATGAGCTCAAAAAAGTGAAAGATCTGAAGGGAAAGAGAGTGAATGATAATTGTGATCCTTCTAGAGTGAAGAAGAGGCCGAAGTTACATCATATAGGGAGGAAAAAATTGAGAGAATTTGGTTGACCTATGACTTACGTTGTGCCGTGACGTTAAATCAGGCACTACTTGGGAGGAAACCCAAGTTTTAATAGTGTAGTTTTATATTTATAGTGTCACTTTTTTTTTTTTTTTTTTTTACTTTTGGTTTGTGCAGATTTGGGGAAGTCTGAGTACCCATATTTGGAAGCTAAGAGGCATGGATAAAGCATAAGTGTGTGGTCATTCACCCCTTTGATGGAAAGATTGATGAAGACATTCTTCTAGCTAGGCCATAGAGGGCTTCAGGGAGTATTTCTAACCACCATTTTATTTTGATTAATGTTTCGGGGATAAAGCATGACTTTAAGTGTGGGGTGAGATTCTTCCAATTTTGGTTAAGGGTGAAGTATGCTATAGGAGTTGCTTTATTTTTAGTTATTTGTTTCAGTTGAGAAATTGTGCAAAAAAAAAAATTAAAAAATCCAAAAAAACATATTTTTTTTAGTTTTCTAGATTAGAATAGTTTGTATTGGTTGTTAGCTTTTTAGTTCTTTAGTAGAAGCATACTTCGCCCACCCCTTGGTTTTTTTTTTTGGTTCTTTTTCGAGGGAAGGCCCTTTGAATCGACTATCCTTTTTATTTTTAGAATATTTTTTCTTTTATTTTTAGGTAGAATGACTTTTCCCGACGATGGATGGTTGACGACCGTCTTGAGGGAAGAGTTAGTCATTAGGATTTAGAGTGTCTTTAAGACCAATTGAATGCGAGGTGCTCTTGTTAGATACTACACATGACTGAATGATGCAAGTAGGTTTTAAATTCGAGTATGCTATGAAGAAAAATGAATGACTTCTTTTACGACACCAAGGCTCTTTTACTTGACTCGTATGTGATTTTTAGCTTAAATTTGAACTCTTGTTGTTTGCTTGATTGAGAGTCTGCATGGATCCTTCTTGAGTTGAACATGTGCCATGTCTGTTAGGTATTTGTTGATATTAAATGCTTTCATATTGATGTCTAGAACTTGTCCGATGTGTTTGCAAAGGAAAATAAAGAATGTTGAGTTTAGGAGATGATATAGGCATTTCTTTGATTAGATTTTTTTGTCCTTTGCTTTATCTACCAACAATTAATGATCCTTGTTAGCCCCGTTGAGCTTTTAACCTATTCTTTGGTAGCCACATATGAAGCTTAATCTTTTTCTTTCAATAGACCTTTAATTTGATCCAAAACTTCTAAGCGCTTTAATTGAAAAATAAAAGTTAAAAGGAGTGAGAATTGAGAAAAGGAAGATAGTTGAGTTTGGAAGCCTGTAGAAAAAGTCTAATGGTGCAAGTGATTTTTTTTTTTTTTTTAAACAAAAACCATATGCTATTGGTATGGAGTAGAAAAAGAACAAAAGAAAAGTGAAAAAAAAGTGTTTGAGAAATGAGTACTCCTTACTAGTGGCATGTGAACTTGCTTAAAGAGATGGGAAAACAAAAAAATCTATGGGTGAGAAGAGTAGAAGAAAGAGTTGGTTGATTGAAGAGTGTGCGAATGATGAAGAATTTGTGATTTGTTAAAGTGCTTAGGAAAGTTAGTCACTATTTGAGCCAAAATAGTTCCTACCCATCCCTTAGCCTACGTTACAACCCAAAAAGTCCTACTTAGTCTTAAATTTGGCGTTCTTATATTAGTGGAGTAGTACACTAAGGGAAAGCTTATGGTTCATCATATATTGCATGTGAAATTCTTTTTGAGAGTGAGCGAAATCTTATTCTTATACCCATTCTTGTGTTAATTTGTATACTTGTGAGTGAATATGGGTAACTCTCTTGTTGTGAGGGCACATGGTTGACGAAAGATAGGTGAAGTATTTGATCTCTTATTTGGGTGAATTATATGGGTTTACAAAGATCATATAGTAGGTTCTAGAGGCTAGGAGGTCTTGAGTAGTTGCTTAAATATGTTGAACGAAGCTTGCTTAATAAGAACTTGTCATCTATTGTAGTCGTTGTAATCTTAGCTTGAGTAATATTGTTTCAATTGGTGTAGTTGTAGTAGAGTCTAAGCCATGCGTGTATAGCTTACTCAAGGACGAGCAAGGGTTTAAGTGTGGGGTGCTGATGCGAGGCTAAAAACCACCTTATTTTACCGTCTTTCGCCTCACATTTGTTCTATTTTTGGAGTCGTCTTGAGCTTAAATGATGTGATTTACACTTGTGTTTCATGTCTTGTGTATGTAGGAGTTTCTTGATGTATTTGGAGATTAAACAAGAAAGAAAAGAGCACCAAAGAACCAAAAGGAACCAAGGAAGAATCAACGTTGCAACACATTGCAAAATGAGCGAAAACAGCTAATTGAAGCTTCCTTGCGCCACAGCTGTAAAGCAAGCTAGTGGCACAATGTGATGTTCTCTGGAAATTTGAAGGCTTGCGCCACTCACCCAAAGCAAGGAGTGGCGCAAGTTTAGCTACTGCTCCGGATTTTTAAGTGTTCCTTGCGCCACTGCTCGCCTTTTGGGATGTGGCGCTACTCGGGACCTCTCCTAACCCAATTAGGATTGGTTTTTGACCTTCTAAGGGTTCCTAAACTCTATATAAACCCCCTCCCACTTTTTTAATCAATAAACAACTGATTTTGGGAAGCTAAATGTTAGGGAAAAGCTCAAGAACAAGGTTTAGTTTATTTCTTTTATTTTATTTTCGATTTTTGCCTTGTAAACTCATGAAATCTCTTCTTCCAAAGAGATTCATGAGTAGATAAACCTCTTAATTTCTAGGGTTGTGGTTCAACATGAAAGTAGTGGCTTGATAATCATATTATCTATTTTGTTTTCCATCCATTGAGTTATTTATTTCTTCTTGCTTTCAATTATTAGTTTGATTGATCACCTTGCAAATTTTATCTAGGGCTTGTTTGTTAGACTTGAAAAAGGGAACGACAAGTGTAAAAAGAGGAAATAGGGCTAGTTTGTGAACCTTATAGGGAGAGAGAATCGATTCGTCACTGAGGATAGAAATATATCCTATGACCTAGCTTAGTTGATACATAAGATATCTTTATGCACTTCACTATTAACCGACGACCATAGAAATATAGGCGTTAGGGATAGTCGAGTAGGCTTAGAGTTGTTGGAAATGCTCAATATAGCTATAATTAACCTGTAACTAGTAGCTCAGGAAAGCAAATTAGATGAATGATTGGATAGCACAACTGGTTTGTCAAAACACCACAACCCTGGATCTTTTCTCAAATCCGAATTACAACACAACCAATCCACGACTTGTTTACAATTATTTTTATTTACTTTCAAAGTACACATATCACTCTTTACTATTGGTTACCGACTGAATAACTCATATAAGAATTCAAAGTAGAATTTCAATTCGTCAAATACCTGTGGGTATGATATCTAGACTTACATCCTTTATTAATTGTATGACCACGTACACTTGCGTGTGCGAAAGGACGCTACAGTGACCTGCTCCAACTTCTACTCAAGAGATGGCATCCTGCATTGTACCATCCGGTCGCTGATACTCATACTTCACTTGTTGACTATTCATGCACTGGGCCATAAACTCTACAATGTCTTTCATCATCCCACACCACCAATAGTCTTGGTTCAAGTCATGTTACATTTTAGCTGCTCCTAAATTAATAGAATACCTCAAATAATAAGCCTCCCCTAGGATCAGTCTAATCTAACCACCAACTCTCGATACACAAACACGACCACTAATCCTTAAAACACCCTCAAAATTTAGAGATGTCACCTTTACCTCACCACTCAACACTTTATCATGAATCACTCTCAACTTCTTTTCATCAAATTATTGTGCTCAAATTTACTCCATCAATTAAGATCTAGCCTCAACATACACCAACTCACGCCCATGTGCTGAAATATCAAGTCGAACCAACTGGTTAGCTAAAGATTGAACATCTAGGGCTAAAGGCCCCTCCTCCATCAAAAGATAAGTCAAACTCCCCATACTCACCACCTTGTGACTCAAGGCATCCGCTACCACATTAGCCTTGCTTAGATGATAAATAATAGTGAGATCATAATCTTTAAGCAACTCTAACCATCTATATTATCTCATATTGAGATCTCGCAGAGTGAAGAAGGATACGAAAATTTGAGAAAATCTCACAATGAACTCCATACAAGTAGTGTTACCACAACTCCAAATCATGAGTAGGGTAGTTCTTCTCATGGTCCTTCAACTGTCGAGAAGCATAAGCAATCACCTTACCTATTTGCATCAACACACCACCCAATCCAACTTTGAAAGCATCACAAAACACAGTGAAACCCATGCCTTCCTCAGGCAAAATCAAGATAGGAGCTGAAGTCAATAACTCCTTAAGCTTGTAAAAGAAGTAGGTCTAGCCTAATCACGAACCGCCACTACCTTGGCCGAATCGACCATAATACCATCCTTGGTCGCCACATGACCCAAGAAAGAAACAAAATCCAATAAAAACTCACACTTAGAGAACTTGGTATAAAACTGCTTATCTCTTAATATTTGAAGTACAACCCTCAAATGTCTCACATGCTCAGCCTAATTCTTGGAATAAACCAAGATATCATCGATGAACACAATAATAAAAGAATCAAGATAAGGCCAAAATACCCTATTCATCAATTCCATAAATGCCGCCAGGGCATTAGTCAGCCCAAAAGACATAACCAACATGATTTTGTAGACCAACTAGTCTACACTAAAGAAAGAGTGGCCATAACGCATCCTAAAAGTCATCTTTAGAACATCCGAAGCTCTAATCTTCAGCTGATGGTAACCAAAGCTCAAGTCGATCTTAGAAAACACTAAAGCACCCTAAAGTTGATCCAACAAATCATCAATATGAGGATAAGGATACTTGTTCTTGATAGTTACTTTGTTCAATTGTCGATAATCAATACACATGCGCATAGATCCATCTTTCTTCTTTACAAACAAAATAGGAGCACCCTAAGGATACACACTCGGTCTAATGAAACCCTGGCTCAACAAATCCTATAATTTCTCCTTCAATTCTTTTAATTCTACCGGGTCCATTCTATAAGAAGAAACAAAAATGGGATTAGTGCCCTACTTAAAATCAATAGCAAAATCTATATCCCTATCCGAAGGAACACCAGGTAGGTCCATAGGAAACGCGTCCATGAGCTCTCTAGTAACTCTCACAGAATCTAAAGGAGGTGGTAAATCAACACTGTTATAGAATATATAGGCCAAATAAGAAAGACACCCCTTCCCAACCATGTGATGAGCATAAATAAAAAATATAACCACTTTTGGACATGAACTAGGAGCACCCTTCAACTTTAACCTCGGCACACCTGGAATAGCTAAGGTCACAATCTTGGAATAACAATACAAAATCTCATTATAAGGAGACAACTAGTCCATACCTAATATGACATTAAAGTCAACTATATCAAGAATGATCAAGTCTACCCAAGTCTCACGCCTCAAAGGAATCACTACACATGATCGGTACACTCGATCCACCACTAAAGAATTGCCTATGGGGGTAGAAACACAAATGAGTACAACAAGGGACCCATATATAGCATCAATACTAGAAGCGAAATATACAGATATATAAAAGAATATATACCCAGGGTCAAACAACATTGAAGCAAGATGATGGGAAATTGGGACAGTACCTATAATCACTACATCGAAGGCGTCTTCTTCAGGTCTTCCAGGAAAATCATAGGACTGCCCATGTCTGCTACTGCACTGAGCAACTCCTTATCCACTACCATGAGCTCCCTAAGCTCCACCTATGGGACTCCTAGATCTACCTCTACTACCTTATGTACTACCTTTAACTGCTGATACTAGAGTTAGAAAAAGCTAAAATTAAGAACCCTACTAGGGAGGACCACTCACACATCAGGGATAATCCCTTTCTAAGTGACCATGCTTATTACATACAAAACACCCTTACTAACTTAATCATGCTTAGAGGGCCTAGAAAAACTAAAACGCCTCCCATAACCTGATAAACCAGAATGAGAACCTCGACTTGCATGGCTCGATATCTGACCATTCGAAGTCTTAGAACCACCAAACCTAATATCTGAACTCTATAAAGCTACCTGAACTAGTTTGCCATGGTAACCATGAAAACCTCTACCTGAGAAGTCCCTACCTCGGGATGAATAACTACTGAAATTGCCCTGTCGGCACTCCCTCTTGGCACCACCCCCTATATACCCTGGAGAATAGTCTTAATCACCTCGTCATGATCTACTATACTATGAAAAACCCACTAACTGAGCTATCACCAATTGGTAATAACTAGTCAAACCCTTAACAAACTTTCTGATACTCTCAAACTCTGTGGAAATGCTAGAAATGGCATATATAGACAATGCATAAAAGAGAGCCTCATGCTCTACAATAATCATAGAGCCCTGCTTCAAATGATCAAACCCATCTCTGTGCTGGTCCTTTAAGCTAAAGGGCACAAAACGCTCTAGAGAAGTCTCAGAAAATTGGGTCCATGTCAAAGGAGTCGAACCCACTGGTCTACAACTGACAAAATATCTCCACCATTGCTTAGCCATATTAGTCAACTAGAAGGTAGTGTAATCAACACCATGAGACTCAAAAGAACCGAGGTTATGCAACCTCTCCTGACAACTGACCAAGAACTCATAAGCATCCTCACCAATAGCACCACTAAACTTGGGATGGGCAAAGCTCATAAATCTATCAAACCTCATCTTCTCATCAAATGATATCACTAGACCAAGAGCTACAGGCAGAACAGCAAGTCTAGCAGGCAATGCCTCAATTTATGGGGGCCACAATAGCAGTTGGTTATGCCATGAGAGTCAAAAAACCCTGAATAGGAACCTACCTTAGTGGGTGAATGTCACGACCCAAATGGACATGATTGACACCCACCCTAAAACTATGGTGGGAGAACTATTTAAACCAACCCTCACTAACAGAGCTCAATAATTTAAAATTTATATTTCACCAACCTTATCATTGATAAATACTAAACCCAACTAATCATTAATGAAAATAAAACTAGCAATCCTAAACAATCATCAAACTAGAATAGAGTGCGTAAATCCTCTATTTATTACATCTCTGGGACTTGAAGTCACCGTACAAGAACGACTAAGAATATCCAAAACTATAACTAAGAATTTATCCAAAAATACTAAAGGAATAAACAAAGTGTCTTAGTCCTGAAACAATAGACATAAATGAAAATTAGATGACTCAATACTACCATATCATGGTGCTCACCCTTGAATTGAAATTTGAAATTGCTGGCTAGAGTCTAGGTCTGTCTCAAATGCTAGAATACTCTCTACACTCAACAAAAAGAAGAACACATGTAGCATCCGTACATCAACAAGTACTAGTAGGCATCATAGACCTACTCAATATAACACCATACAAATAAGCAAACCAAATAAATGCAACACCGATCATCACAAAACCTATAACCAAAGACAAACAAACATATTTATGACACTTCACTTTAGAGGGGATACATGCTCATATTTAAATATTTTTACACTTAGTCAATTTCATCAATAAGTTGCATCATAACATATAAATATAACTGAACATTCAATGCACATGATGAATGAATGTATTCAAGATATGTGCATCATCTCTTTCTCTCCTCCATACCATCAACGCCTGTCAATTCACAACAATCTCAATATCATTATCACAATTATCAGCTCATCATCATCAATATCATTATCAATATCATCATCAACATGATCTCAATATCATGATAAATATCATCAACTCATCTTATCAACATCAACACCATCATCATCAACATGTATAAGTATGCAAATACAATCAATAATCACAAGTAGTGCCCAAAAGTAATTACAAATATTCACTTTACATATAAGCACAGAGTCAAGCAAGTCTGAATGCTACAATTAAACCATAACCTACCTCGATTTCATGCTCGAAATCACCTTTAGGCCACAGACTTGCCTTTCCTTTCTCTTTCACTTTGTTCTTGATCTATAAAAACAAGTTTACTTACCCAATTTAATCATTTCATCTTTTCTAACCACTAGGGATCAATAAATAACAACTTTATCAATAAATTTGCCCTAGTTAATCATCTTAGGGTTTCTACACTTTAAACCCCATGAATTCTACTTTATTTAGCATGAACAACTATAATTCTACTCTAAATAGTATTTTTTAACACCCTAGAATCACTACTAACTAATTTTATACACATTTCCATTAATTTATATTAATTTCATAAATTAGGCCTAAACCCCAATTTCTACCATGAATGAGATTCTAGTGATTCTTAATGATTCTAAGAAGTAATTCAAGTTTAGAATATAAAGAACTTACATCTAAAGATGAAAAATCCCAAAATTTGGTAGAAAATTGCCTCACTTAGAGCTCTCTCATGTTTTTCAGAAAATACAAATGGAAATGTTTCTTTGAGTTTTAAAATTATAAAACTGCATTTTACCACTATAGTGGTAAAGTTACCGCTACAGCGGTTCGCAACATACTTGAGGCTACCACTGTAGCGGTTCTTTTACTGGTGCAGTGGTCCTGAGGCAGAATCTCGGGATCTCTCCTAAAATGGGTCTATTTTACAACACATCCCTTGTAATATGGCATTGCAAACCAACCCTTTCATAGTAAACTCTATAACCAAAGTTCTATAAATCTATTTACGTGTCGGAAGTTGCTACGACTTTCTAACTCGCCCTCAATCTATAAATAAATTCAAACACCCCCACCAATGCTCACATTAATACCAGATTTTTTTAGACTAGTACATCCTTAATATTAGCCTAATACTAGGCCAACCCTGAATTTCTTAAAAATTGTCTAAGGGGAAATTTGATGAAGGTTCTACTTCTTATTTCAGTGTAACGACGATTTGGGTCATTATGTTAGATACCAATTTACCACTTGTTCATTCTCGAACAACAAGTAGCCCAAAATAACATAACTAAAGCAAAAGTATATCCCTGAGTTAATGAACAAGTGCGTGTACCATTTGCGTATGTCTGCCTTTGTCTCTCAAGTTGCTTCTTCAACAGGAAGGTTTCTCTATTGAATCTTTACAGAAGGAATCACTCTGGTTCTCAATTTTCTCATATCCCGGCCCAATATAGCAATTAGTTCCTCCTCGTAAGGTAGCTCCTTATCAAACAACTCGGGGTCCCAACATATGATATAATCCCCATCTCCGTGGTACTTCTTTAACATAGAGACGTGAAATATCAAGTGAACCCCAGACATGCTAGGAGGCAAGGCCAACTTATAAGCTACTGAGCCTACTCACTTCAAAACCTCAAAGGGTCCGATATACTGAGACTCAATTTACCCTTCTTACCAAAATGCATTGCACCCTTCATGAGTGACACTTTCAATAGTACCTTCTCTCATTATTCAAACTTTACATCCCTCATCTTATTATCTACGTACTCTTTCTATCGGCTCTGAGTTGCTAGGAGCTTTTCTTATATAAACCTTACCTTCTCTATCGCATCCTTGAGCATATCACTACCCCAAGGCCTCACTTCAAATGCGTCAAACCATCTAATTGGTAACCTATATCTTCTATCATATAAGGCTTTAAAAAGAGTCATGTCAATACTAGAATGGTAACTATTATTGTAGGTAAATTCACACAAAGATAAATAATGGTCGTATTGACCCTCCAAAGTCCATTACACAAGCCCGAAGCATATCCTCAAGTACTTGAATAGTTTGCTCCAACTGCCCGTCAGTCTGTAGATGGAAAGTTGTACGTAGGTCCAATCTAGAACCCAACTCTGACTTAAACTTCTCCCAAAAATTAGAGGTAAATTGAGTACTTCGGTCTGACACAATCAAAATAGGTACTCAATGGAGCCTTACAATCTCATTCATATAAATCTTGGCCAACTTAGTCACATTATAATCTACCCTCATTAGAATGAAATAAGCTAACTTGGTCAATCAATCAACAATAACCCATATAGAGTCACAGTTTCTTAAGGTCTTAGGGAGACCAACCACGAAGTCTATGGTTATTTTTTCCCACTTCCATTTGAATAGGCATCCTTTGAAATATGCTACTAGGTTTTTGATGCTCATACTTAACCTGTTGGCAATTTTGACACTTGGTCATAAAATCTATAATGTCATGTTTCATTCTTCACCACCAATAATGTTGCCTCAAGTCTCTATACATTTTGGTTGCACCCGATTGTATAGAGTACTTAGAGTTGTGAGCCGCTGTGAGAATAGTCGAAATCAAATTGCCTACATGAGGTACACACAAGCACCCTCAAATCCTCAATTCTCCTTCATCATCAAGAATGGCCTCTCTAGCCTCACTTTGCAACACTTTTTCTCTAAGTTTGATCAACTTTTTATCTTCAAACTGTGTGCTTTTAATCTGGTCGAAGAATGTGGATCTAGCCTCAACATGGGCTAGTAATCCTCCCTCGCTAGTCACTTGCAATCTCAGGAAATCATTAGCCAAAGATTGTATCTGTCTCGTTAATGGGTGCCTTGACACCTCTAGCCATGCTAAACGTCCTATGCTTATTGTCTTCTAGCCCAATACGTCTGCCACCATATTGGCCTTTCCTAGATGATATAGAATTGAGATGTAATAGTCTTTGATCAACTCCATCCACCTTCTCTGTCTTAGATTCAGATCTCTCTAGGTGAATACATGCTGCAAGCTACCGTGGTCTGTGAACACTTCACACTTTACCCCATAGAGGTAATGTCTCTAAATCTTCAAAGCAAGCACCACAGCCGCCAATTCTAAGTCATGCATGGGATAATTTTTCTCATAAGGCTTCAGTTGCCTCAAAGCATATACAATCACATTCTGACCTTGCATCAAAACAACACCTAAACCTAACCATGAGGCATTACAAAACATAATGAAATCCTTACATTACACAGGCAAGGTGAGAATTAGGGTCGAGGTTAGCAAAGTTTTGAGCTTTTGGAAGCTCACCTCACACTTCTCATCCCACACAACTGGAATTTCTTTCTGAGTTATGCATGTCATATGTAAAGCAATGTCAGCAAATTCCTTAATGAATCAGCGATAATAACTGGCCAACGCCATAAAACTATGAATCTTTGTCACATTCATCGGTCTAGCCCAATTCTTAACAACTTCAACTTTTTGCAGGTCTACCATAATCCCTTTCTAGAAACATGTGCCCCAAGAAGCTACAGATAACCAGAATTCACACTTGGAATATTTAGCATATAGTTGTTTCTCCGTAAGCAACCCTAATACTGTACGTAAATGAGCTTCATGCTCTTATTTACTCTTGGAGAAAACCAGAATGTCATCAATAAAAACATTGACAAAAGAATCCAGAAATGACTTAAAAACCCCATTCATCAGAGTCATAAAAGCAGTTGGGGAATTAGTCAAACCAAAGGACATGACTAGAATCTCGTAATGCCCATAACAAGTTTGGAAAGCAGTTTTTGGGATGTCCTCATCCCTAATCTTGGGATGATGATAACCTGATCTTAAATCAATATTGGAGAATACTGCAGCCCCCTACAACTGGTCAAACAGGTGATCTATCCTAGGCAAAGGCTACTTTTTGTGAATGGTTACCTTCAACTGACTGTAATCTAGAACATCCTCATACTACCATCCTTTTTTTTCACAAACAAAATGGGAGCACCGCAAGGAGAAATACTTGGGTGAATAAATCCCTTTTATAACAATTCTTGTAACTGAGAATTCAATTCCCTTAACTCTGCTGGTGCCATATGATAAGAAGGGATAAAGATGGGGCGAGTTTCGGTCTCCAAGTCTGTACAAAAGTCAAATTCATGGTCCAAAGGCATACTAGGAAGGTCATAAGGAAATACTTCTAAGAATTCACACATAACTGGGACTGATCCTATAGGAGCAATTACAGAATTATCTTCCTGAAGATGGGCTAAAAGTGCCCTATACCCCTTTTTTACTAATTTTTGGGCACGAATAGCTAACACAATTCTCACAGGAGTAGGCTTAAATGTACCCTCCCACTCTAACTTTTCCATCCCATCGCTACAGTGACAGTTTTAGCATAACAATCAAGAATGGCACGATAAGGAGACAACCAACTCATCCTTAAGATAATATCAAACTCCTCCATGTCTAAAATTACTAAGTCTGCCAAAGTTTTGTACCCTACAAACATCACAGGGCACGCCCTATAAATCTGATCAACACATACTGATACCCCAACTGGTGTAGACACATACATAGGAGTATCGAGCAATTCACAGTCTAAGTCCCAACCCAAAGCACATTTCACAGACGCATAGGATAAAGTAGACCCGGGATCAAATAATACAGAAGCCATATGATCACAGACAAGAATAGTACCTGTGATCACAGCATCAGAATTTGTATAGCTGATGTGGCCCAAACCTCTACACTCATGGCACCTGATGCCTAAAGCAGGTCTCTGAACTGAAAAGGGCGAAGATGTATAGCTACCTGTTAGTAAAGGCTAATAACTGACCCCAAACAAGCCCCCTACAAACACAGGCATGGTTGAATGATTTGGTCGGAAAGAAGGACCCTGAGAACCACGACCCTTTGAAAAACTATTGCTGAACTGGCCAGAGGTCCGTGCCTTTTTTTATTCTGCTTTCACTTCTCCTTGTTTCCTAATTTCCTAAGCCTTCTTAGCAAACTCAACCACATCCTGGAAGGACTTACCAGACGTAGCCATAGATAAAATAATCATCTGGACCTTGAATTCAGACCCTTTACAAAGTAGCGGATCCTCTCTTCCTCTAAAGTGATCAACTGGAGTGCATAATAAGACAAGGCATAGAATTTGGCCTCATAGGCCACCACAGATATGTCACCCTACTCTAATCTCAAGAACTCATCCTTCTTCAGGTCGATAAGTGCGGGGAACATAGTTCTCAAGGAATACATTCTAAAATTATGCCCAAGTAAGTGGAGGTAAGGTATCCCTGCACTCAACAAATGACCTCCACCATTGCTTGGCTTCGGCATTGTAACACCCCGTACCTTCTCGACCCTACTTGACAACCTTGAACCATGTTTACTCTAGGTTTGAGAGCAATAAGTATGTATTTTGCATTGTTATTGATGGAACATTTGATATTATGCTAGTAAATGTGATTAGAACTTTATAGTAGGTGGGGTTTGTGACTTTGTGGAGCACTTGTGGGGTTGAAAAGCGAGGTTTAAAGGACATCCAAGCAAAGGATATTAAAGTTAAGAGGCAAGGTAAAGATTTGGACTTGAAAGAGACTCTTGGGTTATGATATTATTATTCCATCATAGTAGGGATAATCTTGAGTGAGATTAGCGTCCGAGTTGGGGTTAATTCTTCGTCAAAAGTATTTTATCAAATTATGTTCAATTAAGCCATAGGTGGCTAGAATCTCTTATTTTCGAGATTGAGGCTACGAACATGAATCTCGTGAGTTGAATATTGTCGTAACATTTATGGAATTATTTAAACATGAGATAATTGGAGTATAAAACATTGAATTTGGTGGGCTAAGTTGATATGTGTTATTGGGCTCAATTTAAAGCCCAAAATGAAGCCAAAAGACATGTCCCAATGGGTCAAATGACTCATTCTTCCTTTGACTAATCAATTATTGATCAAAGTGGCTAAGGATGACTTCAAGGGCCTATAAAAGGCACCCAAAAATCAGATTTTACTCATACAAAGGCACATGCCATTCTAGACTTTTCCAAGGAAACAAAAAAAAAGATATTTTCTCTCAAACTCTCAAACCCTAAGTCATCTCCTTGGACAAGATCATATTTTACAAGCCTTGGTAAGTGTTTATTCTTATGAATTAATATATTATATGCATGGGAGAGTATGTAGATCATGATGGTTATGTCTAAAAGTGTAAATAATGCATTTTTGCTTTTTGCTAGAAGATGTGTCATCTATGGGATTTAAACTTGAAAGGAGACTTGAGGTTTTGATGAAAGTGAATGGTGTGAATGAAATATCAACATGTATGATGTGGTTATGTTCCTTAAGTTTTTATTTTCCTATGAGTATAAATTGTGGGATTGTTGTCGATATGTTTTTATGAAGTGTATTGAGGTGACTTGATGGAGTAATTGTGATGTTGTGATGATGGAGAAGTATAAAGTATGAACTTGGTGTGACATGTTATTGGTTTATGACGTATTGGTCAATGTATGGGATGTTGTGGTATTGTTGGTATGATAATTTCATAAATGGTATTGTCAAGGGGGAAATGACATGTTAAGGCAATCATGTAACTCATTGTCGTTATATGCATTTGTAAGGTAGTTGGTGGTTAAGGTAAACTCCGTTATGTACTTGTGTTATAGAGTGAAGCGTAAGGAAGGAGATGGACTATTGTATGCACATTTAGGATTGTATATTCATATTGGGAAGATAAGGTATATAAGGTTACCCTTTCCATAGCCTTCCGCAACATGTAGTATTCACCTTGTTATTGTACTTACTCATTTCCGAAATGTCCTAAGGAATCTCATTTCAGGTTATCATCTATTGTTAATCATATATACCTTATTCTTGATCTATTGTTATTCATGTGTCACCTAATGGTGGACATGGCTCCAAAATTCCAATAACGTTATATTCAAAAGTTCCAATAATGACATAATCATCGAATGAACTATTTCTAAGATTGACGAAGTGAGGTAATAACGTCTTTATTCTTGGTTGGTATCCCAAGGGTTAAAATACCTAGCATGGTCGATCTCAATATCTCGGGTGGTATCCCAGGGGTGAAAAGAACACCTAGCATGGGTCAATCCCACTACTACGGGTGGTATCCCAGGGGCTAAATAAAAGCCTAGCATGGGTCGATCCTAAAAACTGTTGATTTCCCACTGATCAACTTCGGGCCCGGGCATTGTAAGAATGAAAGGGTGAGAAGTGAACGAAGAAGTGAGTGATGAAAGAATGAATGAGCGTAAAAGTAAAGAAACTAATCCACTTAATGTACCTATTTCCATACACATAGAATGGTGACTAATCCATATTAGCTATTCACTTATATTGACTCCATTGAAGTATTTATGTATCATATAGTTTTCTTATGGCCTTACATAATCAGTACATTCTTCGTACTGACGTCCCTTGTAGGACTTACCTTACTTGCTGCAGGCACAGGTACTATTAGACCTCCACAGTAAGCTGCGGGTCATCTACTGATCTTTGGTGAGCTCCAATTGGTTCGGGGCTTTCCGAGTCACAGATGTTGTGTAAAGCGGGGACTTGTCCCGAATTCAGGATAGTTATGTGTGTACTTCTGTTAGAGGTTTTTGTAGACATATGTGGGTATATGAATGTAAGAGACGTATATCCATCTTGACTTGATGGCCCTAACGGCCAAGTTTCACGTATGTATGTATCACATGTTCCATGATTTCTGCTATTAGCATTTTATGTCCTTACGTGGTGGTGATGTTTCTTATGGCATGCATATGAATGAACATGAGTAAAGATTGGTTATCTCAGGCCTTATCAGCTTTGAGTGTCAGTCCGCCCCGTTGGAATTCGGGTCGTGACAGGCTTGCAGCTGAAAAGAAACAAACTCAACACCATACCTTTCAATAATACCCATCTTATGCACATGTTCATGACAATATATTAAAAAGTTAAATGCATCCTCAGACTTTGTACCCTGAAATAATGGGGGGTTCATCTTTATAAACGTACAGAAAAGTCTATGCTCATCATCAGTCATCCCCGGTCCAAGTACCAGTCAGGGATATACCCTTTTATCAGAGCCCTAATCCATCCTTGGTGCCAAAAAAGCTGCATGTTGTAAGGCCGGGGATGGGAATGCAGGAATAGCAGGAGTGGTATATGTGCCAGCCAAACTACCTAAGTACCCCAACACTTGTTGAATCAACTCTGCAGTCATAGGTACCTATTCTGCACCATTCTGTACAGGTAATGACATTGTATATAATTACCACTTCATCCTCCTCAATGGCTACCTCCTCATTTTGTGCTAACTCCAGAGCACCCTGTTAGGGGGAGGGGAGGGGGTTCTTTGTCTAGCTAATTCTCTAGTGCCTGAGCTCCACCCCTAGCAGATGTTTCCCCTTTTACTCCTCTTCTGGACCTACCCCTCACATGTGGCCTGTCCCGAACCACACCCTCTGCGGCTAGTGCAAGTATTGTTGTTGGTGCCTGTGCTGGGAGGCTGTTGCTGCTCTAGAAGAATGTGTATTCACCATCTGCGCAATAAGAATGAAGGAGTTAGATAGTAATTTGGATCACCACATACCAATTCAAATCAATTAATAGCACAAAAGGAAGAAAGAAATGAATTTTATTTCCTAAAGCCCTATAGCCTCTCGAAGAAAAGTAAAGACGTCTGTGTACTGTTTTGTAAGACTCTATTAGACCTGTTCTTATACGAGGAGATCTACAAACCCAGTGCTCAGATACCATCTTTGTCACGACCCAAACGGTCATGATTGGCACCCACCCTAAAACTATGGCGGGAGAACCATTTAAACCAACCCTCACTAACCACAGCCAACAATTTATGTTTCACCAACCTTATCATTGATAAATACTAAACCTAATTATTCATTAAGGAAAATAAAACTTGCAATCCTAAACAATCATCAAACTAGAATAGAGTGCGGAAATACTATTTATTATATCCCTGGGACCTGAAGTCAACGTACAAGAATGACTAAGAATATCCAAAACTATAACTAAGAGTTTATCCAAAAATACTAAAGGAATAAACAAAGTGTCTTAGTCCCAAAACAAGGGACGTAAATGAAAATCAGATGACTTAATGGATGCCTAATCGTGGTGTTCACCCTTTGAATCAAAGTCCAAAATTGCTGGCTAGAGTCGAGGTCTTGTCTCAAATGCTGGAACATGCTCTGCACTCAACAAAAAGAAAAGCATAGGTAGCAACAGTACATTAACAATCACTAGTATGCATCATAGACCGACTCAACTCAACACCATACAAATAAGCAAACCAAATAAATGCAACAACGATCATCACATAACTTATAACCAAAGACAAATAAACACATTTATGACACTTTACTCTAGAGGGGATACAAGCTCATATTTATGTATTTTTACACTTAGTCAATTTCATCAATAAGTTGCATCACAACATATAAATATAACTGAACATTCAATGCACATGATGAATGTATGTATGCAAGATAAGCATATCATCTCTTTCACTCCTCTATACCATCAACATTTGTCAACTCACAATAATACCAATATCATTATCACAATTATCAACTCATCATCATCAATATCATTATCAATATCATCATCAACGTGATCTCAATATCATGTTCAATATCATCAACTCATATTCTCAACATCAACGTCATCATCATCAACATGCATGAGTATGCAAATATAGTCAATAATCATAAGTAGTGCCTGAAAGAAATTACAAATATTCAATTTACATATAAGCACAGAGTCAAGCAAGTCTGAATGCTACAATTAAACCATAATCTACCTCGATTCCTTGCTAGAAATCACTCTTAGGCCACAATCTTGCCTTTTCTTTCTCTTTCACTTCGTTCTTGATCTATAACAACAAATTTACATATCCAATTCAGTTATTTCATCTTTTCTAACCACTAGGGATCAATAATTAATAATTTTACCCATAAATTTGCCTAGTTCATCATCTTAGGGTTTTCTACCCTTTAAACCCCATGAATTCTACTTCATTTAGGATGAACAACTATAATTCTACTCCAAATAGTATTTTCTAACACCCTAGAATCACTACTAAATGATTTTATACACATTCCCATCAATTTATATTTAGTTTATAAATTAGGGCTAAATCCTCATTTATTCTAGTGATTCTTAATGATTTTAAGAAGTAATTCAAGTTTAGAATGTAAAGAACTTACCTCCAAAGATGAAAACTCCCAAAATTTGGTAGAAAATTACCTCCATTAGAGCTCTCTTACGTCTTTTAGAAAATAGGGAATGAAGATGTTTTTCTGAGTTTTAAAATTGAAAAACTACATTTTACTACTGCGGCGGTAAAATTACCGCTGCAGCGGTACCACTGTAGTGGTTCGCAATGTACTTAAGGTTACCACTATAGTGGTTCTTTTACCGATGCAGCGATCCCGAGGAAGAATCTAGAGATCTCTCCTCAAATAGGTGTATTTTACAACACACCCCTTGAAATACGACATCACAAACCAATCCTTTCACAATAAACTCTATAATCGGAGTTCTATAAATCCACTTTATATGCTAAAATTGCTACGGCTTCCTAAACTCGTCCTCAATCTATAAATCAAGTCAAACATCCCGACCAATGCTCAAATTAATACCATATTTCCTTAGACTAGCACACCCTCAATATTCGCCTAATACTAGGCCAACCCTGAATTTCTTAAAATTTATCGAATGGGAAATTTGATGAAGGTTCTACTTATTATTTCAGCGTAACAACGATTTGGTTCGTTACAGTGAACCCTCTCTCTTTCTGAGAACCATTTGGTGCACCTGATAGAATACCTACCTAAGGGGTGCCATTTAAATGGCTCAAAAGTATAATCAGAATATCTTGCAACATTGGAGTGGCAATAAAACCCTGAGGGGATTGGATGGGTCCCACACTCCCCAGTTGCTAAGCCACCTCAATATGATCAATCACTAGCTCGAGAGAGGCCGATCTAGCTTGCCCACTAGCTGAATCTGCTCTTTATGCCTGACCTCTACCTCGGTCTCGATCACGACCCCTGCCTCATCCTCTGACTAGGGCTCCTACAATGGGTTCTGGCTCAACATCCTCAACAACTCCTGATCAAGTTCTCACCATCTACACAAAAATAGTGAGATACAAGTTTAGAATACTGAGTATGAACAATACGCACGATAAGGAACTAAATTACAAAAGTTTCCTAACAACATACCATAGCCTTCCGAAGATAGATACAGATGTCAACTTATAGATCCGCGGGACTCTATTAGACATCATATTCTTTTACTCATGAGACTGATGAACCTAACACTCTGATACCAATTTTTCATGACCCAAAATTTGAGGTCATAATGGAACCTACCCCATCTGAACCCTGGGTAGGTAAGCCTAACACCAAAAGAGATAAAGATGTGGAAAAGAAACCTAAATAAAAAACTTTAAAATAAAGTCAGTCCATATATATATATATATATATATAGAGAGAGAGAGAGAGAGAGAGAGAGAACAAATCTAAAACTTAAATAAATACAACTCCAATATCCAAAATCTAGTGTCATGAGTAAAGAGATAAAGAGTACGAAAATACACAACTTTGTCTCTAAATGATAACAATGATAAAGTAAAGACAAGATAGATAAGATGAATAATAAAATCAAGCCCTGAACAAGGAGCTCACCAGTTCTCCGAAACAGCCACAACACAACACCATCTCATGCTCCGTGGGTCGCACTCAAACTGGGATCTGCACCGAAAGGGTGCAGAAAGTAGAAATGAGTATGGTCCACTTGTACTTAGTAGGTATCATAGGCTGACCGAGCAAGTAGAAATCTAAACAACTAAAAGATACTATGAGCACACTTCGACCTGCATACTGAAAATTCCTAACAGCGGCTTAAGTTGTATCTCCTAACAATTCTACAAGTATAATAACAGTATAAGAATAACTACACACGAATATATAAAGGAAAACTAAATTACACAACAACAAACACATAAGAGAAGTACAAATAATGCAATGCAATGGTATGATAGGATGGAATGTCTTAATATCACCTCGTATGCATCTTCCGAGCATAAGCTTTCAGGATAGGACCCATGGGGGTACGCAACCCATATACTATCATAATCTCATATCTAAATCAACCTTACCGGCAATCCCTCAGTCAACATGTTTTATAAAGTGTTTCATTTTTTTTCAAAAATTAATATTTTTCTATGGTACCAATTCCATATATATGGATGAATGAAATGAGGATGCATGCTCATAACCAAAAAAATATCATGTAATGAATCAACACAATAATGGTATAAAATGAGCTCAAATCTCAAGAAATCATGATATAAGCCATCTCACGGCACCACCGTAATAAGGAGTCCTGTAAGACGTCAATAATATCAATTCAAGCCCCTACTCGGGCATCACAATAATAAAAAAAATAATTTATGCAGACCGGTGCACTAAAGCTACCGCTATGGGCGGTGTTCAGGGAAGGGCCCCACCACAAGGATGTATTGTACGCAGCCTTACCTTGTATTTCTGCCAGAGGCTGTTTCCAAGGATTGAAATCGTGACCACCTGGTCACATGACAGCAACTTTACCAGTTACTCCAAGGCTCCCCTTTATCACAATAATAATAATAACAAAGGCAAATAATGCTCAAACAAGAACAACACCAACCCCCATATGGGCATCACAATAATAATAATCTCTCAAGTCAATAATAAGATTCACATAATCCCCCACATGGGCAAAACGATCAAATAACTGTCTCAAACAATGAATCTCACGATAAAATCCCCAACCTATAGTATAGTTTACATGAATGGTTAACTACCCAGTTTGATCTGAAGAAAGTTAAGTCATAACCTACCTCGAGCTAAAGCACAAGCCTGGACCCTTCAACAAGAAGCCTTCCCCTTTCGAGCGGCTTTAGCATGCTCCCAATCTATCAAACAATGGATTCTATACATAAATAGGAGTCTAATGATACCCATAGTGATATACTTTGGTTCAAATTCAAAATCACTTCAAAAATTGACTCCGAATGGAAAAGGTAAATATGAATTTTTAATAAAGAATCAAGTTATCCATACATTAAGGATTCTGAATATGAAAACCCATCAAAAAATAAGTTGAAATCGAGCTTGAAATCGTTGAAAAACCCATTTTCACTTTACCAGGTGAAAACCCAAATCTCAAGTTAAAAATCCAAGTTTTGAAGATGTTTTTGCAAGATAATCAATGTGTAATGATAGTAATTAGGTTTAGAAGCTTACCCAAATAATTTTGAAGAAAAACCCTCTTTGAAATTGCTTATCCCAAGGTCCCAAAGCTCAAAAATAGTGAAAATGGAGTTGGAATCGCGAAATGTGGTTTTTATATATTGATCACCACCTAGGCTGTCAAATGATTGCCTAAGTGATATCACCTAAGCAGCCAGACTACCGCTAAGGCTATAGTCACTTGCCATACAAGCGCTTCTCTAAGACAACCATTTAGTCGCTAAGGCGGCTAATCCATCGCTTAGGTGATGGTTGCCAGACTGGTCAGCTGCTGCTAAGGCAGTCCTTTGTCCGCCTAAGTGGTACTACCCAGATGACCAAAGACCCGCTTAAGCGGTTGCACCAAAAATTTTTGCAAAGCTAAAAAATATAACCAAAAATGACTCCGAATGGACCTCAAAATTCGATCGAGAGTCCGTGAAAACAAACCAATAATGCTACTAGGATAATTTTGATATTTTAGACTCAATAAAACCATTAGATTTACCAAAAGAGGTTGTTATCAACAAGTTACCCCCGGGAACCCCTTTAAGCTAAAATAACTAGTTTCTCATCTAAATGCTCAAAACTCAAAATAAATTCTCAAAATCTAAACAAACCATGCTGCTGACACAAAATCAACATTTTGGATCTAATAGAACTGATAGAATCACCATCCGACACATGGATCGTAAAATGTTGACCAAAGTTAAATATATCACTTTAAAGGCTACTCAAAACTCAAACCACATAAATCATTCCCGAATGCTTAGTGGACAGTGTCAACTATGCCCTCGACTCATAAATTATATAAAACAACTAGGGGAAGGGAAAAATAGTCAAAATATAAAAAAATTAAAAATCACCATGATATTTGTTACACCAGGACCAACTGGATGGGATAGATCAGAAGATGCCGAGAAATGTGTTGCAACCTTTTGTTCCTTCTTTTAAATTCCCACATAAACGATGCCTACCAATAATGAAACTCTGGGTAGTACAGCTGCTGCTATTACATCTATTATTTTACCTGATGAACCTAATAAGACACTCGTAAAACATAATTAATAAGCTTAGTTGGTACAATACTTTCCATCAACAGCTTAATTTAGGAGTTTGATAAAATAATAGAGGAATCAACACAAAAGAAAGAGAAGAAAAGAGTAATCTACCTTTGTTACAAGTCAGGGGAAACATGGATGAACAAATATGTTAATAATATGCAATCATGTATTAAGATAAGGTGTCATATGTATAACTACTTCAGCTATGAAAACGGTACCTGGCCGTTATAGCTGGATAATTCTCGAGTTTATTTATATAAAACAAGTAATCTTGGATAAGATCATGACAAAAACAGTGATATAATGCAAAGAAATATGTACAAGGATGATCAATAAATTGAACATATCCGACAGAATCTACAAATAAATCAAGCTTAAACTCAATATAAATGCTTATACAACACCTCTACAATGTCATCTTGCATCATTCTAATTTCACCTTTAAGCACAACTGAACTTTTTTTTGATAATTGTGGTGTCTGGGCCAGCTTGTGTGCACATTGACTTATTCCACAGATACCTAGTACTCAACTGAAGTTTATTGGTTCAATGACATTAGTTAATAAGCTTAATAATGATGCAATAACTGAAATTAGAGAAAAAGAATGTGTGAATAGAACTTTACACTGCAAAATTAGAACTTTCTTTTTATTTTCAGAACTAACAACTTGAGAAACACTTAAAATGTTGAGTGCCTTCAAAATGATGAGTTTTACGGATACATTTGCATAATAGGATCCACTCACAGTTTCTGATTAAAGAACAGTTAAAAGCCATAAAAAATATGCTTTACAAACAATAGAAAACAGATTAAAAAATATTATATGCCAAGCATTTAAAGTTAAAAAACATCAGAAAGAAGAAGCAAATCTCGATAATGTTGACGAAAATCACAAGAGAACAATTAAAATAGCAGATGCATTACTCTATTTTCAGAAATACTTATGCATGAATCAATAACATCTCATTGAGTTAACAAACCTCAGAGTACTCACTGAAGTATAATAAACTTGTTGCAAAATCTTACCTAGACTGTCAAGGGACATGCCATGTTTCTTCATCTGAAACTAAAACTTTGGACCTTTTTGCATTTGATGATACCTTCTACATTCTTTGGATGTGTTGATGTCTTCTCGGTTTTCTACTTTCGCATATAAAGTAGAACTCCATGATCAATTAGAATGGAGAATATTAAATTTTCAGAACTTGGTGATCGAAAACTAAATGTGATGTTTCAACATTATAAATATGCAATAAGAACATTCTCAAATAACATATCAGAACAAGGAAATTATATTACTCTCTAGAATACAGAACTAAGAGCATTTTATAAATGATCAAAAAGGAAAGATGCAAAGATAACCTATAAAGATATATTGGGTTATGTTCCAATCAATTGACTAAACAAGGTCCTATATGTAACTAAGATGAAAACAATTCTTAGAGTATTTTCCAAGAAGTGAAAAATTCATTCCTAACTTAGCAATATGAGTCATGCAAAATACTGTCAAGCAACTTCATTTTCTAGCTTGTTTTTCCCATTAAACTCCCAGAAGTTCTCATATGCATTTGGAGGGACTTTCAATGGTATCTTTTGCGAGTTCTTCCCCCAAAATGAAAGATCATTTTGAGATCTTCAAACATATTCAAGGATTCATGAGCTTTGCAATAGACACGAAAAGCAAAGCACTTCACTGGATCAATCCATAATTTCTTTTTTATCAGGTAAAAGTGTTAATTCCATTAATAAATAGCACCAACAGGAGAAAAACAAACATTGAAATTCCATTAATAAATAGCACCAACAGGAGAAAAAGAAACATTGATGATACTCAACTAGTATATTTTTGAATGTTATGTTCGGTAACTGAATGTTGTTTGTTGGTATATAATAGACTACAATAACTATATTTATATATTCCTAAATCACAGAAGTGTACTAATAAACATCACTTTTTTTATATATATTTCATCCTGCACCAAAATGAAACTGACACACATTTCAACTTGATTTTACTGATGAGTTTTGCTTTGACTTCAAAACATCTAAGATTCCACTCTTTCCAGATTGTCAACCAAATGAAAGAAGGGGTGTCTACAATCTTGAAAATGAAAACTTTCATGTATAAGAATCAGATATAACATAGCAAATCTTTTTGTAAGCTAATTGACTACTTCTTTGTTATTCACTGCATTAGGTTATAATATAACTAAATAATTTTTTGTCGAGATAAGGCCCCTCTTGCATTTTTCTCTACCAAGCTATATACAACCCAACCTAATCTGGGAACCTTATTAAAAAATAGAAGCATATGCATAATTGGATCACAATAGACTAGCTAGAAATGAACAATGAGCAGAATTGAAGTTGGATTTTCAAAATAATGAAAAAACATTCACACATAGACATTTCAACATAGAATTCAATATCAATTCTCAGTTGCATCTCAACCCAACATACCATAAATAAATAAAATTAACAGATACAAATACTGTACAGTGAAATTAAGATTTACACCAAAACGTTAGCATTAAACACTGGTGTTACTGAGTTATTTTCATTTATTTTTTTCTTTTTTCCTTTGTTCAAGAAATAAACAAGATGTGTAAGATTTTAATGAATACCAAGAAAAAATTTAGATAAAAATACGGAAATCGATGAAGAACGAGAAGAGTAGACGAAGCTTGAAACTGAAATTTGACATACAATTGTTTTGGTAGAACATGAAACATTTGGTAGTGGATGAAGCCTAAAAGTTAATTTTGTACTTGTGTTTGATAAAATTGAATTAAATATTGTACTTGTGTTTGATAAAATTGAATTAATATTGAGTAGAATGACAAAAATATCCTTGGTCGTCCTAAAATTCATGTTTCTATAAAAAAAAATTAGAAATGTCTACTACAACACCAATGTTCCAAACCTAAAAAACTAAGAATTTTATTTACTTTTTCCTAATTAACTTAATTGTGTCGAAAAACCCAAAAGAATTTTCTTTTTCAAATATGAACAACTTTCATAATTACTCTTGTCAACAAACAAGAAAACAAGCTATTATCTGATATTGATTGAAAAACTTAAGGAATATGGAGAGTATGTCAACTACTTCTTAATATTACATTAAATGAATTTTATTGTACGAAAAAGGGGCCAAAACTACTCCTGAACTATTCGAAATGGAGCAAAAATACCCTCCGTTTGTTTTTTATCTCAAAAATACCCCCCCGTTTGTTTTTTGGCTCACAAATACCCCTTACTTTAATGGAGTGCCACCAAGTACATCACGTGAAAAAATATTGCGACATTGCCAGTCCACATCAGCATATACAGTGGAAACAGAAAAGGGACAAAACTACTCCTGAACTATTCTAGAGCAAAAATACCCTTTGTTTATTTTTTGGCTCAAAAATACCCCTCCATTTATTTTTTGGCTCACAAATACCCCTCACTTTAATGGAGTGCCACCAACCACACCACGTGGAAAAAAAAATGTCACATGACCAGTCCACATCAACATCCACAGTGGAAAATCACCCCATTTAATACCCATCAGTCCATTTTGATCTTCAAAAATCCGACCCGTCCAAATTAAAGACTAAAAATAGATCTACCCTTTATGTTTTTTCTTTAATACCCTTCGTTCTTTCTCTTTCCCACTGTAATCACCTCAAAACTACTACCTAATACCTGAAAGAAGCAATTAGATGTTAGGCTATAGTTCGAGCAACAATAGCAAAACATACCAGTCCAACATGTATGTTCCCTATTATCTTGGGTGCTTCGAGTGCTAAGGACCTATAAAAACTTAAGAAAACAGAGAGTACTTAACCTGCAGTTTACCATTTTTTGGGTGACAGGGTGGTTTTGTAGTACATATTTTTTTTCTACTTTATTTTGCCAAATGGAGCAACTAGCAAAATAAAATATACTGTATTCAAGGATGAAACATGAAGATACGAAAAACGCTAAAATGTGAAATATGCTCTTCAGAGTACAGGAAAAAGAGGATTCGATATATTTAGCACCAGTTGCTCAATGAATCATTCTGTTACTACCAATTAAAACATAAAAGCTTGAGCCAATACCTTTAGCTTTCTTATAGCACGCAAGAAATCATCCTCAGATATTTTTTACCTTTTAATTTGGATGGGTCAGATTTTTGAAGACCAAAATAGAGTGGTGGGTATTAAATGGGGTGATTTTCACTATGGATGTTGATGTGGACTGGTCATGTGGCAATTTTTTTTACATGGTGTGCTTGGTGGTACTCCGTTAAAGTGAGGGATATTTGTGAGCCAAAAAATAAATGAAGGGTATTTTTGCTCCATATCGAATAGTTTAGGGGTAATTTTGGCCCTTTTTCATTTTCCACTGTGGATGTTGATGGCGATTTTTTTTACGTGGTGCACTTGGTGGCACTCTATTAAAGAGAAGGGTATTTGTGAGCCAAAAAACAAATGAAGGGGTATTTTTTAACCAAAAACAAATAGAGGTTATTTTTGCTCCATTTCGAATAGTTCAGGGGTAGTTTTGGTCCTTTTCCGTTTATTGCATTAGAAAAAAATAGTTGGATGATCATTATAATTAAAGTCCCTAATAGAAATATTCATCAAGTTTTTTTAAAAAAATTGTATCCTCTAAATGAGTAAACTTAACTAGTTTTAACTGAAATGATCAAAATTCTCTCGAAATGCCAAAGCAGACATATTAGCCTCAATCACCCATTATTCGATATTCTTTTTGTCTAAATTAATTTTAAATTTACAGATTTCATGACTCACTTCTGGAGACGATGCTCCTAGAGAATAGTACCTTACACCTTTTGTTAGCTTTACTCCTTGTTATAGTAGAGTAGAATAATGTATTAACATATACAATAAAATCACATTCACTTTGAATTATCTATCTACATATAATAGTAGAGGAAACAACCTCTTGTGCTGCCAAGTGTAAGCATCACAAAATTTCAATTTTAAAAAAAAACCTACAACAATAAAAAAGAATAAAACTGCAAAACTAGAACTGCCGCTTTTAGTTTTGGATTTGAATGTACCGACTTTAAATTATACTTTCCCTAACCCATACCATCACTGTTGCCTCTTTCTGGCAACCATCTACAACTTCCTTATTTTATTTCCCATCAAAACCATAAATTTTCTACACTTTTGAATTAGTGAAAACTCCCCAACAAAATCTATTATGCCTCATGCCCAAAAAAGGAGTTTTGTTTCACTGTACCAATGTCATAAATTGTTTTTTTTTGTTTTGTTTTTCTGTTGTAATTGTGAATTTTCTTTAATATTTCCATCTGTATTATATTTAGATTTAATTTGAATTGGCTTTTGCTTATTCAAGATGTAAATAATTTCAGATGAACTTGGGGATTGTGATATCTTCTATCTTATGCTAGAAGAAGATATCAACATTCTCTATATCTGAAATTGATAATTAAATACAATCAAATTTTTTTCTGAATCTGCATTTAAGGGATTACTTAGTAACTGCAACAGTGGTCACAAATGGACAAACGAGAAAAAGAGTGAAGTAACTTGAGATCCTTTAGGATTCCTTTACCGTTGATGACTTTCACTTTGCCTTTGAAAATATGATTTTGACTCCCAAATTGATAACAAGGTTAGCTTCTCACCAACGGCTATGTCTGTAATTTCTGTGGCATATTAAGTTCTTGATTTTAGTAAGAATATTTTTTTTTAAAATGTAGTTTTCAACACATATCTTCTTGATTTTGTTTTCGCAATATTATAATGAAAAATGTAACCTTAGACTAATTTGGACAACACTAAAACAGTTGCTATTAGTGTATTAATTGAGTGTTGTTTTATCCTCAAATTGGAAAACATTTTTCTTTATAACATACGTTGGGATTGAGATATAATTTTTTTATTATTATTGTCAATTCCTTTTAAATCTGCTTCATGTCAATTCTCTCTTGTGATGTTTCTAATGAACATGCTAGTGGAAGTTGAAAATTACTATGGCAGCAAATTATTGATTATAGGATTACATGATAATGTAATAGCTTACGATCAAGTCTCGGTTCTACCTTTCAAAAATAGTGAGCAAGAGATAATCTCACCCATTTGTGCTTCCTATTTTCAACTACTCTTTTAAATTAGTTTAATTAGGTCAATGAAACACTTCATTTAATCGTTAATTTGTATTGAATAATTTGCCATTCGTTGTTGCATTTTGATTATTTATAGATTTGTAACAAGATGTCTAGGATTGCAGAACGAGGGCATACAGTGGTCAATCTAAAATTTCCAGTTGTTCATTTACACTTGAGGTAGTATTTTCTTGAGCTGCCAAGTGTAAGCATCACAAAATTTTAATTTTTAAAAAAAGAAGAAAAATCTGCAACAATAAAAAATAATATGTCACAATCCGATTTCTCAGGTCATGATGGCACCTACCATAACCCACCAGTAGGTAAGTCAACCCATAATTCGAAACAACGAGTAACAGACTATCAAGATAAAAGAAGAAAGGAGCGAAAAATGAATCCAGTAAAGAGACTAATATAGAGAAGTAACCCCAAAATCTAGTGAAGTCAGTACAAGAGCTTCTAACAAAACAAGAGTACAAGGTAAGCATAATACATATATACAGAACTGTCTCCAAAATGCAAAATAAAGATCAGCCCAATAACTGATGGAATGCAGGAACAACTCCGGACATCATGAGCTCACCCCAAATCTTTGATCCATGGAAGCTATGCACGATGCACACGTCAGAAGTGAAAACTCGTACTATGATCTGAAGGGTGTAAAAGTGTAGTATGAGTACCAAACACAAGGTACTCAGTAGGCGTCGGCCGACTGAGCTCCAAAGATAATACAAGTATAATTAGTATGTAAAGAAGGAATATATATAACAGTCAACTATCTAAGAAACGAAACATAATGACGCTAATGAAGCAATAAGGATAAACTATCCTATTCTACCAGTAATCAGGGATGAAAGCGCGATACCATATATATCTAATCTAAATACAATAGTAGAATGAAGAAAAGGATATACAATACACAATAGTAGTAGGAAAGAAGGAATGATATACAAATAGTAGTTAGAGAAGAGTGGATATACAACCGGACTATACAGATAACCAAACACGAAGGTATTACCCTGAGGGAGCAAGTCTAACATCATAAGGATCATAAACAATAAAGGAGCTAACTTTAGCATAATCGGGGTCCCTAACTAAATGTGAATAATTAGAAAGTAATCTAGCAATGATAAATCTTGCCATAATAATGAGAAAAGGGATCAAAAACGTATCGACAACCTCAGGTACTAATCCATAACCAGCCTGCCACGAACTATACAATAATAATGAATCAATAATGTAATCAGCTAGCTCAGACAAATAATAACCTAACCGGACCCTCATAAGCCCATAAGGAACAAGTAACACTCAACAAACAACAACCATAACATGTACCTATACAACCCCTTATAAGACCAATAGATACAAGCGCCAAACAATTATACTAGTGATAGGTGATGCATATGAATGAAAGTCATGAAAAGAACCAAAAGATACAAGATAAACCAAGTACCATATCCAATACAAGTGTATACACCTCCTCCAGCTTAGTAGCTCGCAAAAGCAGGACCTACGAAGACCATCCTTCTTCGGCACTGTGGCTCATCGGATGAAGGGGCCCATAGAGGACTTGACATATCCGTATACACTTCTTGGTCCAAAAACTAGACTTCCATAATCCATATCCATAATAGTAGCAATAAAAAGAACCAAATTCGAACAGGAGCCAATGGGTAATAACAAGAGGCCAGATAATCCATAACTATACGATAACGATAGCCAAATTCGAACCAGAACCAGTGGATAATAACAAGAGGCTAGATGATCCATTTACAACTGCTGGAATTCCTAAACAAAAACCATAAACAAATGGTAAACTCAAATCAGAACTTATAAGTATGACATAACTAGTGGTAATCCAGGGGTCCTAAGCCTATCACTATTCCATTTATTCAAAAATTTAGTCTCGGGCAATCAAGTCCTCTAAGGCCAGGTGGGTTCTAATTACTAGATCAAAGAGGTGCGGTCAAAGGTCAGTTGCTGCCCTCTCCAAGGGTAAAGAAGCTAAATAGGTGAGCTATCAAGTCTAAGTCAATCCAGACGCAAGGTTAAAGCCTAAGGAAGAAGTCGTAAGCCCATATAAGCCTAAAGGAGAGTCATTCAAAGCATTTTATCTAAAAAGGGCAATGGGGTCCACTACCAGGCCCTGATAACCCAACCTAAGGCAAGCTCCTACCCGGACCTAGGCTAAAATTTCTCAATCTCGTCCCAAGGCACTAAAAGAGCTAAGACTAGTCCTAAAGGTGGACCATATACTAACCTAAGGGAAAACGGACACGAATTATGCCAAAATGGGGCCTTAACTGACTAAAATAAGTGTGAGAATGTGGATAATGTATGCATGCCATCACCAGTGTCCAAACAAAGCAAACATAAACGGCTAAGTGTCTATAAACTAAGCCACAACTCTTATAAAGCATAGAAAACTAAGAGTATATAGGTATATGTGGAAAGTCAGAAGCGGGATCAACGAGAGACATCATTCTACCAGGTGAATTTAACCAAGGAATATTATCAAAATTGATAAGTACTACCCCAATTCCTACACTAAGGATAACCAATGTCAACCTAAGGTCGTGTACATAAATAATCAGGCTTAATAGTATGACAAAGCTATGGCAAATATTCTACGTTAAGGCTCAATTTATGATTCTGTACTAAATCTCCTAAACAGGCCAAATACTAATACAACTAGCCCTAACCCTATCTTATAACCCCCACCTAGTAAGTAATCTATACAATACACAATCTTACAAAAAAGAGTAGACCATAGACTACCTCATAGTTGAACAGCAGTCTCAACCCATCCATGAATTTCTCGTCTTCACTCCATGATCTCTGTATGATGTCGCGTTATCAAATTTATAATCTACATGTTAATATGAGTAAAACAAGACCCATATTGTAATATAAAAGCTTAGGCCAAAAATTGAGTAAAAAATAGGCCCGTGGGGCCCATAGGGCCCGCAAATGGAATTTTAAAATTGAATCTGTCACGAGGTCCCTTAAAGGAAAAAGAATGCGTGCACAAAATTTGTGTACAAATGGAGCATAAATTGGGGCTTAAATCAGCCCCAAGAGATAATGGAAATAAGAGGGAAAACAAGAATTAAACGGAGGATTTATGCCGAAAACTTAAGAAGGAATTAATGGGAAATGATCATCTTAACGTCCTCTACACATTCCCAACTCCAATTGATCGATTTCCACACTCCCTTGATCTCTTAGGTCTCAAAAATAGCGTAAAAGGGTTATGAAAATGGAGAAAAATCGCGAGGAATGAAAATATATTGACCCAGCAGTGACCGCTAAAGTGGCCACATAGCCATTAAAGAGGCAGTTGATCACTAAAGTGGCGGGTAAGGAGGGGCAAGGGGCCATTAAAGCGGCACCCTGGTCACTAAAGCGACGTTCGCTAAAGAGGACATGGGCCGCTAAAGTGACCCTCAGTTGGTCTACTATGCTGCTAAAGTGGCTCAAGCTCTCAAAAGCGGCCACTACTAAAGTGGCTCTCCGACCGTAAAAGCAGTTGCACCAAATATCAGCAACCAGCAAAATCTCCAAGTCCTATGGACTTCGATCGGATGCTCGGGATTCACTCGAAATCCCGTGCGCGCAAATGAACTATGCTACCATACCAAGTTCAATAATCTAGACTCAATGAAACCATCCAAATTTCCAACTGAGGTCGTTTTGATAAAAAGTGGGCCCTACACCCATAGTTTCATTTTTCACCAAATTTGCCCAATAGCCCAAAACAAGTTTGGAAGCCTCAGGACCCAGATCAAGGTTCCCCCTAGCCTAAAATCTATGTTTTGGAGCTAAAGACGTTGTCCAAATTCTCATCCGAGGTCGTTTACTAGGAGTTTTGGTATATGGCTTACTTCTCAATTTTAAAAGCTCCAAAGGGAAAAATGATCTTAAAACCCAAATGAACTGCCCAAAAACTAAACCGACAGTCCCAGCAAGTCATAAATGACCTGTAGACGCCATACAAAGGCTCAAAATGCTGAAAACAAGTAGAAATGGAGAAAATAACCTGGAGGGTCATTATAATATCCACTGCTAAAAAGACTTTTTTCCTTAAAAGTCAATGAATGAAAATGTCCGAAAGCTCGAAAGGGCGAGGTACTGGGCCAGCATACCCTGCAAGGCTCCCCCAGATAACCTCCACAACCCAAACAACAATTCCAAGAAATTTTGCTAGAGGTATCCCTTTTTTCTTCACATCCTTACTTCACTTTCTAAATAACCAAAAATTCATCCTCAACAACCATCTGGCCTCCATCTGAATCGAGCACGACTGAGGCATGCGAACCAAAACCACAGTATACTGACACCATACCGATACAAGCAGAAATAAGTTGATACTAAACCAGGCTAAAGACAACCCAAGGCATGAATCGTAAAACCAACTCCAAACTCCAAATCCAATATTTTCTTGCCTTTCCAAACCTGTTGTCTATTCTGAACTACCCAAAAGCTCTCCAACATCATTCGAGTCCTGTCTGTGTAATCACATCATATTAACCTCGAAAGAATAAAGTTGCCTCATCGAAAATCCATACGAACTAGCATATAAACAATGCCCAATGAGGTTCTACCTGAATGCTCAAGTAGTGGTGACCAAGGACTGTGATCTGTGCCAAAGCCACTAACTGGTTCGAATGACCCTCAAAACCAATAGTTATGAGTCCATAACACAACTCTCAAAACTGAATGATCTACTTTAGAATGCCCCACCAATTGTGGGTGAAACCATGCTATGCCCAACTTGAGTACACTTTTTTTGCTGAGTAGACGTTCAAAATTTCTGACAAAAATTAAGAAACCAAAGTCAAAAGCAGTAGAAACAAGCACTATATGCCGATGGACCATCTCTCGAACATCTATATAAGACAATCTTCCTGAAGTGAAGAAAATTAAGCCAATGTATGGAGAGTAAGCCTAGTCAACTTGTCAATGAACGCTCAATTGAATCAAAACCTCAAAATAGGGTGACAACCAAGTTACGCAATCCATAGTTATAATCTTAACACCAAAATTGAACTACTGGATCTCAACTATCTGAACCGATCCTGTTGACGAGTAAGCATCCATACTCCAAAATCTATCATAACTTTTAAGCTATCATTCAAAAGAGTCAAAAATCATAACGGGAGCCAACAAGTCTTCACTAAGGTCAAATACCCAAATCAATCTCACTATCAAAAATCAAGCATATGCCCAATGGTTCACACAATGGCTGAAACTAAAATTTTGCCGCAGAATATAATCACAATGGTGGAAAACCATCGACTGAAGATACGAGCAATCAAATCCATATTTGTTAAAGGCATAACACATCAATGTATACCCAAGAACTCAACAAGGCTGCAAGGAGTACTCATGGTAGCCAAATCTTGAGCAACACAGAAAAATACAATCTTAGCCTGAATCTGGTCAAACCAATACTCAATCTATGGCAAAGAATACTCATTCCCAAAACACATCCACTTTGGTTATCAACAACTGGTACACAAGCATATACCACTAAGTAGAAGCATCCCACGAAGTCATATTAGGCCGAACAAATACCGAAATGAGAAATTTCTATATTTACCCCCTTACACCATTCTTAACTCAACTGAACCATGAACCACATCTCAAAAAGAACGGAGTACCCATCTCAACACTAACACTAAAGTTAAGACTACTACCGAGAGATGAACCAGTCATATCAGGATAACAAACCTTAACTTACTAACTTTAGGAAAGGGTTATAGAAAAGGATTGCCAACTCTAGAATCACAACAACCACGGAAGCTCTAACCTTTCTTCCCTCAACCCTCTCAACAACTGATCTATCCTTACTAACTGAAAGGAAAACCAACTAACAAAGGTAGACGTCTAAGCCAAACGGACAAGAATCACAAGAAAGAGAGTACTAACTATATAATGCTAGTCTAGCCATTTATCAAGTAAGAATCAATAGCAATCAAAGTAATAACAGTAACAATGGTGAAACCAGTATAAAGTGCAGGTGGCACTAAAAATAAAAAACAACTACCAGTACCACTCTAAGATCACACCAAAGCCAACATGCCAAAGGAAAGGGACTTTAACCCAAGGGCTACACCCCAAGGATATCACAATACCATTCCACTCAATCCACTACTAAAATAAAATATCTACGGGGTAGTCATATATGCATAAATCTACACAAAGGCATACAACAATCAATATAGTAACATCAAAACATAGAACCACCGATGGGTATAAAACCCCCAAATTAATTCAAATAGAAACCAAAAGATAGTAAACTAAGGTCACACCCATAATGATGGAATCAGAAGTCATAGCCCCTGACCTGCCTGAAGAAGTATGAATTTGAACACGTCCAAACCTAGACTGAGCGTTTGAACGACCAACTGAAATACTAAGTGCAATGCCTCTGCCTGAAGGTGTCACAACTCTAGGAGACTGATCTACCTGCACTGACTGCTCAATAATCCCATATTAGGGACACTCTCTGGACCAATGGTCGATCTCTCTACAGTCATAACAAACCCCTAAAGCTGTAACCTGGTAAGAAACATGAGTTGGCCCCAACTGGCTGACCAACTCATGCCTGAGGCACTCCCTAGACCAATGACCAATCACCCTAAAATCAAAACATTCCCCTGGAACCCTCTGATGTACTGTACCTACTGACCTAGAATGGTCGCCACAACCTGAAGACCTAGACTGAATACCCCATTATGCCTGACCCAAACTTTATCCATTGTGACCACCATGAAATATCTGAGAGTCGCATATAATCTGAGGCTCTACCTAGATGGACCTGATAGGCTATAAGTGATACTAACCTCTGCTGGGAGGATCCGTACCTCCAGATGAAATACCACTAACATTAAACTGCTGACATGGCCTCTTACCGCCACCTTCATATGTTTTATTACATGACCTCTCTGTAGTCCTCGTGTGCTCAACAACCTGGAGGAAGAAAGCCCAAGCTGCTTTAAATGCTTCAATGCCAAGCAAAGAGGTAAAGTCAATCCTCTAATAAATCCACTCACCATCTTATGCTCTATAGGGAATAACATAGGAGTATGTATGGCCCACTCGAGAAACCCTATCTCATACTCTAAAACTGACAAAGAGCCCTGCTGAATATTAGCAAAGCCAACTCTCACCTAAGAATAACTCGACATACCAACCACCACCTCTGCCTGTGGTGTATCATCAAAAAGGCTCGGAATCCCTAACACTGAATCCTGAAGAGCTGAGGTGATCATAAACCCTGTCGAGCCTAGGCTTGCCCCAGACCCTCTAGCTGATGCTGAAGATCCTTAATACAAAGCTCCAACACCTTGGTCTGACTCTGAACTAAAACTATAGCAACACATGTAGAAGTCCTTTCTGCATATATTGATAACCTCGTGCTATCCATCGGAGAAGGAGTGGAGCCAAAAGAAGTGCTTAGGGGTTTATAGAAGTATGGACACATGATATGGAGTCAAGAATTAGGATTTCCTAAGAATGCCCCACAGCCTCTCGAAGATAGGATACAGACGTCTGTACCGATCCGCAAGACTCTAGTAGGCACTTGCTCTTGTACCAACAACACTGGTGAACCTAGGATCTGATACAAAACTGTCACAACCCAATTTCTCATGTCATAATGGAACCTAGCATAACCCACTAGCAGGTAGGCCAACCCATAATCCAAAACAGCTAGTAACAGACTATCAAGACAAAAGAATAAAGCAGGAAAAAATAAATCCAATAAAGAGACTAATATAGAGAAGTAACCTTAAAATCTAGTGAAGTCAACAAGAGCTTCTAACAAAACAAGTGTACAAGGTAAGCATAATACATATATACAGAACTGTCTCCAAAATGCAAAATAAAGATCAGTCCAACAACTGATGGACAGAAGGAACAACTCCGGACATTATGAGCTCACCCCCAATATCTGATCTATGGCAGCTATGCATGATGCACACGTCAGAAGTGAAAACTCATACTATGATCTGAAGGGTGCAGAAGTGTAGTATGAGTACCAAACACAAGGTACTCAGTAGGCGTCGGCCGACTGAGCTCCAAAGATAATACAAGTATAAATAGTATGCAAAACAGGAATATATAACAGGCAACTATCTAAGAAATGAAACATAATGATGCAAATGAAGCAATAAGGATAAACTATCCTATTCTACCAGTAATCAGGGATGAACGCACGATACCATAAGTAGCTAGTCTATATACAATAGTAGAATGAAGAAAAGGATATAGAATATACAATAGTAGTAGGAAAGAAGGAATGCTATACAAATAGTAGTTAGAGAAGAGTGGATATACAACCGCACTATATAGATAACCAAATACAAAGGTACTACTCTGAGGGAGCAAGTCTAACATCATAAGGATCATAAACAATAAATGAGCTAACTCTAGCATAATTAGGGTCTCTAACTAAATATGAATAATTAAAAAGTAATCTAACAATGATAAATCTTACATTAATAATAAGAAAAGGGATCAGAAATATACCGACAACCTCAGGTACTAATCCATAACTAGCCTGCCACGAACTATACAATAATAACAAAACAATAATGTAATCAGCTAGCCTAGATAAATAATAACCTAACCAGACCCCCATAAACCCAGAAGGCACAAATAATACTCAGCAAACAACAACCATAACCTGTACCTATCTATACCTAGACACCCCCCCTCCCCATAAAATCAATAGATACAATCTCCAAATAATTATACTGGTGATAGGTAATGCATATAAATGAAAGTCATGAAAAGAACTAGAATATGCAAGATAAACCAAGTACCATATCCAACACAAGTGTATACACCTCCTCCAGCTTAGTAGCTCACAAAGGCAGGACCTACGACGACCATCCATCTTCGGTACTATGGCTCATCGGACTAAGGGGCCCATAGAAGACTCGAGATATCCATATACACTGCTTGGTCCCAAACTAGGACTTTCATAATCTATATCCATAAAATTAGCAATAAAAAGAACAAGATTCGAACCAGAGTCGATGGGTAATAACAAAAGGCCAGATAATCCTTAACTATATGATAACAATAGTCGAATTCAAAATGGAACCAATGGATAATAACAAGAAGCCAGATGATCAATTTTCAACCACTGGAATTCCCAAACAAGAACCATAAACAAATACCGAACTCGAATCAAAACTTATAAGCATGACATAACTAGCAGCAATCCAACGGTCCTAAGCCCATCACCAATCCATTTATTTGAAAAATTTAGTCTCAGGTGATCAAGTCCTCTAAGGCCAGATAGATTCTAATTACTAGATCAAAGAGGTATGCTCAAGGGTTAGTTACTACCCTCCCCAAGAGTAAAAAAGCTAAATGAGCTAGATTAAGTCTAAGTCAATCCAGACGTAAGGTTAGAGCCTAAGGAAGAAGCGTAAGCCCATCTAAGCCTAAAGGAGAGTCATTCAAAGCAATCGATCTAAAAAGGGTAAGGAGGTCGGCTACCAGGCCCTGATAGCCCAACCTAAGGCAAGCACCTACCCGAACCTAGGCAAAAGTTTCTCAATTCCATCCCAAGGCACTAAAAGAGCTTAGACTAGTCCTAAAGGCGGACCATATACTAACCTAAGGGAAAACGGACACAAATTCTGCCAAAATGGGGTATTAACCGGCTAAAATAAGTGTGAGAATGTGGATAATGTATGTATGCCATCACCAATGTCCAAACAAAGCAAACATAAGCGTATATTAATGTGTCATGTTCACATGGCACTTTTGATGCTTTAAACAAAGAAAATATGTAATAACTTGGGCATTTTTGGTAGGTATGATGTGTTTTCTATTCTATATCATAGGAGAATAGGTTTTTGGAGGCAAAATGATCAATACAGAAGAATCATGCTTGAAAATGGAGTATCTGAAGATGAAAGAACCAGGACCTGCACCTGAGAGTAACCCACGACGGACTCACGTGACGTGAGTGTGTGTCATGAGTCAACTTCTGAATATGCCTAATGTTGCCTGATTTCCATGAAACTGACCTACGTGGCGTGACTTGGTTCCATGACACCAAGTCACGATACCGTGGAAAGTTGTCGACACTATTTTTCTATTTTATTTAGGATAGGATTCATCTTGTATCTATAAATACCCCTGTATTTTCCTATGTTTAGGAGTTAGCCAGTACATTGTTTTGAGAGATATTTTCCATTATTTTATGTTGGAGAACATAGTATTGATTTTGTAATCTTGGAACATCGATTCTAGGGTTGTTTATTGATATTGAGATTTCAGAGTTTTATTTATTATTATGAGTTTACAACTATGATTTCATCTTCGAATTCTTCTTGTGTTCTTGCAATTATGAGTAGCTAAACCCATCAACTAGGGTTGTGTGAACCATGAGGAATTAACAAAATGGGTTAAGTGCAAAGCAATTCTGAACCGTTGTGGATGCATGTATTGTTATTACCTTCATTATAATTGATCTTCTAACAGTTGCAATGTTAGAAACTCGCATGTATTCTAGACTTGCTTGAGAGAGAGGTAAAGATTGGGAAAAGGGAATAACAATAGAGATTTGAAGTTATCAACCTTCATCTAATAACTTGAGCCATAACAGGGAAAGTTATCTGAGATCCAGGACAATGGTTAGTAGTGTGACACTCGGAGACTGAGAAGAGAAGATGAAATTCATCTAACCAAGGTCGAGAGACGTTTAGATGAACCTAACTTGTTAGATTTTACATGCAACGCAGTGGGACAGTCTTGCCAAGCACAAGTAACCGATGGAGTTAAGAAATCATTGGGGATCACAGTCCTAGTGTATTTCTCATATTGTTTACAAATCCAAAAATTAGCAATCGTTACTGTTACCACTCATTCACAACCCCCCCCCCCCCCCAAGTTTTACGTATTTGCTAATTACTCAGACTAGTATGCTACATAATTTTTTCCTCTTCCCTGTGGGATCGGTCCCAACCTAGTTGGGTTCTATATTTGATACATCGACCGCATTGTACTTTTCTAAAGGTATATTTTTGGCAACACCAAATTTTGGCGCCGTTGCTGGGGAAGTACGGTTACGGAGTTGAGTATTTTACTTGTTGAAGTTGATTGGTTTTATTTTATTATACTTTTAAGGGCACACACCGGTGTATGCCCAACACTAGGAGTCAAGGCAATCCCCTGAATCCACTGGATCCTGAAATAGAAAGAACTCTGAGAGCTAATCAAAGAATGGTGAATACCGACAGAATTCAGGAACCCGCAGCTGCTGGAGACATTCATAACCAACCAATTCAGCCAGTTGGTCATGAAACATCAGACCAAACTACTGCTTGATTGACACGGGAAGATCAAGCTAGGCAAGCTGCTCTTAGGCAAGCAGATAGAGATAATCGAGTTATACAAGAAGCAGCACAACATCTGGCTGATGCTTAAGAAAGGCAAAGGAGACTGAAGGAACACCAACCACCTCAAAGGCTGCATGTGCCAGTTTATGATGATCCTGAGGAAGAAGATGTGGCTTATTTTGAGCCGATAGAGACTGGTGCCATTATTCCACCAGAATTACCTCAGGGCACTAAGTTTGACATTACAAGTGCCATGATCCACCTGCTTAACTTGAAAGGTGTATTCGCCGATCTTTTTTTTGATGATCCTAATATGCATGTGATGAACTTTGTAGGGGTCTACACTTATTATAATTTGCCCGGAGTGGACCAAGAGGCTATTCGATTGAGATTGTTTTCGTTCTCTTTAACAGGAGAAGCTACTTTTTGGTTGGCTGAGTTACCTTGAGGTTCCATCACTACTTGGAAAGAATAGAGAAATCAATTTCTGGAGAGATTTTTCCCACCTTTTAAGATGCTACAGTTGAAGGATAAGATTTATAATTTTAGACAACCACATTCTGAAGCACTTCACGAGACATGGCTAAGGTTCAAGAAGAAGCTGCAGAATGTGCCAAATCATAGGATGAGTGGTAGGAGTTTACTTGAAATTTTCTGCAGGGCTTTGAATGCAAATACTAAGGCTGTAGCAGATACTATCACTAGCAGAGCATTTATAAGTCTGAGGTGGGAACAAGCTTCAAAAATTTTAGATCGTATCACTAATACCAACCGAGGATGGCATACTCGGGAGACAGATACACCTACTGGGACATACACTATTGCAGCACCAGCAGCACAATGGGCGTTGGATGAATCTGTAGCTCAAGAGGTTGCATAGCTAAGGACAGAAATTAGTTTGTTAGCCAAACAGATTGCGGCTAGAGATGTTGAGAAGGTGCATGTTGTAGGCCCACAAGGCAAAAGATCTAAGCATGATGATTATGAATCTGACGAGGAAGCTAAGTACTTGGATCGAGAAGTGGCGGGTTTTCAAGCCAAGGGCCAAGGGTCTAATCAAGACTCTTGGAACTCGAGGCAAAGGAATCAAGGTCGAAACTATTATGGAGACAATTACAACAGGTCAGGATATAGAGACAGAGAATGAGATCGTGATGGAGGTTAGCGATGAAAAGATGATTACAAAAAGAAGAGCGGTGCTTATGTTCCACCAGGGAACCGTGATGCTGACTATGGAAATTCACGAATGGATACCCTTCTTAACAAATTGGTTAAAGGATCAGAAAACCAAGAAAATTACTTGAAAGAAATTAGGGCGGACATTTTGGGAATAAATCAGAAAGTTGAATCTCACTCAACTACCATAAAACAGTTGGAACAACAGTTTGGGCAGATATATGTGACATTGAACCAACGTCAACCAGGCACTCTTCCAAGTAACACCATTTAAAATCCTAAAAATGATGGTCATTGTTTAGTCATTACTACAAGAAGCAAAAAGAGCACGACGAACCCACCTATTCTAGCGAATGATGATAAGAAAGATGAGCCAGTGGTGGTCGATAAAGAGGTTGAGATGGAGCCAGAAAATTTAGCAGTGGACAACAGTATTAATAAGGAAGTTGCATCTGAGAAAAGAAAGGAGAAGAAAGTTCCACAATTGTTGAAAACTATCCCACGACCTCCTCTTCTCTTTCCTCAAAGGTTGAAAAAGAAGGCTGAGGAAGGAAAATATCAAAATTTTATTATAATGTTGAAAGAGTTATCGGTAAATATCCCTCTTGTTTAGGCTATGGAGAAGATGCCCTGTTACGCGAAGTTTATGAAAGATTTAGTGACAAAGAAGAGAACTGGCAGTTTTGAACCAGCAAATAACTTGCATAATTATAGTGCAGTTGCTTCGCGTTCCCTCGTAGAAAAGAAAGAGGATCCAAGAACTTTCATAATTCCTTGTACTATCGGGTCTTACAACTTTGCAAAGGCACTGTGTGATTTGGGAGCTAGCATTAACT
The DNA here is from genome assembly GCA_031232105.1 of Capsicum rhomboideum. NCBI lineage: Eukaryota > Viridiplantae > Streptophyta > Magnoliopsida > Solanales > Solanaceae > Capsicum > Capsicum rhomboideum. Next base: position 34,301,131 of record CP124711.1, on the reverse strand, counting down.
TAATGCTGCTAGCCGCTTTTAAGCAGTTGGGGTAGGGAGCACCAAAACTGACTTTGATGAGGCTTGTTATGGAAGATAGAACTGTGAAAAAGCCGATGGGTATTTTGTATAATGTTTTGGTGAAAGTTGTATCTTTCATCTTTCCAGCTGACTTTGTGATTCTAGATTGTGAAGTTGATTTCGAGGTTTCTATCATCCTGGGGAGACTATTCCTTGCGACTGGCCGTGCTTTGGTTGACATAGAAACTGGGCAGATGAAATTCAGGTTAAACGATGAACATGTTACTTTCAATGTTTGTCGTTCCATGAAGCAACCAAAAGATATGCGGGTAATTTCTGTAATTGACACACTTGATAAGAGTGACATAGTCGTTCCAATTGAAGAAAGGTTAGGGGTAGAAGCTCTTACAACTGTGGTTATGAATTTTAACAATGATAGTGTTGAGGATTATGATGAGATGGTAGGAGCGCTTGCTGGTAGGGGATCCTACACTTATGCTCCGAAGAAACTTGATTTTGATTTGAAGAATAGGGTGACCCCACGGCTCGCCCTTTTGTTGAGGAGCCTCCAGTCTTAGAGCTTAAGGCTCTTCCTTCTCACCTTCACTATGTATTTTTGGGAACCAATAACACCATACCCGTAATCATTTCTGCTGAGTTAGTAGGATGGCAGGTAGAAGCTCTAGTTTTGGTGTTGAAGAAATTTAAAAGGGACATTGGTTGGTCCATTGCTAATATTATAGGGATTCCACCCGACATTTGCACTCATAAAATCCAGCTTGTTTCTAAGTGTATATCAAGCATTGAGCACCAACGTCGTCTGAACCCACATATGCAGTAAGTTGTGAAGAAATAAATCATTAAGTGGTTAGATGCAGGCGTAGTTTATCCTATTACTGATAGCAAGTGGGTAAGCCCAGTTCAGTGTATTCCAAAGAAAGGAGGAATCACTATAGTTCCAAATGATAAAAATGAATTGATCCCAATGAGGCTAGTAATCGGATGGAGAGTTTGCATAGATTATCGAAAGCTGAATTCTTGGACCAAGAAGGACCATTTTCCTATGCTCTTCATGGATCAGATGTTATACCGCCTTGCTGGTAGAGGATGGTATTGTTTCCTCGATGGTTATTCGAGTTATAATCAGATTTTCATTGCTCCTGAAGACCAAGAGAAGACCACTTTCACTTGTCCATATGGGACATTTGCGTCAAGAGGATGCCTTTCGGATTATGTAATGCACCAGTAACTTTTCAACGCTGCATGATGTCCATTTTTTCTGACATGGTGGAAGACACTATTGAGGTATTTATGGATGATATTTCAGTTGTAAGAGACTCTTTTGATGACTTTCTGGCTCACCTTGCTAAGGCATTGCAAAGATACGAGGAGTGCAACTTGGTGCTAAATTGGGAGAAATGTCACTTTATGGTTAAAGAAGGTATTGTATTGGGTCATTGAATCTCAAAGAAGGGTATCGAAGTAGACAAAGCAAAGATTGAGGTGATTGAAAAATTACCTCCACCAACTTCTGTGAAAGGGATTCAAAGTTTCTTAGGTCATGCCAGCTTTTATAGAAGATTCATCAAGGATTTCTTTAAGATTGCACATCCGTTATGCAAACTTTCAGAGAAAGAGGTGAAGTTCATGTTCGATGAAGAATACCTAAAAGCATCCGAATGTCTAAAAAAGAAGTTGATTTTAGCTCCTATCATTGTCACACCAGATTGGACGATGCCATTAAAAATTAGGTGTGATGCTAGTGGAGTAGATTTGGGTGCAATCCTTGGTCAAAGATATGAAAAGATTCTACATCCTATTTACTACACTAGCAAGGCACTAAATCCAGCCCAGAAGAATTACACTGTGACTGAGCAAGAGCTGTTGGCTGTGGTTTTTGCTTTTGAAAAATTTTGATCTTATTTGATTGGCACGAAGGTGATTGTACATATAGACCATGCAGCACTTTGGTATCTTATGTCAAAGAAGGATGTTACGCCAAGATTGATTCGGTGGGTGCTTCTACTGCAAGAGTTTAATTTTGAAGTCACTGATCGAAAGGGAATCGAGAATCAGGTCGCTGACCATCTATCACGCCTTGAGGAAGAGGATATGCTTAAATTAAGGGATGATCTTGATATTGATCATACTTTTTCAGATGAGTAAGTGTTGGCAGCATCACAAGACTTAATCCCTTGGTTTACAGATTTTGCCAACTGTTTTGTAAGTGACCTAGTCCCGGAAGAAATGTCATATCAGTAGAGAAAGAGATTTATACATGAGGTGAGAAAGTTCTTCTGGGATGAACCTTATTTGTTTAGGGTGTGTGCAGATGGTATAATTCGAAGATGTATTCCGGAGGTCAAAATGATGAGTATTTTAGAGGCATGTTATTCATCTCCAGTTGGGGGTCATCATGGAGGGGCTAGGACTACTCATAAGGTTTTGCAATGCGGTTATTATTGGCCCACCATCTATAAAGACGCCCATGACTATGCTCTATCTTGTGACCAATGCCAAAGACAAGGAAATATCTCACGCAGACACGAACTTTCTATGACACCTATCCTGGAGCTCAATTTGTTTGATATATGGGGAGTTGATTTTATGAGCCCATTTGTGAGCTCACATGGGATGAAATACATTTTTATAGCTATCGACTATGTTTCTAAGTGGGTGGTGGCGATTGCGCTTCCCAATAATGAAGGAAGAAGTGTCACGGCATTCTTGAAAAAGAACATATTTTCATGATTTGGTACACCCCGAGTAATCATTAGTGATGGAGGATCCCACTTATGCAATCGGTTGTTCAAGACCTTACTTGAAAAATATGGTGTCAAACATAAGGTTACAACACCCTACCATCCTCAGACGAGCGGGCAAGTTGAAGTGTCAAATCGTAAGATTAAGTCTATTTTGGCAAAGACGGTGAATGCCAATAGAACTGATTGGCCGAGAAAATTGGATGACGCTTTATGGACTTATCAAACTGCATTGCGTCTCCATATCAGCTGGGTTTTGGTAAATCGTGCCACTTGCCGGTCAAACTTGAACATAAAGCATTATGGGTATTGAAGAGGTTAAATCTGAAATGGAGTGATGCGACTAAATTGAGGCTAGATCAGATGAATGAGATGGATGAATTTCGTCTACGGGCTTATGAAAGTTCAGTACTTTATAAAGAAAAGATGAAACTGTATCATGACCGAAAAATTGAACGACGAGAATTTCACCCGGGAGATTTGGTGCTGCTCTATAACTCTAGGCTTTGCCTTTTTCCTGGTAAGCTGTGGACCAAATGGTTTGGACCATTCACTATTGCTAGAGTGTTCTTGCATGGGGCAATTGAGTTAAAAGGTGATAATGATGTCCTTTTTAAGGTAAATGGTCACCATGTGAAGCTTTATTTGGGAACTGCGGAAGAAGTAAAGAGGAGTGAAGAGCTTAGTCTTGATAAAGTCCGAGTAGTCAAGCCATCCAGGTCATGCCGCGACGTTAAATCAGGTGCTTCATGGAAGGCAACCCATGGGCTGATTGGTGAAGTCTGAATAGCCAACCTAGCCATGTCGTGTCGCGATGTTAAAGCAGGCGTTGTTTGGGAGGCAACCCAAGGTCAGAATTAGTTGTGATCTAATCATTGGAGGATATGTTAGCAGGAACTTACAATATTGAAACTGAATACGTTCAGTATAACACACGACACTATTTCATGCCATGTAAGTTCATCCACGTAACGTGGGTTGGTACCGTAGAAGTCAGAGGAAATTACATGCTTGCTGAACTCGACCTACGCCAGTAACCCACGTGACGTAGGTCAACCCACGTCACGTGGGTGGTGCCATGAAAATCAGAGGCCATTTGCAACCAGCAGGACCCTACCTATGACAGGGGACCCACGTGACATAGGTCGACCCACGTCACGTGGGTGGTGCCGTGAGAATCAGGAACCCTCTAATTACCCGATATTTGACCCGACCCGACCCTAAATTTATATATATATCGGTATACTCCTCAAATCTGACCCAATTTCAAATCCAAACTAAACCTTTTCAAAACCAAATCCTAACATAAACCCTATTTTCAAAATTTCAACAAATTCCTATAGACCAAATCTAAAATTCTTTAAATTCCCGAATACCGACTTCCAAATTCATCAAATCCCAACTACCTAAACCCCACAATCCCCAAAATCCGACCCATCCAACCCTAAAACAAACCCACCCAACCCAAAATCCAATCAAACACCCGACACAGTGTCGCCTAAGTCAAACCCCAAATGTGGAGATATGGGTTCTTCATCAAGAATCCGCACTAAAAATCCCAAATTTATGACTAGGTTGTGTGATGAACCTTCAGGGTCTAATAAAAGTGGGTCTGAAGAGGTCTATGAGCTTTCTACGCTGATTCTACACTGGTACCTCATTCCACGAGGCTACAAACTAGGGCACAAGCTGTTTTCCAGGCTGCACTTCAGCCTATTCCATAACCTTCCAAGCCGGCTGCTCCTGATCAGGCTTCTGATTCTGCCCCCCAGTCTAAAGAGGGGGAGGATGCCTCGGTAATTGGTAATGAACATGAGGTTGTTGTATCTGAGTCTGAGGAAAATGCTGCAGGTCTGGATGATTCCACGGTTGAGGCGATAACATCTATTTCTGGCACTGAGGGGCAAGATTCCATGACTCCCTCCCAGAGAAGGGAAAACAAGCGTTATTGTGTTCAAGGGATGAGGGACTTTTATGACAGGGATGCTGAACTTACTGAGCGGGGCATATGTAGGCGTAGTATTACTGAGGAGCCTCGATATTGGCTAGAGGAGTTAAAGTCACTACCAGACATTAAGGCAGTGTTTGATCATTATAGATTTGGGTGGATGACAGAGCCTCCTGGTCACTATAGCCCAGAGTTGGTCTGCGAGTTCTATGCTTCATATGTTGCGTCTGTTGAGTTGATCACACCTGTTGACCAGCGGCTTAGGGACCAACCACCATTGACTCACACTTTGGTTCGGGAGACCAGAGTAGATATCTCTGACATGACCATACACAGATTCTTGTTTGATGCTGAACTTCCATTTCCAGCCACGACTGCTGAGTTTGATCACCATATAGAGACTGTGCGAAACAAGACTAAAATGAGGGACACTGATCAGCGATTGGAGTTACTAAGGTGGATTGCAGGATATATAGCAGAGGATGGTGTAGACGCTAGTTGGGTAACTGGGAAGCTGGACATCAAAAAGTCCACGCTCAACTTTGTGGGTCGGTTTTTGTGGTTGGTGGTTAGGCACTGTTTGGGGCCTACTAATGCTGATTATTCACTCACATTGGACCGGGCTGTTTTTGTAGCAAGCATCATTGCCGGTTATGACATTAATATCACCCGCTACATCGTTAGGGAGATCCATGAGCGCGCCTTTAGATATTTTACCGGCATCCCTTTCCCTTGTCTGATTCAGGGCCCATGTGATAGTGTTGGTGTGGTTAAGATGCCGGTAGTTGATCATTATATTGAGGTGACCCACATTGCAGATATTAGATTGATGTAGCAGCGGGGAGCTCACCCAGTTCTTCCCCGGAGGTCTCAACCTTCAGTGTCATCAGGTGCAGCCCTTTTTGAAGAGCCTGGAGAGAGAGAAGAGCCAGCTAGTACACCTATGGCCATTCCAGCACCGGTGAGTGTGTCGAAGACTGTCCGTGTACCTGCTGAGGGCACAGGCCCGATTGACGATGAGGTACCAGGCACTACTGTACCACCGCCCCCCTCTAGTATGGTTTCAGTTTTGAGGGACTTCTTGCAGCAGTTAGTTGATAGGCAGACACAGATGTTTAAGAGGCAGGCTCACACAGAGGGCCAAATGACTAAGTTGGTATCTCAGCTTAAGCCATGGGTTCGGGCAACAGTAGAGGCTGTGGAGGCTAGAGTCGAGGACCGAATGAGTGCGGATATGGATAGATTTATGAGAGAGTTGCATGGGAGGATTGATAGCTTTGAGACACGGATGTCAACCCGGATGAGTTCAGTACAGATTCCTGATATGACAGGCTTGACACAGGAGGTGGCTGCATTGAGAGAGGAGGTTAGAGCTTTGGCACCAAGCAGCACTCTTGTCATTCTACCTATGCCCGTTTTGGCCTCGATGAGGCCGACTTTTGAGGTGGATTTGTTTGCTGACGAGGAGCCTCCTGTTGATAGAGTAAAGCGACCACGTAGTCTGGAGGATCAGGTTGATTGTGGGGATAATGAGTTCAAGGGTAATTTTAGAGAGCAGTTAAGGTCTCTAAAGTAGAGTACCATTCCCGTCAGATTGCTTAAGAGGAGAGGGCATGAGGTGCATCGTCTAGTTAGGTACCCCCTTTACAGGATGCACCTAGTAGAGAGCCTAGAGAGCATGCTGATGATCCCGATATGGGTGGGCCCACATCTGGGGCCTAGGGCACCGCAGGTATGTATTCACTCCCTTATACTTATCCTATTTATAGTTGTGCACTAGGATCAGTGCACCATTTTTAGTTGGGGGAGGGGGTATACCACCACTTGGGGGTTTTTGTTACCGTGTTTTCTTTTCCCCCAAGTGTGCTATCATAGTAGAACTGGCATGTTTAGGTCATTATTTATAGTAGTTATGTGTTTTTATGATTAATTAGGAGAAAAATAGGGGAACCTTAGTGCAGTCCAATTTTGAACATATTTTGAATGATAAAGATGCTTTTTGATTGTGTAAAGGACACCCCTCCTGAGAATTTTGTTTTGAAATGTGTGTGTAGTATGTTAGTTTATGACAGTTGTTGGACCTTGTTATGGCATTAGTATTATAGGCAATATGACTGTAACTAGCAATGCATGAACTGGATAGGTAGTAGTTGGCAGTGTAACCCTGTGCTATATATGTGTGAGGTCATTACCTAGTTCACTTTGTGTGTGCGATCCAGAACTTTCTCGGTTAGTGTTGCCTAGGTTATAGGATAGTGGCTAGGAAAGGATCATAGGCCATTTTTGAATAAGTCCACTTTTAGCCTAAATGCCCGACCAAATGAAATGAATATCCCTTGATCCCGACTTTGAGCCTTAAGTGACTTATTTCTTTCATTAGCCTATTCACCTTCCCATTTTGACTTACAATGAACCTGTCTTGGCCCTGGTCCCTCCTTGGACATTGTGTACCTCAACTCAGGCAAATCGCCTAAGTTGAGGGTGGCTATCATAGGGGTGCGTAGTTTGACTTGGGTATGAAGAACAGGTTAGTAAAAGAAAAAGAGAACAGATTTGGGTGTGAAAAAAAAAATGTTTTAAAAGTATGAAGAAAATCACACCCAAAATCTGAAAATAAATGAAGAAGATTAAGGGAGAATGAAATGAGAATGATTGGAAAGTGGAGCCAAAAATAGTGTAGTGTCAAGGAGGGTTGAGTCACCATATCCATATGTACCATACCCGTCCCCAAGCCTACGTTACAAGCCGATGAAAGTCCTATAGTGATCCTAGTCCAACTGTCTGAAAAACTAAAGGCATAGAAAATAAGGGCAAGCCTATGACATTTCACGCACATTGTTTGAACTTCTTTGTGAGAGAGAGTGTTTTGACCCAGTCCTTACTTTGACATCCTTTGATGTACTGTGAGTGTAGGGGACTTCTCTGTTATGAGAGTACATGGGTTGCACTGGTAGCTGCTATGTGTTCGGATAATGTCATTTGCATATATGCTTAGTTGTCTGTTCATAATCTGATGTCATCATTTGATCCCGTCTATGTCATGATAATATGTTGCATGTTTACACACTGAGGTTTTGATTTACAAGTAGAAGGGGTCAGAAAAGTTTTGAGGTCAAAAGCAATGAGTCGACTACCGTAGGTCCCTTAGGTTTCTCTTAGTTAAGCATCATCGTGTTTATTTTGATTTGTTCACCTAAGGACATGCAAACATTCTAAGTTGAGGGTGTTGATGTGTCATGTTCACATGGCACTTTTGATGCGTAAAACAAAGAAAATATGCAATAACTTAGGTATGTTTAGTAGGTATGATGTGTTTTCTGTTCTATATCGTAGGAGAATAGGTTTTTGGAGGCAAAATGATCAATACGGAAGAATCATGCTTGAAAACGGAGTATCTGAAGATGAAAAAACTAGGACCTGCACCTGAGAGTGACCCACGACAAGACTCACATTCCGTGCATCCACTCACGTGACGTGAGTGTATGTCGTGAGTCAACTTCTGAAGATGTCTAATATTGCCTGATTTCCACGAAACTGGCCTACGTGGCGTGACTTGGTTTCATGACACCAAGTCACGATACCGTGGAAAGTTGTCGACTCTGTTTTTCTATTTTGTTTAGGATAGGGTTCATGTTGTATCTATAAATACCCCTATATTGTCCTATGTTTAGGAGTTAGCCAGTACATTGTTTTGAGAGATATTTTCCATTATTTTGAGTTGGATAACATAATATTGATTTTGTAAGCTTGGAACATCGATTCTAGGGTTGTTTATTGATATTGAGATTTCAGAGTTTTCTTTATTATTGTGAGATTACAACTATGTTTGCATCTTCGAATTCTTCTTGTGTTCTTGCAATTATGAGTAGCTAAACCCATCAACTAGGGTTGTGTGAACCATAAGGAATTAACGAAATGGGTTAAGTGCAAAGTAATTCTGAACTGTTATGGATGCATGTATTGTTATTACCTTCATTATAATTGATTTTCTAACGGTTGCAAACGTTAGAAACGTATTCTAGACTTGCTCGAGAGAGAGAGGTAAAGATTGGGAAAAAGGAATAACAATAGAGATTTGAAGCTATCAACCTTCATCTAATAACTTGAGCCGTAACAGGGAAAGTTGTCTGAGATTCAGGACAAGGGTTAGTAGAACGACACTCAGAGACCAAGAGGAGAAGAGTGAAATTTGTCTAACCAAGGTCGAGAGACGTTTAGATGAACCTAACTTGTTAGATTTTGCATGTAATGCAGCGGGATAGTCTTGCCAAGCACAAGTAACCGATGGAGTTAAGGAATCATTGGGGATCACAGTCCTAGTGTATTTCTCATATTGTTTACAAATCCGAAAATCAGCAATCGTTATGTTACCACTCATTCACAAAAAAAACCCCAGTTTTATGTATTTGCCAATTACTCAGACTAGCATGCTACATAATTTTGTCCCCTTCCCTGTAGGATTGACCCCAACCTAGTTGGGTTCTATATTTGATACAGCGACCACATTGTACTTTTCTAAAGGTATATTTTGGGCGACATCACCTATGCATCTATAAACTAAGCCATAACTCATGTAAAACATAGAGAACTAACCTGGTTTCCATGGTCTCGTAACCAAGGCCTCGGGCCCAATAATATAATATACAGAACAATAAGAGTATATAAGTATATGTGGAAAGCCAGAAGTGGAATCAACAAAAGGCATCATTCTACCAGGTGAATTTAACCGAGGAATATTATCAAAATTGATAAATACTACCCCAACTCATACATTTAGGATAACCAATGTCAATCTAAGGTCGTGCACATAAATAATCAGGCTTAACAGTATGCCAAAGATATGGCGGGTATTCTAGGGTAAGGCTCAATTTACGATTATATACTAAATCCCCTAAATAGTCAAATACTAATACAACTAGCCCTAACCTTATCCTATAACTCCTATCTAGCATGCAATCTATACAATACACCATCTCACAGAGAAGAGTAGACCGTAGCCTACCTCATAGCTAAACATCAGTCTCGAACCGTCCATGAACTGCTCATCTTCACTCCATGATCTTTGCATGATGTCGTGCAATAAAAATCATATTCTACACATTAATACGAGTAAAGCAAGACCCATAATACAATATAAAAGTTTGGGCCAAAAGTCAAGTAAAAAAATAGGCCTGTGGGGCTTGCAAATGGGATTCCAAAATTGAATCTGTCACGAGATCCCTTGAAGGAAAAAGAATGCATGCACTAAATTTGAGCACAAATGGTGCATAAATCGGGGCTTAAATCATCCCCGAGAGATAATGGAAATAAGAGGGAAAACAAGAATTAAACGGAGGATTTATGCCGAAAACTTAAGAAGGAATTAATGGGAAATGATCACCTTAGCATCCTCTACATATTCCCAACTCTAATTGATCGATTCCAACACTTTCTTGATCTCTTAGGTATCAAAAAAGCGGAAAAGGGTTATGAAAATGAATAAAAATTGCGAGGAATAAAAATATATTGACCCACCAGTGACCGCTAAAGTGGCCACTTAGCCGTTAAAGCAGCTACCACTAAAGCAGCAATTGACCACTAAAGTGGCGGGTAAGGAGGGGCAAGAGGCTTCTACAGCGGCACCCTATTCGCTAAAGCGACCCTCAGCTGGTCGATAATTCTGCTAAAGCGGCTTAACCTCACTAAAGCTCCTCTCCAATCGCTAAAGCGGTTGCACCAAATATCAGCAACCAGCAAAATCTCCAAGTCCTACGGACTCTGACCGGGTGCTCAAGATTCATTCAAAATCTTGTGCGTGAAAACAAACTATTCTACCATACTAAGTTCGACAATCTAGACTCTACGAAACGATCAAAATTTCCAACCGAGGTCATTTTGATAAAAAGTGGGCTCAACACCCATAGTTCCATTTTTCACCAAAACCTACCCAATAGCTCAAATGAGTCTAGAAGCCTCGAGACCAAGACAAGGGTTCCCCCTAGCCTAAAATCCATGTTTCAGAGCTAACGACGTTGTCTGAATTCTCATTCGAGGCCATTTACTAGGAGTTTTGGTACATAACTTATTTCTCAATTTTAAAAGCTTCAAAAGGGGAAAATGGGCTTAAAACCCAAATAAACTGCCCAAAAACAAAATCAACGGTCCCAGCAAGTCATAAATAAGCTGTAGCCACCATACAAAGGATTAAAATGCTGAAAACAAGCAAAAATGAGTCATTATAATATCCACTACTAAAAGAACTTTTGTCCTCGAAAGTCAATGGATGAAAGAGCCCAAAAGCTCGAAAGGGCGAGGTACTGGGCCAGCATACCCTGCAAGGCTCCCCAGATAACCTCCATAACCCAAACAACACTTCTAAGAGATTTTTCTAGAGGTATCCCTTTTTCCTTCACATCCTTACTTCACTTTTCAAATAACCAAAAAACCATCCTCAACAACCATCTGGCCTCCAACTAAACCAAGCACGACTTAGGCATGCAAACCCAAACCACAGCATACTGACACCACACCGATACAAGCACAAATAAGTTGATACTCAACTAGGCTAAAGACAACCCAAGGTATGATCGTTCAGCCAACTACAAACTCCAAATCCAATATTTTCTTGCCTTTCCAAACTTGATGTCTATTCTGAACTACCCAGAAGCTCTCCAGCATCATTCGAGTCCTTTCCATGTAATCACATCATATTAGCCTCGAAAGACTAAAGCTGACCCATAGAAAATCCACATGAACTAGCATATGAACAAAGCCTACGGAGGATCTACCTAAATGCTCAAGTAGTGGTGACCAAAGTCTAATAGAGAGCCGGAACAACTCCGAACATCATAAGTTTACCCCAAATCTCTGATCCATGGCTGCTACGCACGATGCACACGTCAGCAGTGAAAACTCGTACTATGATCTGCAGGGTACATAAGTGTAGTATGAGTACCAAACACAAGGTACTTAGTAGGCGTCAAGCGACAGACAACTAATAAAGAAACGAAACATAATGACACTAATAAAGTAATAAGGATAAACTTTCCTATTCTACCAGTAATCAGGGATGAACGCGCGATACCATAAGTAGCTAGTCTAAATACAATAATATCATGAAAAGAACCAGAACATGTAAGATAAAACAAGTACCATATCCAACACAAGTGTATACACATACTCCAGCTCATTAGCTCACAAAGGTAGGACCTACGGTGACCATCCTTCTCCGATACTGCGGCTCATCAGACGAAAGGGCCCTTAGGGGACTCGAACTATCCATATACATTGACTGGTCCCGAACCAGGACTTTTATAATCCATATCCATAACAGTAGCAATAATAAGAACCCTATTCATTTTACCAGGTGAATTTAACCAAGGATTATTATCGAAATGGATAAGTACTGCCCAACTCCTATACTAAGGATTACCAATGTCAGCTGGAGGTCATGTACATAAACACTCAGGCTTAATTGTAGGCCAAAGCTATGGCGGGTACTCTAGGCTAAGGCTTAATTTATGATTCTATACTAAATCCTCTAAACAAGCTAAATACTAATACAACTAGCCCTAACCCTATCCTATAACCCCCACTTAGCATGAAATCTATACAATACACCATCTCACAGAGAATAGTAGACCGTAGCCTACCTCGTAGCTGAACAACAATCTCGAAACTTTCATGAATTGCTAGTCTTTACTCGATGATCTCTGCACAATGTCGCACTATCAAAATCATAATCTACACGTTAATACGACTAAAATGAGACCCATATTGCAATATAAAATTTTGGGCCAAAAATCGAATCAAAAATAGGCCCTTGGGACTTGTAAACAAGATTCCAAATTTGAATATATCACGAGTTCCCTCGAAAGAAAAAGAATTCATGCTCAAAATTTAAGCACAAATGGAGCATAATCGAGGCTTAAATCAGCCCCGAGAGATAATTGAACTAAGAGGAAAAACAAGAATTAAACGGAGGATTTATGCCAAAAACTTACGAAGGAATTAATGAGGAATGATCACCTCAACGTCCTCTACATATTCCCAACTTTATTTGATTGATTCCCACACTCCCTTGATCTCCTGGATCTCAAAAATGGAGGAAAAAGATTAAGAAAATAAAGAAAAACTGTGAGGAATGAAATTATATTGACCCAGCAGTGACCGCTAAAGCGGTTACCACTAAAGCGATTGGTAAGGAGGGGTGAAGGGTTGCCAAAGCGGCACCCTAGTTGCTAAAATAGACATGGTCTGCTAAAGCGACCCTCAGTTGGTCCACAATACAACTAAAGCAGCTCATGGTTCCTAAAGAGACCACCACTAATGCGGCTCTCTGACCGCTAAAGCAGTTGCACCAAACATCAGCAACCAGCAAAATCTCCAAGTCCTACAGACTCTGATCAAGTGCTCGGGATTCGTTTAGAACCCTGTACATGCAAACATACTATGCTACCATATTAAATTCGACATTCTGTACTCAACAAAATGGTCAAAATTTCCAACCGAGGTCGTTTTGATAAAAAGTAAGCCCCACACCATAGTTCCATTTTTCACCAAATCTACCCAATAGTCTAAAATGAGTCTGAAAGCCTCGAGACCCAGCCCAAGGGACTCCCCAGCCTAAAATCCACGTGTCAGAGCTAACAGCACTATCCAAATTCTCATTCGAGGCTATTTACTAGGAGTTTTGGTCCAAGACCTATTTCTTAACTTTAAAAGCTCCAAAATAGGAAAATGGTCTTAAAACCCAAACGAACTTCCCGAAAAACAAACCAATGGTCCGAAAAAGTCATAAATGACCTATAGCCACCATGGGAAGGCTCAAAATGCTGAAAACAAGCAGAAAGGGAGAAAATGGCCTAGAGGGTCATTACATAATAAAACTGCAAAATCAAAACTCTCGATTTTAGTTTTGAATTTGAATATGCCAACTTCAAATACTTTCCCTAACCCAGACCATCACCTTTGCCTCTTCCTGTCAACCATTTACAACTTCCTCACTTAATTCCCCATCAAAATCATAAATTTTTTACACTTTTGAACCAGTGAGAACTCCCCAACAAAATCTATTATGCCCTATGCCCAAAAAGGGATTCTTTTTCACTGTATCATTATCATAAATTGGTTTCTTCATTTTTTTTGTTGTAATTATGAATTTGCTTTAGTATTTCCATATGTGTTGTATTTATATTTTATTTGGATTAAATTTTGCTTATTCAAGATGTAAAAAATTTTAGATAAACCTGGGCATTGTGATATCTTCGGTCTTATGCGAGAAGAAGATATCAACTTTCTCTATATCTGAAATTGATAATTAAATACAATCAAGCTTTTTTGTGAATCTGCATTTAAGAAATTTCATAGTAACTGGAAGAAGGGTCACAAATGCACAAACGAGAGAAAGAGTGAAGTAACTGGAGATGTATGAGGATTCCTTTACTATTGATGACTTTTACCCTGCCCTAGAAAATATGGTTTTGACTCCCAAAATGGTAACAAGGTTAGATTTTCACAGGCAGTTAAGTCTGTAATTTCTGTGGCATATAAAGTTTTTTATTTTACTAAGAATATTTTTCACGACCCACGTGGTCATGATTGGCACCCACCCTAACACTATAGTGGGAGAACCATATACACCAACCCGTACCAACTAAGTCTGACACTTCACAAGTTACTTTCATCAATTTCTTATAATGAAGTCACGAAACGCAAATAATGATTTACCGAAATAAAATCCAAAACTTTATCAAATATCATCACTAAATAATAGAGTGCATGAAGTCATCGTACAAGAACATCTAACAATGTCCATAGACTAAAGTCTAACATATCATCCAAAATACAAAAATAAGGAGAATGTCTTAGTTCTGAAATAAAGGACATGAACGAAAATAATAAGACCCAATGACTGCCCGATCATGGTGCTCACCTTTAAATCGAAGTCTGCAAATGTTGGGCTGCACCATTCTGCACGAGCACCAAATTTTCAAGGACGACCACCTCATCTTCCTCATCTAATGCATCCTTATTCTAAGCTAACTCTGAAGCAACCTATTGTGGGAAAGAAGATGGTGTCCTCAGTCTAGCCGATCCTCCAGCTGCTCGGGATCCACCCCTAACAGGTATTGCCCCTCTTCCTCCTCTCCTTGTCCTGCCCCTCACTCGAGAAATAACTTGTTGGGGCTTACCACACACACAAGTGTACGTGCTCAACCAAGTAGTAAAGTGACTCTTGCGAGCCTAATATCGATCCCACAGGGACTTGGTGTTTAGCAGACGATCCAACTTAAGTATTAATATTGAATTTAAACAAGCGTAATTGGTAACCAAAAAGAGTTTGAGTTTTGTTTTTATAAACTAAATAATAGAAATAAAAACGATATGAAATTTGGATTGTAAACAATATATGAAGAGTTTTAGGGTTGAGGCATTTACTCCACATTCATGCATAACTATGGTTTCTAGACGGTGTTGGTGTTTATCGTGATTATTGATCTGCGGGGTTGATATTACAACTTGGGAATGATCATCTTCTAAGTCATCTACCCAAATTAATCTCACAATTACATCGTCGAGTGGGGATGTGAGTCTTTAATTCGGATTCAATAAATATTTTCCTATTTCATTAACCAAGTGGGGCGTTTAGGTATATCTCTATCCTAATCACAAATCATCCTTTAACAATTAGTATCTAACAATCAAAGATATGATCCACACTCCCTACATTCTTCATTCCATCTCTCCACTCCTATTGTCAATTTGTTTTAATACTTAGATTTATCCTAAAGTTCATGACTCTTTAGAATAGTAGAACAAGAACGCAAGAATAATCACATAACATGATAAACATATAAACCAACTATAAAACCTTAATTACGCAATCATGTTGTATCCTTAAACCTAGAAATAGGGTGTTTAGCCACTCATAGTCATACAAAGAATCATTATTAATGAATTCATAAGAAAACTAGAAGTAAAAGAAGCAACCTTCGCTGCCTACTCCTCCTCTCCAAATTGTGTGTATTCTAAATATGATTGTAAATATGGCTAAGTACTTCTTATATAGTTATTTAGGTCGTACATAGGCTTCCCCACACGAAACATATGCATTTACCAACTTGCCCTCAACTTAAACTAAGTTATAAACAACTTTTAAGACCTTTTTTTTTTTTTTAGGGGGGGGGGGTTGCGTAACACCCCTAATCGCATGGCCTAGGGTGTGTGACGTAGGGCCAACACATAGGAAAACCAGTAGAACCTCTTCATATGGGGTATGGCACAATTACCCCTCGCATGCTATGGGGGGTGCAGTGCAAGGCTGCCCGAGGTTTTGGCCAACTCTTGTTCTATTATTCTCGTCCTCTCGTTCCTTGTTTCCTCACTCCTTATGGATTGTTTGTAGGATTAATTTAGCTTCCATAGATTCTCAAATGGTCTCCTAAAACATCTCATAACAAACATTAGTCCATACAACACAATAAAATTCATCAAAGTACAGTAAAACAAGCATAGCTCAAGCTAGCACCACTAGTTTTCTCGTCTAAGCTCTATGTGACCCTTTTGACTCTTGAATTGTTTCAAATTCACCTTAAACTCTATAAACATGTAACTTATCACACAAATACACACTTTATACTTCATTAAGCACACCAATTTATCCTTAAAACTAAGCTAAATACGCGTAGACAATGACACTTAGGTGTATAAATACACCTAAGATCACCACGCCACACTTAAAGCCTTGTTCGTCCTCGAACAACTCTTTACAATCAAGGAAGACTCTAACATTACTACTTTAAATAAGACACTCAAGCTATAACTACACCGACTACATGAATAGCTAGTTCTACTTTAAGCATGGCATATTACAATTGAACCCACATGAATACTACTTCAAAACTTCCTAGCCTCAAGAATTGGCTTTACCAAATTGACAAAATCATGCATATTACTCAAAAAAGAGATCATATAAGTCACTTATCCATCATTAAATAAGCACCCTCACCACAAGAGAGTCACCCATATTTACTCACAATAATGCAATTTATTACAAGAATGGGTGTAAGAATCAAATTCCACTCACTCTCACAAAGAATTCACATGTCACATAAGATGAACCATAAGCAGGCCCTTAGTGTAGTACTCCACTAATATAATAATATCAAAGCTCAAGATCAAGTAGGACTTTATGGGTTGTAATGTAGGCTAAGGGATGGGTAGGAACTATTTTGGTCAATAATAGTGACTAACTTTCTCAAGCGCTTTAATACATCACACTTTCCATTAAGATCTTCTTCAACCAACCTATTTTTTCACCACTTTTCTCTTCCACAAATCTCTTTTGTTTTGCCCCTCTGTTTATGCTAGCTTACACATCTTTTGTAGGGAGTTTTTGATTATCTTTTTAAAAGCACTTTAAATCTTCTTACTTTACTCCCTATCACAGCACATAAACCTTTTTAACACACAAATAGCTACTATTTTAGGGCTTCAAATTCACTCTTTCTCTTCAATGTTCACTCCTTCACAACTTTTATTTTTCAACTCAAGTGCTTAGAAGTTTTGGATTAAGTTACGGTCTATTCAAACAAAAGGAGTAAGCTACATATGTGGCTACCAAAGAATAGGTTAAAGTCTCAACGGGGCTAACTAAGATCATGCATCATGGGTAGATAAAGAAGATATAAGACATGGCTATCAAAGAAATGCCCACATCATCTCCTAAACTCAACATTCTCTATTTCGCTTTGCAAACACATCGGGCAAGTTCAGACATCAATATGTACATGGAATATAATAAAAACCTCACTCACACTTGGAATATGTTCAAATCAAGAAGGATTCCTTTAGATTCTCAACCAAGCAATTGCAAGAATTCAAATTTAAGCCAACATCACACAAGAGTCAAATAAAAGAACCTAGGTGTTTCACAGAAGTCATTCAATTTTTTTACAACATGCCTTAGAATTCAAAACCAACTTGCATCAAGTAATCATGTGTAGCACCCAGTAAGAGCATCAAAAATTTTAAAATTACTTCTAAAAAATTGAAAAGGATACTGAGTTCAAAGGGCCCCCCCTCCAAAAAAAAACTAAAAAGAAAAACTGAGGAGTGGGTGAAGTGTGCTTCTACTAAATATACAAAACAACAAAAACTAAAAACCAACAAAGATAAAATCTTTGTGTAATTTTTTTAGATTTTGTCAGAAACTTGCAAATAAATAAAAACCAAAATCCTATAGCGCACTTCACCCTAAATAAATTGGAAGATTCCCCACCCCACATTTAAAATCATACTTTGTACCCAAAGTATAAATCAAGTTAAGGATAGAAATACTCCTTGCGGCCTCTAGGCCTAGCTAGTAGAATTATCTCCACTAATGGGTCTAGAGGACCCCACACTTGTGCTTTCATCATGCTCCTTAGATTAGATTTTAGGTACTCAGACTCCCCCTCAACCTGTCAACAAAAAACAAAAACAAAAATGAAAGGTGATACCAAACAAAAAAGGATTAAAAACAAAATACCTTAACTTGGGTTGCCTCCCAAGCAATACCTGATTTATTGTCAAGGCACAACTCACATCACAACTATCATCCATATTAATTCATCCTTTTACTCCTTTTTGGGGCCCATATTTACCTTTTTTCTAACCTCTTGAGTGCTCACAATCAAGGTTTGCAGCTTTTCTCACACTCACCTTTTTAGGATTCCCTTTAAGTTTTTCCAGCTTCGACTTATTTATCAATTTGGGAAACTCCATGAGAGAGTCCAAAGAGGAAATGGGAGGTTTTTTCTCCTCCACCCCACACTCATCCACTTCCATCACTGTGATCATGCATAAATCTCTATAGTGTAAGGGTGTGTTGAGTACTTTGTACACTCTGAATACCACCTCTTCATTATTCAATCTAATCTTGAGTGTACCCTCTCTAACATCTGCCAACACTCTACCAGTATCCAAGAATGGGCATCGTAATATAATTGGTACCCTATCATCTGCATCATAGTCAAGAATAATAAATTCAGCAGAAATAATAAATTTACCAAACTTAATGAGAACATTCTCAATAATTCCTTTGAGGACCACTCTAGTTCTGTCAGCCATCTGTAGCATAACTGATGTGGGCCTTATCTTCCCCAACCTAAAAGTATTAAACACTGAAAGGGGCATAAAGTTGATGCTTGCCCCTAAATCACTCAAAGCCTGAACCTTATCACTTTCACTAATTTGTATGGGGAGTGTGAAACTCCCAGGGTATTTGAGCTTTTTTGGCATCTTTCTCATCACCATAGAACTACACTCTTCAGTAAGTGCTACAGTCTCTACATCACCAAGCCTTATTTTGTTCATCACCACTTCCTTCAAGTACTTAGCGTACTTGGGCATTCCCTATAAAACATCTAACAAAGAAAGGTTAATGTGAAGTTCTCTGAATGTGTCAAAGAAATTCTTAAAACAAGCATCCTCTTTGGCTTTCTTAAGTTTTTGAGGAAATGGTGGTGGTGGTCTGCTTTGGGTTTGTTCAACTGGGTTTTCATTTGGGTACTCAGACTTTCCCTTTTTGTCAGCTTCTTTGGACTCAACTTGCTTTTCTGTCTGCTCAGGTTTGCTCAACTCTGCTTGCACCTCATGATTTTTCTTTGGAGGTGTATCAATAAAATTTCTAACACTCCTCAATATGATCGCCATAAATTTTTTTGGATTTTGCTCTGTATCACTAGGTAGACCCCCTTGAGGTCTTGTGTTTTATGCCAGAGCTAACTGACCCATCTGCTTCACTAAATTCTTTTGAGCCAATTGCTGATTTTTTATCTCTACAGCCATTTGTTCTTGGTTGGCCAAAATCTTTTTCAAAGTCTCTTCTATATTGTTGGCCTGTTTGTTGTTTTGAATACCTTATTGCTGCTAAACTTGTTGAGCTTGACCTTGATTATTTTCCCAAGAGTAGTTGGGCTGACTCTGCCAGTTACGATTGTAGGTACTACCATAGTTTTGATTACCTTTTTGTGCATTACCCATAAAATTTATCGATTCTGGATTTGCTCCACATAAGTCTAGAGAAGGACCACTACTACCATAAATTTCATATTAAGTTTGAACCTGCTAAACTGCATTAACATGTGCCTGAGGTTGAGCCATACTCAACTTGTTGAACTGAGTCATCATTTGGTTCTGAAAAGTGGCCAATTGTGTAGCCAAAGTTGTGACACTATCTACCTCGATCATACCTGGAGGCTTACTCACCATACTTCTTGATACATCACCCTGCCACTCTGGATTACCTTGTGTAATACGGTTGAAGAGAGTACACAACTCATCATAGGTTTTCTCCAATGCTTGACCACCTTCTGTTGAATCTAGCAAAATCTTTGTGTTATGGTCAAGACTTTCAACAAAAGTATGATCTAATACCTCATTTGTCTGCTGGTGATGCAGGCAATCTTTGAGAAGAGACTTGAATCTCTCCCATGCATGACAGAGATTTTCATCTGGCTTCTGCTTGAAACTTAAGATCTCACTCCTCAACCTTGCAGTTTTGTCAAATAGAAAGAATTGAATGAGGAACTTCTTTTCCAAGTCATCCCAAGTTATGATTGAATTTGAAGGTTCTACCTTCAATCATTTCTTTTCTTCTTCTAAGAGTGAGAATGGGAAAAGAGTGAGCCTCACGTAATCTGTGGAGATTCCTGCGGGAATGAATGTGTCACTGATCTCCAAAATATTCTGAAGATGGACCTGTGGATCCTCATATGACAAGCCTATAACTACCCATTCGTGTGCAAAAATTGCACCATGTTCTGTTTAAGCTCAAATCTACCACCCGTGTCTGGTTTTTGGATACTGGAGGTCACATTAGTTACGAGTGGGATTGCCACTTTGCGCACTATCCTATGGGGTGGTTTTTCATCACCCATTACTACAAGAATAGCCTTGTCTTCTTTAACTTATGGGATTGGATAGAGAAGTGTTGCTTCTCTCCTTAATTGATGCAAGTGTCGCTCAGGTTCAAGATATGGTTCAACCAATTCCCTCTCCCTTGCCATCTTGCTTAGGATTCAAACTTGTACCTGTAAATTCAGTAGCTAAGACTAAGTTGTCAGCACTCATCAAATAAAATAGTAACACTAGAAATTAGAAGGTTGCTAATTTTCAAGTCCCCGAAAACGGCGCCAAAAACTTGATACGGCCTACCGCACATGCTAGTGTACGTAGTCAACCAAGTAGTAAAGTGACTCGTACCGGTCGAATATTGATCCCACATGGACTTGGTATTTAGCAGATGATCCAACTTAAGTATTACTATTTAATTTAAACAAGTGAAATTGGTAACCAAAAAGATTTTAAGTTTTTTTTTTATAAACTAAATAACAGAAATAACAACGATATGAAATTCGGATTGTAAACAATATATGGAGAGTTTCAGCATTGAGGCATTTACTTCACATTCATGCATAACTATGGTTTCTAGTCCGTGTTGGTATTTGTAGTGATTATTAATCTATGGAGTTGATATTACAATTTGGGAATGGTCATCCTCTAAGTCATCTACCCAAATTAATCTCACAACTACATCGGTGAGTGGGGATGTGAGTCTTTAATTTGTATTCAATAAACATTTTCCTGTTTCATTAACCAAGTGGGGCGTTTAGGTATATCTCTATCCTAACCGCAAATCATCCTTTAACAATTAGTATCTAACAATCAAAGATATGATCCAGACTCCCTACGTTCTTCATTTCATCTCTCTACTCCTATGGTCAATTCGTTTTGAGACTTAGATTTATCCTAAAGTTCATGACTCTTTAGAATAGTAAAACAAGAACGCAAGAATAATCACATAACATGATAAACATATAAACCAACTATAAAACCATAATTACACAATCATGTTGCATCCACAACCCTATAAAGAGAGTATTTAGCCACTCATAGTTATACAAAGAATCATTATTAATGAAATCATAAGTAAACTACAAGAAAACTAGAAGTGAAAGAAGTAACACCCAAGTATAGAGCCTTCGTTGACTTCTCCTACTCTCCAAATCGTGTGTATTCCAAAGATGATTGAAAATGTGGATAAGCACTCCTTATATAGTGATTCAGGTCGTCCATAAGATACCCCACACGAAACATATTCATTTACCAACTTTCCCCCAACTTAATCTAAGTTAAAAACAACTTTTAAGATATTTTGGGGGGGTTGCATCGCACACCCCCCCCAATAGCATGGCCTAGGGTGTGCCACACAGGTCAAACGCATGGGTAAAACATTATCCCCTCTCCCTAAGGGGTGTGGAACAAGTCCCCTCCCATAATATGGGGGGTGCGGCGTAAGGCTGCCCCCAAAAGGGAGGTTTCGGCCAACTCTTACTCTATTCTTCTCGTCCTCTCATTCCTTGTTTCCCCACTCCTTGTGGCTTGTTTGTAGGATTTATTTAGCTTCCATAGATACTCCAATGATCTCCTACAATATCTCATAACCAACATTAGTCCATACAATACAATAAATCTCATCAAAGTACACTAAAACAAGCATAGCTCAAGCTAGCACCACTAGTTTTCTCGTCTAAGCTCAATGTGACCCTTTTGACTCTTGACTTGTTTCAAATGCACCTTAAACACTCCAAACATGTAAATTAGAAGAACACAAATACACACTTTATACTACATAAAGCACACCAAGTTATCCTCAAAACTAAGCTAAATCCGCGTAGACAATGACACTTAGGTATATAAATACCCTTAAGATTAGGCCTGCCCCAAACTGCGGTCCCAATGGTAGGTGCGGGTGCTGCTGTTGCAGCTGCTACGGCCACTGCTGCTCTGGTGGAATGAGTATTCACCATCTGCAAAACAAGAGTGAAGGAAATTAGATACCAATTTGGTTTACCAGATACCAATTGGAATCAAGTAATAGCACAAAAGGAAGAGAGAAGGGAATTTTTGTTTCCTAAAGCTGTGTAGCCTCTCGAAGAAAAGTACAAACTTCTCTGTACCATTCCATAAGACTCTACTAGACTTGTTATTGTATGACAAGATCTATGAATCCAGTGTTTTGATGTCATATTTGTCATGACCCAAATGGTCATGATTAGGACCCACCCTAAAATTATAGTGGGAGAACCATCTAAACCAACCCTTACCAACTAAGTCTAACACTTCACAAGTTACTTTTATCGATTCATTATTATGAAGTCACGAAACACAAATAATGATTTACCAAAATAAAATCCAAAACTTAATCAAATATCATCACTAAAGAATAGAGTGTGGAACTTCTCTATTTATTACAAACCCGGGACCTGAAGTCACTGTACAAAAACGTCTAACAATGTCCAAAAACTAAAGTCTAATAGAACATCCAAAATACAAAAATAAGAAGAATGTCTTAGTCCCGAAATGAGGTACATGAACAAAAATAATAAGACCCAATGGTTGTCTAGTCATGGTGCTCACCCTTGAATCGAAGTCTCCAAACGCTGGCTAGAGTCAAGGTCTCGTCTCAAATGCTGGAACACGCTCTTCACTCAATAAAAGAAGAGCACAGGTAGCATCAATACATCAGCTAAGTACTGGTAGGTATCATAGACCAACTCAATTCGACACTATATAAATAGGCAAATTAAATGCAAGTAACAGCGATCAAAATAGAACTTACAATTAATGACACCCAAATACAGATATAACACTTGATATCAGTAAGAATACATGAAGCCAATTACACCTTTGACACTTACACAAATTCTTCAACAAGATTCATCACAACATATATATATATATATATATATATATATAAATGTACATTCAAATGCATATGAAGAATAAATGTATGCAAGATGTACGTATTATCTCTTTCTTATCTCTACATCATCATTAATATCATTCTCAATATAATCACCATCATGAGCTTAATATCATCATCAATATTATCTCATCATCATCATCAATATCATCAACTCATCTCTACAACATCACAATATTTATCACAACATTAATATAAATGCAAATACAATCAATAATCACAGGTAGTGCCCGAAAGTAATCACGAACACTTAATTTAAATACAAGCACAAAGCCAATTAAGTCTTTTGCTACATATAAACCATAACCTACCTCAATTCTTTGCTTGAATCACTACAAGGCCACAAGCTTGCCTTTTCTCTCTCTTTCAGTCCGTTCTTAATCTATAAACAACAATTATACACACCCATTTCAATAATCTCACCTTTCCCAACCATTAGGAACATACAATTAGCAATTTAAGCTATGGAATTTCCCTAGTTCATCATCTTAGGGTTTTCTACCCTTTAAACATCATTAATTCTACATAATTTAGCATGAACAACAATAATTCTATCAAAGAAAGTATTTTCTAACACCCTAGGATTATTAACAACTGAAAATCATCAAATTCCCACCAATTCCATTTAGCTCATAAATTAGGGAGAAACCCCAAATTCTACCATGGATAAGTTCCTAGCGAATTCTAAGAATTTAATGGAGTAATTCAAATTTAGACATAAAGAAACTTTACCTACAAAGATGAAATATCCCAAAATTGGAAGAAAATCACCTCTCTCTAAGCTCTTGCATGTTTTTTCAGAAAGTGGAAATGAAAATGTGTTTTTTAATTTTTAAAGACTGGAAACAACGTTTATACCGCTGCAGCAGCACCATTTATCGCTACAGCGGCTCGCAGGCCAAATGGGGGTGTCGATGTGGTGGCACTGTTACCGTTGTAGTGCCGCTGAAGTGGGCCTAAAATAGTAACTCGGGAATTGGTCCCAGTCCAGGCCATTTCACAATCTCTCAAAATTCGATATTATGAACTAACCCTTTCATGGTAATTCTCTATAACAATAGCTCTATTAACTTGTTTTACATCCCAGAAGTTTCTACGACTTCCTAAACTCATCTTCTAACACAAAATCACATCAAACAAACCCACTGATTCTCAAATTACTACCAGATTTCCTTAGACCACCACACTCTCAAAATAGGCCTAAGACTAAGCCAACCCTAAATTTTCAAAAAAAATTCTAAGGGAGAACTAAGTGAAGGTTCTACTCTTTATTTCAGCGTACCGATGATTTGGGTTGTTACATTAGATACCAATTTACCACTCGTTCGTCCTCGAATGACAACTAGCCCAAGAAGGTAAAATAAATAGAAAGAGTAATTACCTGAGTCTATGAACAAGTGTGGATACTGCTTGTGCATATCCATCTCTGTTTCCCAAGTTGATTCCTCAACCAGATAGTTTCTCCACTGAACTTTCACGAATAAAATGACCCTGGTTCTTAATTTCCTCACATTCGTATCCAATATAGCAATTGGCTGCTCTTCATAACAGAGCTCCTTGTCAAAAAATTTGGAGTCCCAATGTATGATGTAATTTCCATCACCATGGTACTTCATAGGCATAGACACGTGGAACATTGGATGAACCCCAGATAGCTAGGAGGCAAATCCAACTTATAAGGCACTGACCCTACATTATTCAAAATCTCAAATGATTCGACTTACCTCAGACTCAACTTGCCCTTCTTACAAAAATACATCACATCCTTTATGGGTGACACTTCAACAGCACTTTCTCAAACTTTACATCTCTTACCTTATTATCTATATATTCTTTTTGTCAGCTCTGAGCTGCTACCAATTTTTTTTGGATGAACCTTACTTTATTCATCGACTCCATGAGCATGTTAGTGCTCCAAGGCCTCACCTCGAATACATCAAACCATTCGATCGACAACCTACATCTTCTACCATACAAGTCTTCAAAAAGAGCCATGTCAATACTGGAGTGGTAGCTATTGTTATAGGAAAATTCACACAAAGGTAAATACTAGTCCTATTGACCACTGAAGTCCATCACACAAGCCCAAAATATGTCTTTAGTTACTTGGATTGTCTGTTCCGACTGCCCGTCGGTCTGTGGATGGAAGGTTGTACTTAGGTCCAATCTAAACCCCAATTTTGACTGAAACTTCTAGCAAAGGTTGGAGGTAAACTAAGTACCTTCATCTGACACAATAGAAACAGGTAGCCATAAAGCCTTACAATCTCCTTCACATAAATCTTGGCCAACTTAGCTGCATTATAATCCACCCTTACCAGAATAAAATGAGCCAACTTGGTCAATCGATCGACGATCACCCATATAGAGTCACACTTCCTCAAAGTCTTAAGGAGACCCACCATGAAATCCATGGTTATTCTTTCCCACTTCCATTTTGGATTGGGCATTCTCTGAAAGGTACCACCAGGTTTCCAATGTTCATACTTGACCTGTTGACAATTCTGACACTTGGTCATAAAATCTACAATGTCACACTTCATTCTTTGCCACCATTAATATTGCCTTAGGTCTCTATACATCTTGGTTGCACCTGGATGTATAGAGTATTTAGAACTATGGGCCTCAACAAGGAGAGTAGAAATTAAATCACCCACACAAGGTACACACATGCACCTCAAATCCTCAACACTCTTTTTTTATCAAGAATGGCCTCCTTGGCCTCACTATGCAACACTTTTTCTCTAAGGTTGCTCAACTTCTTTTCTTCAAAATGCCTGCTCTTAATCTTTTCAAAGAAGGTAGACTTAGCCTACATATGGTCTAATACTCTGCCCACGCTATTCACCTTCAATCTCATGGAACTAATAGTTAGAGTTTGTACCTCTCTAGCCAATGGATGCCTCGACGCCTCCAACCATGCCAAATCTCCCATGCTTGTCAACTTTCATCTTAATGCGTTTGCCACCAATATTAGCTTTGTCCAGATGATATAAGATTAAGATGTCAAAATATTTGATCAATTCCATCCACCTTATCTTTCTCAACTTCAGGTCTCTTTAAGTAAACACATGTTGTAAACTGCGGTGGTTTGTGAACACTTTACACTTCACCCTATAGACGTAGTGTCTCCAAATCTTCAAAGCAAACACCTCTCACGACCCGAGACTACCCCCTAGTTGTAACACGGTGCTTAGAGTCACAAGAGACCCCAAGCTAACCCATGGCCTAGCATGACACTAAGAATAATAAAATAAACTGATAAATACTAAGTGGAAACTAAGCTAAAAAATATAACCATAGTAAAATAAAATCAATATGGAATATCAAAACCCATAATGTCTACAAAACCATCATGCTGAAAGTCTAGTTGATTGTCTGAAAGCCTCTACTAAGATGAGTTGTTGGGACAAGCCCCCAGCTAACTCTAACTGTCTGAAAACTAAAATAGCAACAAAATAAATACTGATAACTAGTCCTCAAATGATGAAGATTCACCAAAGTACTGCTGCTGATGTAGTAGGAGATCGTACTAAGCGCGGTCCGGATGCTGAACGTCAGAACCTATATTATAAGGCAATATAGCGCAAAGAAAAGTATGCGATTAGTACTTTGAATTTACTGAGTACATGAGATATGCACTACACTATGTAAGATGAGTAGGCTGAAAATAACATGATAAGCTAAACATGGACTAAAATCTGTAAACAGATACAATGACCAAGTAATAAACGTGGAACAATATGATATACTGAAATAGCTGAACACCAGGTCATGCAAGGTCTGAGACTGAATTATGGGAGCTACTATTAATTGACATACCCCATCTGAGCTAAACAGTGCCCAACTAGTAACCCCAGTTGGATGGGTGTTCAGTACCTTGCCAAGGGTACAAATACTAGTTGGCGTGGATCCACTAATCTGATGTCGAAAGGACTATAATGTCAACCTATGATGGCAACGTAGTTCTGGGACATGGATTATCTAAACTTATGTCTTCTCGGTGCTAAGCACTACTCCCAACTGAAGGTAAACTGATATACTGAAATGCCCAACAAATAATGATGTTCTGAAGCTGAAGGGTAAATGTTTTATCTAAAAACATTATGAATTATGTAAACTGAATTAATGAGTATTCGACTGACAATGCATGATATCCTAAGAAATCGGGTGTTCAAAATCCACCATCTCAGATGAATGCAACTAAACATGGCAATACTATAATCTGACTGTAATAAGGAATTTTGTAATTCAAACCAAAATCCAGAATTTATTAATATAATGAGGGTTCATATTCATTAGTACCTATTGAGATCAAATTTATAGGAAAACATATATTCATGGCTTATCCTAAACAAGGAACTGAAAGATTTTGGAATTCACTTTTTTCACGAAAACCCTAAACTTGAAGGATGAATTAACATGAGGAATTGAGTTACTTTTGGGACTCAATGGGTGAAATAAACCCATTGATGAAATCCCACATACCTGGAGACAAGAATCTTGAATAAATCTTTGAACTTGGGGACTGAAGTTGAAGAACCCTAACTCTGTCTTGGGGAAAGAAAATTGTTTCTTTCTCTGTGTTTTTGCTAAGTATCAATTGTAATAGGAGGAATGAGGGACTTAGGATAATATTAGGCTTAATAATCATCCTTGAAATAGCTTGAATGATGAATTTTTTATGTTAAAAGAGTAGGAAAAGACTGATGTTCCCTTTTAAATCCATAACTGAAAAAGCTGCGGAAGGTGACGTACAGACCATCCCACGATCGTTGGACCCACCTACAATCGTGGGTGGTGCTCGTGGTTTAGTGTCTAATTTAAGGCTCTCTATACTTGATCAAATGAGCTATGGTACGACCATGGGACTCATCTACGATCGTACCTTGGTTCGTAGGTTGAAAGTCCAAACCGAATGAATTTTAGGAGTCAAGGTCGTGCCCAAGATCGTGGTACACTTTCATGGTTGGAAGGTATACTTGTCAACTTTTAGGTTTTTTGCCTGTTTCATGCAGAAGAGTGGATTGTACATTCGTACAATCTAACCCACAATCGTGGTTATGATCGTACTATCCCACTACTGGACAGTGCTTCACTAAAATGGCCATAACCCGTAGCTCTGAAATCGGATTAAGGCAAAACTGAATTCGTTGGAAAGAACACTCAAAGACCTTTTATTTGGTGGGTCTTGATCTCAAAAATACTTCAGAATCTAGGATTTTTTCTCATTTGAAGTTGACTATAGGGAGATTATTCGCAAGGAAACCACCGGTAAGGAAGGTTTTAACTTGGCTATAAGCTAGGAGTTACTTATGGACTTAATACGTGTCTAAATCACTTCTTATACTACCAAAACATGATGTTTGATTTTACATGTACATGAATCATGGTTCTAATCTTATCTTGAATTTTTTTAGGTGTTAAAATATCTCCCCCTTGAGTCATTCGTTCCCAAATGAAAACTAACTAAGATGAAATGTTAGGGAAAAGGCTGCAATCCCAACACTAAATTTCTAAGAGCTGAATATTGACATGATAATTAACTATGTAACTGAAACATAGACTGAACTGAACTCATGAATTCGTACTATGACATGAGAATAACTGAGTGACATGACACAGAAAGAATTAATTAAGGGGAAACTATTACCTCACACTTGAACTGAGTTCGAAGGGAAGAGATGGGTGTACTTGGTATTCATATCCACCTCTAATTTCCAAGTATCTCCCTCAATTGACTTATTCCACCAAAGAACCTTTACCAAAGTAACCTCGTTATTCCTCAACTTACGAACCTGACAATTAAGGATTTCAACTGGTACCTCCTCATAAAAAGACTATTTTTTACACCTACACTATTTAAGGGCACAATTGATGTGGGATAACCAATGCATTTCTTTAACAAGGACACATGAAAAACTAAATGCATTGATGTAAAGTCTGCAGATAGATCTAACTCATAGGCTACATTGCTAAAACGATCTATAATCTTATAAGGACCAACATAGAGGGGGCTGAGCTTTCCCTTCTTACCAAATCTCTTCACCCTTTTCATGGGAGAAACTTTCAAATAGACA
The DNA here is from genome assembly GCA_031232105.1 of Capsicum rhomboideum. NCBI lineage: Eukaryota > Viridiplantae > Streptophyta > Magnoliopsida > Solanales > Solanaceae > Capsicum > Capsicum rhomboideum. The sequence goes on along the minus strand of CP124711.1, from coordinate 34,271,551 downwards.
AAATCACCAATAGCAAACTCAAGCCCCCTTGTTCTCACATCTGCATAGGACTTTTGATGATTCTGGTCTATTTTTTGACTTTCTTTAATCAGCTAAACTTTCTCCATAGCCTCATGAACTGAATTTGTCCCTATCAATGTAGCTTCACCAACTTCAAAATAACCAATAGGAGATCTACACCTCCTACCATAAAGTGCTTCAAATGGAGCCATCTGAATACTGGAGTGAAAGCTATTATTATAAGTAAACTCAATAAAAGGAAAATGATCAGCCCAATTACCCTTGAAATCAATCACATGTGCTCTTAACATATCCTTCAAAGTCTAAATGGTTCACTCTGCCTGACCATCCATTTGTGGATGAAAAGTCATACTGAGATAAACTTAGGTACCAAGACCCTTCTGAAAAGTCTTCCAAAATTGAGACGTAAACTGAGTACCTTTATCGAAAATGATAGTAAAAGGAACTCCATACAATTTCACCAACTCCCTAAGATAGAGTCCATCATAATCCTCAGCGGAATCTAAAGTGTTAACTGGTAGGAAATGGGTCGACTCAGTCATTCGATCCACGATAACCCAAATAGAATCATGTTGTTGATGAGTACGAGGCAACCTTGTAATGAAGTTCATATTCACCACTTCCCACTTCCAAGTAGGAATATTAATATCCTGAAGCATACCACCAGGTTTCTGGTGCTCAACCTTAACCTGCTAGTAGTTCAGACACTTAGCCACAAATTTCATGATATCCTTCTTCATGTTATTCCACCAATAGACTTCCTGTATATCACGGTATATCTTAATGGCTCCTGGGTGAATAGAATATTGAAAACTATGAGCTTCTATTAGCATCCGCTGTCTCAAGTCATCCATATCTGTAACACATAGTCTACCCTGACAACGAAGAACCCCATCTCCCCCTTGGAAGAAAACCTCAACCTTCTAACTCTGGACCGCTTCTTTCAACTTAAGCAAAATAGGATCACTATCTTTCTTTTCCTTCACCTCAGCTATTAATAAAGATTCTGAACCATTCTGAACTAAGATATTACCTTCGGCTGAATCAGCCAACCGAACTCCCAATCTAGAAGCTGGTGAACCTCATGAACTAACTCTTTCTTCTCATCCTCTATATGAGAAACACTTTCCATCGACAACCTACTAAATCAGCCACAACATTGGCTTTACCCAAATGGTACAACACACTCATATCTTAGTCCTTCAAGAACTCTACCCATCTTTTCTGATGAAGATTTAAATCCTTCTGGATAAACACATATTGAAGGCTCTTGTGATCCGTGAACATATCAACATGAACCCTATAAAGAAAATGCCTCTAAACTTTAAGGTAAAAACCATTGTTACCAACTCAAGATCATAAGTCGGGTAATTCTTCTCATGAGGCTTAAGCTGTATAGAGGCATATGTGATAACCTTTCCATGCTGCATCAACACACAACCAAGGCCAACTCTAGAAGCATCATAATAAACCACAAACCCATCTGAACCCTCTGGCAGAGTAAAAACTAGAGCAGAGGTGAGTCGAATCTTCAACTCCTAAAAACTCTTATCATAAGAATCAAACCACTGAAACTTGACTTTTTTTTGAATCAATCTGGACATAAGAAAGGAAATAAAGGAAATCCCTTAACGAATCATATTTCCTAATATTTGATGGAGAGATGGGTCTAGGCCAATTTCTAACCGCTTCGATCTTTTGAGGACCAACCTAAATACTTTCACCGAAAATGATATGACCAAGGAATGCTACCGATTTCAACCAAAATTCACACTTGCTGAACTTAGTGAATAATTGGCGATCTTTGAGAGTCTGCAAGATAATCCTCAAATGCTCTACATGTTTATCCACACTCAGATAATAAAAAAGGATGTCATCAATAAGGACAATGATGAACATGTCCAAGTACTACTTGAACACCCTATTTATGAAGTCCATAAAAGCTGAAGGGGCATTCATTAGTCCAAAAGACATAACAACAAATTTAAAGTGACCATACTGAGTTATGAAGGTTGTCTTCAGAATGTCACATTCTCTGACTCTGAGTTGATGATAGCTGAATCTGAGGTCTATCTTGGAGAAATAATTGGCACCCTGAAGCTGGTCATCTTAGGCATATTTATACACCTAAGTGTCATTATCTACGTGCATTTAGCTTAGTTTTAAGGATAACTTGATGTGCTTAATGAAGTATAAAGTCTTGTTTCTGTATTTTTGTGCTAATTTACATGTTTAGAGTGTTTAAGGTGCATTTGAAACAAGTCAAGAGTCAAAATAATCAAATAGAGTTTAGACGAGAAAAGTAGTTCCGCCAGCCTAAGTTATGCTTGTTCTAGTGTACTTTGATGAGCTTTATTGTGTTGTATGGACTAATGTTTGTTATGAGATATTGTGGATACAATAGAAGAAGCTATGGAAGCTAATTGAATCCTACACACATGCCACAAGGAGTAGGGAAATAAGAAACTAGTCAACGAGAAGCATAGGACGAAGATAGGACAAAATCTCACGTTTGGGAGCACCCCTTGCGATGCACCCCCCTTGGAATGGGTAGGGGCCTTGATCCACACCCCCTAGGGTAAGGGGACACTATTTTGGGTGTGATATAGGCCATGCACCACACCCCTTGAGGTGTGCGATGGCCCATGCGCCACACCCTTCCCCCCAAATCGCCTAAAAGTTGGTCTTTCTCTTGGTTTAAGTTGAGGGAAAGTTGGTCAATGCATATATTTCGTATGAGGAAGCCTATGGAAGAATTGAAGGAGTATATAAGGAGTACTTAGCCACAATTACAAGATATCTTTGGAACAACACAAGATTGGAGAGAGGAAAAAGCATCAAAGGCTCTACACTAGGATTTTTTGTTCTTTGACTTTTCTTTCTTGTAGTTTTACTTTATGAACTAACCTATGGTGATTGTTTGTATGACTATGAGTGGATAAACACCCTCTTTATAGGGTTGAGGCTACAGCAGGATTGCTTAGTTATGGTCTTATAGTTTGGTTTATATGTTTATCATGTCATGTGATTATTCTTGCATTGTTGCTTTACTATTCTAAAGAGTCATGAACTTTACGATAAACCTAAGTCTCAAAACAAATTAACCATATGAGTGGAGGGAAGGAACGAAGAACGTAGGGAGTGTGGATCATATCTCTAATTGTTAGATGCTAATTGTTAAAGGATGATTTGTTGTTAGGATAAAGATACACCTAAACGCCCTACTTAGTTAATGAAATAAGAAGATAACTTACAGCATCCGAGTTAGAGACTCATATCCCCACTCAACGATGTAGTTGTGGGGCTAATTTGGGTAGACAACTTAGAGGGTGACCATCCCCGAGTTATACTATCAACCTCGTAGATCAATAATCACTATAAAAACCAGCTAGAAACCTAGTTATGCATGAATGTGAAGTAAATGCCTCAACCCTGGAACTCTCCTTTTATTATTTACAATCCAAATTTCATATCATTTTTATTTCTATTATTTAGTTTATAAAAACGAAACATCAAACACTCTTTGGTTACAAATCGCACTTGTTTAACTTCGATAGTAATACTTGAATTGGATCATCTGCTAAACACCAAGTCCTTGTGGGATCGATATTCTCGCAAGAGCAACTTTATTACTTGCACCACCACATACACTTATGTGTACATTTAGACGCAACAGCTGGTCAAACAAGTCATCAATCCTGGGGATAGGATACTTATTCTTCATTATGACTTTGTTCAACTGATGGTAATCAATGCACATTCTGAGAGAACCATATTTCTTGCGCATAAAAAGAATTGGAGCACCCTATGAAGAGATGTTGGGTCTGATGAAACCCTTGTCTACGATGTATTTCAACTGCTCTTTCAATTCCTTAAGCTCGGTTGGAGCCATTCTTTACGGTGGAATTGAAATAGGTTGGGTATCTAAAAGGATATCTATTCTGAAGTCAATTTCCCATTTGGGTGGAACTCCGGGCAGATGTTTAAGAAACACTTCTGGGAATTTATTAGCCACTGGAACTGACTCAAGGGTTGGGGTCTCGGAATTTGAATCCTTAACCCAAATAAGATGATAGATGCTCCCTTTGGAAATAATTTTTCTAGCCTTGATGTAAGTGACAAACTGACCTATAGGAACTGAAGTACTACCCTTCCATTCTATGACTGGCTCATTTGGAAATTGAAACCGGACTACTCAGTTTTTACAATAAATTGAGGCATAGCAAGAGTGGATCCAATCCATGCTAATAATAACATCAAAATCTGTCATGTCTAACTCTACAAGATCAACTAAGGTGACTTTCGGAGAAACTGTGACTAGGTAATTTCTATATACCCATCTAGCTACGACTGAATCACCGACTGGAGTAGAGATTGAGAAGGGTTCTGAGAGGATTTTGGGACTGACACCAAAGTCTACTGTTATATAAGGAGTCATAAAGAAAAGTGTAGCTCCGGGATCTAACAATGCATAAACATGAATATGAAAGACCTGGAACATACCAATGACTACATCATGAGAACCCTCCTGATCCTAGAGGGTCTGAAAGGCATAGAACCTATTCTGACGCTGACCACCACCCACACTAGATGACCCACCCTGCTAAGTAGGGCGACCCACTAGAGCTACTGAAGTGTTGGACTGAGTCTACTGACAAGCATCTCTACCTTTTCGGGTAGCACCTGAGCACTCCTTCAAACGATGCCCTATCTTGTCGTATCCAAAACAATTCCCACTACCGGCCATACACTCTCTTTGGTGATTCTTACCACATCCTTACCTTTAACAGGCAAGGTAAGAATAGGAGCTGAAGTTAACAAAGTTTTTAGTTTTTGGAAACTCTCTTCACACTTGTCACTCAACATAAAAGGTACCTCTTTCTAAGTCAGCCTAGTCATATGCAAAGCAATAGAAGCAAACCCTTTGACAAATCGGTGATAGTAATTAGCCAACCCCATAAAACTATAAATTTTGGTAACATTCATCGGTCTAGCCCAATTATTAACAACTTCAACTTTCTGCGAGTCTACCATAACCCCTTTCTTAGATACCATGTGTCCCAAGAAAGACACCGAAGACAACCAGAATTCACACTTCAAAAATTTTGCATATAGTTGCTTCTTCTTAAGCAACCCCGACAATGAACGTAAGCGAGCTTTATTCCCTTCTTCACTCTTGGAGTAAACCAGAATATCATCAATGAAAATCATAATAAAAGAATCTTAAAAAGGCTTAAAACCCCATTCATCAGACTCATAAAGGTTATTGGGGCATTGGTCAAACCAAAAGACATAACCAAAAACTCCTAATGCCCATAATGAGTTCGAAAAGCAATCTTTGGGATGTCCTCCACTTGAATCTTGAGCTGATGGTAACCAGACCTCAAATCAATTTTGGAGAACACTGCAGCTCCCTGAAACTAGTCAAATAGATTATCAATTCTAAGCAAAGGATACTTGTTGAAAATAGTCACCTTATTCAACTGACGATAGTCTAGGCATATCTGCACACTACCATCCTTATTTTTTACAAACAAAATAGAAGCACAGCAAGGTGAAACACTTGAATGAATAAAACCACGTTCTAACAACTCTTATAAATGGGACTTCAATTCCCTTAACTCTGCTAGTGTCATCCGATAAGGAGGAATAAAGAAGGGGCGGGTTCCCGGCTCTAAGCCTACACAAAAGTCGAGCTCATAGTCCGGAGGCATACCAAGAAGATCATCAGGAAATACTTCTAAGAATTCACACATTACTGGAACCGAAGCTATAGGAGGAACGACTGAACTTTCTTCTCGAAGATGAGATAAAAATGCCCTACACACCCGCTTAACTAACTTCTATGCACGAATAGCTGATACAATTCTCACAGAAGTAGGCTTAAAAGTACCTTCCACTCTAAATTTTCCATCCCGGGCATAGCTAAGCTGACAGTTTTTGCATAACAATCAAGAATAGCACAATAAGGAGACAACTAACTCATCCCCAAAATAATATCAAACTCCTCCATATCTAAAATCACAAAGTCTGTCAAAGTTTCATACCCCATAAACATCATAGGACACACCTAATAAACTTGATCGAAACATACAGAAACCCCAACTGGTGTAGACACAAACACAGTAGTATCAAGAAATTCACAGTCTAACTCCCAACCCAAGGCAAATTTCACAGACACATAAGAGAAAGTAGACCTGGGATCAAATAATACAAAAGCCATATGATCACAGATAAGAATAGTATCTGTGATCACTACATCAGAAGCTTCAGCTTCAGGACAGTCCAGAACAACATAAAGATGAGCCTTATCATCACCCTGATCACTACCTCTACCAGTCTAAGCACCACCTCGACCAGTCTGTCCTCCACCATGGTTTGCTTTGTATCCATCCCTCCTTATATTGTGACCATCATGCCCACCCTGTGAACGACCCCTATCATGTCATCCACCACCACGATATGCCAGAACTAGAGCATAGAAGCTGGTTGCTGAGTCAACTGACCTGTAGATAAGAAATTAGGACAATACCTATTTATGTGGCCCAAACCCCCACGCTCACGGCATTAGATACCCAAGGCAGGTTGTTGACTTGAAGATGACGAAGGTGTATAGTTGCCTATCTATAAAGGCTGATAATTGACCCCAGACGAGCCCCCTATAGACACATGCATGGCCGAATAGTAAGGCTGAGAGGAATGACCCTGCGAACTATGACCCCTTGAATAAGTACCACTGAACTGACCAGAACTTTGCGCCTTCTTTTCCTTTATCTTCACCTCTCCTTGCTTCCTAATCGCTTTAGCCTTCTTAATAAACTCAACTACCTCCTGAAAAGACTTACTTGAAGCCGCCACTGACAAAGTAACCATCTGGATTCCTGAATTCAAACCTTTTACAAAGAACCTGATCTGCTCCTCCTCCGTAGTAATCAACTGAAGTGCATAATGGGACAAGGCATGAAACTTGGTCTCATAGGCCACCATAGATATATCTACCTACTCTAACTTCAGAAACTCATCCTTCTTCTTATCCCGATAAGTGTGAGGAGCATACTTTTCAAGAAACACATTCTGGAATTAAGTCCAAGTAAGTAGAGGTAAGGCAAACCTACACTCAATAAAGGACCTCCACCATTGCTTAGCCTTGGCCTGCAACTGAAAAGGCATGAATTCCACACCATACCTCTCAACCACACCCATCTTATATAGATGCTCATGACAATCAATCAAAAACTCAAAAGCATTCTCAGACTCAGTAACCTAGAACAGTAGAGGTTTCATCTTCATGAGCTTACAGAATAGACCATGCTCATCATTAGTCATCACTGGTCCTAATACCTATCGGGGATACACGTCTGTCTCATAGCTCTCATCTATCCTAGGTGCCATAATGGTTTCATATTGTAAGGTTGGGGACAAAAATATAGGAACAACTGGAATAGTACTGATGCAAGCCAAACTACAAAGAAATCCCAACACCTGTTAGATCAATTCTACGGTCATAGGCACTTGGGTTGCACCATTCTGCACAAATACCACATTTTCAAGGACGACTACCTCTTCTTCCTCATCTACCGCATCTTCATTCTAAGCTAACTCAGGAGGAATCGGTTGTGGGGGAGGGGATGGTGTCCTCAGTTTAAACGGTCTTTCGGCTGCTTAGACTCCACCCCTAATAAGTATAGCCCCTTTTCCTTCTCTTTTTGACCTTTCTCTCACTCGAGGCCTGCCCTAAACTATGGCCTTAGTGGTCAATATAGGTGTTGTTATTACAGCTGCTACGGCAATTGCTGATCTAGTGGATTGAGTATTCACCATCTGTGAAATGAGAGTGAAGGAAATTAGATACCAATTGGAATCAAGTAATAGCACGAAAGAAAGAGAGAAGGGAATTTTTATTTCCTAAAGCCCTGTAACCTCTCCAACAAAAGTACAAATGTCTTGTACCATTCTACAAGACTCTATTAGACATGTTCTTGTACGACAAGATCTACGAATCCAGTGTTTTGATGCCATCTTTGTCATGACCCAAATGTCATGATTGGAACCTACCCTAACATTATAGTGGGAGAACTATCTAAACCAAACCTTACCAACTAAGTCTAACAGTTCACAAGTTACTTTTATCGATTCCTTATTATGAAGTCACGGAACACAAATAATGATTTATCGAAATAAAATCCAAAACTTAATCAAATATCATCACTAAAGAATAGAGTGTGGAACTTCTCTATTTATTATAACCCCAGGACTTAAGTCATCGTACAAGAACATCTAATAGTGTCCAAAAACTAAGTACTGGAAGGTATCATAGGTTGACTCAACTCGACATTATACGAATAGGCAAATCAAATACAAGTAACAACAATCAAATCAGAACTTACAATTAATGACACCCAACTACAGATATAACACTTTACATCAGCAAGAATATAAGAACCCAATTACACCTTTGACACTTAGGCAAATGCTTTAACAAGATTCATCATAACATATATATACATATACATATAAATGTAAATTCAAATGCATATGAAGAATTAATGCATGCAAGATGTATGTATCATCTCTTTCTCATCTCTACGTCATCATCAATATCATTCTCAAAATCATTATCATCATCATGAGCTCAATATCATCATTAATATTATCTCATCATCATCATCAATATCATCAACTCATCTCCATAATATCACAATATTCATCATCAACATTAATGTAAATGTAAATGCAGTCAATAATCATAAGTAGTGCCTAAAAGCAATTACGAACACTCAATTCACATACAAGTGCAGAGCCAAGCAAGTCTTTTGCTACAAATAAACTATAACCTACCTTAATTCCTTATTCGAATTACTACAAGGCCACAAGGTTGTCTTTCCTCTCTCTTTCAGTCTGTTCTTGATCTATAAATAATAATTATACATACCCATTTCAATACTCTCAACTTTCCCTACCATTAGGAACCTACAATTATCAATTTAAACTATTGAATTTCCCTAGTTCATCATCTAAGGGTTTTTTACCCTTTAAACATCATGAATTCTACATAATTTAGCATGAACAATAATAATTCTACCAAACAAGTGTTTTCTGACATCCTAGGATCATTAACAACTGAAAATCATCAAATTCCCACCAATTCCATTCAGTTCATAAATTAGGGCTAAATCTCAAATTCTACCATGGATAAGTTTCTAACAATTTCTAAGAATTTAATGGAGCAATTCAAGTATAGAACACAAAGAAACCTTACCTCCAAAGATGAAAACTCCCAAAATTGGTATAAAATTGCCTCCCTCTAAGCTCTTGTATGTTTTTCAAAAAGTAGGAATAAAAACATGTTTTTTAGTTTTAAAAACTAGAAACTGTATTTTTATTACTACGGCGGCACTTTTGCCACTATAGTGGCCCATAGGCCAAATGGGGTTGCTGCTGCGACAACACTTTTACTGCTGCAACGGCACTTTTTTTTGCTGCAGCAGCCCTAAAATAGTAACTTAGGACCTGGTCCTAGTCCAGGCCATTTTACAACACATCTCCCAAAATTCAACATCACAAACTAACCTTTTCACGATAATCTCTATAATTAGGATTCTGTTAACCCATTTTACATACTGGAAGTTGCTACAACTTCTTATACTCTTCTTCTAACACAAAATCACATCAAAAAAATCCATCAATGCTCAAATTACTACCTGATTGTAATGACCCTCTAGGTCATTTTCTTGGTTTCCATGAATTTTTAGTGTTCGTACCTTCTTATAGAGACTACAGGTCATTTATGACTTTCCAAAAACATCAGTTTGATTTTTGGGAAGTTAGTTTGGGTTTTAAGCGCATTTCCCTATTTTGGAGCTTTTAAAGTTGAGAAATTGGTCTTGGAGCAAAACTTCTAGTAAACAACCTCAGATGAGAATTCTAATAGTGTTGTTAGATTTGGAACATTGATTTTAGGCTAAGGGGACCCTTGGTCTGAGTCCTAAGGCTTCCAGACTCATTTTAGGCTATTGGTTGGAATTTAGTTTAAATGGAACTATTGTAATGACCCAAACCGTCGTTACGTGTGGAAACTCCCCAAAAATAATTTTTGATAAATAATACACTCAAATGGACCTGAAAAAATTAAATCGTATGGAAAGATGAAGCCCTAAAAAATTGAGCCAAAAGGCCCAAAAAGGAATTGGGTTAGACTACTATCGACCGCTCCAGCAGTCGGTTAACTGCTGCAGTGGTAGCAAGCAGTAGCCAACCTGAGGGATTTATAAAAACCCTATCTTTTATTATTTCCCTAGGTCACCCCCTTCCTTTAAAAATACTCTAAAAAACCCTATCCCCCCAACCATGAGATTTCAAAGGCCAAGGTTCAAAAGGGCAGTTTTGAGACATACTCGAAGGGAACCCAACCTGGGGATACGCTTAGCACAGCTCACCCCTCTCCATAGAAGCATATTTTAGTTAAAAGGTAAGTTATGGTTTATTTTGTAGCAACTATACTTGGGCTAGATTCACTTAGCATTAATAGTGATGTCGGGAGCCTCATGCATTAGGCCTTCGAGCACGGAGTTGGATGCTTGGACACAGTATAATCCGGTTAGTCTTGAATAGCTTACATTATTGTACATTGTGTTGAGACACTAATTGTGATAAGAGATGGGTGTAATCGGGTAACAAATATGCATAGTTTAATACCTTCCAGGCCTCTTGAGCATGACGGAAGGTTAGACAAGATAGTAAAGGATAGTAAGAGGAAACTAGGTTAACTTAAGAAATTCTAAATCTCATAACTGGTCAATTGTGCTTAGAAAGGCTGTTAAACATGAATATGGAAAATTGGGGTAGTTATTATCAAAATTGAGTCAAGCGACTGATGAGTAAAATGAAATGGGCAAAAAGGTAAAGTGAAACATAGGATTTCCATGAGAAATGGCTAGAAATGAAGAGAGGGTAATAGGGAAACATGGATCTGGGGCATAGACAGAGGTAAGGTGTAGAGTAGCATGATCTTAGACTACATCAGTCCCGTAGGAGTGTATGGTTTATGATGGTTGAGAACACATATATGAACTAATGTCAATTATCAACTGAGTTAGGCGGTTGGTGCAATACTTAGACTGGCTTGGCTTGTGCTTATTCGCGAACTGAATATCTGTGATTGCCTTCTAGAATAGCTTATGATTCTTTGATTACATCTCATGCTCATATGCATGGTGATAATATTGTGTAATGAAGGATCGGGTACCACGCCGATACAAATATGATATGTGGTGATATGGGTCGGGTACCACGCTGGTACGATATGATGTGGATGATATTGATGAGACAGATGAGAAGGGATAAGAAGAGATGATGCGAACATCTTGCATACCTATATTCATTCATATGCATTTTCATGTGGTTCCACTATATATATTTTTATATATGTTCATGTTATGGCGAATTGTGAAAAAGAGTCATAAAGTATGAAGGGGGTTTTTGTGCAGACTAGTTGTTGACGAGAATTCTCCAGACCCTTGGTGGGACGGTTGTGGTAAGGTAGGTTTATTAAAACTTTGAGTTCATAGTGGTGGTGGAGTTGTGGTTTCTTGTGGTAGTTGATTATTGGGGAAGTTGGGGGCGGAGGCAGATTAAGAATTGTAGATACCATAAGGATAAGTTAATTAAGGGTAGAAGGGGTATAGGCTAGAAAGGGGAAGTCAAAGGACAATATACAAAAATATTAAATGACAGGTAGGTCACAGAGATGCAAAATATAGGGTGTTAGTAATTGCTTAATTGGGGATTCAGAATTGGAACTTTACTTGATCTCTCCATATTTGTTATTGATATTATTTGTTTCTAACTCTGGTCAGCCGATGATGCTTACCAGTATGTGTGGTTATACTGATGCTACACTTACTACCTCCAATCGGGGGTATATCCATGGTACAGGTCAGTTAGAGTTTCTCTAGCAGCGACGCCGATCACCTTGTAGCAGCGACGCCGATCACCTTGTAGCAGCTCCTACCCTCTTTATTCTGCATGGATGCTTTGTCATAAATGTTCCTACTTCTTGTCTAGTGCTCTGGTACTAGTTTAGCCGAGTTTTTGGGGATTCATTGTTGCTTATTTTCTATATTTCTTTTATATACCAAATGTACTGATTTGAAATTTTATAAGGAGTAGATTGAATAATTATAGTTAGTTCAAGTTGTTATTCAGATAATTAAGTTTAAGGATTACTCTTAAAAATTCTTAACATCCGCATTTGATTGAGTGATGAGGTATTCAGGGTTCTTCTATTTGGGGTAGGTATAGGTAGGTGCTCGTACGATCCGGTGGAAAAAGTCATGACAACTATGGGTGTGGGGCTCATTTTTTGTCAAAATGACCGTAGATGGAAATTTCGATGATTCCATTGAGTCCGAAATGTCGAATTTGGAATGGTAGCATAGTTCATTTGTGCCCACGGGGTTTCAAATGAATCTCGAGTACTCGATTGAAGTCCGTTGAACTTAGTATTTTTGCTGGTTTTCCAGCATCTGGTGCAGCCTACTTTTTCTCTTCACGTTCGTGAAGAGATGGCTGCGTTCATGAAGGGTTAAGTTCTTGACAGTCGTGATCGCGAGCCATCTATTTTGCGTTCGTGATGAAGGTTGGCATTAACCCAAATTCCTCTTCTTCTTTGAAAATGCGACCATTATTGTGGAGTTTGCCTTAGCCTGATCAGTTTGTCTTTGCGATCGTGACCCATTGCCTGTATTTGTGAAGGGTAATTTTCTCGATTGTCGCATTTGTGACCTTTGGTCCTCACAATCGTGAAGGCCAATTGCCTGGCAGTATATATATTGTCTTCCTGATTTCCTTATTATTTTTTAGCCCTATTTCACTATTGTTGGAGCTTGGAGCGTGGGAAATTGTCCATTTAGGCTAAGGTAAGCTAATTTAACACCTCTTGATCATTTCCCATTGTTTTTCCTCATCAAATTTTGTTCATTTCCCTGTTAATCCCTAGAATTTATTCTTGAATCTCCTCAACTTTGTGGTTTGATTTGAGCTCTGATTTATGCTCTATTTGTGCTCAAATTTAGAGCATGCATTCCTTGCCCTTCGAGGGACCTCATGATGGATTCAATTTTGAAATTTCATTTGCAAGCCCCACAGGCCTATTTTTAACCTGATTTCGGACCCAGAGTTTTATATTGCAATATGGGTATCGTTTTACTCATATTAATGTGTAGTTTATGAATTAGTTAGCTTGATGGCATTCAGACATCATGGAGTGGAGACGAGCAATTCATGGATTATTCAAGACTGTGGTTCGGCTAAGAGGTAGGCTACGGTCTACTCTTTCCTTGAGATTATGTATTGTATAGATCGCATACTAGGTAGGGATTATAGGATAGTTTTATACCTAGTTATATCATGACTTGACCTATTTAGGGGATATAGAATAGAATGTGGCCCAAACCTTAACATAGAATACTCGTTATGGTTGTAGGATCCTAGTATCTTTGATTATAGACTTATTTAAACATAGATTCACATAAAGAATCTATAAGTACGAATCGTATTGTGGAACTTAGTGATTTAGGCGATACCCCACACTTAGATCCTCGCAGTAGCTAGATGGTCATATTTACCTTATCTTTTTTGAGTTATAATATTGTTAGCCTGGTATGTTGTGTATTGTTGGGCCTGAGACTGTGGTAATGAGACTAGTTGGATGCCAGGTTAGTTCTCTATTTTTTGAAAAGACATAGTTTAGTTCTTAGATACTTAGACGCTTACATGTGTATTGTTTAGATACTAGTGATGGCATGCATATTTTTAGGTGCATCTACGTCAAATTAGTGGTACGATTTTGATTAAAACCATGGTTTTACTATTGTTTTCTAAAAAGGGATTTATTCACATTTTTCTTAACTTTAAAATTTATTCTTTGAAAATGGAAGTCGTGCCACCCTTATTATTGAATTATGAAATTTTAAACTAAATATATTACTTTGGAAATTAAATCGAGTTTGATTTTGGTCCATTATTGATCCACTCATTTTACCACTACTTATGCACTTTGGTCGAGGAAAATTTTGACCCTGTCTACATTATTATAACATTTTAGTCTCGAACTCAATCTCGGACAATGGATTTACAGATTTATACTTATTTAGCCTTGGTTCAAGTCCGAGTAATTATTATACTTTTATTTCTCTCCGGTACTGGATAGAATAGATTGGTTATGATAGTTATTGAAAGTCCTGGTTTGGGACTAAGCAGTATATACGAATATCCTAAGTTCCCTATGGATTCCTTTAACTAGGGACCACATACCGAAAGAGGTGATATTCATAGGTCCTGCCTTGTGAGTCAGCGAGCCAAATGAGGTGCATATACTTGGTATGGTTTAATACTCAGTTGTTATGGTATTATTGGTTTATGTTTCATCCTTTCGTTCATATGCATTGCCTATCACCAGTATAATTGATTGGCACCTGTATCTATCAGTATTATGGGGGGCTGTAAAGGTACAGGTTATGGTTACTATTTACTGAGTGTTTGCTTGTACCTTCTAGGCTTATGGGGGCCTAGTTAGGTTATTATTTGCCTGGGTTAGTTGGTTATATTATTGCTTAGATATTTTCATATGGTTTATGGAAGGCTGGTTGTGGATTTGTACCCGAGGTTATAGTTACGCTTCTGAGTTTTCTATTCCTTATGATGGTAAGATTTGATTAGTGCTAGATTACTTTATGATTATGCATATTTTCGGTTAGAGACCCTGATTAGATTAGTGTTATCTCCCTTACAATATATGATTTTGGTGATGTTAGAATAGCTCCCTCAGAGTAGTACCTTTATGTTGGTTTATTTGTATAGCGCAGTTGTATATCCATTCTTCTCTAGCTATTATTTGTAGATCATTCCTTTCTTTCCTAGTACTATTGTATATCTCTTTCTTCATTATACTATCGTATATGGACTAGCTACTTATGGAACCACGCTTCGTCCCTGATTACTGCTAGTATCTGATAGTTTACATTTACTTTTCCATTAGCATTATTATTCTTCGTTGCTTGAGAAGTTGTCTGTAGTTTATATTCCTGCATTACATGTCATTTATACTTACATTATCTTTAGAGCTCTGTCAGTCGATGCCTACTGAGTACCTCGTTTTTGGTACTCACACTATATTTCTGCAGCCTGCAGATCATAGTACGAGTCTTCGTCATTGATGTGTGCATCATGTAGAGCAGCCATGGATCGGTGATTTAGGGTGAGCTCCTGACGTTCGAAGTTGTTCCTGCTCTTTCTCTTATTGCTAGACAGATCTCTATTTTGTATTTCAGAGACAATTTTGTATATATTTACTCTATATTTCACTTTGTACTCTTATTATATTAGAAGCTCTTGTACTGACTTCACCATATTTTGGGAATGTATTTACTTCCTTCTTGTCTTCTTCCTCTTTTATTTAGTTTTGCTTTCACTTTTCTTATTAGTCCGTTACTAGTTGTTCCTGACTATGGGTTGACTTACCTACTGGTGGGTTATGGTAGGTGTCATCGTAACCTAAGAAATCAGGTCGTGACAAATTGGTATCAGAGTATAGATTTACCGGTGCTATTGGCACAAGAGCTAAGTGCCTAGTAGAGTTCTTTATCGGTACAGAGACATTTGTATCCTATCTTCAGGAGGCTATAGGGAATTTATAGAAAATCCTGATTTTTGACTCCTTATCATGTGTCCGTACATATATGAACCTCTAAGTACTTCTTTTGACTCCACTCTTTCCCAGATGGATAGCACAAGGTTGTCAATAGATACGAAAGGGACTTCTATGTATGCTTCCAGAGTTTCTACTCAGAGTCAAGCAAGGGAGTTAGATATTGGTATTGAGAATCTTTAGCATCAGCCAGTGGGTTTGGGGCCAGCCCAGGCTTCATCAGATTTTGTGACTGCCTCAAGTTTTTAGGATACCGTGTTAGGGATTCTAGGTCTTTTTATGGATACTTCATAATCAGTGGTGGTGCCTGGTACATCATGTGGTTCTCAGGCCAGAGTTGGGTTGTTGGTATGCAGTAGGGCTTTTTATCAGTTTAGAGTAAAAGATTGGGTTTCTTGAGTGGGCTAGTCAGACATCTATGTTATTTTCTACAAAGCATGAAATAGTGTGTGGATTTATCAGAGGATTGACTTTACTATTCCTCTTGGCATCTAATTATTTGGTCATAGCTGAGTCTTCTTTCTTTTAGGCTGTTGACCATATGAAGACTATAGATAGGGCATGACTATAAATAGGGCATGTCTTAAGACATATGGAGGTGGTGGTAAGGGGCCATGTCAGCAATTTAGTGTTAGTACTATTCTGTCCAGAGGGAGGGATCCTCCTAGTAAAGGTCAACATCCCTTGTCGCATATCAGATCCGTACAGATAGAACCTTAGAGTATAAGTGGCTCTCAGATAGGTCGTGATGGTCCCAGTGGACAGAGTTCTGGTTAGATATTATGGGGTTCTCGATCTAGGTCTTTAGGTTGTGGTGGCCATTTTGGGTCAGCAGGTATAGTGCACTAGAGAGTTCCAGGGACATGTTTTGAATATGGTAAGATTAGTCATTGGTCTAGGGAGTGCCCCAGGTGTTAGTTGGTCAGTCAGTTGGGGTCAACTCATGTTTCTCACCAGGTTAGAACTTTAGAGGGTTGTTACGGCAGTAGAGAGACAAGTTATTAGTCTAGAGAGTGTCCTCGATGAGGGATTATTTGCCAATCAGTGCAGCCAGATCAGTCTCATAGGGTTGTGGCACCTTTAATTAGAAGTTGTGCTTTTGGTATCTCAGTTGATCATTCAGATGCTTAGGCTGAGATAAGACACATTTAGATTTGTATTTCTTTTGGCAAATTAGGGGCTATGACTTTGTATGCCATCATTATAGGTGTGTTTTTTGGTTTACTATCTTTTAGTTTCTATTTGAATTGAGTTAGGGTTTTCACGCCCATCGGTGGTTATATGCCTTGATATTACTATGTTGATTGTTGTATGCCTTTGTGTAGATTTATGCATATGTGACTACCCTCGTAGATGATTTCTTTTAGTAGTAGATTGAGTGGACTGGTGTGCTATGTTCCTTGGGATGTAACATTTGGGTTAAAGTACCTTTTCTTTGGCATATTGGCCTTGATGTAATCTTAGAGTGGTACTGGTTATGTTTTTCATTTTTATGCCATTTGTACCTTATACTAGTGTTACTATAGTTACTGTTACTATTTTGGTTGCTATTGATTCTTACTTGATAGATGGCTAGATTAGCGTTATCTAGTTTGTATCCCTTTTGTGATTCTTGTCTGTTTGGTTTCAAACCTTGGTTGGTTGGTCTTTCCTATTGTTAGCAAGGTTAGATCGGTTGTTGAGAGGGTTTTGGGAAGGAAGGTTTGCATTTCCATGGTTTGGTTCTGATTCTAGCAGTGGTGACCCTTATTCTATGGCCTGTTCCTAAGATTTGTAAGTTGAGGTTATTTTTTTGGTTTGTCTAGTTCGTCTCCCGATAGTAGTCTTGATCTTGATGTTGGTGTTAAGCTAGGTACTTCGTTCTTTCTATGATATGGTTCATGGTTCAGCTGAGTTAAGTTTGGTTTAAATGGGTGAATTCAAAAATTTCTCATTTTGGTATTTATTCGGCCTAATATAACTTCGTGGGATGCTTATGCTTGGTAGTATATGCTTGTGTATTAGTTGTCGGTAACCAAACTGGGTGTCTTCTGGGAGTGAGTATTCGTTGCCATGGATTGAGTATTGATTTGACCAAATTCAGGCTAAAATCATATTTTTCGATGTTGCTCCAGATTTGGCTACCATTAGTACTCTTTGCAGCCTTGGTGAGTTCTTCGTTATACCTTGATGTGTTATGCCCTCCGCAGATGTGGGTCTGATTGTTTTTACCTTTAGCCTATGGTTATCCTCAGTTGTGGTTATGACCTTCGGTAATATTTCAGTTTTAGCTCTTGCGAGGACCGTGGTATACATGCTTGATTTCTGCTAATGAGATTGGTTTGGGTGTTGAACTCTAGTGAAGACTTGTTGGCTCAAGTTCTTGTTTTTTACTCTTTTGAGTAATGGCTTTGAAGTTGTGATAGATTTTAGAGTATGGATGCTTACTCATCGACAGGATCAGTTCGGATAGTTAAGATAGAGTAGTTCAACTTCGATGTTGAGATTATAGCTATGGATTGTGTAACTTAGTTACAGCTCTATTTCGAGGTTTGACTCAGTTGAACCTTCATCGAAAGGTTAACTAGGCACTCTCACTACCTATCGGCTCAGTTTTCTTCAGTTCAGAGTGTTTGTATTAGATAGAAGTTTGAAAGATGGTCCATTGGCACATGGTGTTGGTTTCTAATATTTTTGACCTTGGTTCTCAGTTTTCATTGGACATTTAGAAGTCTACTGAGCGGGAGAAGTGTACTCGAGTTGGGCTTAGTATGGTTTCATCCACAGTTGGTGGGGCATTCTAGAGCGGATCATTTAGTTTTGAGAAAGTGTGCTTCGGACTCATGACTTTTGGTTTTGAGGGTCATCGAGACCAGTCAGTGGCCTTGGTGGAAATCGCAGACTTTGGTCACCACCATTTGAGTTCAGGTAGGACCTTATGGAGCATTGATCATATGCTAGACCATATGGATTTTAAATGGGTTAGCTTTAGCCTTTCGAGGTTAATGAGGTGTGATTATGTGGGAAGGATTGATGCGTCATGGTAACATGGCACTTTCGATGCTTAAAACAAGGAAAACATGCAAAAACTTGGGTGTATTTTGTTGGTATGATGTGGTTTCTGTCCTACTTTGCAGGAAAACAGGTTTTAAAGGTAAAATAATCAAAAAGGAAGAATCAAGCCCAAGAACGAAGTGTCGGAAGAAGAAAGAACAAGAATCTGCACCAGAAATGGACTCACGACACCACTCACGTGGCGTGACTGCCATTCACGTGACGTGAGTGGCTGGCATGAGACCAATTCAGAGATCAAAGACAGGGTCTGATTTCCACGCCAGCAGTCACGTGGCGTAACTGTCAGTCACGTGACGTGGAAGCATGCCGTGACTCAACTTCTGAAGATGTCTAATTGAGCCTGATTTCCACGACACCAACCTACGTGGCGTGACATGGTTCCACGACACCAAGTCACTATACCGTGGAAGTTGCCGACTCTGTTCTCCTATTTTATTTTGGATAGGATTAGCTTTATATCTATAAATACCCTTGTATAGTCCTATGTACGAGAGAGGTTCATTACATTGTTTTGAGAGCTATTATATATTGTTTTGGAGTTCATAAATATATTCTTGGTTTTGTAGTTACAAACCCTAATTCGAGTTTTATTGATAATTGAGATTTTAGTTTTCTTCATTGTTATGAGATCATAATCATGTTTTCATCTCTGAATTCTTCGTGTGTTCTTACAATTATGAGCAGCTAAACCCATCAACTAGGGTTGTGTGAACCATGAGGAATTAACGAAACTGATTAAGTGCAAGGCAATTCTATACCGCTGTGTATGCATGTATTGTTATTTCCTTCGTTGTGATTTCTCTTCTAACAGTTGCAAACGTTAGAAACTCACCTGTATTCTAGTCTTGCTCGAGAGAGAAGTAGAGATTGGGAAAAGGAGATAACAACAGAGATTTGAAGCTATCAACCTTCATCTAATAATCGGAGCCTTAGCGGGAATGGTTATCTGAGATCCAGGACAAGGGTTAGTAATGCAACACTCGGAGACCGAGAGGAGAAGAGTGAAATTCGTCTAACCAAGGTCGAGATATGTTTAGACGAACATATCTTGTCAGATTTTGCATGCCACATAGCGGACGGTTTTGTTAGCACAATTAATCGGTGGAGTTAAGGAATCATTGGGGATCACAGTCCTAGTGTATTTCTCGCATTGTCTACAAACTCGATACGACCAGCAATTGTTACTGACACTTTTTATTCACAACCCCCCCCCCCAGTTTTACTTATTTGCCAATTATTCTGACTAGTATTCTAAACAACTTCAACCTATTTCTTGTGGGATCGACCCCAACCTAGTTGGGTTCTATATTTGACAATCGACCGCATTATACTTCTTAGGAGGCATATTTTGGGCGACATCAAATTTTGGCGTCGTTGCCGGGGAGTACGGTTACGAAGTTGATTATAATTAGTTGGAGTTGATTAGTTTTGTTTTTACACACTTTTGAGGGTATACACCGGTGTATGCCAAATACTAGGAGTCAAGGCAATCCCCTGATTCCACTTGATCTTGAAATTGAAAGAACTCTGAGAGCTAATCGAAGAATGGTGAATACTAAAGAAGTTCAGAATACCGCAGCTGCGGGAGACATTCATAACCAGAAAATTCATCCGGTTGGTCAGGAAACAGCGGATCAAACTACTGCTCGATTGACACGAGAAAAAAATTGCTCTTAGACAAGCAGAGAGAGATAATCGAGCAATGCGGGAAGCAGCACAGCGTCTGGCTGATGCTGAAGAGCGACAAAGACGACTGAGAGAACAACCGAGATCATATGTGCTTGTTTATGATGATCCTGAAGAAGAAGAAGATGTGGGCTACTTTGAGCCAATAGAGACTGGTGCCATCATTCCACCAGAGTTACCCCCGAGCACTAAGTTTGACATTACTAGTGCCATGATCCATCTACTAAACTTGAAGGGTGTGTTCGCGGGTCTTCCTACTAATGATCCAAACATGCACGTAATGAATTTTGTGGGGGTCTGCACGTCGTACAATCTGCCTGGAGTTAACCAAGAGGCTATTCGGTTGAGGTTGTTTCCATTCTCTCTAATAGGAGAAGCTACTTTGTGGTTGGCTGAGTTGCCACGAGGTTCCATCACTACTTGGCAAGAATTGAGAAATCAATTTTTGGAAAGATTTTTCCCACCTTCCAAGATACTGCAGTTGAAGGACGAGATTTACAATTTCAGACAACTTCATTTTGAAGCACTCTATGAGACATGGTTGAGGTTCAAAAAGAAGCTGCAGAATATACCAAATCACAGGATGAGTGGTAGGAATTTACTTGAAATCTTATACAGGACGTTGAATGTCAACACAAAGGCGGTAGCAGATACTATCATTGGTGGAGCATTCATGAGTTTGAGATGGGAACAAGCTTCGGAGATATTAGATCGTGTCACTAAGACCAACCGAGAATGGCATACTCGGGAGGCAGATACACCGGTTGGCACATATGCTATTGGAGCTTCAGCAGCTCAAAGGGCTTTGGATGAATTTGTGGCTCAAGAGGTCGCTCAGTTGAGGACAGAAATTGGTCTTCTAGCTAAATAGATAGCGGCCAGAGATGCTGAAAAGGTGCATGTTGTAGGTGCACAAGGTAAATCATCTAGACATGATGATAGTGAGTCGGATGAAGAGGCGAAGTACCTAGATCAAAAAGTGGCGGGTTTCCGGGCCAAGGGTCTAATCAAGACTCTTGGAACTCAAGGCAAGGGATTCAAGGTCAGAACTATTATGGAGACAACTACAACAAATTGGGATACAGAGATCTAGAATGAGACTGTGATGGTGATTGGAGGCGGAAAGATGATAATAGAGAGAAGAATGACCTTTATGTACCATCAGGAAGATGTGATGAGGAGTCTGGAAATTCAAGGATGGAGGCCCTTCTTAATAAACTGGTCAAAGGGGCAGAGAGCCAGGAAAATTGCTTGAAGGAGATCAGAACTGATATTTCGGGAATAAGTCAGAAAGTGGAGTCTCATTCAACTGCCATTTAATAGTTGGAGCAACAATTCGAGCAGATATCATTGGCACTGAATCAACGTCAGCCAGGCACCCTTCCAAGCAATACCATCCAAAATCCGAAGAATGATAGTCATTGTCTAGCCATTACTACTAGGAGCGGGAAATGTACGACAAATCCACCTATACCTGCCGACAGTGGTAAGACTATTGAGCCAATGGTTATTGATGTAGAAGCTAAGTTAGAGCCGGATAATTCAAAGGGCGACACGGTTCCAAATCAGCCTGATGATAGCGAAAAGGCAAAATTTGAAAAGAGGCAAGAAAAGGAGGTACCACAAGTGCTCAAAACTATTCCACGACCTCCTCCTCCCTTTCCTCAAACGTTGAAAAAGAAGGCTGAGGAAGGCAAATATCAGAAGTTTATCACAATGTTGAAGGAGCTGTCAGTAAACATCCCTCTTGTGGAGGAATTGGAGCAGATGCCATGTTATGCGAAGTTCATGAAAGACTTGGTGACAAAGAAGAGAACTGTCAGTTTTGAGCCAGCAGATAACATACATCACTGTAGTGCAGTTTCTTTGCGTTCCCTAGTTGAAAAGAAGGCGGATACAGGAGCTTTCACAATTCCTTATACTATCGGGTCCTACGACTTTGCTAAGGCACTTTGTGATTTGGGTGCTAGCATCAACTTAATGTCATTAGCCATTTTCAAATAGTTGGGGTTGGAAGCACCAAAACCAACCTCTATAAGACTTCTCATGGCTGATAGGACTGTGAAAAAACTGGTGGACATTCTGTATGATGTGTTGGTAAAGGTAGCGTCTTTCATCTTTTCGGATGACTTTGTGATTCTTGATTGTGAAGTTGACTTTGAGGTGCCCATCATATTGGGAAGACCGTTCCTTGCCACTGGTCGTGCATTGGTTGATAAGGAAACAGGGTAGATGAAATTCAGGTTAAATAATGAACAGGTCACCTTTAATGTTTGTCGTTCAATGAAGCAGCCAAGTGATAAGTGTGTTATTTCGGTGATAGATGCAGTTGATGATAGTGATGTTATTGTATCTATTGAAGAAAGGTTGGGGGTGGAACCTCTTGCGGCCGTGATTATGAATTTTGATAGCAATAATATCGAGGAATATGATGAGATGGTGGGTGCACTCGCTGGTAAGGGAGCGTACACTTATGCTCCAAAGAAACTTGATCTCGATTTAAAGCATAGGGTAACCCCACCAGCTCATCCGTCTATTTAGGAGCCTCCAGTTTTAGAGCTTAAGGCTCTTCCGGCCCACCTTCGCTACACATTCTTGGGAGCCAACAATACCTTGCCTATGATTATTTCTGCTAAATTGGTGGATTGGCAAGTTGAGGCTCTGGTTTCAATATTGAGAAGATTTAAGACGGCCATTGGTTGGTCCATTACTGATATCATAGGTATTCCACTCGGCATTTGCACTCATAAGATCCAGCTTGTCCCTGAATGTATTCCTAGCATTGAGCACCAGCGTCGTCTGAACCCACCAATGCAAGAGGTTGTAAAGAAAGAGATCATCAAGTGGTTAGATGCAGGAGTGGTTTACCCTATTGTTGATAGCAAGTGGGTGAGCCCAGTTCAGTATGTGCCCAAAAAAGGAGGAATCACTGTGGTTCCAAATGACAAAAATGAGCTAATTCCAATGATCCCGGTGAATGGATGGAGAGTTTGCATGAATTATCGAAAGCTGAATTCTTGGACTGAGAAAGATCATTTTCCTATGCCCTTCATGGATCAGATGTTAGACCGTCTTGCTGGTAGAGGATGGTATTGTTTTCTTGATGGTTATTCGGGGTATAATCAGATTTTTATTGCCCCCGAAGACCAAGAGAATACCACTTTCACTTGTCCATACAGGACATTTGCATTCAAGAGGATGCCCTTCGGTTTGTGCAATGCACTGGCCACGTTCCAACGCTGCATGATGTCTATTTTCTCCGACATGGTGGAACTATCGAGGTTTTTATGGATGACTTTTCTGTTATTGGAGACTCATTTGATGATTGCGTGGCACACCTTGCCAATGTGTTGCAAAGATGTGAGGAGTGCAACTTACTACTGAATTGGGAAAAATGTCATTTTATGGTCAATGAGGGTATCGTATTGGGGCATCAGATTTCAAAGAATGGCATTGAGGTAGATAAGGCGAAGATTGAGGTAATTGAGAAGCTACCTCCACCTATATCCGTGAAAGATATTCGACTTTTTTAGGTCATGCTGGTTTTTATAGAAGATTCATCAAGGATTTCTCCAAGATTGCACATCCTTTATGCAAACTTTTGGAGAAAGAGGTAAAGTTTGTGTTCGATGAAGCATGTCTAAAAGCATTTGAGTGTCTTAAGGAGAAGTTGGTTTCAGCCCCTATTATTGTGTCACCAGATTGGACAATGCCTTTTGAGGTTATGTGCGATGCTAGCGGAGTGGCTTTGGGTGCAGTCCTTGGCTAAAGACGTGAGAAGATGTTACATCCGATTTACTATGCTAGCAAAGTGCTTAATTCGGCTCAAAAGAATTACACTGTGATTGAGCAGGAATTGTTGACCGTGGTATTCACTTTTGAGAAATTCAGATCTTACTTGATAGGTACAAAGGTGATTGTGCATACAGACCATGCAGCTCTTTGGTATCTTATGTCGAAAAAGGATGCTAAGCCAAGACTGATTCGATGGGTACTTCTTTTGCAAGAATTTGACTTTGAAGTCAAGGATCGTAAGGGGACCGAAAATCAAGTTATCGACCATCTATCACGCCTTGAGGAGGAGGCCATGCTTAAATTGAAGGATGATCTTGAGATTAATGATACTTTTCTAGATGAGAAAGTACTGGCAACATCCCAAGACTTAATCTCTTGGTTTGCTAATTTTGCCAACTTTTTGGCAAGTGATCTAGTTCCAGAGGATATGTCGTATCAGCAGAGAAAGAAATTCATACATGAGGTAAGAAAATTCTTCTGGGATGAGCCGTATTTGTTTAGGGTGTGTGCTGATGGTATAATTCGAAGATGTGTTCCAGAGGTCGAGATGATGAGTATTTTGGAAGCATTTCACTCATCTCCAGTGGGGGGTCATCATGGAGGTGCGCGGACTGCCCATAAAATCTTGCAATGTGGGTACTACTGGCCCAGTATTTACCAAGATACTCACGATTATGCTCGCGCTTGTGACCAATGTCAAAGGCAAGGGAATATTTCACGCAGACACAAACTTCCCATGACAACCATACTTGAGCTTGAATTGTTTGATGTGTGGGGAATTGACTTTATGGGTCCTTTTGTGAGTTTGCATGGAATGAAATACATCTTGGTAACCGTTGACTATGTTTCTAAGTGGGTGGAGGCAATTGCGCTTCCTAATAATGAAGGGAGAAGTGTCACAACATTCTTGAAAAAGAACATATTCTCACGATTTGGGACACCCCGAGTTATTATTAGTGACAGAGGATCCCACTTTTGCAATCTTCTGTTCAAGGCCCTGCTTGAAAAATATGGTGTTAAATATAAGGTGGCAACACCTTACCATCCTCAGACAAGCGGGCAGGTTGAGGTGTCAAATCGTGAAATCAAGTCAATTTTGGCAAAAATAGTTAATGCCAATAGAACTGATTGGGCTAGAAGACTAGATGATGCGGTATAGGCATATCGAACTTCTTTCAAAACTCTAATTGGTGCATCACCATATCAGTTGGTTTTTGGAAAATCTTGCCATTTGCCCGTCGAACTGGAACATAAGGCTTTGTGGGCATTAAAAAGGTTGAATTTAGACTGGAGTGAAGCGGCTCAATTGAGACTTGAGAAGATGAATGAGATGGATGAATTTCGTCTCTGGGCTTATGAAAGTTCAAAATTATATAAAGAGAAGATGAAATTGTATCATGATCGTCGAATTGAGAATCGAGAGTTTCACCCGGGAGATTTGGTGCTGCTGTATAATTCCAAGCTTCGCTTGTTTGCTGGAAAATTAAAGTCCAAATGGTCCGGACCATTCACAGTGGTTAGGTAATTCTCACATGGTGCTATTGAACTAAAAAGAGAGGATAATGTTCTGTTCAAAGTCAATGGACAGCGTGTTAAGCATTATGTGGGAGTTACGGAAGAAATAAAGACAGTTGAGAAACTTGAGCTTGATGAAGTCTAAGTAGTCAAGCTAGTCATGTCGTGTCACGACGTTAAATCAGGCGCTTCATGGGAGGCAACCCATGGGATAGTTGGTGAAGTCTGAGTATCCAAGTTAGTCGTATCGTGCCGCAACGTTAAATTAAGCACTGATTGGGAGGCAATCCAAGATTTTGTTATGCGAAGATCTGATTATTAGAGGAGCAGCTAGCTGAAAATCACAAAATTTACCTGAATTGGTTCAGTACCAGTCACGCCATGTCTCACGTCACGTGAGTCAACTCACGCCACGTGGATGGTGCCGTGAAAATCAGAGATAACTTTCAGGTTTCAGAATCTTACCTGCGGCAGAAGACCCACGTGTCGTGAGTGCAACCCACGTGACGTGGGTTGTATCGTGGAAATCAGAGGAAACTTTCAATCTCTGGACCTCACATACGCTAGGACCCACGTGACGTGAGTACAACCCACGTCACGTGGGTTGTACCATGATATTTGGAAATTGCAGATGGATCAAATCCGAGCCGACCCGAACCCATTTTTGTTTATAAAATCGATTTCCATCTCCTCTACCCGATACAAAACCCAAAATTCCCCACTATTTCTCTACTTTCATCTTTTTCTCCTAAACCCTAATTTCCCATCTTTCTCTACTCTATTACCATAAATTCGACCCTCCCACCACCTCAATCAAAAAAATCTGACTCCCCACGATCTAATTTGTCAAAATCCGAGCCCCTATTCCAAAACTCACCCACAATCCAAGAACCCATTTCGAAAATCACCCACAATCCGACCCTATTACCCAAAATCCAATCCAAACCCAACCCATATACCCAAAATCCGACCCAAACCCATTACCATGCCTCCTAAATCAAACCCCAAAAGTGACCATCCTGATTCTTCATCACGTATTCGCACAAAAAATCCTGAAAACCCAAACCGTCTGCGAGATGAACCAACTGAATCGGATAAAAGTGGGTTCGTCAAGAAATTTGACATTAGCCATGATGATAGTGCTTTGGTACCTCGGGCCACGAGGTTACAGACGCGGGCCCGAGCGACTTCCCGGGCAGCACTTTAGCCTATCCCACCACCTGTTGAGTCGGTTGTTCCGGATGAGTCCTCTGAGTCCGCCACCCAGTCTGAAGAGAGGGAGGATACTTCTGTGTCAGGCTCTGCAGATGATGCTATGGGCCAGGGTACATCTGTGGCGGAGGCTACAGCTTCTATTTTCGGTTCAGGTGCCCAGAGTGCTCCTACTCCCGCGCAGAGTAGGGAAGTTCAGCGATGGTGTATGCAGAGTTAGGGAAGTTCAGCGATGTTGTATGCAGAGTTTGCATGCCTTTTATGATAGAGATGTTGAGTTGACAGAGAGGGGTGTGTATCGGAGAAGCATTATGGAGGAGCCCCGATATCGGGTGGAGGAGTTGAGGACTCTACCTGATATTTGGCCTATTTTTTAGAGATATGGTTTGGGTTGGATGGCGCAGCCTTCTGGTTTCTATAGCTCAGAGTTAGTTTGAGAATTTTATGCCTCTTATGCTGCATCGGTTGACTTGAGCACTCCTGTTGGACAGCGATACATTTTGCAGCCATTATTGGCTCACTCCTTGGTTCGCGGTACCCGCGTGGATATTTCGGAGCAGACCATTCACCGCTTCTTATTTGGGGCTGACCGTCCATTTCTGGCTTCGACTGCTAAATTTGATCATCGAATGGACACTGTCAGAGATAGAGTGAGGATGCGAGATAAGGATCAGAAATTGAAGCTGCTTAAATGGATTGCGGGCTACATAGTCGAGGATGGTGTGGCGGCTAGTTGGGTGACTGGGAAGCTGGACATCAAAAATTCCACACTTCATTTTGCTGGCAGATTCTGGTGGTCCGTGGTTCGACATCGGTTGGGGCCAACAAATGCTGACAACTCACTTACATTGGACCGGGCTGTGGTGGTAGCCAGTATCTTGGCTGGCTATGAGATTCACTTTGCGAGATACATCATCCGGGAGATCCATGAGCCGGCCTTCCGAGATCATACGAGTATACACTTTCCATGCCTGATCTAGGGTTTGTGTGACAGGGCGGGTGTAGCCAGGATACCTGCCCTCGACCATTATATAGAGGTGACCCGCATTGCGGATATTAGACGGATGCAGTAGCGGGGTTCACACCCCATTCTTCCACGAGGGTCACAGCCGTCTGAGTCATCGAGCGCAGCCCTAGATTAGCCGAGTAGTGCTCCTATGCCTATTCCTATATCGGTTAGGGTACCTGAGATTATTCCTGTACAGACCGAGGGTGCTGGCCCTGTTGATGATGCGGTACCCGGTACTAGCACTCCACCGCCTCCTTCTGGTATGGTCTCAGTATCGGGGACTTTTTGTAGAAGTTGATTGACAGGTAGACGGAGATGTTTGAGCGCAAGGCTCACACTGAGACCCAGATGGCTAAGTTGGTATCCCAGCTTAAGCCTTGGGTTAGGACCACTGTAGAGGCTGCGGAGACTAGGGTGGAGGCCCAGATGACTGCAGCGATGGAGCAGTTTATGAGGGGGCTGCATGGGAGGATTGACAGCTTTGAGGCCCGGATGGCCTCCCGAATGAGTGCGGCACCAGGTTCTGATATGGCCGGACTGACACAGGAGGTAGCCGCAATAAGAGAGGAGGTTCGGGCATTGGCATCGAGTAGAACTCCTATTATACCACTTATGCCTGCCCAGGCCTCCGTGCACCCTGCATTTGAGGTAGATTTAATCTCTGACGAGGAGCCTCCGATGGATAGAGGCAAGAGACCCTGCAGTCCGGAGGATCGAGGCGATAGTGATGCTGAGTATGAGAGTGATCTGCGAAGGGAAGTTAAAGCCTCTCGGGTGGAGTACCATGCGAGCCAGATTAAGGCAGAGCAGAGGGCGCGTGGTGCATCTGCTAGTCAGGCTGCCCCTCCATCGGATGCACCGTCTACTGAGCAGATTGATGATCATGTTGTGGGCGGGCCCACTTCAGGCGCTTAGGGCGCCACAGGTATGTCTTCACTCCCTTGTATTTTATTGATATCTGTGCATTGAGGGCAGTGCACCATGTTTAGTTGGGGGTGGGGGTGTACCACCACTTGGGGGTTTTTATTGCCGTGTTTCTTTTCCCCCGAGTGTACTATCATAGGAGAACCAGCATGTTTAGGTTTATTTTTAGATTGTTATGTGTTTTTTTGCTAAATTAGGAGAAAAATAAGGGAACTGTAGTGCAGTCTAGTTTGCTAAATTATGCTTTTTGAAGGATAAGGATACCCTTCCTGAAAATTTTTGTTTTTGAATTGTGTGAGTAGCATGTTTATGTGTGACAGATGTTGGATCTTGTTATGGCACTAGGATTATAGGCAAATAACTGTAGCTAACATTGCATGAACCGGATAGGTAGTAGCTGATAATACAACCCAGTGTTATGTGTGTGTGAGGTCACTACTTAGTTAACTGAGTGTGTACGATCCAGAACTTGCTCGGTTAGTCTTGCCTAAGATTTTAGGATAGGAGATTAGGAAAGGATCATAGGCCGTTTTTGAAAAAGTTCACTTTTAGCCTAAATGCCAAACCAAATGAATAAGTATCTCTTGATCCCGACTTTGAGCAGTAATTGTCCTATTTTTTTCATTAACCTTTTCACCTTCCCATTTTAATTACAATGAACCTGTCTTGGCCCTGGTCCCTCCTTGGACACTGTGTACCTCAACTCAGGCAAATCGCCTAAGTTGAGGGTGGCTATTATAGGGGTGCGTAGATTGAGTTGGGTATGAAGAAGTGGTTAAATAAAAGAAAAAGGGAAAACAGTTTTGGGTGTGAAAAAAAAAAGTGAAAAGAAGACAAAATGCAAAGAAAAAAAAAAGAGAGTTGTGCTGTGAAGTTTGGGAAAAATGACACCCAAAATCTGAAAATAAAAAAAAGGAGAATAAAAATGAGAAAGGTTGAAAGTTGGAGCCAAGAATAGTGTAGTGTCAAGGAGGGTTGAGTCACCATACCCATATGTACCATACCCGTCCCTAAGCCTACATTACAAGCCGAGTAAAGTCCTATAGTGATCCTAGTCCAACTGTCCAAAAACTAAGGCGTAGAAAATAAGGGCAAGCCTATGGTATTTCATGCACACTGTTTTAACTTCTTTGTGAGAGTGAGTGTTTTGACCTCGTCCCTACTTTGATATTCATTAGTATACTGTGAGTGGATGGGACTTCTTTGATTGTGAGAGCACATGGGTTGCATAATTAGCTGCTAGTTGTTCAAAAAATATCGTTTGCATATATGCTTAGTTGTTTATGCATAATCTGGTGCCATTACTTGATCCCTTCTGTGTCATGATAATATGCTACCTATATACACACTTTGGTCTTGATTTGCAAATAGGAGGGGTCAAAAAAGTTTTGTGCCAAAGGCAATGAGTCAACTGCCATAGGTCCCTTAGGTTTCTCTTAATCAAGCATCGTATATATGTGTTTCTGTGTTGTTCGCCTGAGGACATGCAAACGTTCTAAGTTGAGGGTGTTGATGCGTCATGGTAATATGGCACTTTCGATGCTTAAAACAAGGAAAATATGCAAAAGCTTGGGTGTATTTTGTTGGTATGATGTGGTTTCTGTCCTACTTTGCAGGAAAACAGGTTTTAAAGGACAAATGATCAAAATGGAAGAATCAAGCCCAAACAAAGTGTCGGAAAAAGAAAGAACAAGAATATGCACCAGAAATGGACTCATGACACCACTCACGTGGAGTGACTGCCACTCACGTGACGTGAGTGGCTGGCGTGAGTCTAATTCAGAGATCAAAGACAGGGTCTGATTTTCACGCCAGCAGTCACGTGGCATGACTGTCAGTCACGTGACATGGAAGCATGTCGTGACTCAACTTCTGAAGATGTCTAATTGAGCCTGATTTCCATGACACCAACCTACGTGGCGTGACTTTGTTCCACGACACCAAGTCACGATATTGTGGAAGTTACCGACTCTGTTCTCCTATTTTATTTTGGATAGGATTAGCTTTGTATCTATAAATACCCTTGTATAGTCCTATGTACGAGAGAGGTTCATTACATTGTTTTGAGAGCTATTATATATTGTTTTGGAGTTCATAAACATATTCTTGATTTTGTAGTTACAAACCCTAATTTGAGTTTTATTGATAATTGAGATTTTAGTTTTCTTCATTGTTGTGAGATCATAATTATGTTTTCATCTCTGAATTATTCGTGTGTTCATACAATTATGAGCAGCTAAACCCATCAACTAGGGTTGTATAAACCATGAGGAATTAACGAAACCGGTTAAGCGCAAGGCAATTCTATACCGCTGTGTATGCATGTATTGTTACTTCCTTCATAGTGATTGCTCTTCTAACAGTTGCAAATGTTAGAAACTCGCCTATATTCTAGACTTGCTTGAGAGAGAAGTAGAGATTGGGAAAAGGAGATAACAATAGAGATTTGAAGCTATCAACCTTCATCTAATAAATGGAGCCTTAGCGGGAATGGTTATCTGAGATCCAGGACAAGGGTTAGTAATGCGACACTCAGAGACCGATAGGAGAAGAGTGAAATTCGTCTAACCAAGGTCGAGAGACGTTTAGACGAACATATCTTGTCAGATTTTGCATGCCACATAGCGGGACGGTTTTGTTAGCACAATTAATCGGTGGAGTTAAGGAATCATTGGGGATCACAGTCCTAGTGTATTTCTCGCATTGTCTACAAACTCGATACAACCAGCAATTGTTACTGTCACTTTTTTTCACAAAAACCCCCCAGTTTTACTTATTTGCCAATTATTCTGACTAGTATTCTAAACAACTTCAACCTATTCCCTGTGGGATCGACCCCAACCTAGTTGGCTTCTATATTTGACAATCCACCGCATTATACTTCTTAGGAGGCATATTTTAGGCGACATCAAGGACTCGGATGATGTTGGAGAGATTTTGTGTAGTTCAGAGTGGACAGCAGGCTTGGAAAGGTAAGACATTGTTAGATTTGGAATTTGAAGTTGGTTGTATGATTCATGCCTTGGTTGTCTTTAGCCTGGTTGAGTATATGCTTGGTTGTGCTTGTATAGGTGCGATGCAAGTAAACTGTGGTTTGGTTTTGCGTGCTTCATACGTTCTCGATTCAGTTGGAGGTCAGTTGGTTGTTGAGGATGAGTGTTTGGTTATTTGGGAAGTAAAGTAAAGATGTGAAAGAAGAATGGATACCTTTAGGGAAATCCCTTGGAAGTGTTGTTTTACCTTAGAGGTTATTTCGGGAGTCTTACTCTGGGCATACGGGCCTAGAACCTCGTCCTTTCAAGCTTTCAAGCTCTTTCTGTCCCTTGACTTTCGAGGATTAAAGTCCTTTAGTAATGGATATTGTAATGACCCTCCAGGTCCTTTTCTCGATTTCCATGCATTTTTGACATTTCGTACCTTCTCATAGCGGTTATAGGTCATCTATGACTTGCCAAACATTGGTTTGATTTTTGGGAAGTTTGTTTGGGTTTTAAGTGCATTTCCCTATTTTGGAGCTTCTAAAGTTGAGAAATTGGTCTTGGACCAAAACTTCTAGTAAACATCCTCGGATGAGAATTCTGAAAGCGTCGTTAGCTTTAGAACGTTGATTTTAGACTATTGGTCCAGGTCTCGAGGCTTTCAGACTCATTTTAGGCTATTGGTTGTAATTTGATTAAAATTAAACTATGGGTGTAGGGCCCACTTTTTATCGAAATAACCTCGGATGGAAATTTTAATGGTTTTATTGAGTCCAAAATGTTGAATTTGGTAAGGTAGCATAATTTGTTTGTGCACACGGGGTTCCGAACGAATCCCGAGCACCCGATCGAAGTCTGTCGGACTTAACAGCATCTGCTGCAGCCCACTTTTGCACTTCTCGTTTGTGATGAGATGGCCACGTTCGTGAAGGGTCAAGTTCTTGACTATCGCGATTGCGAGCCTTCTCTCTCGCGTTCTCAATGAAGGTTGGCATTGACCCAAATCCCTCTTCTTCTTTATGAATGCAGAGATTATTGTTGCATTCACAATAGCCTAATCTGCCTATCTTTACGTTCGTAAACCATTGCCCGTGTTCCCAAAGGTTAATTTTCTCAGTCATCGCGTTCACGACCTTAGGTCCTCGCAATCGCGAAGGCCAATTTCATGGCAGTATATATATTGTCATCCTCGATTTCTTCATTATTTTTTAGCCCCATTTCACCATTGTTGGAGCTTGGAGCATGGAAAAGTGTGGGAAATTGTCCATTTAGGCTCAGGTAAGCTAATTTAACACCTCTTGATCATTTCCCATTGTTTTTCCCCGTCAAATTTCGTTCATTTCCTTGCTAATCTCTAGAATTTATTCTTTAATTTCCTCAACTTTGTGGGTTAATTGGAGCCCCGATTTGTGCTCTGTTTGTGCTCAAATTTCGAGCATGCATTCCTTGTCCTTCGAGGGACATCATGACGGATTCAAATTTGGAATTTTATTTGCGAGCCCCACGGGCCTATTTTTGACCCGATTTTGGACCTAGAGTTTTATATTGCAATATGGGTATTGTCTTACTCATATTAATGTGTAGTTTATGAATTAGTTAGCATGATGGCATTCAGAGATCATGGAGTGGAGATGAGCAGTTCATGGATTGTTCAAGACTGTGGTTCGGCTTCGAGGCAGGCTACGGTCTACTCTTTTCTTGAGATTGTGTATTGGATAGGTCGCATCCTAGGTAGGGATTATAGGATAGGTTTATACCTAGTTATATCATGACTTGACCTATTTAGGGGATATAGAATATAATGTGACCCAAACCTTAACATAGAATACTGGTTATAGTTGTAGGATCCTAGTATCTTTGATTATAGACTTGTTTAAACATAGATTGACATGAAGGATCCCTTAGTATGAATCGTATTAGTGATTTAGGCGATACCTCACACTTAGATCCTCCTAGTAGCTTGCTAGTCGTATTTACGTTGTATTTTTTGAGTTATAATATTGTTATCCTGGTATGTTGTGTATTGTTGGGCCTGAGGCAATGGTAACGAGACCAGTTGGATGCCAGGTTAGTTCTCTATTTTTTGAAAATACGTGGTTTAGTTCTTAGATGCTTTGACTCTTACATGTGTATTGTTTGGGTACTGGTGATGGCATACATATTTTTAGGTGCATTTACGCTGAATTAGCGGTAAGATTCTGGTTAAAACCTTGGTTTTACTATTATTTTTTAAAAGGGATTTATTCCCACTTTTCTTAACTTTAAAATTTAATCTTTGAAAATGGAAGTCGTACCACCCTTATTATTGAATTATGACATTTTAAACTAAACATATTACTTTGGAAATTAGACTAAGGCTGATTCTGGTCCATTATTGATCCACTCTTTTTACCACTACTTACTCACTTTGGTCGAGGGATTCCGACCCTTTCTACATTATTTACCATTTTAGTCCCAAACTCAATCTCAGGCAATGGATTTATAGATTCATACTTAATTAGCCTCAGTTCAAGTCCAAGCAATTATTATACTTTTATTTCTCTCCGGTACTGGATGGAATAGATTGGTTATGATAGTTATTGGATGTCCTGGTTCAGGACCAGGCAGGATATACAGATATCCTGAGTCCCCTATGGATTCCTGATGTCGCCCAAATTACACTTCTAAACAAAGCATAAAGAGGTCGCTGATCAAATATAGAATCCAACTAGGTTGGGGTCGATCCCACAGGGAATAGGTCAAAATCTCTATCAAGACGTATGTTAAGGCAATCAATAACAACTTCTAGTAAAAGACAGGGGGTTTTAAATAAAGAAGTCAGTAGTGACAATTGTTAATTTGTTGGATTTGAAATCAGTATGAGATAGGCACTAGGACTGCTTTCCCAAATAACTTCACAACTCTATAGGTTCTTCATACTTTGCAATCTTTCTCGATGTTCGGTATACAAAATCGATAAGTATGTCTACTTAGAACAACTTTCCGCTCTTGTCTAAGCAATATCCTCAAGAAAATTCTCTTTTCCTGAGTTTGCGCTGCTAACCCCTATCTTGGATTTCAGATTAGCTATCCTGGATTATTGGTTCAATATATTAAGTGGACGTTGGTAACTCCAAGTCTCTGTTGTTCATTCCCTTATTCCCATCCGTTACTCATCCTTTTGTCCATAGTAAACATAAGGCGAGTTCTAATGTTGTACATTGTTAAAAAATAATCAAACCCAAGGAAACAACAATACATGCATGAACACCGGTTGAAAATTACTTAGTACTCCGAA
Organism: Capsicum rhomboideum; assembly: GCA_031232105.1. NCBI lineage: Eukaryota > Viridiplantae > Streptophyta > Magnoliopsida > Solanales > Solanaceae > Capsicum > Capsicum rhomboideum. Next base: position 34,236,374 of record CP124711.1, on the reverse strand, counting down.
CACTACTTCATCAATCCGTCATGGTTCCCAAAACCCTAGTTGTGGTGTTTAGTTACTCATAATTGCAAGAACACAAGTCGAATTCTGATAAGAAAGCATAAGTATGAACTTACAATAATAAGATGAAAAACTCCAAGATCTCACTTTGAATAAAAATCCTAAAAATCGATGTTTATGATCCCAAGACCAAGAATGTGCCTTAGAACCATACAATAATGTAATAGTACCTAAACTAATACAAAAGACCGATTAAGAGTATTTATAGACAAAATAAAACCTATCCTAAACATAACAGGATTTGTTAAGTCGGTCACTTCGGATGCAAGGAAGGAACGGTTGTTGTTAGATCCCACGATCGTCCTTGGTGCTGGTAGGTTGGTAGTGGACTTTGTCATCTTCAGAACAAGGTAGGCACAACACTCAGTATGACCTCGTACCTTTTAGGTACGATCATATAATGTGCTCGTCTGATCCTCTTCAACTTTAACTTCTGCCAACTCTTAATCTGGAATTCCTTCCCACGACACCTTGATACGATTGTCATTTCAAAGTACGTTTGTGGGAAATCTTCTTCTTATCATCCTCACACTTAGCTTCTGCAGCCATGATTTCAGGTTGTCCTCCCACGATCGAATTGTACGATCGTAACATCAAGCCAAGATTTTGGGAAGCTTTTGTCTGAATAGTTCCTGAGAGTCATTCCTCTCAATCAATCCACCATGACATGGTACGATCGTGGTCAGATCCCACGGTCATTGAATGGGTCGTCTGATGACCTTAAGTCTAAAAGTTTAGTACTTTCCTTCTCCTAACCTGTTTGACCTGCAAATACCCAAAAGCACATCATATCCACATAGAAATACCCTCATACTTGTAAATATTCATAGTTTTAAGCTTCGAAAGTGTCGTAAGTTCACGGTACATCGACACCCTCAACTTAGATCGTTTGCATGTCCTCATGTAAACAAAACCAACTAAACTACCACGACGCTTAACCAAGAGAAAAAAAATAGTACTACAGCAGTCCAATTTACACAAAAGAATTTTAAGCATGCATTACCCAAAAACGTGTTCAACCCCCCAAAGATCATCAAAACATATATTGTGTGTATACAAACCAATCACCATAACATAAAAGGATCAAGCAATGGCATTACATTATTAATAGTTAACCCAGCACTCAAACCAATGACACTACCCGAACAAGCAATAACCTATAATACAGCCCCTACGCCCTCAAATCAAAGAAGTCCCTAACACTCAGTATATGCATAAATATCAAGACAGGGACTGAAACGAATCACTAACTCTCACAAAGAAGTCAGGCAATGTGCGTTTGATACTATACGCTTGCCCTTATTTTCTACACCTTAGTTGTCGAATAGTCTGTTTAGGATCATTATAGGACTTTTATTGGCTTGTAATATAGGCTCGGGGTTGGTATGGTACATATGGGTAAAGTGACTTATTCCTCCTTGGCACTACACTATTTTTGGATCCACTTTCCTACTTTATTTATTTTTCTCTTTTCTTTCAACTATTCGGACCCTGGGTGAGGTTTTATTTTCACAACTTTCTTTCTTTTTTCAAACTTTTCTACACTTGAATCCTTTTTCCTTTTTCTAACTTGTTCTTCATACCAACCTTTTATGCACCCCTATGATAGCCACCTTCAACTTAGGCAATTTAACTGAGTTGAGAAGTACAATGTCCAAGGAGGGACTAGGGCCAAAACAGGTTCATTGTAAGTGTTTGGGAAGATGAATAGGTTAGTTTGAAGAAAAAAAGGCTCAAATTCAGGGATCAAGGTATATCACCTTTGCTTGGTAGGCTTTTAGGCTTTTAGTGGACTATTTGAAGAATGGCCTATGATCCTTTGCTAACCTCCTATCCTACGACCTTAGTAAGACTAACCAGGAAAGTTCTAGCTCGCACACACATGCCGACTAGGAAAAATATTACACACACTTAGATCAGGGCTATATGTTCAGTTACTATCTATCAGATTTATGCAAGTTAGGCTATTTTTTCAAGCTAATAATTCTAATGCCATGCGAGATCCAAACATTGGTCACAGTTCAAGTATGCACACAACACAGCATAAAACACAAAAAATTTGGATGGTATCATTTAAAACATTCAAAACAATTTTGCATACACCTTTTATTTTGACTACATCAAGTTTTCATATTTTTCTGTAAGTTACACATATATTACACAAAACAACACAAAAACAATAATAAAACACCTAAACATGTTGGTTCCAACTAGATAGCACAGCTAAGGGAAAAGAAACACATAAATAAAAACCCTCGGTTATGGTAAACCCTCACCCCCAACTAGGAAATCATCCAATTTCCCTATTGCACAAAAACATAAAAAATGTAAAAATGAGGGATAGAGACATACCTGTGGTACACTAGATGCCTATCGTACTCTGATCAAGTGGGGTCATAGATAGGACCCCTCCAGTCTCCTCAGCTCTTGTGGCATCGACTGTGGTCGAGGCACTCTCAGATATGTGGACATTGGTGGTAGCCAATGCAACAATGTACCGGAGGCAATATCTACACCCCATCCAATATGAACCACCACCTCAGTAGTAGGTGGGATACTAACAACATCCTCCAAAAAGCCTAACTTAGAGGTCTGGCTGCTTACTTTATCTCTCTTCTTTCTCCCTTCCTTGTCTTTTCTCTTTCCCTTTTTAAGGGGCTGCAACTCACCGACTGTCTCATCTACATTCATGTTATCACCCCCAACCATCGATACTGTGTATAGAAGTCGGGAACTAAAGAAACCATATCCACCACAAGATCTGTCAATGATGGTATAGGAGGAAGAGATGGTGGTACAACCTGGACAGTTTGCTTTATTAACTCCTTGACTACTTTCTTCAAGTCGGCCAAATCCTTCGTGACGGTGCTCATGTCGGGAGCCTAAACCTCCTCTATCTTAGCCATCATCCAGCTCTTAAATCTAACAAAATAAGTCTGAACCACCCATATAGCAGCCTTAATTTCATCAACTACGTAGGGCTTTACCCCTACCTTCAACTTCTAAATTTGTGCATCGTGTAATAACTGATTCAGCAAAGATTGCTCTAGCTAAGCTATAGGGATCAAGGTGTAGCCTGGAAGTATCAATTGATGCAGACCCAAAGGGGTTGTAGGCTACTGTGAAGAAGAAGAAGTAGCACAGAAATTAGATGCTAGTATCTCACTAGCTGGGTCACCCATGCTGCCTCCTGTGATAAATTTGGTAAAGGACCTCAAGCTAGAGCCGTCGGGTTCCTCAAGTCCTTACTCAGTGCTATATTCATGCTCTTCATCAGTCGGATAAATTTGTCAACTGCCAGGATAGCCGGCACCTATGAATCTTGCATCAATTGGGTAATCAGACATGGGAATAGTAATGTGGTGCTGAACTATAGTACTCTATCTCGAATCTCTACCGTAATGATTAGCGAAATATTCAGCTCCAGCTCCGTAATAAATTTTGCTACTAGGCAAACATTAGTTGCACCCAATGTGTTATTATTTGTTGTCGGTGTAATACGATGCCGCACAATCGACCACCAAGCCTTGGCCATGAATTTCAAAGTGTATTTATATATGGTAAATCCAATGACCCAAAATGCATTCTCCCCAGCTTCAGCAATGTGGTTCGCCAACCACTTGTAGTGCATAAGTTTATCATCAAGGGTCAATTTCTTCACCCGGCTCAAGTTTGTCATCTAGAACTCATACTCTGGAGTCTCCTCAACTGGCTCAAAAGTATTCTCGAACAAGGCTCTCGAGATAGCCTTGATGTAAATATCAATCTCATGATCTCGAACTCGCACCATGTCCAGTCGGGGCTGCTTCCTTATGTCTTTATCTTTACCCGAGGGAGTCATGTCTTTTATCATTGTCGCATAGTTGGCATAGAACTCCCTCACCATCTTTGGACTGTAGTTTCGTAGTGGCCTAGTCATCCACCCCAACTCATACTTCTCAATACCCAAATCAACTTCAGGACTCTATGTAGTGACTTAGGCAAGATCTGGGGCTCTTCCTGAATACTCCACTTCTTATTTCCTCTATTATTTAGTGAGATACCATCAATGTAGTAGTCCTGGAAGTTAGGAACAATCCATCACCTCGGGTCAACACCCCTTGGAAGCAAGTCAGGAGAAGGTCCCTTGGAGGATTCAGGTTTGGACTCTTCCTACTCCTTTGAGGAATTTATCTCCTCCGCAGCATCTCCATGCTCACCACCGGCTTAGTTTCAATTTTGACCTCCCTCTTCATACTGGAAAAGTTCCACGGGGGTAACCATGGGCACCAAGGCAATACATGGAGTGGCCTTCGCCTTCTCAAGTTCTTTCTCCTTGGCTCTAGTGGTCTGAGTTGTACGTTGATCACTGGAATCACTCTCAGAATACTCAACCTTGGACCTACTAGACTTCTCAGATTCACTAGACGAGGCCAAAGGCACATTTTTTTATGCTTGTTCCCCAGTAATCTTCTTGTGGAGAGCCTTATCTTACATCTTCTTGAGTGATTTTGGAGCCATAGTACATGTTTGTAAAAGAGTTAGTCTCAGAAAAAGAATCAAAACTGGTGCAGTTATTCCAACAGACGACCTTTCCTACGATCGTGCAATGAAGGTACGATCATACCTTTGATTGAAGGAAGTCTTCCACAAAAGTACTGGAGGTTGTCATATCAGACGATCACATACCATAATCGTACCAAGATAGGACAATCGTGGAATGTGCTCATATGATGAACTCCTAAAAGGTGAAAAACTGGCACCCCACAATGATCCAACCCATGATCGTACATTGATACCACGATCGTGGGTTGTGTCGGGGAGTGTGCACTGACACTTAAGCATTTATAAACACATTATTTGACCCTAATTAAACATATTTTTCAAAGGGTACTCAAATTCACCACCACCACCACCCCCCACCCCCCGCCCTAATTCTACTCATTCAAACCATAATTACACAACAATTTGTTTGAAAGCCTTATGGACGCTACTACTCCCAATGAACTCAAGTATGCACCTATGTTTCATTAATTTTCAATCATGGAGACAATTTTAAAGCATGAGTAGTAAACTTACGATTTTTCTCTTGAATTTTTGAGTTCTTTGGAGACATATGAGTTCAAAAACAAATGGAAGTAGCTGATTCACACCAATTCGAGGTAAGATTTTGTAATATTGCTCACTTGATCATATTATTATGTGATAATTTGTGTTTGAATGATTAATGGATTGTATCGAGCCCTAAGTATAGTGTATTAGGGCTTTTTAAGACCGAGTCAGGTTAGGTTAATTTAAACTAAAGAGCCCAACAGACGACTCATACTCACGATCGTGGAATGAAACCACAATCGTGGTTTGTATTTGTAATGGGAGATTTTAGAAAACTTACCTGGGAACCTACAAAGCCTAACGATGATCGTAGTATGTAACTACTCTCTAGTGGAATTATCACGATTGACTATGTAAAGTCAAAAGATAATGTGTTGGATCCACTAACAAAAGGCCTAACTTAGAGAGGGAGTTAAAAGATCATCTAAGGGAATGGGTTTAAGGCCTAGAACAAATCATCACAGCTGTAACTCTACCTAGCAGACTGGAGATCCCAAGATATAGGTTCAAAGAGATCAAACAAAGTTGTGACTAATGGTTCAACATTATCAAATAACTCAACATATTCTTATGATGAAGATAGTGTTCAGGAAACAAGGATAAAGCTAAAGATTTGAAGCTTTTTAATGGTTTCTAAGTTTGACAGATATGACCAAATAGTTTATATATAGGATTAAACGTGTCACGACCCAATATTTGAGTCATGATGGCGCCTATCGTAACCCACCAATAGGCAAGCTAAACCCTAGCCCGGAGCGACAAGCGACGGGCTAACGGGCGGAATCTCATAAAACAGAGAAGAAGTGGAAGTAACCATATTTATAAACATGCTATAACACTAAAGACAGAATCAGAATATGTATATATGCCAAGACTGAGAAAGAAGAGGACAATATATAAAGTCAAGAACCCCTCCCAAGACCTGGTGAGTCAGTACAAGAGCCACTACTAACATACCCAAAATACAAGACAGAAACCAAATATGTATAACAAGTATAATAGTCTCGAGAGAAAAAGACTATACAGTAGAAGATGGAGTAGGATCTGTCTCGGACGTCAGTAAGCTCACCCTGCTCCGGAGTCAATGCTGAGAAAAGAGTCACGTCAATACCGTCGACTAGTGCCTGAATCTGCATCGAGGAAAAAGATGCAGAAGTACAGCATGAGTACCGGGGCAACGGGTACTCAGTAGGCATCATCGGCCGACTGAGCTCAAAATAATATAAGCAAGCTAAAATGCGAGGGTGCATGCTAAGTCCGGGGTATAAGTAACAAATACATAAGTAACTGCCGAGGCGTGTAGATATGCTTAGGAAATAAATAAATGTGATACCGAATAATTGAGTAAATAAATACGTATGTAAACACACAAGTCAAACATAACCTATCTGGGCCCCCATAAACCCGATAGGCACACGGAAGAAAACAATAACCCAGCCTGGCCCCCATAAACCGGCGGGACACACAAAAATAGTAAATGCATATAGTCACCAGTGTCTCGAAGCTGTATCAGTATCCAGTTACCACAATAACCAACAAGAGTGCACCGGGCTTGAACCGGCACCAATGGGTAATAACAAGAGGCCAGACGTCGGAATCGAACCGGAAGCAGTGGGTAATAACAAGAGGCCACATATATATCATATCTACAGGACTCGAACCGGAACTCATATAACAACAGTATCATGATCACGGTACCCAGTACCAAAACTCTCCAATCATATCATAACCAAATGCCGGACTCGAACCGGAACTCATAATAATCAGTGGCCAGACTCGAATCGGAACTCATAGTGTATCACAATCCGGGGCCGGACTTGAACCGGAACACCCAATAGTCAATAACCAAAATCATCATACCTGAATCAGTAGCCGGACTCGAACCGGAACTCATCATAGCCAGTAACAAGAACAGAATCAAATGTCATATCATATCAGATAAACGGGGAACGCCCTGGTTCCAAGTCAATACTAGTTTATAGGTACAGAAGCTAACCCCACAACATGCTACAAGTCAGTCTCGAGGTCCTTCTAGGTCAAATATCTACTATAAGCACTATGTATATACAAGTCTGGGTAGACATTATAAGTAATGGAAAGGTAGGTCCGTATTCTAAATCAAACTAGCCGATCCCGGTCAAATACGGTGCTATCAGGGACGAACAAAGCTAAACAGGCCAACCGGGTATAATCGGGGTGACTCAATCCCGTCAGAACCCTAACAGGTCATAGAGGCTTAACTAAACCCAAAGATGTCAAAGTTCTGACAAGTCGACTAAAAGGGTAACGGGGCCCACTAACGGGTCCCTAAAATCGAGTCTAGTTATACCTGTCTAAGTCTGGGCTAAGTCTGCCTAAGCCTGGAATAAGGTCCAACAATAACGTTCTCCAACCAGAAATCAACACAACAATACTATCCGACCCCAAATAGGTCATCTGTGGTGTACCTCGAGGATAACGGGCCTGGAATATATCCGAATAGCCCTATCCGGCCTAGAAGGCCTAAATCACAGCAAAACACCACCACCAAGTTTATAACACCAGCCCACAACACTAGCACAATAGCATACATATATCACACATAAGCCCAATCTAAGTGCAAAGGAAGGTAAACCTAGCCTACCTGGACGCCTGCCGCGAACTTGCCAAGAAAACCAGCTAAATAGGAGCCTTTCCCTTTCGAGAGGCCTCCGACTGTTGCCAAGCTACCAAAATAATAAACTACATGTCAAAACATGACTATTGATACCCATATTGCATTAGTTCGGAAAATGTCCAAACAATCCACGTGGGGCCCGCTTGCGGAATCGCAAAATCGAAATCGTCACAGCGTCCCAAATCACCCCGTGACTAATAGTCACAACTAACACTCCTCAATTTGAGCTCAAAATATATCTCAAACATCAATATCAATCCCAACAGTATCACCGTGTAAATGAAAATTACCGTAAAAACAAGAAAACATACCGTAGAAATGACGAGAGCGAGTCCACGGACTCAAAGATATAAACCCCTAAGCTCAAACCTTAATGGATTAGCTCAATATTGAGCTAATATGATCAGAAATACTGAAGGAATTAAATGAAAACAGAAGAAAACGTTATGTTATATGTTTTATTCAAATTCATAACATACTGCATGCATATATATATATTTCATTTGCCATTATGGCAAGTGGTTGCCACCTCTTGCATGTGTGCCCCTCCCCACTTTCCACATGGTGGTGGAGGTGGTACCGCAATGTAATATTTATCTCATTATATATATATTTGGGTATTGCATAGGTCCGTGGTAAAATAAATATAATATTTTGAATATACCATAATTAATAGAGAATTATTTCTAACAAAACCTCTATAAAAGAAAAATATTATTTTAACATATTTAAATTCACTATCTCCGCTTAAATTATTAATAAATTATAAAACTATTATAAAATAGTATAGATATATCATAACTAAAGAATTTTATAAATTCCAAAAATATTTTCAAAAGGTAATTAACTATGTCATTTTACCAAATTCAAATTTAATTTAATATTTTACAACGTGCTCGGTCTAAATAATATTCTCAAACGAACTGCCCGGGAACCGAACTGTCAGTCCCAGCGAGTCATAAATAACTTGGGGCAGTTATAGAAAAGCTCTAAACGCTGAGAATACACTAAAACGGGGGAAATAACCGGGAAGGTCATTACAATATCCACTACTAAAAGGACTTTCGTCCGCGAAAGTCAAGAATAAGCACATACCTGAAGACGTGAACAAGTAGGGATACTGGTCTTGCATATCGCGTTCAAGCTCCCAAGTAGCCTCCTCAACGGGATGGTGACGCCACTGTACCTTAACCACTAGAATGTCCCGGGAGCGTAACCGTCTGATATCTCTTGCTAAAATGGTCACAGGCTCCTCCACAAATGTTAACTTATCATTTAACTGAACTGAGTCCCACCGAAACACATGCGACTCATCTGGAATGTATTGTCGCAGCATAGAAACATGAAACACTGGGTGGATAGTTGAAAATGCCGGAGGTAAAGCTAGCACATAAGCCACCTCTCCAACTGTCCGCAAAATCTCAAAGAGTCCAATATATCTGGGGCTAAGCTTACCCTGTCTACCAAATCGCATCACGCCCTTAATGGGCGATACTCGTAAGAAGACCCTATCACCCACCCTGAATTTCAACGGACGACATCTACGGTCAGCATAACTCCTCTGTCTACTCTGAGCTGTCCGCAGTCTATCTTGAATCACTCGAACTCGGTCCAAAGATTCTTGGAGCGAATCTGTGCCACGAGGACTGACTTCTGAAGTTTCGAACCAGCCAACTGGAGATCGACATCGTCTGCCATATAAAGCTTCAAATGGAGCCATTTGAATGCTGGAGTGGAAGCTATTATTATACGCGAACTCGGCTAAAGGCAAGAATTGATCCCATTGACCCCCAAAGTTTAACACACAAGCGCGGGGCATATCCTCCAATACCTGAATAGTTCGTTCAGACTGCCGGTGGTTTGAGAATGAAATGCAGTGCTGAGGTCCACCTGGGTACCCAACTCTTCTTAGAAAGTCTGCCAGAAACTGGAGGTAAACTGAGACCCTCAGTCTGAGATAATAGATATTGGCACTCCATGTAGGTGAACCACCTCCTGACTATATACACGAGCTAACCTCTCAGCACTATAGGAGACTCGAACAGGGATAAAGTGTGCAGACTTAGTCAACCGATCCACAATAACCCAAATACTATCAAAACCACGGGAGGTGTGAGGCAATCCAACAATGAAATCCATAGTGACCCGCACCCATTTCCACTCGGGGATGGGTAATTGCTGAAGTAAACCATCGAATCTCTGATGTTCGGCCTTTACCTGCAGACAACAAAGGTATCGCGCTACAAACCCTGCTATATCTCTCCGTATACTGCTCCACCAATAGTGCTGCCTCAGATCCCGATACATCTTAGCTGTCCCAGGGTGAATAGAATACCTGGAGCTGTGCGCCTCGTGCAAAATCAACTGAATCAAATCTCCAACCCTCGAAACACAAATACGGTCGTCAAACCTCAAAACACCATCAGAACCCAAGGTAGCTCTCTCAGACTTACCCTTCAATACCTGATCTCGAATGCTACGGAGACCGCTATCCTCAAACTGATGACTCTGAATCCGCTCCAGCAAAGTAGATCTCGCACCAACACAAGCGATAACCCTTCCGGGGTCAGAAATATCCAAAAGTACCATCGAGTTAGCTAAGGACTGAATGTCCAAAGTTAAAGATCGCTGAGAGACTGGAATGAAGGCTAAGCTACCCATACTCACTGTCTTCCGACTCAAGGCGTCCGCTACCACATTTGCCTTGCCCGGATGATAGAGAATAGAGATATCATAGTGCTTCAGCAACTCAATCCACCTGCGCTGCCTCGAATTAAGATCCCTCTGAATCATAATATGCTGAAGATTGCGGTGGTCTGTAAAGATTTCACAATGAACACCGTAAAGATAATGTCTCCAAATTCGCAATGCAAACACAACGGCTGCTAACTCCAAATCATGAGTGGGATAGTTACGTTCGTGCACCTCCAGCTGCCTCGATGCATAAGCAATAACATGACCCTGTTGCATCAGAACACATCCCAAACCAATACCAGACGCATCACAATACACGGTAAAACCCTCGCCCTCAACTGGAAGAGTCAACACAAAGGCAGAAGTAAGTCGATCCTTGAGCTTCAGAAAGCTTGCCTCACAATCCTCAGACCACTGAAATGGAACCTCCTTCCTGGTCAGTCTGGTCATAGGAGATGCAATAGACGAGAAGCCCTCAACAAATCGCCTGTAGTACCCTGCCAACCCAATGAAACTGCGAACTTCAGTAGGTGACGTGGGCCTAGCCCAACCTCGAATAGCCTCAATCTTCCCTAGGTCTACCATGATACCGTATCTGGACACAACATGCCCTAAGAAAGCTACAGACTCAAGCCAGAACTCACATTTTGAGAACTTGGCATACAGCCGATGATCTCTCAAAGTGTGGAGCACAATCCTCAAATGCTGCTCGTGCTCCTCGTTACTCCTCGAATAAACCAAGATGTCGTCAATAAAAACAATAACAAAGGAGTCCAAGTATGGCCTGAATACACGATTCATCAAATCCATGAAAGTTGCTGGGGCATTAGTCAATCCAAAAGACATCACCAGGAACTCATAATGGCTGTACCGAGTCCTGAAGGCTGTCCTTGGGATGTCCTCAGCCCTAACTCTCAACTGATGGTATCCAGATCTCAAATCTATTTTTGAGAATACCGCTGCACCCTGAAGTTGATCAAACAAATCATCGATACGAGGCATAGGATACTTATTCTTCACAGTAACCTTATTCAACTGCCTGTAATCAATACACATGCGCATAGATCCATCCTTCTTCTTTACAAACAGAACTGGAGCACCACACGGTGACATACTCGGCCTGATAAAACCCTTCCCCAGAAGGTCCTGGAGCTGGCAACTCAGCTCCCTCAATTCAGCAGGAGCCATACGATACGGAGCCATAGAAATAGGTCGGGTGCCCTGCTCGAGGTCAATAATGAACTCTATATCACGCTCAGGAGGAAGGCCAGGTAAGTCAGTCGGGAATACATCAGAAAACTCACGAACAACAGGGACGGAGTCAAGCTATGGACTCTCAATACTAGCATCCCGAACATAAGCAAGGAATGAATCACATCCCCTCGACATCAATCTACGAGTCCAAACATATGAAATAATCCCAGTCGGTGTGCGGCTAACAGAACCCTGCCACACCACCAGGGGTACGCCAGGCATGGCTAAGGTCACAGTCTTGGCAAATCAATCCAAGACTGCATGATGGATAGACAACCAGTCCATGCCCAGAATCACATCAAAGTCTACCATGGCCAATACAATAAAATCAACCCGAGTCTCAAACTCCTGAATAGCCACCAGACAAGATCTATATACCCGATCCACTACTAAGGAATCACCAACGAGGGTAGATACACGTAAGTGTACAAATAATAACTCAGAACATAAACCCAACCGTGGTGCATAATAAGTATATAAATAAGAAAACATGGATCCAGGATCAAATAATGCAGAAGCTTGCTGGTGGCATACGGAAATCATACCTGTAATCACTGCATCTGAAGCCTCAGCCTCCGGCCTAGCCGGCACGGCATACAACTGATGCTGGCTACCACTAGTTTGAGCACCGACCTGACCACTAGTCCGACCTCCCTGTGCTCTACCTCGAGAACCCTGGGGACCACCCCAACGACCCTGTACACCACCTCTACCTGTTGGCGGTATAGATCTGAGGGGCTGTGCTGTCTGAACTAAAGGCTCAATTGCCATGCGCTGAGGACACTCACGCGCAAAATGACCGACAACCCCACAAATATAGCATGCTCTTGGCTCCCTGCTCGGCCTAGAAGGTCCGATTGATCCGGTATGTCCTCCTCTAGTCGATGAACTGGACTGACCACGTCCCTGAGGCTGTCTAACAGAACCACTATAGGCAGGCTGACCCCTATCAGATATTTGCAAAGCTGACTGTACGGGCCTACTAGGCTGACCCAGTCGCTGAAAAGACTGCTGCTGCTGCTGTGGGTACCTACCCTGAAACTGGAAACCACGATCTCTAAACTGCGAACCACTATGGCTCCCACTGAAACTACCCTGGACACGAGGTCTCTTATCGCTTCCCCCTTGGGCCTCGCGATCCATCTCCTCAATAGAGTATACATGCTCAATAATCTCTGCAAATGACTTCCCTGAAGTCACTAAATTCTGGGTAGCCCTGCGGAGTGGCAATCTCAGTCCCCTGACAAAACATCTAATCCTCTCGTACTCATCAGGCAAGATCATAGTAGAATTTCTGGCCAAATCATTGAATCTCACCTCATACTCAGCTACTATCATAGACCCCTGTCTCAACCTAGAAAACTCATCTCAAAGACGCTCACGCATGCTGCGGGGCATATACTTCCCCAAGAACACCTCGGAGAACTGTGCCCAGGTAACAGGTGGAGATCCAGCTGGCCTGGATTCAAGATAACCTCTACATCATCTCGTCGCGACTGTACCAAAATGATAAGCAATAAAATCTACCCCACGCGACTCCACTAATCCCAAATTTCTCAGCTTCTCCTCGCATCTGGATAAGAACTTATAAGCGTCTTCTTCTGGGGTACCCGTAAACCTGGGTGGAACTAGTCTCAAAACAAATGACTCAACATTTTCTGCTCTAGGGCTGCTATTCTGCCCTACCCCCGACCTCTGGGTCTACCTCGGGCCCTAACTGGTGCTCTCGTACCACGCGTTCTAGCCTTCTGCGTAAAGAATGAAACAAACGAAGATCAGAAACCAACACAGACTCAACGCACAAAAATGAGTCAAGAAAATGAGAGACTCTCCTAAGAATGCTCCGTAGCCTCCCGAAGATAGGATACAGGCGTCCCCGCACCGATCCACAGGACTCTACTAAACATTGGCCTATGTACCGACACTACCTATACAACCTAGGCTCAGATACCAAGCTGTCACGACCCAATATTTGAGTCATGATGGCGCCTATCGTAACCCACCAATAGGCAAGCTAAACCCTAGCCCGGAGCGACAAGCGACGGGCTAACGGGCGGAATCTCATAAAATAGAGAAGAAGTGGAAGTAACCATATTTATAAACATGTTATAACGCTAAAGACAGAATCAGAATATGTATGTATGCCAAGACTGAGAAGGAAGAGGACAATAAATAAAGTCAAGAACCCCTCCCAAGACCTGGTGAGGTCAGTACAAGAGCCACTACTAACATACCTAAAATACAAGACAGAAACCAAATATGTATAACAAGTATAATAGTCTCGAGATCAAAAGACTATACAGTAGAAGATGGAGTAGGATCTGCCTCGGACGTCAGTAAGCTCACCCTGCTCCGGAGTCAATGCTGAGAAAAGAGTCACGTCAATACCGTCGACTAGTGCCTGAATCTGCATCGAGGAAAAAGATGCAGAAGTACAGCATGAGTACCGGGGCAACGGGTACTCAGTAGGCATCATCGGCTGACTGAGCTCAAAGTAATATAAGCAAGCTAAAATGCGAGGGTGCATGCTAACTCTGGGTATAAGTAACAAATACATAAGTAACTGCCGAGGCGTGTAGATATGCTTAGGAAATAAATAAATGTGATACCGAATAATTGAGTAAATAAATACGTATGTAAACACACAAGTCAAACATAACCTATCTGGGCCCCCATAAACCGGCGGGACACACAAAAATAGTAAATGCATATAGTTACCAGTGTCTCGAAGCTGTATCAGTATCCAGTTACCACAATAACCAACAAGAGTGCACCGGGCTTGAACCGGCACCAATGGGTAATAACAAGAGGCCAGACGCCGGAATCGAACCGAAAGCAGTGGGTAATAACAAGAGGCCACATATATATCATATCTACCGGACTCGAACCGGAACTCATATAACAACAGTATCATGATCACGGTACCCAGTACCAAAACTCTCCAATCATATCATAACCAGATGCCGGACTCGAACCGGAACTCATAATAATCAGTGGCCGGACTCGAATCGGAACTCATAGTGTATCACAATCCGGGGCCGGACTTGAACCGGAACACCCAATAGTCAATAACCAAAATCATCATACCTGAATCAGTAGCCGGACTCGAATCGAAACTCATCATAGCCAGTAACCAGAATAGAATCAAATGTCATATCATATCAGATAAACGGGGAACGCCCTGGTTCCAAGTCAATACTAGTTTATAGGTACAGAAGCTAACCCCACAACATGCTACAAGTCAGTCTCGAGGTCCTTCTAGGTCAAATATCTACTATAAGCACTATGTATATACAAGTCTGGGTAGACATTATAAGTAATGGAAAGGTAGGTCCGTATTCTAAATCAAACTAGCCGATCCCGGTCAAATACGGTGCTATTAGGGACGAACAAAGCTAAACAGGCCAACCGGGTATAATCGGGGTGACTCAATCCCGTCAGAACCCTAACAGGTCATAGAGGCTTAACTAAACCCAAAGATGTCAAAGTTCTGACAAGTCGACCAAAAGGGTAACGGGGCCCACTAACGGGTCCCTAAAATCGAGTCTAGTTATACCTGTCTAAGTCTGGGCTAAGTCTGCCTAAGCCTGGAATAAGGTCCAACAATAACGTTCTCCAACCAGAAATCAACACAACAATACTATCCGACCCCAAATAGGTCATCTGTGGTGTACCTCGAGGATAACGGGCCTGGAATATATCCGAATAGCCCTATCCGGCCTAGAAGGCCTAAATCACAGCAAAACACCACCACCAAGTTTATAACACCAGCCCACAACACTAGCACAATAGCATACATATATCACACATAAGCCCAATCTAAGTGCAAAGGAAAGTAAACCTAGCCTACCTGGACGCCTGCCGCGAACCTGCCAAGAAAACCAGCTAAATAGGAGCCTTTCCCTTTCGAGAGGCCTCCAACTGTTGCCAAGCTACCAAAATAATAAACTACATGTCAAAACATGACTATTGATACCCATATTGCATTAGTTCGGAAAATGTCCAAACAATCCACGTGGGGCCCGCTTGCGGAATCGCAAAATCGAAACCGTCACAGCGTCCCAAATCACCCCGTGACTAATAGTCACAACTAACACTCCTCAATTTGAGCTCAAAATATATCTCAAACATCAATATCAATCCCAACAGTATCACCGTGTAAATGAAAATTACCGTAAAAACAAGAAAACATACCGTAGAAATGACGAGAGCGAGTCCACGGACTCAAAGATATAAACCCCTAAGCTCAAACCTTAATGGATTAGCTCAATATTGAGCTAATATGATCAGAAATACTGAAGGAATTAAATGAAAACAGAAGAAAACGTTATGTTATATGTTTTATTCAAATTCATAACATACTGCATGCATATATATATATATTTCATTTGCCATTATGGCAAGTGGCTGCCACCTCTTGCATGTGTGCCCCTCCCCACTTTCCACGTGGTGGTGGAGGTGGTACCGCAATGTAATATTTATCTCATTATATATATATTCGGGTATTGCATAGGTCCGTGGTAAAATAAATATAATATTTTGAATATACCATAATTAATAGAAAATTATTTCTAACAAAACCTCTATAAAAGAAAAAAATTATTTTAACATATTTAAATTCACTATCTCCGCTTAAATTATTAATAAATTATAAAACTATTATAAAATAGTATAGATATATCATAACTAAAGAATTTTATAAATTCCAAAAATATTTTCAAAAGGTAATTAACTATGTCATTTTACCAAATTCAAATTTAATTTAATATTTTACAACGTGCTCGGTCTAAATAATATTCTCAAACGAACTGCCCGGGAACCGAACTGTCAGTCCCAGCGAGTCATAAATAACTTGGGGCAGTTATAGAAAAGCTCTAAACGCTGAGAATACACTAAAACGGGAGAAATAACCGGGAAGGTCATTACAAAACGTTTAGGAATCAGCTATGTGAATGTGAAGTGAAAGTCACTTCAAGGACAATAATAGTAAATGCCTATTCTCTAAGCTCTCATGAAACTAGGTAGTATTCATGGTTGAACGAACAAAACCATGAGAACCATAAACAGTAAAAGGCTAGTTGTGTGACTTGTATTGTCTAGGTGTACAACAAAGTTCAACGGTTCAAAGATATTGCATCTACCGATTGACCGAGTGCATCCGATATAAGTTCACTACAGAAAATTCAAAGGAAAATCTACTTATCCAGATGCAATTAGTCTTTGCTTGTAAATCAAACATTTGTCTGTATATTATTTGATCATATAGCCACTCCCCATTCATGTGGGGGATTTTTGGGTTCTATATTGATAATGAATGAAAAATGGAGAGAAAAAGTGAATTGTGATTTCACTTTATAAAAGAAGTGTTCTTCCACATTGGTGGGAGAAAGAAATATTCTTATGCTTAAATATAGAAGCATTACTCCATGTTGTTAGTGAGGTAAGAAGAAAACAAGCCTCACATCGTCATCGTTGCTGCTCGCTCGGCTTTAGCTTCAGATTTGGATTTGAATTTGTCAATGATCGATCGAGAGATTATATTTTTGGATAAAATTTATTTGAAACTTAATTATTTAATCCAAAATTTGATCTAAAGTTTTTCTCCATTTGCGGATGCAAAAATACATTTTCGGACTCATATCCAACGTACATTAAAGGGACACGATCCTTCAATTCACTGTTTGAAATTTGTTGAGTGATTCGTTGCCGCAAATGGGCATCTGCTCCCGCAGATGGGATTGCATCTCAACTTTCTGTTTTGATTTGTGGATTGATTTGCTGGAGCAAAGGGCCATGTGCTCCCGTATATTGGCCTGCAGATGGGTTCGTCGGTCCAAAACAATACAACTTTTCAGAATCATTGCTTCTTTTCTGAAGTAACACCTTTTGGCTATAAATATCTGATTTTTCCTCAGATATTGGTACAAAATTTTGAAGCTAAAAACTCTTCCTTCTTACAAAAACTCAAGTGTGATTTGCTACCATTGAGTGAGCTCGTTGTTTGGTAGAACTTGAGGTACCGCTATACTAATGAAGTGAATCATTTTATTCTGAGAGGATATATTCCATAACCTCGGGTACTTGAGGGGAAGAATTTCCTTAAGGACACACTGTGAATTCAGTGGACTTGATTCTTCTATCTTCATCTCTTTCTAAGTTTGTTTACTATTTTTTGAAATAATTTACACTTCATTTTTTTTGTTCATAAGTTGGTTTGAACTTATTGTTGAAGTTTATATTTGTGAATACAGAGTTAGACCTTTGTTTGGTTGTTCATAATTCAGTTTGAACTTATTGTTGAAGTTCATAATATTGAATACATATTTTATTTAACCCCGAAAATAACATATTTAGGGGGAGGGGGAAGGGTTGACAAAATCTTAATTTCATACTTCAAGAAAGTAGATGTATTACAATCATGTGGCCCGATCGGTGAACCAAATCAATTAACAATCTTTATTGACTGCCTTAAGTAGTAAAATTAGGATATGGAGGTTTTATAAAGGAAATATGGAGGTTCATACTCGATGAGGGATATATATATATATATATATATATATATATATATATATAACATTAAATATCTGAGAGATGAAGCAATACAATTAGTACACATTGAAGATGAAGTTTCATTGATCATCATTGCTCACAAAAAATCTTATTTGTATACCTACACACGACTGACATGTTTCCCATAACAATTTAATCAAACAAATTATATAAACATAATAAACGTAATAATAAGTAGTTGAAAATAAGTATCATTATAAAATTTACTCAATGTCTAATATGATTCGTTTCTTTTAATTGTATAGTCAGACCTCTCTATAACGTCACCTCGTTATAATGACATTTCACTATACCGGTTCGATTTTCTCTGAAACTGATTTTTCATGTTATATTTTACTTCTCTTTAGTGGTATTCTATCTATAACAACAATGACGTTTATTATAACGGTACACTCTTTGTAAAATTACCTCTTTATAATAGCATAATCAAATATTATGTAATAATATTTTGTAAGAAATATATTATGTACAAAATAAAATACCAAAATATTTATGGTACTCATCATTAATGTCATTCACACAGTAAATTTCAAGTATAGATATCTAATTTAAAGAAAAAGAATTATACTTAAATGGTGCACATCAGTTATTTCATAATGTCACGAGGAAAAGACTACTAATGTTTGTATTTTTTATATTCATGCTCTTTCTAATTTTGTATAATTTTGTTTATAACAACTAAATGAGATCTGAATGTCAAATGTCAGTATACATATATAACAACACCTCTCTATAGCTGCTATAAAATTTTCGGACAAATCTGTCACTGTAGAGAGGTTTGATTGTATAGAGATTCTATTGTTAGGAATGTTACATTAAAAATAAGATGACAGTTCAAATTTTGAAAAAGAAATAAAATTTAACATGTTCAAAGAAGATTAATTTGTATTTATATATTAATACTCCCCCTGTCCAACAATACTTGTCCACTAGTATTGACTTGACACACATATTAAGAAATAATAAATAATAGGGACAATTTTACTATATTTGAATATAATAAATTAATGCCTTAAAAATGCATTGATGAATAATATTTAATAGCAAGGGTAAAATAGGTTGAAAGGGATATATCTATTGATTTTTAAACTCGATAAATATTATTGGACATCTATTTTTAGTATGTTGGACGAGTACTAGTTAAGTTAATTTATAGATAAGAAGGGACTAAATAAGAAAAAAAATGACTCAAGACCTCAAAAACCCATGTTAATTCTTTCTCCTATATTAGAAGTCACGTGTGGCAGTTGAAGCAGGCAGGATACCGTCGACATGCCTACTTGCTTCGGGGGGTATTTTTATCATTTTCTTTTGGGGACATATTTGATGCTGAACACGTGGATTCATCTACCAAAATCCACGGCTTTCTTCTTCATATATCTCCATTCCTCTATATTTTTGTGTCTTTTCTTGGGGCTTTTCTCACTGCCGGAGAACTTCATAGCTGTAGCGATATAGGAATAATCATCAATGATTTCTCAAATCAATTCAAACTCTTTTTCCAGATTTGTCGTTCAAAACTACTCGAATCTGAATCGAATCGCTTGTGAGCAAAATATCTGAGAATACAACATCTCAATCATCAAGCCAAAAATTATTTCTTGATAATTGCTAAATCCAACACCAGGTCTACAAAAAAAGTTTACAACAAAAAGCTGAAACAACAACAAAAGAAAATTCCAACCAGATGCTGAATTGATTTAAAAAAAAGGGATAAATTACATAATACCACACCTTAACTTACCATTATTACTTAAAATACCAATTCCATAAAATAATTACGAAAATTTCAGATTTTACTTTATTTCTCCAAATCATCTGATACATAGCATCTACCCCAAATCCCAAATTCAATGTCTCACTATTTTTTCTCTCTCTCTACAAAACCCTCACACAACATTCGTACAGTTAACAATGTCAAGCTCTGAGCCTGACCACGAACATAGAGAAGATAAAAAAGACGCCAGAGTCGATGAAGAAGATACCAGAGCTCACGTTGCGCCGATTGTACGGCTTAAAGAAGTAGCCGTAACAACTGGAGAAGAGAACGAAGATGCTATCCTCGACTTGAAAGCGAAGCTCTATCGATTTGATAAAGATGGAAATCAGTGGAAAGAGAGAGGTGTTGGTACTATTAAGCTTTTAAAGCATAAGGAAACTGGAAAAATTCGTCTTGTTATCCGTCAATCTAAGACTCTTAAGATTTGTGCTAATCATCTAGGTTTGCTTATAGTTCAACTTATGACTTTTTCTTATATGATTAAACTTGACTTATTCAATTATGTGTTTCATTTGATTTGGATCAAAAAAAAATCCCAAATCCAATTCATTACTAGCGACGGTGGCCTGAGACAGAGATGGAGGGTGTTAGGGGTGGAGTACGGAGGGAGTTCGGAGATTTGTCAATGGAGGTTGAAGATGATAATGTTAGTGGAGATACATAAGAATGATGTATCTATTAAGGGAGTTCAGAGATACATAAGAATGATGTATCTGGTTGAAAAGGACAAGAAGATACATCACGCGACCCTCCACCAAATGTACAAAAGCTATGTATCTTACTGAATATTAGGTTACAGATACATAAGAAATATGTCTTTGGTTGAAAATCTGACAAAATCATATATCGAAATGCTTTTCTTGCTACTGATACATAAGACTTATGTATATGAATGTATCTCTATAATATTAATACAGAAGAGTTATGTATCGGTACTTATGTATCAGGAATGTTATGTATCCGAGCATCAGTAATGTATCGCGAAAATTAAAATCCGAGATTTTATGTAATTATTAAAAGAGTGGGATAGGGTGTAATTAGGTACTAAACAGTAAAGATTTATGAAAGTTGCAAACCCAAAAATTCAAAAAAGAAAAAGAAAATTTGAACCCAGATACTAAAATGCTTCAAATTATCATATTCAAGGATAAAGATCAAAACTTTGAAAGGAACAAGTAAAGGGTACCTTTGGGTTGAAAATGCAGATTCCTTTTTTTTTTTGTTGAAAATTAATTGCAGATTCAAAAAACCCATAGAAGGTGATAAAGGGCGAACTTTTATACTTGAACAGGTGGATATATATCTACTTTACATGTAGTTAATGATTTACACATTAAATTTTAATTTATTGTTCAAGATTATTGCATTTTATTGTTAATAATTAAGTAATTATATATTTGATCATTTATTTTCCAATTTTTTAATTCATAGATGGTACTTCTTCTGCCCCAATTTATGTGATATCGTTTGATTTGACATAAAGTTTAAAATTTATGGTCTAAGTTATTATTTATGTAGTTATAAATCATTTTGTTAAGGATAACAAGAGAATCTAAATTAAATTATTTTTATTTATAGAAATGTGATATTCTTTTTGGAACGAACTAAAAAAAATGTGCGAAACAGAAAGAATATTTGATTTCTTATCTTAGTATATTAACGTAGTTATTAAAGAAGAAATTATGATAACTTTCTCACAATTAGACATTTTATAATCAAATTTAAAATTTACGAAGTTAATTAAATTTGACTAATCTGCAAATTGAGCAACAACGTAAAAAAATATCGCTATCCAAGAAATAGACATGTAATTCTATTTTTTTTTAAAAATATAAATTACTTTATTCTGAATCAATTACGATATATTAATTAGGAGTCAGCAAAAAGGACAACGATTGAATTATGCAAACAAAACTTTCATGAAGTTTATTGTACTTGATTTAATGGTGAGTTATGCATGTATTAAAGGTATGTAGGATAGAATATAGAATAAGTAATACATGAATAAAATAATACATGGATTTGCTAATAACTAATTCATGTATTTACTATAATACTTACATAACTCTAACGCCCTATCCCAGTGGCCCCCTCAATTCAAAGCACATCTAGTTGAAAGACTCTCATTCTTATTTAGACTAGGAAGATCTTTCCGTTCGTAAAAGCTTAAGCTTAAGAGCTTTATCCATAAGTAGTGAGAGGAGACTTTTAGAAAACCCTCATGCCTTCTCTGGAGACAGAGATCTTACTGCTACCTCCGAGTCTGACAATCTTTGCCAAAAACAAGGGACCTACTTCTCATCCTAGGAGTTAGCAGGTATGAAAGAGTCCCCTCTTTGTCTGTCTCTCCGAGTTTCTACTATTAAGTAGCACTTCTGCTATTCAATCATAGAATCGATTCCGATCAAGCTGAAAAAAGTCAGCCCTATATATGTTATTAGTAAAACACTAAGGCCGGGGGCCACCTGAGCTATCTGTGTCGAGTGTTTCGATTGAAACAGGAAATGAGACAACTCAAATGCCAGCACAAAAATAGAAAGAGTCGTGCTTCAAAGTGGAATTCTTCTAAGATCCATTGCTCGATTTTGCTGCATGCTCTGCTCCCAAAATACAGAGAGACTTGTGAAGGCAGATCTGGGTTGGTTGGTCCGAAAAGTCATGGGAGAGGCAGGCTAAGTAAAATAATATACTGGTGCTATTGATTATAGAATCTTATGAATCAAGCACGACACACTTTTTATATCTCCTCCGTCTACAAGGTAAACAACTTTGCTTAGAGCACAGCGTGTTCGCCACCACACTGACTGGCTGGTGCATTGGCCTTACCGTAAGAAGTCCGTAAGTGATATATCTCGTGACACGCTCCACGTGGCATTTTTTTTGAGAAAGTCCGTATAACTTCAAAAGAATCATTCTTTATGAATCAAGTACCATTCAAACAAAAGGTGCATCACACAGGGAGCTAGTGCTTGCAATCTAAGAATTGCTCCATGGATCTCATCGAAAATGTTTGATGCTTCTTGGGGCTTCTTTGGCGACCGTGAAGTCACCGCCTACAAGCCTACACTTCTGTTTCAAAAAGGTTGGTGAATGGAAAAAGAGTGCTTGTGTTGTGGTTTTCGTAGTTGCAAGAATTTTTTTTTTCGAGAAAAGGTCCCCTCCTTCAATATCATGATTGGGTCGACCAGGTCAGATCATGAGTGAATAGAAAAAAAAAATGTACATAGCTGTTCTACCTGAAATACTTGAAATAATTCTACCACTTCTACTAGAAGTAGCCTTTTTAGTGCTAGCTGAACGTAAAGTAATGGCTTTTGTGCAACGTCGAAAGGGTCCTGATGTAGTGGGATCGTTTGGATTGTTACAACCTCTAGCAGATGGTTTGAGATTGATTCTAAAAGAACCTATTTCACCAAGTAGTGCTAATTTCTCCCTTTTCAGAATGGCTCCAGTGGCTACATTTATGTTAAGTCTGGTCGCTCGAGCCGTTGTACCTTTTGATTATGGTATGGTATTGTCATTCGAACATAGGGCTACTTTATTTGTTTGTCATATCTTCGCTAGGTGTTTATGGAATTATTATAGCAGGTTGGTCTAGTAATTAGGGGGCGGCCGTTCGGTCGCCTATGATACTAGGATCAATAGATTCAAAATGGGTTTGTGCCGCAGGTGTTGAACGATCTACTCTTCGCACTTTTCTGGGCCAAGATCAATAAGTGGAAGTCATAAAAAAGAAATCTTTCTCTTCGCACCTCAATTTTCAAGAACATAAATAATTTATTTTAAACTAAAACTTAAAAATTATTTAACCAGCACCATTAAACACTTGATGAGATAACTTATTAGCACAGAAATATATATAACTTACTTTAAATAAAAAAATTAAAAATATTTAACCAACACCACTTAAAATAAATAAATTAATAAATAAATATTGGTGCGCGCGGGCAAAGAAGAGGAGTTGGTAAATGTAAGGTGGGGGACATTGGCGTCTTCCAGTTGTCCTTTGCTCTGCCATTTGATTCTCCATCAGCACAAATACTCTCAGTTTTTCGCTGTCATCTGTTGCTCGGAGTTCATATATTAACTGAAATGTAAGTCCCAATTCAGAATATTAGAATAATGTTTTGCTATGTTCTGTTGGATGTGGATTTTGCATATAACTTTTGTGTTTTCTTTGTTTTGTGTTGGTTAGGGAGGGGGAATTGAAGCCCATGGATTCAGAGCAACTGAGAGAGTATAGCCATAAGATGGTAGATTTCATTGCTGATTATTACAAAAACATCGAAAACTTCCCTGTTCTCAGTCAAGTCCAGGTTTTATAATTCTTTCTCCTTATGATTTTCCCACCCACGCACAATCTTATAACTCGTCAACCTACACATTTTTTTTAATCAACAACAACAACATACCCAGTGAAATACCACAAGTGAGGTGTGGGGAGGGTTGTACATAGACCTTACCACTACCTCGGGCAGGTAGAGAAGCTATTTTCGAAAGACCCTCGGCTTTATTTTATCAAAAGATTAAAATAAAATAGATTGTGGAGAATTTACAGATCAATTCAAAATGATATTGGTTAAGCTCACTCTTTTTGCATACATACTGTCACCACCCAATTCCCTAAACAATTTGTTTAGATGGTTGTTACATGTCAGTTTCATAATCTGTAGTATTATATTGTTTTGATGGATACAATGTCTGGATATATTGTATGGTTTCCGACTTCCCGTCGTTATATAATGTCACACATCAACAATTTGAAGGACAACCATATGAGAAAAGTAGGTTACGAGATAGAACTATTATAAGATAATAAACATTGAAAAAATGAAAAGAAAAAATAAGGTAACCAAATCGGTCGTTACATAGAATGTGACTTTTCGTCATTATGTAATGATGAATTCAATACAGTAAACTTTAAGTAACAATCAAAACAAACATTGTATTTAAACTAACAATACAATAGGTAACAACCATCCAAACAAGTTGTAAGCCGTGAAGGCACCGACCCAAACCCAGACCCAAACACTAAATATAACTCCCAATATATGATAATCAAGTCTAAAATGCTGAAAATAACATAAATAGTATGATGTCTAAGTCATAATACAATGCAGAAATACAAAATAATCCAAAATCTGGTGATACAAGTTATGAACAGATAAAGAGTAAATGCAATTGCTTCTCAAAAGTACATCCTGGTGTGAACTAAAGAACTGTACAGTAAGAATAGAAGAGACTCCAAGGTACTGCGAATTAAACAAGCAGCTCACCACTGAAAGTCTCGAGATCAACCACCTAGGCACCCCCTTGAGCTGATCGGGTACTTGGATTGGTATCTGTACGCACAGTGCAAAACTGTAGTATGAATGCAACATGTACCTAATAAGTATCACCAGCGGCGGATCCAGAATTTTATGTTTGTGGGTGCTCAATTCTATAACATAGAATAGCTACAAATCACGTAGTATAAGTACACAATCATTCATGGTAGTTTAAAAGGTTAATGAAAAAACTACAATTAATATTTACCATTACAAAAAAATCGCTTTTTGAAAAAAAAAAAAAAAAGAAATCGTTTGAAGGATTTCTTAGCCAATAACAAAAAATTCTCAAAAAGAACAAGAGAAGTGATTGGGACAAAAGGAAAGAAGAAACTGTACTAGAGAAAAAGATCAAAAACGTTTGATCCACCCAAGTATCAATCCGTGCACTTCGTCCCACAAATCGACCTTCATTCTAGCAGCCCAACCAATGCACCTGTCAAGCTTTTGTGTCAATTGGTGCTGCTGGTTCAATGTATCCCTTTTATGAGATATTTATATATAAATATATATAGTTTATGTCGGAGTCAATGGGTGCTCGAGCACCCAGTAGCTTGTATGTGGTATTAGAGAATATAACAAAGAGATAGCTAATAGCTGAGTAGGAGTCCATCACATGCTGTTAGGAGTCGGTTATGAGCTGCTGAGGTGGCAGTTAGTTAGAAGATATTTTGTTATATGCTTAGCTTTGCATGTATGTATATATAGGTGTAAGTAGCATGTAGAGAGTTAGTTAATACATCCACTCCTCTGTAAAAATTCTCTCTCTACTGTAATTCTCTCATTGTATATGAAATGGAGTTCAAGGTTTTCATAATATGCCTTCTTTGAATGTGTGTTTGATGCACAAATTAACATGGTATCAGAGCAAATCAAGCGTTCCTGAGGCTTGATATTCTCTATTTTTCGATGTCCAGTTTACGATTTTCAGTTTTCCTGGCATTTTTTTTGCTTTTTCGAAGCTCACATTTGAAGAACAATGGTGAAGAAGATCGATCATGATCATCCCTTGTATCTTACCCCTTCCGATGTACCAAGAGCTGTGCAGATTGGGATACAGCTCGTCGGAATGGAGAATTACACTTTGTGGAGTCGTGCCATGCAGTTGAATCTTCTTACGACGAACAAATTGGGGTTTATTGATGGTAGCATCAGTAGAGATGGATTCAAGGATGAAGTGGAGCAAAAACAGTGGGATAGATGTAATGCGATGGGTATTTCATGGATTATGAGCAATGTGAGCAAGGATCTGGTGAGTGGTATATTGTTTAGGTCAAATGCTGCACTTGTTTGGTCTGATTTGAAGGAACTCTTCGATAAGGTTAATATGTCTAGAATTTTTCATTTGCACAAGGCCATAGTCATGCATACCCAAGATGTTTCTCCTGTTTCTGTCTACTATTCAAAATTGAAGGATTTGTGGGATGAGTATGATTCATTGATTCCACCTCCATCTTGTGATTGTGAAAAGTCGAAAGAGTACACTGAAAGCTTGAGTAGACAGAAGTTGCTTCAGTTTCTCATGGGTTTGAATGACAGTTATGGGCAAGCTCGGATTCAAATTCTCATGTTGAACCCTCCACCTAGTGTGAATCAATGTTATGCTATGATTGTTCAGGATGAAAGCCAAAGAGCTTTAGGTGTTGGTTATACTGGAGGCAGTGAGGGTGTTGATCGTACTGCATTGATGGTTGGTCGTTCAGGTCAATCTAGTTTCAGAGGTTCAAACTCCAGAGGAAGGGGAGGAAGAGGATTTGGAAACCTTCATAGATAACAAAGAGGTCCATATTGTGATCATTGTGAAATGAAAGGCCACACTACACAAGACTGCAACAAGCTGAAGCATTGTACGCATTGTAAGATGCAAGGTCACACTCAAGAGATTTGCTATCAATTGATGGGCTATCCACCTGATTGGAAAAGAAAGAAAAGAGTTAATCTGGTGCAAACTTCAAATGGTGTACAATTCGACAATTTGAGGGACAACACTATGTATTAGGTTCCACCGCACATGCAGGCCACAAGCTATCAGAAATCTGGAAGTGAACAACATTACTTTTCTCAGCCTGGAACCAGTGATGGACAGGGGTTTGTTCCTCACTTTACTCGAACTCAATATAATCAGATCATGCAGATGCTGAACAAACCACAAACCAGTGAATCCAGTGCAAATGTAGCAGGTATATTTGCAGGCACATTATTTTGTAATATTACAGATAGTTGTAGTTCAGATTGGATAGTGGACAGTGGTGCAACCAATCATATGGTTGGTAATACAAACCTATTAAATCAAGGGCTCACAGTGCATTCTTCAGGGAAGGTGCAATTAGCTACAGGTGAATCTGCAACTTTTACTCATACTGGAAGTTCTCAGTTACCAGGAGGTGATGTTATTACATATGTATTTTGTGTGCCAGAATTTAAGTTCAATCTTCTATCAGTACCTAAATTGACTAGAGATTTGAATTGTTGTGTCTTGTTTTTCCCTGATTTCTTCATCCTTCAGGATCTCTTCACTGGAAAAGTGAAGGGGATTGGTGAAGAGAAAGAAGGGCTGTATATGCTAAGGACAAATCAACAACATCACCAGCAGGGAACAAGATCTATGATGGCAACTAAAGGATGTGCTAGTGCTGATATATGGCATAAAAGACTAGGGCATGTGCCCATGAGTGTGATTAGGAAAATAGACCTGCTCAAGACCAATAAGACTCTTGATTTACTTCATTGTGATATATACCCCTTAGCCAGACAAGTTAGACTTCCATTGCTAATAGTAATAGCAGAAGTACTAGATGCTTTGACTTGATTCATATGGATGTATGGACCATATAAGGCAGCTACATATAGTAACATGAAGTTTTTTCTTACTCTTGTTGATGATCATTCCAGGTGGACATGGATTTTTTTAATGCATCTCTAATCTGATGTTTCAACTATACTAAAACAGTTTATTTCAATGATTAAGACTCAGTTTGGAGTAACTGTAAAGGCATTCAGATCAGACAATGGAGGAGAATTTTTTAATTCTCAATGTAGTGAGTTGTTCAAGGATAATGACATACTACACCAAAGTTCTTGTCCTCACACTCCTCAGCAGAATGGTGTAGTGGAAAGAAAGTACAAGCATATTCTTGAGACAACTAGAGCAATCAGATTTCAGGGTCAGTTGCCAATAAGATTATGGGGAGAATGCATCTTAGCAGCAGTTCATATCATTAATGGAGTCCCTTTGACTGTTCTGCATAATGTGTCTCCTTTTGAAATGCTATTTGGAAGGCCACCAGATATATCATATATGAGAATAATAGGGTGCTTGTGTCATGCTACAACTCTTCCCAAACCTGAGAAGTTTGGTCCTAGAGCTACCAAGTCAGTCTTGATGGGATATGGGACAACACAGAAGGGATACAAGTTATATGATCTTGAGCATCATACATTCTTTATCAGTAGAGATGTGGTCTTCTCTGAAAACATTTTTCCTTTTCAAACTAATCCTGCAGGTGTTTTGCAGGATTGTGGAGGTATTAGTCCAGTGTCTGAAGCTTCAGACTTGGACTATGAACGTGATGTTTTTTCTATACAGGAAAATATAGTTGCTTCACCTACAACACAAGTTGTTGCACCTCTGGATTCTGGAGCAGTTGTACAAAAAGTCACATGTAGAAATGAGGATAATCAACCAATTCAAAGAAGATCAACTAGAACAAGTAAGGGTAAAGCTCCACTTTGGCAAAAGGATTTTGTTATCTCCAAGCAGGGAAAACAGTCTAGCTGCTTATATTCTATTGCAGACAGCATTGATTATAGCTGTCTATCAAAGAACTATCAATGTTATATTGCCAATTCTTCCACAGAAGTGGAATCTGCTACCTACTATCAGGCTGTGAATAATGATAGGTGGGTGCAGGCTATGCAAGAAGAGATTCATGCTCTAGAAGACAACAATACTTGGGAACTTGTTGAATTGCCACCTGGAAAGAGAGCTATAAGGTGTAAATGGGTGTACAAGATAAAGTACAAAGCTGATGGGCAAGTTGAGAGGTTCAAGGCTAGGTTGGTAGCAAAAGGCTACTACCAGAAGGAGGGATTAGATTACCAGGAAACTTTCTCTCCTGTTGTAAAAATGGTGACAATAAGAACTGTATTGGCAATTGCTGCTACAAAGGGATGGCATGTGCAGCAGATGGATGTTTCTAATGCTTTTCTGCAAGGAGATTTAACAGAAGAAGTTTACATGCAATTGCCTCAAGGGTTTCACTCTGATAGTGCAGGAACAACTAAAGTCTGTAGGCTGCTTAAGTCACTCTATGGACTTAAACAAGCCTCTAGACAATGGAATGTTAAATTGACTACTGCTCTTGTTGCAGCAGGATTGAGCAAAGTCATCTAGACTATTCCCTTTTGATTAAGAAGACTGATAGTGGAATGGTTGTGATCCTTATATATGTGGATGATCTTCTGATTACAGGGAGTAATGTGCAGTTGATAGAAGAAGCCAAAATGGTTCTGAAAAATAATTTCAAGATTAAGGATTTGGGAGATCTTAGATTTTTCTTAGGCATTGAATTTGCCAGAAGTTCAGAAGGCATTTTGATGCACCAAAGAAAGTATGCTTGGAACTCATTTCAGCTATAGGGTTAGGTAGTTCTAAGCCTATTGACACTCCAGTTGAGCTTAATCAGAAGCTGACTACAGCAGACTTTATGATCTGGTAGGTGATCATCTGATTCTTCTCTGCGTGATGCAACTGAATATCAAAGGCTCATTGGTAGATTGTTATATCTTACCATCACTAGGCCAGATATATCATATGTTTTACAGAGCCTTAGTCAGTTCATGCAGGCTCCAAAGGTGTCACACTTAAATGCTGCTATCAGGGTGGTGAAGTATGTGAAGCAATCACCAGGACTGGGAGTTCTTCTAGCAGCACAGTCTACTGGTTCTTTGCAGGTTTTTTGTGATGCAGACTGGGGAGCATGTGTCAATACTAGGAGGTCCATCACTCGATACTTAGTCAAGTATGGGAGTTCTTTGTTATCATGGAAATCCAAGAAACAATCCACCATATCCAGAAGTTCAGCAGAAGCTGAATATAGAAGCTTAGAATCTACTGTGGAAGAAATTACTTAGACTACTGGATTGTTCAAAACACTGGAGATTCCTTTGGTTCTACCTGTTCCTTTACACTGTGATAGCAAGGTTGCCATTCAAATAGCAGCTAATCCAATTTTCCATGAGAGGACAAAACATGTTGATATTGATTGTCATTTTATTAGAGAAAAGGTTCTTAATGGTCAAGTGGTTATTCACTATCTTTGCTCTACTGAGCAACCAGCTGATCTGTTGACAAAAGGATTGAGTAGACTGTAGCACACTCATCTTGTGTCCAAACTAGGAATGAAAAACATCTTCATACCTCCTAGCTTGAAGGGGGCTATTAGAGAATATAACAAAGAGATAGCTAATAGCTGAGTAGGAGTCCATCACATGCTGTTAGGAGTCGGTTATGAGCTGCGGAGGTGGCAGTTAGTTAGAAGATATTTTGTTATATGCTTAGCTGTACATGTATGTATATATAGGTGTAAGTAGCATGTAGAGAGCTAGTTAATACATCCACTCCTCTGTAAAAATTCTCTTTACTGTAATTCTCTCATTGTGTATGAAATGGAGTTCAAGGTTTTCATATTATGCCTTCTTTTAATGTGTGTTTGATGCACAAATTAACATGTGGGTCCGCCCCTGAGTTTCATCGACGGTCCCTAACAAAATAGTGGCGAAGGTTTGTATCAAAAATTCACTTTCATAAAACTGTGCAATATATACGACAGTAGAGATAATGAACAAAAGCTACATAATTAGATATTGACAGATCCAAATTTATATGAAATGCATAAACAAGAGTCTATAACAAAGATACATGAGAGAGATTCAATCTTTACTCAAAACCAGCACTCCCCGAGCCATATCAAACCTGCACGCACACAACTTGTGGTAATCAGGCGATACAACAACTCATCAGGGATGAATCCATATCTTCACTCAATAGCTTAGCCTTAGGCTCAACAGAACGTTGATAACTCACATGCATATCATAATCTGCACAGACAAACCATGTGCCAAATTCACAATTAGGTGTGACACACATTTGGAAATGATGATACATATGTTCAGTGCATGACTAGCAAGTAAACCATGTAATCCGACATACATATGACCTACAATGTTAAACTAAACCATGTAATCCGACATACATATGACCTACAATGTTAAACTAACATGTGAGGAATGCCTATGACATTATACTAGCATGTGAGAATGCACAAATAGCCATGATACAAAAAATTAGCATGTTAAGCATAGATTACCAATATCAATAAATATATATATGTTTATAAGCATATATGACCCAGGTATCCGTATATTCACTCATTGCTCTATATATTCAGTAACTCCATATATGTAATATATGTAAAACGGTATCAATTTGGAAAAATTCCCTCATTAAGGTCTAAGCCTTAAGTTACCTTGGTCCAAGCAATCTCTAGCCTTCAAGAACACCTTTTTCAAGCTCCAAATCCACCAAATGGCCTCGACATATACGTAAAACGGTATCAATTTGGAAAAATTCCCTCATTAAGTTCTAAGCCTTAACTTACCTTAGTCCAAGGAAGCTCTAGCATTCAAGAACACCTTTTTCAAGCTCCAAATCCACCAAATGGGCTCGACCTATCCAAAAGTATACTCAACAATGTCAAACAAAGCCATTAAACTCAATTCCATAATTTAAAGCTAGGTCGAAGTCAAATCCAAAATACCCATACCCCACGAGTCCAAATCTACAATTAGTTTTCCATTTCGATGTTTAAAGCATCAATTTTCTATTTCCAGGGATTCATAAAATAGTGTCCCCAACTCTCACTTTAAATTCCAAGTTTTAGGTGTAATAATCCATGGGTAATTGAGATATAATCATAAGAGAGTGTTTAGATCACTTACCCTCATTTGGATATCGAAATCCTTAATCCAAATCACCATTTTCCTGGGTTCCAAAATCTCAAAAATGGTGAAACAATGGCTGAAATTCGGAAATCTGATTTTTATATTCCAGGTCCCACCTTCATTACAACCATGACATGGGCAATCATGATCTCAATTCAGCTGGTGACATACTTGTGCGATCGCGATAAGTTTCTCGCGTCCGCGAAGGCCAATGGCCTGGACTCACCCTGACCCTAGCGACTACCACGTACCAACCTCCGTGATTGCGGAGAAGACCTGGCAGCACCTCTCCGCGATCGCGAGACATGCTCTGTGATCACGGTGCACCAGATGATAGCAGAAATTTGCAATTGGAAAGTGTCCCAACATGTGCCGAAACACACCCAAGCCCCTTGGGTCCCGACCCGAACCATGTCAACAAGTCCCAAATGGTATAGTTGACTTATACAAGGTCTCAAAACATGAAATAGATCGTTAAAACTCAAAACGAGGTTCTAGTTATTTCACATGCATGTCTACTATCCTAGTTGGTCACCAGTTGTGTCATCATAAAATTTTGTTCAGTTGTTAGCAATTTGACCTCATTTATTGGTTGTTTCCACGCCTTGTCTTTGCACAGCCTGGTTATCTTCGTAAGCTTTTGCCTGAAACTGCACCTGCTCATTCTGAGACATTGCAAGATGTTCTTGAAGGTGAAATATCTAGTTTTCACTCTGTTTTCTGTTTCTATATTTTTCGTTTGTTTTTTTAATTTATTTATCAATGATTCTCTGCTTTCCTCACCCACCTTGTGCTGTCAAAATGGATATATTGGTTAGAATATTTTGTATAATTGATTTCTTTGACTTCTTACATCATCTTAACAAAGCATGAATAAGACATTGATGAGATGCTAATGTGTGTAATTTGAATCTTGGTGTCATTTGATCCAGATGTTCAAACAAAAATATTACCAGGGGTGACCCACTGGCAGAGCCCAGATTACTTTGCATATTTTCCTTCAAATAGTAGTGTGGCTGGATTTTTGGGGGAAATGCTCAGTGCCGGGATTAACATGGTGGGCTTTAGTTGGATAACTTCTCCAGCAGCGACAGAACTCGAAATGATCGTTCTGGATTGGCTTGCTAAAGCACTTAAGTTGCCTGATGAATTCCTTTCAACAGGTAAACATATTACATAACTGTGACATAAGCGAAAGTTTCCTTTGTCTCTTCCTTTTTCCTTTGTTTTTTCCCCTAGCTTTCTGGTTTTAGCCATGGAAAACAGGTTGTACTTCAGATCAGGGGGCAAATCGTATGACATTACAGAGTCTAAATCCTCCTCAGAGACTTGGTTCGATTGGGTGGAGTCGTCAAAAATGGCACTGAGGAGAATGGTGGTAAGCAGAGGAGCTTTGCTATGGATTTGTAACAGATTAAGGGAGGCATCTGATAATAAAGGCAAAAGCTTTAAATCATGGAGGAGCAGGGATGTCTCTACCTATATTTATTGCTCTCTTAAGTACAATAAATATGGTAGGTACATCTCAGTCATTACCGTTAAAGGTCAAAGCAGAATAGTGATCATCATTCCGGAAAACAAATTTAATGAGGGGTGGGGAAGATTGGCCATGAAAGTTGAAATATTTATTAATAGGAGAACTCAGAAGCTCCGAAATCATTAAATACATCTGGGGATTTAATACAAAACAGTTTCGAAGGTAATGGAAATTTCATAGGGGCCCTAAATAAAGGGAAATGGGCCATGAAGAATGCTGAGAAGACCATGCTCCAATCTTCAAGCTGGGAAGACAACGAACTGCTGAGAAGGTGTCTTGTTGGTCGGTTCTGTGGTGGAGAAGAGGCACGAAACGAAGTCAGAAACTGGGCACAACAAACATGGAAAGGAGCTCCAAACACTCTCGTCTATGATATGAACGGTTTTGAATTTCTTTTTGAGTTTCAAACTCGGAAAATAGCAGAACATGTCTTGATGGGAGATTGGACACGACAAGGGAACAACTTGAAATTAGACTGGTGGTCTCCAACAAAAGGGGCTTTCCATGAGCAATCAAGCTTCGACTGGTTCTGGATCAGAGTTCACGGCCTTCCACTACACTTGTGGAATAAGGAGGTCATGAAGAAGATCGGAGATGACTGCGGTGGTTGGCTGGAGAATGAGGAAGAAACAGAGTTGAAGAACCACCTGAGATGGGCGAGAATCCGAGTTTGAGGACCCAAAGAAAACATTCCGACGAAGGTTGAGATCTCTGACGGCAAGCTGATTTTTGCCCTTCCGATCTGGTGCGAGTCTCCGGCGACTTTCAGATTGGTGGAGGAGGCGGAGTCATCTAATCGAGGTGACAGTCTGGCTGAGGAAAAAAGAACAGAGGACAGCTATGACACAGATGGAAGCAGACCTAATAGACATGAAAGAGGAAAAATGAATTCAAATGAGCTTTGTGATGAATTCAAGATATACACTATTGGAGAAAAGTCTTCTGGAAACCCCCATGTGGAAAGAGAAAAAGGGACCCACCTGGCTTTACTAGAGGAAAGCAGAAACTTTAGTGGGCCTTATAACAGATCTTCAGATCTTAAGAGTCAAAGTCTTTTGGGCCTTGCAATTAAGCCCAAAAAATTTGTGGAGCCTTTTATTAGACTCCAGCCTCTACTGGAACTTTCTGGTTATAACACCGGTAGTTACATCAGGGAGATGGAGCTCGAAAGCGGCATGCACATGGGTGAAGAAGCTCAGAATGAGCGGGAAAAAAATCTGCAGATTACGCAACTACCAGTGGGGGAAAATAAAGGGAACAACAACAATTACAACAATATGGAGCTGGAATGCGTTGAAGTCGATGACCAAAGGGATTCTTCGGAAGATCAACTGGTTTTTTCTCAGGAACCAAGGTCGTTAGCAATTGATGACAGTATTAATGAAGAGGCATTTGAGTCTCAAGCGACACTGAAATTCCACATTAATCTCCTCAAATTAAGTCAAATATTCGGAGTGTGTACGAAGGGATACGAAAGAGAATTTTTCTCCTTAATAAGGAGAATGGGCCAAGGAAATTCAAGAGATGAACTATGTAACAGGGGTAAAGCAAGTTGTTCAAATAATCAAGCAATATCAAAGGAGCTCCGAAACCTTATCTTTAATGTGAAGTTCAAAGAGGGTGAACCGAGAAACAAGGGGAGGAGATTATCAATTGTAGAACAATGAGGGTAAAGATAGTTTCTTGGAATGTAAGGGGGTTAAACAATGCACAGAAGAGGGGGCTAGTTAGAAATCTTCTTAATCAGTGGGGGGTAGACATGTACATACTTCTGGAGACTAAATTACAGGGAAGTATCAGCAGTATACTACATGAGATATGGAACAATAGATGGCTAGGGGAGGTTCATGTGGAGGCAGAAGGGGCTAGTGGGGGGGTTCTAATTATGTGGGATAAAAGATTGTGGGAGGGGAAGCTGATTGAAGTAGGTTCTCAGTGCATAAGCTGTAAATTTTCAAGTCAAAACAAAGATTTCTCATGGTCTGTGTCAGCAGTATATGCCAAGTGCAAAAAAAAAAGATAGAAGAGAATTGTGCAGTGAGTTGGGGGCTATGAGAA
Source organism: Capsicum rhomboideum (assembly GCA_031232105.1). Lineage (NCBI taxonomy): Eukaryota > Viridiplantae > Streptophyta > Magnoliopsida > Solanales > Solanaceae > Capsicum > Capsicum rhomboideum. Next base: position 34,200,348 of record CP124711.1, on the reverse strand, counting down.
GTCTATGTGAAGGGCCTTGGGTGGTGGTGGGGAATTTCAATGTCATTAGGTATCCAGCAGAAAGATCAAATTGCTATAGAATTAATGGTGCTATGAAGGAATTCTCAGAATGCATTGAGGAGCTGGAACTATTTGATCCTCCTCTTTTTGGAGGATCTTCCACTTGGAGAAGGGGAGATGAGCACACAACAGCTTCTAGAATTGATAGATTTCTCTACTGCTCAAAATGGGAGGAACAATTCACAATGATCAGGCAATCCACACTACCAAAGTTGGGTTCTGATCACATCCCAATTCTGCTGACATGTGGGGAGATGAACTTCAAGAAATCCTATTTTAAATTTGAAAATTGGTGGATGGGAGTGGAAAGTTTCAAGGAAGAAGTGAAACTGTGGTGGCAGTCTTTTGCTATAGTAGGTTCTCCAGGTTATGTTCTAGCAGAAAAACTGAAACTTCTAAAGGGGAAGATGAAGGAGTGGAGTAAGAACAACGGAAATAACTGGAAGGCACAAAAGGAGAAGATCTTGGAGGACTTGGCTAACTGGGAACAGGTGAAAGAACAGAGAATGCTCACAACAGAGGACTTATCAAATCTCGCTACTGCTTATGAACAAGTAGCTAAGAATGAGGAGATAGGGTGGAAGCAAAGATCAAGAGTCCAATGGCTGAAACAAGGGGATAAAAACTCTAAGTTTTTTCATAGAATAGCAACATCTCATAAAAGGTACAATACTATAGAGACATTGAAGGTGAATGGAAACATGATAGAGGACCCTGCCGCAATCAAAGAATCTATCAAGAATTTTTATCAGAATTTGTATAAAGAAACAGAGATCTGGAGACCTGAACTACAGTTACAAGGAGCAACAAGCATTAATGTGGAGGAGCAAGCTGAACTAGAAAAACCTTTTGAAGAGGACGAGATCCTGGGATGCTTAAAGCTATGTGCTATGGAGAAAGCTCCAGGGCCTGGTGGCTTCCCCATGTCATTCTATCTAACATTTTGGGAGCTACTGAAAGACGACCTCAAGAAAGCCATCCAAGAGTTTTATGGTAAACAGAAGACCGAGAAGAGCTTCAATGCTACCTTTGTAGCACTCATTCCCAAGAAAGCAGGAGCGACTGAATTAAAAGACTTTAGGCCAATTAGCCTGATCACTGGAGTCTACAAAATAATTGCAAAGCTGTTGGCAGAAAGACTTAAGAGGGTTATTGATAAGCTAGTCAATAAGAATCAAATGGCCTTTATAAAAGGAAGGCAGATAATGGATGCGGCCCTTATTGCAAGTGAATGTATAGACTACAGAATGAAAGGGACTAGCCCAGGTGTAATGTGTAAACTGGACATCGAAAAAGCTTATGATCATGTCAGTTGGAGCTTCTTGCTGAACACTTTGAAACAAATGGGCTTTGGAGAAAGGTGGTTGGGATGGATCAGGTTTTGTATTAGCACTGTGAGGTTCTCAATTCTTGTAAATGGTGAACCTATGGGTTTTTTCCCATCAGGAAAGGGTATTAGACAGGGTGATCCTCTATCTCCTTTTTTGTTCATTTTGGTAATGGAGGGGTTTGACAACTTGATGAGAATTGCCTTACAAAACAGGTGGATTAGAGGCTTCCAGCTCAATGGACACAATGGTGACACTAAGGAGATGTGTCATCTACTCTATGCTGATGACACAGTTATCTTCTGTGAGCCACAAGAGGAACAAATAAGGTTCATCAAACTAATTTTATTGTTTTTTGAAGCTTCTGCAGGTCTGAAAATCAACTGGGGAAAGAGCAGTTTATTCCTTATTCAAGAGGTGACAAATATCCAACAACTAGCAAACATATTAGGATGCAAAGTGGAGAAACTACCAACAACTTACTTAGGCATGCCATTGGGGAACAAACACAAAGAAGTGGTGATTTGGGATAATATCTTGGAGAAGACGGAAAAGAGACTTGCGAGATGGAAGGCTCAATACATATCACTTGGAGGTAGACATATTCTCATTAATTCTGTCCTAGATTCTCTCCCAACCTATGTTATGTCTCTTTTTCCTTTACCTGTAACAGTGGTAAAGAAATTGGACAAACTTAGGAGAGATTTCTTATGGCATGGCTGCAAGGAAACCAAAGGATACAACTTGGTTAGGTGGCAAACGGTTCTACATAGCAAAGAGAGGGGGGGGATGGGAATCAGGGATCTGAGGAAGCATAATAACAGCCTAATGTTGAAATGGCTGTGGAGATACAATGAGGCGAGGCAATCCTTGTGGAAAGAGTTGATAAAGTGCAAATACGGGGAAGATGATTTTTGGTGCAGCAATGCAAGCACCGAAGTATATGGAGTGGGGGTATGGAGAACAATAAGAAACCTGTGGCTAAAATTGGAGTCAGATTTGCAAATTAGGGTGGGAGATGGTAGGAAAACTAGGTTCTGGCTGGATATCTGGCTCAAACGGTCTACCTTGAAGGACCTATTTCCTGACCTATTCAACCTTTGTACTAACCCTGAGGCCAAGATTAGTAAATGCTGGACAGAGCAGGGATGGAACCTCTCTCTCAGAAGGCGTCTTAATGACTGGGAAATAGAGAGAACTGCCAAACTATTGGAGGAGCTAGGGATCTTTGTAGGCACCAACAATAGTCCTGATACAGTAAGATGGGTCCATAGCAAGGATGGGATTTTCTCAGTTGGCAAGGCTTATAGGAGGGAGGTCAATGAACTAGGTAGCAGTAATAAGAAAATGTGGAAGAGAGTTTGGAGGAATCTAGCACCAACTAAAGTCAAATGCTTTATTTGGTTGGTTGTTAGGAATGCATGCCTAACACATGAAGTTCTGAGGAGGAAAGGAAAGATAATTCTTCCCTGGTGTTCTCTTTGTGGGAAGACGGGGGAAACTAACAATCATTTGTTTCTACACTGCCCCTTCACAGCCCAAATTTGGTCCATGTTTTTAAACATATCAGAAGTGAAATGGACTATGCCTGAGCACACAACAGATTTACTGAGTTGCTGGATCAAAAGAGGAGGGAGCAAGACACAGAAGATTTGGTGGAACCTAATTCCACATTGCATCTGGTGGACCGTGTGGAAGGAAAGAACTAGCAGAAATTTTGAAGATAGGTCTAATTCCATTCATAAGATCAAATGGAATTGCATTGTATCTTTGTTTTTTTGGTGTAAACAGTTAGGGCTAGAGGACTCTGATCAATTTATAGAATTTCTAGGAGCCCTGTAAGTATTTTTATTGCTCCTTTTTTCCCTGTTCTTTTTTTTCTCCCTTGAAAGGTCGCCAGCATATCCTTAAATGCTGAAGAATACAAATTACCATTTCTCAAAAAAAAAACTGTTTGACATAAGCTGCTTGTTCCTCTAAAAAGCTACATGCTGTTTGTCTTCCTCTCCAGCAGTTAAAAAGTCGAGTCATAGATTTGTGCACGAAAAATTTGTAAGTTTGAATCCTTTATTGAATTCTTATTGCGACAAGTTAAAAATTTGAAATTAGAGGCAACTTATTTTCTTGGAGCTCACATAATCTTAAGTTTTGATTAAAAGTTGTGTACTAGAATATTGAGATAAGTTAAGCAAAAAGTTAGGAGGGAGAAGATAGAACCTTATGTTTGTAATCTAGTTGAAAGAGGGATGATCACTTAAATATGTTCACTGTATTTCCTTTCCAATAGATATCTTTGCTAAGGTCAACCAGGGAAGCTGATTGGCATCACAAAGTGGTTTCCTTTTGTTTAAATTGACTTTCAGGTCAAGGAGGTGGAGTGATACAGGGAACAGCAAGTGAAGCTGTTCTGGTTGTGCTTTTAGCTGCTCGGGACAAGGTTCTTAGAAGAGTCGGAAAAGATGCAATTAGCAAGCTTGTGGTCTATTGTTCTGATCAAACTCATTCTTCTTTACAGAAAGCTTGCCAGGTATATGTCGAAATTGATTGAAGTTGTGTGTGATTGTTAATTGACTTGACAAAATCGGTGACAAACAAAGGTAGAGGATGTTCAATGTTCCATACACCAATATTTATCTACATCGAACATATGAAGAAGGATGTTTTCTGCAAATGAAGTTTCTTTTTCTAACCCATTGAATTCGTTTCTGAGATTTAGTTCTCTTTCTTTCTTTCTTGTGGCAGATAGGAGGAATTCGTCCTGAGAACTTTCGGGTGCTGAAAGCAGACCCATCCAGGGATTATGCTCTTTCTCCTGATACACTTTCAGAAGCTGTATCACATGACATGGCCACCGGTTTAATACCCTTCTTCTTTTGTGCTACTGTAAGGGAAATAGAAAAAGAAGACACCATGTCCATCTCGCCAAACCATATCTTTCAATGTATTAGCAAAAGAACTTTTTCTTGGTTTTGCTTTTTAGGTTTCTTTCATTTTGGGTAAGATACTACGTAGTCCTTAGGTCTCTCTCATTGACAAGATAAGTTATTGCTAATTCCTGTTCTAGAAAGAGAAAGTAGATCATCAATTTAATGATGTCATAGAGTGATTACTGTACCTTGATAGGATATAAGTGTCTTGAACTTAAAATCGGAGTTTGATACTTTTTAAGGTTGTCCTAACCTTTTAGTATTCATGTATTTTTTATTTTTTTTTACATTTAATGCATTCTTTGTATTCATTGTTTCCTGTGAGATATTTATATTGGCTTGTCTAGTTGGCATATAACTGATTTGTTGTATTAATAACATCTAATAAGGACCTTTACCATTGTATAAAAAAAGTAAAACTTATCTAGGTGATTTTCCATGCACAAGTGTTCTTTTAATTTGTTAAAGTATCAGTAAGTTGGTGAAATATAAGCACTCTGGATCGCTTAAAATGTGAGACATCACAAGTGTAAAATATGCTCCTGTATATTAGTTTAAGCTTTAGATGCAAATTGTTGATAATCAGTGTTTGTTGTAAGTTTCGTATATAAGGTCAATGTGTAGTAGAAAATTAATGAATGCTACTTTTAGAGTTTTTTCTCACATCTCTTTTGCTTACTTTTGATGTGTAATTTCCTTTCTGTGGATTCTAAAATGCTAAAGGCAGTCTTTTGCTATTCATGCACAGATTGGTACAACATCTTCCACTGCTGTGGATCCTTTGCTTGAACTGGGAAAGATTGCCAAGGTAAAACCTGGTGAGGTGTTGGACATCATGAGGGGAGAATCTGTTGGGGGGATAATTTTTTTAATCTTATAGAGAAAGAAAGGAAGTATGACCATTGCTAAAACTAGGCCTGGGCATTTAGTTAGTTCAGTCCGCTTTGTTTTATTCATTCACAGTTTTCAGTTTTTAGATGGCAAACTGAGAAGTTCAATTTTTTTCATTTGTTTCGTTTTGTTACTGTTGGGCTTTTCTTGCAATTTATCACTTTTGCTTTAAAAATTTTTCTTTGCTGCTTTCTTATTATACTATTGTGGACAAAAGAATTTATATATGATTGAACTCTAATAGATCCCTTATTGCATACATTTAGTTAATAATTGCACCATTCTTCATATTTCACATATACATTTCGACTTACAGACGCCCAAATGTATAATTATAATTTATAACTTTGTTCATCATAACTATTGTTCTCTGCTTTGGATGAACAAAAAACCTTAGTTTTAAGGCTGGTCAGCTTCTCTCTCTAATTTCACTTACCTGTTTAGACTGCATATAACTCACACTAGCTCAAATATTAGCGTAAAATTTTACAGGTCCAAAGCTATTTTGATGCTCCAGAGTGATGCTAAATTGCTTCTTTCAATTGTATCCTTGAAACAACAATGCCAAGTGTCCAACAAATTAAATCATGCTAAGCATTCCCTATATTGTGATTAATAGACTTCTTTCATGAATCTGTATTTGTTGCTCACCACTGGCTCAAGTGTTCACTATCTTCACTTCAAGATACCACACTTGGGTAAAACCACGAATGATAGACAGCTGGGTTTTAGCCTCGCAGATGCCCAGCACAAACCATTAAAGTGATGCCCAAAACAACATAAAGTATAACCTGTATTTGCTGTGGACTAAGATTATGGAAGAATCATCTTATAGACTTATGCTTTTCTGTATCCCATTCCTGTAAGCCATTTAATGAACCTTCCGGTTCTGGAACTCAGTACCTTAAGTATCAATCCGCTTTGATCAGATGTCTTGTAATTATTAGTGGTATACCTTAGTTATGTTCTTTGATTTCCTTGTTTAATGAGTTCATATGTTCACTGTCAAGTCCATATAGAACAAGGCTAAGTCACATGCCTATTTGACAGAGTAATAGCATATGGTTTCATGTGGATGCGGCCTATGCTGGAAGTGCATGTATCTGTCCGGAGTACCGGGGCTATATCAATGGTGTAGAAGAAGCTAATTCTTTCAACATGAATGCACATAAGTGGTTCCTGACAAACTTTGACTGTTCAGCTCTCTGGGTCAAGGTACAGGGTTATTTTCTGGTGTTATTCCATAAAATAATAAAAATGCAGGCTATCGACTTTAAATGAGGATCACAATGCATTTCCAAATAGCTCGACTGAATACCAGTGCATGTTATCTTAAAGTGATGCTGGAAACAGCTTACAAGATTCTTTTAGAGTTGATGCTTTGATAACTCATCTTCTTAGTTCATTTACTGGCTGCATACACAGGAGCTAACATGAATTTGTATAGCTTGAAAAACTGGACTTTATGGTATTTGCATCTAAACAGGACCGGAGTGCACTCATCCAGTCACTGTCAACAAATCCTGAGTATCTCAAAAACAAAGTAAGTATCCTTGGTTCAATACTTGTATTTTGACATTTTCAGTTTTTGTTAGTAGTAATAAATAATTATCTTTTCATGGAACATATTATTATCCAACCGTCTAAGACAGATAAACTAGGACTTATTTCTAGTTTATTTAAAGTATGAGCATGAAAATTGATATTTTCTTGATAACTGAGAAATCCCCGCGAGTCACTGATGCATGGTTCGAAACTCGGTGGATAATGGGCCCACCCCTTTACACTAGGCTTTTGGCTGCGTCAGGGTTCGAACCTGTGACATGCGCATAACCACACATCATACGATCCACTCTTACCAATAGATCAAATCCCCGGGGGACGACATGACAATTGGATTTATGAAATGTAATTACAGATACCTTACTTTTGGTTCCCCCTACCGATAATGATCCATTCTTGTGTAGTTTGTTAGGAGTTGAGTAGCAGCTCCCTTTTACCCTTCCTTGCGAAGATGCTTCAAACTCTATCTCAGTTTTCTTTAGATCAGTCTTTTCTATGTGTATCATTGTCTATGTCTGAAAGGAATTCTCTGATTGATCTGTAAATTTTGTTTTGTAAACTAATTATCTTGTGCTTTTGAGACATCCACTCTATCTGTTTTAAGCATCTGATAGCCACTCTTCTGATAGAAATGGCTTCTATTGCATTAAATAAATTATTATTGAAGTTCAATATGTAACATCTTCCTTTTGGAGTTATTTTCAACAGTTCAAATGTTACTTTATAACAGGTTGAATTTTCTATCTAACATTGTCGAATAAATTGATCATGCATTTGCTTGTGCAAATTTGGCTCACCCTATAGTTATACCCTTGATACTCCAGGCCTCTCAAGGAAACTTGGTTGTGGATTACAAAGATTGGCAAGTTCCTCTTGGACGCAGGTTCAGGTATGCCATTAATGTCACATATAAAGTTAGCTAGGCATATGCCCATTGGTGCATGTTGAATTGTGGGCCGCCCCATCGAAAAGTTTGAATTTTTAGAGAGGAGACATATTTATCTGTTTACTTTAGGTTGGCAGCAGTGCCACATAGCTGTTCAAGTGAGAAATGTCTTAAAAGCAAAATGATAAATAATATAGAACACTGGATAGTGCAAAAAGTATCTATGATCTTGTGAGCTCATAACTGCTCCAGGTTTGAAAGAATTACTTGTAGAACCTGTTTACTCAGCTACTATGATGACTCATGAAAGCTAGCCTGTCATGCATGGTTTATGAAATACATTGGTCTTTAAAAATAATATTTTACAGCTTAATGATTCACTAGATAAATTTCTTGAAAATTTAAAACATCTGTCTAAACTCAACATCATTTCAATGTGTTTTGGTAGCATACTCGAGGAACTTTGTTTTGGAAATTCTGATGAACTTATTGCAACATTCAGGTGCAGTTTGCTTATATCTAACTTGGTTTATTAACTAGATCACTGAAGCTGTGGATGGTATTGAGACTCTATGGGCTGGAAAAGCTTCAAGCTTACATAAGAAACCATATAGAACTAGCAAAGCTATTTGAGAAACTCGTTGCTCAAGACCAGAGGTTTGAGGTAAAAATTTCATATCAAAGTAACCTAGGTGGAATGCTTGACTAAGTCAAGTAGGATGTTTTATAGGCACTGTCCAAAATCTATCTTTTAGAAGGCTCGATCCCCTTGTTTCTATGAAAAGCATCCCAATATCTCTTCTATCTAAGAAATCTGTCCTCTGAGAAGTTTTATTTACTGCAGATTGTCACCCCTCGGAAGTTCTCATTGGTTTGTTTTCGCCTACTTCCACCCCCAAGTAATGAAGATTATGCCAACAAACTGAACCATGACCTGCTAGATTCTGTCAACTCAACTGGGAAACTATTTATTTCTCACACAGTATGTTTGAATTAAGCCAATTTCCCGAGAAACTTGTCTTTTATTCAGAATTGGGGATTAAATCGATTGCTTCAGTAATTTAATCATACACAGCTTACTGATTGTCAACGAATTATGCAGCTTCTTTCAGATAAATACATACTGCGGTTTGCAGTAGGGGCTCCACTGACAGAAGAGAGGCACATTGTTGGAGCTTGGAAAGTTTTACAAGATGAGGCTGCTACATTGTTAAGTAAATGCTAATAGTAAGCCATTATTTCACGTCATTGTTGATTGACCACATTATTGAAATGCAATTTCTTTTGTCTTGTTCTCATTGATACTTTTATTACAGTATTTTACTTGGATTGACTTTTCTGTTCTACTTAATGAAGCTTAGAATACTGCTGGGATTTTTTGCTTTTCTGCGACAATTGGAAACTTGTCTACCTCTACATGTTATCATTGATCACATGATGCCATTCAACTGAACTTGGAAGATCTTTCACTCTGATGGTTGGATGAAAGAATCATCATTTCATTGTGACCCATTCATATCCGTCAAATTTTTAGACCTCTAGTACTGCCTGATTATTTCTTTCACCCTGTTTTATCTTATTATCTTGCTGTTGTTAGTGCTTCTTATTACTGCTTCCTTTTCATGTCTTCTTGAGCTGAGGGTCTATTGGAAACAGTCTCCCTATCCTCACAAGGAAGCGGTAAGGTCTGCGTACTCTCTACTCTCCCCAGACCGCTCTTGTGGGATTATACTGGGTATGTCGTTGTTGTTGATCTAACTATATCATACTAGAAAGGGGTAGAATACCTCGTCTATTAAGTTGGATAGGTTGTACTGCCAAGACTCGAGGATGCAATAAGATTTCACTTATGCAATTTTATGAGATTAGGACCATCATCAAGAGTAGAAAATCAAGACACATTGAGATGAGATAAACGCACATTGTATAACCATTTTAAAGCATAGTTACTGAGAGTAATTTTAACTTCCCACGATGAGCACTTTTAGGCTTTATCTAAAGCTCTATTTGATTTCCTTTCTTTTGCATTTTGTTGGTGGTTACGCCAATGATGTTACGCCAATGATGTACCAAAAATTTTACTCCTTCTGTCCCAATTTATGTGGCACTTTTTCCTTTTTAGTCCGTCTCTTCGCCTGGTGAAATTAAGCTAACTGAAAACTGGAATAATCCTTCCTAAGAAAAAGAGCTTTCGGTAATAGCATGAGAAAGAAGAAGGCTTTTAGGAGAGATCCCACCCCCTTCTTCAGCGCTTGTTCGTTCTATAACGCCCTCTCTTCGCTCTAGACATGAGCGCTAGTGGACACGGGGCCCGGCCTTATACAGTCTCTGAGTATTTATGGATATTACCTTGTGAATGGATGAGAGAATTGGTAAGCTGTTGGCGATATTTTATTGTTTACTCAAAAAAGGGCAAACAGTAAGGTTGAGTGCAGTCACTGTGCAAGTAACAAAAGGATTTCATAGTAGGCATGTGAGTGATGTTTTACTGTTTATTCGAAAAGGGCGAAAAACAAGGGATGCAGCTGTGCAGCAGCAGAATACATACAAAATGACATGTCCTATATATGCCCATTTTCCACGTTCTGCTGACATGAGAGTTGAAGAAAAGCTAAGAGAGGAAAAACAACTCAAAGCACAATACTTTCCAGTTGTTGAGGAACTTACAAAATGCAAGTGAAACCACAAGTGTCATTGCGTCTTTACTTATTATATTATTTCTCGAGTTTCGATGATATAATTGTAATAACCCTCCCGGTCATTTTTTCCATTTTCGTGCATTTTCGATGTTTAGAGTTTTTCTATAACTGTCTAAAGTTATTTATGACTCGGTGGGACTGACAGTTCGATTTTCGGGCAGTTCGTTTGAGAATATTATTTAGATCAAGCACGTTGTAAAATATTTAATTAAATTAGAATTTGGTAAAAAGGATATAGTTAATTACGTTTCTAAAATATTTTTGATATTTATAAAATTCTTTAGTTATGATATATCTATACTACTTTATAATAATTTTATAATTTATTAATAATTTAAGAGGAGATAGTGAATTTAGATATGTTGAAATAATATTTTTATTTTATAGAGGTTTTATTCGAAATAATTTTCTATTAATTATGGTATATTCAAAATATTGTATTTATTTTATTACGAGCCTATGCAATACCCGAATGTATATATAATGGGGAAAAAATTACATCGATGTGCCACCTCCACCACCACGTGGAAAGTGGGGAGGTGCACACCATGGTGACTTTTGCTATGTAAAGCCTACCACTTGGCATGTGGGAACGAATTAGTGGAACACATTGGCATGATGTATACATTTTGGATAAAATATATAACATTACATTTTCCTCACTGTTTCCACCTTATTCCCTCACCATTTATGATCATATAAGCTCAATATTGAGCTAATCCATTGAGGTTTGAGCTTAGAAGTTTATATATTTTAGCCCGTGAACTTGTTCTCGTCATTTCTATGGTACGTTTTCTTATTTTTACGGTAATTTTCGTTTACGATGGTATTGTTGGAATTGGTGCTGATGTTTGAGCTATATTTTGAGCTTAAATTGAGCGGTGCTAGTTGTGACTATTGGTCACGGGGTGTTTTGAAACGCTGTGATGGTTTCAGTTTCGTGATTCCGCAAGTGGGTCCCACGTGGGATTTTTCGTCGTTTTTTGACCCGGGAAATATGGGTATCAATTTTCATGTTGTGATGTATAGTTTATTATTTTGGTAGTGTGGCAGCAGTCTGAGGCCTCTCGGAAGAGGAAGACTCTTATTTAGCTGGCTTTAGCAGGAGTTCGGCGGCGTCCAGCTAGGGTAGATTTACCTTCCTTTACACTTAGATTGGGTTTATGTGTGATATATATATGTTATTGTGTTGGTGTTGTGGGCTGGTATTATATACTTGGTAGTGGTTTGCTGTGATTTAGGCCTTTTAGGCCAGATAGGGCTATTCGAACACATTCCAGGCTCGTTATCCTCGTGGTACACCACGGATGACCTATTTGGGGTCGGATAGTATTGTTGTTGTTGTTGCTTGTTGGGGACAGTTATTGTTGGATCTTAGTCCAGACCTAGCCCAGACTTAGACAGGTATAACTAGACTTGATTTTCGGCACCCATTAGTGGGCCTCGTTATCCTTTTTGTTGACTTGTCAGAACTTTGACATTTTTGGGCTTAGTTAAGCCTTAGTATGACGTGTTAGAGTTGTGACGGGATTGAGTCACCCCGATTATACTCGATTGGCCTGTTTAGCCTTGTTAGTCCCTAAAAGCACCGTATTTGACCGGGGTCGTCTATTTGACTTAGAATGAGGACCCGCCTTTTCATGACTTATAATGTATACCCAGACTTGTATATACATATTGTTTATAGTAGATATTTGACCTGGAAGGACCCCGAAATTGACTTGTAGCAGGTTGTGGGTTAACTCCTGTACTTATATGTTGGTATTGACCCGGGACTAGGGCGTTCCCCGTTTATCTGATAAAATATGATGTTTGGTTCTATTCTGGTTGCTGGTTATGCTGAACTCCGGTTCGAGTTCGGCTACTGATTCAGGTATGATGATTTTGGTTATTGACTATTAGGTGTCCCGATTCGAGTTCGGCCCCGGATTATGGTACACTATGAGTTCTGGTACTGGGTACCGTGATTATGATACTGTTGTTCTTTGAGTTTCGATTCGAGTCCGGCAGATATGATATATGTGTGGCTTATTGTTATTACCCACTGTGTCCGGTTCGATTTCGGCGTCTGGCCTCTTGTTATTATCCATTGGTGCCGGCTCAAGCTCGGTGCTCCCTGTTGATTATTGTGATTACTAGATACTGGTACAGCTTTGTGAAATTGGTGGCTATGCATTTACTATTCTTGTGTGTCCCGTCGGTTTATGGGGGCCAGGCTGGGTTATTATTTTCTTTCGTGTGTCTATCGGGTTTATAGGGGCCCAGATAGGTTATGTTTGACTTGTGTGTTTACTTATGCATCTATTTACTCGTTACTCAGTATCGTATTTATTTATCTCCTGAGCATATCTACATGCCTCGGCAGTAGTGTATTTACTTATTATTTATAGCCCGGACTTAGCATGCACCCTCACATTTTAGCCTACTTATATTACATTGAGCTCAGTCAGTCGATGATGCCTACTGAGTACCCGTTGTTCGGAACTCATACTGTACTGCTGCATCTTTTTCCCCGAAGCAGATCCGGGCACTAGCCGGCGAGTTTGACGTGACTCTCTTCTCAGCACTGATTCCGAAGCAGGGTGGGCTTACTGACGTCCGAGGCAGATCCTACTCCATCTTCTACTGTATAGTCTTTTGCTCTCGAGACTGTTGTACTTGTTATATATATTTGGTTTTTGTCTTGTATTTTGATTATGTCTAGTAGTGGCTCTTGTACAGACCTCACCAGGTCTTGGGAGGGTTCTTGACTTTATATATTATCCTATTCTTTCTCAGTCTTAGTATGTGTGTGTGTATATATATATATATATATATATATATATATATATATATATTGGTTCTGTTTTTACATTTCTAGCATGTTTATTAGTATGGTTACTTCTATTTCATCTCTGTTCTTCTGAGATTCCGCTCGTTAGACCGTCGCTTGTCGCTCCGGACTAGGATTTGGCTTATCTATTGGTGGGTTACGGAAGACGTCATCACTCAGAAATCGGATCGTGACAATAATATTCAAAGGGATATGAGAAATGAAAGAAATATAGCTTAAATTACCAATCTAAAAGATGATTTAACAAGAACACTTCTATTGTACTGACTACTGAGCTCGTGACTAGAGTGGAATCAGGTTTTATAAGTAATTGAGAAACTTATCTAATTTGATTAGAAATTAATTTGGTGAGACATGGCAAGTCGTCCTCTTTCTTTGTAATTTCTTCTTCCCATCTCTTTTTACTGTATATTTGTTGATGAAAGGTGTAGGAAGGTGAGGGAGAATTTGTTATCTAATCATCTTATAGTATGATACTTGAAAAGATATTACTATCTAATAAGAGGGAAGGGGGGAAGAGAGAAACACACAGCTGGTCATCAACATGTCTGCTTCAACTGTGTACTTCATTAATAGTGGGGCGCTTGATCTGGTGGTTGAAGTTTTATATTTCGTCCCTATAGCAACATTATTTTTTTGGTCTTATAATTGGGGTTTGCTGGGGCTGCTGCTGTTAGTGCATACTTTGGGGCTCACAAATCAATGCATTTAAATGCTAGGCTTTGCATTGATTATTTGGATTGGCTGCTATATCTCTTTATTTTTTCTTTTTTCCATATTTTAGTAATTTATTTATTTCTTCCAATTGTGAATAATTATAAATAGTAATGGAACAAGAAAACATATTTTTTTGATCCCAATTTATGTGACATAATTCAGATTTTGATATTGAAATGTTTAAATTTAATTATGGATTCGAACACAGAAACTTCAAAAATTTTTAAGCAAAATTATATATTTGAGTCAAAATAGTTGACGTTTCACAATATTTAAAAAATATATGAAAATTACTCTTAACATGTCAAGTTCGCAATTAAAAGAACCAATTAAGATTGGATGAAGTATTAACAACATATACTCTCTTCGTTCCATTTTAGTTGGACACATTTCATTTTACACGGTGATTAAAAAAATTATAAATTGAATGATGAATTTTACTATTTTATCCTTTATCCATATTAATAATATTCATTAGACTTAGAAATGAACATTAAAACTGTAATTGTTCACATTTAATGTAAGAATAAAAATAAAAATTCCTTTAAATAAATAAATATTATAATTTAATTATTATTATTACTACAATATTAATTTAGGATAGATGTTGGGCCCGTGCATTACACGCGCTTCTCATAACTAGTATTTGAACAAGGTTCTTTGAAAATTGAGTTATATTCGAATATGTATTTAACTAAAACACAATTGTGAGCGGAGAAAAAGTTCACTTGAAAAACTAGTCAAAACCATTTTTTAAAACTTGAAATTCATCTTCAATTGTTTTTAATTTTAAAAAATCAGTTTAATATATAACCAAATATTGTTTTAAAAATTTCATCTTGAAATAAAGTGAAATCTGTATGGACAGACGGGAGTTTAGTACTCTATTGCCATGAGTTTGAACGCCAACTGATTTTTTGGATACTTCTACAGTTCTACACAATAAGGGTAAATAAAATCGAATCGCAATCCACACCAAATCATAAAATGAGTCAAATCAAAGAAAAAAAATTCGACTAATAGTTTGGTTTGACTTGGTTTGGTATTGGAAAAAAAATCCAACTATAATTAATTTGATTTTAATTTAAAAAGGCCAAACTGAACTGAACCAATCCTATATTATATATGTAAAAATTTTAAAAATATTTAATACATAAAATATTTACTATGATGTAATTTATAAATATTCCTTAAACTTTTTCATTGTTTTTATCTTTCAACATATTATTTCAAGTTTAAACTTGAAATTTTGAATGATCCAACAAGTTTATAGCTCATAGATATTAGTAAGGAAAAATAACATAAACATACACCTTAACTTATCATATTTACACAAACTCTCACCCTTACAAAGTAATTACAAAAATTCCAACTCATTATGTATCTTCGTTGGATGTATCGGGAGCTAATTATGTATCTCGACAGACTCAAAATTGAAAAAAAAATGTATCGGGAGCTAATTATGTATCTTTACAAAGGAAAAATATACCTTCGTTGGATGTATTATGTATCTCGGCAGACTTAAAATTGAAAAAACCGTATCGGGAGCTAATTATGTATCTTTATTGGATGTATCGGGGCTAATTATGTATCTCGACAGATCCAAAATCGAGATTTTCAGTAATTATGTAAAATATAAATTTTCTGTAATTAATCTCCAAACTATCGGGATTTATGTTGATTGCCCTATTAGTAATTCAAATAAAGTCCAAATCAATACTAATGCTAACAAAAATATTCAATTAAACACTACAAATGGCAATAATGTTGGATATCTATTCTTTCGTTTTGTAGAAATACATAACCTAATTTTTTTTTTTAATTTAATATTTAGTGTTATTTTTTTAAGAAACACCTAAGATGTATTTTGCTAGGACTAAAGAAATATTTGAAACACAAGTTAATCATATGTTTGTATGAAGACATATCGGAAAAAACCCGAAAAAAACCAAAAAATGCGAGAAAACCGAACCCCCCAAAAAAATTCGAAGTTGAAAAACTCTAATTTTATTGATTTGGTTTGGTTTATAGATTTAAAAACCCGACACAAATGGTCTGACTTGATATTTAAAAAATTCGAACCGATCCGATTATGTACACCCTTACTGCTCAATAAACCTCCCCTCTACCGCCTTTGTTTTTTAATGGGGAACTCAATAAAGAGAACTCTTCTAAAGATAAGCGTATATCAATAAATGTAACGCACACACGATATTCTCCAATATAAGGCGTAAGAAGGTGTCTTCCCTGTATTTTGAATCGTGACAAAGAGTTTACAAATATTCGTCATTCACTTAAAAACGAAATATAATGTATGATTTCCTTCCTTTGTTTGGAAAAAAATTAATTTTTTAATGGGGAACTCAATAAAGAGAATTCCTCTAAAAATAGTCGTATATCATTAAATGCAATACACACACGATATTCTCCAATGTAAGGCGTACGAAGGTGTCTTCCCTGTATTTTGAATCGTGACAGAGAGTTTACAAACATTCGTCATTCACTTAAAAACGAAATATATTGTATGATTTCCTTCCTCTATAATAATGGAAGGAAGAAAATATTAAATATATAAATGGAAAAAAGTAAGTTTTTTTAATAGAATAGTCACATTAAATTTTAAGATTGATATTTTAATGAACTGAGTTGCGAAAAATACAAAAAGTAGTACATATTCCCTTCATTTTAATTTGTCTTATTTTCTTTATCAATCCGTTAAAAAAAAAAAGTTTTTTTTTTAAATCTTTTTTAGCAACTTTTAAATTTTAATTTTCACGTGACATATTTTAAGACCACAAGTTTAAAGAGTATTTTATAGTTTATTCGGAAAAGGGTCAAAAATGCCCCTGAACTATCTGAAATGGAGCAAAAATACCCCTCGTTAGTTTTTTGGCTCAAAAATACCCCTCCGTTAAATATTTGGCTCAAAAATACCCCTCCCTCTAATAGACTTCCACCAAGCACGCCACCTGGATAAAAAGGGCCACTTGGACATTCCACATCATCGTCCACCTAGTAGTAGATTTGTGTTTTGTCACTGATAATTAGTCTGTTTTTCTAGCTGATTTGTCTATGGTATGTTGAAGATATGTGTGTTGTTCGTCATGTGAGAATTAGCCTGTGTTTCTTTGAGATTTGCTTATCCTGTAATGCACTGTTGGAGTTGATTTTTTTTTTGGATGGTTGCTATTGTACTGGTTGTGCTCAATCTTGTGTGGAGTTACTAAGTTTGCTTTCCAATGTAGCTGGGCAATCTTGTGTGGAGTTACACTTTTCCTTGTCGATTATGCTAAAAATAGATGTTCACTTTTACTTGTCCAAATAGAATTGCTCCTTAAGGGGTGTGTCAAGTGATCAAGTCAATATTGGACAAGTAAAGATGGATGGGGGAGTATTAGGCAGAGAATGGGAATAGGGATGTTCCTTTCAGTGATAGCAATGATAATTGCAGCTGTTATCGAGAAAAAAAGACTGGATATTGCTAGAAATATAGGGATTCAACTTCAGAAGCTTTGCCAATGAGCATATTTTGGTTGCTTCCTCAATACATTCTTTTGGGAATTTCAGATATATTCACAGTTGTTGGTATGCAAGAGTTCTTTTACTCTGAAGTTCCAATAAATATGAGAACTTTAGGTATAGCCCTTTATACTAGTTTTTTTGGGTGTGGTACCTTCTTCAGCTCATTCCTTATAACCGTGATTGAACATTTGACAAGTTCAATAGGAGAAAAGCAGAACTGGTTCGCTGATGACATGAGAATAGCTCGGCTAGACAACTATTATTGGTTTCTGGCCTTGTCAAGTACGGCCAGTTTCCTTATGTTTATGGTTTTCTGTCGATTTTATAGGAGCAGGACTGTTAATTAGAGTATTGTGGTGACTGATAGCTTGTTACTGTCGAATGCTGTGTTTTTTGATGCGAGTGACATTCATTTCTAGTAGAAAGTGAAGGTTCTACACTTGTATATAAAGGAAGATACACTTTGACTTGGTGATGTGGACGATGATGTAGAATGTCCAAGTGGCCCTTTTTACCCAGGTGGCGTGCTTAGTAGAAGTCTGTTAGAGGAAGGGGCATTTTTGAGCCAAATATTTAACGGATGGGTATTTTTGAGCCAAAAAACTAACAAGAAGTATTTGTGCTCCATTTCAGATAGTTCAGAGGTATTTTTAACCCTTTTTCGTAGTTTATTCTACATATCTTCAGTTTAATACCATAAGATTCAAAAGTCTTTTTCTTTAAATTTTGTGTCAAGTCAAAACTAAACAAACAAATTGAAATAGGGGAAGTATAGCAAAATACTACGGAAATTTCACCTTAAAATGACGAATAGTTGACATTTATGGTGCGTTTGATATGAAGGAAAATGTTTTCCTAGAAAATATTTTCAGGGAAAACAAGTTGGGTTTTCCTAGAAAATATTTTCATGGAAAACAAGTTGGTTTCTTACTTAGTTTCTCATGTTTGGTTGGTGAGTGGAAAACTTTTTGTGGAAAATATTTTCTAGGGTTTGGTTGGTGAATGAAAAATATTTTCTAGAAAATATCTTTTAGTATTTGGCTAGAGAGTAGAAAATACTTTTTAGGAAAATAGTTTCTGACTCGGGAATCAACCACGATGATAGATCTGTGACCCGGCCCCGACACCCGATCCAAAATCCAACCCCGATATCTGAACTGAGACCCGAACCCCACACTTGATCCGGTACCCAATCCCGACTCCTGACCCAGGATCCGACCCCGACACCCGAACCTAATCCTGACCCGGAACCCAACTCGAGACATGATACCCGATCCAGGACCCGACCCCGACGCCGGACCCGGGACCGACCTCGACTCCCGATTCGGGACCCGACCCCGACTCTACACCTGACACCTGAATTGAGACCCTACCTCAACTCCCGACCTAGGACCCGACCCCAACACCAGACTCAGAACTCGACCCAACACCCGATTTGGGATTGTCTGACCTCGACTCCCAACTCGGGACCCGATCCCGACACCTGAAACGAGACCTGACACCCGATCCGAGACTCGATCCGGACTCCCGACTCGGGACCCGACCTCGTTTCTTGACCCGAAACCCAACCCCGACACCCAATCTAAGACTCGACACCTGATCCGAGATCCGACCATGACTCCGGACCTGGGATCCAACCCCTACACCTGATCCCAAATCTAACCCTAAAACCTGACCTGACACCCATATCGAGACCCGACCCTGACATTCGACCCGACCCTGACATTCGACCCGACATTCGAAATGAGACCCGATCACGGATACAACCCCAATACCTGACCCGAGACCAAACCCCGATTCTCGATTCCAAACTCGAGACCTTACCCCGACTTCTGAATACGTACTTGAGTTAGGGTTGGGGTAGGGAGACGGGTCTCGAGTCGGGGTCGAAGTCAGAGTCGGAGTCAAGTCGAGATCAGACCCTGATTCTCATCTCGATGTTGGATCCAAAGTTGGTGTCGGTATTGTTCTCGAATCGAGTTCAGTGTTGGGTCGAGTACTGGATCCCGAGTTGAGGTCAGGCATCCGAACCCAAATCAGGTTTGGGAGTCGGGTCTCGATTTGAGGTCGGATCCCAGGTCTTGTGTCTTTGATCAAGGTTGAGAATTGGGTCTTAGGTCGGGAGTCGGGTGTCATGATTGGGAGTTGGGTCCCAAATCGAGGCCGAGAGTCGGGTCCCGAGTCGAGAATCGGGAGTCGGGGTCTAGAGTCGGATCCCGAATTAATGTCGAAAATCGATACGCGAGACTTGGGTTAGGGTGGAAAGTTGAGGTGTGAGGTTGAAAGAGAGTTTTGAAAAATATTTTCCTTACTTTTTGAAGAGAAGTCATTTTCCTTAAATTTGAGAAAAATAAGTTCTTTTGAAAAATATTTTTCAAAACATTTAAGTCAACCAAACATGAGAAAATTGAAAAATATTTTCCAAAAAAATATATTCCTTCGTACCAAACACACTCTTAGTAATTGAAACAGTGCATCGTTCGATTTCTCCTAAAACGACGACTTATGTGTGTGTCCCGACGGTAACAATACTATTATAATACTATGACTTAAACTAACTAATTGAGATAATTAAGCATCATGATTCTAAACTTTTACGTGGAAATGAAAAGGTGTAAATAATAATACTATCTATGGAGTTGCTGCTGGGCTTGGTTTTAAATATAGGGAAAAGGCTGAAATATGTCATCGAATTATTAGAAGTGATTTATTTATGTTACTCGTTATAAGTTTGACTCATTTATGCTATCGTCTTTAAAAATTTGGCTCATCTATGCCACTATCGTTACATAAAGGTTCATTCGTGTCATTATTTTTTAACGGTGGTCTCGCAAAACTATTTTTGTCATGTGACCTCTTATTAGAGGTTAACATTACAAAATTCAAATCAACCAATAATTACGTAAGAGGTTAGCAACATGAAAGCATTCAACAAACAGTGGATTGCTTTATTTTATTGATGATAAATTACCTAAGAAGTTCATAGATTTTGTACTCCATTAACAATTGTAGCACCAAAACAAAGGCAAAAGACGCCAACAACAGATATTAGTGACTAAACAAACGTTTCCGAAAGTAACCATAGCTGAAAATAATCATAAATAAATAAATAAAAGATTCAGTAGATTCACAAAATCATCCATACTTGATATTTAATGAGATAACCTGCAAAAGAAAAAATCACCATAAAACGCAGACCATACCCCTACCTGTGCAGATAAAGAGGCTATTTCTGATCGACCCTTGACTCAAAAGACTATAAATTTAGATTAATTTGCTAAAATTAATTCAGATTCTAGCCACGAATATCAATCTTAATTATGTATAATTCATATAGTATTTATAAATTGGTTAGAACAATTAAAATTCTATGAAAACATGCATATAATGCGTATAAAACATTTCAAACAAGCTATGTCTATTCAAGAACCTGCAGACTGCAACTTCACAAAATAAATTTCATAACATGTCAATCAAATATGAACTAAACTGAAAAAGAGAAAACAATAAAGCAAACTCAACAGCCAGAACACAAAATTTGAAGATAAATAATATGTTGCATACCCAAAAAGTGGGTGATGAATTATTTCGACATCTTTCAAAATTTCAAATTCTCTCAATTGCTTCAACATGAAAAATCAATTAGTTATTAGTTTTCACAATTCAATTTGATGAAGCACAAAAAGAGAACTTCTCTTTTACGTGAGATGCTTTTACTTTTAAAGAATATTTTTTTTTCTTTTTTAACTATATATTTTAGGACTCTTATTTCATGTATATAAGGAAAAAGAAAACCTACTAACGTTAATTTTCCATATATTTTGCTCTTACCATATATTCTAGGATTCTTTAATTTTTAATAATTAAATAATAATTGAAGAAAAAGGGTGAAAAGACTATTTTGTCTATCGCGGAGTGTTTAATGAAGGGCAAAAAATTCGAATCACTTTTCTAATGGTCTTCACACTTTTAATATATTAGATGTAGAGATTAGAGATAGAGATTAGAGATTAGAGATTAGATATATATATATATATATATATATATATATATATATATATATTAAAGGGAAAATTTTAGAAATAGCAATCCATAAACTTAACTAGAAAAAAATAGCAACGTTTACATAATTACATCTCATAGCAACTCTCTCCTTTATTTTCTCCCTTAATTTTCTCTCTTTCTCTATCTTCTATTTCTATCATCTATTTCTTTTCCTTCTTTTTTTTTCATTTTTTTTTCGTTTTTCTTTTTTTCTTTCTCTTTTTTTTTTCTTTTTTTCCTTTTTTTCCTTTTTTCCTTTTTTTCTTTTTTTCTTTTTTTCTTTTGTATTTCGTTTTTCGTTTTTTCTTTTGTTGTCGTTTTTTTTGTATTTTTTTTCTTTTTCTTTTTTTGTTTGTTGTATTTTATATTTTATGTTTTTAATATTTTATATTTATTTGTATCAAATTATATATTTCAAATAAATTTATTAATTGTATTTGGATAATTTAGTCATGAATATGTACAATTTATTATTTGTACTTTTATACAAACAAGTATATGGATTAATTGTATTAGCTTGAGTCTAAAATATACAAATATGCAATGTATCATTTAATACAAATGTATTGTTAGTATTTGTATATCAAATTTATCATTTGTATTTGTATATAAACAAGTATCATTTGTATGTATATGGTTCAAGCTGTATAAACATGATCATTTGATACAGATGTAACATTTGTATTTGTATGATTTATCATTTATATTTGTATTGTTCAATTTATATCAATAAAATACAATTCGTATCAATGAATATAAATACAAATGTTCATAAAAAGAAAAATAATAATACTTTTTTAATTTTTAAAAATATAAATGATGCAATCAACTACAAATTCAAATACAAACAAATGAAATTACAAATAGAGATACAATATGCGGTCTATTACAAATACAAATACAAAATAGTTATTTAAAAATATAAGTGCATCGACTAAAATAGAATACAAATATAAATACAAATACAAATACAAATAAAATGAAACCAAAAAATACAAATACAATGTGCAGTTAACTATAAAATACAAATACAAAATAGTTCTTTAAAATACAAGTGCATCAACGAAAATAGAATTGTACAAAAACATATCATTTGTATTCGGATGATTCCATTTGTATCAACAAATACAAAAAAATAACTGATGGTGTAAATACAAATACAATAAGCAATTGTGATATTTTCGTTATCATTCATGGCTTGTACTCGAAGTAGCCATGTTTTTCGAAAATATAAAAAATAAAATAAAAAGTAAAACTAAAAGAAAAAAAAATACAAAAAACAAAAAAGGACAAAAAAGAAAAAAGAAAAAAAAAACAAAAAGGGAAGAAAAAAATGAAAAATGAAAAAAAAAAAAAGAAGAAAGAAAAATAGAAGCTAGAGATAGAAGAGAGAAAAAAAAGCGAAAAGAACAAAAATAGAAAAAAAGAAGATAAAAAACCAAAACGAAAAAAAGAAAAGAAAGAGAAATAAAGGTTAGAGATGGAAGAGAGAGAAAAAAAAAAGCAAAAAGAAAGAAATGAAAAAAAAAACCAAAAAGGAAAAAAAGAAAGAGAAATAAAGGCTAGAGATAGAAGAGAGGGAGAAAAAGAGAAAAATAAAGGAGGATAAAGACCTACTAAAATATTGTTATTTTTGTTGTGTTTGGTAATTATTTTAAAGTGTTACTATGGGTCATAATTAAGGGTTTAGATTTGTTATGTTGTGTAATTTTCCCTATATTAAAAGTGTGAAGACCCTTAGAAAAGTAATTCAAACTTTTTGCCCTTCATTAAAAGTCTCTTCTTTAGACAAAATAGTTTTTTCACTTATTTTCTCTAATTATTATTATTATTTAATTATAAATTAAAACTATAACTATTATTTCTTTACTTATTTGTAATAGGTAAAAACTACTATTATTTAGTTATTTAAAATTGACTAAAATTCTTCTTCTTAAATATTTTCTTATTTGAATTATATTAAAAGTCCTAAACTGTAAAATCGGCTACAATTATAGATATATATTCAAGTTTTAAGAATATTTTCCTTATTTTAATGGTATAAGTAATAACCTTTCTCCTAGATGTTTTAGTAGTTAACGTGTGTGTCATATATAAAACATTAGTACGCATAAAAATAAAAACACAAGGATTAATTTAATTTATTTTTTGTTGGGTTCTAGGTAGTTCTTTATAATTTTTTTTACGTCAAAAATCTTAATACTATTTGATTTTCTTTGCATAGATTTTGTAGGTACTATTTGTTTGGGTTCTAGGTTGTTCTCAAAATTTTGTTTGGAAAGAGGACACTCACCAATAGGCTTAAAGATATGCCTTTGCTTTATTCTTTTGATCTTTTATGAAAATCTTAGGTTTATATTTATGGATATTTTTTCTTTGAAATTTTTAAAGATTCATATTTAAATAACTAAATTTTGTCACTTCTTTGTGGACACAGACGATAAATAAAACTTAAAGGTAAACTAATTTTATATATCTTTTTTTCTTTAATCAATGCTACGTATCAAGCAAAAACTTTTTTGATGCATTGAAGTTGAAGAATTCAAGATATCTGAATAAGGATGGAGGGATTCCAACAATCTCATCACAATCTATATTGGTTTACGATTTATGACTTTGCCAATATGATAAGGAGACTCAATGTTAAATCTGACAAGCGTTTAGATATCCTACATATGATGGAACCTGTTGTGCTATTTTTGGCAGACACAAATCTAAAGTACAAACTAGAAATTTTAATGGGAGGAAGACATTTAGTGAATGATTGTAGTGTCATCGTCCCATTAGCTACTTTTTGAAATCGTTGATTGTGCTCGATTTGTTTGAAAAGAGGCCACTCACCAATAGGCTTAAAGTTATGCCTTTATGCCTTTGCTCTATTGGGAATGTCACCTCAGATAAGTTTGCATAGTTGGCAACATGGAAGTCATATCTAAATCTAGCGACTATATCTTCATCTTGGATCAAAACATTTGCTTTTATTTTTCTTTTTTTCTTTTTCCTAATAATATAAGTGCATCTAGAACCTAAAAGATTTCTTTATTCATTATGGTAAAATAGACTTTAAAGGAAGGCGAAGGGAGCGAAAATGATTTAGGTACTTTCACGTTGTTTCTATTCCAGTAAAATATTTAAAGATATAACATTCTAACCAGACTAACAAGTAAGGTCTGAAGAAGTAAACTTGTGTTTCTAGCTTAAATTTTGCCAAGGAAAATGGACTTGTATTCACTGGTTAACACAAACAAAAACATACAAATATGACAGAAAAGGAGTAACATCATAGATACACCAACTTTGCAACAAATGATTTGCTAGATGGATTTTTCCCTATGTATTTCAAATTCATAGACTAAAAATTAAAATCCATTGCACCTAATATGCAAAAGACATCTGATTCATTTCAAACCCAATTTGAGAGAAAAAAAAAATTCTGAAAATATGAAAATTCATGAATCTCATTTTAACTTCAAATTGAAATAAGTGCGATTGGAACAACTACAAATGAACTTGATAAACATTTCATCTTCTAAATACATACTAATATTTAGAAATTGACTACTACTACTAAATACTGAAAATTCAGAAAAATAATACACTATTAGAAATTAAGAAAACAGGGAAGCACATAAGAATCAAGGATCGTCTTCTAATTCACTGGGTAAACTTTTAGAGAAATCAATATTCTAGAAAGCTAAAAGTGCATGCAGCGGGTATCTCAAATTGGGGCAAATATTACCAGCTTAATACACTTCAGTCACTAAAGATCAAAGTGAAATTAGGAGATTTCAAAGCTACCTGACTTCTAAACCTGATTATTAGTTTGTTTATTTAAATTTTAAAAATCTCACATCATTTCAAAATAAGTAGATCAGCAGAAAGATAGAAAAATTACAATCCTAAAACTGCATGCACCGATTATCCCAAATTGCGGCAAAATAAGGGTCCTATTAGCTTAATACATCTTACTCACTCAACATCAAACTGAAATTAGTAGATTTCGAAGGTACCTACTTTGTTTGAAACAAGAAACTGGGCCTTCTGAGTTTTAACTCCATGGCTATGGAGAAACACCATCTAGGGAGAGTTTTTGGGTGTTACAAGGACGCGGTTTCGTGGCGGAGAACCGTATTGAACTTCATCGAGGAGCACTTTTGGTGAACCTCAATGATAAAGACAACATGCCTAAAAATTTCCTAAGTGAGGAGCGAGTTGATGCTAAGTTATTGTCCGATAGATTACTGTTTGTAGCTTTTCTAATCTATTTAGCTTTAGTTTTCCTTTTTATTAGTAAAAAAAAAAATGAAGTATTTTTGTTATAAATAAAATATATACATCCACAAATGCCTCACTGTTTGCCAAAACTTTTACCATCACAAAATGAAGCAACAACGGAGCGTTTGGCCATGAAATATTCCAATATTTTTTATCGAGTATAAATCTGAAAAACACGTTGCCTATTAAACTTTGAAATATTGAGAAACTTCAAAAACATCAAAAAAGTTGTTCTCATAGAAATTACTCACAAAAATTAAAATAACATTAATAAAATAGTAAATTCCAATAGGGTTTGTGTCAATTTAGGTTCGTTCATATATTTACTCCTTTCATCCCATTTTAGTTGTCCACCTTTACTTTTACAAGTTTATTAAGAAACTATAGATAAGAAGGGTAATTTTACTAATTTATCCGTTAATAAACTTTTTTTGAACTTTACAAACTTATTTACACAGTAAAAAAAAAAGAATTAATTGTAAGAAAAAAATGAAATTAATTCTTTCTAAATTGATAAGTGGACAAGTAATTTGGGACAACTACTTAGTAAAGTGGACAATTAATAAGGGGACATAGGGATCATTATCCGTTTTTATAATTTCTCTTTGTTATCATCATTCAAGGTTACTTTATTGTCGTGTCGTTTCGATCCCAACAACATGCTCATAATTTGACTCATTGAATTAAAACAGTTCATGTGAATATCATTAAAAAACTATTGTGTTGTTAGAACGATTTATAGACGACTTTGATCCATTCAAAACACTAATTTTATTTTAAACGTGTTTTAGGAGTAAATTTAGATAACAATTTCTCAAGCAAAAAAATAAAAGAAACATAAAATAGCAACAAAAAGTAGGATTCGTGTCAATTTAGGTTTGTTCCAATTCTAACCGAAAATGTATAATACAAGTGCAATGCATTATAATCTGTTCATAATACTAAATTTGTCTTAAACGTATTTTTCGATTGCTTTTACATAACAATTTATCAAGAAACAAAAAACAAAACCCATAAAATAGCGAAAAATATTAGGATTTGTGTCAATTTAAGCTCGTTCGGATTCTAATCGAAATTAGAGATAGAGATATATCTTTATTATATTAAAAGTGTGAAGGTCCTTATAAATGTTGTTTGAACTTTTTGCCTTTCATTAAAACACTCCGCAATAGACAAAATCGTCTTTTTACTATATTTTTAAATATTTAAGAATAGTATTTTAATTATTTCCCTAATATTTAAAACCAACTAAAATCGTGTGTTGATTTTCTCCTTTTTTGAGTTATATGCAATTTAGGACTTTAAACCAACTAATATCATATATTATTTTCCCCTTATTTAGGACTCCTATATATAGAGATATAAAAATACACAAAATCCTCAAGGTCTAATGTCGGCACTTTTTTTTCTTTAGTCTAATGTCTGCATTTTTTTTTTATTCAGAAAACTTAAGTATATGTTTTCCCCTCAAAATTTAATTGATGGTAATTTAGATATCTATTTTCTTAACTAGTTTAGTGTACATGCGTTGCACGTGTGTTTTAATTGATCATCACTAAGACATTTCTCTTAATATAATGCAAAATAAAATTCTGAATTGGGCTATTTAGAAATCCTAACTAATCAAACTGAAGCTAACACATAAAAACTATTCATAATCTAGAACGGGATAGCATTATTAGATGTGGATTAAAAGTAAGAAGATACTTACATATTTTTTAAGCTGGCGAATGAAACTGAACTGAAACAAAATATACAATAGATGGTAATAGACATCAAAAGCAGGTAAATATATGTATGAGGCTAATACTACGACAGACACAATGCTTTTGGACTCCCACCAAATGTAAACCCGTCGAAAAGCAAGTCAAAGCATAGCAAGTCAAAGCATAACTACCTACTAACATTCTATCCTAATTTGTGACCTCCCGATCAAGAGCAGAGGGAGGAATTAGAACCGGAAAAACAATAACATAAAACTTATGTTCAAATCACGTACCATAGATCCAAAAAATAAAATATTGACTTTACTTACTTTTGTCTCCACTTTCTTTTGGCTACAATAAAACAAACAACACCAAAATTGAAGAATAACTACAAAAATATGAAACAGACGATTAGTAAACTAATTGGTGAAAAAAGCATACTTACTTTTGTCTCCACCTTTTTTTGGCTACAATAAAACAAACAACACCAAAATTGAAGAAGAACTACAAGAATATTAAACAGACGATTAGTAAACAAATTAGAAAAAAAAAAGCAATTAAAATACTAACCTCAATAGATTTTAAAGATTGAAAAACAATGATAAATGAAGCCTCTATTGATATATATACGGTATGCCATGCCTCTATTAATATATAAAACATATTTGTGTTTGTGTGTGTAACATATAAAAAATTATCCACACTTGACTTCGGCATTCACAATTATCGTAAGAACTTTGATGTTTTTTATTAGTGCCACAGCCAAGGCCATCCATTTTAGCTACACTAAACACCACAAGCAACGTTGGAGTTATGTTCTATATTCTAAGCTGGACTTCCTCATTGACAACTCTTGAATCATCTGCATTGCATAGGCGTTAGTGAGGACATTAATTATGAAATTGCAATTTAACAAATCATCCTACCACGATTAACAAAAAGAAAGACAAGAAAAAAAATCACATCGAATGCAGGAAAAATAAATTGAATCAAAATCAAATAAAAAGACAAACAAAGAAGAAAAAGGAACGGAAGAGCTAAAAGAATTATTGTTTAAGTAAATAATTATTGCAAAAAGTTACTTAAATAGAATTGTAGTTTAAGTAAATAATTATATGAGGAAGTATTTTAATTGATTTAGAAGATGCTAGTAAGAAATTTTCATCCAACATTAGTTGGGATTAGTGACTATAGGCATACACGTAGAGGCATTAAACATACAAGATTAATAAGGTAAATTTTGATTACATTTAAAGCCTAGGAAAAATTTAATTATGATATTTTTTAGTTAATAATAAGGTCTTAACTATTAAAAAAATAATAGTAAATGACAGTTTTGTCTATTGAGAAGTCTTTTAATGAAGGGTAAAAAGTTCAAATCACTTTTCTAAGGGTCTTCACACTTTTAATTAATATATTATAGATTATAGATTATAGATATAGATATTTATTATTTTTAATTTCCTAATATTTAAGACAAAATTTGATTCTACTTGAAATAGACTTTAGGTTTTCATATACAATTTGATTTCATTCCAAAAATACAAAGCGTAGAAGCTTTATAAGCCTGTTTTAACTTGGCACAAAGTTCAAGAAAATAAAGAAACTTTTGAATTTTGTTCTCTTTAATCTTGTGGCCTTAAACATGCCATGTGAAAGAGTTGCTAAAAAAGAAAAGGACATTCTTTTTTAAGCGGACTAAAAAAATAGATTATTATTTTTTAACCGAAGGGAGTATAATATTTCATTATAATTCGCTTAAAAATTTTAGCAGGGCGGATGGAGGAAAAACTAATCATTAAAATTGATGTATTGAAAAACGTTTTACCATTTACCTAAAATTATTATGTTATTATTTTTAGAATATTTAATTAAGGAATCCTAAAATTAAAATATATGGTAAAAGAAAAATATATTTCAAAGATTAAAGAGTCTTGAAATATAAGGTGAGTGAAAAATATATAGTAAAAATGTAAAAAAGAAAAATTGTTCGTTTCATTGTTTTACGGGGGGTTAAAAGTACTAAGTCAATCTGCCAATTCTTTTGTTTTTCAAGTTCTGCATATACAGATTTTCGTATGTGCATAAAGCATCAATGGGAGGATAGTGTGTGTGAGGAATTTATTTTTATACTATTTCTATTTTTTTGCTTTGAATAGTGGTGTTTATGGTCTTTTCCACTAGCAATCAATTCAAATGGAATAGCTTCTAGCTATTTTGTATTAAAAGAATTTCTACAATAGTCTCAATTTGGGTTAGCCATTTATTTAAAGGAACAGAGGATAGAATTAAACCACATTCCACATAGGAATCTTTTTTTCTCTGGCTTTTGGTAATATCGTCCACAATCAGGGGCGGAGCTAGTATGCGACACGGGGGTTCGGACGAACCCAGTAGCTTTTGCGTAGACCCTGTATTTACATTTAGAAATTTCAGTAACACATATAATTATTACAGTCTGAACCCCCTTAAATATCTGACAGATAGCTCAGTGGTAAGGAAGTTGCTGTGAAAGGTATCTTTTGCGTGTTATGTGGGTTCGAAACCCACTCTCACCATTCATTTTTGCGCCTTTTTTGCAAAGCATAAAGCTGCATATATGTGCAGATTTCTTTCCAAAACTGAAATAGTTTCTTTCCTACCTTGTATTATGCACGTTTGCCTATACATTTTTCCCAACAATATACAAATATTTTTTTACAAACTAATTATTTTTTTAAAAAAACATAAATAAAAAACACGTTTTCTCTAAACAAAAAATCGTTTCTTTCCCACATACTCAAGCTCAAGTCCCGAAATCAAATGTTCAAGAATATGTGTTATTTTTGTCAACTTTTATCCCTTTTAATTTAGTTTTCAGAACCCCCAAACTTTAAATCTTGGCTTCGCCTCTGTCCACAATGAGTATCTTTTTCTGTTTTTTGCTACATAATCGTCAATTATAATTCATCATATTACAGATTGTCTTTTCCTTCCGATAATATTTGGGGAATGTTATATAGGAATTTTGAGTGCTCTTAATTAATAACGCTACCTTTGTTTGTGACCTCTGATAAATTTGCTTAACGTAAGTAATAAGATACTTTTTTGTTTGTATATATGTGTAATTGTTGTTCAATGTGTAGGAGTTCATAATTACCATTGAATGGAAAATTTGTTTTACTAGCTTAGTTTTTTTTTTTTTTTTTTTTTTACCTATAAGATTTACCTTCAACTAATTAATTATATGCTAAAATTTAAAATTTTAGGTCCAAACAACGTATGTAAATTAGTTATAAATGAATCAAGAATCTCATTTGTATTTAAATTTAGTATGGCAAGATAGTAAGACTTCTATCTCAAAGGCAATTCTTTCATTTAATATTTATATTTAAAAAAAATTAAAATATCAGAACTTTACCTTGTATAGAACTTTGAGTATATAATAATTTCTTTAAATATGGGTTCCTAAAATATATGAAAAGAACTCTTATAAAATAAATATATGAAAAGAAATTAAATGTCCATATTTAAAATTAGGAGAACTAATTAAGAGAATAAAAGTATGTGGGAAAGGGGCAAACAACTTTTGTTTTGTGTACATATATAAGAATGAAATAATCCATTTAACACACACAACAAAGACAACATAAAAGTCAATTTGAAACATATCAAAACAAGCAATACATGAAGTCTGGAGTTTAATTTAAGTTATTTGATTATCTTTTTGCATAATGAATATCGATCTCCGTATTATTAGATCTGGTTTATATTTGATGTGTAGTAGTAATAGTATAGCTAAATATGAGAGAAAATAAGAAAAATGATGGTTATGAGGAGGAGCTTCTCAACTATGAAGAAGATGACGAAAAATTAAGTCCCTGATTCCGCTACAAAAGTAAGTGGCGAGTCGTTGAATTCTTCGATGTGTATTACTTTCGGTTTTAAATTTGTATGTATTTTGCTATTTTATTGTATATCAAAAATAACTTCTCTACCTCACAATATAAGAATAAAATATGTGTACATCCTATTCTCTCCAAACTCCACTTGTGAAATTACATTGATATGTTGTTGTTCTTCTTACTATATTCAAATTAGCATTTATTTAAATGTATATATTTTTGCCATTTAAATGAATATAATGTTGTGTTATTGTACCTTTGATTACAATATTAGATATAGTTCAATGTTTATGTATGTAACTTTTAATGTTAAAGCTTGCTCCACGTGCATCACACGTATCCTAAATTAATATATTAAAAAATCCGTCGACCAAAGTGTGGTGTCTGATGTGTAAAGTGTGAACAAATTAAATTAAATGTGATTTGAATACTATTGTACTCTTTCTGATATGGCACCCGTCTTTTCAAGAAAGAATGCTAGTTATGTCAGCTCCACGTTTCATCATGCCCAAAGTCTATATCCATTTAATTTGTTCCTATGCCTAATTTAGGGGTTGTACCCAACTGTTCCTAAATGTTAGTCACTTCACACTTGTCGCAAAGTCAAAATTTAAATTTTACGAATTTTAAATATTAGAATACTAACATCGGAGGTTAGTACTATATGTATCAAATTTTGATCGTAAGACAAATACAATATTGAATTAAAATTATTAGATTTAACTAAAACCGTAAGTAACCTTTCTAGCTCCAGTTTTAAATATGTGTCTCTCTTATATGTTAGTATTTCATTTACACATTTAAATTTTCGAGCTAGATGTTTGGATTCTTGGATACGATAAAAGTCTGTTTTCATGGTAACCAAATGGTAGGCATGCATGAAGAGACAGACAGAGGAAAAGGAATACAGAAATGGGGAAAACGATAGAGCAGAAAAGTGGTAATGGCCAATGGGCATGCATATCCACAGAATATCCACTTTCATGTGTATATAATTTTGTTTAACGAAGTGGAAACCAACTTGTCTTTGGCAATCTTCGGTGTTTGCATGTTAGTGTTATCCTGACACAAGAAGGTATTAAATAGTGCATATACAAGCAAACAAGATCTTCCTAACAATTGTAAAGGTGTTAATTTCTTGCCACACATACCATAGACAAGAAATACATGCTAGGCAATTTAACCTAATTGTATAAACAAAAGTTAAATTAGTTTTTTCCTCTTTTTGGAACTAACTAAGATAAGTAGGATTAAAAAAGGAAAGGTGGGCTTACGTGATGATCAAATCTCGTACATTTTTTATTCATTCTCCTTTTAGAGTACTGTCCAAAAATAATGCTCACCACTTATCAACTTTTTAAAGTAAGTTTTTTCAAATATATTACCCATACTCTATGAAAAGAAAGTTGCATGACACTCCTTTACACCTACCGATATAACTTTCTTTTGTTGTGCTTTATTAAAAAAGTAAAGCCCATTTGATCCCCCATTAGCATTTTGAGTTGGAAAACGATACCTTCTTCTCATTTTAAATGTGACAATAAATTTTTCTGATCCTAAATTAATGGTTAAAAATGAGTTGGGTTATTGCATATATTTTTAGAATGTCAAAAGTGACCTTCAATTAATATGAATTATAACATTCTTTTAAATGACTAAAAAAAATTAAGTAATAACATTATATAAAATTTAAATTCCATACCTCTTTGTTTTCCATTTGATTCATTATATTTAGTATTATACTAGTATGGAAAACTTTATTTCATCGGACCAAAAAAAGAGCAACTTGATTTCATCTATCCAATTTGTGTAAAAACAATTGTCACGACCCAAACATCAGTCGTGATGGCACCTATCATACCCTCGCGATAGGTAAGCCAACTCAATATACTTAACAATAAATAATAAATAAAGTAAATACACGAAGATAATGAAGATAATAACAAGTCTCAAATGAATCATAAACCAATCCCTAGAAGTGGAAGTCACAAGCTACAAGCCTCTAAAGTAATGAATACAACAAAGAGGCCAAATTTCTGAAAGATACAGAGTAAGTATAAGGACAAAAATAGAGGAGATCCGGTAGTCTTTGAGATCAACAGGCGCTCCTCAAGAATCTCCAGACTACAAACCACGGGATGATCACAGAATCCGGGGACCAGCGGCTCAATAGCTACACGTAAGGTGTAGAAACTAAAAAAAGTATGAGTACCAAACCACATGTACTCAGCAGCATCGTCGACCATCCCTAATTCAAAGTGATGGTGTGAACTATCCTAATTCAACACTATCCGATATAATTTGTATAAACCTGCAATCAGGAAGGCCACACCTAGTCTAACAATCAATATCCATAACAATATACACAGTCTCTACCAAGTAAATCAGATCAAAAAGGCAATTATCACTGGCATAGTCAATCAATCACCTCCACACCAAGTAAAAATAAATAAATGGATATGATGAGTATGATGTATGTCATACAAAGAAATGGGGATGATGAATATTATGTATATGATGTATGTCTGTCCTACCTATATACACCCGTCGCTCAATATAATATGTTGTGACTCATGGGGTACTCGCTAAGTCCATATACACCATCCAAATCCGCCTACAGGGCCATCGTGTAATAATCATGTAATTGTACAGTTCAGCTCCGCCCATAGGTCTATCGAATAATAACCATATAACAACTCAATTCGGATTCGCCCCTAGTGCCCTCAGAGAGTATACCAAAAATTATGGTCCCTCAAGTGGAATCAAACCTCCGGATCCGCCCCTAAGGCACTCAGAGAAGAATTAATATATTATGATAATATGCACGTGGGAGGAGAAAAGGAATACAATAGAATATCTCAATACCACTCCAACACTATCAATATCAGAAAAGAGGCGTTTCATTTCCGCAATGACCACAATTATATCATAACACATTTTCAGACTCCCACCATGCTAATAAATGAAATAATGGCACCAAAAACTCAATTATAACCCATACATAGCACGTAAGCAAGAGCCCTAGGAACACAGTCCAAACAGTCAATTAGTTATTTTTAAACGTTTCACAAATACATCGGTATCCGCATAGATGATTGTCATCTCATCTATACTAACCTAACATCCCCATTACTCCCAATACAAGCAACTAACACTTAAACACTTCAAAAAAAAAGTTAAAGAAAATCTCGACTTACCTAAAAGAAAACCTAAAAGTTCAAATCAAATCTTTAACCTTCCAACGAGCCTCTAAATGAGCTTAATCTGGTCATATATGGATTCTACATAAGAAAACGAAACTATAAACACCATATTAATAATACTTAAATTCTAGTTCCAAAAAGTCAACATCAAGCTCACATGGAAAAATTGAGATTGTATTAACAAAATCACGTTATCCATAGCTTAAGGAGTTCAAATATGAAATTTCATCAAAAATGGAGTTAAAATCAACCTTGAAATTGTTAATTTATTTATTGTTAACTCTACCTCAAAATCACTAATTTTCCAATTTGAAAAATCAAGATTTGAAAACGAAATCATGAAATAATCATTGAAAATATGTAAAAGTAGTGTAAGAATCATACCCAAGGAAGAAATCTTAAAAATCACCTTTGAATCTTTAGAAATTGAGTTTCAAGCTTCAAAAATTGAGTTATGAAATTTTGAACCAAAAAGAAATTTAATATCTGTCCATGATATCGTCCAAATTACAACTCGCAATGAAGTATAAAGTGGTCATTGATCAAATATAGAACCCAACTAGGTTGGAGTTGATCCCACGGAAAATTGGCTTAAAATCAAGTCAATATGATTATTTAAACTAGTAGTCATTTATTTTCGAACGTGGATTTATAAAGTAACAAGAAACAATTTTATGAACTTTAGTAACTAAGTAACAGAGTATCAATAGTGTTGTTTGTATCAATCAGTGAGAATGGACTAGGAATGTATTCTCCATGATTTTATAACTCAGTAAGCATAATACAATAGTAATCTTGCCCGGTGCTTATCATGTAAAATTGGTAAGTTGGGTGCATCTAAATGGCTTTTGTCCCTAATTAGATACATATCACTCAATCACCGGTTAGGTCGATGTGTGTTTGCTTATGTATCCTTATCCTTAATCTTAGATTAGCTTTCCTTGGTTAAGGCTCAATTTATTAGATGAGGATTGGTAGCCTCAAATCTTTGTTGTTAATCTCTTTTGTATTCTTTACCTCTTTTGTTAAGCAAGTTAAGAATTAATGTGAGTTCTAACATTTGAAACCATTAAAAATTAATCAATACGAAGAGAAGAACGATTGATTGAAATTCATCATGATTTCCACAATCCTATTTATGGAATTTAGCTACTCATGTTTGTAAGAACACAATCAGAATTTATGGTAAAAACATAATTATGAACTTACAAATTAAATAGATGAAATCCAGAATTATCAAATCAAAGAATTAGTCAATGTTATTGCTCAAAAATTAAAGAGAGTTTTGTTCTCAAGCAACACAAAAAGTAATAATGTATTTAAGATGCATAAACTGTTAATAAAAACCTAAAAGACGTATTTATAGACAAAACAAAATCTATCCTAAATGAACAAGGAAAGCTGGCCCTCAGCTTTGTACGACTCATACTATGAAGTATGATTCGTAGCATGGATGTCATGACTCATGGTTTGCCAACTTCTCCAGAATCCCATGAGTCAGTGTATGACTCATGGCGTGCATTGACTCGTGATCCCTAAGTCTAATTTGCACCTTTTCAGATCTTCTTCTTCATGATTCTTAGAATGAGTCAGACTGACTCGTGGTTTGACTTCATGATTCATAGGTTGTATCGTACTGTTGGAGATAATTTCACACCTTTTGAACTTCACTCTATGGGTCAGAGTCAACTCGTACTACCATTCACGAGTATTAGAAGAGTCGTGGTATCAACATCAAAACTTAACTTCTCTGATCATCAGTACGAATGTGAGTACAATTCATACTATCATCCCACGAGTCAAAACTTAGTCTTTTTTTAGCTTATTTTCCAACTTTAGCTTTTGGGACCTATTTTCCTGCACAAATACATAAAAACACATCATGTTTAACAAAACGCACACAAAAACATACATAATTTCCATATTGTAAGCATCGAAAGTACCGTAAAATTATGGTACATCAACACCCTCAACTTAGAATGTTTGCTTGTCCTTAAGCAATAAAAATAAAACTATACTAACACGCGCTTGAGTAAAAGAACCCTAGAAAATTTACGACAATCACAAGATATTTTGGAACATGCAATTCACAAATTTCAAATTCCCCCATTTATCAAAAACAAAACAGATGTGCACAAACAAAACTCATCAAACTGACACAATAGGATCTATGAATGACATCGTGCTATCCATGGACAACCATGCATACACAAGTGACACATAACCCCATAACTAGTAGTCAGACAATGATACCCTAGTTCCCTTACAACAAAAAAGTCTCTCACACACACATGATTTAATAAAAATCGAGACTCAACTAATACACTCACTCTCACAGAGAAGTTCAAACAATGCATGTACACATACCATAGCCTTGACTTTATTGGTAGAAAGTGCAATCACCTCCACCCATTTGGAAACATAGTCAACAACTACAAGTATGTATTTCATCTCATTTAAGCTCAAAAATGAACCCATGAAGTCAACACCCCAAATATCAAAAAGCTCTATCTCAAGAATTGGGGTTAGATGCAACTCATGCTTCCTTGATATGCCCCCTTGCCTTTGACATTGATCGCTAATCCTTGCATAATCATGTGCATCTTGATGAATAGTGGGACATTGTAAAATCTTGTGGGCTGTTCGGATGCCACTATGATGGACCCCAATAGGGGATAAGTGATATTCCTTGAAAATACTCATCATCTCACTTTCAGGAACACACCTCCAAATCATGTTGTCTGCATAGATTCTGAACAAGTATGGCTCATCCCAAAATAACTTTCTCACTTCATGATGAAAATTTATCCACTGATGAAAACTCAAATCCTCAAGAATCACATCACTAGATAAGAAGTTAGCAAAATCAACAAACAATGGAATCAAGTCATGAGATGCAACCAATACTTGATCATCAGGAAATGCATTATCAATTTCAACTTCAGCATAGCCTCTTCTCAAGCCTGGATAAGTGGTCAGACACTTGATTTTTGTGCCCTTTTAGTTCTTGACCTCATAATCAAATTCTTATAGCAGAAATACCCATCGAATTAATCTTTGTTGGGTTCCAGTCTTATTCTTATAATGTCCACCATGTTTATATTTTAATGATTGACAAGCCTCATCACTTGAACCTAGTCCATGAATGTCTGATCGTCTTTATTGTTCCAATGATTGCCTAACTTGGTAGAAGGACCAGTTACATGAACTGGTCTCTCAGTATGTGGTTTTGCAGCTGCACACATTTGTCTTATATGCCAGTTGTCTAGTACTTTTCTAGACAATGTCATCACATTAGTAGGATAAATTTTTAGTGGTCGTTCTAGTTTCCACCAATGAGGAAGCTTTTCTCCCAATGATCATTATATATATAGAATATCCTTAAGGAAAGAAGCTCAAGCTTTAGCACAAAATCAAATGAATTTTCCTCAAGCAAAGGCCTCACCTGATATTGCAAGACTCGATATTTTAGAAACTTTTTTGCTTACAGTGATAGATGTTTTCTTGTTCTAGATTGTTGAGGTTTTGTTATGATCCTAAAATTATAAACTCACGTCTCATATTAGAGAACTCAGTAAGTAGCCTATTAAGTTGTTGTGTTCTGATTTGAGATGTTTTCGCAGCTAAAGGTAGCTAATGGAGATTTCACAGTAAATGTATTATGATGGTGTGTTGAAATAAGGTTATTGTAAAGTTGTAGGAATTAGGAGGTTAATTCCTAGGTTGTAATAATTGAAGGTTGCTCAGAGTTTAGTGGAGGTTATTGGTGAAATCCTACTGGGATAGGTCATGGTTTTTCTTCCTTGAGCAAGGAGTTTCCTTGTAAACATTTTGTGCCACTTACTTTCTTGCAGTTTTATTGTGTTCTTGATTGTTATTCACTATCCTCATAGAGGAACCTGGTATCGAATCAAGTCCTTGTTACAGTGGTGGACTCTTATGGATCATCAATTGGTATCAGAACGGTTCTTCATATAAGGAAAGACAATCAACTACTCGACCCCCAAGGTTCAATGGGTAATTCTATAGTTGGTGGAATACTTGGATGCATGTTTTTATCATGGCGGAGGATAGCAATTTATGGGATGTTATCTGTGATGGTCCCTATGTCCCAATGGAAATAGCTAAAGAAGGAGATACTGATGTTTCCCAAATTACACCTCGCAATGAAGTATAAAGCGATCGCTGTTCAAATATAGAACCCAACCGAGGTTGGGGTCGATCCCACCAGGAATAGGTCGAAATCTAATCAACTTTGTTTGTTTGAGTTATTTGGTAAATAAAAAAATGAGTAAAAGGGGAAGTTTTATAAAGTAAATTAGTAATCATTTGCTGAGGTTGAAATCAAGATGAGAAAAGCACTAGGATTGTGTTCCCCAATAACTTCATAACTATATAGGTTCTTTGTATTTGGTGTTCTTTTCAGGTATCTATCAAGAAGAATCGATAGGCTAAGTATTGTCTAACCGACTATGTTATGCCCCTTGTCGAAGACTATCCTCAAGCACAAAGGTTAATGCGTCATGAGTGTTACTATGCTGCCCCTATCAATGATCCCAATACAACCTTTTTCGTATCACGGCTCAAAGCTGATTAAACGAAGATAACTCTGAGTCTTATTGTTGAATCACTAGTCCTATCCTACTACCCTTGGTATAGTTCAGGGTAGATATAGGATGAGTCCCAACGCGTGCACTCATCAGAAAGCAATCAATTCAGAAGAAACAACAATACTTGCCCTAATACCCTTCGAGAAACACCTTGTACTTCGAACTCTACTTCGTTAATCCACTACGATTTCCACAAACCTAGTTAGGAGGTTTAGTTACTCATGATTTTATGAACAAAATAATCATTCATGAATGAAAACATTAATTGAAGCACACAAGAATAAATAAACTCCAAAATCTCAACTTTAATTAAAACCGTAAAAACCAATATTCCAAGTGCCTTAGAATCCCACAAAATAGTATTATAGAATAATAATAATGTATAAATTGTAAAAATAACCCTAAAAGAGTATTTATAGACTTAACAAATCCTATCCTAAACAAAACAGGAAACTGGTGTCGGCTGCCTCAAACGAGAAGAACATACGATCGTGGGTTGAACCCATGATCGTGGCTTCCTGTCATCTGATCCTTGTGCTAAAAGTACTATAACTCTTCAAAGCTGGATCTTCTTCCCACGATCATATTGTATGATTATGCAATCAACTCAAGATTGTGGGATCCATCGTCTGATCCTGCTACACTTGACTCTTGCAGGTTCACTTCCCCTACATGTCATAATTTCAAGGTACGATCGTGACATGATCCTACGATCGTGTAATCCAGTCGTCTAATGGACTCTTGAATATGACATCTCTGGTTCAATCTTATGATAGCCTACCCACGATCGTGGTTTGAACCCACGATCGTGACATAGCTCATCTGATGCCCCTTTCTGTCAAGTTTTCACCTTATTCTTCTTTGAGTCCTTTAGGACTGCAAACACTCAACAAACACATTCAATCCACAAAAAGTACCCTTAAACTTACAACTATCCCTTGTTTTAAGCATCTTAAGTGCCGTAAATCTGAGGCACATCAACACCCTCAACTTAGAATGTTTGCATGTCCTTGGGCAAACAAAATCCTAATTTATCTAAGACGCTTAACCTAGAGCACAATAAGGGTCACTATGGCAGTCAACTTCCATAAAATATGCATGCAAACTAATACATGTGTTCAACACCCTCCATTCTCATCCAAAACAACCATTGCAGTGTATATGCTATACAAGTACTAAAACACAATGGGATCAGGATATGACAGTACATTGTAACTAGAAAATCTAACACATTGACCAATACATTACCTACACAAGCAACAACTAGATTATAGCCTCTATGCCCTCACAAGAAAGAAGTCCCTAATCACTCAGTATATGTAATGAAAACTACACCAGGACTTAATCAAATCTCTCACTCTCAAAAAGAAGTTCGGTTGTGCGCGTTTTGATACCAT
The DNA here is from genome assembly GCA_031232105.1 of Capsicum rhomboideum. Classification (NCBI taxonomy): domain Eukaryota; kingdom Viridiplantae; phylum Streptophyta; class Magnoliopsida; order Solanales; family Solanaceae; genus Capsicum; species Capsicum rhomboideum. Next base: position 34,159,803 of record CP124711.1, on the reverse strand, counting down.
AGGCTTGCCCTTATTTTCTACACTTCAGCTTTCAGATGACGGGTTAGGATCACTATAGGTCTTTCTAGGCTTGTAATGTAGGTTGGGGGATAGGTGTGGTACATTTGGGTAAAGTAACTCAATCCTCTTTGGCACTCCACTATTTTTGGCTCCACTTTTCCTCCTCTTCTTTATTTACCTCCCCTTTCTCCATTTATTTCATTTTATTTTTTTGGGACCCCGGGTGCGGCTTTACTTTACACCTTTAACAACTATTATTATTATTTTTTTCTTTTCTTTTTTTTTCTTACTGCACCCACGTCCTTTTTTTTCTTTTCTCTACTTAAACTTTATACCCAATTTTTATGCACCCCTATACAATAGCCACCCTCAACTTAGGTGATTTGCCTGAGTTGAGGTGCACAGTGTCCAAGGAGGGATCAGGGCCAAAGAATGTTCATTGTAAAAATGGGAAGGTGTCATGGGTGGTTCCAAGAAATAGTCTAAGGCTCAATATTTGGGTTCAAGGGATACACATCATTTGGTAGGTCATTTAGGCTAAAGTGGGCTACTTTAAACACGACCTATGATCCTTTAAGTTATAGATCACACACACATACCAACTAGGTAACACATCTCACTTACTCATGACTCAGAGCTGTTATCTAAGTTGCTACCTTCAGTTCATGCAAGGTCGGTCAGGTTGTCCTATTTACAACCCTAATGTCATATCTAGATCCTAACATCGATTTCAGTACAGGCTATGCAAACACTACATAAAAAAACATATTTTTGGAGGGTTATCATTTAAAATAATTTGAAAACAGGTAAGCACGCTTAATTCAGCCAGACTGCACCAAAGTTATCTTTTATTACTGTAAGTTATACTACAGTGAATAAACACAACACAATAATAATTTCAAACATAAAAACACCTAAACATATCGGTTCTAACTATGATAGCGCAGTCGAGGAAAAAGAAACACGACAACAAAAACCCTCGACTGTGGTATGCCCCCACCCCCAACTTTGAAATCATGCTATGTCCCTATTACATGAAATCACATAAAAATAAAAACTAGGGTAAAGGGCATATCTGGGGTGCTCTAGGCACCAATGGAACTCGGGTCACGTGGGGATATGGTTAGGTTCCCTACAGTGACATCAGCAGGAGTGGCCTCGAATGTGGCCGCGGCACTCACAGTCTCGTGGTCCCTACTGGTGGCAGGGGTACTCAAATCAACATTGGCCCCAACGGTGGTCGGGATACTCAAAGGAACATATACGGGGGCTATCTCTGAACCTCCTCCCATAGTCTCACCCTCTGAAATTATTCCCTCGAAGGTCTCTTTAGTAAATCTCTCCTTCCTTCTTCTTTTCTTGCCAGATATCTCTCTCTTCTTACCCAGTTCAAACACATCCTCCCTCGACCTTTTCCTAGGCTCAAGACCTCCATCCTTCTCCTCATTATTATCTAGCTCAATCAGTGAAGCGGGAGGAGTGTAGAATGGAGTGACCAGTAAGTCAATATCCACCTGAATAGATGATATGGAAGGCATAAGTGGTGGTGGAGGTGGAGGTGCCATGTTAAGTCACGCAACTAAGGTATGGACTGTTTTCTTCAACTCGATCAACTTTGTCCTGATAGAAGCCATGTCAGGCGGCTGGACTGCGTCAATTTGGGTCATGAGTCGATCCTCTATACTGTTCATTTGTGTCTGCACCACTCGTACAACCACCCGAATCTCATCAATAACATGGGGCTTGACCCCTACTTCTAAGTTTTGGTTTCGGGCATCGTGTAAGACTTGGTTTCGGAGAATCTGCTCCAACTGAGCGGATGAAATCAAAGTGTACCCTGTCGGAACCAATGTCCTAGGATGAGAACCTGCTGGTACAGATTAATATAAAGCACCTATATCTGAAGCTGTCGGTATATCACCACTTGGAGCATCCCTTCCTACCTCCTGGATCCCCAAACCTTGAACTAGGGTTGTATATATCCTTAATCATGGCCAGATCCGCATTCTTAGTGGGTTGAAGAATTTATCCACTAGCGAAATTATGGCACCTCTATATTTTACATCAACTGAGTAACCAAACATGGGAACGGCAGGGTGGAACTACTTTCTAAGGCTCGGTTTTTGATCTCTTACACAATAATGTGCGGAATGTTCAACTCCAACCCTGCTACAAATGAGGCAACCAGGCAAGCATTAGTTGCACCGAACATGTTATCATTTGATGTGGGTGCTATTCGGTGCCTCACAATGGACCATCATGCCTTGGCGGGAAAATTGAGACTCTTCTTTGTAATATATTCCCCATTCACCCAAGAGGCATTTACGCTAGCCTTAGCAATATGTCTCGCTAGCCAAGTAAAGTGCATCGTCTTGTCCTTGATGGATAATTTTTTAAACTTCTTCAATTCTGAAATCCGATAATCATACTCTAGAGTCTCTGCAGGTGGTGTAAAATCTGCTTCAACTAATACCCCAGACATAGCCTCAATCGAAAGATCAATTTTTGTTTCCCGCAACATTATCCTGTCCAATTGAGGCTGCTTCTTTATATCCTTGTCCTTGTCGGAGGGAGTCATATTTTTGAGGGTCGTGACATAGTTTGCGTAGAACTCCTTCACGAGCTCTCTACTAAAAAGATGGAGTGGCTTTGTCATCTACCCCAACTGGTACCGCTGAAAAACCTGCACCACCTCCAACATCCTATGTAAAGACTTATTCAATATGCGTGGTTCCTCTTGAGTGCTCCTCTATTAGTTCCTATTATCCTTGAGAGCAACCCAGTCCACATAGTATTGGCAAGCATTTGGAACAAGCCAACGTCGTGGATCGGGCGGCCCCCTCTGACTAGCTTCTGCCCGAGGATCAGTGTTTGAAGGTACCGAGTCTGTCTCCTCAGAACTCATGATCATCATCCTCACTCCCATCCTATTGGGTGTCTTTCGTTCCCTATTCATACTGGGAATATTGACAGGAGTGGCGGCTTCAACAATGGCCTTGGAGGTTGTAGCCTCCTTGGCCTTCTTCTGGTTCCTTGTTTTCCTGGTGGTGACTTGGTCATCGAAGGAACTAATGTCATACTCCTCCTCTGACCCACTCGCACTTGACCCACTCTCCGAGGCACTTGGTGGAGCCCTCTCTTTTGAAATTCATTCTCCGAGAGCCTTGTCAAAAGCAACCTTAGACTTGGGTGCAATGGTACCTGTATTTGCAAAACCTGTTAGATCACAACGCAATATATGTACAGGTTCAGATTCATAATCAGACGATCCAACCTACAATCATGCAATAAAGGTACGATCGCGCCTTCTGATAGTGGGTTGACCCAGTAAAATTTGACTTACGATATAGCCATCAGATGATCACAACTTACGATCGTGCAATAAAGGTACGATCGTGCGTTCTAATCATGGCTTTGATCCCTGAAACCAGCAAAGTCATGTTACATCAGACGATCACCTACCACGATTGTATATTGATGTTACGATCGTGGGATGTATTCATTTGATCAACTCCTGAAGGTCATTAAACAGTATCCTACAACGATCCAACTTACGATTGTAAGTAGAACACACGATCGTGGGTTGTGTCTTGGGACCTCAAACACTACCAGATTTGACCACGTAACATTTGGACCCATAATTTGACCCTTTTTGACCTTATTTTTGACTAGAATTTTAAAGTGTGTAAATAGAACATGGTACTCAAACTTCCCATGTGTTGTTGAAACCAAACATACCCATTTTCATCTTTCCCCACTTAAATCAAAACAACCCATCGATAATACTTAAGAAAACACCCAAATATTTTTGTTTAATAAGTGATATACACTTACAGTGTGAGATAAGAGTGTTGAAAATTGAAGAAAATGGAGGAAAAGATCAGATCCAACTTGAAATCGAAGGTAATCGTCGTTTTTAACCTTTGAAATACTTAGTGTTTGATATATTTGCTCAAGAAACCACTTTGAAATCGTAATAAGAGGCCAAGGGATGGTTTCAACATATATTTATACCTTTAACCCTTATTTTTGGGTCGGGTCGGGTCGCGACTTCTTAACTGTCGGGACTTTTAGATGGAGGGATTGTACGATTATAGTTTGATTGTACGATCATACAATCCTATCATGGATTGATGAAATCAGAAAATTTACCTAAGAACATACAATTCTTAAGTACGATCGTGGGTTGTACTTACGATCGTGACTCAAAATCGTATGTTAGATGTCCTGTTTTGAAGGTTTGCAGAAGTATCATCAGACGATTAAGACCACGATTGTGTCTTCATGTTACAATCGTGATACCCAATCGTGGGATGACTCCTTAACTTGTCACCTTGCAGAACTCCTATCAGACGACTGAACCCACAATCGTGTGTTCAAGTTATGATCGTACAACCCTGTAGTGGGTTCAGTATAGTGTACAGTTCAACACCGATTTTTCTTCTATGGTTTCCTGCATCAAAAAAACATTACCCTATAAATTTAAAGTACAAAATATAGGTTGCCTCCCATGAATCGTTTGATTTAACATCGCGGTACGATGTGGCTATGTCGGTTACTCAGACTTCACCAACAAGCCCATGGGTTACCTCCCATGAAGCGCTTGATTTAACGTCGCGACATGACTTAGGTTGGCTTGGTTTCTCAAGCCTTATTCAAGTCCATATCACAAATCATTCGAGCCTCCTTTTCTTTGCCTATATAGTGTTTCACCCTTTGGCCATTGACTTTAAATTTCTTTCCATCCTTATTCTCCAATTTAATTACACCATAGGGGAACATCGTGACCACTCTATATGGTCCATTCCATTTTTATCTTAGTTCGCTAGGAAAAAGCTTCAGCCTTGAATGAAACTATAGTACCAAGTCGCCCGTAGCAAGGTCTCTTCTTTCAGACTTGCGATCATGATACAATTTCATCTTTTCCTTATACATGGCTGAGCTCTCATATGCACGAAGATGAAACTCGTCCATCTCATTCATCTACTCAAGTCTTAATTTTGGCTGCTTCTTTCCATTCTAGATTCAACTGCTTATATATCCATAACGCCTTGTGATCAAGTTCAATTTTAGTTTGAAGTAACAAGTAAACAAATATTAATTTATATCAAGAAAAACCAATAAGAATGATGAACTAGGATTGTGTTTCCTATGATTTCATAACTCCGTAGGTTCTAGGTACTAGCAATCTATCTCGATGCTTAGCATGTAGAATTGATAGGTTATGTGTCATCTAACTGACTATGTTATGCCCCTTGTAGACGACTATCCTCAAGCACAAAGGTTAATGCATCATGAGTGTTACTATGATGCCTCCTATCAATGATCCCAATACAGACTTTCCCGTATCACGACTCAAAGCTAATTAAACAAAGATAACTCCGAGTCTTGTTGTTGAATCACTAGTCCTATTCTACTACCCTTGCTATAATACAGGGTAGATACAGGATGAGTCCCAATATGTGCACTCGTCAGAAAGTAATCAATTCAGAAAAAACAACAATACTTGCCCTAATACCCTTCGAGAAACACCTTGTACTTAGAACTCTATTTTGTTAATCTGCGTTCCCACAACCTTGGTTATGGGGTTTGGTTACTCATGATTGTATGAAAAAAATAATCATTCATGAATGAAAACATTAATTGAAGCATACAAGAATGAATAAACTCCAAAATCTCAACTTTAATTAAAACCATAAAAATCAATATTCGTGAAATCCCAAGAAAGTGCCTTAGAATCCCACAAAATTGTGTAATAGAATAATAATAAAGTCTAACTCATAAAATAACCTTAAAATAGTATTTATAGACTTAACAAATCCTATCCTAAACAAAATAGGAAACTGGTGTTGGCTGCCTCGGATGAGAAGAACGTACGATCGTGGGTTGAACCCACAATCATGGCTTCCTATAGTCTGATCCTTGTGCTAAAAGTCCTGTAACTCTTTAAAGTTGGATCTTCTTTCCACGATCACATTGTACGATCGTACAATTATCTCACAATCGTGGGATCCATTGTCTGATCTTGCTACACTTGACTCCTGCAGGTTTACTTCCCCTATAGGTCATGATCTCAAGGTACGATCATGACATGATCCTACGATCGTGTGATCCAGTTTTCTAATGGACTCCTGAATATGACATCTCTGGTTCAATCTTACAATAGCCTACCCATGATCATGGTTTAAACCCACGAGCGTGACATGGCTCGTCTGATGCCCCCTTTCTATCCAGTTTGCACCTTATTCTTCTCTAAGTCCTTCAGGCCTGCAAACACTAAACAAACACATTAAATCCATAAAAAGCACCCTTAAACTTACAACTATCCCTTGTTTTAAGCATTTTAAGCGCTATAAATCTACGACACATCAGATACCTCTCAACTTATTCCTAAACGTCAAAAAGATTATACTGAAGCAGATTGAAAGGGGATTGAAAAAAATTACAAAGAGAAAAAGATTCTTGTTTGTGGGATAGGTTCTGATGAGTACAATCGAGTCTCCTATGTGAATATTATAAGGAGATATGGGAAGCTTTACAAAATGCTCATGAGGGAACTAGTCAAGTAAAGCAATCAAAGATTGGTATGCTTACTACTCAATACGAGCTGTTCAAAATGAGTGAAGGTGAATCCATTCAGGACGTGCATACTCAATTCATATCCATTATGAATGAACTCAAGTGTTTAGGAGAAAATATTCAAATGTACAAGTTGATCAGAAAAATCTGGAGTATCTACCCTCTTCATAGGAAAGTAAGGTAAATGCCATTTCAGAGGCAAAAAATTTGAAAAAAATGACCATGGATGAACTCATTGGGAACTTGAAAACTTATGAGCTTAAAAGGCAACAAGATTCTAAGAGAAATAATTCTAAGAAGGAAAGAAGCATGGTTTTGAAAACTAGCAAGGATAATTCAAGTGAAGAAGTGCAAAACATGGCATATCTAACTAGAAGATATCAGAAAATGATGAGAAGTAGAGGTTTTCAAAACAGAAAGAACTCAAGTAGGGGATTCAGAAGAAATGATGGATGTTTTAATAATGGGAAACCAGGTCACTTCATTAAGGATTGCCCTCTTCTAAAGGGGGATTACAAGGAATACATCTAGAGCAATCCAGAGAGAACTCAAAGAAGGGACCAGGTTCCTGACAGGTTCAGAAGAAGAGAAGCTATAGATAAAATGGTCAAACAAGCCTTGGCTACGTGGGAAGACACTTCAAGCAGATCTAAACCAGAAAATGAAAAGCAGGATGCTTTCATGGTTGCTGTTGATGATGAACTTATGAGGTTTGACTCCTTATTTGCAGTTATTTCCAATTCCAATAAAGAATAAAAGGATGAAGTAAGTTTTCTTGATGTTCAGCAAAATTTGAAAATTTATTCTCACAGGGAACTCAGATCCTTGATCAAAATGTTTATAAATGCATACTATGATGTGGTAAAAGAAAAGGAGTCCCTGCTCTATACTCTAACTAATTCTGAGAATGAAGAAAACTCTTTGTTTTCAAGGATGCATGATCTAGAAGAAGCCTTAAGATAAGCCAAGTATGAAAATGATGAACTGAAGGATAAGGTGTCAAGCTTCTCAAATGATTGTGTGCAAGAAAAGGAGGAAGCCAGTAAGGTTCTGGCTAATCTTGAGATAAAACTCAGAAAAGGCATTTTTGATCTTGAAACCTCGCTAGATCATTACAAGCATCTTGAAAAAGAGTTGATTAAAATAAAGGAGGAGCTTAAAAGATCTCTTTAGTGGACTGCTTCATCAGAAATTCTTGCTAGGATGAAGAAGTTAAAATCAAACTCTGGTGAGGGTCTTGGTTCTCAAAGAAACAAGAATCCTTACAATCCTCATAGTAAGTGCGTATCTGTTCCCGAAAATTGGTTGTGCACTTATTATGGTCAAAATGGCCATTATAACACTCAATGTCAGTTCCTTGCCAATGATAAAAGAAGAAATTGAAAGTATGTTGAATCCATCAGAGACTTAAAAGGACCAGGTCCTTTAAGGAGGAAGCTCACATTACCATCCTGGACCAGAAAAAACTCTTATTCATCCCATTTTAATTATCCAGGGACCCAAACTCATTTAGGTTCCAACAATCAAGAAGTGATGTGATAAGAAGGTCAGTGTGAGAATAGCCAAATGGGATAAAAGGAAGTACTTGTTTAGTGGTTGCATTGAGTGTAAGATTAGCTTACTTGTAAATCTTCTCTCACTCACGACAGTCATGAATACTATTTGTCTTTTTATTTTTAAAAAAGTTGATTTCTCATTAAAGAAGGAATGTGGAACAGGAGGCTGAGTATCATTGGAATTTACTTGGTAGTTTTGGCCTTTATAAAGGACCCGATGCGCTTATGAATTTTCAAATGAAAAGTTCATAAAGGAAAAAGGTACATGCGTGTGATTTCTGAAGACTACTCAAGGTTCTGATTAACTCATGTTTTGACAATGAGAAGAAGTCAATAGCTGAGATTGAGTGTAAAGTAATATGCTTCAGATATGGCTCAATGGATTAAGTAAAACTCATTTTGAAGGGGGCGTGCATGAACTCTTGTTAAAAGGGGAGGATTTTCAAGTTTTTAATTCCTCTCAAAATATCTGGATTGAAACAAGGTGACAAGTCTTTGAAGTAAGATCAAGGGAAGCCTAATTCAATCTCTTATTCTTATAGGTACACATTCATGGAGAAGTCACACTTGAGTAAGGTTGGAACATAAATTACTTGGATCATTCAAATGCATATACCTGATCTTCTACTCAGGTTAGTGCTCTTGCTTCTACATGTTGACTATTAACGATGCACTCTTGTAGGGATATGTAACACCCCGTACTTTATAACCTCACTTGATACTTTGGGATCATATCTACATAGGTGTTGAGATGCCATGCATATGTGTTTTATAGTGTCATTGGTGAAACATTTGATATCGGACGTAACATGTGCGATTAGATCGTTGTAGGAGGTGTGTTGTGATTTCATGGAGCATAAGAGTCAAACACTTCAATACACTCCTACATACTCCTACATGATCAAATCATAAAATGTGAATAGTGATCCAAAATGTTCAATGAAGCCAAGGGTGACTAGAATTCCAATTTTTGCGATCGAGGCGACGAATGAGAATCTTTTAAGAGGATGTTGTCGTGACATTATAGAAATATGTAAACATGAGATATATGGTGAATAATACATGAAAATTTTTGGGTTGCATGGATATGTATTATTGGGCCCAAAATTAGGCCCAAAGGGGATTAAAAGACTTGGCCCAAAGAGGAAATGACCCATTCTTGCAATAATTGACCAATTGAACATATACCTTAATGCCACATGGAACTAAGAATGACCTTGGGTCTATATAAAGTCCCCAACATCAGATTTTATTATCAAAAGCTCTCATAACTTTTGGATATTTTCTTAAAACATTTCTCTCTTTTCCAAACCCTAAGGCAAATAATCCCTTTGGACTCCTTGGACAAGATCAACATATTCCAAGCCTTGGTAAGTATTTCTCCTCATGGATTAACATATTATATGCATGGGAGATTATGTATATTATGCTAGTGGTGTTGGCAAAGTGATGAATAGTGTATTTTGCTTTTGGTGTAAGATATACTATCTTGGTGAATTGAACTTGAATTAGGCCTTGTGCCTTTGATGAAAAAGCATGGTATGGACAAAATATGAACATGTATGGTGTTATTTTTGGCATTAAATTTGTTCTTGGCTAAAAGTGGAAATTATGGGATTTTGACCGATATGTGTTATGAGTTGAATTAAGGTGCTTTGATGGATTATTTGTGATGTGTTATGGATAAGAAAGTGTAAAGGAGAAGTATTGTGGTGGAATGTATTGATTTTTATGTATTGGTCAATGTTGGGAATATTATGGAATATTTGGCATAGTAGTATGATCAATGGTTTTGTCAAGGGGAAATGACATGTTTAAAGCCAAACATGTAATTCATTGACATGGTATGCATTTGTAAAGTAATTGGTGGTTAATGTGAATTTCGTTATATATTTGTAGAGTGACACATAAAGAAGGAGTGGGCTTATTGTATACGCATCTAAAGTTGTATATTCGTATTGTGAATCCAAGGTATGCAAGGTTACTTTGTCCGTATCTTTCTACGGCCAATAGTGTTCACATTGACATTTCTCTAGTTCTATTCCGAAATATACTAAGGTATTCCATATGCAATTATCTATGGTCATTGTCATATATTTCCTACTCATTGATCAATTGTGAATCTCATTTCGCATATTCATGGTTAATGTTCCGAAAGTTCAAATAAGGTTATATTCCAATATTCCAATAGTGCCTATACTTGTGTCTCTTGTTCATGAATTATTGTCCAATGGTTCCAATGGTATCATGGTGCTAGTTATGTTATATTTCTCATTGATATTTATTCATATGTCCTTCACTTATTGGTCAATGATTCAAAGTTTCCAACAATGTTGTGTTCCAAAGTTCCAAAGTGATGTTATGATTATCAAAGTATCAATCTCAAAGTAATGAACAAAGTAATGCAAATGTGGTCAATGATCAAGTACGGGTGGCAAGTCTAGGGGCGTAAGCCTAGCTCGACTCGATCCCGAGATATGGATTTATGGGTGGCAAGTCTAGGGGCGTAAGCCTAGCTCGACTCGATCCCAAGGGTGGCAAGTCTAGGGGCATAAGCCTAGCTCGACTCGATCCCTATATGATGATATGAAAGACCCATTGATCAGTCGGGGCCCGGGTACATTGTGACATATGTGATAACAAGTGAGTATTGATTGTAAAGGAAGTGACAAAAGTAATGAAGGCAATCCACATGGTTCCCAAAATGCAATATAGTGACTTACTCACATTGTCTATTCATTTGTATTGAGTTCATTAGTATGTTCATGTGTTACAAAGTTTCATTTGCGCCTTACATACTCAGTACTTATTTCGTACTGACCCCTCTCGGGGGAATTTACCTTACTTGCTGCAGGCGCAGGTCCCAGTAGGCTTCCTCAGTAGGTTGCTAGCTATTGCAGATCCTTGGTGAGCTCCAGTTAATTCGGGGCTTCTCCGAGTCAGAGTGTATATATGTTTTGGTATTGTATATATTGTGTAATGCGGGGACTTGTCCCGACTTATGGTTCATTTTGGTCAATGCTCTTGTTAGAGGCTTTTGTAGACGGATGTGGGTGTATGAATGTAGAAGGGATATGTCGTCCTTGACTTGGTGGCCTCAACGACCAAGTTTCGCATATATGTACATATATCATGTTCCATGACTTCCATTGTTGGTCTTGATAGTGGATATGTGTTTATGGGTTTCTTATGGCATGCATATGATTGAGTAAGTAAAGATTGGTTCTCTCGGGCCATGTCGGCTACGGGTGCCAATCACGCCTCGTTGGGATTCGGGGTGTGACAAAAGTGGTATCAGAGCAGTCGGTCTAAGGATGTCTACAAAGCCGTGTCTGAGTAGAGTCTTACTTATCGATGTGTTGTGCACCACATTTATAAGTAGGAGGCTACCGGACATTTAGGATGTTGTTTCTTTCCTTCACTCTAGATCGTGCAATAGAGCCAATGTTGTCAGTTGTATTGTATCTGATTTTGGTAATTGTTTTTCTTTGGTATAGTCAAAATGCCGAACACTAGAAGAGGAAGAGGAAAAGGTAAAAGTAAGCTGATCAATAGAATTGCTGGTGAAGGAACAAGTAGACCACCGCCTGAACAAGTTGCTCAAGGTGGGGCTGAAACTGAGTTCGCAACGCGAGCTTCTTCTACTTCTTCAGCTCCAGAAGAGCCGAGAAGAAGGGAAGTGCCCGTGGAACCACTGACAAATGCCACAGATCAGGATCTTAGGAATGCTGTACAGATGTTGACACAGTTAGTGGCGGCACAAAGCCAGGGAAGAGCTGGTGCTATGGCACATGATGATGATGAGGCTAGAATGGCAAGTCGCAGAACACAGGATTTCTTTAAACTGGACCCTCCTATATTCACAGGGGCAGATCCAAAAGCAGATCCACAGGACTTCGTGGATCAAATTCAGAGGGCATTGGAAGTTATGCATGTGACAGGGGTAGAGACAGTTGAACTTGCTGCGTATAGGTTGAAGGGAGAGGCAATATTGTGGTATGAGGATTGGAAGAAATCCCGTGACATTGGTGCAGATCCACCTACTTGGGAAGAGTTTAAAGTGGCTTTCCTTGATCATTACTTGCCCTATGAGATCCGTGAGGCACGTGCGGATCAATTCCTAAATCTCCGTCAAGGAAATTTGAGCGTCCGGGAATATAGCTTGCAATTTAATTCCTTGGCTCGATATGCGCCAAATGTTGTGGCTACGATGACAGACAGGGTCCATAGATACGTGGACAGACTAGAGCCATATTTGGTAAGAGATTGCACTATTGCGGCCTTGAATAGGGACATGGACATTGCTCGCATACAAGCCTTCGCCCAGAAAATGGAGGATCAGAGACAAAGACGCAGGGTACATGAATTTGATAGGGGACAGTCCAAAAGGGCTAGACCTATGGGACCACCTATGATGTCCCAAGGAGGATCTAGGCCTCGTATGTTTCCTAGACCACCTAGACCGTCGTTCTCTTATTCCACAGGTGGTGCTTATTCGCAGTCTCGAGGGTTTCGAGGTGGTTCAGCAGGGCAAAGTAGTGGGGTTCATGGATCACAGTCAGCAGGTTTCCCTCGTCAGCAGTGTCCGCACTGCGGGCGTATACACACAGGTCCATGTCGGACAGGGACGAATGTCTGTTTTTGGTGTGGTATGCCGGGACATATAGCGAGAGAGTGTCCACAGCGGAGCATGGGTGGTATAGCACGACCAGCTGGGTCGGCTGTTACATCTTCAGCATCGGTTCCTTCACAGGGCCGAGGGGTGCAGCCTATTGGTCGTGGTAGAGGTACCAGAGGAGGAGCCAGTACTAGCGGGGTCCAGAATCGCACTTATGCTTTGGTGGACCGCCAGAATTCAGAGGCTTCCCCTGATGTCGTCACAGGTACATTATCCATATTCTCACATACTGTATATGCACTGATTGATCCAGGTTCTACATTTTCCTATGTTACCCCATTGGTTGCTGCAAGATTTGCAAAGGCCCCAGAAATATTAATTAAGTCAATTGAAGTGTCTACACCGGTTGGTGAATATATTGTTGCAAAGAGAGTGTATCGTAACTGTGTGGTAACTGTGTGTGGTCATGATACGTTGGCCGATCTTATTGAATTGAACATGGTGGATTTTGATGTAATTATGGGAATGGATTGGTTGGCCTCTTGTTATGCTACGGTAGATTGCCGGGCCAAGAAGGTACAATTCTGTTTTCCGCAGGAAAATGTTCTCGAATGGCAGGGTAATGTAGGGGCACCACGAGGGAGATTTATTTCTTATTTGAAAGCCAGAAAAATGATTGCCAAGGGGTACGTATGTCATTTGGTACGAGTGAAAGATAATGATGTGGAACCATTAACTCCACAGTCAGTACCGGTAGTTAATGAATTTCTAGATGTATTCCCAGAGTATCTCCCAGGTTTACCCCCAGAACGGGAAGTAGAATTTGGCATTGATGTGATTCCAGGCACTCAGCCTATTTCTATTCCTCCATATAGAATGGCTCCAGCGGAACTGCGTGAATTGAAGGAGCAATTGAAAGATTTGCTGGATAAAGGCTTCATTAGGCCTAGTATGTCCCCGTGGGGTGCACCGGTATTATTTGTGAGAAAGAAAGATGGCACCTTGAGAATGTGCATCGACTATCGGCAACTGAATAAAGTAACGATCAAGAATAAATACCCCCTTCCTCGCATTGATGATTTGTTTGATCAGTTAGAGGGTGCCAGGTGTTTTTCAAAAATTGACTTGAGGTCGGGTTACCATCAGGTCAGAGTTAGAGAGGAGGATGTACCCAAGACAGCTTTCCGAACACGGTATGGCCATTATGAATTTTTAGTTATGTCATTTGGACTAACAAATGCACCGGCTGTGTTTATGGATTTGATGAACAGGGTGTTTAAGCCATTCCTAGACGTGTTCGTGACAGTATTTATAGATGACATCCTTGTTTATTCAAGATCACCAGAAGACCATGCTTATCACTTACGGCAAGTGTTGCAAATCCTCCGTGAGCGTAAGTTGTATGCAAAATTCTCCAAATGTGAGTTTTGGTTAAAATCAGTCGCGTTCTTGGGTCACATTGTATCAGATGAAGGCATACAGGTTGATACTCAAAAGATAGAAGCAGTGAAAAACTGGCCAAGACCTACGACACCCACGGAGATTCGCAGTTTTCTGGGTTTGGCAGGTTATTACCGAAGATTTGTAGAAGGGTTTGCGTCTATTGCAGCACCATTGACAAAGTTAACTCACAAGGCAATTAAATTTCAATGGAATGATGCATGTGAAAGAGGGTTTCAAAACCTGAAAGATAAGTTGACTTCTACACCAGTGTTAGTTCTTCCTGAAGGCACAGAGGGCTATGCAGTGTATTGTGATGCTTCCGGGATTGGTCTCGGATGTGTGTTGATGCAGCATGGTAGGGTGATAGCATATGCCTCACGACAGTTGCGGCCATATGAGAAAAACTATCCCACACATGATCTTGAATTAGCAGCAGTAGTTTTTGCTTTAAAGATATGGCGTCATTATTTATATGGTGTTCATGTTGACATCTATACGGATCACAAAAGCTTGCAATATCTTTTTAAGCAGAAGGAACTCAATTTGAGGCAACGAAGGTGGTTAGAGCTTTTAAAAGACTATGACATTGATATTCTTTATCACCCAGGCAAAGCAAATGTAGTAGCTGATGCATTGAGCCGTAAGGCAGTAGAAAGCACTAGTGGTCAGTTGAATGAAAAGCGTGAGATAATCAAAGCTTTGAATCAATTAGCCAGCTTGGGAGTTCGCCTTATTGAGTCCTCCGATGATAAAGTTATGGTGCAGAATGCAGCAGAATCCTCCTTGATAGCTGAAGTGAAAGAGAAACAGTATGCAGATTCTATTTTATTGCAGCTAAAGGAGAATGTGCAGCAGAATTTGACCAAGGCATTTGATATTACACCGGAAGGGGTGCTTCAATGTCAAGGGAGAATATGTGTACCAGATGTAGATCAGCTGAGGACACGAATACTGACAGAGGCGCACCATTCGCGCTATTCCATTCATCCAGGTGCTACTAAAATGTACCATGAATTGAAAGAGGTCTATTGGTGGGGTAACATGAAAAAGAACATTGCAGAATTTGTCGCGCAGTGCCCAAATTGTCAACAAGTGAAAGTGGAACATCAGAAACCGGGAGGTTACATGCAATGTATCAATCTTCCAGTCTGGAAGTGGGATATGATTAATATGGATTTCATTACGGGTTTGCCTCGTACATTGCGGAAGTTTGATTCTATATGGGTCATAGTGGACAGGCTTACCAAGTCAGCGCATTTTCTACCTGTCAAGACGACCTATACAGCTGAGGATTATGCGAAGTTGTATGTGAAAGAGATAGTACGATTGCATGGTATTCCACTTTCTATCATATCAGACAGAGGAGCACAGTTCACAGCACACTTTTGGAAATCTTTTCAGCGGAGTTTAGGTACTCTGGTGAATTTGAGTACGGCTTTCCATCCTCAAACTGATGGACAAGCAGAACGTACTATTCAGACACTTGAAGATATGCTACGAGCATGTACGTTGGATTTTCAAGGCAGTTGGGATGACCATTTGCCTCTTATTGAATTTGCGTATAACAATAGCTATCATTCAAGTATTAAAATGGCACCTTATGAAGCTTTGTACGGAAGGAAATGTAGATCACCAATTGGATGGTTTGAAGCAGGTGAAACGGCTTTACTTGGGCCAGATATTGTTCACCAAGCCGTGAAGAAAGTTAAAGTTATCCAACAACGGTTACAAACGGCTCAAAGTCGTCACAAGTCATATGCCGATGTGAGAAGAAAAGGGCTTGAATTTGCCATAGGTGATTGGGTATTTTTAAAGGTGTCACCGATGAAAGGGGTAATGCGGTTCGGAAATAAAGGAAAATTGAGTCCACGTTACATAGGCCCATATGAAATTATTAGAAGATTTGGGCAAGTTGCGTATGAGTTGGCACTACCCCAGGACCTTTCGTCAGTCCATCCGGTATTTCATGTGTCGAT
The DNA here is from genome assembly GCA_031232105.1 of Capsicum rhomboideum. Taxonomy (NCBI): domain Eukaryota; kingdom Viridiplantae; phylum Streptophyta; class Magnoliopsida; order Solanales; family Solanaceae; genus Capsicum; species Capsicum rhomboideum. Next base: position 34,143,631 of record CP124711.1, on the reverse strand, counting down.
GCTCCGGAAATGCATAGGAGATCCTTCACGTATTGTGCCCGTAGAAGATGTTCAAGTGGCAGAGGATCTCACTTATGAAGAGGTGCCCATTGCTATCCTAGATCGACAAGTAAAGAGATTGAGAAATAAAGACATAGCATCCGTAAAAGTCCATTGGAGAAATCAACAAGTAGAGGAGATCACGTGGGAAGCGGAAGAAATGATGAAATCTAAGTATCCCCACTTATTCCAAATGGACCAAGAAGTTCACAGTGCGGAGGTGGAACAATAACAAGTAAGTTTTTAAAAGCATTATGTGAATGTGTATAGGTATGTTAGAGTAAAGATGTATTTGTTGTATATAAGACACTGTTGTTAACATTCGAGGACAAATGTTTCTAAGGGGGGAAGAATGTAACACCCCGTACTTTATAACCTCACTTGATACCTTGGGATCATATCTACATAGGTGTTGAGATGCCATGCATATGTGTTTTATAGTGTCATTGGTGAAACATTTGATATCGGACGTAACATGTGCGATTAGATCGTCGTAGGAGGTGTGTTGTGATTTCATGGAGCATAAGAGTCAAACACTTCAATACACTCCTACATACTCCTACATGATCAAATCATAAAATGTGAATAGTGATCCAAAATGTTCAATGAAGCCAAGGGTGACTAGAATTCCAATTTTTGCGATCGAGGCAACGAATGAGAATCTTTTAAGAGGATGTTGTCATGACATTATAGAAATATGTAAACATGAGATATATGGTGAATAATACATGAAAATTTTTGGGTTGCATGGATATGTATTATTGGGCCCAAAATTAGGCCCAAAGGGGATTAAAAGACTTGGCCCAAAGAGGAAATGACCCATTCTTGCAATAATTGACCAATTGAACATATCCCTTAATGCCACATGGAACTAATAATGACCTTGGGTCTATATAAAGTCCCCAACATCAGATTTTATTATCAAAAGCTCTCATAACTTTTGGATATTTTCTTAAAACATTTCTCTCTTTTCCAAACCCTAAGGCAAATAATCCCTTTGGACTCCTTGGACAAGATCAACATATTCCAAGCCTTGGTAAGTATTTCTCCTCATGGATTAACATATTATATGCATGGGAGATTATGTATATTATGCTAGTGGTGTTGGCAAAGTGATGAATAGTGTATTTTGCTTTTGATGTAAGATATACTATCTTGGTGAATTGAACTTGAATTAGGCCTTGTGCCTTTGATGAAAAAGCATGGTATGGACAAAATATGAACATGTATGGTGTTATTTTTGGCATTAAATTTGTTCTTGGCTAAAAGTGGAAATTATGGGATTTTGGCCGATATGTGTTATGAGTTGAATTAAGGTGCTTTGATGGATTATTTGTGATGTGTTATGGATAAGAAAGTGTAAAGGAGAAGTATTGTGGTGGAATGTATTGATTTTTATGTATTGGTCAATGTTGGGAATATTATGGAATATTTGGCATAGTAGTATGATCAATGGTTTTGTCAAGGGGAAATGACATGTTTAAAGCCAAACATGTAATTCATTGACATGGTATGCATTTGTAAAGTAATTGGTGGTTAATGTGAATTTCATTATATATTTGTAGAGTGACACATAAAGAAGGAGTGGGCTTATTGTATACGCATCTAAAGTTGTATATTCGTATTGTGAATCCAAGGTATGCAAGGTTACTTTGTCCGTATCTTTCTACGGCCAATAGTGTTCACATTGACATTTCTCTAGTTCTATTCCGAAATATACTAAGGTATTCCATATGCAATTATCTATGGTCATTGTCATATATTTCCTACTCATTGATCAATTGTGAATCTCATTTCGCATATTCATGGTTAATGTTCCGAAAGTTCAAATAAGGTTATATTCCAATATTCCAATAGTGCCTATACTTGTGTCTCTTGTTCATGGATTATTGTCCAATGGTTCCAATGGTATCATGGTGCTAGTTATGTTATATTTCTCATTGATATTTATTCATATGTCCTTCACTTATTGGTCAATGATTCAAAGTTTCCAACAATGTTGTGTTCCAAAGTTCCAAAGTGATGTTATGATTATCAAAGTATCAATCTCAAAGTAATGAACAAAGTAATGCAAATGTGGTCAATGATCAAGTACGGGTGGCAAGTCTAGGGGCGTAAGCCTAGCTAGACTCGATCCCGAGATATGGATTTATGGGTGGCAAGTCTAGGGGCGTAAGCCTAGCTCGACTCGATCCCAAGGGTGGCAAGTCTAGGGGCATAAGCCTAGCTCGACTCGATCCCTATATGATGATATGAAAGACCCATTGATCAGTCGGGGCCCGGGTACATTGTGACATATGTGATAACAAGTGAGTATTGATTGTAAAGAAAGTGACAAAAGTAATGAAGGCAATCCACATGGTTCCCAAAATGCAATATAGTGACTTACTCACATTGTCTATTCATTTGTATTGAGTTCATTAGTATGTTCATGTGTTACAAAGTTTCATTTGCGCCTTACATACTCAGTACTTCTTTCGTACTGACCCCTCTCAGGGGAATTTACCTTACTTGCTGCAGGCGCAGGTCCCAGTAGGCTTCCTCAGTAGGTTGCTAGCTTTTGCAGATCCTTGGTGAGCTCCAGTTAATTCGGGGCTTCTCCGAGTCAGAGTGTATATATGTTTTGGTATTGTATATATTGTGTAATGCGGGGACTTGTCCCGACTTATGGTTCATTTTGGTCAATGCTCTTGTTAGAGGCTTTTGTAGACGGATGTGGGTGTATGAATGTAGAAGGGATATGTCGTCCTTGACTTGGTGGCCTCAACGGCCAAGTTTCGCATATATGTACATATATCATGTTCCATGACTTCCATTGTTGGTCTTGATAGTGGATATGTGTTTATGGGTTTCTTATGGCATGCATATGATTGAGTAAGTAAAGATTGGTTCTCTCGGGCCATGTCGGCTACGGGTGCCAATCACGCCTCGTTGTGATTCGGGGTGTGACAGGATATTTCTTAAAAAATTATCCTATTGTTTATAGTCCTCTCTATGATCATTTTTCTTTTAGCTTCAAAAGTAGAGGAAACGTGGCAAACCTTTTCTTTTCTGACACACAAATCCTTATCGTGGTATCCATCGTCTGATCCTACTACACTTGACTCCTGCAGGTTCACTTCCCCTACAAGTTGCGATCTCAAGGTACGATCATGACATGATCCAATGATCATGTAATCCAGTTGTCTAATGGACTCCTGAATATGACATCTCTAGTTCAATCTTACAATAGCCTACCCAAGATCATGGTTTAAACCCACGATCGTGACATGGCTCGTCTGATGCCCCTTTCTGCCCAGTTTTCACCTTATTCTTCTCTGAGTCCTTCAGGCCTGCAAACACTGAACAAACATATTAAATCCATAAAAAGTACCCTTAAACTTACAACTATCTCTTATTTTAAGTGTCTTAAGTGCCGTAAATCTGCGGCACATCAAATACCTCTCAACTCTTTCCTAAAAGTTGAAAAGATTATACTGAAGCTAATTGAAAGAGGGTTGAGAAAAATTACAAGGAGAAAAAGATTCTTGTCTGTGGGATAGGACCTGATGAGTACAATCGAGTCTCCCTTGTGAAACTAATAAGAAGATATGGGAAGCTTTACAAAATGCTCATGAGGGAACTAGTCAAGTAAACCAACCAAAGATTGGTATGCTTACTACTCAGTACTAGCTGTTCAAAATGAGTGAAGGTGAATCCATTCAGGACATGCATACTCGATTCACATCCATTGTGAATGAACTCAAGTGTTTAGGAGAAAATATTCAAATGTACAAGTTGGTCAGAAAAATCTTGAGTATCTTAACCTACTCATAGGAAAGTAAAGTAAATGTTATTTCAGAGCCAAAAAATTTGCAAAAAATGACCATGGATGAACTTATTGGGAACCTGAAAACTTATGAACTAAAAGGTAATAAGATTCTGAGAGAAATGATTCTAAGAAGGAAAGAAGTATGGTTTTGAAGACTAGCAAGGATAATTCAAGTGAAGAAGAGCAAAACATGTCTTATTGATGTCACCCAAGATATACCTTCAGAAAAGTATAATGCGGTCGCTGTATCAAATATAGAACCCAACTAGGTTGGGGTCGATCCCACAGGGACATGGCGAAATTATGTAGAATGCTAGTCTGAGTAATTGGCAAGTAAGTAAAAATGGGGGTGTTTGATTTTGTGGATAAGTGGTGAAAGTAACAATTGTTGATTGTAGGATTTGTAGACAATATGAGAAATACACTAGGACTGTGATCCCCAATGATTCCTTAACTCCACCGGTTACTTTTACTGGAAAAACTGTCCCGCTGCATTGCTTGTAAAATCTAACAAGATAGGTTCATCTAAATGTCTCTCGACCTTGGTTAGACGAATTTCACTCTTCTCCTCTCGGTCTACAAGTGTCGCACTACTAACCCTTATCCTTGATCTCAAATAACTATTCCTGCTACGGCTCAAGTTATTAGATGAAGGTTGATAGCTTTAAATCTCTGTTGTTATTCCCTTTTCCCAATTTCTACCTCTCTCTCGAGAAAGTCTAGAATACAGGCAAGTTTCTAATGTTTGCAACCATTAGAAGATTAATCACAACGAAGAAAATAACCATACATGCAATCACAACTGTTCAGAATTTGCTTCGTACTTAACCCATTTCATTTATTCCTCATGGTTCACACAACCCTAGTTGATGAGTTTAGCTACTCATGTTTGCAAGAGCACAATAAGAATTCAAGGATGAAAACATAATAGTAAACTCACAATAAAGAAGAAACTCTGAAATCTCTATTATGAATAAAACCCTAAAATCGATGCTCCGAGATTACAGAACCAATAATATCTTTATGAACTCAAAATAATGGAAATATAACTCAAAACAATGTAATGGCTAACTCCTGAACATAGGACAACAAAGGGGTATTTATAGATACAAAACGAATCCTATCCTAATCAAAATAGGAAAACAGAGTCGGCAACCATCCACGGTACAGTGACTTGGTGTCATGGAACCAAGTCACGCCACGTAGATCCTGTCGTGGAAATCAGGCACATGGGGCATCCTCAGAAGTTGACTCACGGCAGCCACTCATGACACATGAGTCCTGTCGTGAGTCACCTCTCTGGTGTAGAACTTGACTCTTTCATTTTCAGATACTTCGTTCCCGAGCATGATTCTTCATTTTTGTCCATTTTTCCTCCAAAACCTATTCTCCTGCAATATAGAACAGAAAACACATCATACCAACCAAACACACCCAAGTTATTGCATATTTTTCTTGTTTTAAGCATCGAAATTTCCATGTAACCATGGCGCATCAACACCCTCAACTTAGAACGTTTGCATGTCCTCAGGCAAACAAATCAAAATAAATGCACTGATGCCTAACTAAAAGAAACCTAAGGTACCTACGGCAGTCGCCTCATTGCTTTTAACCTCAAAACTTTTCTGACCCCTCCTACTTGCAAATCAAAACCACAGTGTGTATACATGCAGCATATTATCATGACATAGAAGGGATCAAGTGATGACATGAGATTATGAACAAATAACTAAGCACATATGCAAATGACATTATCCGAACAAATAGCAGCTAACAATGTAACCCATGTACTCTCACAACAAAGAAGTACCATACACTCACAGCGTACTAATGAATCTCAAAGTAGGGACTCGGTCAAAACACTTTCTCTCACAAAGAAGTTCAAACACTGTGCATGAAATACCATAGGCTTGCCCTTATTTTCTATCCCTTAGTTTTTTAGACAGTTGGACTAGGATCACTATAGGACTTTCATTAGCTTGTAATGTAGGCTTGGGACAGGTATGGTACCTATGGATATGGTGACTCAACCCTCCTTGACACTATACTTATTTTTGGCTCCATCTTCCAACCATTCTTATTATTATTTTCCCTTTTTTTTCTTTATTTATTTTCAGATTTTGGGTGTGATTTCCTTCATACTTTCAAAACACAATTTATTTATATAATTTTTTCTTTTTTTTCTTTTTTTTTTCTCTTCACACCCAAATCTATTCTCCTTTTTTTTACTAACCCCTTCTTCATACCCAAATCAATCTATGCACCCCTAAAATAGCCACCCTCAACTTAGGCGATTTGCCTGAGTTGAGGTACACAATGTCTAAGGAGGGACCAAGGCCAAGACAGGTTCATTATAAATAAAAATGGGATGGTGAATAGGCTATTGAAATAAATAGGTCAATTAAGGCTCAAAATTGGGTTCAATGGATATTCATTGCATAGTTGGTCAGACATTTAGGCTAAAAGTGGACTTTTTTCAAAAACGACCTATGATCCTTTCCTAACCACTATCCTATAACCTAGGCAAGACTAACCGGGCAAGTTCTGAATCGCACACACAAAGTGAACTAAGTAATGACCTCACACACACCTAGCACTGGGTTACACTGTCAACTACTACCTATCCAGTTCATGCAATACTAGCTATAGTCATATTGCCTATAATACTAATGCCATAACACGATCTGACAACTGTCATAAACTAACATACTACACACATATTTCAAAATAAAATTCTCAGTAAGGGTGTCCTTTACACAATCAAAAAGCATCCTTATCATTCAAAATATGTTCAGAATTGGACTGCACTAAGGTTCCCCTATTTTTCTCCTAATTAATTATGAAAACACAATAACAACCTAAATATGTCGGTTCTACTATGATAGCACACTTGAGGAAAAAGAAACATGACAATAAAAAACCCCAAGTGGTGGTACACCTCCACCCCCAACTAAATAATGATGCGCTGCCCTCAGTGCACAACTATCAATATGGTAAGTGAAAGGGAGTGAAGACATACCTGAGGCACCCTAGGCGCTGGATGTGGGCACGCCCAATGCGTGATCATCAGCATGCTCTCTGGCCTAGCTGCTAGGTGCGTCCGGTAGAGGGGGTATCTGACTAGAGGATGCACCCCGTGCCCTCTCCTCCTGAGCAATCTGTTGGGCATGGTACTCTAACCTAGAGGCCTTAACCTCTCTCCGAAAATCATCCTCGAGCTCATCACCATTATCATCCTGATCCATCAGACTACGTGCTCTCTTACCTCTATCAATAGGAGGCTCCTCTTAGGCAAACAAATCCACCTCGAACACCAGCCTCATAGGGGCCAAAACGGGCATCGGTGGAATAACAGGAGCGCTGTTCGGTGCCAAAGATCTAACCTCCTCTCTCAATGCAGCCACCTTTCGTGACAATTCAGCTATGTCAGGTAGCTGTGCTGAACTCATTCGGGTGGCCATCCATGCCTCAAAACTATCAATCCTCCCATGCAATCCTCTCATCAACTAATCCATAGCCGCAGTCATATGGGCCTCCACTCTAGCCTCTACAGCCTCTACTTTGGTCCTAACTGGATACCAACTTATCCATCTAGGTCTCAGTGTGGGCCTGCCTCTCGAACATCTGCGTCTATCTATCAATCAACTATTGTAGGAAGTCCCTCGAAACTGAAACCATACCAGAAAGGGGCGGTGGTGAGGTAGGGTCTGCTACCTCATCGTCAATCCCTGGGCTTGTGCCCTCAGTAGGTATATGAATAGTATCAGGTACACTCACTGGTTGTGGAGAACTAATCGGCTCCTCTCTATCTCTAGGCCCTTCAAAAAAGGCTTCTCCTGATGACCCGAAAGGTTGAAACCTCCGCGGAAAGACTGGGTGAGCTCCCTGCTGCTGCATCAACTCTATATCAGCAATGCGGGTCACCTCAATATGATGGTCTACAGTTGGCATCGTGAACGTACTAGCACTAACACATAAGCCATGAATCAGATAGGGGAAAAGGATGCTGGTGTAATCTCTAAAGGGTCGCTCATGAATTTACCGAACGATGTAGCGGGCGATATTGATGTCATAGCCGACAATAATGCTAGCTACCAGAATAGCTCGGTCAAGAGTAAGTGAATTATCAATATTTGTGGGACCTAGGCGGTGCCTCACAATAGACCACTAAAATCAGCCCGTAAAGTGAAGTGTGGACTTCTTGATTTCTAGCTTCCCAGTCCACTGTAGTAAATCCAACCACTAATCGACATCCCTCATTTTAGTCCTATTTCAGACAGTCTCCATAGGGTGATTAAATTCTGCAGTGCTAGTAGGCAATGGACGTTCAACACCAAACAAAAACCTGTTGATAGTTTGTTCAGAGATGTCCACTCTGGTCTCCCAAACCAAAGTGTGAGTCAATGGTGGTTGTTCCCTACATCGCTGCTCATTGGGTGTGATCAATGCAATAGAAGTAGTATAGGAAGCATCAAACTCACGGACCAACTCTGAGCTATAGTGCTCAGGAGGCTTTGTGATCCACCCGAACCCATAACGGTCAAATACAGTCTTAATCTCAGGCAGGGCTTTCAATTCATCTAGTCGATACCGGGGCTCCTCAGTGATACTCCTTCTACACATGCCCTGCTCAGTAAGTTCAGCATTCCTATCATAAATGGCCCTCATAACTTGAATCGTAACTACGGCCCGTTGTTTAGACACCTGTCTCTGTGAGAAAGTCGTGGAGTTGTGACCACCAGTGCCAGAAATAGATGCTGTCGCATCAACCGTAGAATCATTGGGACCTTCAGCATTTTCCCCTGCCCCGAATACATCAACGTCAGCATCATTCGTATCCTCAACATTCTCCTCAGATCCATATACATCTATCTCCCATTCATCACCGGTTACAATATCTTTCGTCCCCTCATCAGACTGGGGGGACGGAATCAGAAGACTGAGCAGGGGCAATCGATTGCGGGGTCTGTGAAGTAAGCTATTGGGCAGCCTGGGCAGTAGCTTATGCCTGCGTTTGTAGCCTTGTTGTATAAGGCACCAGTGCAGTATCATCAGTAGGAAGCTCGTATGCCTCTTCAGACCCACTTTTATCAGACACCGAAGGTTCATCATGCAATCTAGTTGTAAATTCAAGATTTTTGGTACGGATTCGTGAGGAAGAACCCATATATCCATGTTTGGGGTTTGATTTGGGTGACATGAAGTTAGGTTTTGGGTTGGTTAGGTTGGGTTTGGGTCAGGTGGGGTCAATTTTGGGTCGGGTAGGTCGGGTTTGGGTCGGATTTATTGGATTTTGGACTGGGTGGGTTGGATTTTAGGGGTTTGATGTTTAGGGTTCAAGAATTTTGGATTTATGTTGAAATCTGATGGATTTGGACTATATTTTTATGGGAATCTGATGAATCTTTGGCAACTAGGGTTTATGTTAGGATTTGGATTTGAGAAGGTAGGGTTTTGAGTTGAAATTGGGTCGAATTTGGTATGCCAATATATATCTATATAGGTAGGGTCGATTTAGGTCGGGTCAAGTCTTGGGTAATTTTGACTTTCTGATTTCCACGACACCACCCACGTGACGTGGGTTCACCTACGTTATGTGGGTCCCCTGACATGGATCGGATTCTGAAAGTGAAAATATTTCCTCTGATTTTGATGGCACAACCCACGTGATGTGGGTTGACCTACGTCATGTGGGTCACTGGCGTAGGTCAAGTTTTGAAAGTTAAAATATTTCCTGATTCTCAGGGAATCACCTATGTGACGTGGGTTGACCTAAGTCACATGGGTCACTAACGTAGGTCAAGTTTAGACAACATGTGATTTCCTTTGAATTCTATGACCCCAACCCATGTTACGTGGATGAATTTACGTCACGTGAATCAATGTCGTAGGTAGTACTAAACAGCTTTTGTTCAATATTTTGAATTTTGCTAACGTATCATCCAATGAACAGATCACAACCAACTCAGACCTTGGGTTGCCTCCCAAAAAGCTCCCGATTTAACATCGCGGCACGACTTGGCTAGGTTGGTTACTCAGATTTAACCAACCAACCCATGGGGTGCCTCCCATGAAGCACCAGATTTAATATCGCGGCACGACTTGGCTAGTTTGACTACTCAGACTTCATCAAGACTAAGCTCCTCACAAGTGCTTATCATTTCCATGATTCCCATATAGTACTTTACACGTTGCCCATTGACTTTGAATACAACATTATCTTCACCTTTCAGCTCAATTGCTCCATGCAGGAATACCCTAACAACGGTGAATGGTCCAGACCATTTAGACTATAGATTTCCAGGAAAAAGGTGATGCTTGTAGTTATAGAGTAGCACCAAATCTCCCGACTGAAACTCCCGTTGTTCAATTTTTTGGTCATGATATAGTTTCATCTTTTCTTTATAAAGTGCTGAACTTTCATAAGCCTAAAGAAGAAATTCATCCATCTCATTCATCTGGTCTAGCCTCAATTTAGCCGCTTCACTCCATTCTAGATTTAACCTTTTTAATGCCCATAATGCCTTGTGTTCAAGTTCAACAGGAAAATGGCACGATTTACCAAAAATTAGCTGATATGGAGATGCACCTATTGGTGGATTAAAAGCAGTTCGATATGCCCATAATGCATCATCCAATCTTCAAGCCCAATCAGTCCTATTGGCATTCACCATTTTTACCAACATAGACTTTATCTCACGCTTTGACACCTCAACTTGCCCGCTCGTCTGAGGATGGTAAGGTGTTGCCACCTTATGTTTAGCACCATATTGTTCAAGCAGGGCTTTGAGCATCCGATTACAGAAGTGGGATCCTTCATCACTAATGATTACTCGTGGTGTCCCAAATCGTGAAAATATATTCTTTTTCAAGAATGTCGTGACCCTTCTTCCTTTATTGTTGGGAAGAAAAATCGCCTCCACCCATTTAGAAACATAGTCAACAGCTACCAAAATGTATTTCATCCCATGTGAGCTCACAAAGGGGCCCATAAAATTAATTCCCTATACATCAAACAATTCGAGCTCAAGGATAGTTGTCATAGGGAGTTCATGTCTGCGTGAGATATTCCCTTGTCTTTGGCATTGGTCACAGGCCTGATCATAGTCATAAGCATATTTATAGATGGTAGTCCAATAATAACCGCATTGTAAGATCTTGTGCGCAGTCCGCGTGCCACCATGATGACCCCCAACTGGGGATGAATGGCATGCTTCCAAGATACTCATCATTTCAGCCTCTGGGATACACCTTCGAATCATACCATCTGCACATACTTTAAATAAATACAGCTCATCCCAGAAGAATTTTCTCACCTCATGCATGAATCTCTTTCTTTTCTGATACGACATATCCTCGTAGACTACATCACTTGCCAGAAAGTTGGCAAAATCTACAAACCATGGGATTAAGTCTTGTAATATTGCCAGCACTTGCTCATCTGGAAAAGTATCATCAATATCAAGATTATCCCTTAATTTAAGCATGGACTCACCCTGAAGGCGTGATAGATGGTCAGCGACCTGATTCTCGGTTCCCTGTCGATCCTTGACTTCAAAATCAAATTCTTGCATTAGAAGCACCCACCGAATCAATCTTGGTTTAGCATCCTTTTTTGACATAAGATACCAAAGTTCTGCATGGTCTGTATGCACAATCACCTTCATACCAATCAAGTAAGATCTGAATTTCTCAAAAGCAAAGACCACTGCCAATAATTCCTGTTCAGTCACAGTGTAATTCTTCTGAACTGGATTAAGTACTTTGCTAGCATAGTAAATCGGATGTAAAATCCTCTCACGTCTTTGGCCAAGGACTGCACCCAAATCCACTCCACTAGCATCACACATAACCTCAAAAGGCATCGTCCAATCTGGTAAAACAATGATAGGGGCTCTGAAATCAACTTCTCTTTCAGACACTCAAATGCTTTTAGACACGCCTCATCAAACACGAACTTCACCTCCTTCTCTAAAAGCTTGCATAACGGATTAGCAATTTTCGAGAATTCTTTGATGAATCTTCTATAAAATCCTGCATGTCCCAAGAAACTTTGAATTCCTTTCACGGAGATAAGTGGAGGTAACTTTTCAATCACCTCAATCTTTGCCTTATCAACTTCAATACCTTTCTTCGAGATTCGATGTCCCAATATGATACCCTCGTTAACTATAAAGTGGCATTTCCCCTAATTTAGCACTAAGTTTCACTCCTCGCATCTTTGCAACACATTAGGAAGGTGTGCCAAGCAATCATAAAATGAGCCTCCCACAACAGAACAATCATCCATAAAAACCTCAATAGTATCTTCCACCATGTCGGAGAAAATAAACATCATGCAATGCTGGAAAGTGGCTGGTGCATTACATAAACCTAAGGGCATTCTTTTGAACGCAAACATACCATATGGAAAAGTGAACATGGTATTCTCTTGGTCTTCGGGAGCAATGAAAATCTAATTATACCCCGAATAGCCATCGAGAAAACAATACCATTCTCTACCAGCAAGACGATCTAATATCTGATCCATGAAGGGCATAGGAAAATGATCTTTTTCTATCCAAGAATTTAGCTTTCGATAATCCATACAAACTCTCCATCCAGTAACAGGCCTCAATGGGATTAACTCATTCTTGTCGTTTGGAACTACAGTGATTCCTCCCTTCTTTGGTACGCACTGAACTAGGCTTACCCACTTGCTATCAGTAATGGGGTAAACCACACCTGCATCTAACGACTTGATGATCTCTTTCTTCACAACCTATTGCATAGGTAGGTTTAGAAGACGTTGGTGCTCAATGCTCGGTATGCACTCTAAATCAAGTTGAATTTTGTGAGTACAAATATCGGGTGGAATCCCTATAATATCAGCAATGGACCAACCAATGTCCCTCTTAAATCTTCTCAATATGAAAAACAGAGCCTCTATTTTCCATTCCACCAACTTAGCAGAAATAATCACAGACAAGGTGTTGTTGGCTCCCAAAAATGTGTAGCGAAGGTGAGCCGGAAGAGCCTTAAGCTCCAAAACTGGAGGCTCCTCAATAGAAGGACGAGCCGATGGGTTCACCCTATTCTTCAAATCGAGATAAAGTTTCTTTAGAGCATAAGTGTATGATCCCCTACCATTAAGTGCACCAACCATCTCATCGTATTTCTCAATACCATCTCTATTGAAATTCATAATCACGACCGTAGAGCTTCTACCCCCAACCTTTCTTCAGGAGGAACAACAATATCACTCTTCTCAACCGCATCTATTATCAAAATCACCTGCATATCTTTCGGTTGCTTCATGAAACGATAAACATTGAAAGTGACATGTTCATCATTTAACCTAAATTTCATCTGCCCTGTTTTCATGTCGACCAATGCACGACCCGTGGTAAGGAATGGTCTTCTTAATATGATGGGAACCTCAAAATCAACTTCACAATCTAGAATCACAAAGTCAGCCAGAAATATAAAAGATGCAACTTTTACCAAAACATCATACAAAATGCTCACTGGCTTTTTCACAGTCCTATCCGCCATGAGAAGTCTCATAGAGGTTGGTTTTTGTCACGCCCCGAATCCCATCGAGACATGATTGGCACCCGTAGCCGATAAGGCCCGAGAGAACCAACCTTTGCCTATGTTCAATCACATGCATAACATAAGCATCACCACCATTACGTAAGAACTTGAAAGATGAATAACATAAAACATGGGACATATATATACATATACATGTGAGAAACTTGGCCGTTGAGGCCATCAAAACAAGACTTCATGAGTCACCTTATATACATATACCCACATGCGTCTACAAAAGCCTCTAGCAGATACATTGACCAAAACAAACTGAAAGTCGGGATAAGTCCCCGCTTTACAACATGTACATCACCAAAACGTATATACACTCTGACTCGGAGAAGCCTCGGATTAGCTGAAGCTCACCAATGAACCACTAACAGCTGGCAATCTACTGAGGAGGCCTACTGTTGCCTGTTCCTGCAGCAAGTAAGGTAAATTCCCCAAGAGGGGTCAGTACGAAATAAGTACTGAGTATGTAAGGCTCAGATGAAACTGTACAACACATGAATACTTTTATGAACCCAAATGGAACTCAAATGCATATGAATAATCAAATGAATAAGTAACCATTCTGAACCATGTGTATTACTTTCATTACTTTCATTACTTCTTTACTTCAATGCTCACTTGTCATTACATGTGTCACACTGTACCCGGGCCCCTACTGATCAGTGGGTCTTTACATAACATATCGTCACGTTGGAATCGGCTCGAGCTAGGCTTATGCCCCCAGAGCTACCACCCATAAATCAATGCATCAGGTTTGGCTAGAGCTAGGTTTTCACCCCTAGAGCTGCCCCTGTCAGGTTTGGCTTGAGCTAGGCTTTCACCCCTAAAGCTGCCCCCTGATCCAATAATCTCAGGATCGGCTTGACCTAGGCATTTCGCCCCCAAAGCTGCCACCCGTACTCAATCATTAACCACACGTGCATTACTTTGTTCATTACTTTGAGATTGATACAATGATGGTCATAACTTTACTTGAAGCTTTGGATCATTGACCAATGAATGAGAGACATATGAATAGCATTATTGGAAACGTAGCCTTTGAGGAAACATAACACTGTTGGAACCATTAGACAATAATAAATGAACAAGATACATGAGCATAATCACTATTGGAACTTCGAAACATAACCTTATTGGACTTTTGGAATGTTATAAATGAATATGAAACATGAGACATGAGATTCGCAATTGATCAATAAGTAGGAAACATGTGATAATAACCTTTGGTAGCTGGAAATAGGATGCCATAGCACATTTCGGAATAGGACAAGTGGAACATAAATATGAGTACTATGGGACAAGGTAACCTTACATACCTTCACTTACAAGTATGACTATACAATCCTATGTATGAACACAATAGTCCATCTTCTTCCTTACGTCTTACTCTACAATACAAGTCCATACCGGAACTTAAATTAGCAACTAGTCACTATAAAGGTGTACAAGACAATAATGAACCATGCAACTACCATATAACCTCATGTCACCCCTTTACAATACAATCCACTACATTTCCATATCAACAACACCATAACATTACCCATATTGACTAAAAGATCATACATCGATAGCATTTCACTCTACACTTACCCTTTATGCTTTTCCTTTGATCATTCCGTCGTAATTATTGCTTTATAACAACATATAAACAATCATCCATACTTAATAAAGTCCAACACACCTCTATAAGATACTTTAAAGTCATTAAAACAACACCACAAGTTGATAATTACATCCAAAAAGGGTATCGGGGCTTTCGGAGATCAACTGGAGACGAAAGCATACAAAACCAAAATCTGGAGTGACCTGCGCTGCCACCTGCGCATGCAGGTGGATGAGATTCGCACACAGATGGACTCTGGAAAATTCCAGGGCCTTCTGCGTTGGCATCTGCGCCCGCAGATGCCCTCGTCTGCGGGGGCGGATGCCCGTTTTTGTTCGAAATGACTTTTTTTGGGTCTTTTAATGCCATGAATGGTCCATGATCACAATCCAACATTTTTGAACATATTTTTGATCATATTAAACACCAACATTCATCCATGGCCTCACAACACACATAGCAACACTCAAAACCACATTTCACGGCCAATACGGTACCAAAACCCTAACCAACTTCACAATAACAATTCCAAACGTTATACACAAAGATTAAACCAAGTAAGACTATCATCACATCTCACATGTCAATATCTAATCCACAAAATTCATTCCCTTCAAAACCACAAGTCCATAGTCAAGTTTACAAAACAAAACACCCTTCAATTTAGCAAACATGTAGACTTCACTTATTGTGAACTTCTCAATGCTCCACCAACATAACAAACGTAATATACACCATATTTTATGCATAAAATATATGAATCCATCATAATAAACACTTACCCCATCTTACCAATTGATGATCTTGTCCAAAAGAGTGACTTAGGGTTCTTGAGAGCAAAGGAGAAAATGTTGGAAAAATCTAGAAATGTTATGAGAGTCCAAATGAATAAAATCTGATTTTTCTTACTTTATATAGTCCCTCATGTCTCCCTTATCTTTTCCTTAGCATTTAATGCCATGTTGATTTGGTCAAATGGATCACAATGGAAGAATGGGTCAAAAATCCCCTTGTTGGGCCATGTCTTCTTATGAATTTTGGGCTTCACTTATGGCCCAATTGTACAAGACTTATTCATGCCCCACATTTTAATGTATAATTCGAAAATTCTCTCATGTTTTCATTTTTCCATAAATGTTACGGTTGTCAGCTAAATTTAGAAACGTACGGGGTGTTACATTCTTCCCCCCTTAGAAACATTCGTCCTCGAATGTTAGTGTTATCATTTCAAAGTAACCAATTGCAAGTTTACGAACATTCTCCATGTCATCATGTAGATATACACTCAAAGCTTATAAATACTTACTTTTCATTCTTCTCTTTGAAACAAATGAGGGTACTTGGATTTCATCATTTCTTCAGCTTCCCATGTGACCTCTTCTATTTACTGATTTCTCCAAAGTACCTTTACGGAAGCAACATCTTTGTTTCTCAACCTCTTCACTTGTCTATCCAGAATGGCAATAGGTATTTCCTCTCAGGTAAGATCCTCTGTAACCTGTACATCATCTACAGGAGTAAAACGAGATGGATCTCCTATGCACTTCCAAAGCATTGACACATGAAATACCGGATGAACTGTGTAGAATTCCTGGGGTAGTGCCAACTCATACGCAACTTGCCCAAATCTTCTAATAATTTCATATGGGCCTATGTAACGTGGACTCAATTTCCCTTTCTTTCTGAATCGCATTACCCCTTTCATCGGTGACACCTTTAGGAATACCCAATCACCTATGGCAAATTCAAGTCCTCTTCTTCTAATATCAGCATAGGACTTGTGTCGACTCTAGGCCGTTTGTAATTGCTGTTGAATCACTTTAACTTTCTCCATAGCCTGATGAACAATATCCGGCCCAAGTAAAGCAGTTTCTCCCGCTTCAAACCACCCAATTGGTGATCTGCATTTCCTCCCGTACAAAGATTCATAAGGTGCCATTTTAACACTTGAATGATAGCTATTGTTGTAGAAAATTCAAGAAGAGGCAAATGGTCATCCCAACTGCCTTGAAAATCTAATGCACAAGCTCGTAGTATATCTTCAAGTGTCTGAATAGTATGTTCTGCTTGTTCATCAGTCTGAGGATGGAAAGCCGTACTCAGATTCACCTGTGTCCCCAAACTCTGTTGAAAGAATCTCCAAAAGTGCGCTGTGAACTGTGCTCCTCTGTATGATATAATAGAAAGTGGAATACCATGCAATCGTACAATTTCTTTCACATATAATTTTGCATAATCCTCAGCTGTATAGGTGGTCTTGACTGGTAGAAAATGCGCTGACTTGGTAAGCCTGTCAACTATAACCCATATAGAATCAAATATCCGCAATGTACGAGGCAAACCCGTAATAAAGTCCATATTAATCATATCCCATTTCTAGACTGGGAGATTGATACATTGCATATAACCTCCTGGTTTCTGATGCTCTACTTTCACTTGTTGATAATTCGTACATTGAGCAACGAATTTCGCAATGTTCTTCTTCATATTTCCCCACCAATACACTGCTTTTAATTCATGATACATTTTAGTAGCACCTAGATGAATAGAATAGCGCGAGTGATGCGCCTCTGTCATAATTCGCTTCCTCAATTCATCTACATCCGGTACATATAGTCTACCTTGGCATTGGAGCACTCCTTCCTGTGTAAGTTCAAATGCCTTTGTCAAATTCTCCTGTACATTTTCCTTTAGCTGCAATAACACAGAATCCGCAAACTGCTTCTCTTTCACTTCTGTTATTAAGGGGGATTCCACTGCATTCTGCACAATAACTCTCTCATCTGAGGATTCAAGTATACGAACTCCCAAGCTGGCTAGCTGATATAGGTCTTTGATTATTTTTTTTTTTTTGTCAGTTGGCCATTAGTGTCTCCCATTGCCTTGCGACTCAATGCATCTGCTACAATATTTGCCTTCCCTGGATGGTATAAAATATCAACATCATAGTCTTTCAAAAGCTCTAACCATCTTCGTTGCCTCAAATTGAGTTCCTTTTGTTTAAAGATATATTGCAAACTTTTGTGATCAATGTAAATATCAACATGAACTCCATATAGATAATGACGCCATATCTTTAAAGCAAATACTACCGCTGCCAATTCAAGGTCATGAGTGGGATAATTTTTCTCATATGGCCGCAACTGTCGTGAGGCATATGCTATCACCTTACCATACTGCATCAACACACATTCGAGACCAATCCCGGAAGCATCACAATACACTGCATAGCCCTCTGTGCCTTCAGGAAGTACTAACACTGGTGTGGAAGTCAACTTATCTTTTAGTTTTTGGAACCCTTTTTCACATGCATCATTCCATTGAAACTTAATTTCCTTGTGAGTTAACTTCGTTAAGGGTGCAACAATAGAAGCAAAGCCTTCCACAAATCTTCTGTAATAACCTGCCAAACCAAGAAAACTGCGAATCTCTGTGGGCGTCGTAGGTCTTGGCCAATTTTTCACTGCTTCTATCTTCTGTGTATCGACTTGTATCCCTTCATCTAACACAATGTGACCCAAGAATGCAACTGATTTTAACCAAAACTCACATTTGGAGAACTTTGCATACAACTTACGCTCAAGGAGGATTTGTAACACTTGCCGTAAATGATTAGCATGGTCTTCTGGTGATCTTGAATAAACCAGGATGTCATCTATAAATACTGTCACGAACACGTCTAGGAATGGCTTAAACACCCTATTCATCAAATCCATGAACACAACCGGTGCATTTGTTAGTCCAAATGACATAATTAAAAATTCATAGTGACCATACCGTGTTCGGAAAGCGGTCTTGGGCACATCTTCTTCTCGAACTCTGACTTGATGGTAACCCGACCTCAAGTCAATCTTTGAAAAGCACTTGGGACCCTGTAACTGATCAAACAAATCATCAATACGAGGGAGGGGATATTTGTTCTTGATCGTTACCTTATTCAATTGTCGGTAGTCAATACACATTCTCAATGTGCCATCTTTCTTTCGTACAAATAATATCGGTGCACCCCATGGGGACATACTAGGCCTGATGAAGCCCTTGTCCAGCAAATCTTTCAACTGCTCCTTCAATTCATGCAGTTCTGCTGGAGCCATTCTATATGGAAGAATAGAAATAGGCTGAGTGCCTGGAATCACATCAATGCCAAATTCCACTTCCCGTACCGGGGGTAAACCAGGAAGATCCTCTGGAAATATATCAAGAAATTCATTGACTACTGGAACCGACTGTGGAGTTAGTGATTCCACATTATTATCTTTCACTCGTACTAAGTTACATATATAACCCTTGGCAATCATATTCCTTGCTTTCAAATAGGAAATAAATCTTCCTCGTGGCATCCCTACATTACCCTGCCATTCAAGAACACTCTCTTGAGGAAAATAAAACTGCACCTTCTTAGCCCGACAATCTACCGTAGCATAACATGAAGCTAACCAATCCATTCCCATTATCACATCAAAATCTACCATATCTAGTTCAATGAGGTCGACCAATGTATCATGACCACACACCGTTACCACACAATTGCGATAAACTCTCTTTGCAACAATATATTCACCCACTGGTGTAGACACTTCAATTGACTTAATTAATAATTCTGGTACCTTTGTAAATTTTGCAGCAATCAATGGGGTAACATAGGACAATGTAGAACCTGGGTCAATCAATGCATATACATTATGTGAGAATATGGATAATGTACCAGTGACAACATCAGGGGAAGCCTCTGAATTCTGGCGGTCCACCAAAGCATAAGTGCAATTCTGGACCCCGCTAGTACTGGCTGCTCCTCTGGCACCTCTAGTACGGCCACTAGGCTACACCCCTCGGCCCAGTGAAGGAACCAATGCTGATGACGCAACAGTCGACCCAACCGATTGTGCTATACCACCCATGCTCCGCTGTGGACAATCTCTCGCTATATGTCCCGACATACCACACCAAAAGCAGACATTCATCCCTGAACGACATGTGCCTGAGTGAATACACCTGCAGTGTTGACACTGCTGACGAGGAAAACCTGCTGCTTCTGACCCGTGAACCCCACTACTCTGCCCAGCTGAACCACCCCTAAACCCTCGAGACTGAGAATAAGCACCTGTCATGGAATGAGAAAATGATGGTCTAGGTGGTCTAGGAAACATACGAGGCCTAGATCTTCCTTGGGACATCATAGGTGGTCCCATAGGTCTAGCCCTTTTGGATTGTCCCCTGTCAAATTCATGCACTCTTCTCCTCTGTCGTTGGTCTTCCATTTTCTGAGCGAAGGCCTGGATTCTCGCTATGTCCATGTCCTTATTCAAGAAAGCAATGGTGCAATCTTGTACCAAATATGGCTCTAATCAGTCCACGTATCGATGGACTCTATCTGTCATCGTAGCCACAACATTTGGCACATATCTAGCCAAGGAATTAAATTGCAAACTGTATTCCCTGATGCTCAGATTTCCCTGTCGGAGATTTCGGAACTGATCCGCACGTACCTCCTGGATCTCATAAGGAAGATAATGATCGAGGAAAGCCGCTTTAAACTCTTCCCATGTAGGTGGATTTGCACCAATGTCACGGGATTTCTTCCAATCCTCATACCACAATATTGCCTCTCCTTTCAACCTGTACGCAGCAAGTTCCACTGTTTCTACCCTGTCACTTGCATAACCTCCAACGCCCTCTGAATTTGGTCCACGAAGTCCTGTGGATCTGCTTTCGGATCTGACCCTGTGAATATAGGAGGGTCCAGTTTCAAGAAGTCTTGTGTGCTGCGACTTGCCACTCTAGCCGCATCATCCTCATTGCTCACTATACCAGCTCATCCCTGACTTTGTGCCGCCACTAACAGTGTCAACATATGAAATGGATTTCTAAGATCCTGGTCTGTAGTATTGACTGGTGGTTCTACAGGTACGCTTCTCCTACTCGAATCTTCTGGTACAGAGGGAGTGGAGAAAGCTCGTGACACAAATTCATGCTTAGTATCGCCTTGATTAACTTGATCAGGTGGTGGTATACTGGTTCCTTCACCAGCAATTCTATCAATCCTCTTACTTTTACCGCGACCTCTTCTTGTCATTGGCATTTTTACTATAACAAGAAAAATAAATTTCAATGATCAGATATAATTTCACTTACAACTTTGGCTCTATTGCACGATCTAGAAGTGAAGAAAAGAAACAACATCCTAAATTTCCTGTAGCCTCCTACTTATAAATGTGGTGCACAACACATTGATAAGTAAGACTCTACTCAGACATGGCTTTGTAGACACCCTTAGAATGACCTGCTCTGATACCACTTTTGTCACGCCCCGAATCCCATCGAGACATGATTGGCACCCGTAGCCGATAAGGCTCGAGAGAACCAACCTTTGCCTATGTTCAATCACATGCATAACATAAGCATCACCACCATTACGTAAGAACTTAAAAGACGAATAACAGAAAACATGGGACATCAATATACATATACATGTGAGAAACTTGGTCGTTGAGGCCATAAAAATAAGACTTCATGAGTCACCTTATATACATATACCCATATGCGTCTACAAAAGCCTCTAGCAGATGCATTAACCAAAATAAACTGAAAGTCGGGACAAGTCCCCACTTTACAACATGTACATCACCAAAACGTATATACACTCTGACTCGGAGAAGCCCCGAATTAGCTGAAGCTCACCAATGAACCACTAACAGCTGGCAATCTACTGAGGAGGACTACTGGTGCCTGTTCCTGCAGCAAGTAAGGTAAATTCCCCAAGAGGGGTCAGTACGAAATAAGTACTAAGTATGTAAGTCTCAGATGAAACTGTACAACACATAAATACTTCTATGAACCCAAATGGAACTCAAATGCATATGAATAATCAAATGAATAAGTAACTATTCTGTATTTCGGAAATCATGTGTATTACTTTCATTAGTTTCATTACTTCTTTACTTCAATTCTCACTTGTCATTACATGTGTCACACTGTACCCGGGCCCCTACTGATCAGTGGGTCTTTACATAACATATCGTCATGTTGGGATCGGCTCGAGCTAGGCTTATTCCCCCAGAGCTGCCACCCATAAATCAATGCATCAGGTTCGGCTCGAGCTAGGTTTTCACCCCTAGAGCTGCCCCTGTCAGGTTCGGCTTGAGCTAGGCTTTCTCCCCTAAAGCTGCCCCCTGATCCAATAATCTCAGGATCGGCTTGAGCTAGGTATTTTGCCCCCAAAGCTGCCACCCGTACTCAATCATTAACCACATGTGCATTACTTTGTTCATTACTTTGAGATTGATACAATGATGGTCATAACGTTACTTGAAGCTTTGGATCATTGACCAATAAATGAGAGACATATGAATAGCATTATTGGAAACATAGCCTTTGAGGAAACATAACACTGTTGGAACCATTAGACAATAATAAATGAACAAGATACATGAGCATAATCACTATTGGAACTTTGGAACACAACCTTATTGGAATTTTGGAATGTTATAAATGAATATGAAACATGAGACATGAGATTCGCAATTGATCAATAAGTAGGAAACATGTGATAATAACCTTTGGTAGCCGGAAATAGGATGCCATAGCACATTTCAGAATAGGAAAAGTGTAACATAAATATGAGTACTATGGGACAAGGTAACCTTACATACCTTCACTTACAAGTATGAATATACAGGCCTATGTATGAACACAATAGTCCAGCTTCTTCCTTACGTCTTACTCTACAATACAAGTCCATACCGGAACTTACATTAGCAACTAGTCACTATAAAGGCGTACAAGACGACAATGAACCATGCAACTATCATATAACGTCATGTCACCCCTTTACAATACAATCCACTGTATTTCCATATCAACAACACCATAACATTACCCACATTGACAAAAAGATCATACATCGATAGCATTTCACGCCACACTTACCCTTTACGCTTTTCCTTTTATCATTCCGTCGTAATTATTCCTTTATAACAACATATAAAAAATAATACATACTTAATAAAGTCCAACACACCTCCATACGATACTTTAAAGTCATTAAAACAACACCACAAGTTGATAATTACATCCAAAAAGGGTATCGGGGCTTTCGGGGATCAACTGGAGACGAAAGCATACAAAACCAAAATCTGGAGTGACCTGCGCTGCCACCTGCGCATGCAGGTGGATGAGATTCGCACACAGATGGACTCTGGAAAATTCCAGGGCCTTCTGCGTTGGCATCTGCGCCCGCAGATGCCCTCGTCTGCGGGGGCGGATGCCCGTTTTTGTTCGAAATGACTTTTTTTGGGTCTTTTAATGCCATGAATGGTCCATGATCACAATCCAACATTTTTGAACATATTTTTGATCATATTAAACACCAACATTCATCCATGGCCTCACAACACACATAGCAACACTCAAAACCACATTTCACGGCCAATACGGTACCAAAACCCTAACCAACTTCACAATAACAATTCCAAACGTTATACACAAAGATTAAACCAAGTAAGACTATCATCACATCTCACATGTCAATATCTAATCCACAAAATTCATTCCCTTCAAAACCACAAGTCCATAGTCAAGTTTACAAAACAAAACACCCTTCAATTTAGCAAACATGTAGACTTCACTTATTGTGAACTTCTCAATGCTCCACCAACATAACAAACGTAATATACACCATATTTTATGCATAAAATATATGAATCCATCATAATAAACACTTACCCCATCTTACCAATTGATGATCTTGTCCAAAAGAGTGACTTAGGGTTCTTGAGAGCAAAGGAGAAAATGTTGGAAAAATCTAGAAATGTTATGAGAGTCCAAATGAATAAAATCTGATTTATCTTACTTTATATAGTCCCTCATGTCTCCCTTATCTTTTCCTTAGCATTTAATGCCATGTTGATTTGGTCAAATGGATCACAATGGAAGAATGGGTCAAAAATCCCCTTGTTGGGCCATGTCTTCTTATGAATTTTGGGCTTCACTTATGGCCCAATTGTACAAGACTTATTCATGCCCCACATTTTAATGTATAATTCGAAAATTCTCTCATGTTTTCATTTTTCCATAAATGTTACGGTTGTCAGCTAAATTTAGAAACGTACGGGGTGTTACATTCTTCCCCCCTTAGAAACATTCGTCCTCGAATGTTAGTGTTATCATTTCAAAGTAACCAATTGCAAGTTTACGAACATTCTCCATGTCATCATGTAGATATACACTCAAAGCTTATAAATACTTACTTTTCATTCTTCTCTTTGAAACAAATGAGGGTACTTGGATTTCATCATTTCTTCAGCTTCCCATGTGACCTCTTCTATTTACTGATTTCTCCAAAGTACCTTTACGGAAGCAACATCTTTGTTTCTCAACCTCTTCACTTGTCTATCCAGAATGGCAATAGGTATTTCCTCTCAGGTAAGATCCTCTGTAACCTGTACATCATCTACAGGAGTAAAACGAGATGGATCTCCTATGCACTTCCAAAGCATTGACACATGAAATACCGGATGAACTGTGTAGAATTCCTGGGGTAGTGCCAACTCATACGCAACTTGCCCAAATCTTCTAATAATTTCATATGGGCCTATGTAACGTGGACTCAATTTCCCTTTCTTTCTGAATCGCATTACCCCTTTCATCGGTGACACCTTTAGGAATACCCAATCACCTATGGCAAATTCAAGTCCTCTTCTTCTAATATCAGCATAGGACTTGTGTCGACTCTAGGCCGTTTGTAATTGCTGTTGAATCACTTTAACTTTCTCCATAGCCTGATGAACAATATCCGGCCCAAGTAAAGCAGTTTCTCCCGCTTCAAACCACCCAATTGGTGATCTGCATTTCCTCCCGTACAAAGATTCATAAGGTGCCATTTTAACACTTGAATGATAGCTATTGTTGTAGAAAATTCAAGAAGAGGCAAATGGTCATCCCAACTGCCTTGAAAATCTAATGCACAAGCTCGTAGTATATCTTCAAGTGTCTGAATAGTATGTTCTGCTTGTTCATCAGTCTGAGGATGGAAAGCCGTACTCAGATTCACCTGTGTCCCCAAACTCTGTTGAAAGAATCTCCAAAAGTGCGCTGTGAACTGTGCTCCTCTGTATGATATAATAGAAAGTGGAATACCATGCAATCGTACAATTTCTTTCACATATAATTTTGCATAATCCTCAGCTGTATAGGTGGTCTTGACTGGTAGAAAATGCGCTGACTTGGTAAGCCTGTCAACTATAACCCATATAGAATCAAATATCCGCAATGTACGAGGCAAACCCGTAATAAAGTCCATATTAATCATATCCCATTTCTAGACTGGGAGATTGATACATTGCATATAACCTCCTGGTTTCTGATGCTCTACTTTCACTTGTTGATAATTCGTACATTGAGCAACGAATTTCGCAATGTTCTTCTTCATATTTCCCCACCAATACACTGCTTTTAATTCATGATACATTTTAGTAGCACCTAGATGAATAGAATAGCGCGAGTGATGCGCCTCTGTCATAATTCGCTTCCTCAATTCATCTACATCCGGTACATATAGTCTACCTTGGCATTGGAGCACTCCTTCCTGTGTAAGTTCAAATGCCTTTGTCAAATTCTCCTGTACATTTTCCTTTAGCTGCAATAACACAGAATCCGCAAACTGCTTCTCTTTCACTTCTGTTATTAAGGGGGATTCCACTGCATTCTGCACAATAACTCTCTCATCTGAGGATTCAAGTATACGAACTCCCAAGCTGGCTAGCTGATATAGGTCTTTGATTATTTTTTTTTTTTTGTCGGTTGGCCATTAGTGTCTCCCATTGCCTTGCGACTCAATGCATCTGCTACAATATTTGCCTTCCCTGGATGGTATAAAATATCAACATCATAGTCTTTCAAAAGCTCTAACCATCTTCGTTGCCTCAAATTGAGTTCCTTTTGTTTAAAGATATATTGCAAACTTTTGTGATCAATGTAAATATCAACATGAACTCCATATAGATAATGACGCCATATCTTTAAAGCAAATACTACCGCTGCCAATTCAAGGTCATGAGTGGGATAATTTTTCTCATATGGCCGCAACTGTCGTGAGGCATATGCTATCACCTTACCATACTGCATCAACACACATTCGAGACCAATCCCGGAAGCATCACAATACACTGCATAGCCCTCTGTGCCTTCAGGAAGTACTAACACTGGTGTGGAAGTCAACTTATCTTTTAGTTTTTGGAACCCTTTTTCACATGCATCATTCCATTGAAACTTAATTTCCTTGTGAGTTAACTTCGTTAAGGGTGCAACAATAGAAGCAAAGCCTTCCACAAATCTTCTGTAATAACCTGCCAAACCAAGAAAACTGCGAATCTCTGTGGGCGTCGTAGGTCTTGGCCAATTTTTCACTGCTTCTATCTTCTGTGTATCGACTTGTATCCCTTCATCTAACACAATGTGACCCAAGAATGCAACTGATTTTAACCAAAACTCACATTTGGAGAACTTTGCATACAACTTACGCTCAAGGAGGATTTGTAACACTTGCCGTAAATGATTAGCATGGTCTTCTGGTGATCTTGAATAAACCAGGATGTCATCTATAAATACTGTCACGAACACGTCTAGGAATGGCTTAAACACCCTATTCATCAAATCCATGAACACAACCGGTGCATTTGTTAGTCCAAATGACATAATTAAAAATTCATAGTGACCATACCGTGTTCGGAAAGCGGTCTTGGGCACATCTTCTTCTCGAACTCTGACTTGATGGTAACCCGACCTCAAGTCAATCTTTGAAAAGCACTTGGGACCCTGTAACTGATCAAACAAATCATCAATACGAGGGAGGGGATATTTGTTCTTGATCGTTACCTTATTCAATTGTCGGTAGTCAATACACATTCTCAATGTGCCATCTTTCTTTCGTACAAATAATATCGGTGCACCCCATGGGGACATACTAGGCCTGATGAAGCCCTTGTCCAGCAAATCTTTCAACTGCTCCTTCAATTCATGCAGTTCTGCTGGAGCCATTCTATATGGAAGAATAGAAATAGGCTGAGTGCCTGGAATCACATCAATGCCAAATTCCACTTCTCGTACCGGGGGTAAACCAGGAAGATCCTCTGGAAATATATCAAGAAATTCATTGACTACTGGAACCGACTGTGGAGTTAGTGATTCCACATTATTATCTTTCACTCGTACTAAGTTACATATATAACCCTTGGCAATCATATTCCTTGCTTTCAAATAGGAAATAAATCTTCCTCGTGGCATCCCTACATTACCCTGCCATTCAAGAACACTCTCTTGCGGAAAATAAAACTGCACCTTCTTAGCCCGACAATCTACCGTAGCATAACATGAAGCTAACCAATCCATTCCCATTATCACATCAAAATCTACCATATCTAGTTCAATGAGGTCGACCAATGTATCATGACCACACACCGTTACCACACAATTGCGATAAACTCTCTTTGCAACAATATATTCACCCACTGGTGTAGACACTTCAATTGACTTAATTAATAATTCTGGTACCTTTGTAAATTTTGCAGCAATCAATGGGGTAACATAGGACAATGTAGAACCTGGGTCAATCAATGCATATACATTATGTGAGAATATGGATAATGTACCAGTGACAACATCAGGGGAAGCCTCTGAATTCTGGCGGTCCACCAAAGCATAAGTGCAATTCTGGACCCCGCTAGTACTGGCTGCTCCTCTGGCACCTCTAGTACGGCCACTAGGCTACACCCCTCGGCCCAGTGAAGGAACCAATGCTGATGACGCAACAGTCGACCCAACCGATTGTGCTATACCACCCATGCTCCGCTGTGGACAATCTCTCGCTATATGTCCCGACATACCACACCAAAAGCAGACATTCATCCCTGAACGACATGTGCCTGAGTGAATACACCTGCAGTGTTGACACTGCTGACGAGGAAAACCTGCTGCTTCTGACCCGTGAACCCCACTACTCTGCCCAGCTGAACCACCCCTAAACCCTCGAGACTGAGAATAAGCACCTGTCATGGAATGAGAAAATGATGGTCTAGGTGGTCTAGGAAACATACGAGGCCTAGATCTTCCTTGGGACATCATAGGTGGTCCCATAGGTCTAGCCCTTTTGGATTGTCCCCTGTCAAATTCATGCACTCTTCTCCTCTGTCGTTGGTCTTCCATTTTCTGAGCGAAGGCCTGGATTCTCGCTATGTCCATGTCCTTATTCAAGAAAGCAATGGTGCAATCTTGTACCAAATATGGCTCTAATCAGTCCACGTATCGATGGACTCTATCTGTCATCGTAGCCACAACATTTGGCATATATCTAGCCAAGGAATTAAATTGCAAACTGTATTCCCTGATGCTCAGATTTCCCTGTCGGAGATTTCGGAACTGATCCGCACGTACCTCCTGGATCTCATAAGGAAGATAATGATCGAGGAAAGCCGCTTTAAACTCTTCCCATGTAGGTGGATTTGCACCAATGTCACGGGATTTCTTCCAATCCTCATACCACAATATTGCCTCTCCTTTCAACCTGTACGCAGCAAGTTCCACTGTTTCTACCCTGTCACTTGCATAACCTCCAACGCCCTCTGAATTTGGTCCACGAAGTCCTGTGGATCTGCTTTCGGATCTGACCCTGTGAATATAGGAGGGTCCAGTTTCAAGAAGTCTTGTGTGCTGCGACTTGCCACTCTAGCCGCATCATCCTCATTGCTCACTATACCAGCTCATCCCTGACTTTGTGCCGCCACTAACAGTGTCAACATATGAAATGGATTTCTAAGATCCTGGTCTGTAGTATTGACTGGTGGTTCTACAGGTACGCTTCTCCTACTCGAATCTTCTGGTACAGAGGGAGTGGAGAAAGCTCGTGACACAAATTCATGCTTAGTATCGCCTTGATTAACTTGATCAGGTGGTGGTATACTGGTTCCTTCACCAGCAATTCTATCAATCCTCTTACTTTTACCGCGACCTCTTCTTGTCATTGGCATTTTTACTATAACAAGAAAAATAAATTTCAATGATCAGATATAATTTCACTTACAACTTTGGCTCTATTGCACGATCTAGAAGTGAAGAAAAGAAACAACATCCTAAATTTCCTGTAGCCTCCTACTTATAAATGTGGTGCACAACACATTGATAAGTAAGACTCTACTCAGACATGGCTTTGTAGACACCCTTAGAATGACCTGCTCTGATACCACTTTTGTCACGCCCCGAATCCCATCGAGACATGATTGGCACCCGTAGCCGATAAGGCTCGAGAGAACCAACCTTTGCCTATGTTCAATCACATGCATAACATAAGCATCACCACCATTACGTAAGAACTTAAAAGACGAATAACAGAAAACATGGGACATCAATATACATATACATGTGAGAAACTTGGTCGTTGAGGCCATAAAAATAAGACTTCATGAGTCACCTTATATACATATACCCATATGCGTCTACAAAAGCCTCTAGCAGATGCATTGACCAAAATAAACTGAAAGTCGGGACAAGTCCCCACTTTACAACATGTACATCACCAAAACGTATATACACTCTGACTCGGAGAAGCCCCGAATTAGCTGAAGCTCACCAATGAACCACTAACAGCTGGCAATCTACTGAGGAGGACTACTGGTGCCTGTTCCTGCAGCAAGTAAGGTAAATTCCCCAAGAGGGGTCAGTACGAAATAAGTACTAAGTATGTAAGTCTCAGATGAAACTGTACAACACATAAATACTTCTATGAACCCAAATGGAACTCAAATGCATATGAATAATCAAATGAATAAGTAACTATTCTGTATTTCGGAAATCATGTGTATTACTTTCATTAGTTTCATTACTTCTTTACTTCAATTCTCACTTGTCATTACATGTGTCACACTGTACCCGGGCCCCTACTGATCAGTGGGTCTTTACATAACATATCGTCATGTTGGGATCGGCTCGAGCTAGGCTTATTCCCCCAGAGCTGCCACCCATAAATCAATGCATCAGGTTCGGCTCGAGCTAGGTTTTCACCCCTAGAGCTGCCCCTGTCAGGTTCGGCTTGAGCTAGGCTTTCTCCCCTAAAGCTGCCCCCTGATCCAATAATCTCAGGATCGGCTTGAGCTAGGTATTTTGCCCCCAAAGCTGCCACCCGTACTCAATCATTAACCACATGTGCATTACTTTGTTCATTACTTTGAGATTGATACAATGATGGTCATAACGTTACTTGAAGCTTTGGATCATTGACCAATAAATGAGAGACATATGAATAGCATTATTGGAAACATAGCCTTTGAGGAAACATAACACTGTTGGAACCATTAGACAATAATAAATGAACAAGATACATGAGCATAATCACTATTGGAACTTTGGAACACAACCTTATTGGAATTTTGGAATGTTATAAATGAATATGAAACATGAGACATGAGATTCGCAATTGATCAATAAGTAGGAAACATGTGATAATAACCTTTGGTAGCCGGAAATAGGATGCCATAGCACATTTCAGAATAGGAAAAGTGTAACATAAATATGAGTACTATGGGACAAGGTAACCTTACATACCTTCACTTACAAGTATGAATATACAGGCCTATGTATGAACACAATAGTCCAGCTTCTTCCTTACGTCTTACTCTACAATACAAGTCCATACCGGAACTTACATTAGCAACTAGTCACTATAAAGGCGTACAAGACGACAATGAACCATGCAACTATCATATAACGTCATGTCACCCCTTTACAATACAATCCACTGTATTTCCATATCAACAACACCATAACATTACCCACATTGACAAAAAGATCATACATCGATAGCATTTCACGCCACACTTACCCTTTACGCTTTTCCTTTTATCATTCCGTCGTAATTATTCCTTTATAACAACATATAAAAAATAATACATACTTAATAAAGTCCAACACACCTCCATACGATACTTTAAAGTCATTAAAACAACACCACAAGTTGATAATTACATCCAAAAAGGGTATCGGGGCTTTCGGGGATCAACTGGAGACGAAAGCATACAAAACCAAAATCTGGAGTGACCTGCGCTGCCACCTGCAAATGCAGGTGGCTGAGATACGCAAGCATATGGACTCTAGAAAATTCGAGGGCCTTCTGCGTTGGCATCTGCGCCCGCAGATGCCCTTGTCTGCGGGGGCGGATGCCCGTTTCGGTCCGAAATGACTTTTTTTGGGTCTTTTAATACCATGACTGGTCCATGATCACAATCCAACATTTTTGAACATATTTTTGATCATATTAAACACCAACATTCATCCATGACCTCACAACACACATAGCAACACTCAAAACCACATTTCACGGCCAATACGGTACCAAAACCCTAACCAACTTCACAATAACAATTTCAAACGTTATACACATAGATTAAACCAAGTAAGACTATCATCACATCTCACATTTCAATATTTTCTCCACCAAATTCATTCCCTTCAAAACCACAAGTCCATAGTCAAGTTTACAAAACAAAACACCCTTCAATTTAGCAAACATGTAGACTTCACTTATTGTGAACTTCTCAATGCTCCACCAACATAACCAACGTAATATAAACCATATTTTATGCATAAAATATATGAATCCATCATAATAAACACTTACCACGTCTTACCAATTGATGATCTTGGCCAAAAGAGTGACTTAGGGTTCTTGAGAGCAAAGGAGAAAATGTTGGAAAAATCTAGAAATGTTATGAGAGTCCAAATGAATAAAATCTGATTTATCTTACTTTATATAGTACCTCATGTCTCCCTTATCTTTTCCTTAGCATTTAATGCCATGTTGATTTGGTCAAATGGATCACAATGGAAGAATGGGTCAAAAATCCCCTTGTTGGGCCATGTCTTCTTATGAATTTTGGGCTTCACTTATGGCCCAATTGTACAAGACTTATTCATGCCCCACATTTTAATGTATAATTCGAAAATTCTCTCATGTTTTCATTTTTCCATAAATGTTATGGTTGTCAGCTAAACTTAGAAACGTACGGGGTGTTACGGTTTTGGTGCTCTCAACCCCAACTGCTTGAAAACAGCTAGCGACATTAAGTTAATGCTAGCACCCAAATCACAAAGTGCTTTAGCAAAGTTGTAAGACCCGATAGTACAAGGAATTGTGAAAGCCCCTGGATCCTTCTTCTTTTCTACTAGGGAACGCGAAGCAACTGTACTATAATGATGTAAGTTATCTGCAGGCTCAAAACTGACAGTTCTTTTCTTCATCATCAAGTCTTTCATGAACTTCGCATAACCTGGCATCTGCTTCAATGCTTCAACAAGAGGGATGTTTACCGATAGCTCTTTCAATATTATAATAAACTTCTGATATTTGCCTTCCTCAGCCTTCTTTTTCAACCTTTGAGGAAAGGGAGAAGGAGGTCGTGGGATAGTTTTTAGTATTGGTGGGACCTCCTTTTCCTGCCTCTTTTCAGATTTTGCCTTTTTGCCAGTATCATGAGGATTTGGAACTGTTTCACCCTTCGAATTATTCGATTCTAACTCAGTTTCTACATCAAATATCATCGGCTCATTGGTTTTATTACTATCCATAGGTATAGATGGATCAGTTGTGCATTTCCCGTTTCTAGTAGTAATGGCCAGACAATGACTATCATTCTTCGAATTTTGGACGGTGTTGCTTGGAAGGGTACGTGGCTGACGTTGGTTCAATGCCACCGATATCTGCCTAAACTGTTGCTCCAACTATTTAATAGCAGTCAAATGGGATTCTACTTTCTGACTTATTCCCGAGATGTCTGACCTAATCTCTTTCAAGCAATGTTCTTGACTCTCTGATCCTTTAACCAATTTATTAAGAAGGGCTTCCATTCTTGAATTTCTATAGTAAGCATCGCGGTTTCCTGGTGGAACAGATACGCCACTCTTCTCTTTATAATCATCCTTATGCCTCCAATCACCGTCAAGATCTCGTTCTCTATCTCTATATCCCGACTTGTTGTAATTATCTCCATAATAGTTTCGACCTTGATTCCCTTGCCTTAAGTTCCAAGAGTCCTGATTAGACCCTTGGCCCTTGGCTCGAAAACCCGCCACCTCTCGATCCAGGTACTTAGCCTCCTCATTAGAATCACTATCATCATGCCTAGGTGTTTTGCCTTGTGCACCTTCGAAGCCACTCTGGCCGTAATCTGTTTAGCTAATAAACTAATTTTTGCCCTCAACTATGCGACCTCTTGTGCTACAAATTCATCCAAAGCCTGTTGTGCATCTGAGGCTCCAATAGCATACATGCCAGCAGGCGTACCATCCTCGGTTGGTCTTAGTGATACGATCTAATATCTATGAAACTTGTTCCCACCTCAGACTCATAAATGCTCCGCCAGTGATAGTATCTGCTACAACCTTAGTATTGACATTTAAAGCCCTGTAGAAGATTTCAAGTAAGTTTCTACCACTCATCCTATGATTTAGCACATTCTGCAGCTTCTTCTTGAACCTTAACCATGTCTCATAAAGTGCTTCAGAATGTAGTTGTTCGAAGTTGTAA
Organism: Capsicum rhomboideum; assembly: GCA_031232105.1. Classification (NCBI taxonomy): domain Eukaryota; kingdom Viridiplantae; phylum Streptophyta; class Magnoliopsida; order Solanales; family Solanaceae; genus Capsicum; species Capsicum rhomboideum. Next base: position 34,110,025 of record CP124711.1, on the reverse strand, counting down.
ATCTCAACCTTCAACTGTAGCATCTTGGAGGGTGGAAAAAATCTTTCCAAAAATTAATTTCTTAACTCTTGCCAAGTAGTGATGGAACCTCGTGGTAACTCTACCAACCACAAAGTCGCTTCTCCTGTTAGAGAGAATGGAAATAATCTCAACTGAATAGCCTCTTGGTTAACTCCAGAAAAATTATATGAAATGCAGACCCCCACAAAATTCATCACGTGCATGTTTGGATCATTAGTAGAAAGACCGGCGAACACACCCTTCAAGTTTAGCAGGTGAATCATGGCACTTGTAATGTCAAACTTAGTGCCCTAAGGTAACTCTGGTGGAATAATGGCGCCCGTCTCAACTGGCTCAAAATAAGCCACATCCTCTTCTTTGAGATCATCATAAATCAGCACATATGGTCTTTAGGGTGGTTGTTGCACCCTCAGTCTTCTTTGCCTTTCTTCAGCATCAGCCAGATGCTGTGCTGCATCTTACATTGCTCGATTATCTCTATCTGCTTGCCCAAGAGCAGCTTGCCTAGCTTGCTCTTCTCGTGTCAACCGAGCAGTAGTTTGGTATGTTGTTTCATGACCAACCAATTGGATTGGTTGGTTATGAATGTCTCCCATGGCTGTATGATCCTGAACTCCATCGGTATTCACCATTCTTTGATTAGCTCTCAGAGTCCTTTCTATTTTAAGATCAAGTGGAATCAGGGGATTACCTTGACTCCTAGTATTGGGCATACACAGGCGTTCGCCCTTAAAAATATAAGGAAATAAAACCAATCAACTCCAACAAACAGAATACTCAACTCTGTAACCGTAGTTCCCTGACAACGGCGCCAAGATTTGATGTCGCCCAAGATATACCTTCAGAAAAAGTATAATGCGGTTGCTGTATCAAATATAGAACCCAACTAGGTTGGGGTCGATTCCACAGGGAACAGGACACAATTTTGTAGAATGCTAGTCTGAGTAATTGGCAAGTAAGTAAAAATAGGGGGTTTGTTCTTGTAGATAAGTGGTGACAGTAACAATTGCTAATTGTAGGATTTGTAGACAATATGAGAAATACACTAGGACTGTGATCCCCAATGATTCCTAAACTGCACCGAATATTTGTGCTGGCAAAACTGTCCCGCTATGTTGCATGTAAAATCTAACAAGATAGGTTTATCTAAATGTATCTCGATGTTGGTTAGACGAATTTCACTCTTCTCATCTCGGTCTTCGAGTGTCGTACTACTAACCCTTCTCCTTGATCTTAGATAACTATTCCTGCTACGGCTCAAGTTATTAGATGAAGGTTGATAGCTTTAAATCTCTGTTGTTATTCCCTTTTTCCAATCTCTACCTCTCTCTCGAGCAAGTCTAGAATACAGGTAAGTTTCTAATGTTTGCAACCGTTAGAAGATCAATCACAATGAAGGAAATAACAATACATACAATCACAACGATTCAGAATTTGCTTCGCACTTAACCCATTTCGTTAATTCCTCATGGTTCACACAACCCTAGTTGATGAGTTTAGCTACCCATGTTTGCAAGAGCACAATAAGAATTCAAGGATGAAAACATAATTGTAAACTCACAATAAAGAAGAAACTCTGAAATCTCAATTATGAATAAAACCATAAAATTGATGCTCCGAGATTACAGAACCAATAATATCATTACGAACTCAAAATAAAGGAAATATAAGTCAAAACAATATAATGGCTAACTCCTGAACATAGGACAACAAAGGGGTATTTATAGATACAAAACGAATCCAATCCTAATCAAAATAGGAAAACAGAGTCGGCAACCATCCACGGTACCGTGACTTGGTGTCGTGGAACCAATTCACGCCATGTAGATCCTATCGTGGAAATTAGGCACATGGGATATCCTCAGAAGTTGACTCACGGCAGCCACTCACGTCATATGAGTTGACTCACGTCACGTGAGTTGACTCACGACACGTGAGTCCTATCACGAGTCACCTCTCTGGTACAGAACTTGACTCTTTTGTCTTCAGATACTTTGTTTTCGAGCATGATTCTTCCTTTTTGTCCATTTTGCCTCCAAAACCTATTCTCCTACAATATAGAACAGAAAACACATCTTACCAACCAAACACACCCATGTTATTGCATATTTTCCTTATTTTAAGTATTGAAAGTGCCATGTAACCATGGCGCATCACTTATCTCACTAGAAGATATCAGAAAATGGTGAGAAGTCAGGGTTTCAAAATAGAAGGAACTCAAAGTAGGGGATTCAAAGGAAAAGATAGATGTTTTAATTATGGTAAACCAGGTCACTTCATTAAGGATTTCCCTTTTCAAAAGGGGGATTACAAGGAATACATCCAGAGCAATCCAGAGAGAACTGAAAGAAGGGACCGCGTTCAGAAGAGAAGCTATAGATAAAATAGTAAAACAAGCCTTGGCTGCATGGGAAGACACTTCAAGCAAATCTAAACTAGAAAATAAAAAGCAGGATGCTTCTATGCATGGTTGCTGTTGATGATGAACTTATGAGGTTTGACTCCTTATTTGCACTTATTGCCAATTCCAATAAAGAAGAAAAGGATGAAGTAAGTTTTCTTGATGTTCAGCAAAATTTGAAAACTTATTCTCACAGGGAACTGAGATCCTTGATCAAAATATTTATAAATGCATACTATGATGTGGTAAAAGAAAAGGAGTCCCTGCTCCATACTCTAACTGATTCTGAGAATGAAGAAAACTCCGTGTTTTCAAGGATGCATGATCTAGAAGAAGCCTTAATATAAGCCAAGTATGAAAATGATGAATTGAAGGATAAGGTGTCAAGCTTCTCAAATGATTGTGTGCAAGAAAAAGAGGAAGCCAATAAGGTTCTGGCTGATCTTGAGATGAAACTCAGTAAAGGCATTTTTGATCTTGAAACCTCGCTAGATCATTACAAGCATCTTGAAAAAGAGTTGATTAAAACAAAGGAGGAGCTTAAAAGATCTCTTTAGTGGACTGCTTTATCAGAAATTCTTGCTAGGATGAACAAGTTAAAATCAAACTTTGGAGAGGGTCATGGTTCTAAAAAAAACAAGAATCCTTACAATCCTCATATTATGTGCGTATCTATTCCCGACAATTGGCTGTGCACTTATTATGGTCAAAATGGCCATTACAACCCTCAGTGTCAGTTCCTTGCCAATGATAGTAGAAGAAATTAAAAGTATGTTGAATCCATCAGAGACTCAAAAGGACCAGGTCCTTTAAAGAGGAAGCTCACATTACCAGCCTGGACCAGAAAAACTCTCATTCATCCTATTTTAAGTATCAAGGGACCCAAGCTCATTTAGGTTCCAATAATCGAGAAGTGATGTGATAGGAAGGTCAGTGTGAGAGTAGGCAAATAGGATAAAAGGAAGTACTTGGTTAGTGGTTGTATTAAGTGTAAGATTAGCTTACTTTTATCTTCTATCACTCACGACAGTCATGAATACTATTTATCTTCTGATTTTTAAAAAAGTTGATTTCTCATTAAAGAAGGAATGTGGAATAGGAGGCTGAGTATCATTGGTGTTTGCTTGGTAGTTTTGGCCTGTATAAAGGACCCAATGTGCTTATGAACTGTCAAATGAAAAGTTCATAAAGGAAAAAGGCACATGCGTGTGATTTCTAAAGACTACTCAAGGTTCTGATTAGCTACTGTTTTGACAATAAGAAGAAGTCAACAACTGAGATTGAGTGTAAAGTAATATGCTTCAGAGATGGCTCAATGGATTGAGTAAAACTCAATTTGAAGGGAGCGTGCATGAACTCTTGTCAAAAGGGGAGGATTTTCAAGTTTCTAATTCCTCTCAATATATCTGGATTGAAACAAGGCGACAAGTCTTTGAAATAAGATGAAGGGAAGCCTAATTCAATATCTTATTCTTATAGACACACATTCATAGAGAAGTCACACTTGAGTAAGGTTGGAACATAAATTACTTGGATCATTCAAATGCATAGACCTGATCTTCTACTCAGGTTAGTGCTCTTGCTTCTACATGTTGACTATTAACTATGCACACGTGTCGGAATATTCCTTAAAAAATTACCCTATTGTTTTTAGTCCTCTCTATGATTATTTTTCTTTTAGCTTCAAAAGTAGAGGGCACGTGGCAAACCTTTTATTTTCTGACACACAAATCCTTATCGTGGGATCCATCGTCTGATCCTGCTACACTTGACTCCTGCAGGTTCACTTCCCCTACAAGTTGCGATCTCAAGGTACGATTGTGACATGATCCAACGATCATGTAATCCAGTTGTCTAATGGACTCCTGAATATGACATATCTGGTTCAATCTTACAATAGCCTACCCACGATCATGGTTTAAACCCACTATCGTGACATGGCTCGTCTGATGCCCCTTTCTGCCCAGTTTTCACCTTATTCTTCTCTGAGTCCTTCAGGCCAGCAAACACTGAAAAAACATATTAAATCCATAAAAAGTACCCTTAAACTTACAACTATCCCTTGTTTTATGCGTCTTAAGTGTCATAAATCTGCGGCACATCAGATACCTCTCAACTTATTCCTAAAAGTCAAAAAGATTATACTGAAGCTGATTGAAAAGGGGTTGAGAAAAATTACAAAGAGAAAAAGATTCTTGTCTGTGGGATAGGACCTGATGAGTACAATCGGATCTCCCTTGTGAATCTACTGAGGAGATGTGGGAAGCTTTACAAAATATTCATGAGGGAACTAGTCAAGTAAACCAATCAAAGACTGGTATGCTTACTACTCAGTACGAGCTGTTCAAAATGAGTGAAGGTAAATCCATTCAGGACATGCATACTCGATTCATATCCATTGTGAATGAACTCAAGTGTTTAGGAGAAAATATTCAAATGTACAAGTTGGTCAGAAAAATCTTGAGTATCTTAACCTCTTCATAGGAAAGTAAGGTAAATGTTATTTCAGAGGCAAAAAATTTGCAAAAAATGACCATGGATGAACTCATTGGGAACCTGAAAACTTACGAACTTAAAAGGCAATAAGATTCTGGGAGAAATGATTCTAAGAAGGAAAGAAGTATGATTTTGAAGACTAGCAAGGATAATTCAAGTGAAGAAGAGCAAAACATGGCTTATCTCATTAGAAGATATCAGAAAATGGTGAGAAGTGTATGTTTTTAAAATAGAAGGAACTCAAGTAGAGGATTCAGAGGAAATGACAGATGTTTCAATTATGGGAAACCAGGTCACTTGATTAAGGGTTGCCCTCTTCTAAAGGGGGATTACAAGAAATACATCCAGAGCAATCCAGAGAGAACTCAAAGAAGAGACCAGGTTCTCGACTGGTTCAAAAGAAGAGAGGCTGTAGATAAAATGGTCAAACAAGCCTTGGATGCGTGGAGAGACACTTCAAGCGGATCTAAACCAGAAAATGAAAAGCAGGATGCTTCCATGGTTGCTGTTGATGATGAACCTACGAGGTTTGACACCTTATTTTTACTTATGGCCAATTCCAATAAAGAAGAATAAGATAAAGTAAGTTTTCTTGATGTTCAACAAAATTTGAAAATTATTCTCACAGGGAACTGAGATCCTTGATCAAAATATTTATAAATGCATACTATGATGTGGTAAAAGAAAAGGAGTCCCTGCTCCATACTCTAACTGATTCTGAGAATGAAGAAAACTCCTTTTTTTCAAGGATGCATGATCTAGAAGAAGCCTTAAGATAAGCCAACTATGAAAATGATGAATTGAAGGATAAGGTGTCAAGCTTCTCAAATGATTGTGTGCAAGAAAAGGAGGAAGCCAATAAGGTTCTGGCTGATCTTGAGATGAAACTTAGTAAAGGCATTTTTGATCTTGAAACCTCGCTAGATCATTAAAAGCATCTTGAAAAAGAGTTGATTAAAACAAAGGAGGAGCTTAAAAGATCTCTTTAGTGGACTACTTCATCAGAAATTCTTGCTAGGATGAACAAGTTAAAATCATACTCTGGTGAGGGTCTTGGTTCTCAAAGAAACAAGAATCCTTGCAATCCTCATAGTAAGTGCATATCTATTCCCAACAATTGGCTGTGCACTTATTATAGTCAAAATGGCCATTACAACCCTCAGTGTCAGCTCCTTGCTAATGATAGAAGAAGAAATCGAAAGTATGTTGAATCTATCAGAGACTCAAAAGGACCAGGTCCATTAAGGAGGAAGCTCACACTACCAGCCTGGACCAGAAAAACTCTCATTCATCCTATTTTAAGTATCAAGGGACCCAAGCTCATTTAGGTTCCAAAAATCAAGAAGTGATGTGATAGAAAGGTCAGGGTGAGAGAAAGTAGCCAAATAGGATAAAATAAAGTACTTGGTTAGTGGTTGAATTAAGTATAAGATTAGCATACTTGTAAATATTCTCTCACTCATGACATTCATGAAGACTATATGTCTTCTGATTTTTAAAAAAGTTAATTTCTCATTAAAGAAGGAATGTAGAATAGGAGGCTGAGTATCATTGGTGTTTACTTGATAGTTTTGGCCTGTATAAAGGACCTGGTGTGCTTATGAATTGTCAAATGAAAAGTTCATAAAGGAAAATATCACATGCATGTGATTTCTGAAGACTACTCAAGGTTCTGATTAGCTCATTTTTTGACAATAAGAAGAAGTCAATAGCTGAGATTGAGTGTAAAGTAATATGCTTCAGAGATGGCTCAATGGATTGAGTAAAACTCAATTTGAAGGGGCCGTGCATGGACTCTTGTCAAAAGGGGAGGATTTTCAAGCTTTTAATTCCTCTTAAAATATCTAGATTGAAAAAAAGGTGACAAGTCTTTGAAGTAAGATGAAGGGAAGCCTTATTCAATCTCTTATTCTTATAGGTACACATTCATGGAGAAGTCACACTTGAGTAAGGTTGGAACATAAATTACTTGGATCATTCAAATGCATAGACCTGATCTTCTGCTCAGGTTAGTGCTCCTGTTTTTACATGTTGACTATTAACTATGCACTCGTGTCAGAATATTCCTTAAAAGAATTACCCTGTTGTTTTTAGTCCTCTCTATGATTATTTTTCGTTTATATTTAAAAGTAGAGGACACGTGGCAAACCTTTTATTTTCTGACAGACAAATCCTCATCGTTCATCCATCTTTTTATTCCTTCCTATACTCTCTCCTCAATCCTTTTGTACCCTTCCTCTGAAAATAGACCTGGTGACTTAAACCCTTTTGTAAAACCCTCCTCTTGAGTCATCACATAAAGATCCTATTTTTTTCACTCCATGAAAAGAATTTTCACCCCCGTAGTCATATAAAAGTCAGCTACAGATTTCTCTCATAATGCTTTTCTGGATGAAACTGGTTCCATAATGTCTTACTCTTTCAAAAGCTCAGCTAGATATGAATTATCTTCCTCTCCATCAGTAAGTGCTCATAACTTCAACCTTGCTTTAGTTTCTAAAATGAAACTTGACTTATTGAGTGGAGGTATCAAAGTGAAAAAGGTTGAAAGTAACTCTAAAATGTCTTGTCATCACAAAATAGAAGAGCATAGTTCTGCCAAAAGTAAGTTCATCACGAATATCTCTAAAATCTCTACAAAATCTAATGAGGGTAACACTGCCCTCTCTGAAGTAAGTGATTTTAGGGTACTCAGTAAGGGACCAGGTGTCCCTTTTGTCCAAAATGGAACAACTTCTATCTAAGAAAGAAAAGGGAAGTTTCATGCACGAGTTCATGAGTACTATGCAATCCCAGACGGTGATACATTATTGCTAACATAATTTTTTTGAAGCTATCTCTTATAAAAGAAAGGATGGACCTTTTGTGGTGGTTGTTCACTCTATGATAGCTCCTATTAAGTGTGCAAAAATGATAAACAAGGGACTTCAAGTCGGGTGGAGGATTGAATCAGGATGTTCACAACCCTTATACCATCATAATCTCAATCAATCAAACTTGTCGGCACATCCCTCGATCAAGTCATATAACAATATCACAACACTTATCGGCAGAATCTTTGGTTAAGGTTTTAGAAGATGGTTCATTTTCTTTTAAAGATCAGTGTTTCTCAGTGGTACTAGTTTCTATGGGTCATGAAATGAAGAGTATGCATGTCCATAATATAATTAACAATACATAAAATCAGCTCAACAATATCATGTATGAACCAATCCTATCAAATCTCAGTAAATCACAATACAAGCCCCTACACATGCATCACAATAATTAAAAATAGCTCAAATCACTACCAAAGTCGATACAAGCCCCCACACGGCCATCACAATAATAAGAATCGGCTCAAATCACTAATAAATTTAATACAAGGCCCCACACAGGTATCACAATAATATAATTCAACCCAAATAATGTGAAAACCAATAATTTACCCATCACATAGAATGTTTTACACGATAAGTCCCCACCCAGGCTAAGTCTGAAGAAAATTAAGTCATAATATATCTCAAAGCCGAAAGGCCAGCCCGAAACACTCAACATGAAGCCTTTTCCTTTCGATCTATCTTAAAACACTCCTAATAAATTAAAAATAGCTTCTACGCGTAAATATGAGTCTAATGATACCCATATTGGAACACTTTTATTATGGGACAAAAAGGTCTCTCGAAAATAAAATGGCAAAAATAATTTTTTTTTTAGAAATTACCCGTAGTCTAAGGAGTTTAGATCTGAAACCTCATCGATAACAGAGTTGAAATCGAGTTAAAATCATCAAAATACCATTATTTGAGTTTACCAGAAAAATCCCAAAATTTTGAGTTGAAAGACCATGATTTGAAGGTGAAATAATAAAATAACCACTAGGGTTCATGTAAAAATAGTATAGAAATCATACTCACAGATTAAGGAACTTGAATTTGAAGTTCGGTTGAAAGTGGAGTAAGATTTGATTTTAAACTTCAATTTCTTAACCTTGATTTAGCCCAAAATTTGAGGTAAAATAGTGAGATAAATAAAATTCTAAGGAATTTTACCCTTTTACAAGATGAAGAAATGCACCAAAAATCACCTTAAATGGAGCTCTAGAGGTCTAATAATGGAAGAAAGAAGTGACCAAAACTAGAAGGAAATCTGATGTTTATGTCACTGTAGCACGACTAGCACTAATATCGCTTGCGTGTGGGTTTCTTCAGCACTAGCAACACTCCTACAACACTCACACTAGATACCAGAAAATCAACAATTATCAAACCTTGTTTTAACACCCGAAACTCATCTAAAACCTTATAAACTAATAGTTCAGATTGATCATAAAACGCATTTCAGACCCAATGGAATCTTCAAATTTTCCAATGGAGGTTGTTTTCAACAAATATTGACCGAAGTCAACCTTAGGACATAATAACCAACTTTCCAACCAAGCGCTCAAAACAAAAATAAAAGCCTCGGGTCCCGAACTAACTATGCTACGAACACAAATTCGATGTTCTGGGATTGATGGAACTGATGAAATTTTCATCTGATGTTTGGATCATCGAATATTGACCAAAGTTAACTATATTAACTTAAAAGCTTTCTAAAATCAAAAACTCATATAAAACTCAACTGAACACTTTGGGAACCACACCACCACTCCCTTAAGTCACAATTACCTAAAAGCAACTATGAGGAAGGATAAATTGATCAAAATATCAAAAAATCCAAAAATAACCACGATGGTTGTTTCATGTGCTAACAATAAAACTCCACCATAGCTTTGCAAACAAAGCCCTGGACACATCATGCAGAGATTTGAAATCTAAACCTCCTTCTTCCTTTGGTAAACACATCCTATCCCATGCTACCCAAAGCTTGTTCTTTGATAAAGTGGTATTACCCCAAAAAAATTTGTATTGTTTGCAAACTCAAAATATTAAGGGGGAAAAATGGTTTTACTCAAACTAAAAGAAAGCAAAAAAATTAAAACCTAATGTGCACACCTAGGGGTCTTTTTATAGCTGGTTTGGAAAAGAGATATGCATGTATTTAATCCTACATAAGTAATACCATGTTTGATAGTTGGATAGGAGTTAAGTTATTCACGGATAAAATTAATATAGTAGTTGGTTTGCAATTTAGAAATTTATGTAACTAATGTAAATATAAGTTACGAGGTAATCTATGTATTATTTTATGCAGGATAGAAGGTGGAATAAATAATATATAAATAACTAATACATGAATAAGTATAACTGTTACGATCCAAAACTAGGACTGTGATTGCACCTATCACACCCACTATGATAGGTAAGCCTACATTGATATTGAGTTAAACTAATAGCAGAAGAAGTAAACAACAAAAACCCAAAATAACTCAAAATGGTCTGAGTAAAGGAAATACAAAATTTGACAATATTCCCGGGACTGAAAGTCACAATATAAGCCTCTAAATCATTAGAAAATACAAGGAAAGGTCCAAACATGTCTAAATGTGTAAGAGTACAAAAGACTAGGATAAGATAAAGAATCGGAGTGTATTTGGGGCCAATAGCTACTTTCTCAAAATCTCTAAAAAAAAAAAACACCGACACTGCACTGCTCAATGATCGGGGACCATCGGCTTAGAACCTGCATGTAAGGTACAGAAAAAAATGCAAGGGTGAGTACGTAACCACTTGTACTCAACAACAACATCGATCGATCCTAATTCAAAGTGGTGGCAAGAATCACATAAACCAACCATCCAAACAACCAAGTAACCTACACTTAGGAAAGCTACACCTAGTCTAGTAGATATAACTCAATAATAAGGAAACAACACTAAACTGGTCCACTATCTTTCAATCCAGTATAATATCAACATTCACAATCACAATATTAAATCACAACAAATTCAATCATATGGAGATGATGAGATGAATGCAATGCATGACAGTATACACTCGCTGCTCTGTCTGGCTAGATGGAACCCATGGGGGACTCGCGAGGTTCATATACCCACCCAGAATAATTTTGCATCGAACATGCAAACCAAAATTTTACCATCGGTACATATATGCTATAAGTAAGTAAATCCACGCGGAATAATTTCTCATCGGGCATGCAAGTCATAAAATAGTAGAAATCCACCCAGAACACTTTTTCATTAGGCATGCAAGTTTACAAAATCATTAGAAAATCCACCCAGAACACATTTTCATTGGGCATGCAAGTTGTTAATCAATAAAAATCCACCCAAAACACTTTCCCATTAGGCGTACAAGGTATTTCAAAATAATCTTTCTCAAAATATCAATTTCACAGAGCCATGTTATGAATATCAGTGAGTATGCATAAAACAAGATAACAAGAAATAACATAATATCCCTAATCCATGTTAACAAGGCCATACTCAACTCAACAACACCGACTTCAAGCCTTAAATTCATCAATCTAGATCAAATAATTCAAGTCTCTCTCAAAAGGGATATAACATCAACATCAATGCCAATCAAGTTAATATAACTACTAATCCAATTTTCACAAGACAATACAACACTCAAGAATAGAGGAATATCCAAACTAGCCATAAATTCCATTTTAACCCTTTACAATATACGGTACCGATATAGATACTCATCACCTCATCTATACAGTACCCCTATTCCCATTACTCCCAATACAAGCAATAAACACTTAAGCACTTTGAAAAAGAGTCAAAATAAGTCTCAACTTACCTTAAGGAAGCACGAAGAGTCAAATAAGAACCTTGCCCTCTCGAATCACCACTGAATGAGTCCAATCTATACAAATATGAGTTCTCCATAAGAAAAAAAAATACTAAAGACAAGCATATTGATATATTTTGAATCCAGGTCCAAAACGTCAATCCAGAAGTCAACCCTGAGCCTGCAAGAGTAAAATTGAAATTTTATTTAAAAATCACATCACCCATAGTTTAAGAAGTTCAAATTTAAAATATCAAAAAAAATGTAGTTGAAATCAGCTTTAAAATCACTATTTTAAAATTTTCTAACTTTACTCTAAAAACCCCAAATTTCAAATTAAAAAACCTATATTTGAAGGTAAAATCATGGATTAGCTAGTAAGAAATGATAAATTATTGATTTAGGAACATACCCAAGGGTTGATCTCAAAAATATCTTTGAAAACACTCAAAATCGTGATCTTTATCCTCAAAAATGGATGAAATGGGGTTTGGGTTTGAAATGGACTGATATAAAGGTGTCAGGTCCCATTCCTCTTCGTGAATGCGAAGAGCCAGCCGTGAACATAAGGAACCGACCCAGCCCAAACCTCATGAACACGGTCAGCCCATCATGAATGCAATGAGAGAACCCCAACCCGGACTCATATTTTCTCTTTGCGAGTGCGGCACCCACCTCGCATTTATGTTGCCCAAATAGAATCCTCCTTTGCAAACATGGGAGACCCACCACAAATACAAAAAAAGAATGGGTCCGCACCAGATATTGCTACAACAGTTGAGGAAAAGAGATACAAACTCTCTAATCTGACCCTCTGAATGAGTTCGAACCCCATAAAATAATCCGACCATCTCGCAAGACCAAATTTGACATTTCGAACTCAGCAGTGCAGTCAGAATTTCCAACAGATGTCGTTTTCATCAGATATTGGCCAAAGTCAACCAAAGGCCATAACTTGTTAACATCTCATTTAAATGCTCAAATCCACATAGAAAGCCTCGGGACCCAAACTGACAATGCTATTAACACAAAATCAACATTTTAGAGCCAATGGAACTGACAGAATTCTTATTCAGTGCTTGGATCTCCAAATATAGATCGAGGTCAACCATTCCAACTCTAAAGCTTTCCAAAATGACAAACTCACTTAAAACTCAATCAAACACCTCAAGAACCGTACCACCTATACAAACACCAATATGCAACTACAGAGAGTGGTAAAATGGTTAAAACACTTAATAATCCAAATTTCACTATAGGTCTTGTTACATCATCCACCACTAAAACACATGGTTGTCCTCGAATGTAAAATTAAAATATAAAAGTAAGGAAGATACCAAGACTGTCGAACAACTAAAAAACCAACAGAAAACCTCATATAAATACTTCAAAGAAAAGTTACATCAGTAAAACCACCTGTCCACCCTAATTATCAAAATCCTCCTTTGTTATAACTCTTAAGACTATATCTCCAGTATCCAAAACCAAACTTCTCCAACTACCGTATTTCCATATTTCAGAATAGTCTCCAAACACAACACTGAGTTGGTCACAACCATAGTTCTGAACATACCCAATCTACCAACACCCATCATAATCACCATAAGTAGATAATCATAGTCAAACTCTAGTTCTAAATATATACCAAGAAAATATCATGACCTTACAAGTTATTTATTCGCACTTCTAAAACCATTATTAATACCACTAATCCTTAGAGACACATTATCACTCACCACCACTTTGAATCATAATTTTCCTTCTTCTTAAAGAGAACCTCTACTTATTCCAAGTCCACTCTAAGCATGTCTTATCAGAACTAGCCTTATCCAAGGATGATAGCGCAAGTTCAAGTTTGGTCAATGAATTAATGCTATTGAATCTGAAACCAATATCAATTCCATACATATCCTCAAATGTCATGCTTTGATCATTATTCAAACAAATGATATCATCACATCGAACCTTAGAAAAACCACTGATCACCCCCAAAAACTTCTTATACTATAAGCATGTAACTATCGGGTACTGAGACTTCCCCTGTGTTGTTGAACTCATGCACACCCTTTTTTAGTCCTTCCTACTTTAATCTTAAGCAAATCCATCAACAAAATTGGAGAAAACACCCAAAAAAATTTATGTTAAAGAGTAATGTAAACTTACTGTTTAAAGTGAAAGTGATAAAAATGGTAGACCAGATGAGATCCCACTCAAAATCAAAGGTAACTCTTATTTTTATCCTTTGAAATATGTAGGGTTTTGCTATTTTTCTTAAGAAAATGATTTGAAAATGTGAGAAGAGGCATGGGGATGGTTTCAAGATGTTTTATAGCTTTAGGTTTTAAATTTGGGTCGGGTCGGATCGCAATTTTTAAAAACTGTTGGGCCTTTCAGACGAAGGAATTGTATGATCGCGGTTGGATTCCACAATCATACATTCCTTTTGTACGTTGATAAAACCAAAAAACTTACCTGAGTACTTATGATCCTGAAGTACGATTGTCGGTTGTATTCACAATCGTGACTAAAGGTCGTATGTTCGATGCCCTATTTTAAAGGTTTGCGGGAGTATCATCAGACTATTAAGACCACGATCATGTATTCAAGTTACGATCGTGATACCCAATCGTGGGATGAATCCTTAATTTGTCACTTTGCAGAACTCCTATCAGACGACTGACCCCATAATCGTATGTTCAAGTTACGATCTTACAATCCCTGTCGTGGGTTCAGTCTAGAGTTCAGTTCAGGACCAATTTTCTTCTATGGTTACCAGCACCAAAACACATGTTACCCTATAAAATTTAAAGTACAAAACATGGGTTGCCTCTCATGAAGTGCTTGATTTAATATTGCAGCATGACGTGGCTATGTCGGTTACTCTGACTTCACCAACAAGCCTATGGGTTGTCTCCTATGAAGTGTCTGATTTAACGTCGTGGCACGATAATATTTCACCCTTTGGCCATTGACTTTAAATTTCTTTCCACCCTTATTCTCCAATTCAATTGCGCCATAAGGGAACACCATGACCACTCTATATGGTCCATTCCATTTTGATCTTAATTTGCCAGGGAAAAACTTCAGCCATGAATCAAACAATAGTACAATATCGCCTGCAGCAAATTATCTTCTCTTAATCTTGCGATCATGATATAATTTCATTTTCTCTTTGTACAAGGCAGAGCTTTCATACTCGTGAAGAAGAAACTCATCCATCTCATTCATCTGCTCCAGCCTCAACTTCGCTGCATCTTGACATTCTAAGTTCAACCTCTTCAATGCCCATAATGTCTTATGTTCAAGTTCAACAGGCAGATGACAAGTTTTTTCATAAACAAGATGCTATGAAGATGTACCAATTGGTGTCTTGAGTGCAGTCAGGTATGCCCATAGTGCATCATCCAATCTCCTTGACTAATCAGTCCTATTGGCATTCACAGTCTTCGCCAAAATGGACTTGATCTCACGATTTAAGACCTCAACTTGCTCACTTATCTGAGGATGGTAAGGTGTTGCCACCTCGTGTTTTATAACATATTTCTCAAGTAGGGCTTTGAATAATCGATTAAAAAAATAGGATCCTCCATCACTAATAATAATTCGAGGTGTTTCAAAACGTGAGAATATGTTCTTTTTAAGAAAAGTTGTTACACTCTTACCTTCATTATTGGGAAGCGCAATTGCCTTCACCTACTTTGATACATAGTCAATAGCTACCAAGATATACTTCATACCATGAGAACTCACGAACAGACCTATAAAATCAATACCCCATACATCAAATAATTTGAGCTCAAGGATCGTAGTCATTGGGAGTTCATGTTGTCTTGAGATATTTCCTTTCCTTTGGCATTGGTCATATGCCCTAGCATAATCATGAGCATCCTTATGAATGGTAGGCCAATAGTAACCACATTGCAAGATCTTATGCGCATTCCCCGCACCTCCATGATGACCCCCAACTAGAGACGAATGACATGCTTCCAATATACTCATCATATCAACCGCAGGAATACACCTTCGAATCACACAATCTGCATACACCTTAAACAAATAAGGCTCATCCCAAAAGAATTTTCTTACCTCATACATGAACTTCTTTTACCACTGGTACGTCATATCTTTTGGAACTAGATCACTTGCCAAAAATTTGGCAAAATCTGCAAACCATGGGATTAAGTCATGTGATGCTGCCAACACTTACTTGTCCAAAAAAGTATCATCCATTTTAAGATCATCCCACAGTTTTAGCATGGTCTTCTCTCCAAGGCGCGATAAATAGTCGGCAACCTGATTCTCTGTCCCTTTTTGGTCCTTCACCTAGAAATCAAACTCTTGCAATAGAAGCACCCATCTAATCAACCTTGGTTTGGCATCCTTCTTTGCCATAAAATATCTCAGAGCTGCATGATCAGTATGTACAAACCCCTTCGTGCCAATTAAGTAAGACCAAAATTTCTCGAACGCAAAGACCACCACAAGCAGCTCTTGCTCAGTTATAGTAAAATTCTTCTGGGCTGGATTAAGTGCTTTGCTAGCATAGTAAATAGGATGCAAAATCTTCGCTCGCCTTTGGCCAAGGACTGCACCCAAGGCCACCCCACTAGCATCACACATAACCTCAAATGGTAAGGTCTCATCCGAAGACATACTAATAGAAGTTGAAATCAACTTCTCTTTTAGACACTCGAATGCCTTTAGGCATGCATCATCAAACATAAACTTTGCCTCTTTCTCTAAGAGCTTGCACAATGGATTTGCAATCTTAGAAAAATAATTGATGAACCTTCTATAGAATCCCGCATGGCCTAAAAATCTAAAAATACCTTTCACAGAATTAGGTGGTGGTAACTTTTCAATTACCTCAATCTTCGCTTTATTGACTTCAATTCCCTTTTTCAAAACCTGGTATCCCAGCACTATGCCTTTTTTTTACCATAAAATGGCATTTTTCCTAATTCAACACTAAATTTCATTCTTCACATCTTTGTAAAACATTAGCAAGGTGTGCTAAGAACTCATCGAATGAGTCACCCACAATAGAGAAATCATCCATAAATACCTCACTAGTGCCTTCCACCATGTCGGAGAATATAGACATCATGCAACGCTGAAAAGTGGCTGGTGCGTTGCATAGATCAAATGACATTCTCTTGAAAGCGAACGTCCCATATGGACAAGTGAAAGTGTTATTCTCTTGGTCTTCAAGGGCGATGGAAATCTGATTGTACCCCAAATAACCATCAAGAAAATAATGCTATTCTCTACCAGTAAGATGGTCTAACATCTGGTCCTTAAAAGACATAGAAAAATGGTCCTTTTCGGTCCAAGAATTCAGCTTTTGATAATCCATGCAAACTTTCTATCCGGTAACTAACCTCATTGGGATAAACTCATTTTTCTCATTTGGAACCACAGTGATCCCACCCTTTTTGGCTCACATTGGACCGGGATCACCCACTTACTATCCATAATAGGGTAAACCACACCTGTATCTAACCACTTAATGATCTCTTTCTTCACAACCTCTTGCATGGGTGGATTGATACGATGTTAATGCTCAATGCTAGGTATACAGTCTGGCTCGAGCTGGATTTTATGAGTGTAAATTCCAGCAATAGTCCAACCAATAGCCTGCTTGAATCTCTGTAACATAGAAAGTAAGGCCTCAACTTGCCACTCTAACAAGTCTGCTGAAATAATAACCTACAACATATTATTGGCCCACAAGAAAGTATAATGGAGATGGAAAGGAAGAGCCTTAAGTTTCAAGATGGGCGGCTCCTCTATAGAAGGACGAGCTGGTGGGGTCACTCTATTTTTCAGATCAAGATCAAGCTTCTTTGGTGTATAAGAATAGGAACCCCTACCAATAAGTGCTTTTACCATCTCATCATACTCATCGATACCATCAGTCTCAAAATTCTTGATAATTGCCACAAGTGCCTCGACTCCCAGTCTCTCTTCAAATGGAACCACAAGTGCCTCCTCATCCATAGTATCTATGACCGACACCACACACATCTTCTTTGACGACTTCATGGATTTGCATACATTGAAAGTAACATGCTCATAATTCAATCGAAACTTCATCTGCCCAGATTCCAAATCAACTAAAGCAAGGCCAATCACAAGGAATGGTCTTCCCAAGATGATGGGAACCTCGAAATCCACCTCACAGTCCAGAATCACAAAATCAGCCAAAAAAATAAAAGATGCTACCTTTACCAACACATCATATAAAATTCCCACCGGCTTCTTCGCAGTTTGATCCGCCATGAGAAGTCTCATAGAAGTCAGCTTAGGTGACCCCAACCCTTGCTGCTTGAAAACTACTAGCTACATCAAGTTAATACTAGCACCTAAATCACATAGAGCCTTTGCAAAATTGTAGGACCCGATAGTACAAGGAATCGTGAATGCTCCCAGGTCTTTCTTTTTCTCAACAAGGGAACGGGAAGCAATTGCACTATAATGATGTAAGTTATCAGCAGGCTCAAAACTGATAGTCCTCTTCTTCATCACCAACTCTTTCATAAATTTCATGTAACCTGGCATTTGCTCCAAAGCCTCAACAAGAGGGATATTCACCGATAATTCCTTCAACATTGAAATAAATTTTTGATATTTTCCCTCTTTGACTTTCTTCTTCAACCTTTGTAGAAAGGGAGGAGGAGGTCATGGCATAGCTTTTAATGCTTGAGTGGCCTCTTTCACCTTCCCTTTATCACACTTAACCTCCTTTTTAAACTTAACCTCCTTTTTAGAAACTTGAGGTTCTTGAGATGCCTTGTCTTCAACCACCAAGTTTTCAGTTTTATTCTCATTCTCATCATCAAGTACTAGAGGCATAGGTGGATCAACAGTAGTCTTACCACTTCAAGTAGTTATAACTAAGCAATGACTGTCGTTTTTGGGATTTTGGACGTTGTTACTCAGAAGAGTGCCTCGATGATGCTGATTTAATGTGGTAGACATCTACCCAAATTACTGCTCTAATTTTTTAATGGCGGCCTCACGAGATTCCACCTTTCGACTTATTCCTAAAATGTATGATCTAATCTCCTTAAGGAAATTTTCTTGACTCTCCAACCCTTTAACAAGCTTTGCAAACATGGCTTCTATCCTTGAATTTTTGGACTCAATATCACGGTTCCCGGGTGGAACATATAAACCACTCTTTTCCTTGTAATTATCCTTTCACCTCCAATCACCATCACAATCCATGTCTCTGTCTCTATACCCGAACTTGTTATAGTTGTCTCCATAATATTTCTGACCTTGATTCCCTTACCTCAAGTTCCAATTGTCTTGATTAGACCCTTGTACCTTGGCTCAGAAACTTGTTACTTCTCTATCGAAGTACTTAGCCTCCTCTTCAGAATCAAATTCCTCATACCTAGGTGCTCTGCCTTGTACACCTACAACATTAACCTTTTTCGCACCTCCAGCTGCAATCTATTTGGCTAGCAAGCCAATTTATGTTCTCAGTTATGCTACCTCTTAAGCCACAGATTCATCCAAAGCCCTTTACTCTACCAAAGCTCCAATAGCATATGTACCCGCAGGTCTGTCTACTTCTCGAGTAAGCCAACCTCGGTTGGTTTTAGTAATCTGATCTAGAATCTCTGATGCGTGCTCCCAATGCAAACTCATAAATGCACCTCCAGTGATGGTGTCTGCTACAGCCTTAGTATTTGCATTCAAAGCTCTATAGAAGATCTCAAGTAGATTTCTACCACTCATCCTATGGTTTGGAACATTCTGCAACTTCTTCTTGAACCTCAACCATCTTTCGTAAAGTGCCTTTGAATGTAACTGTCTAAAGTTATAGATCTCATCTTTTAATTGCAACATCTTAGAAGGCGAAAAGAATCATTCCAGAAACTAATTTCTCAAATCTTACCAATTGGTAATAGAACCTCATGGTAATTCGGCCAACCATAAAGTTGATTCCCCCGTACGAGAGAACTAAAATAGCCGCAACTGAATTGCCTCTTGACTCACTCCAGGCAAATTGTATGAAGTGCAAATTCCCACAAAATTCATCACATGCATGTTTGCATCATCAGTAGGGAGGCCAGCGAACACCCTTTTTAAGTTTAAGAGGTGAATCATATCACTCGTAATATCAAACTTAGTTCCTTCAGGCAGTTCGGGTGGGATAATGGCACCAGTATCCACATGCTCCAAATAGGCTAAATTTTCTTCTAGATCCTCATAGATTAGAGGTTGTTACACTCTAGGTCTTCTCTGTATTTCCTCAAGTGCAGCAAAACGCTGTGTTACCTCTTGTATTGCTCGATTTGCTCTTTCTGCTTGTCTAGCAACTGCTTGTCTCACATTCTCATCAGCCATCAATATAGCAGTTATTTGTTCCGTAGTCTCATGAACAGTTGAATTAAGTGGTGGCTGATTATGAATGTCACCCACAGCTGCAGGATCTTGAACTCCGTCGTTATTCACCATTATTCGATTATTCCTTAGAGTTCTTTTAATTTCTTGGTCAAGTGGAATCAGGGGATTACCTTCTTCGAGTGTTGGGAATTCACCGGCGTGAACCCTTAGAAAATCAAAAAAGTAACTAAAGTAATCGCAACAAATCAACTCCAACAAGTAAAATCAATCAACTCTGTAACCGTCTTCTCTGACAATGGCACCAAAATTTGATGTCGCCCAAATTACACCTCTAAGAAAGTATAAAGCGGTCATTGTTCAAATATAAAACCCAACTGAGGTTGGGGTCGATCCCACGATGAATAGGTCAAAATCCAATCAACTTTGTTTGTTTGAGTTACTTGGTAAATAAGCAAATAAGTAAAAAGAGCGGTTTTATAAAGTAAACTAGTAATCGTTTACTGAGGTTGAAATCAAGATGAGAAAAGCACTAGGACTGTGTTCCCCCAATAACTTCATAACTCCATAGGTTCTCCGCACTCAATGATCTCTTCAGGTATCCAGTAAGCAGAATCGATAGGTTACGTATCGTCTAACCGACTATGTTACGCCCCTTGTAGATGACTATCCTTAAGCACAAAGGTTAATGCATCATGAGTGTTGTTATGTTGCCCCCTATCTATGATCTCAATACAGCCTTTCCCGTATTACGCCTCAAGGATGATTAAACGAAGATAACTCCGAGTCTTGTTTTTGAATCGCTAGTCCTATCCTAATACCCTTTCTACAGTCCAAGGTGGAAACAGGATGAGTCCCAATGCATGCACTCGTCAGAAGGCAATCAATTCAAAAGAAACAACAATACTTTCTCTAATACCCTTCGAGAAACACCTTGAACTTCGAACTCTACTTTGTTAATCTGTTATGGTTCCCACAACCTTAGCTATGGGGTTTAGTTACTCATAATTGTGTGAACAAAATAAGTATTCATGGATGAAAACATTAATTAAAGCATACAAGAATGAATAAACTCTGAAATCTCAACTTTAATTAAAATCGTAAAAACCAATATTCATAAAATCCCAAGAAAGTGCCTTGGAATCCCACAAAATAATGTTATAGAATAATAATAATAATGTCTAATTTGTAAAAGTAACCCTAAAAGAATATTTATAGACGCAACAAATCCTATCCTAAAACAAATAGGAAACTGGTGTTGTCTGCCTCGGACAAGAAGAGCATACGATGGTGGGTTGAAGCCACAATCATGCTTGGCCTATCATCTGATCCTTGTACTAAAACTCCTGCACTTCTTCAAAATTGATCTTCCTCCCATGACCACATAGTACGATCGTGCCATCAACTCACGATCGTGGGATCCATCATATGATCCTGCTACACTTGACTCCTGCAGGTTGAACTTCTCTTAGATGTCACAATCTCAAGGTATGATCGTGACATGGTCTTATGGTCGTATAATCCAGTCATCGGATGGACTCCTGAGTATGGCATTTCTGATTCAATTCTACGATAGCCTATCCACGATCGTGGTTTGAACCCACGATCATAGCATGGCTCATCTGATGCCCCTTTTTGTCCAGTTTTCACATTATTCTTCTCTGAGTCCTTAAGTCCTGCAAACACTCAACAAACACATTAAATCCATAAAAAGTACCCTTAAACTCGCAAATATCCCTCGTTTTAAGCGTCTCAAGTATCATAAATCTATGACATATCAGCATGTACCCTCTATACATTACCCAATATCTATGTAACTCCTCATAATAGTCTATGCAGTTTTTATCAACAAGATGGCATTATTTAACCCAAAAAAGTCAATAAAACCATAGAACCGTAAGTCTTTTAAGTAGTAATCAAGTAAGTAGCCTGTCATAAAGCAAAAAATACAATTCAGTGTAGAAGTGCAAAATTACCCACATATCACTTCTTGTCACCCAAATCAAACCAAATCTTCAGAAAGTCACTAGTAGGCGCTTTATAAGTTTATGCCAAACTATTCTGCCTTTCACTAATGAACGTTCTAACTTGTCTTGTCATTTCTGAATTCAAAGTCTAAAATCCATATAAATCTTCAACTCTGTACCAAGGATCTATTCATGATGTCTTCTTTCTTCACATTTCTCAACTTGTACAAACCATACAATAATACTAGGACTTCAAATTCTCAACTTGTTCCCATGACACAATTCTGAATGTTTCAAAATTTTCAATATCCAAGCCTCAAATTTGTTCTCATAGCTCGTCCACTCTTCTATACCTTCAACACAAGGCCAATAGGGTAATACTTCATATTGTAAACCTAAATCCTTTGAGTGTAACACATCATTATGCCTCTTAGCATCCCCCGAGTGCTTTCTCACGCACAAGTTCTTCCAAGTTCTGTATAACTAACATGCTTAAACTTTCATACCTTACTTATCCAAACACTAACATAACTCATCAACACAAATGTAGCTTTACCACAGAAAACCTGAATTCTAACCTAAACCACAAAGATGATAAACCATACACCAAGATGCCAAACCATCGCACACATAACACCTCACCAATTATTTTCTCATCGATCAGACCACACTTGTCACTTGAAAGCTGAAACTTACTAGTTACCCAACTCAAAACCATCATGAAACTTACCTCCACACTTAACCCAAACATCTGTAGGCTTTCTTATTTAAGTAAACTCGATAGTCTACAATCCATTCAATAATCACGCAGTAGTACCACCATAACCTGAACAAGACCTAAGTAACCATATCTATCACAAACCAAATTACCGTATAGTGAGGGCACTTACTTTAATCCACCTAGATAGAAGAACCCCTTATCATCCCGCCAACATACATGTGGAAGTCTTTAATGATTGGAAATAACCAGCTTATATTACGACAGTTTAAGAAATAAAAATGCAGAAATAGATGTCAACATACCATGACTCCAATAATAAGTTTCCCAAAATATATGACAAGCAACTGAACCACATAACGGTCCCAAACATATACAGTACATAAATATATTCCCCGATCCACTCATGAAACCGTCAAACTCACCTAACCCTCGTACATACACACTATGGGTGATGCATCCACCCTCTAGCTATGACCTACAGGGGACAGTTATCGTCCATGTACTAAATCCCAGACACAAGTGTCTGCCAACCTTATTCTACCAAAAACCCGTGATGACATTCTAAATACCGAATATCTCATAATCAAAGGAGGTAAGTCAATCATATAATTACTGCAAAACATTGCAATGACCACACCAACAACAGGTACCAACTGGCCATACTAACAAGTAGGAAACATACACACATAATACAAGTGGGATTAAACTATGATACCATCCCTTACACTACCGGCTAAGGCCTTAGCCATAACACACCCCCACAGCTACACTCTTAAGACCACCACAAGGAATTCCATCTTAGAATTTTTGAAGGTTCACTATTACCTTACTTGGTGTAACTAATTACCTTAAGGATCTACTAACAACTGGTAAATTGCCATTTCACTACCGCAATAACATGTATGCAACCATGAACTATCCAATTTATAGCACAAGTATAGCATAAATATGATAAGGTATATGAACTATCCTTAGGGCTTGGTATTGTCAAAATTTCAAAGTATGGTTGTTTCCCTTATGTTTACAATGCTTCTGTAGTGTTTTGAGCTTAAGAAACCCGAAGTTTATGGCCTGAATAGGTTTGAAATAGAAGAGAATTTGAAGGGTCCTTTTTTGGTTTGGAATGGCGATTTGGGCATGATTTAGGAGTTATTATGCCTGAATTTTTGGGTAAACTAGTTCTAGGACATTTTTGGAACACTGATCTGAGTTCAAAATTGGAAACAGGAAATTTTAAGTCAAGGGGCGCCATGTTTGCACCCCTTGACTGCTGGGGACAAAATAGAGAAATTTCCAGATGAAGCTAGTCGGGAATGATTTTGGGAGCATTGGTGGATGGGGCTTTGCTTTGAGCGGAGCTTTGATATGAGGAAGGAGGAGGAAAAAGCACCAAAATTCTGCAACCGGCTATAGGAGTTTAGTTGGGTGCCTTTAGTGATAGCTCCCCCCGATGGAGTCGTGACTTGGACAAGGGAGTTCCATGAATTACTCCCTATTGTGTTCTGGGATTCCCCCAACCCCACCATCTACATTCGGGGAGTAGATGTCCCAATTGACTCTCATACCATCAATGAGGTAATCGGGTTGCCTCACATCTCTAATGCCGACTACTTGGCCACGACCCAGGAGATGGACATGATATAGTTGAGATATACTCTTGTACCTAAGGAGTTTTGGGATCAGGTCTACTATCCCTCCCTCAAGGGCGTTACCAGCATATACTTCTCAGCCGATGCTAGGAGGTGGCTGAACCTGGTAACTCAGAGGATTCGCCCGTCGAACAACACTACTGCAGTGAGCTACCCTTGGGCTTTGGTGGTGGCCTATGCCATTCAGGGCATCCAATAAAATCTGGGGGAGAATATTGTGATGGAGTGAAAGAACTTCTATCGGGGCACTAAAAGGATCATTTCCTCCCCTGGCTGGTGTCAGAGTTGTGTAGGAGGGTGAGGGTATCGAAGGACCTAATGATATTGTGACGGAGATGGAAATTCCCTTCCACCCTTTCTTAATGAGAGTTCCCTCGATCCAAAAGGGCAAAAATAGAAAGGTAGGTGGGGCAGAGAGTAGCAGGGTCGTAGAGGAGGCCCTTGGAGCAGATAAGGACAATTACTATGATGATGCCCCTCCCTCCCAATCCCATACCCCGATCCCTAGCAGCCATTTGGAGGCAGACCTGGCCGCTATTAAGAGGAGTATGGAGCAGCATCCCTCCAGTTCTACAGCCCCCTCCACCACCTAGGATATCATAGCGCTCTGTCGAGAGCTCGACGAAAAGAGGAAGAAGAGGTGCTCCAGAGATCGCTTGCTTGCCCGAATGTAGAAGACCATGAAGGTTATGTTAGAGTGCGTGGCACCCCAACCAGGAGCTTCCTGAGATGGAGCCGGAGGATCTGAGGGAGTTTTCCTTCCTGAGTACGCCCCAGCAGCCCGCGACAGACAGGGCATCTAGCTAGGTTCCTTTTTCCCTTCCCCCTTTATTATGATTGATTGGGTTGCCCCGGTTTGGGGTATGTACTAGACACTATACATTCTTTTCTTTTATTTCCGCACATGGATGCTATTTCCTTTTTCCCACATTAATAAATATAACCTTCTTGTATGGTATTTTAAGCGATTTCCATATTTATGCATGCCCATATTACAAAATATAGAAAGAATCAAGCAACACGCCAAGGTCAAAACATGGGGAAAATAGGGCATAGTTACTGCCCCACGTGTCCCTCTATAGTCGTGTGCATCCCGCTATAGCGATGTTTGCTTCATGCCGCAATGGCTGTCAAAGTAGTGGCTGCCCAGAATTGCTAATTTCATTTATGTTTCCTCCTCAAATTCCTTAACACTCACAATGCAAACCCAGAAATACTTAAACCTTTTAAATTTCCCAAAAATGAGTTTTAGCCGCTTACCAACCGATAATAACACAACATTATAACACATAATACTTTCGTAAATTCATAATCACAAGAAAAATTACTTTTTAAACTACCCCCGCCATTGCGGATTTCAAACCTTGATTTTCAAGGTAGGTGATTCAACCTTGTTATCAACAAAACAACCATGCAAATTCTATGCTTTTAATTAGTCCTAGCACAGATTTCTGATTTTTTTAAAGCAACAACCACAAGTATATACCATTTTTTCCTTACCATTTTATCAATGATAAGTCCATGCCCAGCATTTAACATACCATTTTCCACTTAAATCACATAACAAGAATTCTTTAAATCATTAACACATAAGCAAGTTATGAACTTTCACAATTTGCAATATTTACAATAAATTAACCAACTATGATTCACATAAGCATCAAGCTCCAAATTAAGCCTTCATGTTACTACCAACAAGATAAGCAACAATCGTGGTCAAATTCCTTCACACCCCACACAACACATCTTATATTACACCAATAAAGTTACAACCAACCAATTTAATCATAATTCATATGACAATCATAAGTTCCATCCCTTATAAACATATACCAATTGGAAACAACTAGGTTCCAATTGTGAACTCCTCACGATACCAATTGGAATCGACTAGATTCCAATTATGATTGTAGAGATACCAATAGAAAGCGAGAGATACCTATGGATTCAACCCATGCAACCACCAAACAACCGTACAAGAGGAAAGGAGAAAGTGCAACAATTTCCTAGAATGCTTCATAGCTTCCCGAAGATTAGATGTGGATGTCAATACACCAATCAGTAGGACTCTACTCAACATTTACTCTTGTATTGGGAGATCGATAACCTAGGCTCTGATACCAAATTATAACGACCCAAATTACCAGATCGTAAGGGCACCTACTCTAATCAACCTAGATAGGAGAACCCCTTACCATCACGCCAACATACATGTGGAAGTCCTTAATGATTGGAAATAACCAGCTTTTATTACGACAGTTTAAGAAATAAAAATGCAGAAATAGACACTACCCTAGGACCTAGTCTAAATAGGTACAAGAGCTGCTAAGGAGGGAAAAGTGGACAAG
Source organism: Capsicum rhomboideum (assembly GCA_031232105.1). Lineage (NCBI taxonomy): Eukaryota > Viridiplantae > Streptophyta > Magnoliopsida > Solanales > Solanaceae > Capsicum > Capsicum rhomboideum. Next base: position 34,083,381 of record CP124711.1, on the reverse strand, counting down.
ACACAACTTCCACCGTGAGTAAGAGAAGTAGGAGCTGCTGAAGAATCACTACCGCAACAGTCAAGAAACCAACACTAGTTCTTGTAAAAGACTATACCCCAAATATAGTATAGCATCAGTACAAACCATATGTACTGGTAAGCCTCATCGGTTGACCCAAATTGGATTACACAAATATAACATAAATATTCAAAAGGAAATATGCATTCTTTATCTATCATTGCTGAACCCCTAGGACGACCTCATTTCCCATTACTAAACTTTAGCCATGAACTTCGAAGCACAACTATCCCATTATGACTCTACCACCCTAAACTGCTAAGTCTGACCCTACACCGAGGATTACCCTAACATAGAGAGGCAACTACGACAAGGAATATCCTAGACCTGAATCCTTAAATTTAGTAAGTCGCATAGCATGCCTGGAGATGACTTACCCGGACATGTAACGTGTCCTTCCGGCCCTGAATACTAGATCGATTTTAATCCCTAACTCACACCAGGTCTTCCCCCTATTCTGCTAGTATAGGATTCCTTACCCAAGCCCGATCCCTTGACTATTCCACAACCCAACGCAATATAACGAGCCAAGAAAAAATAAAAGGTGAGAATTATGCTATAAATCGATCACCCTTAACTAAATTATAGTACAACAAGTTAATCCATATTCAAAGATACATATACTTAGCATAACAAGCAAAAATAGGCAATTAGGGAATCATACTAACAAGCCAACACATTAGCACCAAGTCAAGTTCAGGCAGGCTACACAGGCAATCCAAGAGACGACTAGTTAAGTCAAACCATAATCAAGTAAACGAGATATCCAGGGCACTCCAATACAACATAGAAATCAATTTCATAAATACCAGTTTAAGGATCATACTTAATTCGAAGATCAATGTCAACATACCATGACTCCATTAATAAGTTTCCTAAAATATATGACAAGCAACCGGACCACACAATGGTCCCAAACATATACAACACATAAATATATTCCCCGGTCCACTCATGGAATCATCAAACTCATTTGACTCTCATACATACACGCTATGGGTGATGCATCCACCCTCTAGACATGACCTGCAGGGGATAATTACCATCCATGTACTAAATCCCAGACACAAGTGTCTGCCAACCTTGTTCCATCGAAAACCCGTGATGACATTCTAAATACCAAAACATCTCACCATCAAAGGGGTAAGTCAATCATATAATTACCGCAAAACATTCCAATGACCACACCAATAATAGGCACCAATCGGCCACACTAACAAGCAAGAAACATGCACACATAATACAAGTGGGATTAAACTATGATACCATCCCCTACACTACCGTCTAGGGCCTTAGACATAACACACACACACTGCTACTCTCCTAAGACCACCACAAGGACTTCCACCTTAGAATCTTTAGAGGTTTACTATTATCTTGCTTGGTGTAATTAATTACCTTAAGGATCAACTAACAACAGGTAAATTGCCATTTCACTACCCCAATAACATGTATGCAACCATGAACCATCCAATTTATAGCACAAGTATAGCATAAATATAATAAGGTATATGGACAGCCCCTAATAATACTTTACCCGAACCTTTAACCAATTTTATCCATCCCAACTCCGTGCCTGAAGGCTAAGACCTGAAATCTCCCATCTATTTACGTTATACTCATGCTCTCTAACCCGAATCTAAGCTACCCAATTAACCTTAGCTTGCCTGGAAGTCAAATAGCTATAGAAAGAATGAACAAGTGCTAATTCTACCCTTGCCAAGATCACAGACACGTTAATCTCTAGAAATCCATGGGTTTTCACCCATCCGCACCTCTTTCTTCTCTTCTCCATGGTTCGAAGGCATGGGAGCCAACCTTTAGGGTTTTTGTAACCTCCCACGTTCTTTGTTTCACCCAAAATGGAGAAACAAAATAAAACCCGCTTAAGTGGGTGTTCTGGTCCGCGTCACCCCGTTATAGCGGCCTTCTCACCGCTATAGCGGCACCCTTGCGGCACAGTTATAGTGGCACCGTTATAGCGGAACAAATAACGTTATAGCGGGCTGACGTCAGCCCGACCCCACTATATTTAACTCCCAAGAATTTTAATAAACGTGGCTCTGTGAAATTTTCTATTAAAATCCAAACTATACTCGCACTCCGCTTTAATATTAAAGTATTTTCTAATAATGACAGATTTGGTCGTTACAATATCTCTCGGAACACAAGTCTCATATCTTGAAGTTGAACCCCTAAACTTTCAAATCAATAGTAGATACTCCATTCATTTTCCAAATGCCATAATCCCTTTTTCAATAACCTTTACCCTTATAAGTTTAAATTCCTTCAAGCCTACTCGAGCGGTGCCTCAAAACACCATAAGTCTTTCCATACAACTAGGCCAACCATCACAGTGATAACAAACTATAAATACCAAACACTAAAAAGTCTTCCCTACCTTACTAGAATTCATTAAAAATCCTTCCAACTTAGTCCCATCACAAGCAAAACCCTCACAAAGTCTTCGCACCCAATATTACTTAGTAGTCGTGATCATGCCACAAGGTTGATCTTATCATTGATATGCTAACTCAAACCATAGATTACTAATTCAATCATGAAATACAATCAATCAATGCATACACATTCTCACTATCACTCTATGATAATTCCACACAAGTATACCCGCTAAAAACTTCTTTTATCCATAAGCTCATCATCCTAATACTGATTCACTTCTTTTATTCTCAATGGATATCACAAACCCTCAAGTAAAACTCTTAAATACATTTTGCAACCATAATATGATAATGCCTACCATTGATCCACCACTAAAACTCAACATAACCATCGAGAAGATAATACCCAAATCACACTAAAGTCTACCATAAACAAAATAGTCAAGTCTACATAACTACCATATCCCAAAGAGTCACAATATGAGATCGGTACACCCGATTTACTACTAAGGAATCACCTAACTGGGTAGCAACGCAAATAGGCATAGCAAGAGACCTACACATCATATCAAAACCCAATACAAAATAAGAAGACACATAAGAGAATGCAACACCAAGAGCAAATATTACTGAAATAGGTCAAGCGTATACCAAAACCATACCTATAACTAAGTCTGGCAATGAAATAGAGCTAGGACCACTGAACCTGTGACCACTAAATTAGAGGCTCCTATCTCAGGTCCACTCAAAAAATCATAACACTGATCCATATCACTTTCTTGACAGACGGATAGTGCACCTATACCACTCTAGGATCAATCTTGACCCCTAACTAAGGGTGCTACCGCGCTAACTAGCACCTACAAATCTTGCTATAGACCCTTACGCTTATGTTATGGGCATTTCTTTTTATAATTTCCAAGATCCCCACATATGAAACAACCAAAATGAGTAGAAGTCTGATGATCTAAATCTGAATACCTAGAATGACCACCATGGCCTGACACTCTCTGAGAAGAACAATGAGAAGTTTGACTTATACCATACCTATCACTATTACTGAGTCTATGGAGATTTTTTCCCACATGCTCTTCACTCTTACAAACAAACTCCTCTAGAAATTCTTGAGTAAATCGATCCCATAAAAAGGAGGTAACTCCTCTGGCCTACCCTCAATAATAATCCTCCACCACTGTTTGGCTGATCCAAACAACTGAAAAGTAGTGAAATATACTCCATTAGAGCCTACCAATCCTAACCCATGCAATCTCTCATGGAAACCAACCAAAATCTACAAGCATCAACTCTGGAATCCCTATTGAATAGCGGGGGATCCATCCTCATAAAATCCATAAAACTCTTTTGTCTCTCCACACATAAAGTGGGTAAGGTCACTAGATGTGGGAAACACTAGGCAATATCACACCAATACTAGAAGAATTTATAGCAATGACCAACTGTGTATCTAGAGTCTGAAGCCTCAAAGTAGTGTGTTAATCGAAAGCCTAGGTAATTCCCTCAACAAAACCCAATAAATATACCAAGACATCCTGATGCATAGTAATATCAATGAAACCAGATTGTGTTTGTGCTAAACTCAAGCCCTCTGTCCTAACTGAGTCATTATGATGAACATCTCCTAACTTGAAGAGGCGACCTTAGCATGACCCCTAGCTAACCCTAATACTCGAACCCTACCTCCACCTCATCCTCCGCCCATACACGTACCAAAGAAATGGGCTTCAAGTCTCTTTCCACTGCATAATATGTCCTTACTATTTGTGAGAGAATGGATAAGAGAGAATGGATAAGAGATTAGGGTTACATTAAGCTGTAATCACATGATAAGGAATGAAGAAAGGGATGTTTCTAGAGTCCTAAATCCTCTCAAACATAGATAATACAAATCTCCACACTGATCCATAAAACTCTACTAGACTGAGCTTGTACTTGTGAGACTAATAAACCTGGGCACTGATACCAACTTGTCATGACCCAAAATTGGGACAGTGATGGCAACTATCATATTCACCATGATAGATATGCCTAAACCCATCCTAAAATGATATTGAGTTAAAATAATAATGGAAGAAGTAAACAACAAAAACACAAAATAACTTGAAGTGGTCTGTATAAACAAAATACAAAATCTGACAGCATTCCTAGAATCATCAGAAAGTACAAAGAAAGGTCCATGTCTAAATGTGAAAGCCACACCTAGTCTAGTAGATGTAACTCAATAATAAGGGAAACAACACTAAATCACTCCACTAAATTTCAATCCAGTATAATATCAACATCCACAATCATAATATTCAATCACAACAGAATCAGTCATATGAAAATGATATGATAAATGCAATGTAATGTAATGCATAATAGTATACACCTGCTGCTCTATCTGGTTTGCTGAAACCCATGGGGGACTTGAAAGGTCTATATATCTACCCAGAAAAATTTTCCATTAGACATGCAAACTAAAATTTTACCATCAGTATATATGCTATGAGTAAGTAAATCCATTACGAAACAATTTTCATCAGGCATGCAACTCATAAGATAGGAGAAATCCACCCAAAATACTTATCCAACGGGCATGTAACTTTACAAAGTCAGTAGAAAATCCAACCGAAATACTTTTCCATTGGGCATGCAAGTTGTTATCAATAAAAACCCATCCAAAATATATAGCCAAATAGATTTCGATTACAATTTAGCCAAATGTACCAAAGTATAAACAGGTGAGAAGCGTCGTAGGAAGGACCATGTTTTGATTTTGATAAAGAAATAGAGATTTCGTGGAGCTGGATTGAAATAAAGCCAAAGCTAAAGTGGAGTAATTATATTAAATTATACGAGATGTCAAAAAATGACCAGACTTAATATACTTCGGCACATTAAAAAAAGGTGATATATTATTTTTATTTGTAAGAGATAACATTGGCACAATGTGGAAGAAAGAATGTGAAAGGAGAATAAGAGGGAAGTTTTGGATAGTCTTGGAGGAGGAACAATCACAAAAAAATTTTAATTTTATTTGGAGGTGTTTGGGCTATCGTGGGCTATATCGTGAAATTTTTTGTGAAGAAAGAAATGATAAATTGATTTGATGGAGATGATTTCCTTAGAATTAGGGAACCAACCAAATGTATCTAGCCATAAAATTGATGATAGTTATATATCATGAATAAGGAAAGAGAGAGTAGGAGGTACGTCAAAGTAAGTTGGTTAAGATCCCAACCATTCTATTTAATTAGACTGACAACATTTTTTATCAGAAGATTTTTTGGAATTTATCCAACAAGAAAACTGCTTCGATTTAAATTATTTGATAGCCACATATTATTTCAGAAAATGATCAAAGTTTTGAAGTCAATAATCCAGCGGACACCAAATTTAAGAAATTAAAGTTCAATGATTAGACTTTTTAAAACATTGAAGGCTCAGTTTTTGAGAGACAACTGTATATTATATTTGAAGGTAGTTTGGTATTTTTCTTAGAGGATTTGAGTCTGAAGAGTATGAGTATTAGTACGAAATCTCAAGGCAAGACCGATAAGAAGAGAGATATGTTTATTTTAAAATTTTTGGATGTTCAGACTCCATAGGGTTTTAGGAAGTGTGTTAATATCCCATCAACAAGGTGGATTTATCGATTATTCAAGTGGAGAACCCCACAGAAAATTTTGTTGGACGTAATCGATGGAATTCAAAACTTTTATGGAAGCATGCATTATTTGTTGCATCATTTTTTCATCTTTCTAATATCAAACGATAATGTGAAAATATTATTATAGAACTAAATAACATTGTTGGTAACTACGCACTTTTGATTTAACTGCCATCACCAATATAACTGTACAATTTCCTTTTCACTCTCAACAACTTTACACCACTGACTTATAACTTCAACTAAATCAACACTGGCTTTGCTCCAACTATATTGATATTTGACACTTGATGATTGCCTTTATCTTGATCATTTACTTACAAACACAAAACTTCACCAAGTAATCCACTCTTTTAAACCAATAAAAGCACCTAGGCTAGATGATTTCTACACAATATTCTTTCAACATTTCTAATAGAATACCCATATTTTCTTATAATTGTCACACTCCAAAACTCAAGTCGTGATGAAATCTATCACACTCTCCATGATAGGTAAGTCAATCCAACACACAAACAAGAGAAAATAACTAAGTATGCAGAAGAAGTAAAATAATAATAATAATTAAGTCTCGAATTGCATCTCATAATCAAATAGGTAAGGAGGTACGAAAGACAATAACCATCCCAAAACATGATAGTAAAAAAGCACAAGCCTCTGATAGAAATAAGAATACATCTGAGAAGATGAAACTCTCAAAATACAATAGAGAGACGACATAACAAGAAAAATTAGAGAAAATACAAAGAGCCCACTAATCAGCCAGTATCTACCTCGAATCTCAAAAATCGAATCTAAGCATGAAGGGAAATCAATGACCCAGATCTTTGAACTCAGAACATGCACATAAAAGCATAGAAGAAACAAGTGTGAGTACTAAAACATACGTACTTAGCAGCAACATCAATCGATCCTAATTCAAAGTGATAGTGAGAAACACCCAAAACTTTCAACTATTCACTCCATTATACATGAACTTGCAAACAGAAAGGCCACATCCAGGCTAACAGATAAAATGATCACCACAACTATATATTTGTTTTATACCACAATACAAGTAACATCTCAAAGAAGTCATAGCAGGATAAGGCATCAAATCAATCATCCACACTCTCAAATCTCATATCAATACAAATCAAGAAAATCACTATCAAATACGATCAGATAACCAGTTATCATATTTCTTAACAAGTAAAAACACATTCATCAAACAACACCTTATACAAATCGATTAAAGAGAAATGAATGGATAAATGTAATGTATGTGTTGTGCAAACACTTGCTACTCTGTATAGCTTGATAAAACCTAAAGGGGCTTGCAAGGTCCATGTACTGGGCAGACATGCCACTTTATTCCCAAAAATATTGTGCAGGCGTGCAACTCTAATTCATGTAATATTGTGCAAGTGTGTAACTCTAATTCATATAATATGATATATAATATGCATATATGCAACTTCAATTCCAATAAAATACAATATATGATGTGCAGACATGCAACACTGATCCCAATACAATATCAAGAAAAATATTTTATATCACAGGTCGAATCAATTGTTAGCTCAAGAATAATTTCCTTCAAATTTCACAGGCAAATAAACTCTCTTTTATAATTGAAGTAATAAAAAAATTAGTGTTTCATTAGATATCACTCTAAATCATTTCAAAATCCTCAAATAGAAACACAATCATTAGCTAGCACGTTTAATGAGTTACTTTGTAATGACCCTCCAGGTTATTTTCTCAATTTTCATGCATTTTCAGCATTTCGAGCCTTTCCATAGTAGCTACAAGTCATAAATGACTTGTTTGAACTATCGGTTTGGTGATCGGACAGTTCATTTGCATTTTAGGCTCAATTCTCTATTTTGGAGCTTTTGTTATTAAGAAATTGGTCTCGAACCAAAACTCCTAGTAAACAACCTCGGATAAAAGTTTCAACAGTGTTTTTAGCTACAAAATGTTCATTTTAGTCTAGGAGGACCCTTGGTCTGGGTCCCGAGGCTTTCAGACTCGTTTTGGGCTATTGGGTGGAATTGATGAAAAACTGAACTATAGGCGTGGGACCTAAATTTAATCGAAACAACCTCCATTGAAAATTTTGATGGTTCTATTGAGTCTGGAATGTCGAATTTGGTATGGTATCATAGTTTATTTACGTGCACGGGGTTTTGAATAAATCACGAGCCCCCGATCAAAGTCCGTTGGGACTTAGGAAAATTTTTGGTGTTCAGCATCTGGTGCAGCCAAACCTTGGCCTTTACGTTCACAAGGATTGGCCGCGTTTGTGATAGTCAATGAATCTTGACTTTCTTGTTAGCAAGATAGCCTTCATGTTCGTGAAGAGTTAGCAGCTTGGTCGTCTCAGCTTTCCTCTTCACGTTCATGGTGGACCGGTCATATTTGTGAAGTTTTAGCCCAGGCTGGTTGTCACGACCCGAAATCCCATTCAGGCCGGACTGGCACCCAAAGCCGATATGGCCCGAGAGAACCAATCTTTGCTCATGAATCTTATTATACCTCATGCAACTATGCGGAAGACATGGATATGGAAACATATGCCATAAATATAAATATCAAACTTGGCCGTTGGAGCCATTACATCGAATTGAACATACATCCTCCATTTATATACCCACATATGTCTACAAAGCCTCTAAAAGATACATCTATGTATACTACCTTTACAACATCAAAATGAATATACAACTATGACCCAGAAAGCTTCGAATCAAGTGGAGCTCACCAAAACTTCTGCAACTGATCCACAGTCTATTGAGGAGGTCTACTAATGTCTGCACCTGCAACATGTAAGGTAAGTCCCCCGAGGGGGTCAGTACGAGAAATGTACTGAGTATGTAAGGCTAGAGAAATTACATCATACATGAGAATGTCAATGAAAGAAATATGAGAGAATTTTCAATATGGGTAAACCATCATTCTAATTGGAAACTTATCTATTGCTTTCGTTATGAACATTTTAGGACATTCATTTTATATCCTTACTATTCATAGAATATCTTTCATGTCTACACTCAAGAGACTCTTCTCCTCTATTCATGACCACTATTGTTCTACTACTTGGTTAGTAAATTACGAAAGAATAACATTCATCCACACACACCCACTCTCTTGGTGGATTTAATTACTTATTAATCATACACTGCCCGGGCCCAACGGATTAGTGGGAAATTCATAGACCCATCATGCAGGTGTACATTGCACCCCATGGATAATGTAAGGAGAACCATCATGCAGGTGTTCATTTCACCCCATGGATAATGTATAGAGAACCATCATGCAGGTGTTCATTTTACCCCATGGATAATGTATAGAGAACCATCATGCATGTGTTCATTTTACCCCATGGAACCATCATGCAGGTGTTCATTTCACCCCATGGATAATGTATAGAGAACCATCATGCAGGTGTTCATTTCAATCCATGGATAATGTCATAATTATACCTCAACTTTTACCAGATTGGTACAAACATAATCATAACATTACTAGACTTTAGCACATCACATTCCCGGAACTTAGAGGTAGAATATACACATTTGTATGACCTATTGAGGATCACGATGCTATTGGAAACTTTTGCTACTTCTTATGAGATCTTATATAAATAAGCGTATAGTACCGGCCCTCCACCTTTGGTGGTCTATAGTGACTAACATAGCATAGTATTGGAATTATTCCATCTAGAACTTATAACCTTTAGAATGTGATCCATACCTAATGAAACATATAGTACCCAAGCTCCTTACTTCTTTACAATCTTATACCCCTTTTGTCTAGCTAGGAAAGTGACACACTAGAGATAATGACAGTAAAGCACACATTTATATGCACATTTTACTTCCCGCGTTTAACTCATGAGATTGACATCTTCACTTATGAGTGATAATCACACTACCTTGCACATCATCTCTCTTCTTACTCTTATGAGAATGGTACTAAGATGATCCTCACAATATAGGTTTTGGAGCATGACATGATTGGAAAAAAATGCTTTTCAAGAATACATAGATTCATTTGTATTTTACCCTCTTAAGATCGTCATGAAATCTTCGGAACTTCAATCAAGGAACAAGAGATAAGTGAATCATACACATATGGATAACAATATATGTCAACCTGAATTGATATGCTTCAAGGCTCTCGGAATTGAAACAAGTCCAATGTCGATAGGAACAATATGTTGTAGAAGAATACGGAAAGAGTAACCTTACATACCTTGTATTCGTACTTACGAATACACAATCTTAGACATGCATACGATAGTCCCGATCCATCCTTATGTTTTGTTCTACAACATAAATACATGACGGAACCAACATTAACCACCAATAACCTTATAATGGCATACAACAACAATAATTCACATGTTCAACTCGAACATGTCATTTCCCCCCTTGACAACACCATTTATAAAATCATCATACCAAGAATTCCACAATATTCCATACATTGACCAACACATGATAACCAATGGCATGTTACACCAAGCTCATATTTTATACTTTTCCATCACCACCACATCACAATTCTTCCATCAAATTACTTCAATACACCTCATAACAACAAATCGGCCAAAATCCCATAATTTATACTTATAGAAAAATAACATGTTTAATAACAATATAAATCCATAGACGTTCATATTTTATCCATACCATGATCTTTCATCAAAGGCACAAGTCCAAATTCAAGCTCAAATCCCATGGATCATAAATCTTATACAAAAGCACAAAGTGCCATGTCCAACATTTCAACCATAACCAACATGATATACATATTCTCTCATGCTTATAATATGTTAAAGTACAATAATATTCACTTACCCAAGTTTAACCACATAACAAGAGCAAAATTCACTTAGCTCACCAATAGCATTACCAAATGCATACTTATAGCTCTCGATACCTAAGTACATATCATTTAATGTCTTCAAGTAGGGTTGGGAACGTACGGGGTGTTACACTGGTATCACGTTCGAGAACCTTGCCCCACATTCACAAAGGGCATTGCCCTGGCAGTATATATATTTCTCTTCCCCGATTTCTTCATCATTTTTTAGCCTCCTTTAACCATTGTTGGAGCTTGGAGTGTGGAAAATAGTGGGAGATCATCCATTGAGGCTAAGGTAAGCTAATCCAACTCCTCTTGATCATTTCCCCTTGTTTTCCCCATCAAATTCCATCAGTTTCCTTATAAATTTCTAGAAATTAGGTCTTAAATTCCTAAACTTATGGGGCTGATTTGAGCCCCGATTTATGCTCCATTTGTGCTCAACTTTTGAGAACACATTCCTTATCCTACGAGGGACTTCGTGACGGATTTAATTTTGGGATTCTAGTAGCGAGTCCCGCACGCCTATTTTTTACCCGATTTTGGGTTCGGAGTTTTATATAGCAATATGGGTATCGTTCTACTCCTATTAATATGTAGATTATGATTTTGATAGTGTGGCGATATTTTGGGATCATGGAGCAAGGACGAGCGATTCGTGGGTGATTTAAGATTGGAGTTCGGCTACGAGGTAGGCTTCGGTCTACTTTTCTCTATGAGATTATAGATTGCATAGAGTGCATGCTAGGTAGGGATTATAGGATAGGTTTATGAGTGGTATATAATGACTTAACCTATTTAGGTGATTTTGAATAGAAATGTGACCCGATTTTTGACCCGAATCTTGGTCTAGGACACTCATTAGGGTCGTAGAATCCTATTACACCTAGTTATGTACTTGTTGCCCTTAGATTAACATGAATGATCCCTTAGTATAAATTGTATTATTGCGACACTTAGTGTATCGAATGATATTTCCCTTGATTAGACCCTTCTAGTGGCTTTATGCCCTTATTTACCGTAGTTTCCCAAATTATGGTGTTATTATCATGCTAGTTATATATTATTGGGCCCGAGGCCATTGTTATGATACCAGTTAGACTCCAGGTGAGCATTCTATCCATAAACAGACACTCTAGTTTATAGACGCTTAGGCGTTTATGATTGTATTTTTTGGATACTGGTGATGACATGCATACTTTTAGGCGTATTTATGCTCACTTAGTGGTACGTTTCTGACCAAAATCTTGATTTTACTACTGTTTTCTAAAAAGGGATTTATTTCTATTTTTTACTTTTAAAATAGATTCTTTTATGATGGGAATCGTACCACCTTATTTAATAAATTATGAGCTTTGGAACTAAAAATGTTGTTTTGGAAATTATACCGATATTGATTCTGGTCCATTATTAATCCACTCTTTTCACCACTACTATTTACTTCGATCGAAGAAGATTTTGGCCCTTTCAAAGCTATTATGCTGATTTAGTCCCGAACTCGATCTCAGGCAATGGATTTACAGATTTGTACTCTTTTAGTCTTAGTTCGAGTCCAAGCACTTATTATACATATATATATATATATCTGGTACTGGATAGAGTAGATTGATTATGATGGTTACGGGAAGCTCTGGTTCAGGACCAAGCATTATATATGGATATCCCAAGTCCCCTATGGGCCTCTTCATTCGTGAGCCACAGTACTGGAGAAGGATGGTCATCGAAGGTCCTGCCTTTGCCAGCTACTGAGCTGAAGGAGGTGTATACACTTGGTACGTTATGGCACTTAGTTGATATATGGTATTGGACTATCCTTGCATTGATTTATTTATATGCATCTCCTATCACCAGTATAATTGTTTAGCACCTATATCTATCAGTCTTATGGGGGGCTGTATAGGTATAAGTTATGGTTGTTGTATGCTAAGTGCTTTCTTGAACCTTCCGGGCTTATAGGGGCCTAGTTAGGTTGTTGTTAGTCAAGACTAGCTAGTTACTTTATGGTTGGTTATTATGGTTAGTTATTATGGTTAGTTCGTGGCAGGATGGTTATGGACTGGTACCCAAGATTATCGGTATGTTTCTGATTCCTTTTCTCTATTGTAGTAAGAGACGTTATTGTTAGATTATCTCATGATTAGTCATCCTTTGGTTAGAGACCTCAATTATGCTAGTATTAGTTTTCCTTCTTGGTTAGGATCCCTCGAGATGTTAGGTTGGCTCCCTCAGGTTATTACCTTTGAGTTTAGTCCTATATACATTTATATATATATATCTATGGTATTACCGTATATCCCTCTCTTTCCTTATCTATTCATATTGTATATGTATCCTCTTGGCCTTGTATTACTACTATATATCCTTTGTTCACTCCTCACTTGTATATTGACTAGTGATATACGGTATTGCACTTTAGTTCCTGATTACTATTAGAATAGGATAGTTTATCTTTACTGCTCCCTTAACACTATTATGTTTAGTTTGTTGGATAGTTGCTTGTAGTTTATATTCATGCTTTACATGTTATTTATACTTACATTATTTTTGGAGCTTACATTATTTTTGGAGCTCAGTCGGTCGATGCCTACTAAGTACCACATGTTTGGTACTCATACTACACTTCTGCAGCCTACAGATCATAGTATGAGTTCTCATCGTTGACGTGTGCATCATGCGGAGCAGCCATTGATTGGAGATTTGGGGTGAGCTCTTAACGATTGGAGTATTTCTTGTCTCCCTCGTATTGTTAAATTGATCTCTATTTTATATTTAGAGACATCTTTGTATATATATATATATATATTTATATCCTGTATTTCATTTGTACTCCTATTGTATTAGAAGCTCTTGTACTGATACCACCAAATTTTGGGGATATAATTACTTCCTTCTTGTATTCTTCGTATTTTTATTTGATATTGCTTTCGTTTCTCTCATTAGTCTGTTACTAGCTATTTCAGACTATGGGTTGGCTTACCTACCGGTGGGTTATAGTATGTGCCATTACGACCTGAGAAAGTGGGTTATGACAAATTGGTATCACAATATAGGTTTACGGTGTTGTTGGTACAAGATCAAAGTGTCTAGTAGAGTCTTGCGGATCGGTACGGAGACATCTGTATCCTATCTTCGGGAGGCTAAAGGACATTTTTAGGAAATTCTATTCTTGACTCATTGTCATGTGTCCATACTTCTATGAACATCTAAGTACTTTTTTGACTACACTCTGTCCCAAATGGATAACACGAGGTATTCGATAGATGCGAATGGGACTTTCGTGCGTGTTTCTAGAGTTTCAGCTCAGCATCAGGACAGGGATTTAGAGATGGATATTGAGGATCTTCAGCGTCAGCCAGAGGGTCTGGGGCCATCCCAGGCTCAGGTAGAGTTTGTGATTGCCTTACCTTTTCAGGATACAGTGTTGGGGCTTTTGAGTCTTTTCATGGATACTTCATAGTCAGTGGTGGTTCTTGATATATCGAGTGGTTCTCATGCCAGAGTTGGGTTTGTTGGTATTTAGCAGGGATCTTTATCATTTTCAAAGTATGAGATTAGGTTTCTCGAGTGGGCCATATATACTCCTATATTATTTCCTACAGAGCATGAGATGGCGCGTGAATTTATTAGAGAATTGACTTTACCACTCTACTTGGCGATGAAGTATTTAATAGCAGCTGGATCTCCTTTCTTTTAGGTTGTTGATCACGTGAGAACTATAGAGAGGGCATGTATTCGTACATATAGAAGTGACAGTAAGAGGCCATATCACCAGTATAGTGTTAGTGGTATTTCGTCTGGAGGTTGCAATCCTTCTAGCAGAGGTCAACCTCACTTATAGACTATCAGTTCCGTACAAGTAGCACCTCAGATGATAAATGACTCTCAGATCAGTCGTGGTGGTCATAGTGGGCAGAGATCTGGTCAGGCATTTTAGAGTATTTGGTCTAGGTCTTCAGGTTGTGGTGACCATTCTGGGTCAGCAGGTACAGTATATCAGAGAGTCCCATGGGCATGCTTTGATTTTGATAAGATTGGTCATTGGTCCAGAGACTGCCCTAGACGTCAGTTGGTCAGCCTGTTGGGGTCAGCTTGTGTTTCTCATCAAGTTAGAGTATCAGGGGTTTGTTACAACTACAAAGAGATCATTCATTGGTCCAGAAAGTGTTCCCAGCATGGGATTATTAAGTGGCCAGTGCAACCAGACCAGTCTCTTAGTGTTATGGTACCTTTGGGCAGAGATAGTGTGCTTAGTATTTCAGTTGGTCATTCAAACGCTCAATCCGAGCTTAGATGCGTTCAGATTCATACTTCTTCAGGCATGTCAGGGACTATGACTTCAGATTCCATCGTATAGGTGGGATTTGATTTACTATATTTTAGTTTAAATTTAAATTGAGTTGGGTTTTTCATACCCATCGGTGGTTATATGCTTTGACATTACTTTATTGATTGTTATGGGCCTTTGTGTAGATTTTATGTATCTATGACTACTCCTGTAGATATTTTCTTTTAGTAGTGGATTGAGTGAATTAGTGTGATAATTTTCTAGGTGTGTAGCACTTGGGTTAAAGTCTCATTTCCTTCAGCATCTTGGCCTTGTTATGGTACTAGAGTGGTATTGGTTGTTGTTTTTCATTTTTGGTTCCACCTGTATTTTAGACTGTCATTATTATTGCTGTCATTGTTTTGACATTTACTAATTCTTACATGATAGATAGCTAGACTAGCGTTTCTAGTTAGTGTTCCCCTTTTTTACGATTCTTATTCATTAGCTTAGACGGCTAACTCGGTTGGTTAGTTCTCTCTCTGTTAGTGAGGTGAGGTTGGTTGTTTTATTTCTTTGTTAGCAAAGTTAGATTTGTTTTGAGAGGGAGTGAAAACAGGTTTATCCTTCTATGGTTTGGTGGTGATTCTAGTAGTGGCGATCCTTATTTTATAGCTCGGTCCAAATATGGATAAGTTGAAGTTGTTCTTTCGATTTGTCTGGTTTGTTGCCCGATAGTGGTCTTGATCTTGATGTAGATAGTGAGTTGGTTACTCTATTTTTTCCATGATATGGTTCATGGTTTAGTTGAGTTAAGGTTTGTGTAAATGGGTGAATTTAGAAATTTCTCATTTTGATATTGTTTTAATCTAATCTGATTTTGTGGGATGGTTCGACATGATAGTTTATGCTTGTGTATCAGTTGTTGGTAACCAAAGTGGGTGCCTTTTTGGGAATGAGTATTCGTTGTCATAGATCGAGTATTGGTTTGATCAGATTCAGGTTAAGATTGTATTTTCTGAGTTGCTCGAGTTTTGGCTACCATTAGTACACCTTGCAGCCTTGATGAGTCTTGGTTATGCCATGATGTGATATGCCTTTAATGGATGTGGATTTGATTGCTAGTGTGCTTAGCTTATGGTTTTCCTCAGTTATGATTATGTTCTTCAGCAACATTTCAGTTCCAGCCCAAGCAGGAACCATTGGATATCCGCTTAGTATCTAAAAGTGAGATTGGTTTGGGAATATGCTTGAATTCTGATAGTAAGATTGATTTGGATATTTGACCTTAGTGAAGACTTACTGGCTTCAGTTGTGATTTTTTACTCTTTTGAATAGAGGCTTGGGAGTTGTGATAGATTTAGGTGTGTGGATTCTTACTCGTCAACAGGATCAGTTTGGATAGTTGAGATCGAGTAGTTCAGCTTTGGTGTCAAGATTATGGCCATAGATTGCATAACTTGGTTGCAACCCCATTTTGAGGTTTTGATTCAGTTGAACATTCATTGACAGGTTGACTGAGCCTACTCTTTACCTATCGATTCAGTATCCTTCAATTCAGAGGATTTGACTTATATGGATGTTTGAGAGATGGTCTATTGGCAAATGATATTTGTTTCTATGGCTTTTGACCTTGGTTCTCAGTTTTTATCATACTTTTGGAAGTCTACTCAGTAGAAGATGTGTATTCTGGTTGGGCTTAGCATGGTTTCACCTATAGTCGATGAGGTATTTTAGAGCGGATCGTTCAGTTTTGAGAGGTTGTGCTTCAGACTCGTGACTATTGGTTTCGAGAGTCATCCAAACCAGTTAGTAGCTTTAACAAAGATCGAGAAATTGGTCATCACCGTTTGAGTATTCAGGTAGAGCCTTATTGGGCATTATACATATGCTAGTTCATGTGGATTTTTAATGGGTCAGCTTTAGTCTGTCATGGATAGTGTGATGTGATTACGCGGGCAGGACTCGGATGATGCTGGAGAGATTCTGTGTAGTTCAGAGTAGACATCAGGTTTGGAAAGGCAAGGAATGTTAGATTTGGAATTTGGAGTTGGTGGTGTGGCTCTTGCCTTGGGTGGCCTTTGGCTTGGTTGAGTTTTTACTTGGTTATGCTTATATCGGTGTGTCGTGGTTTGGGTTTGCATGCATCAGTCGTTCTCAGTTTAGTTGAAGGCCAGTTGGTTGTTGAGGTTGAGTTGTGGCTAATTGGAAGGTGAAGTAAGGTTTTGGAAAAAGGGATACCTTTGGTGAAATCCGTCAAAAGCGTTAGTTCATCTTACTTAGTGAGAGAGAGAAGAGAAGAGACTTCTTTATTTCTCTGGAGTAATGAGAGATGATATACAATGAAGAGAACCCCTCTATTTATAGGGGAAAATTTTTCCTAATTTCTCTCTAAAAGATAGACATATCATATCTTGATAGATACTCACGATATCTTGATAGATATTCACTATATCTTGATAGACATTCACTATAAATAAATACAATTATAACAGAGTTGCTTTATTAAAACTAAAGAAGATAGTGAGGATTCAAAAACTAAAAGTGAAGCTACTTTTTGGCAACATATGAGCTTGAAAATTTTGAATTTTTATTGGGTATGACTATTTCGTATGATGTATTATTTGCGATTAATTCAATTAGCAAAAGTGTACAATCTATGGATATGCATATTGAAGTTCTCATAGATTAGTTAAGAGGTTTAATTTTATTTTTTTTCAAAAATATATAGAAAAAATATTTGTGACTGCTATGATTCCTGCTAAGGAAATTGCATCTCAGTTGAATATAGAATCCAAATTTTGTAAGAAACACGTAATATTTAAAAAGAAACAACTTGATGAAAATATTGATAATGGAATCACACAATCTCTTGGGCTATTGAATTAAGGGTGACCAAAAAGTTTGAGAATGAAATTTTGGTGACTCAAGTTTTAATTATTTAGTAGGAGTGACAAATATTAGATTAAGGATTAAGGAGTTTGAGGCATGTCTGGGAGTTGCCCTCAAAGTTTTTTATTTGCCACTTTAACCCATCCTTTAAAACCCTAATAACCAAAAAGGAACGGGAAAAAAGGTGTCTTCCTCTCCTCTTTCTCTCTCTCTCTACTCTCTCTCTCTAGCTCATTTTTTACCTATTTTTTTATCATTGTTGTTGTTTTCATTGCTGATTCTTCTTCTTCTTCTTCCCTTCTTCTTGTTGTTATTGTTGTTCTTGCTGCTGCTACTGCTTCTTCTTCTTCTTCTTACATTCGCCATTGTTGTTGTTGTTACTGCTGCTATTGTTTCTTCTTTTTGTAATTTTTGGACCAAATATTGTTCGTATATCACTGGGCATTACTTCATAGGTGATTTTGGTAAGCAAAATCAATGATTTTTAGTTCAATTTCTCATTTGGGTATATCTGTTGTTTTTTCAATAATTTTCTGTAGCGTATCCAATAGCTGTTGTATTCATTTACAATAGTTGTTGGACTGTTTCCATTATTGTTAAAGTAGTTGTAATAGGTAAGTCATCTATCGCAACAGATGAGTCATCTGTAACAGATAAGTCATCTCTTGCAGCAAATGACTTAGCTGTTGGATTGAACTGCAGAACCAGTAGCTCAATCTAACAGGTAGGTCATCTGTTGCTTACCTGTTGGATTGAGTTGCAGAACCAGTAGCTCAATCCAAAAGGTAGGTCATTTGTTGCAACAGCTAGGTCATCTACTGCAACAGATGACCCATCTATTATAGCAGATGACTAATCTGTTGCAATAGATGACTTATCTGTTGGATTCATCTTATATCAGCTGGCAAAACTGGTTCAGATTCAGAAGCTCAATCCAACAGATAGAGCATCTGTTGAAACAGATAACCCATCTGTTGCAGTAGATGACTTACCTGTTGGATTGAGCTACTGGTTCTAAACATGCACCCAATAGATAGGCCATCTGCTACAACAGATGAGTTATTTGTTGCAACAAATGACTAATCTGTTGCAACAGATGCTTATATGTTGGTACAATGATAGTGCATTTAATTTTGTTGTTGTGCATAGCCACTCAAATTTATTACACTATTATTATTAATTTTTTGGAAAATGCATAAAAAAATCCTAAACTTGTCACCACAGCTTACTTTAGCACTTAAACTTAACTGGTATTTCTTTACCCCCCCCCCCTTTAACAACTTTAAAGTGTATTATTTTCCTCCCTTTGTGGCTCAGCCCACTGTGCGTGTGGATACGTCTAAATAGGGTGCGTTAACCCCTTAATTTGGCCCAATAATTTTTTTTAAAAAAGAAAAAATTAATTACACAACGGTCATCTCCTCTTTTCATCAATACCTGACCCCTAATTCCCTTTCATCTTCAAACCCTAATTTCTTCTCTTCTCCTTCATCTTGAATCAACCCAAAACCTTCCCTTGATTTGAAATTGATTAACGAATCAAGAACTTTACTTCATAAGCTTTGGTTAATCGTATTATTTTTCCTTCATATGTTGTTTCTTATTTCTCCTTCATCTCTTATTTCTATCAAAAAAAAGGTAAAATTCTTCATCTGTTGTTTAGTTAGATTTTCTTGTAACTTTTTCTTATATTATCTGTCTATTTTGAAGTGTTTTGTAGCACAACATGAGAGCAATTAACTTGTCTAAGCTCTGTATGAAAGAGAATGATTTTGCTTTGAACCAAGAAGTCCGCTGCAATCATGGATTTGTGCTGCCTTTGAAGACATCTAAGACTTTGAGGAATCCCGATAGAAGATATTGGGCATGTCATTATTATGGGGTAAAGATCAGATTTTGCTTCCATTTCCTCATTTTATTATCCCGGTTGATCCAATTGAACATTGATTTCTTCCTTTTTAATCATTGAAGGGTCCAAGATCTTGCGATTTTTGGTGTTGGAGGGATAAAGAAAACATTGATTCGAGGTCCAAATTTGTAATTACTAAATTAATAGAAAAATTAGGCGAGTTGGAGAACTTAGTTGAATCTTGTCATTAAACCATGCAACCATCAATCAATGAAGTTGTAAAGATGAAAGCTTCTGAACAAGTTGACAAGCCTAGAGTGTCCAAACAAGATGATAATTGTGTAGATATGAAATTGAAGAAGTTGGAAGAAGAGATTGAGAAGATGAAAGAAAGGGAGAAGAAATGGAGAAGTAACATGACTAAAGGAAGGACTAGGGAGAATGTACTTATCTTATTGTGCTTTGTTGTTGTGGTGTAGTTATAAGCTATTGGTTTGGGATGATCTATATAAAGAAAGACTCAATAGAGTTACCTTAGGATTTTGGTGTGTAGCAAGCTTTTATTTGATTTGGTGTTTTGTAATCATCCTTTGACTTATCTATCAATCTAATGTAGTTCTTTGTTTGTTTATTGGATTGTGTATTGTATTTGCAATTGAGACTATCTTGTGTGATGTTCCTTATGATGTTATTCTACTTGCAGTTCCTTATTATAGTGGTACACAAAAATAGATAAAATAACAAGAAAAAATGGAGTCGGAGAATCATTTCCAACGAGAAAAAATAAGTGCTCCAACGATTGGCCACAAAAGAACTACATGTCCGGATCGAAATGCTTCATAATTATTGTAATATTAATTAGTCTTGTTCTTGATTTTGTGAACTTGATAATTTTAACTCATTTTAGTTTAGTTGGTGATGTAATGTATGTTATTTATTGTATAAAATATATTTTTGTTTATGATCTAACAACTGTTGTATGTGTGGGTTCTTATTCTGTTACAACATATGTTGTATCTGTTGCAACAGATGAAAAATTAGTTTAAATAATAAAATATGTTACAACAGATTAGTCATCTATTGCAACAGATATCTCATCTATTAGACATAATCAAACAGATATTCACATCTGTTGCAACAGTTATAGACATATGTTGCAATAAATTAGTTATTTGTTGCAGCAGATGTCTAATATGTTTGATTATTTCCAACAGACTTTAGACTCTAAATATGTTGCAACAGATTAGTCATCTGTTGCAATAAATGTCTCATCTGTTGGAAATAATCAAACAGATATATACATTTGTTGCAATAGGTTTAGACGTCTGTTGGAGCATATCTCTAATATGTTTGATCATCTCCAACAGACTATACACCTGTTGCAACAGATTAGTCATTTGTTGCAACAGATGAGTCATCTGTTGAAGCAGATGTCTAATATGTTTGATCATCTCCAATAGACTCTACACCTGTTGCAACAGATGACCTATCTGTTGGATATAATCAAATAGATATGTACATCTGTTGCAATAAATACAGACATATGTTGCAAAAGATGTCTTATGTGTTTGATCATTTCCAACAGACTCTACACCTGTTGCAACAGATTAGTCATTTGTTGCAACAGATGAGTCATCTATTGGAGCAGATGTCTAATATGTTTGATCATCTCCAACAGACTCTACACCTGTTGCAATAGATTAGTCATTTGTTGTAATAGATGAGTCATCTGTTGGAAATAATCAAACAGATATATGCATCTGTTGCAACAGACGAATGACATGTTTGATTAATTTCATTATACTCAACTAAGGTTATTCATCCTAAATGGAGTGATCAATCAACTAATTTGATGTGAATTGCTTCATTAAACCATGATTCGTGATGGACAAAGTTATTTAACTATAATTAGCTTTCAATTAACAAGTTCAATTACAATCTCAATGAATTACATACTAATTAAATGATCAACTAAGTGTATTAGTCCTAAAAAGAGTGATCAATCAACTAATTTGATGTGAATTGCTTCATTAAACCATGATTCGTGATGCACAAAGTTATTTAACTATAATTAGCTTTCAATTAATAAGTTCAATTACAATCCCAATGAATTACATAGTAATTACATGATCAACTAAGTGTATTCGTCCTAAATAGAGTGATCAATCGACTAATTTGATGTGAATTGCTTCATTGAACCATGATTCGTGATGCACAACATTATTTAAATATAATTAGTCTTCGATTAATAAGGTCAATTACAATCTCAATGAATTTCATAGTAGTTACATGTTCAATTAAGTGTATAATATGTTGCAACAGATTATAACCTGTTACAACAGATGACAATATCTGTTTGATTATTTCCAACAGATTTAACATCTGTTGCAATAGATTACTTATCGGTTGCAACATATGTAGAGTATGTTGGAACTAATCAAACATATCATTCATATGTTTCAACAAATATGTATATCTGTTGCAACATATGTCTATATCTGTTTGATTAGTTCCAACAGATTATTCATCTGTTGCAACAGATTAATCACCTGTTGCAACATATGTAGAGTATGTTGGAACTAATCAAATAGATATAGACATATGTTGCAACAGATATACATATTTGTTGAAACATATGAATGATATGTTTGATTAGTTCCAACATACTCTACATATGTTGCAACAGATTAATCAACTGTTGCAACATATGTAGAATATGTTGGAACTAATCCAACATTCATTCATCTATTGCAACAGATGTGTATATCTATTGCAACATATGACTATATTTGTTGGAACTAGTCCCAACAGATTAATCAGCTGTTGCAATATATGTAGAGTATGTTGGAACTAATCAAATAGATATAGTCATTTGTTGCAAAAGGTTATAATTTATTGCAACAGATAAATGATATATTTGATTAGTTTCAACAGACTCTACATCTGTTGATTTGATTTATCAGTTGTTGCAACATATATAGAGTATATTGGAAATAATTTGCAAATTACATAAAATAAATCCAAGCCATCACAAATTACATAAAATAATTCACAAAAACATGAAAATAAAAGTCATCACATTACAAATTGTTTGACTAGTCATCACAAATTACAAAAACATGAAAATACAAATTCTTTTAACATAATTGTCACGCATTAAAATGTCCAGATTTTTCACTTTTTTCTTTGTTTGATAGCTAATAGTACCTTGGAGATGGCTTTCTTTCTCCTCTTAACCTCCAATGGAGTGAATGGATCTGAAATTCTCTTTGATTGAATGACACCCCTTTTAGATGTCAATTCCTTCACAGCAGCAATCAATGTATTAAGAGCATTAATCACTCCATCATGTCTTTTATTGCACTCTTGGCATTTGCATGCAGAACATGAGCTAGGAGAGGCCACACCTCCAAATGATTGTCTACCCATTTTGTTTGAGAAATCTAGAGTATGCCTACTAAAAGAGGTATATCCACCATCCAAATCAGCAAAACCAGTATAACCATAATCACCACCACCAACAGCAGTCCCTTCACCACTACCACCAACAGAAGCATCAATCAGCCTACCATCACCACCACCACCAACGACAGTCCCATCACCACCACCACCAAGATCAGTCTCATCACCACCACAAACACCAACAGTAGCACTATCAGTAACACCAACAGAAGCACCATCAACAACAACATCACCAAGAATAAGCTTACCCTCCCCAAGTGTTTTTCTTTTGATGGTTGTTGCTCCAGTTAATTCCTTTTTTATTCTATTAATTTCTATTAATTACTTTAGGGTCTGATAAAGTTTTAGCAGATCGCAAATTAACAAAAAATGGCATCTGCAACTCTCGATTAGTCAGGACAAGCCACGGATACACGATCTAAAATAAATAAGTACATATATTAGAATGGTGATTAAATCATTAAAATTAATCATTGAAAAGATCAAGAAATTTTACTTTTTTATTATTTTTGACTGACAACCATCTTAAAATTCTTGGGACAGAAACCTATTCTTGGTAGCCATTCACTTGTTGTCTGAGATGAGGAATGGCTTCAAATGCCAAAGCCTATAAAAATTATCCCAACAAATCAAAATCATTATTTAATAAAAAATAAATTAAACATAAAAAAAAGAAATATTTACCATGAAAGCCCATGGAAAGCCATATAAGTTGACTGTCTTTGGGGTTAACGAAGTCAACAAATATTTGACAGTCATTTTGAAGCTTTCATGACCCCAAAGGTAGTTGTTGAATGCCTCCAGATCCTCGGAGAGCTTTATTAGACCAAGTGATACGTTGTTGTTAATGTCTCTCGCCCAAAGAATATTATGTACAAACCAAACCAAGCACAGTGATTGTTGGTGCTTCTTTGAAAGTCTTTTACCTTTCAAAACTTCAATCAAATTTGTGTTTTTGAAGCTTGGACCAACAAGGGACACCAAGTCATCACCATAACTTGCCCTTCCTTTTGGGGTTTTCTTGACAGTCTTAGTTGTTGACTTAGCTCCTTTCTTTGTTGTTGTTTTTGATGTGTGGAGTGATTTTTTAAGTGTTACAATAGGTATAGGTTGAGAAGGAGGATAACATTTTAGTCCAGTAACTATGGCAAATTCCTTCCAACTAAAACAAAGTGGCATGCCACAGTAATTTATCCAGACCTCATCCATCTTATCTTTATTCTCATACATAAACCTACATTTGAGAAGACCATACACCATGGTCATTTGAAAACGAGCATTATTGTCCTCTGGCAAATCAAGATATTGTCCAAAGCAACTATCCTTGAAATAAACATCCATTTTTTATTCTCGAAGTATTTTTCTGAAGGTGTCAAAAGATTTTCCCATGGCTGACTTTACCACACAATCGCCAGTTAAATATTTGGCACCATCACACTGCATTCTCACAGAAAAATTATCAATACAAAAGGTTTTGACAAACTCTTCAGTGGAAGGACTATTAGGATCAATATTAGCATTTAGATCTTGTTAACTTTTTGATCTAAATTAAGGATCTCTTGTGAAGCTTTCCTCTTCCTCATGTTCATTTTCATCATCTTCTCCTTCCTCTTCTTCTCCTTCATCTTCTTCTCTTTCATTATTTTTATCATCTTATTCTACTTCATCATCTTTTCCATCCCCCTTTTTATCTGCATCTACTTCATTTTCATTTTCATCATTTTTCTCTTCATCTTTCTCATCTCTCTCACTTTCCTCATCTCCTTATTTATCTTTATTTAAATCTCCAGGTTCTTCACTTCTTTCTACTTCATTCTCATCCTCTTTTTCTTTTGATAGAGCTGATTGAGAACTGACTTTTGCTTCTAATTGAGATATTGCTTGTAAAGCAAGCTCATCTAGCGGTGAATATAGCCTAGCTACTTTACTTCTTCCTTTGTTTGGAGTTGATTCACTTCCTTTTCTTTTGGGAGCCATTTTATCTACAAACAAGAGAAAAATAAAAAAGATTTTAATTGATTTGTGCATCATTTAAAAAAAGGTAACAGTGAATTTAACAAATACAGCACAGTAAATAATAGTTCCAAAAGATGAGTGATCTGTTTCAATAGATAAGTGATCTGTTGCAATAGATGATCCATCTGTTGCAATAAATGACCCATCTATTGCAACAGATGAGTGATCTGTTGGAAGAAATAAAAATAGTTTCAATACTATTTTGATTTATTCCAACAGATGACCCATCTGTTGCAATAGATGAGTCATCTGTTGGAAGAAATCAAACCAGTAGCAAGACTATTTTGATTTCTTCCAACAGATGACTTATCAATTGTAACAAATGGGTTGTCTGTTGGAAAAAATCAAAACAGTATACCCTACTATTTTTATTTCTTTCAACAGATGGGTAATCTGTTGCGACAGATGGGTCATCTATTGGAACAAAGCAAAATAATATACCCTATTATTTTTATTTCTTACAACAGATCACTCATCTGTTGCAACCGATGAGTCATCTGTTGGAAACATCATAACAACAGTCTTGCTACTGGTTTGATTTCTTCCAACAGATAACCTATCTGTTGCAACAGATGAGTCAACTTTGGAATAACTGTTATGATTTCTTCCAATATATGACCCATCTGTTGCAACAAATGAGTCATCTGTTGGAAATATTTTTACAATAAACCAACAGATGATATAGTTATTTCCAACAGATGCTTAATATGTTCCAATAGATTCTTATTTTGTTGTAACATAGTACACATTTGTTGGGAAACATTTTTACCATGCACATATATAAACAAGAACACCACCACCTATTATTCAATTTTCTCAGAACACCAACAACAAGCTATATCACACTTAGAACACCACCACCAACAAGCTATAACACCTTTTGAATAACACCAATGTTTTTACCAATACACCAATACCACCACCAACAACAACACCACCAAGAAAATCAAGAAAACCAAGAACACCAACAAAACAAAAATAGGGCACCAAGAATACAAAGAAAACCAACACCAACACCAGCAAAACAAATCTAGGGCACCAAGAACACAAACAACACCAATACCAACAAAACAAAACTAGGGCACCAAGAACACAAACAACACTTACAACACAAACAACACCAACAAAACAAACAACACCAAGAACACCAACAACACCAATAAAACCAACAACACCCACCAACAAATGCCAAGTGAAGTGATTCAATACAACAACACAAACAACAAGACAAAATTGTCACAACAGATATCTCCAAAAAAAAGTCAAAATTCAAGTTTTACTATTTTTACAATAATTTTTGAGAACAAGAACAACAACAGCTAAAAATTATATTTCACTTAGAAAAGATACCACTTTTACATCAACCACCATATTAAGAGAATAAATACCACAAATTAGGATTTTCTCGGATTCTTCTTTCTTTTTTGAGCATCAAATCTCAAAATTGTTAACCCATACTTGAAGAGAATACAACTACAGTTCTTCTTTTTCTTACATTAACTATAAAGCCCTAATTTTTGAAAATCAACAAAAAGAGAAGTCTTTACCTGCGAAGAGAGAGAAATTGATGGCTACAAGGGAAGAAGGAAGGATGAAGAACCCGAATAATGAGTCGCCAGAGGTTTAAAGTCACCGAAAAGGTTGTCGGCGCCGATCAGTTGGGAAGTTTTTGGAGTTCTGTTGGGAAGAGAGTGGAGAGAGTGAGTTGAGAGAGGAGAAACATTTGAAGAGAAAGTAAGTTTTTAAAAATAAAAAAAAAACTGTTGATATGAGTGAATAATTGATTGGGTTTATTACACATTTAATAAATATGGGTTGATTTGTATTTTAAAAAGATTAACAAGTTTTAAAAATATTAATTTGGTCCCCAATTAACTTAATCAATTTTTTAATTGGCTTTGACCCTTAAGCTTGGTCAAGAGACACCAATATTTAAAAGGAGACTCGAGGGCCTCCTTTTGTTTAATTTTCTCCAATCTTTTGAAGAATCTTTTAGAGTTGATTATTTCTTATACATAGTAGATCAAGCCATTTTTTCATTTGAAAATAGAGAAGCGTATGAAAATACTTTTGATTTCCTATTTAGTGGTAAAAATTGAGATCACTAGATGATGAGTATTTGAAAAACCACAGTCTTAACCTTGAGGTTCTTTAAAATATAATAGTTATTCTGATATTGATGGTTTAGATTTATTTTTTGAACTAGATAAATTACTCGCGCTTCGCACGACAGTGAACTACCTTATTAAGTTTACATATGATTATTTGATAATATCCATTGTTCCTTTTTTATTTAGTACACCAATGAAACTTTGTTATCATCGATTTCTGGGTATTTGTTAATTACAACTATTTTAGCTATATATATGAGAAATTAAAGGGAATGAAAAGGTATATTAAAGAGTCTAATAGAGTTTGTCATTCAGTGCTTACATCAAATTATCAAGAACATTTTATCCAATGTGAAAAGTTATGACTGGGAAAAAAAATAAATATTGTAATATGAACGTAAATTAAGTGACATGACCAGAACGCCTCGTAAAGTAGAGTGTAAAAAATTTAGTATAGTGATATATCTCAAGGAAAAGGCAGAAGTGATTGGTCTTTTTCTCTCTATATTCTTCAAGATAACGCTATCAATTGTTCATTAATATAATTATCTTGTCAAGGATATTTTTTATTATTGTAAAGGATTTGAGAATTTTTATTTTATGTGTGTTGATAAAGTTTAGAACCTTTAACTATATATAATATCTGTCTCAAGAACAAAATTAATTGAAATAAATATTTTGAATTGCATGCACCACGATATCTTTATTGATGAATGAAAAAACTTAAAGGATTTTCTGATCGATTATTAATTACTCCATTAATATTGGTACTTTGATGTGACATTTGGTAAAGTTAGACGAAATCTTCGACCATATATATCACAAAAAATTGATATTATCACTATTTAACATTCAATTGAATAAAATGTTAATAACGTGTCGTTAAGAAATGAACGAATTTGAAAAAGAAAAAGAGAGAAAAAAACAAAATTCATAGGCAGAACATATATAATTAGAAGATGAATAGATTGCATACACCAAAATGATGAATTCTCTCCACATTTTTTGAAAATTTCAATAATCCAAAATACCTAAATATAAAGAAAATAAGAAAAATAGCAAAGAAAAAGAAACATGAAAAAAGATACTGTAAATAACAATTATCATCAATGAGAGATATCACATCACCAGAACTGTGTCTTTCTGTTATATAGATATATAGATTTACAGTTTCAGTTGAAAACTGAAATCAAACAATAGCAAAAAACACACATAGAAGCACTCAAGTCAATTTTGAAAATACAGAAAGTGAACGAAATTAAAGTAAATTTACCTTGACTGTTATCAGAAGAAATTAATTTGATATGCATGATTTATAAAATTTTTATCCTTGGTAGGAATCTTGTATAACAAAAGATAATTTGTATTAGGAAAATATAAATGTATGAAAAATTATTAACCAATTCAAATTTAACTTGAACTTTACAACTATTCAGTTTATAAGCTACATACGCTAATGCGCTATGTAAATGGCAAACACAAAAATAGAAGGCATAAATACATCATAATGAAGCAACTAAAATTACAACACAGTAAGACATCCGAAGTTGGTTATGACTTGTTTTTATTTTTTGAAAATACATTCACGAAGGGCAGAATGGATAGCAAGCTTTCGTACCATTTTTTGTGTGTGCTTTAATCTCCTGGACTAGTTTTTCATTCCTAGACGGACTGAAATAGAACCACACAAGCAAAAGTAGCTGATCATACACAAGATGAAGAGGAAAATAAGGAGAGAATTTAGAGCACTTAAATTTAGAACACAGACTTAAATTTTTGATAAAGGAAGAGAGAGGAAAGGAGGAAAGTTGAGGGAATAAGGAATAAGTGGAGGGAAAATACGTGGTTTGTTACCTTTTACTTCTCAGTTCTCCCTAGAATTTGTTGACCTACAACACATATTAAACATGAGAGAAATTAACAAAAAACTAAATCAGAGGGAAGATATTTACCTATGTCGAGTAAGAGAAAAGCAATGAAAAAATAAAAAATATTCAAGTTCATAAGAAGAAAATTACCTGCGGAAGAGACATGAAGAAGAGAAACAGGTAATGTATTGCAAGCAGTGAAAAGGAGATCCGCATGAGAAGAGGAATAGAAGGGGTATAATTAAGAAGCAACCTTGTTTTTTTAGGAGGGATTTAAAGAGCAGTACCTATTTGATGGAAAGTAGTGTCGGTTCATTTTCTTCTTGAGGATTTGAGGTATTAAAAGGGTGTGTATTTTTAACTAAAGAAGGTGACTGTTCATTTTTTTTCCTAATGAAAAATATTTTTTCATCTTTTTAAGAAGAGAAAAATGTAAAAAAACTGACTAAAAAAATAAAAGTGGATGATGGCTTAAGAGAGTGCCACATCACTGGGGTTATGACCCTCTTTTATATATCTATAGATTAAGAGTGTTAAGAGAAATAATACAAGCAGAAGATAATGATCTTAGAGATACTCAATCAAATAAAAAGACTTGATTCTTTTCCAAATACATATATTGCTTATATAATAATGTTAACAGTTCCTGTAACTGTTGCCTCAACCGAAAAAAAAATTCAAAACTAAAATTGATAAAATCTTATCTAAGATCAACAATGTCTCAAGAGAGATTGAATGAATTAGCTATATTATCAATTGGAAAGGAACTATTAGAACAAATCGATTATAAAAATGTAATAAATGACTTCTCATCTAAAAAGGCAAGAAAAATTAGATTTTAGATATACTTTTTTTTAAAAAATATTTATGTCCTCTCTCTAGAGCTTGGCTTTAGGCCCCCAATCTTGTTGAGACGGACCTGCAGAAAATGAGAGTAAATTTCACAAATGGTAAGTTAACTATCACTTTTTTCACAAAAGTAACTTAACTATTTTTCTAATACAAAAATTACTTAACTTTGGTAAACTAACACAAAAGTCACATTGGCCGGAATATGTACTTTTCTGATCAATCCACTATTTTGCACTCTTTTTTTAATTTTTAAATATAATAAATAAAATTTAAAAACATCTAACCAGAAACCCATTTAAAAAATATATTAAAAAGAACGAAAGGAACATAATTATTCTCAAAGAAGAGAAAATACGGTCTTCAGAATTGGAGCTCTCAAGCCAAAAAAAAAAATGGCCTCTTATTCATTTTGAAGG
This sequence comes from Capsicum rhomboideum, assembly GCA_031232105.1. Classification (NCBI taxonomy): domain Eukaryota; kingdom Viridiplantae; phylum Streptophyta; class Magnoliopsida; order Solanales; family Solanaceae; genus Capsicum; species Capsicum rhomboideum. Next base: position 34,052,665 of record CP124711.1, on the reverse strand, counting down.
GATCACCATGATCCTGTTGCTGCACTTAATGACCATCAAAATGTTTTGTTGCACTAAGAATGTCTCTAAATAAGGTAGTGCTATGAGGATCTTCGCACAGTAAACAATCAAGTTCATCTAACTTTTAGAGATGCATGTTACACATCGGGTTTATTAGATAATGACAGAGAATATGTGAATGCCATAAAAGAGGCAAGTAACTGGGAAATGTCATCTTATCTTAGACAGTTATTTGTTAAGCTATTATTATCAAATTCAACGTCTCGGCCAGAATTTGTTTGGAGGCAACATCGATTTTACTATCTGAAAATATCCTACATAAAGTAAGAAGAATTTTGGACAATCCAGGTACACAAATCGACCATTTATTAGATACTTTACAATTATACATTTGTTAAAAATTTACTATACATTATCAGTGTGTTGTTTGTCTAAAATGTCTCGTCTTTAGTAAATGACATACACTAATATGGCACAATATGTTGTGTCTGTTTTTATTTTTTTATTGATGCACATTTTTCATTGTTTGTCTAAACTTTATGGTCTTACACAATTTATTTTTGGAATATTATGGAAGAAAAAAGTTGATTATGAAACTGACATGTTTACTATTTATAGAATAAAATAACTAGTAGTTTAATGTTTATTAGTCATAATCATCACATTTCTTCTAAATTGTAGCTCAAAATAGATGTATATATGGCAGATGAACGCTAACTCCAGTTTAGTTGGTGCTAAAAGAATTACCATGTATTATTTCAAACCAAACATATTTAAAAGGTAGCGAAAAAGGAAGATTATGGCATTTGCAATTAAAAATAATATTCACTTTTTCAAATGGGTTTCTAGTTGGGCCGGGTCGGGTTAAGTGTTTTTAAATATTATTTATTAGATTTAAAAATAAAAAAAGAGCAAAAAATAGTGGTTTGATCGAAAAAGTACATATTCCGGCCAATGTGATCTTTTGTGTTAGTTTATCCAAATTAAGGTAAGTTATTTTTGTGTTAGAAAAAATAGTTAACTTACTTGTATGAAAAAAATGATTGTTAACTTACTGCCTGTGAAATTTGCCCTAAAAAATGAGCTTTAAACCTAAGAGGGTAAAACAAACTTTACTATTGTCTGCCAATTTATTAAATCAAAATATAGTTCTTGTGAGGTTGGAAGAGATGGAAAAGAAAATTTATACTTTTTCAATATTCACTTTTGAGAATTATTAATATTAAAGAGATATACTAGTTAGCAAGAGAGAAAAAGAGAAGTGCATGTATGATGTACTTACATTAAACTTTAGGCTTAAGTCATCTGCAGCCCCTTAAAGTTATCCGCATAATTCACTTAGACACCTTAACTCGACCTTGTACCTATTAAACACCTCTAACACTTTGATTTTGAACCATTCAAACATTATTTTGACAATCAGCTAAATAAATAAAGTGGATGTGATGCACTCGCAGTGACATGGCAAAGTAACAAATGAAATGATGACATTTGGCATATGGATCCAAAAAAAATTATTAAAAATAAATTGTGGAAAAGAAAAAAGAAATCTATTTAAAATTTATCCCCTCCCACCCACCCCCACACCTTTATTCTGATACCCATCAACATTAGCTACTGTCGTTGTTTCCCACATTCTCACCATCTTCCTCGCACGTCAATCCAAATTTATTGCTATACTTTTTTCTTCTTGTGTTGTGGGTTCTTTAGAGTTTGAATTATTTAATAATTTCAAAAAAATATTTCAGATTCGTATGAATCTTATCGAAAAAAATGGAGTTTCGTCAAAAAACTTTTTGATGAAATTCTCTTCTACAGCTTTAACGAAAATCTTTGGACGCTTTATCTAATGAAGCTGGAAGAAGACTAGGAAAGCAATCGAACAGACAAGGCTCTGTAAGAGAAGAGCTAACTGGAGTACGCCTGGAACGACGAACGAGGAGTATGAGAAGAGAGTTTCGAAGGTCAGATCGGGTTGGCTGGTAAAGCTTGTGTTCCAGGTCAATAAAGACTACAAACTAGTACTGCTAACAAGAAGCTAACAAAGCGAGGCTGCTAAAGAAGAGCTTGTTCCGGTTCCGGATACGAGAATAAGAAGAACGGAAGTACAAGAGGAGAAGAAGGAGACATTTTTAATTAAAAGCTTTAATTGGTCATCCGTTTAATTGGTGCTCTCCCAAAAAAGATAAAGACAACGACGACATTAGTTATGGCGAAATGATGGTAGGAAGAAAAAATGAAGAAGAAAGAATGGGAAATGAGAATAGTGACTAGTGGGGGATGGTGGCGTGGCGATGAGATTTGGATGGGGAGGAAATGCACAGGAAGTAGGTGGTGTTGAGTTGGAGAATACAAGGGATTTTTATATTTTTTTATATTTAAATTTTGGCTCTTTTAATATTGACATGTCATTTTTTAATTGGCTTGGAAATAAGTTTCCTTAGCTTCACGCGCGTCTTAGATTTGCATTACACTTATAATGCCATGTCAGCAAAATGTGTTTAATAGATACATATATTTGAATAGTTGAAGTGTTCAATAGGTATAGGGCCAAGTTGAGGTGTCTAAATGAATTATAGTGACAACTTTAAGGGGCTGAAGATGACTTAAGCCTAAACATTATTACCCTACAAGTGCTATCCACCAAACTAATGTTTAGTACAGTGTATTTCAACTTTAGACGACTCGACTACTTTTAATTAAAAATTAATATTTTCAGACCAAAACATGTAAGTGAAGTTAGCTAGTCTTCGTTGCACTCTAGATTCTTTTTCCCTCAAATTATTGTCATACACTCTAGATTAACCATTCATTAACATCTTACGTCTTATCGTCAAACGACGTGGTGCACTAAATGGGGTTGTTTCTTCCGTAATCAGATGTCTCGAGTTCAAGTCCTGAATATGAAAAAAATCCTTGGTAGGGAGGGCTTCCCCAGAATGGGCCCTATGCGGAGCGAATTTGGATTAGTCGGGTTCTAATGCGGGTACCGAACACCGGATGGGAAATCAAAAAAAAAATATCTTACGTCTTAATTCAGCACACTACTTTTCTTTAATACTGCCTTCGTTCTATATTAGTGGACCACGTTAATATAAATAGTTGTCTCAAATTACTTGTCATTTATCAAGTAAACACTAAATTAATCAAAATTTTCTCATTTTATTCCTACAATTAACATTTTTTGAAAGCCTAAACAAGTTTATAAGTTCAAAAATGATTTTTTGTCAAAAAAGTAGGTAAAGAATAAATTAGTAAAACTATTCAACTTATTTATGATTATGTATGTGAACGTAAAAGTGGACTGCTAATATGAGACTAAGGAAGTACTAAGAGAGTACCAAATTGTCCTTAACGCCATTAATTTTTGGGTGATGAAAAATGTGTCTTCCTCAAATGGATTATGATCGCATGTAGAGGCTTTAATAAACATGTTTCATTAATTGATTTTTTGGTATATCTGGCTACAATAATCAATACTATATTAAAAGTGTGAAGAGCCTTAGAAATGTTGTTTAAACTTTTGGCAATTGATTAGTTTGATATAGTTTATGATTAGATGTAGAATCCTCATACTATATGTAACAACCTGTTATGTGAAATTTTCCTTTTGATGTGTTTTGACCATTTTGCCCTTTCCCGTAGTTGTTACATATTGATTTTGAGGTGTGGGGATGGTTGACACTCTTTTCGAGGCTTTTTGGAGTGATTTGAAAAAGTTTGAGACTCTTAGAGGCTTTAAAAGTAATTAGTTTGGCTTCGGTCGATATTTCATGTTTTGAGCGCCGGATGGCAATTTGGACAGTTTCATTAGGTTCGGAACGTTGATTTTGGATTAGTAGAGCAAGTAGTTTGGGCTCGGAGCCTTTATTTTGCATTTCAATTTTTATTTTGAAAACTAGTTAAATTAAGCTTTTAAGGGTCCCGGGGGCTAAATTGTTGAAAATGATCTCTTTTAAAAAATCCAACGCCGTCGTTGAGTCCGAAACGTTGAAAATAGCCTAGTAGCATATATGGTTTGTTTTGTGGGGTCCTGAATGAATCCTGAGGGTCCGTTCGAAGATATTTCAACTTGCCAAAAACTCATCATTTGCTGATATCTGATGCAGATGCATTCCTTCTTTTCAAAACGTAGAGAATGATATTATTCTTCATCAATACTATATTAAAAGTACGAAGGCCTTCAAAAATGTTGTTTGAACTTTTGGCAATTGATTAGTTTGATATAGTTTATGATTAGATGTAGAATCCTCATACTATATGTAACAACCTGTTATGTGAAATTTTTCTTTTGATGTGTTTTTACCATTTTGCCCTTCCTTATAATTGTTACAAGTTGATTTTGAGGTGTGGGGATGGTTGGCATGCTTTTCGAGGCTTTTCTAAATGATTTGAAAAAGTTTGACTCTTAGAGGCTTTAAAAGTAATTAGTTTGACTTCGGTCAACATTTCGTGTTTCGAGCGTCGGATGGAAATTTGGACAGTTCCATTAGATTCGAAACTTTGATTTTGGGTTAGTAGCGTCGGGTAGTTCAGGCTCGGAGCCTTTATTTTATATTTCGACCCTTATTTTGAAAACTAGTTAAATTAAGCTTTTAAGGGTCCCCGGGGCTAAATTATTGAAAACGATCTCTTGTTGAAAATATAACATTGTCATTGAGTCCAAAACATTAAAAATAGCCTAATAACATATATGTTTTATTTCTGTGGGGTCCCAAATGAATCTCGAGGGTCCGTTCGGAGATATTTCAACTTGCCAAAAACTCATCATTTGCTTATAACTGGTGCAGGTGCATTCCTTCTTCGTGAATGCGGAGAAGGATATTATTCTTCATCACGATCGCGAGGAGGGAGCCGTGGTCTCTAAGAATCTTTAGGTTCGGTTCGGGTTATCCCCTTCATCGCAAAGGCGACAGGGCTGTCGCGAACACGAAAGTCTGATCTATCGGCCTTCGCGCTGGCCGCGAATGTAATGGCTAATTATTTGGCCGAGTCAGCGTTGACCCTCGCGAACATGAAGCCCTGGCTGCAAATGCGATGGCCAATTATTTAGCCAGGTCAGTGTTGACCCTCGCGAACGCAATGGTTTGACCGCGTTCACGAGGTACTATGCACAGAATAGTATAAATAGTTCATTTTTTTGCGAATTCCATTTTTGGACCTAAGAGCATCGTGGAGAGGCGATTTTGAGGGTTTCATACACCATTCTTTCTTGGGTAAGCTTCTAATTTATCTTTTCATCATTTTCTAATGATTATATCTCCGAAAACATCTTTTAATCGTGATTTCAAACTAGAATTTGGGAGTTTGGATTGGTAAAGTTTTAAATTGGTTTTTCTTTGATTTGAGCCTCGTTTTTGCTTGGGTTTTTAACTGTAGACTCCTATAATCTTGGGGAATATGTTTTTGAAATAAAATTTTGGTTTTACCCCTTTTATTTTTAAACTCATTTTTCAAATCCATTTTGGACCCATCTTAAATATAGTCTATATGGGTATCGTTAGCTTTCTTTTGACGAGTAGATGATGTTTTTGATAGTCTTAGCTCGTGAAAAGACAGTTCGAAGAGGAAAAGCTCTGCGTTGAGGGTTCTAGGCCTGGATTTTGACACTCCGAGGTAGGTTATGGCTTAACTTCCTTCAGACTAGGTTGGGAAGTTAATGAACTTGTAGAGAATGTTATGGGTTAGGGTTCTTAAGCGTGGAATTCGTATTTTGATAATTCTTTATCTTATTATATTGCCCGTGCGGGGCTTGTATGCATATTATTGTTGACTTGAGAGGTGGTAAATGATGTGATGCCCGTGCGGGGGCTTTATTTGATGATTATAGGCCTTACTTGTGTATTGTTGTCATATTTCTTGGTGTGTCGTTCAAGTGGGGGCTTGACTAGACATCATAGGCCTTACTTGAGCATTTAACTGCCTTATCGCATGATTGATACCTGAATGATGATTTTAAATGAGTTTATTGATATCTTACATGACTATACATACCAGTGGTGCCCTATAATGGATTATATCATGAATAATTGTCATATGAAGTAGATTTTAAGGTCATTCATACCTGTATTGAATTGATGTTTATCTTCATACCTATTGGTTATGAGCATTATATCCTCATATCATCTATACATGTTTATGAGACTTGATACTACTGAGGTATTATGATTTCGAAAGAAAATGGAAACTCTTTTATAAAACCTTGGCCAAGGTCATTACCGGCAAGGTGGATTGTGAGGTATTCAAAACCTAAGCCGAGATCATTTACCTGTAAGGTTTGTTGAGATTATGAAAGTATATGGATTGCGAACCCCCCATGGGTCCTGTCCGAAGAGCGACTTGGAAGGTGTCTACGTAAGTTCCACCATACTACATCATTGCATTGCATTGTACTTGCATCTTTCGTGTTTCCTTCTTGTACTTGTTGATGTGTATCTTATTTCCTTTTATATATTTATGGCGTGTATGGTTTTCATTTGAACTGTATATTGTAGAACTTTTAGTGGAGACGGTGTGAGCTACCGTTTGTGAACTTTTCTGTTTGTAGGTTACGTGCTCATAGTATCTTTTACTTGTATTATTTTCTACTTTACTCAATCAGCCTATAATACCTACTGAGTACAAGCGGACCGTACTCACTCCTACTGTACCCTTTTGTTGCAAATCCCAGTGCGAGTATGAGTTGTGGCAGCTGATTTGTGCGGTAGCAGTTGACCTTTTGGAGTATCTGGTGAGCTCTCCGTTTGGAGCCTTGTCCCAGCCTCCATCTATCCTTATCATGTCTTTACTAGTATCCAAAGATACATTTTGTACTTTTTGATTTTTTCCAGACTAGGTATTAGATGCTCTTCTACTTATAACACTACTTCTGGGGTTTATGTATTTTGTTCAGATTTTGCTATGTATTATGTTTTAGCCTGCCTTCGTTCTAAAAGTCTCGTTTTTCGGGTTTCCTCATTATTGTTCACTTGTATATTCTTGGGTGGGTTTTGGCTTACCTACCAAGGCTAATTTCGAGATAAGTGTCATCATGATCCCAACTTTTGGATCGTAACACTATATTACAATAGATGATTGTAGGGTACATAACAACCACCTATGTGCATGAATTAGCTGAGAAGAAAAATAAAAAAATTATATTTTTACACTTAATATTGTTCTATATTCTTTTTCAAACTTCTCAAAGGCTTCAAATATAAGATTCCCCGAAGCAAGTTTGCGGTTGCAAACAAATTTTAAAACTACAAGATTTTTCTGTGACTAAGTATGTCTAATTTTTGTAAATTAGGAAATCTCAATTACTCTTTCCTCTCCATTGGCTTTTAAGCTTCTCTTTGTATATACTACTATTTATTTTCCTATTAATTCCTCTCTCTTCATACGGATTGCAAATTTCTCTAGATTTGTTGTTTCATGATAGAATTTTCATGGGTTTCTATTTTTGCATCGGTCAAATCTAATTGATTTTCTTTTATTTTATTTTTTTGGCAGCATCCAGCCATCTTTGATAAGTATGGTTTTGCGGTTAATTTTTATTAGGTTATTTTTTTATTTGATTATTATTATTATTATAATTATTATTATTATTTCTTGAACACAGAATCTATCGAAAACAATCTTTTATCTCATAAAAATAGTAATAATAGTATAGGAGTAAGCTTTACGTGTATGAATATTGTTGTTGTTGTTGCAGATATTAAATGTGATTGTAGGCTGCTATAATGGCTAGGGGGTTGCTAGGATTCACCAACATTGAAAAGATAGGCGTCTCCTACTATCCTTTATTATATTCTCATTATTATTAATTTAATTATTTAGGAATGTGTTGTTGCTTCACATGGTAGTGAAGTATTTTTTCTTGAGATGACATTGTTGTTGTACACAGATTATATCTATGCTATTGTCTACCGATGATCGATCACAACGAAAATATTATTGTAAACAGATTGATTAGAAGAAATATGGCAATGAGGACCTGAAATTATTTTGGTATAAAAAGTAAATTCTCTAACTACTCACCACTAAAGTTGTGGTAAGTACTCCTTCATTTCTAACCAGAGTTTTGCAGGTTAGCGTCTCTTTAATATAGAACTGGTTCTCTTTGCGTTTCATTGGACACTAGAAACATCATGTCAATCTGAGAGTTTTTATCTCTAAAGAGGACTTTTTTGACGCGCTTGAACATGAAAGAATAGAAAGGACTCTGAGCGCTAACTAATACTATTAGGTAGTTTTTTTTTTGGGGAGGGGGGCAGACAAGCTTATGAAGAGGTCAGTTCGACTTAAGAGAATAGCTTATCCCCCCCTGATACAATCCAAATCGGCGTCAACCTTTTGGGGCGTGTGTTTCCCGGGACCCAAACCACAAAGAGCTCCTAATCACATGGATACGGTTGGAGGGTCCATTTTGCATCCATTTTGCACGCCAAGTAGAGCAATATAGTGAATGAAAGATAGCTTGGAGTGCAGGAATCATTGGAAGGGGCGTTGGAGAGTCGAAAAGGAGTTCAACGACGCACCGGGGTGGTCTGCGACCTCACCTGCGCGCGCAGGTGAGTGACCTGCGGCCGCAGGTGCCACCTGCGCCCACCACCTGCGCCAGCAGGTGGTCTCCTGCGTGGGAATTTGGGCCTGAGCGGCCAGCTTGTCCATTTTTGTTAAATGGGTCATTGTTGGCCCATAAAATGTAATAAGAAAGCCCCAACTATAAATACTCATTTTGGTCTTTCATTTTAGGGACTTTTTTTTGAATGTAAAATGAGAAAGACACTTGAGAGTGTGAGAGCTAGGATTAGCTTGCATTGATTTATTGTTTCGAAATGTTGGTTGCGTGGGAGATTGATTCCCCTCGTGGTTCACGTAAGTGAATTGGTGCTTGTAGGATTACTTCAATAGAGGTTTTAGGGTTTAAAATACCCTTTGGTTTCTTTGACTCTCCTATATTTGTGTCATTCAATCTATCCTTTACTTTACGCATTTTTATATCTTTTTATCGTTTCCTCGAGTTTTCGTCGTTATTATCGATATCGTATTTTGTACGCTATCATTTGGTATCAGAGCCGAGCTTGAATTCGTTCCCACGAATTCAATCTTGGGTGTGTTGTCCAAAGAGAAAATCGAAAATCAATAAAATAAAAAAATAAAAATAAAACTGAAATTTCGTTTTTGGAAAATCCCAAAATATATTTTTTTATGTGTTTGAGTTTTATTGTTGTTTCAACACTAGGTTTGTTTCTCTAGTGTTTTCTTGAGTCGGAATCTTGAGTTTGGATGCGTTGTGATTTGAGTGGATTTGAAGAAAGCTATTTGTTGTTGTTCTTGAGCTTGAAGAAAAAAAAAATAGAGAATGGGTTTCTAGATCTTGTGATCTTGGTGTGGATTTGAAGGATAAAGAATTGTTGAAAAGTGTTCCTCACATCGAAGGGAACCCAGATCTGAAAGGTCGTCGCATTTCGAGATCGTTTGAGTGAGGCTCAAAATTTTGGTATTGTTGTTGTTCTTGATGTTCTTGGTATCTTCATATATTCAAGTGAAGAAGATACAAAAAGGTGTTGTTTGATCCTTGCAAGAGCAATAATCCAAGAGAGAGAGTGAAAAAGGGCCCACAAAGAAGCAAAATCGGAGTTGCCAACGAGCTGGCAGGGGCATCTACGCCCGCAGATGGCACCTGCGCCCGCATGTGGCAGCGCAGGTCACTCCAGCAAGTTGCTGCCTTCACCTGCGTTTGCCCATCTGCGTGGGCAGGTCATGGCCTGCGTCCGCAGGTCATTCCAGTACACCAAAATAATCCGAAAACTCATTAAGCTCAGGTTCCATTATCTTAGTTTCATTTCTTAATTCCTTATTTTATTTCTTGATTCCTAACTAATTATCAACGGGTAATTGTCCTTACTTAGTTGGTCGATTAGTTCTTGAGTCCGTTCTTTCTTAGTCCGTTTTCTTTGTGCTTTTCTAGTTTAGCTTCGTAGTTAACTTCTTGTTTCAAGTCCTTTTAGTTTATAATCGAGTCGTCCGTCTTTATTTAAACAAGAATCCATTCCGACCATGAGTAGCAATTAACACCACGTCGTCCATTGGAGTAGAAATGAACTTTCAATGCGAGCAACTCTTATTGTGAGGCATACAAAGGTACATGGAGTTATAAGGAAGAATGTCTTCCGTAACCTCGGATACCTGTGACTACGACATAGGCGACTATGATTGTGGTGAAGAAGGTTATAGGTATGACGAAGACGGAGATTATGAAGGCTATGCATACAGCCATGATCCAGAGACGAGTGGGAATGAGAGCTACTATCCCGGAGAAGGATATGAGGCAAATGGTGATCTTAGCTCTTATGGAGAGGATGAAGAGCCTTGTGATGGTTCTTATGAGGATGAAGAAGCATGTGAGGAGACTTTCGCTTCTCGCTACGAGCATGAGAAAGTTGTGAGGTATAATTCTTTCTCCTATGCACCTTATAAGAGTTATGGTGGGAATGTACATGAGGATTGCGAAGATTCATATTCCTCGTCTTGTGGAACTTCTTATCGTATTACGAGTGGTTGCACTACTTCGAGTAGAAGTCGTCCAATAGGAAGAAGAGAATGTGCATCTCCAATGTCTAGGGGTAATATATCCTATTCTTCTTGTTCTAGTGCACAAACATTGGGAAGTAGGAACCAAGGTAGATATGAGGGATATAGCAAGAGTCATGATTTCACTAGAACCCCTCTTCCTATCTTCAAAGGAGGACATGATCCCGAGATTTATCTAGATTGGGAATGGCAATGTGAAAGCTTTTTCAAGAGTTATGATATGAGCGAAGTTGAACAAGCCACATATGCCCTTAAGTACATTCAAGGTCCGGCCTTGAGGTGGTGGCAACTTGCAAAAGGGCCTAATCAAACATGGAGTACCTTGAAGGGGTTCATGAAGTCCAACTTTGTGCCAAGAGGATACACAAAGCTCTATAATGTTGATCCGGGAAGGCAAGTTGGCCTTAGAAAGGTGAGTATTTGTGGGGTGACGGGATGCATTCTTGTTCTCGATGATTGGTGCTATGCCAACTACATCACTCCCTCTATGGTCGACTATTTAGGGATTCCTCGAATGTCCAAGCATCACCCATATTTCTTGGAGGGCTATAGGGTTTCCGAGAGTGTGAAGGTTTTCTTCACCCGAAATGAGTACCATGAAGAGGTTTGGTGTGATATAATTCCTTTGGACTTTGGTCATCTATGTTTAGGCGCCAATTGGTTTGAAATACATGGAGTTCCAAATGAGCAAGATTGGCCCAAGATTGTAATGGACCAATGGGGAAATCATCTCTTTCCACCTATCCTTCCCAAGCCTCAAGGAAATGTGACCGCTTACTCCAAGTCCCTTGATGAAGAGAGACAAAAGATTGAGAGGAGTAAGGAAGTGCAATGTGGTAACCCAAGAGAGGAAAAAGGAGAGGTTGTGAGGAGTGAAGTGAGGGGGTTACCACAACTTCAATCTAAACTTTTATTTTGTCCTTCTCTTAGTGAGGACACTTGTGTAGGTACAATCGTGGAGAATGAAGAAGCATAAGTTTCCAACAAAGAGTCGACATCTACGGATGTGATGGACAAGATAGCTTCCTACCTCTCGAAAGTAAGATCCTTGCATCAAGGAAAAGAAGAATCTTCTCATGAGCTTCAAGGTAACAAAGCTAACTTTTGCACCTTAGTAAACGTGAATGATCATTGTGTGGATAGCCAAAGGGGTGTGAGTGATAGCTTATCTACATGTGAGCCTAATGATTCTTTGCCTTATGTTGATAATGTACATGTTGAGAGTGTGGATACACTAGTTGATCCTATTGATGACCAAATTGACTCTTCTTGTAAGATCGATTTGAGTCCACTTAGTGTTGAAGCCTTGGTGTTGAATGATAGTACATTGTCTTGTAAAAATTGTATTGATCAACTAGCTTGTGAATCTAGTCCACTTCTTGAGGGTGTTTGTGACGTCATTAATGAACCTCAAGTTAGTGAAGATGTTGATATTGTTGGTCAATCGAACAGGAGTGACCCTTTGAGCATGCCTCTTAATGAAGATCCTATTGCTTGCTTGGCTCATAGGGGTGATCATGCATTTGATGCCTCTTCCAAATTTGATAATTGTCTTTTTGAGAGTGAACTTACATGTTCCAATTCTCCTTCTTGGATTGATCCGTCTCTCTTTAAGTACAATATCTTGTTTGAAGATGATAAAATCACTTCTATTGAGTTACCTAGTGGTGTAGATCATGTTATTGATGTAGCTCATCTTGAGGGCTATATTCGTTATGAAAACCCACTATGGTGTGACAACCATCCTCCAAAAGATGGAAATCTCTTCTTGGAAGATGAGAGTACTCTTATGGGAAGGGATTGTGAAGACGAAGAAGGTGGTCTTTGTGCCTCGATTATTTCTTCTTCTTTGAGTGTTCCCATTCTTGAGAATATCCTTGATAATGTCCTTGGGCATAATAGTGAACATGTTCTTGAGGGAACCTTAGAGGAAATCACTTTGCGTGACACCTTTCTTTACTCTCTATTTGTTTATGATATTTCCAATGATTGTGTAGAGAGTATGTCTTTTTGTGATCGAGGCATATTATGGGAGGGTGAGCATTACCTTGACTCATGTGCATGGATACTTCTCCCATTTGACCCCGGGGACCAATGGGAATGTGGTGGTTGTGAGACACTCTCGTGGTGCTTGGTCAAGATGACAAGCAAGATTTGGTTGGAGTTGTTGGTACTATTCCCTATGATAGAGAGTCTTCTTAAGGATTTTAATCCACTTGAGAGACCAAAGTTGTGTAAGGGAAAATGGTCCAACAAGGTGGAATGCTCTTTAAAGAAGGGGAACAATGAAAAGATCCAAGAGAATTCACCATTGTGTGTTTCCATTCTTGACCAAGGTTTATTTACTTGTAGGTCGGAGAATGAGTCCTGTGTTGAAAACACCTTGGATGAATTCCATTTATGTGATACCTTTCTTTATTACCTTTTTACCTATGATGTCTTTCATGGTCATGTTGAATCTACATCTTATGTGGGCATGGAATATTTTGAAGGTAAGAGCATTATGAGCTTAAATGCGATATTTTTGTTGACTTGTATGGGGGATACCTTTGTATTTGACCCCGGTGATGATTTGGGAGTAATCCCATTCTTGGAGATAGCTAGTGCATTGAGTGGACTCTTAAATTGGAAAGATCTTGTCCATGGCATTGCACTTCGTTTTAGAAATTTTCATGTGACTCTTGACTTAAAGGGGGTTATGTGCTCGTTGAAACATAGAACCAATGTGAACTTTCATGAATGTTTGACTAATTACCATGGTTCTCTTGACTTTTCCCTTTGTCAAAGTCCCTTGAGTGGCCAAGTAGCTTTTATTTTGTGGGGTTACACACCCTTGAATGATCATTTTGATTCTTGGCTATATGTTAAATGTATTCCTCCTTGGCGTGGTGATACGCTTGTTGTTGCTAACCCTAACCCTCATGCCATGAGGATATTGTTGTTGTTGTTTTTTTTTCCCTATGGTTTTGCAAGGTTCGGATTCGAGGTCGAATCCTTTTCAAGAAGGGGAGGATGATACAATCCAAATCGGCGTCAACCTTTTGGGGCGTGTGTTTCCCGGGACCCAAACCACAAAGAGCTCCTAATCACATGGATACGGTTAGAGGGTCCATTTTGCATCCATTTTGCACGCCAAGTAGAGCAATATAGTGAATGGAAGATAGCTTGGAGTGCAGGAATCATTGGAAGGGGCGTTGGAGAGTCGAAAAGGAGCTCAACGACGCACCGGGGTGGTCTGCGACCTCACCTGCGCGCGCAGGTGAGTGACCTGCGGCCGCAGGTGCCACCTGCGCCCACCACCTGCGCCAGCAGGTGGTCTCCTGCGTGGGAATTTGGGCCTGAGCGGCCAGCTTATCCATTTTTGTTAAATGGGTCATTGTTGGCCCATAAAATGTAATAAGAAAGCCCCAACTATAAATACTCATTTTGGTCTTTCATTTTAGGGACTTTTTTTTGAATGTAAAATGAGAAAGACACTTGAGAGTGTGAGAGCTAGGATTAGCTTGCATTGATTTATTGTTTCGAAACGTTGGTTGCGTGGGAGATTGATTCCCCTCGTGGTTCACGTAAGTGAATTGGTGCTTGTAGGATTACTTCAATAGAGGTTTTAGGGTTTAAAATACCCTTTGGTTTCTTTGACTCTCCTATATTTGTGTCATTCAATCTATCCTTTACTTTACGCATTTTTATATCTTTTTATCGTTTCCTCGAGTTTTCGTCGTTATTATCGATATCGTATTTTGTACGCTATCACCCCCCCCCCCCAAAAAAAAAACCTAAGCACATATTTAAAATATATTACGACTCCCATCTTTGTAATCTGCTCCATGTACAAGAATTGCAGGGAAAAAATGAAACTTCCATTTAAAGTGATTGTTCAAAGTGTGTCTAAGATTGTTAAAGTGGTTGGTAATGTTCTTATATAGCGAGTATTGAATTTGAACGAGGATACGAAGAGGAAATTTGAACAAGGATGACGAAGAGGAGAGTTAAACTAGGTCAAAAAAATTATTCACAGAGATGATGCCAGCGAGCAAGGATGTGATCACGAAAGCGCTTGCTAATCTGATTAAAATAAGTTAACGCCTAACTGTCCCATGATCATATGGAAGTTTTTTTTCCACCATGATTATATAAAAGTTTAAGACTTCCCCTTTCTTGTAATTTAATCTGTGTGTGTGCGCGCGCGCTTGCTTCTGCATGATCGTGTCTGTATTTTAGAATAAAATGTGCAACACATGTTCACATAGACTAGTAAATTAAATAACATGTACTTAATTTTTTTGAGGCTTCGTGTTTTACTGTTGCATGGGTTAAAAAAAATAATGTCTTCTTCGTTTGAAGTAACAATTTTGGTTAAAAATCGATGCAAACAAACTCAAATTGATTCCATATCTAGGTCCAAATCAACCTTTTCATCCTTTAACAAATGATGTATTTTTAGAAATGCAACCCCAACTATTACGAACAAATAAATTCAAATGAGTCGGGTTATTTATGAGTTGGGTCTAATATTTATGTGGACTAAGAAACTGGTACCAACTATTTAATTAAAGCCCTACGTATGTCATTTCATAATTCTATTAAAAGGTAGATATTTTTAACCATAAAGGATAATTTGGATCAAATAGATGAAAAGAATGAGCATTTTTAAGTAAAAAATTAATATTATGGACAATTGTGATTCCATAAGTGAAAAAACGACAATTTTAAACAATTTTCAATAGGTTAGGAGCATTGTTATTATCCTTTTTTTCTATTTTGGGAATGAATTTCACTCACGGCCCAAAGACAATAAGCATGTGTATGGTATAAGGGAAAATATTTTCTTTTTGAAAAATATTGAATTGAAAAAAAAATAATTTTCTTACTTATTTTATGATATTTGATAAATTATAGAAAATATTATTCCTACAATATATGTATATAATATACACAAACATTATTGGAATCGGCTTAGCTGTCACGACCCAATATTTGAGTCATGATGGCGCCTACTGTAACCCACCAATAGGCAAGTCAAATCCTAGCCCGGAGCGACAAGCGACAGGCTAACGGGCGGAATCTCAGAAAACAGAGATGAAGTGGAAGTAACCATATGTATAAATATGCTATAACGCTAAAAACAGAATCAGAATATATATATATATATATATATGCCAAGACTGAGAAGGAAGAGGACAGTATATAAAGTCAAGAACCCTTACCAAGACCTGGTGAGGTCGGTACAAGAGCCACTACTAGACATATCCAGAATACAAGACAAAAACCAAATATATATAACAAGTACAACAGTCTCGAGAGCAAAAGACTATACAGTAGAAGATGGAGTAGGATCTGCCTCGGACGTCAGTAAGCTCACCCTGCTCGGTGCTGAGAAGAGAGTCACGTCAAAACCGTCGGCTAGTGCCTGGATCTGCATCGGAGAAAAAGATGCAGAAATGCAGTATGAATACCGGGGCAACGGGTACTCAGTAGGCATCATCGGCCGACCGAGCTTAATGTAATATAAACAAGCTACAGTATGGGGGTGCATGCTAAGTCCGGGTATACCTGATAAGAAAATGTGATACTGAATAATAAGTAAGTAAGAGGGTGCATGCTAGGTCCGAGTATAAATAATAAGTACATAAGTAACTGCCGAAGAGTATAGATATGCTCAGGAGAATATAAATGCGATACAGAATAACGAGTAAATAAATGCGTAAGTAAACACACAAGTCAAACATAACCTATCTGGGCCCCCATAAGCCCGATAGGCACACGGAAGAAAACAATAACCCAGTCTGGCCCTCATAAACTAGCGGGACACACAAGAAAAGTAAATGCATAGTCACCAGTGTCTCGAAGCTGTATCAGTATCCAGTAACCACGGTACCCAGTACCAAAACTCTTCAATCATATCATAACCAGATGCCAGACTCGAACCAGAACTCATAATAATCAGTGGCCGAACTCGAACCGGAACTCATAATAATCAGTGGCCGGACTCGAACCGAAACTCATAATAATCAGTACCCATCATATCTGAATCAGTGGCCGGACTCAAACCGGAACTCATCATAGCCAATAACCAAAACAGAATCAAATGTCATATCATATCAGGTAAACGGGAAACGCCCTAGTCCCAAGTCAATACTAGTATATAAGTACAGACGCTAATTCTACAACATGCTACAAGTCAATATCGGGGTACTTCTAGGTTACTACCTACTATAAACAATATGTATATACAAGTCTGGGTATACATTATAAGTCATGGAAGGGCAGGTCAGTGTTCTAAGTCAAACTAGCTGACCCCGGTCAAATATAGTGCTATCAGGGACTAACAAGGCTAAACAGGCCAACCGGGTATAATTGGGGTGACTCAATCCCATCACAACCCTAACTGTCATATAGGGCTTATCTAAGCCCAAAGATGTCAAAGTTCTGACAGGTCGACAAAAAGGGTAACGGGGTCCGCTACCGGGTCCCAAAAACCAGGTCTGGTTATACTTATCTAAGTCTGGGCTAAGTCTGTCTAAGCCTGGAATAAGGTCCAACAATAACATTCCCAGACTAGCAACAACAACAACAATACCATCCGACCCCAAATAGGTCATCTGTGGTGTACCACGAGGATAACGGGCCTGGAATATATCCGAATAGCCCTATCCGGCCTAGAAGGCCTAAATCACAGCAAACCAGCACCACCAAGTCTATAATACCAGCCCACATAACCAGCACATTAGCATACATATATCATACATAAGCCCAATCTAAGTGTAAAGAAAGGTAAACCTAGCCTACCTGGACGCCGCCGAATGCCTGCTAAAGCCAGTTAAATAGGAGCCTTTCCCTTTCGAGAGGCCTCAGACTGCTGCCACGCTATCAAAATAATAAACTACATGTCAAAACATGACTATTGATACCCATATTGCGTTAGTTCAAAAAATATCCAAAAATCCCGCATGGGGTTCACTTGCGGAATCGCAAAACTGAAATCGTCACAGTGTCCTAAATAACTTCATGACCAATAGTCACAACAGATGCTATCCAATCCGAGCACCTATTAAGCTCTAAATCAGCACCAACAACAATACCACCAAATAACAATTCAAATACGCGACTTTAATCTAAAATTGACCAGAAAACTTACGATATAAGGACGCTATACTATCAACCACATGATCCCGAGCTTGATTAACTTAATGTAGATAAATAATTTTCTTTCAATAATTGAATACATCATCAAAAATGGTTCCTCCTCCGCTTCCTCTTTATGTGTATAAGCATTGACAGAAGTTTATATGAAAGATAAGAAAATTATGTGAATACAACAAAAAGTTGGAAATTAAAGGTATGAAAACATGGATATATGGACATCTAGGCTAGTGGTATGTTTGATGAAAGAAAAGTGACCTAAAAAGAGATGGAAATTTTATGAAATCTGTAAAACTTATCATTCCACCCACTAAAAGCAATTTAATACTTGATATGAGACAAGTGGCAGCCATGCCCATGATTAAAGAATTGTTGACCAACTCCCTCTACCTCCACTTGGAGGTGGAGGTGTTATGTAAAAATATTTTTATTCTGTTTGTATATATTCGGGTATTGCATAGGTTCGTGGTAAAATAAATACAATATTTTAAATATACCATAATTAATAGAAAATTATTTCTAACAAAACCTCTATAAAATAAAAATATTATTTTAACATATTTAGATTTACCATCTCCGCTTAAAATATCAATAAATTATAAAACTAGTATTAAAGTAATATAGATATATCATAACTAAAGAATTTTATAAATATCATAAATATTTTCGAAAGGTAATTAACTACGACATTTTACCAAATTCTAATTTAATTTAATATTTTACAACATACTTGATCTAAATAATATTCTCAAACGAACTGTCCGGGAACCGAACTGTCAGTCCCAGCAAGTCATAAATAACTTGGGGCAGTTATAGAAAAGTTCTAAATGCTGATAACATACGAAAACGAGGGAAATGACCGGGAAGGTCATTACAATATCCACTACTAAAAGGACTTTCGTCCGCGAAAGTCAAGAATAAGCACATACCTGAAGACGTGAGCAAGTAGGGATACTGGGCTCACATGTCGCGTTCAAGCTCCCAAGTAGCCTCCTCAACCGGACGGTGATGCCACTGTACCTTAACCACTGGAATGTCCCGGGAGCGTAACCGCCTGACATCTCTGGCTAAATTGGACACAGGTTCCTCCAGAAATGTTAACTTATCGTCAACTGAACTGAGTCCCACCAAAGCACATGCGACTCATCCGGAAAGTATTGTCGCAGCATAAAAACATGAAACACTAGGTGGATGGATGAAAATGATGGAGGTAAAGCTAGCACATAATCCACTTCTCCAACTATCCACAAAATCTCAAAGGGTCCAATATATCTGGGGCTAAGCTTACTGTCACGCCCCGAATCCCAACGAGGCGTGATTGGCACCCGAAGCCGACAAGGACCGAGAGAACCAATCTTTGCTTCTATTCCTTCGTATGCATGTCATAGGAAACACTACTATCACATAGAAACATGAGAGGCTAAAATCGGAAAACTTAGAACATGTGACGTAAATACATATACATATGAGAAACTTGGCCGTTGAGGCCATCAAAACATAACTTCATGAGTCACCTTATACACATATACCCACGTACGTCTACAAAAGCCTCTAACAGATGTATTGACCAACATAAGCCAAAAGTCAGGATAAGTCCCCGCTTTATACACAATGCGTAATGTCAAAACATATATATACTCTGACTCGGAGAAGCCCCGAACTAACTGGAGCTCACCAATGAACTGCAAACAGCTGGCAACCTACTGTGGTGGCCTACTAGTACCTGCGCCTGCAACAAGTAAGGTAAATTCCCCGAGAGGGGTCAGTACGAAATAAGTACTGAGTATGCAAGGCTCAGATGAAACTGTACAATGCATGAATATTTCAATGAGTTCACATACAAATGACTAATCAATGTGAATAAGTCACCATTTTCATTTTGGAAACCATGTGGATTGCTTTTATTACTTTCATTACTTTCTTTATCTCAATGCTCAATGATAACAATGTACCCGGGCCCCTACTGATCAGTGGGTCTTTCCATGACTTATCGTCATGTTGGGTTCGAGTCGAGCTAGGCTTATGCCCCTAGACTTTCCACCCATAAATCAATGTATCGGGATCGGGTCGAGCTAGGCTTATGCCCCTAAGACCTGCCACCCATAAATTAATGTATCGGGATCGAGTCGAGCTAGGCTTACGCCCCTAGACTTGCCACCCATAAATCAATACATCGGGATCGAGCCGAGCTAGGTTTATGCCCCTAGACTTGCCACCCATAAATCAATACATCGGGATCGAGTCGAGCTAGGCTTATGCCCCTAGACTTGCCACCCATACTTGATCATTGACCACATTTGCATTACTTTGTTCATTACTTTGAGTAAGTCATAACATCACTTTGGAACTTTAGAACATCACATTGTTGGAAACTTTGAATCATTGACCAATGAGTGAAGGACATGTGAATAAATATCATGAGAAATAGAACATTACTAGCACCATGATACCATTGGACAATCATTATTGAACAAGAGACATGAATATGACTGCTATTGGAATATCACAACATAACCTTATTGGGCTTTTTGGAACATTAACCATGAATATGAGACATGAGATTCACCATTGCTCAATGAGTAGGAAATATATGACAATGACCATTGATAACCGGATATGGGATGCTTTAGCACATTTCGGGATAGGACTAGTGAGATGTCAATGTGCATACTATTTGCCGCAGAAAGATACGAACAAAGTAACCTTACATACCTTGGATTCGCAATACGAATATACAACCTTAGATGCGTAGATAATAATCCCTCTCCTTCTTTATGTGTCACTCTACAAATATATAACGAAATTCACATTAACCACCAATTACTTTACAAATGCATACCATGTCAATGAATTACATGTTTGGCTTTAAACATGTCATTTCCCCTTGACAAAACCATTGATCATACTATTATTCCAAAAATTCCATAATATTCCCATCATTGACCAATACATGAAAATCAATACATTTCACTACAATACTTCTCCTTTACACTTTCTTATCCATAACACATCACAAATAATCCATCAAAGTACCTTAATGCAACTCATAACACATATCGGCCAAAATCCCATCATTTCCACTTATAGACAAGAACAAGGTTAATACCAAAAATAACACCATACATGTTCATATTTTGTCCATACCATGCTTTTTCATCAAAGGCACAAGGCCTAATTCAAGTTCAAATTACCAAGATGACACATCTTTCACCAAAGGCAAAAATACACTATTCACCACCTTGCCAACACAACTATCATAATATACATACTCTCCCATGCATATAATATGTTAATCCATGAGAAGAAATACTTACCAAGGCTTGGAATATGTTGATCTTGTCCCAAGAGTCCAAAGGAATTATTTGCCTTAGGGTTTGGAAAAGAAAGAAATGTTTGAGAAAATATCCAAAAGTGATGAGAGGTTTTGATGCTAAAAATCTGATCTTGGGGCCTTTATATAGACCCCAAGTCAAGCTTAGCCTTTTCTTTGGCAATTAATGTGGTCAAAGTGGAAGAATGGGTCTTTTTGCCCCTTTGGGCCAATTCTTTTATTTCATTTTGGGCCTAACTTTGGGCCCAATAACTCATATCCATGTAACCCATGAAATTTCATGTATTATTCACCATATCTCTCATGTTTCCCTAATTCCATAATGTCACGACAATATTCGTTTAAACAATTCTCATTCATCCTTTCGATCTCAAAACTAGACATTCTAGTCGCCCTTGGTTTCATTGGACATTTTGGATCACTATTCACATTTCATGATTTGATCATGTAGGAGTATGTAGGAGTATATTGAAGTGTTTGAACCTTTAACAATGCTCAAATAACTCCAAAGAACCAAAAGAAACCATCCAAGAAGCGTCGTCGAAGTGCGTTACAAAATGACTCCGGGAAGGTAACACTTTGTTCCTTGCGCCACTGCTGCAAAACAAGCCAGTGGCGCAAGAAATGCACCCTCTCTGATCTCAGGGGCTTGCGCCACACCCCCTGAAACAGGGCAGTGGCGCAAGTTTCCATGTATTGCTGAATTTTTCGGCAATTTTTCCAACACTTGCGTATCGTCCAATACCTTATCAAAACACCATCAAATACTTACTTAGTAAGTTTAATCATCAAGTAAACATGACTCCAAGTCACCAAATGAGGCTAAAATGTGTACGAGGTATTACACAAATGCTCCACGGAAGCACAAAACACTTTCCACAAAAACTCGTCACATGTACAAGGCCAAATTTCAATGTTTCTCATCTTTAACATTTCCAAATACATCCTTATAACTCTCGACACTTAAGAAATTCTTATTCAATGTCATCAAGTAGGGTTGGGAAGGTACGGGGTGTTACACTTACCCTTCCTACCAAACCGCATCATGCCCTTCATGGGCGATACTCGTAAGAAGACCCTATCATCCACCCTAAATTTCAACGGACGATGTCTACGGTCAGCATAACTCCTCTGTCTACTCTGAGCTGTCCGCAGCCTATCTTGAATCACTCGGACTTGGTCCAAAGGTTCTCGGAGCAAATCTGTGCCACGAGGACTGACATCTGAAGTTTCAAACCAGCCAATTAGAGATCGACACCATTTGCCATATAAATCCTCAAACGGAGCCATTTGATTGCTGGAGTGGAAGCTATTATTATACGCAAACTCGTCTAAAGGTAAGAATTGATCCCACTGACCCCCAAAGTCTAACACACAAGCGCGGAGCATATCCTCCAATACCTGAATCGTCCTCTCCGACTGCCCGTCGGTTTGAGGATGAAATGCAGTACTAAGGTCCACCTGAGTACCCAACTCTTCCTGGAAAGTTTGCCAGAAACTGGAGGTAAACTGAGGCCCTCTGTCTGAGATAATGTCTCCAAATTCACAGTGCAAACACAACTGCTACTAACTCCAAATCATGAGTGGGATAGTTACGCTCGTGCACCTTCAGCTTCCTCGATGCATAAGCAATGACACGACCCTGCTGCATCAAAACACATCCCAAACCAATACAAGACACATCACAATACACGATAAAACCCTCGCCCTCAACTGGAAGAGTCAACACAGGGGCAGAAGTAAGTCGATCCTTAAGCTTCAGAAAACTTGCCTCCCAATCCTCAGACCATTGAAATGGAACCTCCTTCCTGGTCAGTCTGGTCATAGGAGATGCAATAGACGAGAAGCCCTCAACAAATTACCTGTAGTACCCTGCCGACCCAACGAAACTGCAAACTTCAGTAGGCGACGTGGGCCTAGCCCAAACTCTAATAGCCTCGATCTTTGTTGGGTCTACCATGATATAGTGTCTGCATACAACATGCCCTAAGAAAGCTACAGACTCAAGCCAGAACTCACACTTTGAGAACTTGGCATAAAGCCGATGATCTCTCAAAGTGTGGAGCACAATCCTCAAATGTTGCTCGTGCTCCTCGCTGCTCTTTGAATAAACCAAGATGTCGTCAATAAACACAATCACAAAGGAGTCCAAGTATGGCCTGAATACACGATTCATCAAATCCATGAAAGCTGTTGGGGCATTAGTCAACCCAAAAGACATCACCAGGAACTCATAATGGTCGTACCGAGGCCTAATGGCTGTCTTTGGGATGTCCTCAACCCTAACTCTCAACTGATGATATCCAGATCTCAATTCTATTTTCGATAATACTGTTGCACCCTAAAGTTGATCAAACAAATCATCGATACGAGGCATAGGATACTTATTCTTCACCGTCATCCTATTTAGCTGTTTGTAATCGATAGACATTCGCATAGACCCATCCTTCTTCTTTACAAATAGAACTGGAGCACCCCACGGCGACACACTCGACCTGATAAAACCCTTCCTCAGAAGATCCTGAAGCTGAGTACTCAACTCTCTCAACTTAGCAGAAGCCATACGATAAGGAGCCATAGAAATAGGTCGGGTGCCCGGATCGAGGTCAATAATGAACTCTATATCACGCTCAGGAGGAAGGCTAAGTAGGTCAGTCCGAAATACATCAGAGAACTCACAAATAATGGAGATGGAGTCAAGTGACGGACTCTCAATGCTAGCATCTCGAACATAAGCAAGGAATGAATCAATTCCCTCGCCATCAATCTACGAGCCCGAACATATGAAATAATCCCTGTCGGTGTGCGGCTAACAGAACCCTGCCACACCACCGGGGGTACGCCAGGCATGGCTAAGGTCGCGGTCTTGGCAAAATAATCCAAGACTACATGATGGAAAGACAACCAGTCCATGCCCAGAATCACATCAAAGTATACCATGGCCAGTACAATAAAATCAACCCGAGTCTCAAACTCCCTAACAGTCACCAGTCAAGATCTATATACCCGATCCACTACTAAGGAATCACCAACGGAGGTAGATACACGTAAGGGTACAGATAAGAACTCAGAACATAAATCCAACCGTGGTGCATAATAAGTAGATACATAAGAAAACGTGGATCCAGGATCAAATAATGCAGAAGCTGGCTGGTGACATACGAAAATCGTACCTGTAATCACCGCATTCGAAGCCTCAGCCTCTGGCCTAGCCGGTACGGCATACAACTATCGCTGGCTACCACTAGTCTGAGCACTGACCTGACTACCAGTCCGACCTCCCTGTGCTCTACCTCGAGAACCCTGGGGACCACCCCGACGACCCTGTGTACCACCTCTGCCTACTGGCGGTATAGATCTGATATGCTGTGCCGTCTGAACTGAAGGCTCAATTGCCCTACGCTGAGGACACTCACGCGCGAAATGACCAACAACCCCACAAGTATAACATGCTCCTGGCTCTCTGTTCGGCCTAGAAGATCCAGCTGATCTGGTATGAACACCTCTAGTCGATGAACTAGACTGACCACGTCCCTGAGGCTGACTACCATAACCAATAATGGCGGGCTGACCCCTATCAGAAATCTGTAAGGCTGACTGTACGGGCCTACTAGGGTGATCCTGTCGCTGAAAAGACTGTTGTTGCTGCTGAGGGTACCTATCCTGAAACCTGTGGCCTCTGAACTACGAGATGCTATGACTGCCACTGTAACCACCCTGGAATCAGGGTCTCTTATCGCTGCCCCATTAGGCCTCGCGATCCATCTCCTCTATCGAATATACATGCTCAATAATCTTTGCGAATGACTTCCCTGAAGTCACTAAACTTGGGTAGCCCTGCGGAGTGGCAATCTCATTCCCCTGACAAAACATTTAACTCTCTCATACTCATCAGACAAAATAGAAGTAGCATGCCTAATAAGATCATGAAACCTCGCCTCATCCTCGGCGACAGATAATGAACCCTGAGTCAATCTAGAGAACTCATCCCTGAGTCGTTCCCGCATAGTACGGGGCATATATTTTCCCAAGAAAATCTCAGAGAACTGGGTCCAGGTAACCGGCGGAGATCCTACTGGCCTGGAATCAAGATATCCCCTCCACCATCTCCTCGCTGCAGTATCAAACTGATATGCCACAAAATCAACACCACGAGACTGTACCAATCCCAAATTCCCCAGTCTATCCTCGCAGCTGGACAAGATTCATATACATCCTCACTCGGAGTACCAGCCAATCTTGGTGGAGTCAACCTCAAGAAACGCCCCAACATCTTCTGCTCATCGACAGACATAACAGGCTGATCTTTTACCGGCTGTGGAATTACTGGTACAGGCGGAACCTCTACTCTGGGTGCTGCAGCTGCAGGCTGTGCCCCAACACCAACTCCTTGTACTGCTGGTTGGGCTCCCTCGATTGACGGACCTCCAACTATCCCCAACAACTAAAGTAATGTACCTCGGAGCAAAGAAGCATCAATAAAACTGGGTGGAGCCTGGACTGCCCCCTGGCTCACCGACTGTTGTGGAGGCAGAATATCTGGAGCTATAACGAGATCAGGTAACTGATCCCTAGCATGATCTCGGCCTGGGCTGCTGCTCTACCCTTCCCGCGACCTCTGGGTCGACCTCGGCCCCTAACAGGAGCCCTCGCTGCAGGCTTGGGGTCCTGACCCTCGGCTATCGTACCATGCATCCTTTCCATCTGTGTAAAGAGTGAATCAAATGAAGAGTAGAAACCAACATAGACTTAACGCACGGACATGAGTCAAAAAAATGAGAGACTCCCCTAAAAATGCTCAGTAGCCTCCCGAGGATAGGATACAAGCGTCCCCGCACCGATCTGCAGGACTCTACTACACACTGGCTCATGTACCGATACTACCCGTACAACCTAGGCTCTGATACCAAGATGTCACGACCCAATATTTGAGTCATGATGGCGCCTAGTGTAACCCACCAATAGGCAAGCCAAACCCTAGACCAGAGCGATAAGCGACAGGCTAACGAGCGGAATCTCAGAAAATAGAGATGAAGTGGAAGTAACCATATGTATAAATATGCTATAACGCTAAAAAAAGAATCAAAATATATATATATATATATATATATGCCAAGACTGAGAAGGAAGAGGACAGTATATAAAGTCAAGAAACCTTCCCAAGACCTGGTGAGGTCGGTACAAGAGCCACTACTAGACATATCCAGAATACAAGACAGAAACCAAATATATATAACAAGTACAACAGTCTCGAGAGCAAAAGACTATACAGTAGAAGATGGAGTAGGATTTGCCTCGGACGTCAGTAAGCTCACCCTGCTCGGTGCTGAGAAGAGAGTCACGTCAAAACCGTCGGCTAGTGCCTGGATCTGCATTGGGGAAAAAGATGCAGAAGTGCAGTATGAGTACCGGGGCAACGGGTACTCAGTAGTTATCATCGGCCGACCGAGCTTAATGTAATATAAACAGGATACAGTACGGGGGTGCATGCTAAGTCCGGGTATAACTGATAAGAAAATGCGATACTGAATAATAAGTAAGTAAGAGGGTGCATGCTAGGTCCGGGGTATAAATAATAAGTACATAAGTAACTGTCGAGGCGTATAGATATGCTTAGGAGAATATAAATGCGATACAGAATAACGAGTAAATAAATGCGTAAGTAAACACACAAGTCAAACATAACCTATCTGGGCCCCCATAAGCCTGATAGGCACACGGAAGAAAACAACAACCCAGTTTGGCCCCCATAAACTAGCGGGACACACAAGAAAAGTAAATGCATAGTCACCAGTGTCTCGAAGCTATATCAGTATCCAGTAAAATTGGTACCCAGTACCAAAACTCTCAAATCATATCATAACCAGATGTCGGACTCGAACCGGAACTCATAATAATCAGTGGCAGGACTCGAATCGGAACTCATAATAATCAGTGGCCGAACTCGAACCGAAACTCATAATAATCAGTACCCATCATATCTGAATCAGTGGCCAGACTCGAACCGGAACTCATCATAGCCAGTAACCAAAACAGAATCAAATGTCATATCATATCAGGTAAATGGGAAACGCCCTAGTCCCAAGTCAATACTAGTATATAAGTACAGACGCTAGTTCCACAACATGCTACAAGTCAATCTCGGGGTACTTATAGGTTACTACCTACTATAAACAATATGTATATACAAGTCTGGGTATACATCATAAGTCATGGAAGGGCAGGTCAGCGTTCCAAGTCAAACTAGCCGACCCCGGTCAAACATAGTGCTATCAGGGACTAACAAGGCTAAACAGGCCAACCGGGTATAATTGGGGTGACTCAATCCCATCACAACCCTAACTGTCATATAGGGCTTATCTAAGCCCAAAGATGTCAAAGTTCTGACAGGTCGACAAAAAGGGTAACGGAGTCCGCTACCGGGTCCCAAAAACCAGGTCTGGTTATACTTATCTAAGTCTGGGCTAAGTCTGTCTAAGCCTGGAATAAGGTCCAACAATAACATTCCCAGACTAGCAACAACAACAACAATACCATCCGACCCCAAATAGGTCATCTGTGGTGTACCACGAGGATAACGGGCCTGGAATATATCCGAATAGCCCTATCCGGCCTAGAAGGCCTAAATCACAGCAAACCAGCACCACCAAGTCTATAATACCAGCCCACATAACCAGCACATTAGCATACATATATCATACATAAGCCCAATCTAAGTGTAAAGAAAGGTAAACCTAGCCTACCTGGACGCCGCCGAATGCCTGCTAAAGCCAGTTAAATAGGAGCCTTTCCCTTTTGAGAGGCCTCAGACTGCTGCCACGCTATCAAAATAATAAACTACATGTCAAAACATGACTATTGATACCCATATTGCGTTAGTTCAAAAAATATCCAAAAATCCCGCATGGGGTTCACTTGCGGAATCGCAAAACTGAAATCGTCACAGTGTCCTAAATAACTTCATGACCAATAGTCACAACAGATGCTATCCAATCCGAGCACCTATTAAGCTCTAAATCAGCACCAACAACAATACCACCAAATAACAATTCAAATACGCGACTTTAATCTAAAATTGACCAGAAAACTTACGATATAAGGACGCTATACTATCAACCACATGATCCCGAGCTTGATTAACTTAATGTAGATAAATAATTTTCTTTCAATAATTGAATACATCATCAAAATTGGTTCCTCCTCCGCTTCCTCTTTATGTGTATAAGCATTGACAGAAGTTTATATGAAAGATAAGAAAATTATGTGAATACAACAAAAAGTTGGAAATTAAAGGTATGAAAACATGGATATATGGACATCTAGGCTAGTGGTACGTTTGATGAAAGAAAAGTGACCTAAAAAGAGATGGAAATTTTATGAAATCTGTAAAACTTATCATTCCACCCACTAAAAGCAATTTAATACTTGATATGAGACAAGTGGCAGCCATGCCCATGATTAAAGAATTGTTGACCAACTCCCTCTACCTCCACTTGGAGGTGGAGGTGTTATGTAAAAATATTTTTATTCTGTTTGTATATATTCGGGTATTGCATAGGTTCGTGGTAAAATAAATACAATATTTTAAATATACCATAATTAATAGAAAATTATTTCTAACAAAACCTCTATAAAATAAAAATATTATTTTAACATATTTAGATTTACCATCTTCGCTTAAAATATTAATAAATTATAAAACTAGTATTAAAGTAATATAGATATATCATAACTAAAGAATTTTATAAATATCATAAATATTTTCGAAAGGTAATTAACTACGTCATTTTACCAAATTTTAATTTAATTTAATATTTTACAACATACTCGGTCTAAATAATATTCTCAAACGAACTGTCCGGGAACCGAACTGTCAGTCCCAGCAAGTCATAAATAACTTGGGGCAGTTATAGAAAAGTTCTAAATGCTGAGAACATACGAAAACGAGGGAAATGACCGGGAAGGTCATTACAGCTTGGGGGCTAGGGGTATGGGTGACTTGGGATAAGGGATTGAAGAGATCTCACTAAAGTCACTTTTGAATTTTTCTTCTCTTATATGGTCATCCAAGTATTAAGAAGATTCTACTAAAGTGTTTTTTGAAAAAAAAAATCCCTATATGATCATTCAAGTATTGAGAAGATCCCTCTAAATCATTTTGATTCTTTTCTATAAAGTCATTCAACTATAATTTTATATTCTAAAAAAAATCTTCTTTCTCTCAATATATTTCTTAGTTAACATGACATGTCATATTAGTTTCTTATATTTCATGCAATGTAGGATAAAACCTAAACTAAGCTAGCGTTTTGGTCATAGATTTCCAAACACTTTTGGCAAGCTATTTTTTAGTAAAGTTTTGGGTGAAGTTCCACGATGTGTTTGGCCATAATTTTTGGAAAAGATATTTCACTTTTTTAATAAATGTAATTTATACCTATATAAGTTCTAAAAAGTAAAAACTATTAAAAATATCCATAAATTTGTATTGTCATTTATAATGAATACGTCGTGATAAAATTAAACACATAGATTATAAGGCCATTCTGACAATTGACAATGTATAATGCACAAATAAAAAGGTCCACTAATATACAGAGCATTTTAATAGAGAAAAAGAGAGAGTATTTTATAATTATTTGGAGTAGACAATGTTGAGACCATATTGGTTTCATATGACATCTATAAAGTCAATCAATAGTAGCTCCAATTGGACATCTACTCTTTAGATATTAGTTGGGATTAATAAATAGTAGGGTGTTTTTATAAAAAAACAAAAGTTTGGGGTAAACTTTATGTAATGACCATCAAGGTCATTTTCTATATTTTCGTGCATCCCAGCGTTTTGATCCTTCCCACAGCGGCTACAGCTCATTTGTGACTTGCTGAAACTGTCGGTTCGATTATTGGATAGTCCATTTGGGTTTTAGACTCATTTCCCTGTTTTATTAGGGATTTGGTCTCGGACCAAAACTCCTAATATATGATCTCAAATGGAAATTCTTACAACTTCATCAGCTCCGGAACGTTGATTTTAGGCTAGGGGGACCCTTGATCCGAGTCTCGAGGCTTCCGAACTTGTTTTAGGCTATTGGGTAGATTTGGTGAAAGACAGAACTATAGGTGTGGGACCCATATTTAATCGAAACAACCTCGGATAGAAATTTTGATGGTTCCGTTGAGTTCAGAATGTCAAATTTGGTATGGTAGCATAGTTTGTTTGCATGCACGGGGTTCCAAACGAATCCCGAGCAATCGATCGGAGTCCATTTTGGACTTAGCTAAAATCTGGTAGCTGATATCTGGTGTGGCTGCTAAAGTGGTCTAGGATCCGCTTTAGCGGCCTTGTCCATTTGGGCGAGGACCGCTTAAGCGCTCCTTGTCCGCTGCGCTCCTTGTCCGCTTAAGCGGACGTCGGGGTGCCGCTTAAGCGGCCTCAGCCTTTTTATCGGTGACTGCTTAAGCGGTCAAAGTCTACTTTAGCGGTAGCCGCTTAAGCGGCCAGGTGTCCACTTTAGCGGCACTTGGGGGATGTTATATCCCCTTCTTCACTCGATTCTCTCTCATTTTCTCAACCCTTTTCCCCCATTATTGAGAGCATGAGGAGTGAAAAAGAGTGGGGATTCACCCATTGAAGCTAAGGTAAGTTAGCTCATCACTCCTTGGACATTATTCAACATTTTACCCATTGAAATCCGTTCCATTTCATTGTAAATTCTTAGAAATTAGGTCGTTGAAATTTTAATCTTTGGGGATTGATTTAAGCCCCGATTTACGCTTCATTTGTGCTCAACTTTTGAGCACACATTCCTTATTATTCGAGGGACCTCGTGACAGATTTAATTTTGGAATTTCATTTGCGGGACCCACGGGCCCATTATTGACCCAATTTTGGTTCCAGAGTATTATATTACAATATGGGTGTCGTTTTACTCGTGTTGACATGTAGGTTACTATTTTGATAATGTGATATCAATTCGGGATCGTGGAGCAAGGTCGAACGATTTGTGGACACTTCAAAAATTGTGGTTCTGCATCGAGGTAGGCTTCGGTCTACTTTTTTCTATGATATTGTGTATAGTATAGATTGCATGCTAGGAAGGGATTATAGGATGTGAATATGGCTAGTGTAGCATGACTTATCCTATTTTATGGAATTTGGGGTAGAGATGTGACCCGAACCCTAGTATAAATACTTGTTATGTCCATAGAGTCCTATTAACTTGAATATAAGTATGTTAACCATAGTTGATGATTAAGGATTATGAGACTTACTATTTGACTTAGTGATTCAGAAGGTTTTTCCCTGATTAGATCCTTGTGGTGGCTTTGTGCCCTTCATTATTGTACTTGCCCGGGTTATGAGACCTTGCTATATTGGGTATATTTTATTGGACCCGAGACCGTGATTATGAGACTAGTTGGACTCTAGGTGAGTATACTACCCTTAGCAAGGGTATGATTATCATTTATAGATTCTTAGGCGCATGTGGTTATATTGTTTGGATACTGGTGATGGCATGCATACTAGCTGGGGCATTCATGCTCATTTAGTGGTACGATTTCGACCAAAACCTTGATTTTACTACTATTTCCAAAAAGGAGATTTATTCCCACTTTTCACTTTAAAATGGGTTATTTAATAACGAGAATTGTACCACTTTATTTACTGAATTATGAGCTTTTGAAACTAAAAATGATGTTTTAGAACTTCGATCGAGGATGATTCCGGTCTATTATTTATCCACTCATTTTACCACTACTATTTACTTCGGTCGAGGGATATTTTGACCCTTTGTATATGATTTAGTCCCGAGCATGATCTCAATCAATGGATTTATGGATTAACATCATTTTAGTCGCGGTTCGAGTCCGTACACTGATTATATATATATCTTTAGTACTAGATGGAGTAGATAGATTATGATGGTTATTGGAAGTCCTGGATCGGGACCAGGCAGTGTATAGATTTCTCGAATTCCCTAGGGGGCCCTTTAGTCCTAGAGCCGTCGAGTCAAAGAAGTTTGGTCATCGTAGGTCCTACCTTTGCGAGCTAGGTGAGCTGGAGGAGGTGTATACACTTGATATGGTATGGTTTGAGATTGTGGAACCAGTTCGAGTCCGGTGTCCCCGATATGGTTATGACATTTTGGTTTATGTTGTATTCATCCATTCATATGCATTTTCTATCACCATTATAGTTGCTTGGCGCCTGTATTTATCAGTCTTATGGGGGGTTGTATAGGTACGGGTTTTGGTTGTTGTTTGTTGAGTGTTTCTGTGAACCTTCCTGGCTTATGGGGGTCTGGTTAGGTACTTGTTTGCCCGAACTAGCTGGTTACTTTATTATTGGTTATTATGATTAGTTGGTGGCAGGGTGGTTGTGGATTGGTACCCGAATTAAAGGTACGTTTTTGATTCCTTTACTCTTGCAGTGAGTTACATTATGGTTTGGTTATCTCATATTTAGTCATGCCTGGTTAGGGATTCTGGTCATGCTAGAGTTAACTTCCCCACTTGATTATGGGCCTTTAGATGTTAGGGTGATTCCCTTAGGTTGTTACCACAAAGCTAGTCCTATATGTATATATATATATATATAATGGTGTTACCATATATCCCTTTCTTCTTTGCCTAGCCATATCATATATGTATTCTTTGGCATTATATGTTATAATATATCTTTCTTCCATTCTTCATTTGTATATTGGCTAGTGATATACGGTATTCGGCCCTGGTTGTTGTCAGAATAGGATAGTTGATCCTTATTGCTCCATTAGCATTATTATGCTTAGTTCTTGTATAGTTTCCCATTGTTTATATTCATGCCTTACGTGTTATTTATGCTTTCATTATTTCTGGAGCTCAGTCAACCACTGCCTACTGAGTACCACGTGTTTGGAACTCATACTACACTTCTGCAGCCTGCAGGTTATAGTACGAGTTACCGCCTTTGATGTGTGTATCGTGCGGAGCAGCTATGGATCGTACATTTGGGGTGAGCTCCCGACGTTTTGGAGTATCCCTCGTGTATACATATATTTTTTCTGTATTTCACATGTACTCCTGTTGTATTAGAAGCTTTTGTACTGGCTCCATCCGGTTTTGGAATTATATTAGCCTTGTTATTATATTTAATCCATTGTTTCCCTTATTTTTAATCGTAGTTCGTTACTAGCTGCTTCAGACTACGGGTTGGCTTACCTACTGGTGGGTTATAGTAGGTGCAATCATGACCTGAGAAATTGGGTCGCGACAAATTAGTATCAGAGCCTAGGTTTACTGGTTTTGTTGGTACAAGAGCTAAGTGTTTAGTAGAGTCCTGTGGATCGGTGCAGAGACATTTGTATCCTATCTTCAGGAGGCTACATGGCATTCTTAGGAAATTCTATTCTTGACTCCTTGTCGTGTGTCCGTACTTCTATGAACCTATAAGTACTTCTTTTGACTCCATTCTCTATCAGAGGGATAGCACGAGGTCATCGATAGATGCGGATCGTATTTCAGCGCGTGTTACCAGAATTTCAGCTCAACGTTGGGCTAGAGAGTTAGAGATTGATAACGAGGATTTTCAGCGTCAGCTAGAGGGTCTGGGGTCAGCCCAGGTTTTGACAGAATTTATGACTACCTCAGTTTTTTGGATTCAGTGTTAGGGGTCCAGAGTCTGTTTCTGGATACCTCTCAGCTAAGGTAATATCGGTTCCATCGAGTAGTTCTCAGACCAGTGTTGGATTTATTGTTGTTCAGCAGGGTTTTTTATCTTTTTTAGAGTATGAAATTGGGCTTCTCGAGTGGGCCAGACATACTCCTATGTTATTTCCTACTGAGCATGAGATGGTGCAGAGATTTATCAGAGGGTTGACTTTACCACTCCATTTGGCATCGGAGCATTTGATAGTAGTTGGGTCTTCTTTCTCTGAGGTTTTTGATCATGCGAAGACTGTAGAGAGGGCTTGCTTTGAGGCTTGCGGAGGTGGCAGCAAGAGGCCATGTCAGCAGTTCAGTGTTAGGGGTATTTCGTTTAGACGTCGAAATCTTCCCCGCAGAGGTCAGTATCATTTGCAGCCTATTAGGCCCGTACAAGTAGCACCTCAGCTTATGGGTAGCTCTCAGGTTGATCGTGGTGGTATCAGTGGACAGAGTTCTGGTCTGACATCACGGAGTATTCGATCTAGGTCTTCAGGCCATAGTAACCTTTCTAGGTTAGCAGATTCAATGCATCTGAGAGTCCCAGGGGCATGCGGGATTGGTCGTTGGTCTAGGGAGTGCCCTATGCGTGGTTTAGTGAGCCAGTTAGGGTTAACTTGGGTTTCTTACTAGGTTAGAGCTTCAGGGGTTTGTTATGACTGTAGAGAGACCGATCACTAGTCCAAAAAGTGTCCCCGGTGTGGGATGATTAGTCATTCAGATCATCCAGATCAGTCTCATAGTATGGTGGCACCTTCAGTTAGAGGTAGTGCACATTTGCAGCCTATTAGGCCCGTACAAGTAGCACCTCAGCTTATGGGTAGCTCTCAGGTTGATCGTGGTGGTATCAGTGGACAGAGTTCTGGTCTGACATCACGGAGTATTCGATCTAGCTCTTCAGGCCATAGTAACCTTTCTAGGTTAGCAGATTCAATGCATCTGAGAGTCCCAGGGGCATGCGGGATTGGTCGTTGGTCTAGGGAGTGCCCTATGCGTGGTTTAGTGAGCCAGTTAGGGTTAGCTTGGGTTTCTTACTAGGTTAGAGCTTCAGGGGTTTGTTATGACTGTAGAGAGACCGATCACTAGTCCAAAAAGTGTCCCCGGTGTGGGATCATTAGTCATTCAGATCATCCAGATCAGTCTCATAGTATGGTGGCACCTTCAGTTAGAGGTAGTGCACCTAGTGCCTCAGATGATCATTCAGACGCTCAGTCCGAGTTCGAACGTGCTCAGATTCATACTCCTTCGGCACACCAGAGTTATGATTTTGGATTTCCACCATGATAGGTGCACCTTTGATTCTCTGCCTTTAGTTACTATTTGAGTTGTGTTGGGGTTTTCATACCCATTGGTGGTTATATGCCTTGACACTTCTATATTGAATTTTGTATGCCTTGGTGTTTTCATAGTGATTGATGTATGCCATTGTGTAGGTTTAGGCATATATGACTACCCCCCGTAGATGATTCTTTAGTAGTGGATCAAGTGGATCAGTGTGGTATTATTCTAGGGGTATAGCAATTGGGTTAAGGTCCGATTTTTCCTTGGCATATTGGCCTTGTTATGGCTATAGAGTGGATCAGTATTGAGCTTTCCTTAGGGTATAGCAGTCGGGTTAAAGTCCCATTTCCTTGGCATTCTGGCCTTGTTGTGGCCTTAGAGTGGTACTTGTTGTTGATTTTTGTTTTTGTACCACCTGCATCTTATACTATTGTTGTTATGGTCATTGGTTTGACCTTTACTGATTCTTAGTTGATAGATGGCTAGACTAGCGTTATCTAGTTAGCGTTTTCCCTTTCTTGTGATTCTTATTTCGTTAGATTTGATGGCTGCCTCAGTTGGTTTGCCTTCCCTTTCTGTTAGCAAGGTTGGCTATTGATCGGATGGTGAGAATGAAGGTAAGTTTGACCTTCCAGGACTTTTAGCATTAGTAGTTTTCTTCTATAGCCTGTTTCTTTTGGTGATGCACTTGGGATCTGTCTTTTGGATTAGGATAGTTCATCACCCGGCAGTGGTCTTGACCTTGATGTTGATTTTGAGTTGGGGTTGGCGATTTGGTTCTACCATCCATTTTTGAGATTGAGAGGTCTGAGACTTACTTTCTGATTTGTTGGATTCGTCTCCTGGTGATTGTCTTGATCTTGGGTTTGGTGTGGAGTTGGATACTCCGTTCTTCCTGTGCTATGGTTTATGGTTCAGCTGAGTTAAAGTTGATATAATTGGGAGAATTCAAAAAATTCTCATTTCGACACTTGTTCGACTTATATGACTTCGGCGGAGTGCTTCTGCTTGATGATTTGCTCCTATAGATATTCATTCTCATGGATTGAGTACTGGTTGACCAAATCCATGCTGAAGTTGTATTTCACTGAATTGGAGTAAATGGGTGAGTTCGGAAATTCTCATTTAGACTTTTGTTCGGCGTGATATGGTTTTATGGATTACTTCTACTCAGTGGTATGTAATTGGTTACCAATTGTTGGTTACCAAAGAAGGCGTCTTTGGGAGTGAGTATTTGTTGTCGTTGATTGGCTATTGGATTTGGCCAGATGTCTATTGGATTGTACAGTCCGAGTTGCTTGAGTTCTAGCTCTCACTAGTACTGTTTGCAGCCTTGGCGAGTTCTTGCTTATGCCTTGTTGCAGTATGCCCTCCAGCCATTGTGGAGTTGCTTACTTGTCTCTCTATCATGTTATCTTCCCTAGTTGGGATTATGTTCTTCGGTGATATTTTAGTTTCAGCCTTGCGGAGATTGTTGGGCATGTGCTTGATTTCTGGTAGCGAGGTCGGTT
Source organism: Capsicum rhomboideum (assembly GCA_031232105.1). NCBI lineage: Eukaryota > Viridiplantae > Streptophyta > Magnoliopsida > Solanales > Solanaceae > Capsicum > Capsicum rhomboideum. The sequence goes on along the minus strand of CP124711.1, from coordinate 34,016,134 downwards.
TGAGTATTTGGCTTTTGTAAAGGCTTGTTGGCTCTAATTAAGGTTCTTGACCTTATTGGTATTTGGAGTTTGGATGCTTACTCGTTAAAGGATCAATTTAGATAGTTGAGAGCGAATAGTTCAGCTTCAGTGTTGGGGTTTTAGCTTGGGATTGCATGACTTAGTTGCATCCCCATTTCGAGGTTTTGCTCCAGTCAGGCATTCATTTATAGGATGGCGAAGCTTACTCTTACCTATCGATTCGGTTCTCTTCAGTACAGATAGTCCGTTGGCACGACATTGGTTGTTACTGCTTCTGACTTTGGTTCTTCAATTTTGGTCAGAATTTTGGACTGCCTGCTCAGCAGAGGTAGTATGCTCAAGTTGGATTTAGCATGGTTCCACCCACGGTTAATGGGGAATTCTGGAGCGGATAGTTAAGTTTTGATGGTTTGTGCCTCAAACTTATGACTATCAACTTTGAAAGTCATCCGGACCAGTTGTAGCTTTGGCTTAAGAGTGCTAACTTTGGTCACCTCTGTTGTGTGTCCTGGTAGTACCTTATAGGCTTATTTCTCGCTCTTGCCATTATGGATTTTTCGTAAGTCAGCTTCAGCCTTTCGAGGTCAATGTGTTGTGAATGCGCGGACAGGACTCACATGATATCTTGTATGGTTCGGAGTAGATAGCAAGTTTGGAAAGGCAAAAAAAGGTTAGATTTGGAATTGGAGTTGGTTGCATGATTCATTCATTTGTTTGCCTTTGTATTGGTTGAGTTACTGCCTAGTTAGGCTTGTATTGGTGTGTTGTCAGAATGTTATGGTCTGGATTAGCATGCATCATCCATTCTCGATTCAGTTTGAGACTAGTTGGTTTTTGAGGTTGAGTTTTGGTTAGTTGCAAAGCGGAGTAAGGAGTTGGTTAAAAAAGGGACACCTTGGGTGAAATACCTTTGAAGCATTGCTTCTGCTTAGAGGTTACCTAGGGAGTCATGCTCAAGACATGCGGACCCAGTACTCGTCCTCTTGAGCTTTCGGGCTCTTTCTATCCATTGACTTTTGCGGACGAAAGTTCTTTTAGTAGTGGATATTGTAATGACCCTCGAGATCATCATCTTGATTTTCATGCATCCCAATATTTTGAGCATTCCCACAGTGGCTACAAGTCATTTATGACTTGATGGAACTGTCAGTTTGGTTATCGGATAGTCCGTTTGGGTTTTAGACTCATTTTTCTGTTTTGGAGCTTTCGTTGTTAAGGATTTGGTCTCGAACCAAAACTCCTACTAGACGATCTCAAATGGAAATTCTTACAACTCCATCAACTTCGGAACATTGATTTTAGGCTAGGGGGACCCTTGGTCCGGGTCCCAAGGCTTCCGAACTCGTTTTGGGCTATTGGGTAGATTTGGTGAAAAATGGAACTATAAGTGTGGGACCCTCATTTAATCAAAATGACCTCGGATGGAAATTTTGATAGTTCCGTTGAGTCTGGAATGTCGAATTTGGTATGGTAGCATAGTTCATTTACGCGCTTGGGGTTCCGAACGAATCCCAAGCACTCAATTGGAGTTCATTTTAGACTTAGCTAAAATCTGGTAGCTGATATCTGGTGTGACCGCTAAAGCAGTCTAGGAACCGTTTTAGCGGCCTTGGCCATTTGGGTGAGGACCGCTTAAACGCTCCCTTGTCCACTTAAGCGGTGGGTGCCACTTTAGCGGCCTTAGCCCTTTTGTCGGTGACCTCTTAAGCGGCCAAAGTCCGCTTTAGTGGTAGCCGCTTAAGTGGCCAGGTGTCCGATTTTATTATCATGGAGCAAGGTCGAGTGATTTGTGAACACTTCAAAAATTGTGGTTCGGCATTGAGGTAGGCTTTGGTCTACTTTTCTCTATGAGATTGTGTATAGTATAGATTGCATGCTAGGAAGGGATTATAGGATGTGAGTATGGCTAGTGTAGTATGACTTAGCCTATTTTATGGAATTTGGGTGGTAGAGATATGACCCGAACCCTAGTATAAATACTTTTTATGTCCATAGAGTCCTATTACCTTAAATATAAGCATGTTAACCACAGTTGATGATTAAGTATCCTTTGGTAAGAGACTTATCATTTGACTTAGCAATTCAGGAGGCTTTTCCCAGATTAGATCCTTGTGGTGGCTTTATGCCCTTGATTATGTAGTTTCCCGGGTTATGAGGCCTTACTATATTGGGTATATGTTATTGGACCCGAGACCGTGATTATGAGACTAGTTGGACTCTAGGTGAGTATTCTACCCTTAGCAAGGGTATGATTATCATTTATAAATGCGTAGGCGCTTATGGTTATATTGTTTGGATACTGGTGATGGCATGCATACTATCTGGCGCATTCATGCTCATTTAGTGGTACGATTCTGACCAAAACCTTAATTTTACTACTATTTCCAAAAAGGGGATTTATTCCCACTTTTTACTTTAAAAAGGGTTATTTTATAATGGAAATCGTACCACCTTATTTACTGGATTATGAGCTTTTGGAACTAAAAATGATGTTTTAGAACTTCGACCGAGGATGATTCCGGTCCATTATTTATCCACTCATTTTACCACTACTATTTACTTCGGTCGAGGGATATTCCGACCCTTTGTACATTATTTAGCCCCGAGCATGATCTCGGGCAATATATTTATGGATTTACATCCTTTTAGTCGCGGTTCGAGTCTGTGCACTAATTATATTTATATATATCCAGTACTGGACGCAGTAGATGGATTATGATGGTTGTTGAAAGTCCTGGATCGGGACTAGGTAGTGTATATGGATTTCCCGAATCCCCTAGGGGGACCCTTCGTCCAAGAGCCGTCGAGCCAGAGAAGTTTGGTCGCCTTAGGTCCTACCTTTGCGAGCTAGGTGAGCTGGAGGAGGTGTATACACTTGGTACGGTATGGTTTGAGATTGCGGAATCGGTTCTAGTCCGGTGTCCCCGATATGGTTATGACATTTTGGTTTTTGTTGCATTCATCCATACATATGCATTGCCTATCATCAGTATAGTTGTTTGGCGCCTGTATCTATCGGTCTTATGGGGGGCTGTATAGGTACGGGTTTTGGTTGCTGTTTGCTGAGTGTTTCTGTGAACCTTTCGGGCTTATGGGGGTCCGGTTAGGTACTTGTTTGCCCGGACTAGCCGGTTACTTTATTATTGGTTATTATGATTAGTTCGTGGTAGGGTGATTGTGGATTGGTACTCAAGTTGAAGGTACGTTTCTGATTTCCTTTACTCTTACAGTGAGTTACATTATGGTTTGGTTATCTCATATTTATTCATGCCTGGTTAGGGATCCTGGTCATGCTAGAGTTAACTTCCCTACTTGATTATGGGCTTTGAGATGTTGGGTGATTCCCTCAGGTTGTTACCACTAAGCTAGTCCTATATGTATGTATATATATGTATATGTATATATATATATGGTGTTACCGTATATCCCTCTCTTCTTTGCCTAGTCATATGGTATATGTATTCTTTGGCATTGTATACTACAATGTATCTTTCTTCCACTCTTTATTTTTATATTGGTTAGTGATATACGGTATTTCATCTTAGGCCCTGGTTGTTGTCAGAATAGGATAGTAGATCCTTATTGCTCCATTAGCATTATTATGCTTAGTTCTTGGTAGTTTCCCGTTGTTTATATTCATGTCTTACGTGTTATTTATGCTTGCATTATTTCTGGAGCTCAGTCGGTCGTTTCCTACTGAGTACCACGTGTTTGGTACTCATACTACACTTCTGCAGCCTGCAGGTTATAGTACGAGTTATCACCGTTGATGTGTGTATCGTGCGGAGCAGCCATGGATCGGAGATTTGGGGTGAGCTCCCCACGTTTTGAAGTATCCCTACTCTCCCTCTTATTGTTCGCTTGTTCTCTATGTTGTGTTAGAGACGGCTTGTATACATACATTTTTTCTGTATTTCACTTGTACTCTTGTTGTATTAGAAGCTCTTGTACTGGCTCCTTCAGGTTTTGAGATTATATTAGCCTTGTTATTATATTTATTCAGTTGTTTCCCTTATTTCTATTGGTAGTCTATTACTAGCTGTTCCGGACTATGGGTTGGCTTACCTACTGGTGGGTTATAGTAGGTGCCATCATAACTTGAGAAATTGGGTCGTGACACTTTAAATTTTAAAAATACTCAAAAACTAGAATTTGGCCAAAAAACTAGTTTTTTCTAGTTTTTTTGGGAATTTGGAGTTTTTGCCAAAAATTCTTACCGAAAAATGACAAATTGTATGGGCTAAAAAATTTTTGCCAAGTTTTTTTTTTCTTCCAAAAACTACTTGAGATTTTTATGGCCAAACTACTTGAACATTTGGATACAAATATATTGAATCTAGCAATTTATTTTTAAGTATATGTCTATTTAAGTCCTAAATCATTTTGAAATGAGTCTTATTATCCTTACTAGAACGATTTCTGGTGCAATTACTAATTAATGTGGAAAAAAAAATGTTTTTGTTAATTTTGAGAGTGAACTTTTATATCCCTAAATATCAAATAATTCATCTATTATATATTTGATTAACAATTATTACAAGTAAAATCATATTTTTTAAAAAATAAATAATTAGTTGATAGGAGTTCTTAAACCTCATATAATACACATAAATGCAAGTTACTTCTTTGAAGTACTTAACAAATTGGATCTATTTCATATTAGGTAGGTGTTATGGATCATTAGTATTTTTTTTTTTTCCAATTAACATCTACGGTTGATACATCAAATTAGATGACTCAATTTTATTTTTTGTAGTCAAATTAATTAGTAACTGAATCAGAAATCATCCTTGTTAGGATAATAAAACTGAATTTCAAATGATTTAGGACTTAAATTGACATATATTTAAAACTGGATGGCTAAATTTGATATTTTTATATTCAAAATTAGTCTACGTTTTATCCTATATGGCATAAATAAAAGAAATTAATATGAAGTGGCATGCCAACTAGGAAATCTATGAAAGAAATAATATTTTTTTTAGAGTATAAAATTATAGTTGGATGACTTTATAGAAAAAAATTCAAAATGATTTTAGTGGGATTTTCTCAATATTTGAATGACCATATAAGGAAGAAAAATTCAAAAATGACTTTAGTGTGATTTTCTCAATGCTTGAATGACCATATAAGAGAAGAAAAAACTCAAAAGTGACTTTAAAGGGATCTTCTCAATACTTGAGTGACAATATAGGGAATTAACTCGTGTGTTGAGGGTGGGGATTAATTAGGCAAGTAGTGTAGAAAGCTACCTGTGATTTTTTTTTTTTTTTACTTTCACTAGAAAAGTTATTTTCTCAATTGTAAGGAACTTATTTTCGAGAGAAAATATTTTCAAAGTATTTTGGTCAGTTAAATATTTAATTTTAAAAAAAATGAAATAATTTTATATGTCTTATAGCCTGTTTGGCCAAGCTTATTTTCCTCAAAAGTGCTTATTTTTCTCAAAAGTGCTTATTTTAAAAAATTGAGGTGTTTGGCCAAGCTTATGGAAAAAAATAAGGGAAAATTTCAATTATATACAGAAAAATAAAATATTTACAAAAAAAGTAACCCACTTTTCATTTACAGAAAAAATAGCCAAAAAGGGTAATGAGCTCAACAAAACTCAATTTGGCCCAAGGCCATTAGGCCATTTATGCTTCTTTTTTTTTCTTTTTTTTAAGCGTTAATTAAAAAAAAAAAACTGTTTTTGCTCTTCTTTTTTTTTCAAACATTTTCCGTGCAATTTTTTTCATGTATCAATATTGTATACATGGTGTATAACCATGTATATATGATGTACAAATAATTATGTAGTATATATATAATGTATCGATATTGCATAAATAGTTATTTAGTGTATATGTAATGTATCGATATTATATAAATGGCTATGTAGTGAATATTTAATGTATCGATATAATATAAATAATGTATAAATGTGTATCGATATTGTATAAATGATGTATAAACATGTATATATGATGTACAAATAGTTATGTAGTGTATATGTAATATATTGTATAAATGTGTCTAAACGTGTATCAATATTGTATGAATAGTTATGTAATGTATCGACATTGTATAAATGGTGTATAAGCGTGTATCAATATCTTATACATAGTATATAGACGTGTATTGATATTGTATAAATAGGTATGTAATATATTGACATTGTATGAATGGTGTATAATCGTGTATCGATATTGTATAAACAATTATGTAACGTATCGATATCGATATCGATATTTATTTGACAATCATGAGTTCCCACCTTAATAAATAAAAGTATAAACAAAAAATAATAAAACAACATAAATATTTATTTTTTTCATTAAAGAAGTGAACACAATTAGAAAAGAAAAAATGTTTTAAAAAAAGAGCAACAAAAAAAAATTTAAACAATGATTTTAAAAAAAAATAGCAGCAGAAAGAAAAAAATTTAAAAGTTTTTTTTAAAAAAAATTAGAAACAAAATGGCCAGAGGCCAAATAGCCAATGGCCAAATGGCCTAAAACTTATCCAGTGTAAAGGAAGAGGCTACTGCCACTATTGTTGTAAATAATTTGGCCGAGTGGCCAATTTGAGTAAGAAACATGGCCGCTTGGCCATTTTCAGTAATTAAAAAAAAGTGGGTTATATTTTGTGTAAAAAATTTAACTCAATGGACATTTTGCATAATTTTCCCAAAAAATAATTGCTTCTGGGAAGTAAAAAAAACAGTTTTTCATAAGCTAAAAAAAGTAGCTTCTCTCCAAAAGCACTTTTGAAAAAAGTACTTATGAGAAAAATATACTTAAAAGCACTTTTAAAAGCTTGGTCAAACACTAATTGCTGCTCAAAAGTGCTTTCTTAATTGTATTGGCCAAACACAAACTGCTTCTCACCAAAAGTAATTTTTTGAAAAGCACTTTTGAAAAAAGCACTTGTGAAAATAAGTTGATTTTAGAAGTTTGGTCAAACAGGCTATTCGTGGCTTAGGTTACCCATTATCATGTCCTAACAAACACAATAGACATATTGAATTAGTCAATAAGCCTAAATTCAAGCAAATTGGGATTAGATTTCTAAAAAGATATAAACTTATAAATAGTTGGCTCATTTTAGTTGGCTCTCTTATTAAAAATAGTTATTTTAATTTACTTGTCCAATTTATGAAATTAAAAGAAGTTTATCATTTTTTTCAATACTATCCCTATCATTAAATGACTACATAAAATATTAGTAGTCAAATATAGATTTCCAAATATACTTAATAAGGTTAGTTTAGTAAAATACACTCCTAATAAATATTTCTTAAGGGAGTGTCAAGTCAACATGGGCCAAGTAAAATAAAACGGAAGGAGTAATAAAACAATAATAATAAATTATTCTAATTTTCTTAAAATAATAATACTAAAATTGTTAAGATATATATAATTGACTAGTAGAGTTATCACCTTACAGTTGAAAAAGAAAAAAAAAAGTTATCATCTTACATCTTAATTAATCAGGCAGGAATTATTTTTCATAAAAAATCAGGTTGATTTTTAGATGGTCACATGATTAATACTTATTGTCTCAGAAAATCACATTTCTTCAATAAACAAAATGATGAAGAGATGTAAGTTTTTGAAATAATAATTATTAGATGAGACCATACGAGAAATCAACTTTAAAACTCTTCATTTGTGCAACTTTACCTGATTCCCTCCTCAAAAAAGGAGGAAAAAGGATTATAACAACTATGGAATCATAACAAACTACAAATTATAACATGTTCGCTTAATTTCCATGTCTTCTAATCTTAAAAGAAAATAAATCTATATTCTTTTTTTGAGTGCTTAACCTTTTCAATAGAAGTTTCAAAAGTTCATTTTTAGTGCTTAACCTTTCAAAAAGCTCCTTTTTGCTGTCAAAACTTCTTTTCTTATCCTTTTAAAGGTACTAAAAGTTCAAATCTTTACAGGTAAGATTGTTTTTCTTGCAAATGCTCATGTAGATTAGTAGAAGCATTTTGTTAATCAAATGTGAGCTCGTTGGAACATGGAAAAAAACAAGGGAAAAGGCTCAAATATGCCATCGAACTATTGGAAATGGCTCATTTATGCCATCCGTTAAAAGTTTGGCTCATTTATGCCATCGCCGTTACAAAAAAGGCTCATTCATGCCATTTTTTTTAACGGTGGTTTTTCAAAAAGGGAAAAGGCTCAAATATGCCATCGAACTATTGGAAATGGCTCATTTATGCCATCTGTTAAAAGTTTGGCTCATTTATGCCATCACTGTTACAAAAAAGGCTTATTCATGTCATTTTTTTAACAGTCCGGTTTGATTTTTTTTGCAAAATCATTTTGTACACGTGGCCAACAATAATTCATCCACGTCATTAATTAAAGGAAAAAGACTCAAATATGCCATCGAACTTTGAAAAAAGGCTCATCTATGTCATCCGTTAAAAGTTTGGCTCATTCATGCCATTTTTTTAACAGTCCAATTTGGTTTTTTTTTGCAAAACCATTTTGTACACGTGGCCAACAATAATTCTTTCACATCATTAATTAAATCAACCAAAGAAATTTTAAAATTCCTAATAAGAAAATATCGATTTCTCCTGCCAAAATATTTCTATGCATTTTGTAACTCCTTTATAGGCACTGTAAAGAGTTCATCCATTTTTAATTTCTTCGGAATCGCCGAACACAATTCTGCAAATCTCAAGACCAATTCAAGCCCGAAACAGACATTAACTATTTCAAACAACGAACAATTAATTACCGAAACACAATTTTTTAAATTCTTAAAAAATTGTACTTGAAGTAAAAATCAGAAAAATTCTATAATCGGTGAATTTTTTGTAACGGCGATGGCATAAATGAGCCAAACTTTTAACGGATGGCATAAATGAGTCATTTCCAATAGTTCGATGGCATATTTGAGCCTTTTCCCTTTTTGAAAAACCACCGTTAAAAAAAATGGCATGAATGAGCCTTTTTTGTAATGGCGATAGCATAAATGAGCCAAACTTTTAACGGATGGCATAAATGAGCCATTTCCAATAGTTCGATGGCATATTTGAGCCTTTTCCCAAAAAACAATAATGTTCGTAAAAGTGTATGCTAAATGATGATATATTAATCATCAATCAATCTCTAACTTGGTGGGCTGTTAGCAATTTAAAGATCATTAGTATTTGTTTTAAACAACTTTTGTGTTGTCGATTGGAGATAGTAAAGCGATCAATTGTGAGACATACAATAATAATCTCAAATAAAATATAAAATTATTTTACTTCGTATTTGATTAAAAATTTTAATTTTAAAAGTATAATTCTGAGATTAATAATCCCAGAATATAACACCAATGATAGAAATGTGCTTCTCCAAAGATCTTCTCCCAAAATCTTGTAAATTAAAGAAATTAAGATTAAAATTAAAAATAACAATTTATCACAATTTGTTTAGTGTAAAACCAAACATGTTTCACATTACATCGCATATATCTTGTTTTTAGTTCAATAGACCAAATATCTACGGAAGAAATATTTATTGATAATTCCAGTACCATTTAATCGTCACGTGTAGTTCAATATTGAAAATTTGTATAATTTGTTTATCAATGAAACGATTCCTAAAATGTATGTATAATTTGTTTACTTCTGTTATTTTCTACATTGCTCAGTCGGTCTATGATACCTGCTGAGTACAAGTGGACCGTACTCACTCCTACTGTGCCCTTTCGTTACAGATTCCAGTGCGAGTACGAGCCGCGGTAGCTGATTTGTGCGGTAGCAATTGACCTTTCAGAGTATCTGGTGACCTCCTCATTCGGAGCCTTGTTCCAGCCTCCATCTATCCTTATCATGTCTTTATTAGCATTCAGAGACTGATTTTGTATTTTTCGTTTCCAGACTATATATTAGATGCTCTTTTACTTATGACTCTATTTTTGGGGTTTATGTATTTTGTTAGGATTTTGCTATGTGTTATGTTATAGCCTGACTTCATTCTAGAAGTCTCGTTTTATGGGTTTCTTTTTTATTATTATTCACTTGTTGATTGAGGGTGGGTTTTAGCTTACTTACTAAGGCTAGTTCCAAGGCAAGGTAATTGACATCATGACCTCAACTTTTGGGTCGTGACAAATTGATATCAGAGCGCCAGGTTTTACCGGTCTCATAAGTGAAAGAGCAGAATGTCTAATAGAGTCTCGCGGATCGGTACGTAGAGGTCCGTATCTATCTTCGAGAGGTTATAAGATGTCTTTAGGAAAACTTCTCTAATTTGACTCTTTATCATGCGGGTTGTTCATACCCTATGTTCTAAACTTTTATTTCATTCTTTTCTGCGCAGATGGTGAGGACTAGGACCAGAGATGCCAGGGATGTTGAGCCAGCACCCGATGTAGGAGCCCTCGCCAGGGGGTGAGGCAGGGGTCATGGACGACCCAGAGGTTGAGGAGCTGCCCCAGTCAGAGGACGTGCTAGGGAGGCCTTTCCCGATCCTGAGCTTGAGTATGCTGAGGATGACTATCAGACAGTAGGTGTGGGGCTAGCTCAGGCCCCACAGAGTTTAGTTGACACCCCAGTACTACAGGATCTATTGATTCATTTCTTGAGCCGTCTAGATAGTGTTCCCTAGGCTGGTGTTCCTTTGAGTGTACCGGGTATTCCTCAGACTTCAGGAGGTGTTCAGCCGTTAGGGCTGACTTCTGCTTATGGTATTCTAACTTTAGGGGTATAACCATCTTATGTGGTACCCCACGTGTTGATTCACTGCCTACTACGCTCACTGTTTCTCATGTTGCTTCATCCCCTGTGATGTCTTCTGATGATCAGAAGAGGTTTGAGAGGTTCATTCGCTTGGATCCTCCCAAGTTTAATGGTGACATTGGAGAGGATGCCTATGAGTTTTTGCTTAACTGTCAGGAGAGATTGCACAACCTCGGATCCCTTGAGTCCCATGGAGTTGCTTGTACAACTTATCAGTTGACTGGCATGGCCAACTAGTGATGGAGGTCTTTTTCTAGCGGTAGACCATTGGGTTTGCCTCCTATGACATGGACTCAGTTTTCTGAGGCTTTTCTGGAGAGGTTTGTGCCTTACAGTTTGAGGGATCAGATGAGAGATGAGTTTGATCACCTGGAGTAGGGCTCCATGACTATTGCGGAGTATGAGGCACACTTTCATGCTTTATCCAGATTTTCCACCGCCAGTATCTTTACTGAGTCAGAGAAGATTAGGAAGTTTGTCAAGGGATTGAATGGCTCTTATAAGTTGGCTATATCCCAGATAGTAGTGTCAGATGCTTCTTTCCTGAGTATTGTAGAGCATGCTAAGTTGATTGAGTCGATTAGCCAGACTACTCAGGGTGGCTCCAAAAAGGTACACCGACAGGGTGAGTTTAGTGTACATACATCTCGAGGTAGGGAATTCTGCAGCAGACGTTCTCGTAGTTATCATGATAGACCAGTTCAGGCAGCCTTGCAGAGTTTGAGTAGTAGGTCCGTGGTTTCTGTGGCTCCAGGTAGCCAGGGTTCAGGTCACGTGGGTAGAGACTCTGGTTATGGTTTTTCAGGACAGATAGGTTATTCTGGTTCTTCTGGTTTTTCTGGGCCCTCTCAACATGATGCTAGTAGCAGGGAGTGTTTCGTGTTTCGTGTGTCATGATATTGGACATTATGCGAGGGACTGTCCTCGGCATGTATCGGGTCCTGCCCAATAGGGTTCTCAGCTTCAGTTTTGCCCTACTCCTATTTCTGATACGAGCATAGTTAGCTTGGAGCATATTAGGAGGGGCTTCCATATATGGATGATAGCTTGGAGCTCGTAGGAAGCCATGGAGCAATAAAGACACAAGGCCATGAGCGATCAGGAGGCAATTTGGAAAATCAAGAAGGGTCCTTGTGGGTTATTTCATAAATAGTCACTTTTGGACTATTTTTATAATAGGCTATTTTTGTAAAGGCAATAACTATAAATAGTGGCCTTAATTATTTTCTTCCGGAGATTTTGATGATTTGAGAATATTACTATTAAAGAGTGTTTTAGGGATGGAATCCCTTTAGTCTAGTTTAGTGTTGCTAAATCTAGTTTAGTGATGGGTGGATCCCATTGTTGATTTAGAACTTCTTAACCTTGATTTTCGCAAGAGTTACTCATTTGTGGATTCAAATCGGGTTTCTCTATTCTAATTGAAATCAAGTTCTCTTTCTCCTTAGGTTAATTGTGCTTTCAATTAACCATTCTATTTTCTATTCTCATCTCAATTTCTTCTAATTCTCATCTTAATTTCTTCACTATTTTTATTTGTGTTGTTAATTTTTGCGCTCCAGATATCGATTTTAGTCACTCGATTAAGATCGTTATCATCTTGATATTCGAGCCACGTTTAGATTTGTTCCTACGAATCTATCTTGGGGTTGTGGTATTAAAAATCTAAAAAAAAAAGCAATTTAAAGAAAAATCCAAAATATTTTGTTGATTTTGAGTCCTTCTTGAGTTTCTAATACTAGATTTGGTTTCTCTAGTATTAAATAGGTCTAGATCTTGAGTTTTGAGTCATTCCGGGTTGTTTTGAGCCTTATACCATTGTTGAGTTGAAGATTTTAAAATGGGCTTTCAGATCTGAAGCTTTTGGATGGAAATCAACGGTTAAAAGTGATTGGGATTTATTCTCCACCTCATTTGGAGTATGAATCTTGAATTTGGTTTGATTCGGAGTTGATTTGAGGATTTCACCATTGCTGAGCTTAGAGCTTGAAGAAGAAGAAGTGGGTTCTTAGTTTCGGGCTAAATTGAGCGTTGATTTATATTGGAGTTTATTCTGCTAATTATTTGGAGCTTGAATATGAAATTTGAGCGAAAACGGTGAAAAAATCCATAGGGGTTTAATTTGGTGTTCTTCTGGTTCATGGTGTTCTTCGTGACTTCAAGAAAATTTTAAATGGATTTTAAAATTTGAACATTTTGGCTTGGAATTGAATGCTAAAAAGTATTGGGGTTTGTTTCCCATATCAAGAGGAGCCTAGATTTAAAATTTCGTTCAATTCCAAGCTAAATTGAGAGAGTCGTGATTTTTGGGTGTTCTTCATGTTCATGGTGTTCTTCATGGCTTGAATAAGAAGGAAATGAGTTTAAAAATCTGAACATCTTAGTTGGGAATCAAGGCTTCAAAGTTATTGGAGTTTGTTCTCCATAGAAAAGGGAGATTGAGTTTCGAATTTCGTGTTAATCAAAGCTAAAATGGAGAAGTTGTGAATTTTTTAAGTTCATCAATGTTCTTTGTGTTCTTTATGATATTCATATCTTCAAGAAAAAGAATAAGGAAAGGGGGATTTTGATCCAAAAGAAAGAGAAAAGGAGAGTGTTTGGGAGTAGTATAAAAGAGAATATTCTAAAAGGGGAAAAAGACAAGGAAGGAAGTACAAGGGTACAATTTCTTGGAAGCTTCCTCATGTGTCCTTTTGGGACAATTTTCAACTTTTTTTTTTTTGCAGGTTTTTCCTCCACCTTTTTGGAGTATTTTCTCCATGGATTTCAACCAAACTTCTTCCTAAATATTTTTTTAGTCCTCCAAATCTTAGTAAATTAGTTTCTTTTTATTAATTTTACCTTTTCTTTGGCTTCATAACTTGATTTTAATTAGTAGATTACCCTACTAACTATTACCAAGTTCTTTGAGTTTGATTTTTTTTCTTGTGCTTTTTTGTGTACTTTTCTAGTTTTGTTTTGTTATAATTTCTTGATTCAAGTCTGTTAGTTTTAATTGAGTTGTCCATTCTTCTTTGAACAAAAATCCACTCCTCCAGAAAGAATAAGTGACCTTGTGAATTGATTGGACAAAGGAAGTTCTCTATCAACTTCAGGTAGACACTTTAGGTAAGTTGAGAGTTTCCGCATATGAGAGGCTTGAGGAAGTTTGCTACTAACTTGTTTATTGAGTTTTGCAGGTATGATGGAATGATCAATAGTCCATGAGAGTAAAGTGAACTCAATATTTGAAAATATGCATGTTCTAAAAAGACGAGTTCTTGAAACAAAAATGATTATTTGTGGGAGAGCGGAGCTTGAAGTTGAGATGGATGATTATAGTGTTATCAACTCTATAACCTCTTTAATGGTTAGCATGCCCGGGTTGCCTTTCTTTCCAAAACAAAATCCTTTTGTTACTCGAACGGGATTTTTGGTTGATAGGAGAGTTAAGGTATCCATTTCACTTGAGAATTATCAAGAGGAGGTTTGGTGTGATGTAGTGCCCTTGGATGCTTGTCAAATGTGTTTGGGAATTATATGGTTCCAAATTCATGGACTTCCATATACACAAGATTGGTACTATGACATTATGGATCTTAAAAGGCAACTTCTCTTTTCTCCAACATGCCCTAATAAAGTATATGCAAGTGAAAGCATTACCGAGTTGAGAAAAGATTGTGATTCATTGAGGGAAGAGTTTGATGAAAAATTTGGAATATGGGATAAAAAAAATGGTTGATTGCTCTCGACTACTTAAAAAAGTCAAGTCAATAGTCCAAAAGAGGCAAATTAAGCATCATGAAGTTGAATCTAAGGAGTTACCTTTGGAGGCAAAGCAAGCTGCTCCTTGTGAGGTTGGTGCTAAGGAGTTAAACATGCAAATCAACACATCCACTCCTTGTACACCAAAGTGGAAGCTAGAGTTGAAGAGACCTCCAAACCCTTCACAAGGGATCCTTAGCACTTATCCAAACTCTAATAAAATTGAGAGACAAAAGATTGAAAGGAGTAAGAATGTGATATGTGATAACTCTAGAGTGGAAAAAGGAGAGGTTGTGTGAAGTGATGTGAGAGGGTTGTCACAACCTTATACTAACTTTCGTAACCTCTTTTTCTTTTCTAGTTGTCTTGATTCTTGTGCAGGTATCCTTGAAAACAAGCCTAGTGAGGCACCTCAAGTAATGAGAATCATGAGGTGTTAGAAAGCTTCCCAAAGGAGCAGATGTGCTTTAATGTCAAAAATCAAGGTGAATGTAATCCTTCCCATAAGCTACAAGGTAAAAAAGTTAAACCTTACACTTTGTCGAAAGTAGGAGATCTTTGTATGGCTAGTAGCCAATTGAGTGTAAGTAATGGCTTGTATATATGTGAGGTTAAAGATCCTTTGCCTTGTGATGATCTTGATGGCACCTTGTTGCATAGTGATAATATATTTGTTGAGAGTGTTCATACATTAGTTGATCCTATAATTGATTCTTTTTGCAAGATCAATTTGTGTCTACCTAGTGCTGACACTTGTGACTTGAATGATAGTACATTGCAGTGTGATTAGAGGTGGCTCACAGAGTTTAGGGGTGGTACTAAAGGTGCTCGAGGTGGAGCTCATGGTAGTGTACGCAGGGTTTCTCAGTTTGGGAGTAGATGTGGACAGTGTTATGCTATACCTGGGAGACCCGAGGCAGAGGCCTCTGATAAAGTGATTACAGGTATCTTCCCAGTTTGCTACCGATCTGCTTTCGTGTTATTTAACCCTGGCTCTATATTTTCTTATGTGTCTACATATTTTGCTACTAGTTTTGATGTTTCATATCATACCCTTGTTGTGCCTCTTCGTGTTTCTACCCTCATAGGAGATTATTTAGTGGTGGATCGAGTATACCGATCTTGTATAGTGACCTTTATGGGGTGTGAGACCAGGGTAGACTTGATTATCCTAGATATAGTTGATTTTGATATTATCTTGGGTATGGGTTGGTTAGCTTACTATCATGTTATTTTGGATTGCTATGCCACGACTGTGACTCTAGCTACTCCGAGTATGCCAAGGTTAGCTTGGAAGGGTACTCTTAATTTGGGCTCGAAGGGAGTTATATCTTTTCTACGTGCTCGTCGCATGGTAGAAAAGGGGTGTTTGTCTTATTTGGCCTATGTCCGTGATACTAGTATTGGCTCACCGCCTCTTTTAGGTTCTGTTCGGGTTGATCCCGAGTTCATGGATGTATTTCCTACGGATTTGCCTAGTATGCCTCTGGACTGTGATATTGATTTTGCTATTGATGTTGAGTTGGGCACCAAACCCATCTTCATTCCTCTCTATAGGATAGCCCCGACAGAGTTGAAGAAATTAAAAAAGCAATTACATGATTTGTTGAGTAAGGGTTTCATTAGGCCGAGTGTGTCTTCTTAGGGTGCTTTTGTCTTGTTTGTGAAGAAAAATGTATGTGTATCGACTATCGACAATTGAAAAAGGTGACCACCAAGAATAAGTATCCTCTTTCTCGCATTGATGATTTATTTGATCAGCTCTAGGGTGCTTCGGTATTTTCCTAGATTGACTTGAGATTCTAGTGTCACCAGTTGAGGATTAGAGCTTCGGATGTTCTGAAGACAACCTTTCAGAGTTGATACGACCATTGTGAGTTTTTGGTCATGTCCTCTGGGTTGACCAATGCCCCAACAACGTCTATGGAGTTGATGAATCGGGTATTTTGATCGTATTTCAACTCTTTTGTGATTGTATTTATAGATGATATCTTGGTTTATTCTAAGAATGAGGCCGATCATATGAGATACTTGAGGACTGTACTTCAGAGATTGCGAGAAGAGAAGTTATATGCTAAGTTCTCCAAATGCGATTTCTAGTTGGATTCTATTTCTTTCTTGGGTCATGCGGTGACCAAGGATGGCATTATGGTCGATTCGGCCAAGATAGTGGCGATTCGTGATTAGGCTAGACCTTCTTCTCCTACTAAAATTTGGAGTTTTGTTGGGTTAGTGGGTTATTATCGGCGGTTTATGGAGGGTTTCTCTTCTATTGTGGCTCCTTTGATCAAGTTGACTCAGAAAAATATTGTATTTCAGTGGTCGGATGCTTGTGAGGCGAGCTTTCAAAAGCTCAAGGAGTTGTTGACTTTGGCGCCTATTTTGACTTTGCCCAAGGAAGGCGTGGGATTTACCGTATTTTGTGATGCTTCAGGAGTTGGAGTGGGTGTTGTGTTGATGCAAGAGGGTAAGGTGATTGCTTATGCTTCTCGACAGTTAAAGCCTCATAAGAAGAACTACCCTACCCACGACTTAGAGTTGGCAGCAGTCATCTTTGTGTTAAAATTGTGGCGACATTACTTGTATGGGGTCCATTGTGAGATTTTCTCGGATCATCGTAGCCTTCAATACTTCTTCACTTAGCGAGATCTTAATATGATACATCGGCGTTGGCTCGAGTTTCTTAAGGACTATGATCTCACTATTCTTTATCAAGGCAAATATGGTTGCTGATGTCTTGAGCTGGAAGTCAACCAGTATGGGGAGTCTAGCTTATCTCTTGACTCATGAGCGACATTTGGCCTTGGAGGTTCAGTCTTTAGCTAACCAGTTGGTTAGGCTTGATATTTCAACATCTAGTCATGTATTAGCCTTTTTTGAGGCTAAATCTTCTTTGATGGAACATATTCGAGTTCATCAGTTTGATAGTGATAGGTTGAGGGTTATTCGTGATAAGGTGTTGAATTGCAAGGCTAAGGCGGCATCTCTTGATTCTAATTGTGTTTTGAGGATTAGTGGCAGAGTTTGTGTGCCGAGAGTAAGTGGATGGGTTAGATTAATCTTGAAGGAGGCTCATTGTTCTAGATATTCCAACCACCCAGGAGTGGCTAAAATATATCATGACTTAAAGCAACATTATTGGTAGGGTGGTATGAAGAAGGATATTGTAGAGTTCGTCGCTAAGTGTCTTAATTGCCAGCAGGTGAAGTATGAGCATTAGAGACCGGGAGGTACTAAGCAGAGGGTGTTCATTCCCAAGTGGAAGTGGGAGCAGATCACCATGGATTTTATATCTGACCTACCCCCGACTTTGGAGAAATTTAACTCTATTTGGGTGATTGTGGATCGACTAACCAAACTAGCTCATTTCATTCTAGTGAAGGCGACTTACAATGCAGAGAAGTTTGCCAAGATCTATATTAGAGAGATTGTTCGATTGCATTGTGTCCCTATTTCCATCGTATCCGATGGACGTACTCTGTTTACCTCAGGTTTTTGGAGTACTATTCAGAGTGAGTTGGGTACTCAGCTTAATTTGAGCATATCATTTCATCCTCATACCGACAGTCAGTCCGAGAGGACTATTCAGGTATTGGAGAATATGCTCCGAGCATGTGTCATGGACTTTGGAGGTCATTGGGACCAGTACTTGTCCCTAGCAGAGTTCGCCTACAACAACAATTATCATTCCAGTATTCAGATGGCGCCTTTTGAAGCTTTGTATGGGCGGAGGTGTAGATCCCCCATGGGATGGTTTGACTTGTTTAAGGTATGACCTTGGGGTACAGATTTGTTGAGGGATTCGATGGATTGTGTGAGACTGATTCAATAGAGGCTATTGGCTGCCCAGAGAAGGCAGAAGAGCTATACCGACCGTTGAGCCCGTGATGTATCATACATGATTGGAAATCGAGTTCTGTTCAAAGTTTCTCCCATGAATAGTGTGATGAGGTTCAGGGAAAAGGGAAGCTGAGTCCGAGGTTCATTAGCCCTTTCGAGATTCTTGAGAAGTATGGTGATGTGGCGTATAGGCAAGCTTTGTGTAACACCCCGTACGTTTTGGAGTCTAGCTGACTACCGTAATATTTAGGGAAAATGAAAACATGAGATAAGTGATGAATTATGTATCCATATGTGGGCATTTAAGAGCCTTGCATAAGTTGGGCCCAAAAAGAAGCCCAAAATTATAAGAAAAACATGGCCCAACAAGACAATTTGACCCATTCTTCCAACATTAGTCCATATGACCAATTGACCATGCAATCAATGCCAAGGAATGGATAAGGGAGACATGAGGGACTATATAAAGAGGGAAAATCAGATTTTATTCATTTGTTCCACCCATGCTATTTCTAGAATTTTCCCAATATTTCCACAAACCCTAAGCCTTCATCTTTTTGGCCAAGACCATCATCTTGCACACTTTGGTAAGTGTTTATGCTTATGATTTAATATATTATGTGCATGAGAGAGTGATTATATGATGTTGGTTATATTGGTGAAATGTGAGAAGTTCACTATGTGTGTATGTGACATGTTTGTTAAATCGGAGGATGGTTTTGCCTTGTAAACTTGATTATGCACTTGTGGTCTTGAAGGAAGTGAACATGATGGAGTTAATATTGACATGTGAGATGTGATTATAGTATTTCCTTGATGTGTCATGGTGTTTACCATTTGGAATGATTATTGTGAAATTGGTTATGGTATTGGTGGCATATTGGCCGTAAAGTGTCATTTTGGGTGTTGGATGTGTGTTGTGAGACCATGGCTGATTGTTGGCATGTTAGATGATAAAAAATATGTTCAAATATGTTTGGTTATGATCATGGACCATTCATGGCATTAAAAGACCCAAAAAGAAGCCATTTCGGACCAAACGGGCATCCGCCCCCGCAGACGGAGGCATCTGCGGGCGCAGATGCCAACGCAGATGGCTCTGGATGCTGCCAAAGGCCATCTACGCGCGCACCTTGCCACCTGCGGGCGCAGGTGGCAGCGCAGGTCACTTCCAGATCTCAGTTTCGTATGTTTTCGTACCCAGTTGATCCCCGAAAGCCCCGATACCTTTTATGGATGTAAATAGCAACTTGTGATGTCGTTTTAATGACTTTAAAGTGTCGTATGAAGGCATGTTGGACTGTATTAGATGTGGATGGTTGTTCATATGTTGTTGTGAGTCAAATTGAGAAGCGTAAATGTGACGGAATGATAATGGGAAGGCATAAAGGGTAAGTGTGATGCGAAATGATATTGTTGAACGAAATCTTGGTCAATGAGTGGAATGTTATGGTAGTGTTGGCATGTTGATGCGATAAATGACATTATACTAAGGCGAAATGACGTTCTAAAGTAACTATGTGATTCACAGTCATCTTGCGCACTTGTAAGGTAGTTGATTGCTAATATAAGCTTCGCTATGTACTTATGATGTAGAGTGAGACGTAAAGGAAGAGCTGGACTGTTGTGTTCATATTTAGGCTTGTGTACTTGTACTTGGAAGCAAAGGTATGTAAGGTTACTTCTCTATTTTCCTTCTGCAACATATGGTGTTCACATTGTCATGGTACTCATTCGATTCCAAAATACTCTAAGGTATTCCGTATCCGATAGATGGCTAGAGTTATTCATATGATCCTTACTCATTGGTCAATGGTGAATCATATGACGCAGGTCCATTGGTTGACCCACGTTCATTGGCTAACATGTTAAGAGTTTCAAATGTCCTAAGGTATTGTTTTCTCAGGTTGGGGAACAGTTGATATCCACATGTAGTGTATGTAATGATCATTATTCTACGGTCCCAAAAGTGTTCTATTCCAAAGGGGTTTAATAGTATTCCAACTAAGGTTGATATATATATTGATATTCACATGTGTTTTACTCCTAGACGAATTATGACCCACTTAGTTCTTACTTATGGGTGGAAGTTCTTAAGTTGTCATATGTCGTAGATCCTAAGAGAATTATCCCAACAAGAGCAATGAGGTAAAGAGAGCTTGTTTAGTTAAATAGCATTGTTCCAATCATGTTATGAGTCTAAGTTCCAATAGAGTTATACATATGTCTCATATTCATTAGTAATGTCCCAAAAGTCCAATGAGGTTATGTTCCAAGGTTTTAATAGTAGTTATACTCATGTATCTTATTCATCGATTATTGTCCAATGTTTCCAATAATGTTATGACTACAAATGCATAAATCTCTCATAAGCAAATGTACCAATCTCTCACAAGTGAATGAATCAATCTCTCACAAGTAAATGTACCAATCTCTCAAAAGTAACGAAAGAAGTAATGTGCAAGTTAATGTACCTATCCCTCACAAGTGAAGATGTCAATCTTACAAGAGCAAAGATGTGAAGTATTGTATGATTATGTTGCAAGGCTCAATAATGTTTCCATCATCAAAGTATCATTCATTGAACGGAAGAAAGAGTAATCAAAGAAAGAAGCAATGTACAATTGATGACTATCATGGGTGGCATCCCAGGGGTTAAATACCTAGCATGGGTCGATCCCAATAATACGTGTGGCATCCCAGGGGCGATAAGCCTAGCATGGGTTGATCCTGATACATTGATACATTGATATATCCCAGGGGCAATAAGCCTAGCATGGGTTATCACATGACATCCCAGGGGCGACATGAAAGCCTAGCATGGGTTCACATAGCATGACCTACCAGGGGCGATAAGCCTAGCATGGGTTCATATGACATCCCAGGGGTCCAAGTACCTAGCATGGGTTCATCTAATCATCTCATCCCAGGGGCTACAAAACAGCCTAGCATGGGTAGAACAATAAAGATGATTAATCACAGAAGCAAAGAAGCAAAGAAAGTAATGAAAGCAATAGACATGACTCCAAAAGTACAGATTGATGGTTATCCATATTTACTATTTGTTACAGTTGTTTTCCATTGATGTTCATATGTATTTACCCCACCAATAGAGTGGAGGTATGTTATATTATTCACCCAAATCTCTAGAACCTCTTGAATAAAAGAATCTCTAGAATCTCTTAAGTGGAAGAATTCCTTGCATAGAAGAGTCTCTGAGAAGCAAGTCTTTTGAGTGGAGGTGGTTCTTTGGACTAAACGGGTATGTAAAGGATAGTATATGAATAATGAGGACATGTGAGAATACTCATAAGTGGCAATGATAGAAGAAATATAAGTGCATGGTTCATTACATCTAGAAAGAGAGTTTATTCACAATTGCTATTTCTCTAATATTGATTCCATAGTTGTTGTTATTATGTATAAATCATTGGAGATGATAACAGTGAAAGAAAGGTACATGGTTCCACCTGCAGAGTTTCTCTTATAATTATTTCCATTGAAATTCTCATGTATTGATGCAGTTTTCTTATGGCCTTACATACTCAGTACATTCTTCGTACTGACTCCTCTTGGGGACTTACCTTACATGTTGCAGGTGCAGGCATTAGTAGACCTCCTCTATAGACTGGGGATCATTTGCAGAGTTTTGGTGAGCTCCAGTTGGTTCGGAGCCTCTTGAGTCATAGTTGTATAATTGTTTTGATGTAACTATTGTCTAAAGCGGGGATTTGTCCCGACTGTTAGTTGGTCTTGTAAATGCATCTGTTAGAGGCTTTTGTAGACATGTGTGGGTTACGAATGTAAGAGAAAATGTCTGTGTTGACTTAATGGCCTCAACGGCCAAGTTTTATATATGTATATGTATGGCATTTTACATTTCATCCATTACATGAGACAATATGTTATTCATTCGAGGTTATGCATACGAGGGTTCATGAGCAAAGATTGGTTCTCTAGGGCCATATCGGCTTCGGGTGCCAATCACGCCTTGTTGGGATTCGGGGTGTGACAAAGTGGTATCGGAGCAGTTCGTTCTAAGGGTGTCTACAAAGCCGTGTCTGAGTAGAGTCTTACTTATCAATGTGTTGTGCACCACATTGATAAGTAGGAGGCTACGGGACATTTAGGATGTTGTTTCTTTCCTTCATTCTAGATCGTGCAATAGAGCCAATATTGTAAGTTGAATTATGTCTGACAATGGTAATTGTTTCTCTTTGATATAGTAACAATGCCGAACACTAGAAGAGGAAGAGGTAAAGGTAAGAAGGTAGATGTACCTGTTGAAGAAGGAATGAGTAGATTTCCACCTAACCAAGCTAGTCGAGGTGGAGCAGATGCTGAAATTGCATCGCGGTCTTCTTCTACCCTCCCAGCTCCAGAAGATCCAAGAGATAGAGAAGAACCTGCCAAGCCGCCAAGGAACACTACGGATTAGGATCTGAGAAATGCAGTACACATGTTGACTCAGTTAGTGGCTGCACAAGCACAAGGACGAACTGTTCCAATGGTAAATGAAGATGACGCAGCTAGAGCAGCTAGTCGGCGTACACAGGATTTTCTCAAATTAGACCCTCATATATTCACTGGGTCAGACCTGAAAGCGGATCCACAGGATTTTGTGGACCAAGTTCAAAGAGCCCTAGAAGTGATGCACATAACAGGTGTAGAAACAGTTGAGCTGGCAGCTTACAGATTGAAGGGTGAGGCCATATTGTGGTATGAGGACTGGAAAAGATCAAGAGCCATTGATGCACCTCCAGCTGGTTGGGAAGAATTTAAAATGGCATTTCTAGATCACTATCTTCCCTATGAGATCCGTGAGGCTCGTGCGGATCAGTTTTTAAATTTACGTCAAGGAAATATGAGTGTTCGAGAATACAGTTTGCAGTTTAATTTCTTGGCTCGGTATGCTCCAAATGTGGTGGCCACGATGGAAGATAGAGTCCATAGATATGTGGATAGACTGGAGCCATACTTGGTACGAGACTGTACTATTGCCGCTTTGAACAAAGATATGGACATTGCTAGAATTTAAGCCTTCGCACAGAAAATGGAGGACCAAAGGAAAAGAAAAAGAATACAGGAATCTGAGGAAGGTCCATCAAAAAGGACGAGACCTATGGGACAGTCTATGGTGTTTCCAGGAGAATCTAGATCTCGGATGTTACCGCCTAGACCTACATACTCTTATTCCACAGCAGGTGCTGACTCTCAATTTCGAGTGACTAGAGGTGGTCCATCTGGACAAAGTAGTGGAGTACGAAGCTCACAGACAGTAGGATCTTCTCGTCCTCCGTGTCAGCATTGTGGAAGGTACCATTTAGGTGCATGTCTGTTGGGGACAAATGCTTGTTTTTGGTGTGGCACAATGGGGCACCTAATGAGAGAATGCCCACAAAGGGGTGCGAGTGGTATAGCACGACCTACGAGATCAACTGTTGTATCATCAGCATCAGTTCCTTCCCCGATCAGAGGCGTCCTATTGGTCGTGGTAGAGATTTGAGAGGAGCAGCTAGTTCCGGTGGGCTCCAAAATCGCACCTATGCTCTAGCGGACCGGCAAAATGAAAAGGCACCTCTTAATGAAGGTACAGGTATATTATCACATTTTTCACATGATGTACATGTAGTGATTGATTCGACCTTTACCCTATCGTATGTTACTTTATCGACTACTATCGACTACCGTGAATTTAATAGTACATTGGGGTTATGAGTGATATTAATGGTAATATTTCCACTTGTTAGTGAGTCTAGGGTAGTAAAAGGAACATATTGTAATGGTATATTAGATGTTGTGACCATATATGATTAAGTAGTCCTAAAAGCGTCGTTAGTGAAAGAGGTAATGGGATGTGGGAAAAAAAAAAATAATAATAAAAATATAAATGGTGAGAAGAAAGGGTTCACAGTTTCAAGAGTGAGGGAATAAACAAGTATCTACGAGTGTATATATATAACGATGATGATGTACGGATGCATATGTTGTACATGAGACAACAGTGTTAACATTCGATGACGAATGTTTCTAAGGGGGGAAGAATGTAACACCCCGTACGTTTTGGAGTCTAGCTGACTACCGTAATATTTAGGGAAAAATGAAAACATGAGATAAGTGATGAATTATGTATCCATATGTGGGCATTTAAGAGCCTTGCATAAGTTGGGCCCAAAAAGAAGCCCAAAATTATAAGAAAATCATGGCCCAACAAGACAATTTGACCCATTCTTCCAACATTGGTCCATATGACCAATTGACCATGCAATCAATGCCAAGGAATGGATAAGGGAGACATGAGGGACTATATAAATAGGGAAAATCAGATTTTATTCATTTGTTCCACCCATGCTATTTCTAGAATTTTCCCAATATTTCCACAAACCCTAAGCCTTCATCTTTTTGGCCAAGACCATCATCTTGCACACTTTGGTAAGTGTTTATGCTTATGATTTAATATATTATGTGCATAAGAGAGTGATTATATGATGTTGGTTATATTGGTGAAATGTGAGAAGTTCACTATGTGTGTATGTGACATGTTTGTTAAATCGGAGGATGGTTTTGCCTTGTAAACTTGATTATGCACTTGTGGTCTTGAAGGAAGTGAACATGATGGAGTTAATATTGACATGTGAGATGTTATTATAGTATTTCCTTGATGTGTCATGGTGTTTACCATTTGGAATGATTATTGTGAAATTGGTTATGGTATTGGTGGCATATTGGCCGTAAAGTGTCATTTTGGGTGTTGGATGTGTGTTGTGAGACCATGGCTGATTTTTGGCATGTTAGATGATAAAACATATGTTCAAATATGTTTGGTTATGATCATGTACCATTCATGGCATTAAAAGACCCAAAAAGAAGCCATTTCGGACCAAACGGGCATCCGCCCCCGCAGACGGAGGCATCTGCGGGCGCAGATGCCAACGCAGATGGCTCTGGATGCTGCCAAAGGCCATCTACGCGCGCACCTTGCCACCTGCGGGCGCAGGTGGCAGCGCAGGTCACTTCCAGATCTCAGTTTCGTATGTTTTCGTACCCAGTTGATCCCCGAAAGCCCCGATACCTTTTATGGATGTAAATAGCAACTTGTGATGTCGTTTTAATGACTTTAAAGTGTCGTATGAAGGCATGTTGGACTGTATTAGATGTGGATGGTTGTTCATATGTTGTTGTGAGTCAAATTGAGAAGCGTAAATGTGACGGAATGATAATGGGAAGGCATAAAGGGTAAGTGTGATGCGAAATGATATTGTTGAACGAAATCTTGGTCAATGAGTGGAATGTTATGGTAGTGTTGGCATGTTGATGTGATAAATGACATTATACTAAGGCGAAATGACGTTCTAAAGTAACTATGTGATTCACAGTCATCTTGCGCACTTGTAAGGTAGTTGATTGCTAATATAAGCTTCGCTATGTACTTATGATGTAGAGTGAGACGTAAAGGAAGAGCTGGACTGTTGTGTTCATATTTAGGCTTGTGTACTTGTACTTGGAAGCAAAGGTATGTAAGGTTACTTCTCTATTTTCCTTCTGCAACATATGGTGTTCACATTGTCATGGTACTCATTCGATTCCAAAATACTCTAAGGTATTCCGTATCCGATAGATGGCTAGAGTTATTCATATGATCCTTACTCATTGGTCAATGGTGAATCATATGACGCAGGTCCATTGGTTGACCCACGTTCATTGGCTAACATGTTAAGAGTTTCAAATGTCCTAAGGTATTGTTTTCTCAGGTTGGGGAACAGTTGATATCCACATGTAGTGTATGTAATGATCATTATTCTATGGTCCCAAAAGTGTTCTATTCCAAAGGGGTTTAATAGTATTCCAACTAAGGTTGATATATATATTGATATTCACATGTGTTTTACTCCTAGGCGAATTATAACCCACTTAGTTCTTACTTATGGGTGGAAGTTCTTAAGTTGTCATATGTCGTAGATCCTAAGAGAATTATCCCAACAAGAGCAATGAGGTAAAGAGAGCTTGTTTAGTTAAATAGCATTGTTCCAATCATGTTATGAGTCTAAGTTCCAATAGAGTTATACATATGTCTCATATTCATTAGTAATGTCCCAAAAGTCCAATGAGGTTATGTTCCAAGGTTTTAATAGTAGTTATACTCATGTATCTAATTCATCGATTATTGTCCAATGTTTCCAATAATGTTATGACTACAAATGCATAAATCTCTCATAAGCAAATGTACCAATCTCTCACAAGTGAATGAATCAATCTCTCACAAGTAAATGTACCAATCTCTCAAAAGTAACGAAAGAAGTAATGTGCAAGTTAATGTACCTATCCCTCACAAGTGAAGATGTCAATCTTACAAGAGCAAAGATGTGAAGTATTGTATGATTATGTTACAAGTTTCAATAATGTTTCCATGATCAAAGTATCATTCATTGAACGGAAGAAAGAGTAATCAAAGAAAGAAGCAATGTACAATTGATGACTATCATGGGTGGCATCCCAGGGGTTAAATACCTAGCATGGGTCGATCCCAATAATACGGGTGGCATCCCAGGGGCGATAAGCCTAGCATGGGTCGATCCTGATACATTGATACATTGATATATCCCTGTTGCTATTATGTATAAATCATTGGAGATGATAACAGTGAAAGAAAGGTACATGGTTCCACCTGCAGAGTTTCTCTTATAATTATTTCCATTGAAATTCTCATGTATTGATGCAGTTTTCTTATGGCCTTACATACTCAGTACATTCTTCGTACTGACCCCTCTTGGGGACTTACCTTACATGTTGCAGGTGCAGGCATTAGTAGACCTCCTCTATAGACTGGGGATCATTTGCAGAGTTTTGGTGAGCTCCAGTTGGTTCGGAGCCTCTTGAGTCATAGTTGTATAATTATTTTGATGTAACTGTTGTCTAAAGCGGGGATTTGTCCCGACTGTTAGTTGGTCTTGTAAATGCATCTGTTAGAGGCTTTTGTAGACATGTGTGGGTTACGAATGTAAGAGAAAATGTCTGTGTTGACTTAATGGCCTCAACGGACAAGTTTTATATATGTATATGTATGGCATTTTACATTTCATCCATTATATGAGACAATATGTTATTCATTCGAGGTTATGCATACGAGGGTTCATGAGCAAAGATTGGTTCTCTCGGGCCATATCGGCTTCGGGTGCCAATCACGCCTTGGTTGGATTCGGGGTGTGACATGATCTAAGGCGTATTTATATGCCTTAGTAGCGACTTTAACCCATGATTACCTTAGTTTTGAGAACAATACTTGTGTATTATATAAGTTTTTGATGGAAAATGGGATAGTGTGCTAACCAATATGAGTAGACTCTTGTAGGTGGAATTTGCGACTTTTTGGAGCATGTTTGGCATGGAAAGTGAGGCTTGGAGGAGCTACGAGTGAAGAATATTGAAGATAAGAGACAAGCCATAGAGTTGATCTTGAAGAATCCATCCAAATCCGCGAAGAGAAGTCGACGAAAGAGAAAAAAATTACAAAAGAAGGGCCCGGCGCGCTAGGTAGCGTGCCAGGCCTCGTTTGGCAAATATTTCACCAGCCTAGGCAGTGCCCAGGCGCGCTGGCTAGCGTGCCACGCCGCCTGGGAGCACCCTTTGTGCTGAGGCAAAATCTGCCTAAGTGCTAGGCGCGCCCAATGGCGTGCCGGGCCGCTTTTTAGCCGATTTTTGCCTCGACTTGGGTCTATAAATAGGGCTTTTGAGTTATTGTATCACATTCCATCATCCTTAGAATTTTTTTTGGGCGTTTTTGGGCATCTAAATTAGGTTCCATTCCTCTTCTTTTCAGTTTTTAAGTATTTTTATGGTATTTATTTACTTTTGGATGTTGATAAACATTATGAGTGGCTAAAATCCCTCATTCTTGGGGTTAAGGCCAAGAACATGAATCTCTTGGGCTAATTGTATTGATTTTTGCTGGAGTTTATTATAAAGTGGTTATTCATATATTCTAAAATTCATTATTTTGATGTTTGATCACCATTGGAATATATTTCTTGTCTTGAAGTGAGCTCGAGAGAGAAACGGAGAGATAGAACTTGAATATATGAAGTGTGGTCTATCTCGGAGAAGTAATTCTAAGGGATTGACCTGTGGTTAGGACCGAGAGGTACCTAACCACCCACACTTGGTCAATTACAGGAAGAAAGCTTGAATGCTCTAGAATTGGTTAAGCTTATCACCACTCACAGATGTAGGTAGGTTTCTAAGTTCTAGTAGACAATTATAATTTGGAGACGAATATAGTTGTAAAATTAACCTTGGAATCGATAACCATGATAAACTACTCAAAATGCTTAAACCAACAACAATTATGCTCAAGAGATGATGTTCAGGGTGCCTTAGCCCTGGGAATTCACTTTTTATTGATTTTTCAAGCATATTTGCGAAAACCAAAGTTACGGTAGCGAAGATAGGAGTTCTCAGTCCGCAAGCATTTAATTTTTAGCACCCAATCACTTGTCGTTTTCGCAACACTAGTTTTTAATTATAGTTTGACGTCTATAGTGATTTCTGTTGATGAAAGTCCCTTGGGTTCGATATCCGGCTCTTTAAAAGGAGCCACTTTATTACTTGCACGATCACGTACACTTGCGTGTATAGCTGGGAAGCAACAAGTTTTTGGCGCAGTTGCCGGGGACTTTCAAATAGATAGATTTCAATTATTGACGTTTGTACTTTAATTTTCAGCTACGTGTTGACAACTTGATCTTAGCTGTTCTATTTTCCAGGCTTACTTTATCAAAACACTGGCAAGGAACAATGATTTGGTAGCCCCACAATCTGAACCTGAAAGATATTTCAATAGATTGAGGAGACAGGCTGCAGACTACCCAATCCCACAAGTCGAACTGGCTGGCGAAGGAATACGGGGTAATCCCATGAGAATTGAAGAACCAGGTGCAGAGACACGTGAACCGAAAGTGATGGCAGCTAGAACAGTCCGCAATGTGGCAATCCCACTCGCCACTAATGTGACCTCCAGTATTCTCAAACCGGCAGCTGGAGGTAGATTTGAGCTTAAACAGAACATGGTGCAACTCTTGCACTCAAGTGGACAGTTTACTGGTCTTGCTCATGAAGACCCGCAGAGGCATATTCAGAATTTTCTAGAGATAAGCGACACATAAATTCCTGCGGGGGTGTCTTCAGATTATGTGAGACTTACTTTGTTTCCCTTTTCTCTATTGGGGAAAGCAAGAAGGTGGTTAGATGCAGAGCCGGCTAATTCTATCACTACTTGGGATGATCTTGCTCGGAAATTCTTGATAAGGTTCTTTCCGTCTGGAAAGACAGCAAAGCTAAGGAGTGAGATATTAAGTTTCAGACAGAGAGATGATGAGAATTTGTACCAAGCTTGGAACAGATTCAAATCCATGTTGAGGGATTGTCCTCACCACCACCAAGCTAATGAAGTGTTGGTGCATACGTTTATAGAGGCTGTCGACCCCAACACTAAAATTCTACTTGATTCAGCTGCAGGTGGACAGGCTTTAGAGAAGACGTATGATGAATTATATGCTCTGTTGAATCATATTTCGCAGGGAAATCCAGACTGGCATAGTGATAATTCGAGGAATTCTACAAAGAAGGTTGCTAGGAAACTAGATGTGGATGCAGTCACAGCATTATCTGACCAAATTTCAGCTATGCAAAACATGATGAACAATCACTTTAGTAGTTTGAATTTGGGGCTACCTTTCAGCGTTGCATGATGGCTATTTTCTACGACATGGTGGAGGAATTTGTAGAGATTTTTATGGATGATTTCTCAGTCTTTGGTAACTCTTTCGAGGTATGTTTGCAAAACCTGGATAAAGTCCTTGCGCGGTGTGAAGAAACTAATCTTGTTCTCAATTGGGAGAAGTGCCATTTCCTTGTAACAGAAGGTATAGTTCTTGGACATAAAGTGTCAAAGCAGGGGCTGGAAGTTGATAGGGCAAAGATCGAAGCTATTGAAAAACTCCCTCCACCTGTATCGGTTAAGGGGGTGCGAAGTTTTTTGGGTTATGCGGGATTTTACAGAAGGTTTATTCAAGATTTTTCCAAAATTGCACGTCCCATGTGTGCACTCCTGGAGAAAGATGTGAAATTTGTATTCTGTGAATCATGTGTGAAGGCTTTCGAGGTGTTGAAAAAGAAATTGGTAGAGGCACCTATTCTCATTGCTCCTGACTGGGCTTTGCCATTTGAGCTTATGTGTGACGCAAGTGATGTGGCAGTAGGTGCGGTTCTAGGTCAACGGAAGAATAAGGTATTTCACTCTATTTATTATGCGAGCAGGACCCTTGATGCAGCCCAAATGAATTACACGGTGACGGAAAAGAGATGCTAGCTTTGGTATATGCATTTGATAAATTCAGATCGTATTTAGTCGGCACAAGTGTTATTGTATACACGGATCATGCAGCGATACGATATTTGTTCAATAAAAAGGATGCTAAACCGCGCTTGATTAGATGGATCCTATTGCTACAAGAGTTTGACTTAGAGGTTAAAGACAGAAAGGGGACAGAAAATCAAATTACTGACCATCTTTCTAGACTTGAGAGCTCGACACATATAGAGGATGATGGGCATATTTGTGAGGAATTTCCAGACGAGCAGTTGTTGGTATTAGAGGTCGAGGAGTTTCCATGGTATGCATACATTGTGAACCTATTGGTAAGTGGATTATTCCTCCTGATTCGAGTCCTCAACAGAAAAAGAAACTGGCATATGAGGCACGTTTTTATATATGGGATGAGCCGTATTTATTCAAGCAAGGGCCTGATCAAATAGTACGAAGATGTATTCCGGATGCGGAAGTTAAGCAAGTGTTAGAGAGATGCCACTCCTCACCTTATGGTGGACATCATGGTGGTGAACGAACAGCCCGAAAAATATTACAATCACGTTTCTTCTGGCCTTCAATATTTAAAGATGCTCATGCATTTGTAAAGAATTGTGATCAATGTCAACGTATAGGGACGATTGCCAAGAGACATGAGATGCCTCTTAACAACATCCTAGAAGTTGAAATTTTTGATGTATGGGGGATTGATTTCATGGGCCCTTTTCCACAGTCGAATGGAAATCTGTACATACTCGTTGCAATGGATTATGTATCCAAATGGGTAGAGGCTGCAGCTCTTCCTACTAATGACGCCAAAGTTTCTTCAAAAGCACATCTTCACTAGGTTCGAAACTCCAAGAGCTATTATTAGCGATGAAGGATCACACTTCATAAATTATTTGGTGAAGAATGTATTAGCAAAGTATGGAGTAAAACACAAGGTCTCAACAGCATATCATCCCCAAACAAGTGGTCAAGTGGAAGTGTCTAATCGGGAGATAAAGCAAATCTTGCAGAAGACGGTGAATACTCAGAGGAAAGACTGGTCACTTAAGCTGGATGATGCTCTTTGGGCCTATCGAACGGCGTATAAGACTCCTATAGGGACTTCTCCCTATTATTTGGTCTTTGGGAAAGCTTGTCACCTCCCAGTTGAGCTTGAGCATCGAGCATATTGGGCAGTGAAGAAGTTGAATCTAGATTCGGGGTTAGCAGGTAATAAGAGGTTGTTACAACTCCACGAGTTGGAAGAATTTCGCGCCCATGCATATGAGAATGCTAAGATTTACAAGGAAAAAACGAAGCGATGGCATGACAAGCATATTCTTCCTCGTACGTTTGAGCCAGGTCAGTTGGTACTCTTGTTTAACTCAAGACTTAGGTTGTTTCCGGGCAAGCTAAGATCTAAGTGGAGTGGGCCTTTTGAGGTAAGTCGCACGACACCTCATGGTGCGGTGGAACTTGTAAACAAGGCGGATGGTACAAGGTTTATGGTAAATGGCCAGAGATTGAAGCATTACTTCGGTGAGGAAGAGAAGCAGACGAAGGACGTGCTTCGCCTTGATGATAACTGAGCTCTTATAATTGGTCGAACCGCGACATTAAACCAGGCATACATGGGAGGCAACCCATGCATGTGTTGTAATAGTTAGATTTACAAAGTAAAAATACAAAAAGAAGAGTCGTGCCCCGACCAAAACTAAGGCGCTTGATGGGAGGCAACCCATCTCTTTTACAGTTTTTATTTTCTAACATAGTGCTAGGATCTTGTGTTTATGCAGATGCACGGAGTATGTTGGTACGATAATCCACAAGAAAAAGGTAAATTTGGCGGATGGATGATTATTTGAAAGTGTCGGGCAGGCAGGACATGTTTTGGAGCAAAGCTTCGAGTCTTGGGACTTGTAAAACCTCCAAGATTATGAAACAAATTTAAAAAAATTGCTCAAGTATGAAGATAAGTGTGGGGTGCGCTACCCAGCGTGCCAGGCTGAAAAAGCTACAAAAATTATTTGTTGAGGCAGTGTATAGGCGCGCTAGGCAGCGTGCCACGCCGCCTGTGCACGAATTTTGGCTAAGGTGGGCAGTGCACAGGCGCGCTAGGCAGCGTGCCACGCCGCCTGTGCACAATTTTTGGTTACGATGGGCAGTGGGGTAGCGCACTAGGCAGCGTGCCACGCCGCTACCCCTTATAAAATTTTGCTAGTTTTTTTTTAAAGAGAACCGACCCACCCCCACCCCTCCTCTTTTAAATCCCCTTCATTCTTCACAAATAGTCCAACACCCTACACCCAAACTCACGATTTTCTCCCCCCAACTTCAAAAATTTTCTCTATTATTTTTCTTTTCTTGCCCACACAAAGTTTGACTCTTTGCTTTCTCACTCTGGGGTTGTGTTCAAGTCACAAATCAAAGCTCTCAAGGTATGTCTCCTTCACTTTCTCTTTCTACGAATTGCCATGAATTATGCGATTTTGGGTACTCTTGATGTTGTTTATGAACATAATATTTGCATGCTTTGTTGACTTGATGTCCTATCATATGATTGGTGGCATTACATTAAACTTGGAAGGCCTGGGCACTTGTGGTTAATAATCTTATTGTGGTGCAAAAAGAGGAAATAGGTTTCTCTTTCTTGGTGCAAATTGAGCAAATTAGTGGTGGAAATCACCGAATACAACTCATATGTGTGGAATATATATGATTATTGCTGGATTTCGTTATTAAGAATGTACACTTATTTATGGTGGGAAATTGGTTTTGGGGCATTGAGTGATGAGGGGAAGTCTGAGTACCCTCCGCACATAATTATTTTGACTTGGTGCTACGCGACTAGGTGTGGGGTGGCCCTCAACGTCACTGCGCATCAAGTCGGTTAGCTATTTGTTACATGTTTTATTGATTTGGTTGTGGACCTATGCTACAGGTACTATGTCTGATTCTAATGTAGCAGCCTCTAGCTCTCACAAGAGACGTCGATCGGGTAATAAGGTGCCCGCAGCTCCCCCAGTACCAAAAGGGCAAAAGCGGAAGTATGGGATAAATGCGGTCTCCAGTGCGGGGAAAAGTTGGTACAAAAGCCATCCGAAAGCTAAATATTTCTCCGATGAGTGTATTGATAGGGCAATCCTGGCTCGGGCTTACCCAAGAGTTTTGGCTCGGCTTGAGCAAGTTGGGATGGGCTTTGTGTTCAACAGACCTACAGATTGCAACCTCCACCTGGTGAGGGAATTGTACGCAAATTGGAACCCGGACGCACCTACATGTTCGGTCGTGGTACGAGGTTCGGATGTGATACTTGACTCCTTGAGCTTGAATGGATTATTGGGGGTCCCCATTCGGGCTAATACCCAAGACATACTCAAGATAAATGCTAGGCCTCCATATGCTGAAATTCGACACACTCTGTGCGGCCCACGTTCAACTGTGAGGTGGCTCCGCCATCACCAACGAGGGTATCACAAGAGTCTACCCTTTGCCCATCTCAACAAAGAGGCTAGGATTTGGCTCAAGATTGTGTGTTGTTGCTTAATTTTGGGGAGCCACATGACTGAAGTTACAAGAGATCGTGTCTGTCTGGTATATGCTCTCATGACTGATATAGAGATTAATGTAGGTTCTGTGTTGTTGTCAGCAATGCGGTGAGGTCGCCTCCATGGAGGTCTTCGATATGATTTCGGTGGACTATTGACCACATTAATGCAAGCATTCGAAGTGCCCGAAGAAAATTTTGACTATCATCCTCCTTTGACGACGACACCTGTGGATGTCACCCAAACTAAGGCGCCGGATTCACTCGGCCCCACTTTGACATTAGCAGAGCGTCATGCTCGAGATGACGGGATTTTAGCCCACATGTATGGGTTGGAGATGCTGCGACAAAGGACTGGAGGTAGGCCTTCCACGGCGGATGAGCTGGGCGAGGTAGAGAGGGATTATCCTCTAAATGAGCATGCTATGGCCCTATTGCGGATTGGTCCTGACTTTGTGGAGCCTGTGGATGATGATGTCCCCACAGATGAAGATGACATCCAGAGTGGTTCTGAGGATGAGGAGGCTGAGGCGGACGATCCACCGTTAGAGGTCCGTGGACCGGAGGACGATGACTACCTCGATTGACCAGGAAGCTCCTTACATCCTACTCTTGCTTTGTTTATTTTGGTAGCATTGGGGACAGTGCTAATCTTTTAAGTGTGGGCTGGGGTGTGATGGACTTCCCTTGTATGTATGTATATGTGTGCTGGTGTATGCTTTTATTTTGGGTTCCTTAGAGTTTGTTTTCGGTTCTTTTACTAAGGAGAGTCCCTTTGAACCGTACAAAAATAAAATATATATATATATATATGTTAAATTTTGGATTTTTGCTGTTATTTTGTGTTGTTTTTGGGGTTTATTACTTTTAAGTCGCCTTAGTCAGAGGACTAAGGGATTTGCTCTATGATGGATGGATGACGACCGTCTTAAGAGCAAATTAGTCATGTAGTGTCGTGTCGGGTGTTCTTGCTTGCTATACAATTGTTCTTACACGTGTGAAACATGCCTGGATATATAATATCAAGTGTTGAGACGCCTAATTCTCACTTAGTTGACTTGCTAAGTTGCTTAATATTGAATTTATGCATGATTTCGGAGATTTTATGGTGAACCTGCTGAGCTGAACATGTGCCATGTGTGAGTAAGGTTTTGTATGATATTCCATGTGCATAATGATGGCTAGAACTTGCCCGGGGTGTGTGCAAAGCGAAATAAGAGATGTTGAGTTTAGGAGATGATATAGGCATTTCTTTGATAGCCATATTTTAGACCTACTTTACCTACCCTCTGTGCATAATCCTAGTTAGCCCCGTTGAGCCTTTAGCCTTTTCCTTGTTAGCTTTACATGTAACTCAATCCTCTTCTTTCAGTGAACCAGAATTTGATCCAATAATTCCTAAGCGCTTTAAATCGAAAATCAAGAGGTGAAGGAGTACGAGAGTTTGGAAGAAGGAAAGAGTTAAGTTAAAGCCTCAAGCATGTCTCATAGAGGTGTGTGAAAAAGTTGTGCGTGTTGGTGGGGAATATCTAAAAAAAAAAAAAAAAAAAAAATCAATAGACATTGTTGTTGGAATCAATAGGTGATAACAGTATTCCTTATCCAATGTGCGGAAGCTAGTTTAAAGATATGGGGCATAACAAAGAAAAGTTGGGAAGAGAAAAGTAGTGGAAAATAGGTTGGTTGAAGGTGCTCTGAATGCAATTTGTAGTGTAATAAAGCGTTCAGGAAAGATAGTCACTATTCTTGACCAAATAGTTCCTACCCGTCCTTGTGCCTACATTACAACCCCTACAAAGTCCTACTTGATCTTGAGCTTTAACATTTTAACATTAGTGAAGTACGACACTAAGGGCAAGCCTATGGTTCATCTTTGTGTTGCATGTGAATTCTTTCTGAGAGTGAGTGACTTTCATTCATGCACCCGGGTAGTAATTACGTTGTAGAATTGAGGGGTGATTCTCTTGTTGTGAGGGCACATGGTTAGTGAAGTTTGGTGATCTATTAATAATGAGTCACGCATGAATTTGCAACTAGTAAGTTGTTTTGTGAGGTAAATTGTCTTAACTTGTTATTTAATTGAGTAATATCCTAGTATGTGGTGCATAAGTTGATAAATGCGGTTGTGTAAGCTGTGCAAGAATGCTCATTTTGTGTCTATTGTTTAAAGTCACCCGGAATTGAGTGTGATTAATTGTTCGAGGACAAACAAAGGTTTAAGTGTGGGGTGGTGATCTAAGGCGTATTTATATGCCTTAGTAGCGACTTTAACCCATGATTACCTTAGTTTTGAGAACAATACTTGTGTATTATATAAGTTTTTGATGGAAAATGGGATAGTGTGCTAACCAATATGAGTAGACTCTTGTAGGTGGAATTTGTGACTTTTTGGAGCATGTTTGGCATGGAAAGTGAGGCTTGGAGGAGCTACGAGTGAAGAATATTGAAGATAAGAGACAAGCCATAGAGTTGATCTTGAAGAATCCATCCAAATCCGCGAAGAGAAGTCGACGAAAGAGAAAAAATTACAAAAGAAGGGCCCGGCGCGCTAGGTAGCGTGCCAGGCCTCGTTTGGCAAATATTTCACCAGCCTAGGCAGTGCCCAGGCGCGCTGGCTAGCGTGCCACGCCGCCTGGGAGCACCCTTTGTGCTGAGGCAAAATCTGCCTAAGTGCTAGGCGCGCCCAATGGCGTGCCGGGCCGCTTTTTAGCCGATTTTTGCCTCGACTTTGGGTCTATAAATAGGGCTTTTGAGTTATTGTATCACATTCCATCATCCTTAGAATTTTTTTTGGGCGTTTTTGGGCATCTAAATTAGGTTCCATTCCTCTTCTTTTCAGTTTTTAAGTATTTTTATGGTATTTATTTACTTTTGGATGTTGATAAACATTATGAGTGGCTAAAATCCCTCATTCTTGGGGTTAAGGCCAAGAACATGAATCTCTTGGGCTAATTGTATTGGTTTTTGCTAGATTTTATTATAAAGTGGTTATTCATATATTCTAAAATTCATTATTTTGATGTTTGATCACCATTGGAATATATTTCTTGTCTTGAAGTGAGCTCGAGAGAGAAACGGAGAGATAGAACTTGAATATATGAAGTGTGGTCTATCTCGGAGAAGTAATTCTAAGGGATTGACCTGTGGTTAGGACCGAGTGGTACCTAACCACCCACACTTGGTCAATTACAGGAAGAAAGCTTGAATGCTCTAGAATTGGTTAAGCTTATCACCACTCACAGATGTAGGTAGGTTTCTAAGTTCTAGTAGACAATTATAATTTGGAGACGAATATAGTTGTAAAATTAACCTTGGAATCGATAACCATGATAAACTACTCAAAATGCTTAAACCAACAACAATTATGCTCAAGAGATGATGTTCAGGGTGCCTTAGCCCTGGGAATTCACTTTTTATTGATTTTTCAAGCATATTTGCGAAAACCAAAGTTACGGTAGCGAAGATAGGAGTTCTCAGTCCGCAAGCATTTAATTTTTAGCACCCAATCACTTGTCGTTTTCGCAACACTAGTTTTTAATTATAGTTTGACGTCCATAGTGATTTCTGTTGATGAAAGTCCCTTGGGTTCGATATCCGGCTCTTTAAAAGGAGCCACTTTATTACTTGCACGATCACGTACACTTGCGTGTATAGCTGGGAAGCAACAAGTTTTTGGCGCAGTTGCCGGGGACTTTCAAATAGATAGATTTCAATTATTGACGTTTGTACTTTAATTTTTAGCTACGTGTTGACAACTTGATCTTAGCTGTTCTATTTTCTAGGCTTACTTCATCGAAACACTGGCAAGGAACAAGGATTTGGTAGCCCCACAATCTGAACCTGAAAGATATTTCAATAGATTGAGGAGACAGGCTGCAGACTACCCAATCCCACAAGTCGAACTGGCTGGCGAAGGAATACGGGGTAATCCCATGAGAATTGAAGAACCAGGTGCAGAGACACGTGAACCGGAAGTGATGGCAGCTAGAACAGTCCGCAATGTGGCAATCCCACTCGCCACTAATGTGACCTCCAGTATTCTCAAATCGGCAGCTGGAGGTAGATTTGAGCTTAAATAGAACATGGTGCAACTCTTGCACTCAAGTGGACAGTTTACTGGTCTTGCTCATGAAGACCCGCAGAGGCATATTCAGAATTTTCTAGAGATAAGCGACACATATATTCCTGCGGGGGTGTCTTCAGATTATGTGAGACTTACTTTGTTTCCCTTTTCTCTATTGGGAAAAGCAAGAAGGTGGTTAGATGCAGAGCCGGCTAATTCTATCACTACTTGGGATGATCTTGCTCGAAAATTCTTGATAAGGTTCTTTCCGTCTGGAAAGACAGCAAAGCTAAGGAGTGAGATATTAAGTTTCAGACAGAGAGATGATGAGAATTTGTACCAAGCTTGGAACAGATTCAAATCCATGTTGAGGGATTGTCCTCACCACCACCAAGCTAATGAAGTGTTGGTGCATACGTTTATAGAGGCTCTCGACCCCAACACTAAAATTCTACTTGATTCAGCTGCAGGTGGACAGGCTTTAGAGAAGACGTATGATGAATTATATGCTCTGTTGAATCATATTTCGCAGGGAAATCCAGACTGGCATAGTGATAATTCGAGGAATTCTACAAAGAAGGTTGCTGGGAAACTAGATGTGGATGCAGTCACAGCATTATCTGACCAAATTTCAGCTATGCAAAACATGATGAACAATCACTTTAGTAGTTTGAATTTGGGGCAACAACCAGCTCCCGGGAATGCAGTCCAGCAACAGGTTTCTGTGATGTGTAGTGTATGTGGAAATGGTGATCATACCAGCGAATTGTGTAGTGCTAATCCGGATTCAGTAAATTTTGTTGGTAATGCCCAAAGGGGAGGTGGAGCTCAGAACTACGGTAACACTTATAATGCCGGGTGGAAAAACCATCCGAACTTCTCATGGGGAGGAAATCAAAATCAATTTAGGCCTCAAGGATATGCCCCTCAGTACAACCAACAGCAAGGTCAAGGAAATCAAGTGGGTGCTAAGCCTGGAGATATGAGTGTGGAGGATCTGTTAAAACAGATTATGGTTGAACAAGCAAAGCTGGCAGCAGATGTGAGAAACAATCAGTTGGCTACTCAGAATTTGGAAAAGCAGATTGGCCAGTTATCTAATGCACAGAATACAAGGCCCCCAGGAGGTCTTCCAGGTGATACTGAGCCAAATCCCAAGCAGGTGAATGCTATAGTTACCCGTAGTGGTAAGCAGTTAGAGGGTACAGTTGCACCAGCGAAAGAATTGGAGCCAAAAGTAGTGGTGATTGAAGACGAACAAGTGGAGCTTACCAAAAGCTCCAAAGATGATACATTGAGACCTAGTGTGAAATTGCCTCCTCCGTTCCCTCAGAAGTTCAAAAAGAAGAAGGAGGATGAATGCTTTGGTAAGTTCATTGAATTACTTAAACAAGTGCACATTAATTTGCCTCTTGTGGATATCTTGCAGGGTATTCCAAAGTATGCCAAGTTCGTGAAAGACATTGTAGCAAACAAGAGTAGATTGACAGAATATGCCACAGTGGCTTTGACTGAGGAGGTTAGTTCTCGCATTCAGAACCGGTTACCTACTAAGCTGAAAGATCCTGGAAGCTTCACTATAAAGATTACTCTGGGGGATCGGGTTTGTGCTCGTGGATTGTGTGATTTGGGGGCTAGTATAAATCTGATGCCCACTTCGGTTTTCAAGGAATTGGGTTTGGGTCGTCCGAAGCCTACTACTATTATTTTGCAGCTGGCAGACCGATCTGTGACTAGGCCTGATGGTATTGTTGAGGATGTTCTGGTACAAGTGGGGTCGTTGATCTTTCCCGTTGATTTTGTGGTGCTGAATTTTGAGCCTGACCCGAAAGTCCCATTTATTTTGGGGCGTCCGTTCCTGGCTACAGGAGGTGCAATAATTGATGTAGCAGACGGGAAACTTACTATGCGAGTTCATGATAAGGTTGAAGTCTTTGATGTATATAGGGCTTTGAAGCTTCCAGAGATTTATGAGAACTTGTCGGCTATCACAGCTATAGATTCGGCGGTTGAAAGCATCTACACTTTGTCTACAGATCCGTTGGAAAAAGTTTTGATGGGGCAAGATGTGTTTGGTGATGCAGAAGCTAGTGAGATGGTGCAAGTTCTCGATCTTATGGGTATCTATGCGAAAGAAGGTAGATGGGAACCATTAAATCGTCCTCTCGGTCCTACAACTAAGCCCTCAATTGAGGAAGCACCGAAGCTTGAATTGAAGGAACTTCCATCGCATCTTAAATATGCTTTCCTAGGTGAAAACAAGACTCTTCCTATTATTCTGGCAGCAGAGTTGTCACAAGAACAAGTTGATGCAGCATTGTTGATTCTAAAACGAAGAAAGAAGGCTATTGGTTGGCAGATGTCTGATATCCATGGGATTAATCCGGGCTTATGCATGCATAAAATTTACATGGAAGAAGGGCACAAGCCGAGTGTGCAACACCAACGACGCTTAAATCCGGTAATGAAAGAAGTAGTAAGGAAGGAGGTAATTAAGTGGCCGGATTCTGGCATTGTTTACCCTATCTCTGATAGTACGTGGGTGAGCCCAGTACAATGTGTTCCAAAAAAGGGTGGTATGACGGTAATCACAAATGACAATAATGAACTGATTCCTACAAGAACTGTAACTGGATGGCGTATTTGCATGGATTACCGGAAACTTAATGATGCTATAAGGAAGGACCATTATCCAATCCCTTTTATTGATCAGATGCTAGATCGTTTAGCCGGGCAGGAGTATTATTTCTTTCTTGATGGGTATTTCGGATACAATCAAATTGTTATAGATCCCCAAGATCAAGAGAAGACTACATTCACATGTCCTTACGGCACATATGCTTTCAAGCGTATGCCATTTGGATTATGTAATGCACCGGCTACCTTTCAGCGTTGCATGATGGCTATTTTCTACGACATGGTGGAGGAATTTGTAGAGATTTTTATGGATGATTTCTCAGTCTTTGGTAACTCTTTCGAGGTATGTTTGCAAAACCTGGATAAAGTCCTTGCGCGGTGTGAAGAAACTAATCTTGTTCTCAATTGGGAGAAGTGCCATTTCCTTGTAACAGAAGGTATAGTTCTTGGACATAAAGTGTCAAAGCAGGGGCTGGAAGTTGATAGGGCAAAGATCGAAGCTATTGAAAAACTCCCTCCACCTGTATCGGTTAAGGGGGTGCGAAGTTTTTTGGGTCATGCGGGATTTTACAGAAGGTTTATTCAAGATTTTTCCAAAATTGCACGTCCCATGTGTGCACTCCTGGAGAAAGATGTGAAATTTGTATTCTGTGAATCATGTGTGAAGGCTTTCGAGGTGTTGAAAAAGAAATTGGTAGAGGCACCTATTCTCATTGCTCCTGACTGGGCTTTGCCATTTGAGCTTATGTGTGACGCAAGTGATGTGGCAGTAGGTGCGGTTCTAGGTCAACGGAAGAATAAGGTATTTCACTCTATTTATTATGCGAGCAGGACCCTTGATGCAGCCCAAATGAATTACACGGTGACGGAAAAGAGATGCTAGCTTTGGTATATGCATTTGATAAATTCAGATCGTATTTAGTCGGCACAAGTGTTATTGTATACACGGATCATGCAGCGATACGATATTTGTTCAATAAAAAGGATGCTAAACCGCGCTTGATTAGATGGATCCTATTGCTACAAGAGTTTGACTTAGAGGTTAAAGACAGAAAGGGGACAGAAAATCAAATTACTGACCATCTTTCTAGACTTGAGAGCTCGACACATATAGAGGATGATGGGCATATTTGTGAGGAATTTCCAGACGAGCAGTTGTTGGTATTAGAGGTCGAGGAGTTTCCATGGTATGCATACATTGTGAACCTATTGGTAAGTGGATTATTCCTCCTGATTCGAGTCCTCAACAGAAAAAGAAACTGGCATATGAGGCACGTTTTTATATATGGGATGAGCCGTATTTATTCAAGCAAGGGCCTGATCAAATAGTACGAAGATGTATTCCGGATGCGGAAGTTAAGCAAGTGTTAGAGAGATGCCACTCCTCACCTTATGGTGGACATCATGGTGGTGAACGAACAGCCCGAAAAATATTACAATCACGTTTCTTCTGGCCTTCAATATTTAAAGATGCTCATGCATTTGTAAAGAATTGTGATCAATGTCAACGTATAGGGACGATTGCCAAGAGACATGAGATGCCTCTTAACAACATCCTAGAAGTTGAAATTTTTGATGTATGGGGGATTGATTTCATGGGCCCTTTTCCACAGTCGAATGGAAATCTGTACATACTCGTTGCAATGGATTATGTATCCAAATGGGTAGAGGCTGCAGCTCTTCCTACTAATGACGCCAAAGTTTCTTCAAAAGCACATCTTCACTAGGTTCGAAACTCCAAGAGCTATTATTAGCGATGAAGGATCACACTTCATAAATTATTTGGTGAAGAATGTATTAGCAAAGTATGGAGTAAAACACAAGGTCTCAACAGCATATCATCCCCAAACAAGTGGTCAAGTGGAAGTGTCTAATCGGGAGATAAAGCAAATCTTGCAGAAGACGGTGAATACTCAGAGGAAAGACTGGTCACTTAAGCTGGATGATGCTCTTTGGGCCTATCGAACGGCGTATAAGACTCCTATAGGGACTTCTCCCTATTATTTGGTCTTTGGGAAAGCTTGTCACCTCCCAGTTGAGCTTGAGCATCGAGCATATTGGGCAGTGAAGAAGTTGAATCTAGATTCGGGGTTAGCAGGTAATAAGAGGTTGTTACAACTCCACGAGTTGGAAGAATTTCGCGCCCATGCATATGAGAATGCTAAGATTTACAAGGAAAAAACGAAGCGATGGCATGACAAGCATATTCTTCCTCGTACGTTTGAGCCAGGTCAGTTGGTACTCTTGTTTAACTCAAGACTTAGGTTGTTTCCGGGCAAGCTAAGATCTAAGTGGAGTGGGCCTTTTGAGGTAAGTCGCACGACACCTCATGGTGCGGTGGAACTTGTAAACAAGGCGGATGGTACAAGGTTTATGGTAAATGGCCAGAGATTGAAGCATTACTTCGGTGAGGAAGAGAAGCAGACGAAGGACGTGCTTCGCCTTGATGATAACTGAGCTCTTATAATTGGTCGAGCCGCGACATTAAACCAGGCATACATGGGAGGCAACCCATGCATGTGTTGTAATAGTTAGATTTACAAAGTAAAAATACAAAAAGAAGAGTCGTGCCCCGACCAAAACTAAGGCGCTTGATGGGAGGCAACCCATCTCTTTTACAGTTTTTATTTTCTAACATAGTGCTAGGATCTTGTGTTTATGCAGATGCACGGAGTATGTTGGTACGATAATCCACAAGAAAAAGGTAAATTTGGCGGATGGATGATTATTTGAAGGTGTCGGGCAGGCAGGACATGTTTTGGAGCAAAGCTTCGAGTCTTGGGACTTGTAAAACCTCCAAGATTATGAAACAAATTTAAAAAAATTGCTCAAGTATGAAGATAAGTGTGGGGTGCGCTACCCAGCGTGCCAGGCTGAAAAAGCTACAAAAATTATTTGTTGAGGCAGTGTATAGGCGCGCTAGGCAGCGTGCCACGCCGCCTGTG
Source organism: Capsicum rhomboideum (assembly GCA_031232105.1). Lineage (NCBI taxonomy): Eukaryota > Viridiplantae > Streptophyta > Magnoliopsida > Solanales > Solanaceae > Capsicum > Capsicum rhomboideum. The sequence continues at coordinate 33,972,256 of CP124711.1, read as the reverse complement.
CACGAATTTTGGCTAAGGTGGGCAGTGCACAGGCGCGCTAGGCAGCGTGCCACGCCGCCTGTGCACAATTTTTGGTTACGATGGGCAGTGGGGTAGCGCACTAGGCAGCGTGCCACGCCGCTACCCCTTATAAAATTTTGCTAGTTTTTTTTTAAAGAGAACCGACCCACCCCCACCCCTCCTCTTTTAAATCCCCTTCATTCTTCACAAATAGTCCAACACCCTACACCCAAACTCACGATTTTCTCCCCCCAACTTCAAAAATTTTCTCTATTATTTTTCTTTTCTTGCCCACACAAAGTTTGACTCTTTGCTTTCTCACTCTGGGGTTGTGTTCAAGTCACAAATCAAAGCTCTCAAGGTATGTCTCCTTCACTTTCTCTTTCTACGAATTGCCATGAATTATGCGATTTTGGGTACTCTTGATGTTGTTTATGAACATAATATTTGCATGCTTTGTTGACTTGATGTCCTATCATATGATTGGTGGCATTACATTAAACTTGGAAGGCCTGGGCACTTGTGGTTAATAATCTTATTGTGGTGCAAAAAGAGGAAATAGGTTTCTCTTTCTTGGTGCAAATTGAGCAAATTAGTGGTGGAAATCACCGAATACAACTCATATGTGTGGAATATATATGATTATTGCTGGATTTCGTTATTAAGAATGTACACTTATTTATGGTGGGAAATTGGTTTTGGGGCATTGAGTGATGAGGGGAAGTCTGAGTACCCTCCGCACATAATTATTTTGACTTGGTGCTACGCGACTAGGTGTGGGGTGGCCCTCAACGTCACTGCGCATCAAGTCGGTTAGCTATTTGTTACATGTTTTATTGATTTGGTTGTGGACCTATGCTACAGGTACTATGTCTGATTCTAATGTAGCAGCCTCTAGCTCTCACAAGAGACGTCGATCGGGTAATAAGGTGCCCGCAGCTCCCCCAGTACCAAAAGGGCAAAAGCGGAAGTATGGGATAAATGCGGTCTCCAGTGCGGGGAAAAGTTGGTACAAAAGCCATCCGAAAGCTAAATATTTCTCCGATGAGTGTATTGATAGGGCAATCCTGGCTCGGGCTTACCCAAGAGTTTTGGCTCGGCTTGAGCAAGTTGGGATGGGCTTTGTGTTCAACAGACCTACAGATTGCAACCTCCACCTGGTGAGGGAATTGTACGCAAATTGGAACCCGGACGCACCTACATGTTCGGTCGTGGTACGAGGTTCGGATGTGATACTTGACTCCTTGAGCTTGAATGGATTATTGGGGGTCCCCATTCGGGCTAATACCCAAGACATACTCAAGATAAATGCTAGGCCTCCATATGCTGAAATTCGACACACTCTGTGCGGCCCACGTTCAACTGTGAGGTGGCTCCGCCATCACCAACGAGGGTATCACAAGAGTCTACCCTTTGCCCATCTCAACAAAGAGGCTAGGATTTGGCTCAAGATTGTGTGTTGTTGCTTAATTTCGGGGAGCCACATGACTGAAGTTACAAGAGATCGTGTCTGTCTGGTATATGCTCTCATGACTGATATAGAGATTAATGTAGGTTCTGTGTTGTTGTCAGCAATGCGGTGAGGTCGCCTCCATGGAGGTCTTCGATATGATTTCGGTGGACTATTGACCAGATTAATGCAAGCATTCGAAGTGCCCGAAGAAAATTTTGACTATCATCCTCCTTTGACGACGACACTTGTGGATGTCACCCAAACTAAGGCGCCGGATTCACTCGGCCCCACTTTGACATTAGCAGAGCGTCATGCTCGAGATGACGGGATTTTAGCCCGCATGTATGGGTTGGAGATGCTGCGACATAGGACTGGAGGTAGGCCTTCCACGGCGGATGAGCTGGGCGAGGTAGAGAGGGATTATCCTCTAAATGAGCATGCTATGGCCCTATTGCGGATTGGTCCTGACTTTGTGGAGCCTGTGGATGATGATGTCCCCACAGATGAAGATGACATCCAGAGTGGTTCTGAGGATGAGGAGGCTGAGGCGGACGATCCACCGTTAGAGGTCCGTGGACCGGAGGACGATGACTACCTCGATTGACCAGGAAGCTCCTTACATCCTACTCTTGCTTTGTTTATTTTGGTAGCATTGGGGACAGTGCTAATCTTTTAAGTGTGGGGTGGGGTGTGATGGACTTCCCTTGTATGTATGTATATGTGTGCTGGTGTATGCTTTTATTTTGGGTTCCTTAGAGTTTGTTTTCGGTTCTTTTACTAAGGAGAGTCCCTTTGAACCGTACAAAAATAAAATATATATATATATATATATATGTTAAATTTTGGATTTTTGCTGTTATTTTGTGTTGTTTTTGGGGTTTATTACTTTTAAGTCGCCTTAGTCAGAGGACTAAGGGATTTGCTCTATGATGGATGGATAACGACCGTCTTAAGAGCAAATTAGTCATGTAGTGTCGTGTCGGGTGTTCTTGCTTGCTATACAATTGTTCTTACACGTGTGAAACATGCCTGGATATATAATATCAAGTGTTGAGACGCCTAATTCTCACTTAGTTGATTTGCTAAGTTGCTTAATATTGAATTTATGCATGATTTCGGAGATTTTATGGTGAACCTGCTGAGCTGAACATGTGCCATGTGTGAGTAAGGTTTTGTATGATATTCCATGTGCATAATGATGGCTAGAACTTTCCCGGGGTGTGTGCAAAGCGAAATAAGAGATGTTGAGTTTAGGAGATGATATAGGCATTTCTTTGATAGCCATATTTTAGACCTACTTTACCTACCCTCTGTGCATAATCCTAGTTAGCCCCGTTGAGCCTTTAGCCTTTTCCTTGTTAGCTTTACATGTAACTCAATCCTCTTCTTTCAGTGAACCAGAATTTGATCCAATAATTCCTAAGCGCTTTAAATCGAAAATCAAGAGGTGAAGGAGTACGAGAGTTTGGAAGAAGGAAAGAGTTAAGTTAAAGCCTCAAGCATGTCTCATAGAGGTGTGTGAAAAAGTTATGCGTGTTGGTGGGGAATATCTAAAAAAAAAAAAAAAAAAAATAAATCAATAGACATTGTTGTTGGAATCAATAGGTGATAACAGTATTCCTTATCCAGTGTGCGGAAGCTAGTTTAAAGATATGGGGCATAACAAAGAAAAGTTGGGAAGAGAAAAGTAGTGGAAAATAGGTTGGTTGAAGGTGCTCTGAATGCAATTTGTAGTGTAATAAAGCGTTCAGGAAAGATAGTCATTATTCTTGACCAAATAGTTCCTACCCGTCCTTGTGCCTACATTACAACCCCTACAAAGTCCTACTTGATCTTGAGCTTTAACATTTTAACATTAGTGAAGTACGACACTAAGGGCAAGCCTATGGTTCATCTTTGTGTTGCATGTGAATTCTTTCTGAGAGTGAGTGACTTTCATTCATGCACCCGGGTAGTAATTACGTTGTAGAATTGAGGGGTGATTCTCTTGTTGTGAGGGCACATGGTTAGTGAAGTTTGGTGATCTATTAATAATGAGTCACGCATGAATTTGCAACTAGTAAGTTGTTTTGTGAGGTAGGTTGTCTTAACTTGTTATTTAATTGAGTAATATCCTAGTATGTGGTGCATAAGTTGATAAATGCGGTTGTGTAAGCTGTGCAAGAATGCTCATTTTGTGTCTATTGTTTAAAGTCACCCGGAATTGAGTGTGATTAATTGTTCGAGGACAAACAAAGGTTTAAGTGTGGGGTGGTGATCTAAGGCGTATTTATATGCCTTAGTAGCGACTTTAACCCATGATTACCTTAGTTTTGAGAACAATACTTGTGTATTATATAAGTTTTTGATGGAAAATGGGATAGTGTGCTAACCAATATGAGTAGACTCTTGTAGGTGGAATTTGCGACTTTTTGGAGCATGTTTGGCATGGAAAGTGAGGCTTGGAGGAGCTACGAGTGAAGAATATTGAAGATAAGAGACAAGCCATAGAGTTGATCTTGAAGAATCCATCCAAATCCGCGAAGAGAAGTCGACGAAAGAGAAAAAAATTACAAGAGAAGGGCCCGGCGCGCTAGGTAGCGTGCCAGGCCTCGTTTGGCAAATATTTCACCAGCCTAGGCAGTGCCCAGGCGCGCTGGCTAGCGTGCCACGCCGCCTGGGAGCACCCTTTGTGCTGAGGCAAAATCTGCCTAAGTGCTAGGCGCGCCCAATGGCGTGCCGGGCCGCTTTTTAGCCGATTTTTGCCTCGACTTGGGTCTATAAATAGGGCTTTTGAGTTATTGTATCACATTCCATCATCCTTAGAATTTTTTTTGGGCGTTTTTGGGCATCTAAATTAGGTTCCATTCCTCTTCTTTTCAGTTTTTAAGTATTTTTATGGTATTTATTTACTTTTGGATGTTGATAAACATTATGAGTGGCTAAAATCCCTCATTCTTGGGGTTAAGGCCAAGAACATGAATCTCTTGGGCTAATTGTATTGGTTTTTGCTGGAGTTTATTATAAAGTGGTTATTCATATATTCTAAAATTCATTATTTTGATGTTTGATCACCATTGGAATATATTTCTTGTCTTGAAGTGAGCTCGAGAGAGAAACGGAGAGATAGAACTTGAATATATGAAGTGTGGTCTATCTCGGAGAAGTAATTCTAAGGGATTGACCTGTGGTTAGGACCGAGAGGTACCTAACCACCCACACTTGGTCAATTACAGGAAGAAAGCTTGAATGCTCTAGAATTGGTTAAGCTTATCACCACTCACAGATGTAGGTAGGTTTCTAAGTTCTAGTAGACAATTATAATTTGGAGACGAATATAGTTGTAAAATTAACCTTGGGATCGATAACCATGATAAACTACTCAAAATGCTTAAACCAACAACAATTATGCTCAAGAGATGATGTTCAGGGTGCCTTAGCCCTGGGAATTCACTTTTTATTGATTTTTCAAGCATATTTGCGAAAACCAAAGTTACAGTAGCGAAGATAGGAGTTCTCAGTCCGCAAACATTTAATTTTTAGCACCCAATCACTTGTCGTTTTCGCAACACTAGTTTTTAATTATAGTTTGACGTCTATAGTGATTTCTGTTGATGAAAGTCCCTTGGGTTCGATATCCGGCTCTTTAAAAGGAGCCACTTTATTACTTGCACGATCACGTACACTTGCGTGTATAGCTGGGAAGCAACATGACACTTTGCCTCCACATCTATCATCTATTCACCCTATGTTTCACGTCTCCATATTAAAGAGGTATCGTCTAGATGATGCTCACGTGATTCAATGTGATTCCATTGTGTTAGCCCCTGATTTATCCCTTGAGGAGGAGCCTATTGCTACCATAGACAGGCAAACTAGGAAGTTGAGGTCTAAGTGTATTGATTTAGTGAAGGTCTAGTAGAGACACCTCCCTATTGAAGAGGCTACTTGGGAGGTCGAGTCCGACATACGTCATAGATACCCCCAGCTTTTTTCCCACTCTAGGTACCTTATTTGCTTTTAGTTCGAGGAAGAACTAGTGTTTTAGTGATGGATAATGTAACAACCTGATAGGAGAAATTTTGATTTTTATGTGTTTTGAACATTTTGCCCTTCCCACTAGTTGTTACATGTTGATTTTGAGGTGTGGGGATGGTTGACACAATTTCCGATGCATTCGGGAGTGATTTCGGAGAGTTTGAGACCCTTAGAGGCCTTAAAAGCCATTAGTTTGACCTTGGTAAATATTTTGTGTTTCGAGCGTCGGATGACAATTTGGATAGTTCCATTAGATCCAAAATGTCGATTTTGGGTTAGTAAAGCGGGGAGTTCAGGCCCGGAGCCTTTATTTTACAGTTCGACCCTTGATTCAGAAACTAGTGAAAATGCCTAAATAGGGTCCCGGGGGTTAATTTGTTGTAAACGTCTTCTTTTAAAAAATCTGATGTTTCCATTAAGTCTAAAACTTCAAAAAATAGCCTAGTAGCATATTTAGTTTAGTTTTGTGGGGTCCCGAATGAATCTCGAGGGTCCGTTCGGAGACATTTTCAACTTGTAAAAACTCAGCATTTGCTGATATCTGGTACAAGTGGATTTCTTCTTCGTCGTGGGTCCCTGGCCGCAAATGCGGAGAAGGACATAATCCTTCTTCGCGATCACGAGGTGGGCAACCGCGATCGCAAAAGTTTGTTGGGTCTGGGTCGAGTTATTCCTTCATCGCGAACGCGATCGGTCCTTCGCCAACGCGATTGGTCCAAGTCGTCATCCTTCGCGAATGTGAAGGTATGACCACAAACGCAATGGGAAAACTTATGCCCAGGTCAATGTTGACCCTCGCGATTGCGAGGCTTGGGTCACGATCGCGAGGCTTGGGTTGCGATCGCGAGGTACTGTTCACAAAATAGTATATAAACCCCATTTTCATAATTTTCTTCCATTTTTGGACCTTCGGAGCTCGGGAGGAGGCGATTTTAAAGGGTTTTTCACCAATAATTCCTGTGGGTAACTTCAAAATCTTTATTTCATCAATTTCCATTGATTTCCCTTCAAATCTAACTTCAAAACCTTGATTTTAAATTGGATTTTTGGGGGTTTTGCCGGTAAACTCTTAAAATAATTTTTCTTCGATTTAAGCCTCATTTTAAACTCATTTTCACGTGGGTTTTCATCTTTAGACTCCTATAATCTTGGGGAACATGTTTCTAAATTAAAATTTTGATTTTACCTCTTTCATTTTCGAACTCATTTTTCCAACCCGTTTTGGACCCGTCTTAAATATAGTCGATATGGGTATCGTTAGCTTCCTTTTGATGCGTAGATGATGTTTTTGATAGTTTTATCCAGTGAAAAAACCGTTCAAAGAGGAAAGGCTGCGCGTGAAGGGTTCTAGGCTTGGATTTCGACTCTTCGAGGTACGTTATGACTTAACTTCCTTCAGACTAGGCTGGGTAGTCAATGAACTTGTAAAACATGCTATGGGTTAGGGCTTTAGATGTGGAAATCGAATTTTGAGATTATTATATTCTTATCATGTTGCCCATACAGGGATTGTTTGAATTTATTATTCACTTGAAAGGTGGTAAATGGTGTGATGCTCGTGCGGGGGCTTTATTTGAGGATTTAGGCGATGCTCTTGCGGGGGCTTTATTTGATGATTTAGGCCTTACTTATACATTATTTTCCATAATTATTGTTGTGTCGCCTGAGTGGGGGCTTGACTAGATATTATAGGACTTATTGAGCATTTAATTGCGTTTAAACATAATTGATACTTGAATGATGATTTTAGAGGAGATTATTGATGTCTTACATGACTATACATACCAATGGTGCCCTATAATGACTTATATCATGAATCATTGTTATATGGAGTAGATTCTGAGCTTATTCATACCTGTATTGAATTGATGTTTATCTTCATACTTATTGGTTATGAGCATTATATCTTCATATCATTTATACACTTTCATGAGACTTGATCAATACCACTTAGGCATTATGATTTTGAAAGAAAAATGGAAACTCTTTTTATGAAACCCTTGGCCGAGGTCATTGCCCGCATCGAGAATGATATCATGACTTATATCATTGAATTTTCTGTGTTTCCTTATATATACCCTTGATGTGTGCTTAGATTCTTTATATACTTTGTGTGTAGTTATTTCTCTTTGATCTTTCATTATAAAACTATTAGTGGAGACGATTTGAGCTACCGTTTGAAAACTTTTATATTTGCAGGTGACGTGCTCATTGTATATTTTACTTGTGTTATTTTATACTTTTCTCATTCGACCTATGATACCTATTGAGTACAAGTGGACCGTACTCACCCCTACTGTACCCTTTCAGTTTAGATCCCAATGCGAGTACGAGTCGTGGTAGCTGATTTGTGCGGTAGCAGTTGACCTTTCGGAGTATCTGGTGAGCTCTTCATTTGGAGCCTTGTTCCAGCCTCCATCTATCCTTATCATGTCTTTATTAGCATTCATATACCGATTTTGTATTTTTCATTTCCAAACTATGTATTAGATGCTCTTCTACTTATGACACTATTTCTGGAGTTACTAACTCAGATAATACAACTGACATATCACTTCAAGGTGGTTGCTTGATTATCTTCAATTTCCTTCTTTTGAAATCACTTCAAGGTGGTTACTATCCTATTGACCTTATTTCCTTTATTTCGTTCTAGGACCTGAGTCCATTGTTATAAGCCCTGCGATGGTCATTTTCAATTCAAATCTTGGACTCATATCAATTATAGATGTCCACTCATATTGTTGCCTTAAACTCGATCAAACTTTCTTTGAGTTTGAACGAAGCCACTGAACTCTTGGGTTTAAGACCTTTGGTGAATGCTTCAGCTGCCCAGTCATCGGGCACTATCGGTAGCTACATAGGATCTAGCCACAAACTCCCCAAGTAGCTTCATATCTCCTTGCTCAATCTTAAAGATATCCCCTCTCCGAGGCTGCACTTTCTTTGCTCTCGCATGAGCTTTGATAAAGCTATCTACCAATATGTTAAAAGAATCAATTTATTTTTTAGAGAGGAGAAAATATCATACCAATGCTCCCCTGGATAGAGTTTTCCGAACTTCTTCAACATTACAGATTCGACCTTCTTTGTGGTCAGGTCATTATCCTTCACGACACTAGAAAAGAACAAATGATGTTCCTGCAGATCCTTGTGTCCATCATACTTGGATATGCCAGGCATCTTGAACCTTTTCGAGATTGGTTTGGTTATTGCACTGGATATTAGGGAATCTTTGCATAACTCTTCGAACTTGGTCCCTTCATAATAGGTGAAGCCTCTGGAATATGGTTTATCCGGGAGTTAAGCTCCGAGTAATTAGACTTCATCTCTTTTCTCAATATCTCCACTATTATTGACGGGATTTCTAGCTCTGCCTCGGCCACATTTACCTCTCTTTCCTTGAAGCGGTCATCCATCTCTATGTCATTCTCAACGCTCTAACCTCTACACTGGTTTCCCCTAAGGAATTAGAGGTATTCTGGACCAGGCTATTTTCTAGATCATCCATCTTTTTATTCTGCGTCTCCATCTGCCTTACCAATTCCTTCTACGCCTCAGTGAAACTTAAAAGGATATCTTTGAGGTTCTCAAAACTGACTGGTATACTTTCCCCTCCATTCTCCTCGCCATTTGGAGGGTGGCCTACGATCCCCTTTTTTGGGCATCCACGTTTGTCAAGTCTAAATCCATTTGTTGTTCCTCCTTACTTTGGGGAGCCGCGTCATTATTCAGGCAGCTAGGCAATGTTCTTGTTGTTTCCCTAGCCACGCTGCCATCACTAGATTTTCTTGTGATTGTTCATCTCTGTTAGTGACCCTGCGTTACTTGCAGGGCACTGATAATCAAGTTAGTAAGATAAATAGAGTAAAATCTACACACAAGTGCTTTGGCCCCACGGTGGATGTCAAGCTGTATACTTTGAAATCGGTACAGTTGAATCTATATGAGGCTAAGAGCATAAGTATTAAATTAATCTCTATTTTAAGTTTATTTCCAGTGGGTTGATTATCTTTTTATTATATAAATTAGTGAAACGGTAATGAAACCAAGTAATAAAGGTAAACAAGTATACATCTAATGAATGAGCTCCTGATAACGTCTTTCGAGAGCTAGGGACTCCTCCATTGAAAGCTAATCGAGAGCTAGACGGACTAGGCAAGACAAGTAAAGTAAAGAGAAAATAATTTCTTGATAAGCAAGTAAAAAGTATTATATTGCTAGTATCAGAAAAATTCCTATGCTTTACAAATGATGAAAAGTGACTATTTATATGCTACTATTGATGGGCTACAATAAAATGGGTTTAAACTTAGTGGAAAGGTTTCCTCTGGACTCTATAATATCGTGCCTAATGGCATAGCTCCAGGTGTCAGTCAATATCCTATGCAGAGGTCAAACTGGTACACTACGCGTCTGTACATCTGACATATTTGACACCTTTGAACCGTCCTTCGGAGGAACTCCAGCTACCGACCTAGTTTCATCGGATTATCTCTCGAGTATGCATAGACCCCTTTGCCCTCGAGAGAAACCCTTCGCTACTTTATGCGCTCATTGGGGGTTTATACTTAATACACATACTATCTTAATTTGTGATAGGACGAAGATTAACAGGGATATTATTGATTGTTGCACTTCAACTAAAAAAAGAAAGGAAAAAAGAGGATAAATTTCACTGATGGTAAATTAACTATCACTTTTTTTCACAAAAGTAACTTAACTATTTTTTCTAACACAAAAATGACTTAACTTTGAGGAAACTAACACAAAAATTACACTGAATATGTACTTTTCCGATCAATCCACCATCGCTCTTTGTTATTTTTAAATCTAATAAATAAATTTTAAAAAACACCCAACCCGCCCCGCCCCACCAAAAATTCATTTGAAAAAGTGAATAATTTTTTTTTATTGCTAATGTCATAATCAGAGTATATGCGGTATTTTGAAATAATAAAAGGTAATTATTTAGCACCACCTTAATCGGAATTAGCGTTCACACGTTATACATCTACTTAATGCTGCAATTTAGAAGAGATGTGATTATTATGACTAATAAACATGAAACTACTGGTTATTTTATTCGATAAATAGTTAACATGTCCGCTTTATAATCATCTTTTTCTTTCATAATATTTCAAAAGTAAATTGTGCAAGACCATAAAGTTTAGATAAACAACGAAAAATGCATCAATAAAAAATAAAAATAGACACAACATATTGTGCCATATAATGTTTGTCATTTACAAAAGACGAGACATTTTAGACAAATAATACTTTTTTTTCTTCTTCGACACAACTTGCACGTAATCATGCATTGCTCTTTCCGTGTTTTCTCTTCCTTGGGAATAATGATTCTTTTGTTTTTTTAATATATTTTCAAATAGGTGGTTGGATATTTTTTAAAATTTATTTATTAGATTTAAAAATAAAAAAAGAGTGAAAAATAGTGGATTGATAAGAAAAGCACATATTTCGGCCAATGCGATTTTGTGTTAATTTGCTCAAAATTAAGTTATTTTTGTATTAGAAAAGATAGTTAAGTTACTTTTATGAGAGAAAGTGATAGTTAACTTATTTTTATATTAGAAAAAATAGTTAAATAACCTTTATAAAAAAAATAATAGTTAACTTACCATTTATGAAATTTATTGGAGAAAAAGAAGATAAGATAACTATGAAAAATACAAAAACATAGTACTACTGGTCGGTGTGACCGTGTGAGTGTTGATTTATATTGTACCAAACCATTACGGAAAGGCAAAGGCGGTGGTCCTCCTTAAATAAAACAAAACAAAATGCTACTTCATAAATTTAGACGTCACTCTTGCTATCAAAATCAAAATAGAATAGAGCTACCTAAATTAAACATCATACTACTCTTTTTTCCCCTCTATTTTACTAAGGTACTCCCTCCGTTTAAATAAGAATGAATTTTTTTTTTTTTAATCTATTTCAAAAAAAATAATTTTTTTTATAATATTTTAATTTTAACTTTTTATATGACATGTTTAAGACCACAAGATTAAAAGGTATTTTGATATATTTGATAAAACTTTAATTTATGACGATATGATTCAATTTTTTTTTTCTTAAATTTTATGTCAAATTAAAATAAATCATTCTTTTTAAATCGGAGGAAGCATCTTTTTTTGCTTTTCATATATGCTTTCACACTCACATTCACGTCACCAATCCACAAAACTCCACTGCCCTCACCTAGAAAGCACCCATCCCATTAAAAAAATTTATTGTTAAATTAGATGACCCGTATGGTCAAAAACGTTTTCCAAAATGAAACATTACCATCTACAAGGTTATAAAAAGAAGGCAAAAGAGATTAAAATATTTGAAATATGTCAATTTTATCCATCATTACATTTTCGATTTAAAAAATGTCTTCGTCACTATATTTTTTGCTTAAAAATATCTTTCAACTAGTTAAATAGTTCAAAAATATCATTCTTACTAACGATTATTCCAAAATAAAATAAAAAAATTAATTTGCTCTTTAATTATTTAAAATGGAATCCTTCAATTAATTAAATAGTTCAAAGATATCATTTTTACCAACGGTTGCTTCAGAATAAAGAAAGAATAAATTAATTTACTCTTTAACTATTTGAAATGGAGTGAAATTAGCCCATTCTCCCTTATTTTAGAGCAACTACCAGTAGAAGGATATTTTGAGCTATTTGGTTAGCTTGGGGTATTTTCAAGTAAAAAACATAATGATGAAGGTGTTCTTTTAGCCAAAATGTAATTGAATGTGAATTGGACCCATTTTAAATGGTATTTTTCACTCTTTTCCTTAAAAGAATTAACATAATATAATTTCACAATAACAGATAACACGATTCGGGTCATGAAAGACCTATACAATCTAATAGTGTATTTAAGAAAGTCTGATATAATAATTGCAAGTTTAATTTTCGTCATTCCCTTTTTGTAATGACTAATGTAGTATTTCTTATTAAAATTTAGAATTTGAATAGTGCCATGTGGATAATCAGTGAATGTTGTTCATTTTCTGCGCGAAATGACGAGCATGCGGGCAAAACAAAAGAAAAATGACAAAAGGTACATTCAAGAACTAATATTCTTTTTATTTTCTAAACCCCGCCTAAGAAATCTTAAAAAATTCCTGATATTGAAAATTTTGTATTAATATTTTTTTTAATAAAACCTAATCTTTGTTTATGATAAATGATGAGGATGGGATGATATCAAATACCACATAATTTTATAGTAATATTAATATTCTTCTTCCGAATCAGAGCTACCATTATTCCTCTGCTTCATTGGGATGACCCTACGTCTCTTCATTAGTAACCCATATGTTTATCTGTATTAGTACTATATAAATTTCTAAGGAAAATTATAAATGTAGTTTATTTTAATGAGAACATAGGAAAGAGAGAGATAAAGGGGTGTGGTTGTTGTGTTTGTTTTTATTCAAAAAATGTGAGAGTCCAATGAGGACTGAAACTCTTGAAAGGTTAAAATTTGCTTCAGTAAAATATTGTGTGCTAGTGCTACATTTCTGGTTTTCCTTTTTCTTTTTGAAAGATTATTATTATTATTATTATTATTATTATTATTATTCCTATACGTATATATATTAAAATGATGACAGAGTATGGTGGATCTGTGTTTCTTTCTCTCTCTACAAACTCCTAATCACCACCTCACTACTATTTGTAGGTGGGTGAGAAAGGTGATATTGTAGCTACTCATTTTTCCTGTGTGTAGTAGCTACACATACTGTCCATCTTTATCTTTATCCTTTACTGAGGTTGCACAATTTGCCTCGGTAGTATCCACGGGCTCGATACACGATTAATCTTCTGAACAAAATACCAAAAGTACCCAGGTCAGTATTTTTGGATTTTCTATAACGGGATTCTTTCTGATTGAAAAATTGTCACCTTCCGTAATAATAATACCATAGAAATGAGACACTGCGTTCTGTAATTATTTTCCTTGTTTTTTTTTTTTTGTTGTTGTTGGGTTTGATGATGCAAATATCAATTTGTTTTCATGTGTTATGTGTCTGCAGATTATTTTAAGGAATGGACACGACATTGTTGTACACATGGTGAAATGCCCCTTTGCCAGATTCAAGAATTTATATTTGCTGTTTAGTATATACAAAATACTAGTACGGTGACCCAGTTTCAAGAAATTGATCTACTTGCTCATTTTCATACTACTAAGATTGATACTTCCCATGATGGGTATCAATCTTTTCTTCAATACAGCTAAAATTTCTCAGCATACGTGGCTATTATCACTTTCTACCGCTTTTGAAGGCCTTGATTTCTTGGAGTTATCGTCCATCTGTGTCAACTTGACATTGTTTCTAGTGTTCCTCTTTATTGTATGTGCAAAGCAGATATATTTGTGTGTTGGTCGGGTTCGATTCCGGAAGGATGATTCGGAGGGTAATTCAGTTCCGTGTAGGCGTAGAGGTGATGTAGAAATAGAGAGCATTGAGATAGGTAGAGCCTATAAAGCTTCAGTTTTGTGTTGTTTCTATGTCTTGTTTGTGCATGTTGTGGTGTTAGGTTTTGATGGGGTTGGTTTGATTAGAAAAGCTACACAAGGGAATAGAGTGAATTGGATTTTGTTACTCTTTCCTGTAACTCAGAGTTTGGCTTGGGTGGTTTTGAGTTTCAGTGCTCTTTATTGTAAGTACAAAGGCAATTCCAAATTCCCATTGTTGTCAAGGGTATGGTGGGTGGTGTCTTTTGTTATTTGTTTGTCTACTTTGTACTCTGATAGTAGAGAATTGGCAATACAAGGCTCAAGCCATTTAAATTCTCATGTCTTTGCAAATCTTGCTGTTACTCCTTCTCTTGCCTTTCTCTGTTTTGTTGCTATTAGGGGTGTCACTGGTATAGAAATAACTAGGAACTCTGATCTTCAGGAGCCATTGCTCACTGAAGAAGAACCTGCATGTCTTAAAGTTACTCCTTACAGTGATGCGGGTCTTGTAAGTTTGGCTACTCTTTCTTGGTTGAACCCACTTCTTTCAGTAGGAGCAAAGAGACCTCTTGAGCTGAAAGACATTCCACTTCTTGCGCAACGAGATCGTTCTAAGACAAATTACAAGGTAATAAATGCAAATTGGGAAAAATTGAAGGCTGAAGATCCTTCAGAGCAGCCTTCTTTAGCCTGGGCCATTCTCAAATCTTTCTGGAAGGAGGCTGCCTGCAATGCAATTTTTGCAGGGGTGAACACTTGTGTTTCTTACGTGGGTCCATACATGATCAGCTACTTCGTAGACTACCTAGCAGGAGTCGAGACGTTCCCTCATGAGGGATACATTTTGGCTGGAATATTCTTCACGGCAAAGTTGGTTGAGACCTTAACAACTAGGCAGTGGTATCTTGGGGTCGACATTTTGGGCATGCATGTGAGATCAGCTCTCACTGCAATGGTATATCGCAAGGGACTGAGGCTCTCAAGTTCAGCAAGGCAAAGCCACTCTAGTGGAGAGATTGTTAATTACATGGCAGTGGATGTTCAAAGAGTAGGAGACTACTCATGGTATCTTCATGATATATGGATGCTACCTCTTCAAATCATTCTGGCTCTTGCTATTTTGTATAAAAATGTTGGTATTGCATCTGTGGCAACTTTAGTTGCTACCATTATTTCCATTGTTGCAACCGTCCCATTAGCTAGGATTCAAGAAGACTATCAAGATAAACTAATGGGTGCCAAGGACGACAGGATGAGAAAGACTTCCGAGTGCCTCAGGAACATGAGGATTCTCAAGTTGCAAGCATGGGAGGATAGGTATAGAGCAATGCTAGAGGAAATGCGGAATGTGGAATTCAAGTATCTTCGAAAAGCTCTGTACTCTCAAGCTTTCATCACCTTCATTTTCTGGAGCTCCCCAATATTTGTTTCAGCTGTTACATTTGGCACTTGCATACTATTGGGCGGTAAGCTTACGGCTGGAAGTGTTCTTTCTGCTTTGGCGACTTTCAGGATCCTCCAAGAACCACTTAGGAATTTTCCTGACTTGGTGTCAATGATGGCTCAAACAAAAGTATCCCTTGATCGGATTGCTGGATTTCTGCAAGAGGAAGAGTTGCAGCAAGATGCAACCATTGTGCTGCCTCGGGACATAACAAATGTGGCAATAGAAATTAAAGACAGTGAATTTTGCTGGGATCCATCTTCTTCAAGTCCAACATTGGCAGGCATACAATTAAGGGTAGAAAAGGGCATGCGTGTTGCTGTTTGTGGCGTGGTTGGCTCAGGGAAATCAAGCTTCCTTTCTTGCATCCTTGGTGAGATTCCCAAAATCTCTGGTGAAGTAAGTCAAATTAAAGATTTTTCACTTATTTCTTGGATTTTCAAAATATCCAATTTTGAGTTTATGGGAGAAGCTCTAATCAGCATTCTTTTGTTGTGGTTTTACCTTTATATTTGTGTTAGGTTAGAATATGTGGAAGTGCTGCTTATGTCTCACAGTCAGCCTGGATACAATCTGGGACCATAGAAGATAATATCCTTTTCGGTAGCCCAATGGATAAGGCAAAATATAAGGGGGTGATTCATGCTTGTTCTCTGAAAAAGGACTTCGAGCTTTTCTCACATGGAGATCAGACTATTATTGGTGATAGAGGGATAAATCTTAGTGGTGGTCAAAAACAACGTGTGCAACTTGCCAGGGCGCTCTATCAGGACGCTGATATATATTTACTTGATGATCCTTTTAGTGCTGTTGATGCACACACTGGATCAGAACTATTTAAGGTTATGCATAGTCTTGCTTAATCATTTCTACTGCTCAATTAGAAGGAAATTGGCTGAATGTGTAATTATTTTACTGCAGGAGTACATACTAACAGCACTAGCAACAAAAACAGTGGTTTTTGTTACTCACCAGGTTGAATTTTTGCCAGCTGCTGATGTGATATTGGTAGGTGATGTATTCTTTCATTATCTACTACCGCTCCTTGTCCTGTCCGATTGTGTGCAAAATGTTCCTCTATAGCTTGAAGGCCTCTTTGAAAATGCTATCATTTTTTTGTTAAGTGTATCCTCATTTCTTTTCTTTTTTTTTGAGAAGCAAGTGTATCCTCATTTCTTCCTTTCATCATGGGAACTTATACTATATGTCAGTGCAAAAGCTACTTGAGTCGAGGGTCTATCTACCTTAACAAGGTAGGGTAACAGGTCAGTGCAAAGTTACTTGAGTCGAGGGTCTATCTACCTACACAACACCCTCCCTGACCTCACTTGTGGGATTACACCGGATATGTTGTTGTCAAAGCAGGAAATTCTTTCAAAAAAGGGGTTAAAAGTTCTGTAAAAGGAAAATAACACCTAAAACTAAGTCTTGTGTGTTATTTCGTACAATTGTGTCTGATAAGTGGTAGTGTGCTGGAAATATCAACAATAGGATGTGATATTTTACATTTTTAACCATTATCTGTCCTGGAGATAATATAGTCAAAGTGTAGTTGGCATCTCTAGTCAATTTTACTCAAGATACACACATCTAAGTATACTACAATCTAAAGAGGCTTACACTTGAGGCCTTTCCTTTTGACATTCTAAAATGATGAAGAGAAGAAGCCATCAAACTTGACATTTTTTTAATCAGTATTGGGTCACCATTAATTCCCAAATGACTTTTTAGCTTCCTTTCACAGGTCTTGAAGGAAGGTCGTATCTGTCAATGTGGAAAGTATGATGAACTTCTGCAAGCAGGGACTGACTTCAATGCTTTGGTTTCAGCTCATCATGAAGCAATTGAAGCTATGGATTTTTCGAGCCAATCTCCTGAAGAATTGGATAAAGGTCCTTCACCTGATGGTTCTGCTTTAGTGACTAAAAAATGTGATTCAGCCGAAAAGACTATTGACAGTCTTGCAAAGGAAGTACAAGAAGGTGTCTCAGCTCCTGATCAGAAGGCAATCAAAGAGAAAAAGAAAGCTAAAAGATTGAGAAAAAAACAGCTTGTTCAGGAAGAGGAACGGGAGAGGGGAAAAGTTAGCATGAAAGTTTATCTGTCATATATGGCGGCTGCTTACAAGGGCTTGTTGATTCCGCTTATCATTCTTGCACAAACATTATTTCAGGTGCTCCAAATAGCTAGTAATTGGTGGATGGCTTGGGCAAATCCACAAACTCCAGGGGACAGTCCTAGGACGACTAGTGTGGTGCTTATTGTTGTTTATATGGCCCTTGCTTTTGGAAGTTCATGGTTTATCTTTGTTAGGGCAGTCCTGGTTGCTACATTTGGTCTAGAAGCTGCACAAAAGTTATTTTTGAAAATGCTGAGAACAGTCTTTCGGGCTCCAATGTCTTTCTTTGACTCCACTCCAGCAGGGAGGATATTGAATCGTGTATGCCTGAGTATTGCTTAACATTCATTTTAACGCAATCCTCTGTTTACTTGGTTTTTCCATGATTCTCCTTCCTTGCCTTCTTTGTTGCCCTATTTTTGGGTAGAGCAATTTTTCTAAGGGATTCTTATGATTTACCAGGTGTCGATTGATCAAAGTGTGGTTGATCTTGATATTCCTTTCAGACTTGGTGGCTTTGCTTCAACTACAATTCAGCTTATTGGTATTGTTGGTGTCATGACAAAAGTTACGTGGCAAGTTTTACTACTTGTCATCCCGATGGCGATTACTTGCCTATGGATGCAGGTAACTGACGTGACAGACCATTTTTAGATTTAAACATGAGTTCTGCAAATCCTTTGATTAGTTTATACGTCAAAAACTCACAAGATTATCTAGTGATACAATCTGTTTTTCCTCTTATCTCTCACTCATATTTACTTTCCTTTAATGTGCTAGTTCATCCTAAAAGTTTTCTTCCATCGACAAATACAATGTAAAAGTAGAATTTCTTTGGCTAAATCCTGGAGGTTCTTTGATAAGTGTGGGGTATTGGTGAGATACTTTTATACTTCTAACATTCACGAGACATGGGTGCTACATCTCCTTAATATTTGGCATAAAAAGTTGTGTTTCATGCAAGAGTTTCAAACATATTATAATTTGATGTTCTAGTTTGGGGCAAAGGACAGTCCGGTGCACTAAAGTTTCCGCTATGCGCGGGGTCCAGGAAGGGCCGGACCACAAGAGTCTATTGTATGCAGCCTTGCCTTACATTTAGGCAAGAGGTTGTTTCCACGGCTTGAACCCGTGACCTCCTGGTCACATGGCAACAACTTTATCCGTTACTCCAAGGCTCCCCTTCAATTTGAAAAGTTCTAGTTTTGAGATTGAAAATTCATTCTTATCAAGTTCTTCATAAATTTACCTTCAAGTATATTTGACAACTTAAATATTATATTAGATAAAACTTCAATGTTCATATGATAATTAAAGAATTAAAAAAAAAGGATGGATAACTGAAGAGTTATTAAGATGTTTTCTTTACTTTTATTACTTCTGTTTTGCATTTTCTATAAATTAGATAAAAGAATTTTCTTTTTTTAGATGGTAGACAAGCAAATTATTTCAACTATTTTTCAGTTAAAGTATCTTCTTACGGTTGATTTTTTTTTTATTTTAACTTTCTGTTCTTCCTTAAAAAATTAGATGGAGAATTACTTGTCTTGATAGAGAAGTTCAATACCAGTAAATTGATCATTATTACCACTTCTCTTTTCAGACATTTTGAAAAATATGTGGACATTGGCTTTTCATTTTTTAAAGGATGTTTCATTTACCTTTTTTTAAAGCTTTGATCACTCTAATTTATATTGTTTGTACATTTGATCTGTGTTAAAATATTTAAATTGTTGGACCTTTACAAATTTACTCTAATATAACAATATTTACATCTTAGTTCTATGTGAAGTTAGTTAGCTGACTTTTATGTTCTTTTTTATCCAAGGTTGGTTGGTTGGTTGTAGTAGTGCAGTATTTTGTTTAAACAAGTCTATCAAAGAGATTTAAAAAAAAAGAACAGAAAAGAAAAAAGACAAAAACAAGAAGTATAATGAATTCAAAAGACTGCCAACTGAGAGGTATGGCGTGCAATGGAAACCTCAGAAAGGGCCCCACACTTACGCTACATCTCTCGAGTCTTCAGAACTACGTGAGAAATGAGAAGTTACTGGGCCGCTTTATGAAAAGATAAAGCACTACATCTCTCCTGGGAGATGAAAGGAATTAAACAAATATTATATGGCTTTCTGCCCAAAAGAAAAAGAGTACACATCAAAATATCAAGTACAACAGACCTAAAGTATAAAAATCACGAAATACTGAAAATGTCCTTTGTTGGTAAGCATGTTGACGCTCCGCTGCCTATTAATTCCCTCTTATAAGAAGTACTTGTAATTTGTGTAAACTTAAACTAATAACATCAAATCCTTGTTTATCAAAGAACTTCATGTGGAGTGTTCTCTTGAAGAATTCTTGTTTTGGGGGTTTGTTCATCTTTTAGTGCTGAAAATGTTTTATCAAGAAAATATATTTGACCTTAAATTGGGAAAGCATATATGTCCTTTAGGGGTGCTAGTTTACTAGAATTCTACCAACTTCTTAAATTGGGAAAGCATATATGTCCTTTAGGGGTGCTAGTTTACTATAATTCTACCAACTCCATCTATGTATTCTTGCTTCCACCAACATGTGAATGCTATTTTCTAGGTTGCCCTTTTAGATTATATTGTGTTCTCTTAAAGATAACTTTGTTGCTTATGATATTGGTCTTGCATCTATCTGTAACCATATAAGAATATTTCCTAGTGGTACTGTCTAGTTGGGTAACCAAGGTAAATGAGGACATTTGGTGCGTAATTGGAGTTTTAGAGTATTACCACAACTTAAACCATCTGCTAGAGTATTACTGGCAAAATATATATCTGTTCTTTTCATTTTCCACTATCAGCCACCAATCCCTGCAGAAGTTGAAATAGTTCATGCATGCAAGTTATGGACTCACAGTTCTGCATTGTCCAGTTTTCAACTGATTAGTTTCAATGAGTTTCCATGTACTTTACTTCATTTGAGCATAAAAAGGGGAAGCGTAAAAGTATGTGTGGTAAAATCTGTGCAGAAATACTATATGGCTTCATCAAGGGAACTAGTTCGCATTGTTAGTATCCAAAAATCTCCAATCATCCATCTTTTTGCTGAGTCAATTGCTGGAGCTGCAACGATCAGAGGTTTTGGACAAGAAAAAAGATTTATGAAGAGGAACCTTTATCTATTGGATTGCTTTGCTCGACCATTCTTCTGCAGTCTTGCAGCAATTGAATGGCTTTGCCTACGCATGGAGTTGCTCTCTACATTTGTCTTTGCTTTCTGCATGGTTTTACTAGTGAGCTTTCCTCATGGAAGCATAGATCCTAGTAAGTACATTATATTTATTCCATGTAATGTCCTAGCATTACTATGTGACCTATGTGATGAAAATCTTGCTTCAAGTCTTGATCATTTAATGAACCTTCGAGTGGATAATAGTTTTGATTTCTTGTGCATTTTAACCCCGCAATTATTAACAAGCAATTCATAAACATTGAGAAGGATGTAACTCAGGTCAATCAATTCAAAATGTAAAAGGAAGATTTTTGAGTGGTGTCGCCTTATTCAGACACTAATAATGATCAATGTCTTAAGAGGATGTTGGAACCACTAATCATAAAAAGGAGGATGTCGGGAGCTATTTGTGAAAAAATATTGCAAGAGGGTCAACTATTTTTTATGTACAGATTCATAGTATTGATATTGGAGTATTAATTATCATGCATCTACTCCCATAGGTATGGCAGGCCTTGCCGTGACATATGGTCTAAACTTGAACGCACGCCTGTCACGATGGATACTCAGCTTCTGCAAGCTTGAAAACAAGATTATTTCAATTGAAAGGATTCATCAATATTGTCATATTCCTAGTGAGGCCCCATCAATTATTGAACCTCGTCCCCCGTTGTCATGGCCAGAAGAAGGAACCATTGAACTGATTGATTTAAAGGTATGGAAGATTTGTATTTCTGTTTGTTGCATATGGTTTTCTTGTTTTTAGGACATCACGCTGGTATTGAAATTCAATAGTATAAAACCAATTTATGATATTACTGTGGTTTTTGTTTTTCGTCCTTTTTTTGGTTGAAATGTTTATCATTAAGCTTTAATATTATGTAGTTGTATGAACGAATGGGGTTTATGGTAATGACGTGCAAACTTCCTTGTTTTAGCGGGAAAGCGAAAATTATATTTTTGTAAGAGTTAAATCAGATGATAAGGGAGAGGAATACTGTTGACAGTACTAAGAGAAACAGTCAACGAGAAATGGTGACACGAAAGGATGTTGTCAAAGCTTAAATTAAACTGCAAATGTTTCACGTCCTTCCATCTTCATATGCATTAACCGTCTTAAAGTTCAGCAAATTGCAACTGTTTCAAGTCTGCGATCTCATATCCATTCACCGTCTTAAAGCATGCATTTTAGGGTAATAACGTCTGGATGCAATTAAAGTCATACCTAGTTCGTGAAAGTTTTTAAAAGCTAATACCACTAATGAAGTAGTGATGCAAAAGTTTGTCAAACACTGTTGGACTCTGGGAATTGACATCGGCGGAGCTCATGGAAACAACTTGTAATACGCCTACCTTCCACCCTAATATCAGGGAAAGAGAAAGCTAATGACTATTTTATACCTCTTAGGTTCGTTATAAGGAGAGTCTTCCAGTTGTGCTTCATGGTGTATCCTGCAAATTTCCTGGAGGAAAGAAAATTGGAATAGTGGGGCGCACAGGTAGTGGCAAATCTACTCTGATTCAGGCCTTATTCAGATTGCTTGAACCAGAAGGTGGAAAAATAATTATAGACAACATTGATATTTCAACGATTGGCCTTCATGACCTTCGTAGTCGTCTGAGTATAATTCCTCAAGATCCAACATTATTTGAGGGGACAATTCGAGACAACCTTGACCCACTTGGCGAACATTCAGATCTAGACATATGGCAGGTAATAATTGCTTTGCTTTTCTACCTGTTACCTACATTTTATTTTAGAGGCTGAGATTTTTTTAATTAGACTGATGTGACATTTTGAAACAAAGGAATAAAGAAGTTTTAACTTTCCAATTTATTAAGGAGAATTTTTCATCTAACGATACTCTCGTCATAGACACCAGATCAGCTATCAACACTATGCTTCTACATTATTTTAGCTCTCATGTATTTTTCTTCTTAAGCTTCTAGTTGTAGGTTCACAGATTGTTTAAAGTAATTTTACCTATTTCTTCCTAATCTTGATATTGTTCCTAAACTTGTCTTTCCGAAATTGATTCTCGTTTTTTTTCTTATTTCTTTTTCTGCAACTAGAAGCTGAAGTTATTACTGAATCATGCCTACTTTATGACATTGACCTCAGCTTGGTATTCCTTTTTTCCTTTCAGGCCCTTGAGAAGTCCCAGCTTGGAGAGGTTGTCAGGCAAAAAGATCAAAAGCTTGACACACCAGGTATATTTTCTGTTAGATTGGACTGAAATATGCAATATTAAGAGTGTTGGGAGTCTCTTCCATTGTCTTATTTGGTTCTCTTTTGAGTTCTGATCACAATATTTTGTCAAACTGATGCCTGGCAGTCTTGGAGAATGGAGATAATTGGAGTGTGGGTCAGCGACAGCTTGTATCTCTTGGGCGGGCTTTACTTAAACAAGCCAAAATTTTGGTGCTTGATGAAGCGACTGCCTCGGTTGACTCAGCAACAGATAACCTCATCCAGAAGATTATTAGGACAGAGTTTAAGGACTGCACTGTTTGTACCATTGCACATCGTATTCCTACAGTTATTGACAGTGATCTTGTCCTGGTCCTCAGTGATGGTGCGTTTTCTGTCCTTCACTTGTTCTTGGTAGAAATGGGTATCAAGACTATATAAGAGGGAGATTTTGTGCTAGTGTTTGTCTTGGCTTGCCTTGTCATTAATTATAATGTTTTTTTATTATTTTGAATTCTTGAATCATTGATTTCTTTTTCTGTCCTCTCCCCCAGCCCCAGAAAAAAAAAGAGGTTTTAAAGAGGATGAGTTACCTGTGTGTGAGATTGTGCTTATGTTTCTTTTCTTGTTGATAAGTAACATGATCTGAATGAATGCCTGTCACATTGAAATAGCTCGAGCTTGATAAACTTCAATGCCTATGCAGGTCGGGTAGCTGAATTTGATACTCCAGCACGGCTCTTAGAGGACAAATCATCTATGTTTCTCAAGTTGGTGTCAGAGTACTCATCAAGATCAAGTGGCATACCCGATTTTTAATTTGGGTAGAAGCCTGAAGATTTAGATGAGAAATCAAAGAACAGCAGAACGCCCTAGGAAATATGAGCTGGCTGGCATACCTGCTGCTGCTTCATTGGGCAAGATCGATAAATGAAAGGGGTATCTGCATACAAGCGGCACACGGGAGCTACATGTTGAAAGTAGCCTCCTCGGTAGAGGCCATGTTCAATTCTTCTGTAGGTATGATGGGAATTCATGCATTGCCGGCATACTCTGTAACATAAAATAAGCTGGGCATAGAGGTTGGTAATAAGTAGGAAGAGAAGAAATGTGACGGCAATTTGTATCCGACATGAAGTAGGTTCAGGAGAAGCAAATTTTGATTGTATTTCTGATTCTGTAGAGGACCAACTCAACTTTAGTGCCTAATTTCCTCTAGAAAAAGACTACTTTGAAATATGTAACCTTTTCAGGTTTACTTGTTTTGCAGTACAGAGCAGTGGTTCACCTCTGTAGTTTAGGCAGGGTCTAATTAGTTTATTTTCCGCTCTTTCCTTATTCTGCCAAACGTAAATGTATATCAAGTCCATGTGACCCTTGTTGATTTTGAGCAACCAATCCAGAAGTATCATTAATCTCTGCACTACTTCTATTGTTATTGCATTTCATGAAGCATGCCTTGGGCTAGTGGCGGATTTAAGATTTTTACTTAGGGGTTTGAAAAATAAAAATAAAAATGTGAAAATAAGCCAACAAAACACCATTTGGGGATGCAGTGGTATATAGTGTATAGATACAAAAAGGCTGTTCCAGTCACAAAATACTTTAAACAAATAGGAGTAATTATACTAAAGCAAACCTTTACATTATGTTAATCTAGAACTAGGGCATTAAGTAGAGCAAAAATTTAGCCCTTCACAATGTATCAATCTAGAATTAGGATGCTAAGGATAAACTCCAAAAAGAGATTACTGGTAATACTTCTCAAGCACATTTACAATACCACTCGACGAGATTACATTACTTGAAAAGAAAAAATAATATTATCAGTTGAAACATCATTAAACACATCTTTTTTCATGAAGGAACCGTGTAACCTCTCAAGAATTTATCATTCATTCGACTCAACTTATTTTTAATGAACTTCAATTCCCAAAAAAGCTCTTTCAACGGATGTAGTGGCAACTGACAGAAGCAAAGCAAATTTCATTAAACAAAATACAAGAGGACAACATGAATGCTTTTTTGTTTGAACTAACTTTTTTGAAACATCACAAAGCCCATTTAAATTGGAGAACCTTTTATCAATATCATGAACATCACTAATGTAATTTGCAAGCTGATTCTCAAGTGCACACATTTTAAGTTTGTCAAAGTCATCAACATATAATTCAGTCATTTTCTTTATTTTCGAGATGTTAAAACTTGAAAATGAGTCCGCGGGATTCAAACAAGTAAGCAACTCAGTTGTCATCTCATTAAAACAATCATTACGTTCTTGCAATTGACAATCAATTATTTTACAAAATACTTCAATACGATAATGATGAAAGTCAGTTTAAGCAACAGGATACGTCGTGATCTTCCAGAGTTAACATACGGCTCATCAAAATTAGGTACCATAATGTTATACTTAATACAAAATATAGACACCCTCAGAAACAAACAAATTTCATATTTTTTTTATCTTCCCTCAACTCTTGCAACCTTCTCTTGGTCATTTCAACAAGTAGCATGAAATCTGCAATATCTTGTTCTTTTTTTTGTAAGTATATACTAAGATCATTTGTAATACCTAAAATTTCTTTCATCAAATTTAATATGAATGCACCTCATATGTTTGGGCAGATCTAATATACGTTGTTGCCCTGGATCTTTCATTCAAAGAATATGCAATTTCAACAATACTATCAAGTATATCCATAATTGTGTCAAACTTAAGAATAAAATAATTAAAAGACTTGAAGTGAGATCCCAATGAGTATCACAAGCTCTAAAAATACCAATTTTTTGAGGCAAGCCTCTACCAATTTAAGCTCACCCATATCAAAAGCCTTTTGAATTTTTTTATCTCGATATTCTTCCATGTATTTATAAGAAGCTCCCAACACATTCAAAATATCTGAAACCAAGTGTACAAGTTTTCCCACTTAAATACATCTTTTAGAAACACCAGCAAGAGTCCATTAAAGTGACGAACAAAACAATTAATAGAATAAGTTGATCTACTTTCTTTCTTAATCAACATCTTAAGGTCATTGATATCACCTTGCATTACTTGCTCCATCATAGCACTGTCCACGCACACAAGATAGACTCAAGGAATGTTGAGAAAGTAAATTGGCAATTGCAACTTTTAAAGATAAAACACTAATATATTTGACGTGAACAATGTCAAGGAGTCTCTCTATCACAAATCCTCTTCTATCAACATATCGTAAAATAACTGTCATTTGCTTCTTGCGTGAAACATCAAAAGATTCATCAACCAATAAGAAAAAGTAGTCACCATTTAGTTCCTTTATGATACCCTTAATTGTTTCAATCTTTCAAACATTCACAATTTCTTTTTGAATCATTGGACAAATTATTATTTTTAATTTTGAGGGGCATTTTCCAATAAAAAAACTGCGAATTTCATTATACTTTTGAGTATAAAATGAAAGAACTTCAGAATTTTTTTTTATCTTTGTTAGGTGATGATTTAGATTCATCATGATCCCGAAATGTCAATCCTTGTTTTACAAAAAGCCTTACTACATCAATCAAAGCTGCTAAGCGAATCTGATACCCAAGCTTATCTTGATTAGATTGTTTCTCAAATAAAGCATGAATAGATAGTTATTGTCATATTTGATCTTCACCTTTCCTTTTTGCTTGATTATGGATGCTCATAATTCCACCAACACGTGTTTCTAAACTAGCCTTTTTGTTTCAACTCCTAAATCTAGTACCCGAAAATACTTCACCTCCACCTTGATGATTGTTATTTTCTTTTAATAAATAACAATACAAACAATAAGCTGCTTTTTTACTTACACTATACTCTAACCAGTCAGAAAATTCATCAAATCATTTACAATTAAAACGACGCATATCTCCAGAAATCTCCGTTTGAAGAAATTCTTTTAATTGAGATTGACAAGGTTATTCTGAAGATAAGCTTTTCTAATCATGTCACGGTGATTTGGATAAAATTTCAAGATTTGAGTTCTTTCACCCAGATCAGCCTTTAAAGAACTTAAACAAAATTCTTGTGAAGAATGTGATGGTACTTCTAAATGATTTACATTTTCTTTCCGATTAGGTTAGCTATGAGTGATAAAACTTGAATTTGATACTTCAAAATAATACTTTTTCATTGACTCTTGAATTTGATAAGATAGCTTAGAAATAGTTGAGAAATAAGGCAATCATATGATGACAAAACAAGACAGTTGAGAAATAAATAGGAAGATCATCAAACAAGTCAAGTTAATTTGTAAAACATAAATTTCAAAAGATCTCATTTGATAGCAGCAAACTATATATACAATTATATATAAACAAATTAGCTTGGAGTTCCAATTGTAATCAAATACAAGACACTCAAGTATATACATGTCATACAAAGTAACTATGGATTGAAGGCCACTTTGAAAGTGACTTAAAATTATTTTGAACATAAAATCGCTTACCATCCATTACTTAATTGTCTTAAACATATTTTCCCTCTTAACAAGAATGCAAGTCCTTTTGTCATAGCTTAGTTTCTCGGACAAGAATTAAATAGGTAAAAAAAATTTTAAACTATCATCATTTTGTGAGCATCAAACCTAAATTGTTAGGTGTTTCTAACTGTCTGCCCCTGCCAAGTTTGATTTGTTTTGTTCACCAAACTCAAATATACAAGTTATTCAAAATATAGTATAATTTGTCAAAAATATAATTTCTTTAATAAATAACATATATACCTTTCCACGTCACGAAGCTCAAGTGAGGGTGTGGATGGATCACTTGACATGTCAATCACTATTAAATAGAATATGTATTTGATGGAGATTGTCATGATCCGAGCTTAGATCCTAGACGTGATCAACATCCGATGTCATTGCTGGCCCGAGTGAATCGCTTGACATATAACATGAGCATATAACTGATATATACGAAAGACAAAGTGAAGCATAAAAATGTCGTTTTAAAGAAATAGACTTCATTAGTAAATATTAAGAAAACATATGTTCTAATAAGCAAAAAGACATGCAAGCCAAAATCTGAAAATAACATTTGTCTAACAACTAAAACTGTCTATGAAGCCTCTAGATCTGAATAATAATGTCTACCACAATAAGACCCCCGGCATACCTTAAACAACTGGGGAAAAAAACACTAGCAAGTCTAGACTAGCCCCAGAAAGTAGGGAGGGCTCACCAATAGCTGGACATAGTGAACTTAGCAATGCGCCTGATCACAAATCTGTATACCTGAATCTGCATCATAAAATGATGCAACATCAAATGACGTCAGTACACTGATTTACGATACGTAAAACGGCAAGAAGAACCTTGACAAAACATATACATGTACGTTTGGTACAATCAAATAGAGATAATCAGGACATGATGAAAACATAGGCTTAAAACATAACTATTGAAGTTAAGTGCATTACTCCTCTTTAGTTTCATCATGGGAGTAAGCGATGAACTGACATAATCACCATGTGAGCGCATGGAGTCTAATCTCAATCCAATCATCTAATCCATCCTATATCTTTTCGGGCGTAGGACATACATGACATGATTTGTTGGCAATGATCCATAATAATCTCATTTGGGACACATGAAAAGAGTTTTCCGATTTACAGAACAATTCACAACCTGCATCGGCAAACATAATTTTGGACATATATCATTTAGACCTACCATCCAACTCCCTTAAGCTCATAAAGTTTTGTTTTGGTCCATTTCAACTCATGTTCATAGATTAGCCACATTAGGCTCATGTTCATGATTTAGGCACTTTAGTCTCATAATCATAAGTTATGTTATTTATTAACATTATAGTGTTTTAAAATATATTGTATGTGGATGTCCACTACTCTAGATATAACTCCTCCATAACTCCTCAACCA
The DNA here is from genome assembly GCA_031232105.1 of Capsicum rhomboideum. Classification (NCBI taxonomy): domain Eukaryota; kingdom Viridiplantae; phylum Streptophyta; class Magnoliopsida; order Solanales; family Solanaceae; genus Capsicum; species Capsicum rhomboideum. The sequence continues at coordinate 33,943,454 of CP124711.1, read as the reverse complement.
TTATGATATTAACTCTCTCTCCTCATAACCTTTTCTCTTGATCTTCCATCATAACTCTCAAGGATTAATGTCATGTTTATGACACCATTTGATGCTCTTTAATGTAATTCTATAAATAGAGGACTTGTGTATTATGTTGATTACACTTGAAATACTTGAAATATTTGTATACACTTGATACTTGGAAGAATAAGAAACTCTCCTCTCTTGTCTCCTTATTTTCTTGTCTACTTAATCTTGCATATTGCTATTTTTTTAGATTAATTTTAACACGTTATCAGCACGAAGTTCTAACCAAATTCCTCATCTTTTCATCAGAACAAGGAAGGTATAATTGTTTGCTATTTTCTCTATCTGGTTGATCTTTTGTCAGAATATTTATATAACCTACCGGCAGAATACTTTATTAGTTATGTTTACTGACCTTGTTAATATTATCAAATGGTAACTACTAATTTGATATATGCCTGGTCCACTCCTTATGAGCTTTAAATTAAATTGCTCTTTCTTGCACTAATAGATCTTTGAGTAAAATCAAATTGTTCTTCATATTTCACACTAAAGCTGAATCAATTTATTTTTATGTTATGGTCAAAATATATTTATTTGTTTAAGATGGTACATTAGTGTGTATACTGTACATTAGCGTGTCTTGAAATTTTTTTTCAAAAGTGTTAGTTTGACATGTGCAGTACCTGTTATTTGCTATTCCCACTCATGGGTTCTAAGATACTTGTACTAATCTAGAAATATTATGTGCTTCTCCTCTTTATATTTGACAAAGGCCAAAGGTAAGGTTACTATCGTACTTGACAATTTTGATGGAATAATTTTATATTGGAAAATTATAAAAAATGCAACTACTAATGTTACATTACAAATTATAGCCCACTCTATTTTACATTACCAAATATGGCCCAAATGTATAGGCCTAAAATGTTAGTTTACAATCTATGACTCAATCTCATTTAATGCACTGTACCGTTTAGTTTGTTTCTCTTTTTTCAAATATTTCTCTTTTCTCTCCTTCACGATTTCTTTCTTCCTAAATTTTTTAAAGATTTCTTCGTTCTGCCATTGTTATTTTCCAAAAATTTTCTTCAAATTCTGATTTTGATGCTACTATAAGGTATATTTCTCGTTTTATTTGATTTTGTGTTGTTACGATTTTGATTTTATTTTTGCTATTATCTTTACTGTATTTTTGTGATTTTTTTTCTAAATTTTTTGGGCTTTTCCTGCAATAATTGTTTTTGCATGTTAGTTTGCACTCTTTTTCGGTGTGTTATTATCAATTTACTTCATTGTGTGATGGTGCGATTGTGATTGTTTTTCAAAAATTTTGGGGGTTTGTTGTTTTATTATTCTTTTATGGTGTGGTTGTGTGTTTATGCTTGATCCTTTAGTTAATTTTAATTTTAATTTTATTTTGATTTATTTTGAGTTGAACACTGTTTCTTATTGATTTAGGGGTTTTACCTATCCTGAATTTTGTTGATTATGATTTGTCTTTCTTTCTTTGTTTGAGTTAGTTATTGATGAAAAGTGATATTGTGTATATAATTTTGTTCTCAAATATTTTTTGACAGGCTAGTTGGTTGACAATGACTAAATCTACAAGTCAGTCTCGTAAAAGAACATCGGGATCATCAAAGAAATCACCGTATGTGTCTGTTGCTGTATCGTATCAATAGCGCGATGATGATGATTTTGAGTCTCCTGTTACTCATAGGCAAAGCGTTCAAGCAGTTGTGGAACGTGTGACTCTTTCAAAATCTAAACAGCATGGAAATAGTTCTAACAAATTGAAGTTGAAGCCTAAAAAGGTAAAAAAATCCTGTGTTGAAAGCAAAAAAGAAGTTGAAACTTGTTGATGAAGATGTCGATGAGCATCGTCCTGTTAAACGGGCAAATACGACAGTCTCCTCTGATGATAGTAGTGTTTATGGTATAACAAAAGAAGAAAGGATTTCAACTCGACTTAAATTCATTGCAAGAAAATCTACCTTGTGGGTAATTGATTTTGCATCATAATCTATTTTTGCTTTTGCCTTTCTTAAACTGAACTATTTTTGCACATTTTATTGAAGGTTGGTGACTTTTATATACAACCTGGAGAACGTTTTCACAGTCGTATTGGGTGTCATACCGAGACTAGTATAGTTACTATTCTTACTGATGCGTTGAGTGCATCGCAGCTTGAGTTGTTTCGTAGTAGTTGTTTTGGACATTTTTTGAATCTGCCTCCAATTAAGACACAAAATCAAGTTATACATGCTTTATTGTTGAGGGAGGTAGTTCCTGGAGCCGAAAGAGAGTTATGGATTAAAATGAATGGTACTATTTTGAGTTTTGGTCTTGGTGAATTTGCTGTAATGACGGGTTTAAAATGTGTCGATGATGATGCTACTGTATATGAGAAGCCTACAGAGAATAGATTGATCAGGAAATACTTTCCAAAATATGCAAAGGTTGATTTAACGCGTCAAGAGTTGCTGAATTGGTTTAATAAGAAGTTGTGGGAGTCGGATGATGATGCATTTAAGATGGCTTTGCTAGTCTTTATTCACCACTTTTTATTTTCACATAGTAATGATACTGGTATTACTAAAGCTGATTTTGATATGATTGAAAGTGGAGAATATCAGAATTTTTCTTGGGAAAAAAATATTTTAATGAAATGCTTAAAACATTGAGGAATAAGCAATGCGAGTTCTTATCAATGTATAGGCTTGGCGGTTTGCCCATTGCATTACAGACATGGTTCTATAAATGTTGTTACTCAGTTCATGATAGTCTTGTTGTTCGTGTTGGTGAAAAAGTGCCCCGTATTCTTAATTGAAAAGTTGCTGATTCTCCACCACTTGTCGAACTTACCAATGGTGTCAGTATGCCTAGTATTGACAAAGTAAGTTTCTCTATATTTTTTTATGTTTTCTGCATTTTTTGATTGGCATATCTGTGATTGTTTAAGGTTGTATATTTAGATGTATATGATGTCTTATGTAGAGTTTAATATATTACTGTTTCTTGTTGTATATGGTTTTGTATATGATTGTATTTTATTGATTGATATTTTTGCTTTCTTGATCTGTGTAGTTGAAGTACTATAATTTTTGTCCAACCAGTGAAGAATTATCAAAGTTGAATATCAGTTCCATCTTTGAACATATGAATGTTGATTGTGGGGGATCACGAGATGTGGCTGAACATTCTCGTCCTGAAAATATGGAAGAACAATCTGAACCAAGACGTAATTCTCCTGCGAGTCGAGACCCTTTGATAGCTGAAGTGGATCAGTTAAAGATTGACATTTCAAAGGTACAGTTTCTTGAACTATTTTGATAAGTTTTTTTGTTTCCGTTTGTATACATATGTCTCTTTTTGCTTTTGTTTGTATATATATGTGTGTATATATATATATATATATATATATATGTGTGTGTGTGTGTGTGTGTGTGTGTGTGTATGTGTGTATGTGTGTATGTGTGTATGTGTGTATGTGTGTATGTGTGTTACTTGTTAATTATTGTTTTTCTGTTTTTAGCTTACTGGTAAAGTTGAGGAACTCAACAAATTTGTTAAATCTTCTTTTGAGATAATTTTTTATCATTTTAAAATCACCAAGCCAAAGGAAAGAAGTAATGAGTCGCCTCATGTGAAGGTAATTGTTGATTTTTTATTTCTTTTTTTGCTTTTTATGTAGCGATGAAATATGAAGTTTTCTATTTTTTTATTAGAGTTTTTGAGTTGATACTGATGGGTGGGATGCGTCTGTCCTAGGCCATGATAATGTATTTGAACCATATGATGGTCTTATCCCAAAAAAAGATCATGATGTTGGTTGGCCGAAGAAAACTGCTGATGTTGGCCCCTCTGACAATCAAGATCGTAATGTTGTTCCATCCGTCGATGAAGTTAAAGTTGCTGCCTCGGCAAAGCGCTCTCATGAAGATACATTTTCTGCCGAGCAAGTTAATGATGTTGTACCTCTTGATCGTGTTTTTCCGAATCAAGCTAGCAAAGCTATTGATTCTGTGTTGGGTAACAAAACCTAATTCCTTTGCTTTTTTTATAGCTATGTATACTGTATTTTTCTTATGTATAGCTATGTATACGTGGCAGCTGAATTAGATGTTGTGCCTATCAAGAGAAACAATGAAGACATTGATGGACTTCATCAAGCTTCTGTAAAATATAGCCCAAACAGAGCATGTGAAGTAAAATTAGTGGATCAAGTTGATAAATCAAGTGGTAATTTAAATCCTTGGGGTAGTATTAGGGATGAAGAGTGTGCCATGTTACAGATGTCTCAACTTATGCCATATGTACCAAGAGTGGTTGATTTGGAAGACGACAACACTTCCGATCATTTAGTGACTCGCAAATGTTATGTAGGGAAATTTTGCAAGTCCCCATTTGTGAGAGAATTTGATTCGGGAGCATCTGGTTCAGTGCCAAATCGTATTTTTGATGTCAAGCATCCTTTCATGATCGATATTCATGATTTTGATCCCTTCTCGACAGTGGCTGAAGAGTTTGCTGCATTTGTTGAAGATGGACTGAAAAAGTCAAAAGGATATTTTTACACTCTTTAATCTACTTATTTTATTAATTTTGAAACTGTTTTTTTTTAATTTGCTTACTTTTTTTTCTCTTGTGATTTTGAAGCTTGACATCTCTGTATAATGAAGACAAATATTATGTCCCTGTGCCTTATGTTTATGGCTCGATACATGTAGATAACAAGGAATTTTTCTATTCACTTTTTTTAGCGGTCAAACTTTGATCGACACGGTATTTTGTCTTTAGTCCCCTTTATACATTCGTTTTGTATTTTTTTTTATATAATTACTTTTTTACCTGATTTATTTTTGAACTGTTTATTATTTTTTTGTTTGCAGAATTTGGAGGTGCTCTTCTATTATATGCAAAAGAAGGCAAAGTATGGACCTAGTACTGCAATTCATTTTACTACAATCGACTTTACTTTCAATAACTTCATTTCTGCGCTTTATAAGAAGTTTGCGAAAAAGGATAGTGATGTTTCTGCTATTCCACCGGAGCATGTGGTAGAGGAATACATTAGAGGTTTTCGTTTGCAAACATTGTGTGGCATATGGTTGATTGTGTGTTATTTCCAGTTTTTGTGAAGCCAAGAAATGCTAAAATTGGACATTGGGTTTTAGGGATTCTTACTTTTTCTGATTGGTGCATCCATGTGTATGATTCTTTGCGAGGAGCGCTGAATGACTCACATGTGAGGCAAGCATTGTTGCCATAATCAATACTGCTCACGCATTTTCTAGAACGTGTAAATTCTTATGTTGAGAAGGGTATTGAGAAATCTGATATGGAGATTTTTCTAATTCACCTTGTTGATGATCTGCCCATTCAAGTTGGCTGATATTATTCTTATTTTTTTGTTGTTTTGCGTAGTTTATTAACACTTTCCAATAACTTATTAAGATATATATGCTTTCTTTTTTACAGTGATTGTGGTATTTTTTTTGTTGCATTTGCTGAATTTTTTGTGAATGGAAAAGAGATGACAAATGAGTCTATGAATATTGAGATACTAAGTTAAAGGTATGGAAGCTTGTTGTGGGATTATGGTAGGAAAAAACAGTTGGATAGGGCAATCAGTGATGAGTCTATTGGTGCATATTTCAAGCAAATGAAGAGAGGACGTCCAAAGAAATTAGTTTAGTTTTACCATAGCTTTTAGTTTGTGTTTATTTCATTTAGAATAAGTAAAAATTGTATTCCTTTTAACAAGATTTGAGATTTAGTTTTGTGGATTACTGAAGTACATGTAGTTGAATTTGGTTATTCGCCTTTTAGTTACTGATTTTACATCTTTTTTTGTGTGCATATACCGTCACATACTACAATTATAACATTATTATACAAGTGTATACAATGTATAATACAATGTATACTGGTGTATACATATGTATACTACAATATACAATACAGTTTTAGACATGTTCCTGCAGTATAACATGTTTACCGCATCTGTATACCTGAATCTACAACAATATACAGAAATATATACATATGTATACATGAATATACACCAATATACAAGAATATATGCAGTGTAGGCTTGCATGAATCTATACAGTATACAATGCAGTCTTAGACATGTTTTCTGCAGCTTAATATGCACACTGCAGTATACATCACTATACAACAATATTCAATGTCCCTACAAATAGACATGCTCCTGCAACATAATATGCAGACTGCATCTGTATAAAATGTAGTATATATGAATATACAAACTGTATTTGTTGAAAAGTTGGTATCAACATATAAAAATCAAAGCATTCTACGTAAATCATTTTATAGTCTAAGCAAAAATGACTTGTTATTTAGCAAAATGCAATATAACTGTTGTAATGGGAAATAACAATATAAAGTTTTTTAACAACCTTTATCTAATAACAAATGTAGTATGAAAGATAACGTATGAGTCTATCATTATTCTCTTGGTATATTGCCACATGTTTTCCTGTTATGACCACGTTGCCCGCACACTGAACATGAAAATTTTGCCCTTTTATCTGAATGTGTTTTCAGTCTTTTCTTTAGTGGCCTTCCTGCATTTCTTCTCCCTTTTGGAGGTATGACCACATTCTCTAGAACCTCTCTTGGGATCACCCACGTGCTCTCATCCGACAAAGGGAGCACTGTAGATTTATAAGTCCTTAGTAGATACTCCCTTTTATAGTAAAACGAGGAATATAGTGCCGCCTTCAGTTTTTTGTGTTTTAAAATCGCCAAAGCATGTGCACATGGAAGTACATCCATTTGAAATTTACCATAACTACAGATTCCTTCAGCAAGACACACTATGCTTCGTTTCAGTCCCAAAAAGGCAGTGTACAATTGATTTGTAGAAGGCTTGACCTGCATTAGTTTTAGAAAATACAATATACATGAGTATACAAAACTATATAATGCAGCATACAATTATATACTACCATATCCAGCATAATATACAAAAGTTCAACATGTATTATTATCGATTTTCTTTTACCGTCATTTCCTTTGATTCTTCTACATTTGTTTTGAGGAGGTCTTCATATTTTTTGCCAAGCGCAGTGGTTGATTTGATTTCTCTCTTTCTATTTTTACAGTTCCACTTTTTTATCATCTTTCTCATGAACTCCAACAAACTTATTATTGGCACGTCTCTAGCATCCTTGTTTGCAGCATTAATTGACTCTGCAATGTTGGAAGTCATTACCATTGACCTTTTAGTTTTGCAATATGCCCTAGACCACTTTTCGTATCCAACTTCCACCAAGTATTCTGACACCCTTGGATCAATTTTTGTTATCTCTGTCATAAAGTACTCAAAATTCTGAACTGTGTAAGCTTTTGCCAAAGCAAAGGAAATGTCTTTCAACTATTTATGATGTTTTTTTTAAAATTATCCTTACTATTCTTTCATAAATAAAACATGCAAAAACAGTGTGGAAGTTCTGGGTATCCTGTTGCTACAGCATGCAAGATGTCGTCATGTCGATCGGAAACAATACATTCCTTCTCGAACTCCAAAAGCAATCTTTACTTGCATAAAAAACCATTCCTAAGAATTCTTATTTTCAGAATCAACAATCGCATAGGCAAGTGGCAGGATTTTTCATGTATATACAATAGAGGTATATTAGGTTTCAAACATAGAAATTTTCAAAACATATACAAGAATATACAATGCAGTATACAAATATATACAAACTGCATTCAGGAATTTTGATTCTATGAACTTACCAGCTGCATCCTGTATGCAAGCCGATAATATTGTCCCCTTATAAGCTGCTTTAAGAAAGCTTTTGTCCACAACCATGATTGGTCTATAGTATTTCCAACCATCTATACAAGCAGCCAGTGCAACAAATGCATAGAGGAATCTCCCATCGTCAGATTTTTGTAATTTTGTATAACTTCCTGGGTTTGATTTCTCTAACATATATAAGTACCTAGGCAACTTCCTATAGGAATCAGATGGTTTTCCATTTATCAATTCCAATGCCTTTTATTTAGCTCTCCAAGCTTTCATGTATGTTAATTCTATTCCATGTTGCCTTTGTATATCAGTTATAATATCAGTGGCGGTGTAAACTACATTTGGATCGGTTAGCTTGTCTACAACTATATCAGCAACCACACTAGATGTAGCTTGATTTTGTGTCAAGTATGTATTGGCAAAGGAGTATGTATGCACATTATTGAATTTTCTCACTTTGAACACTTTAGTCATGTATATGGCAGAAGATTTGAAAAATCAAGCACAATTATCACCCACACAATGTAGCACATACCTATAGAAAATAAAAAATCAATTACTAAATACAATTATATACAAAGCAAAACAAAGATATATTTTCAACACACATTCATATACTGAGATACAGACATATACAACAAATGAGACATCTATACAATTGAAACATGAATATAACACAATATACAAGGATCTTACAATTTACCTATTTTTACTTGATCTTTCTGCTCTAAAATGCATGTTATTCCGCAGCGCATAGTTCTGTATCACAGTAATTAGAACCTCATTGCTTTAATAAGACTGGTCTACTTCAATCTCTCTGTGAAACTTGTTATCAATTACACCAAAATTCTTTTTTATTTCAGCAAATTCACTATCATCTTCATCAAAATCACTATCATCTTCAGACGTATCAATCTCATGTATAATTTCCTGTTCTACAGCTTCAGCTTTACGTTTATCTCTTGTATCAGTGGAGTTTGTAGGCATTGCCAAATTATCAATCTGCTTTATTGTAACATACAACGTGTAATCAGTAAAATATGGATTCTGCCTTTTCAATTGAATATAAACTTTAAAACCTGTATCATTGTGAATTAGGATTGGTTCCAAGCCAGTCTTTGGAACAAATTTAATTTTCAGTATATTCAGTTCAGTGTCAACTCTGATCTGCTTTGATATCACTTCAATTAAATTTTTGAAAGTAAAATCCGATCCAATGGTGATGCAATCGACAATAAAATTGGTGAAATTGTTATCATTGTTCCATTCTCCGGTGTGTAAAAGATAGACCGGATAAATCTCCATAGAAACAGCAAAGAAAAAATCCAAAAACTCAAAACTGAAGCTCGAATGGCAGAAAAAAATTCTAAACAATGTTCAATTTTTTCACCAATTAGTTATGTGCATTGCAGTTTTTTTAGGAGAATAAGAAGTTGTATGAAGTTTTTTTTGAGGGAATTTGAAGTTCAAAATCGGCAAAGAAGAAGCTTTAGTTTTGAAGAGAAGCAATACTTTTCCATATATAACCGATAAAAACCTTACTTTACAGATTTGGGCCAAGGCTGGTTTTGGGCCATGGAATGAAATGTAATTTTTGGGCCACGAAAATGAAATGTATATTTGTAAAGTGTATTTTTTTTTTGTAATTTTGCCTTTTGTATTCTCTTTTAAAATTTACATACTTTGCAGATAATGAAACAAAGAGTTTTAACTTGAAATAATTTTTTAAGTGTTATTTATTTATGTTGGAATAAGGACCATGTTTATCCCGATCAAAATGAAATCGGAAAGATCTAAAATACATGTGATGGCCTATTACGTCATTAGTTGAGGATAAGATGGTGGATTCAAGTTCCATTGCATCAATAGGGTAATATATCGTGTTAAAGTCCCAATGCACCATGATAATAAGATATTGGTGATTTTAGGCGTATTTATACACCTAAGTGTCATTATCTACGCGCGTTTAGCTTAGTTTTGAGGATAACTTTGCGTGCTTAATGAAGTTTAAAGTGTTATTTGTGTATTTGTATGATAATCTACATGTTTAGAGTGTATAAGATGCATTTTAAACAATTCAAGAGTCAAAATGATCAAATAGAGCTTAGACGAGAAAACTAGTGATGCTAGCTTGAGCTATGCTTGTTCTAATGTACTTTGATAAGCTTAATGTGTTGCGTGGACTAATGTTTGTTATGAGATATTGTAGGATACCATTGGAGAAGCTATGGAATCTAAATTAAGCCTACAAACAATCCACAAGGAGTGGAGAAACAAGGAACGAGAAGACGAGAAGAATAGAGCAAGAATTGGGCGAACCCTCACCCTGTGGAGGGGGCCTCGTGCCGCACCTTAAATAGTATGGGAGGAGGACTTGCACCGCACCCCCTAGGGATAGGGGCTACTGTTTTTTACTCACTATAGGCCTTGCATTGCACCCCTCTTTCCTTGCGATGGCCTTGCGACACAACCCCCCCCCCCCCCAATACGTCTAAAATTTGCTTTTTGGTTGGTTTAAGTTGAGGGCAAGTTGGTAAATTCTTATAATTCATTTGGGGAATACTATGGACGACCTAAGGGACTATATAAGGAGTACTTATCCACATTTAAAATACATCTTTGGAATACACATGATTTGGAGAGGAGGAGAAGGCAACGAATGCTCTACGTTATGGTTTTTCTTCTTTTACTTCTAGTTTTCTTGTAGTTTACTTATGAATTCATTAATGGTGATTCTTTGTATGACTATGAGTGGATAAACACCCTCTTTCTAGGGTTCAGGCTACAACATTATTTTTTAATTAAGGTTTTATAGTTGGTTTATATGTTTATCAAGTCATGTTATTATTCTTGCGTTCTTGTTTCACTATTCTAAAGCATCATGAACTTTAGGATAAATCTAAGTCTCAAAACGAATTAACCATAGGAGTGGAGGGACGAAATGAAGAACGTAGGGAGTGTGGATCATATCTTTACTTATTAGATATTAATTGTTAATGGATGATTTGCGGTTAGGATACAAATATACCTAAACGCCTCACTTGGTTAATGAAACGGTAAGATAGTTTAATGCATCCGAATTAAAGACTCACATCCCTACTCAACGATGTAGTTGTGAGATTAATTTGGGTCTATGACTTAGAGTATGATCATTCCCAAGTTGTAATATCAACCTCGTAGATCAATAATCACGATAAACACCAACACCAGCTAGAAATCATAGTTATGCATGAATGTGAAGTAAATGCCTCAACCTTGAAACTATCTTTATATTGTTGACAATCCAAATTTCATATCATTGTTATTTCTATTCTTTAGTTTATAAAAACAAAACTCAAACTCTTTTTGGTTACAAAACGCACTTGTTTAACTTCAATACTAGTACTTAAGTTGGATCGTCTGCTAAACACCAAGTCCCTGTGGGATTGATATTTGGCTCACAGAAGCCACTTTCTAACTTGCACGACCGCGTACACTTGCGTGTGCATTTGGACGCAATAAGTTTTTGGCGTCGTTGTCGGGGACTTGAAAAATTAGCAACCTTCTAATTTCTAGTTTTACTATTTTGTTTTGATTAGTGTTGACAACTTGGTCTTAGCTACTGAATTAGTAGGTACAAGTTTAATTCTTAAGCAAGCTGGCAAGGGAAAGGGAAATGGTTGAACCACATCCCGAACCTAAGCGACGCTTACACCAATTGAGAAGAGAAGCAGCACTTCTCTATCCAATCTCTCAAGTTCAACCGGCTGAAACTATTCCTATTGTCATGGGTGATGAACAACCACCTCGTAGGATAGTGCGAGAAGTGGAAATACCACTCACAACCAATATGACCTCCAGTATCCAAAAATAAGATGCAGGAGGCAGATTTGAGCTTAAACAGAACATGGTATAATTGCTGCACACAAGCAGGCAGTTTATAGGTTTGTCACATGAGGATCCACAGGTACATCTATAGAACTTCTTGGAGATCAGTGATACATTCATTCCCACGGGAGTCTCCACAAATTACGTGAGGCTCACTCTTTTCCCATTCTCACTGTTGGGAGAAGTGAAGAAATGGTTGAAGGCAGTACCTTCAAATTCAATCACAAATTGGGACGACTTGGCGAAGACGTTCCTCATTCAATTCTTTCCCTCTGATAAAATTGCAAGGTTGAAGAGTGAGATCTTAAGTTTCAAGCAGAAGCTAGATGAAATCTCTATCATTCATGGGAGAGATTCAAGTCTCTTCTTAGAGATTGCCTACATCACCAATAGACAAATGAGGTGTTAGCTCATACTTTTGTTGAAAGTCTTGACCATAACACAAAGATTTTGCTAGATTCAACGGCAGGTGGTGAGGCATTGGAGAAAACTTATGATGAGTTGTATACTCTCCTAAACAGTATTGTACAAGGTAATATAGAGTGGCAGGGTGATTTATCTAGAAGTGTGGTAAAAAATACTGCAGGTATGATCGAGGTGGATAGTATCACAACATTGGCTACACAGTTGGCCACTCATCAAAATCAAATGATGACACAGTGATGTGTCATGGTTTCATGACACTTTTGACGCTTAAAACAAGGAAAATATGCCATAACTTGGGTGTGTTTGGTTGGTATGACGTGTTTTCTGTTCTATATTGCAGGAGAATAGGTTTTGGAGGCAAAATGGACAAAAAGGAAGAAATCATGCTCGAGAATGAAGTATCTGATAACGAAAGAGATGAGTCTAGTACCAGATGAGTGACTAACGACAGGACTCACGTGCCGTGAGTCCACTCACGTGAAGTGAGTCCACTCACATGATGTGAGTCCACTCACGTGACGTGAGTGTCTGTTGTGAGTCATCTTCAGAGATGTTGAATGTTGTCTGATTCCCACGGCAGGCATCCACGTGGCGTGACTCCACTCACGTGACGTAAGTGGGTGCCGTGAATAGACTTCAGAGATTGTGTGGTGCTGCCTGATTCTCATGACAGGGACCCACTTGAAGTGGCTTGGTTCCACGATACCAAGTCACGATACTGTGGAAAATTACCGACTTTAGTCTCCTACTTTGTTTAGGATAGGATTCATCTTGTATCTAGAAATACCCCTGTATTGTCCTATGTACGGGAGTTAGTCAGTACATTATTTTGAAATAGTTTTGTCATTATTTTGAGTTCAGAAACATATTATTGATTTGGTAATCTTGGAACACCGATTCTAGGGTTTTATTCATAATTGAGATTTCAGAGTTTCTTCATTATTGTGAGTTTACAATTATGTTTTCATCCTTGAATTCTTATTGTGCTCTTGCGAACATGAGTAGCTAAAATCATCAACTAGGGTTGTGTAAACCATGAGGAATTAATGAAATAGGTTAAGTACAAAGCAATTTTGAACCGCTATGAATGCATGTATTGGTATTTGCTTCGTTGTGATTGATCTTCTAACGGTTGCAAACTTTAGAAACTCGCTTGTATTCTAGACTTTCTCGAGAGAGAGGTAGAGATTGGGAAAAGGAAATAACAACAGAGATTTGAAGCTATCAATCTTCATCTAATAACTTGAGTCGTAGCAGTAATAGTTATCTGAGATCCAGGACAAGGGTTAGTAGTGCGACACTCGAAGACCGAGAGGAGAAGAGTGAAATTCGTCTAACCAAGGTCGAGAGACGTTTAGATGAATATATCTTGTCAGATTTTGCATGCAAAGCAGCGGGACAGTTTTGCAAGCACCAATAACTGGTAGAGTTAAGGAATCATTAGGGATCACAGTCCTAGTGTATTTCTCATATTGAAAACAACTTCAAAGAATCAACACTTGTTACTATCACTACTTGTTTACAAATATTTCCCCATTTTTACTTAATTGCCAACTACTCGAACAAGAACTCAACCTACTTTCGTCCTATTCCCTATGGGATTGACTCCAACCTAGTTGGGTTCTATATTTGATACAGTGACCGCTTTATACTTCTTAGGAGTTATATTTTGGGCGACATCAAATTTTGGTGCCGTTGTCAGGGAGTACGATTACGGAGTTGATTAATACTTATTAGAGTTGATTGGTTTTGTTTTTCTATACTTTTAAGGGCACACGCCGGTGTATGCCCAATACTAGGAGTCAAGGCAATCCCCTGATTCCACTTGATATTGAAATAGAAAGGACCCTGAGAGCTAATTGAAGAATGGTGATTACCGACGAAGTTCAGGATCCTGCTTCCTTGGGAGACATTCATAATCAACCAATTCATCCAGTTGATCATGAAACAGCAAACCAAACTATGGCTCGGTTAACACGAGAAGAGCAAGCTAGAAAAGCTGTTCTGAGGCAAGCAGAGAGAGATAATCGAGCTATGCAAGAAGCAGACCAGCGACTGGTTGAGGCTGAAGAGAGACAAAAAAGACTGAGAGCTCACCAACCACTTCATAGACCGCATGTGCCAGTTTATGATGATCCTGAGGAAGAAGATGTGGTCTACTTTGAGCTAATAGAGACTGGTGTCATTATTCCACCAAAGTTACCTCAGGGTACTAAGTTTGACATTACAAGTGCCATGATTCACCTGCTAAACTTGAAGGGTGTGTTCGTCGGTCTTCCTACTGATGATCCAAACATGCACGTGATAAATTTTGTGGGGGTATGCACTTCTTATAATTTGCCTGGAGTTGACCAAGAGGCTATTCAAGTGAGATTGTTCCCATTCTCTCTAATAGGAGAAGCGACTTTGTGGCTAGCAGAATTACCACGAGGTTCCATCACTACTTGGCAAGAGTTAAGAAATTAATTTCTGGAAAGATTTTTTCCACCTTCCAAGATGCTACAGTTGAAGGATGAAATTTACAACTTCAGACAACTACATTCTAAGCACTTTACGAGACATGGCTAAGGTTCAAGAAGAAGTTACAGAATGTGCCAAATCATAGGATGAGTGGTAGGAACTTACTTGAAATCTTCTACAGGGCTTTGAATGCCAACACGAAGGCCATAGCAGATACTATCACTGGTGGAGCATTCATGAGTTTGAGATGGGAACGAGCTTTGGAGCTATTAGATCGTATCACTAAAACCAACTGAGGATGGCATACTCGGGAGGTAGAAACGCCTGCTGGCACATATGCTATTGGAGCCTCAGCAGCACAACAGGCTTTGGACGAATCTGTAGCTCAAGTGGTCGCTCAGCTGAGGACAGAAATTGGTTTATTAGCTAAACAGATAGTGGACAAAGATGCTAAGAAGGTGCATGTTGTAGGTGAACAAGGTAAAATGCCTAGACATGACGATTATGAATCTGATGAAGAGGCTAAGTATTTAGGTCGAGAAGTGGCGGGTTTTCGAGCCAAGGGCCAAGAATCCAACCAAGACTCCTGAAACTCGAGGCAAGAAAATCAAGGTTGGAACTACTATGGAGACAATTACAACAAGTCAGGATATAGAGATAGAGAACGAGATCGTGACGGTGATTGGAGGCGGAAGGATGATTATAAAGAGAAGAGTGGCATATATGTTCCACTAGGAAACCGCGATGCCGACTCTGGAAATTCAAGATTAGAATTCTTTCTAAATAAACTGGTAAAGGGATCAGAGAGTCAAGAACAGTGCCTGAAGAAGATTAGGTCAGACATCTCAGGAATAAGTCAGAATGTAGAATCCCATTCGACTGCTATTAAACAGTTGGAGCAACAATTCGGGAAGATATCGGTGCCATTGAACCAACGTCATTCAGGAACCCTTCCAAGCAACACCATCCAGAATTCAAAGAATAATAGTCATTGTTTGGCCATTACTACTAAAAGCGAGAAATGCACAACAGATCCAACTATACCTGTGGATAGTGGTAAGATAAGTGAGCCGATGGTTGTTGATGTAGAAACTGAGATAGAGTCGGATAATTCAAAGGTCGAAACAGTTCCAAATCCTCATGATACTAGAGAAAAGGCAAAATCTGAGAAGAGGCAGGAAAAAGAGGTCCCACAAATGCTAAAAACTATCCCACGACCTCCTCCTCCCTTTCCTCAAAGATTGAAGAAGAAAGCTGAGAAAGGTAAATATCATAAGTTTATTACAATATTGAAAGAGCTATCGGTAAACATCCCTCTTGTTGAGGCATTGGAGCAGATGTCAGGTTATACGAAGTTCATGAAAGACTTGGTGACAAAGAAGAGAACTATCAGTTTTGAGCCGGCAAATAACTTACATCATTGTAGTGCAGTTGCTTCGCGTTCCCTAGTTGAAAAGAAGGAGGATCCAGGAGCTTTCATAATTCCTTATACTATCGGGTCCTACAACTTTGCTAAAGCACTATGTGATTTGGGTGTTAGCATTAACTTAATGTCGTTAGCCGTTTTCAAGCAGTAGGGGTTAGGAGCACCAAAACCAACCTCTATGAGACTTCTCATGGAGGATAGGACTGTGAAAAAGTCGGTGGGCATTTTGTATGATGTTTTGGTAAAATTTGCATCTTTCATATTTTCGACTGACTTTGTGATCCTAGATTATGAAGTTGATTTTGAGGTTCCCATCATATTGGGAAGACCATTCCTTGCCACTGGTCGTGCATTGGTCGACATGGAAACATGGCAGATGAAATTCAGGTTAAATGATGAACAAGTCACTTTCAATGTTTGTCGTTCCATGAAGCAATCGAAAGATATGCGGGTGATTTTGGTAATAGATGTGGTTGAGGATAGTGATGCTGTCGTGTCTCTTGAAGAAAGGTTGGGGGTAGAAGCTCTCGCTGTTGTGATTATGAATTTTGATAGCAACGATATTAAGGAATACAATGAGATGGTTGGTGTACTCAGTGATAAGGGAGCATACACTTATGCTCCAAAGAAACTTGATCTCGATTTGAAGAATAAGGTGACCCCACCAGCTTGTCCTTCTATTGAGGAGGCTCCAGTTTTAGAGCTTAAGGCTCCTCCGGCTCACCTTTGCTACACATTTTTGGGAGCCAACAACACCTTGCCTGTGATTATTTGTGCTAAATTGGTGGAGTGGCAAGTAGAGGCTCTGGTTTCGGTATTGAGAAAATTTAAGAGGGTCATTGGTTGGTCCATTGCTGATATTATAGGAATTCCACCCGGCATTTGCACTCACAAAATTCAACTTAACCCTGAGTGCATACCAAGTATTGAGCACCAACGTTGTCTAAACCCACCTATGCAGGAGGTTATGATGAAAGAGATCATCAAGTGGTTACATGCATGAGTGGTTTACCCTATTGCTGATAGCAAGTGGGTGAGCCCAGTTCAGTGTGTGCCAAAGAAGGGAGGAATCACTGTGGTTCCAAACGACAAGAATGAGTTAATCCCAATGAGGCCAGTTTCTTATGCTCTTCATGGATCAGATATTAGACCGTCTTGCTGGTAGAGGATGGTATTGTTTTCTCGATGGCTATTCAGGGTATAATCAGATTTTCATTGCTCCCGAAGACCAAGAGAAGACCACTTTTATTTGTCCATACGGGACATTCGCACTTAAAAGGATGCCCTTCAGTCTATGTAATGCACCGGCCAATTTCCAACGTTGCATGATGTCTATTTTCTCTGACATAGTGGAAGACACTATTGAGATTTTTATGGATGATTTTTCTGTTATGGGAGACTCATTTGATGATTGCTTGGCACACCTTGCTAATGTGCTGCAAAGATGCGAGGAGTGCAACTTAGTGCTAAATTGGGAAAAAATTCACTTTATGGTCAACAAGGGTATCGTATTAGGGCATCAGATTTCAAAGAAAGGTATTGAAGTTGATAAGGAAAAGATTGAGGTGATTGAAAAGTTACCTCCACCGATCTCCGTGAAAGGAATTCTAAGTTTCTTGGGACATGCAGGATTTTATAGGAGATTCATCAAAGATTTCTCGAAAATTGCTAATCCATTATGCAAACTTTTGGAGAAAGAGGTCAAGCTCGTGTTCGATGAGGCATGTCTTAAAGCATTGAGTGTCTGAAAGAAAATTTGGTTTCAGCCCCTATCATTGTGTTGCCAGATTGGACGATGCCTTTTGAGGTTATGTGTGACGCTAGCGGGGTGGCTTTGGGCGCAGTCCTTGGCCAAAGGTGTGAAAAGATTTTACATCCTATTTACTATGCTAGCAAAGTGCTTAATCCAGCTCAAAAGAATTACACTGTGACTAAACAGGAAATATTGGCAGTGGTCTTCGCTTTTGAGAAATTCAGATCTTACTTGATTGGTACGAAGGTGATTGTGCATACAGACCATGCAGCTCTTCGGTATCTTATGTCAAAAAAGGATGCTAAGCCAAGATTGATTCGGTGGGTGATCCTACTGCAAGAATTTTACTTTGAAGTCAAGGATCGTAAAGGAACCGAGAATCAGGTCGCAGACCATCTATCATGCCTTGAGAATGAGGCCATGCTTAAATTAAGGGATGATCTTGAGATTGATGATACTTTTCCAGATGAGCAAGTACTGGCAGCATCACAAGACTTAATCTCTTGGTTTGCTGATTTTGCCAACTTTTTGGCAAGTGATTTAGTTCCGAAAGATATGTCATATCAGCAGAGAAAGAAATTCATACATGAGGTGAGAAAATTCTTTTGGGATGAGCAATATTTATTTAGGGTGTGTGCAGATGGCATGATTCGAAGATGTATTCCAGAGGTCGAGATGGTGAGTATTTTGGAAGCATGTCATTCATCTCCAGTTGGGAGTCATCATGGAGGTGCGCGGGCGACCCATAAAATCTTGCAATGTGGGTACTATTGGCCCAGTATTTACAAATATGCTCATGATTACGCTCGAGCTTGCGACCAATGTCAAAGTCAAGGCAATATCTCACGCAGACACGAACTTTCCATGACAACTATACTTGAGCTTGAATTGTTTGACGTGTGGGGAATTGATTTTATGGGCCCTTTTGTGAGCTCACATGGGATGAAATACATTTTGGTAGTTGTCGACTATGTTTCTAAGTGGGTGAAGGCAATTGTGCTTCCTAATAATGAAGGAAGAAGTGTCACGGCATTCTTGAAAAAGAAAATATTTTCACGATTCGGTACACCCCAAGTTATCATTAGTGATGGAGGATCCCACTTCTGCAATCGTCTGTTCAAGGCCCTGCTTGAAAAATATGGTGTTAAACATAAGGTGGAAACACCTTACCATCCTCAAACAAGCGGGCAAGTTGAGGTGTTAAATCATGAGATCAAGTCTATTCTGGAAAAAATGGTGAATGCCAATAGGACGGATTGGGCTCGAAGATTGGATGATGCATTATGGGCATATCGAACTGCTTTCAAGATGCTAATTGGTGCATCACCATATCTGTTACTTTTTGGAAAATCTTGCCATTTGCCTATCGAACTTGAACATAAGGCTTTATGGGCTTTGAAAAGGTTGAATTTAGACTAGAGTGAAGCAGCTAAATTGAGACTTGAGCAGATGAATGAGATGGATGAATTTCGTGTCCGGGCTTATGAAAGTTCAGCAATATATAAAGAGAAGATGAAATTATATCATGATCAATGCATTGAGAAATGAGAGTTTCAGCCAGGAGATTTGGTGCTACTTTATAACTCTAAGCTTCACCTGTTTGCTGGAAAGTTAAAGTCCACATGGTCCGGACCATTCATGGTGGTCAGGGTATTCCCACATGGAGTAATTAAGCTAAAAGGAGATGATAATGTTCTATTCAAGGTCAATGGGCAGCGTGTAAAGCATTATGTGGGAACCACGAAAGAAATAAGGACATGTGAGAAGCTTGAGCTTGATGAAGTCTAAGTAGTCAAGCTAGCCATGTCGTGCCGCAACATTAAATCAGGCACTTCATGGGAGGCAACCCATGGGCTGGTTGGTGAAGTCTGAGTATCCAAGTTAGTTGTGTCGTGCCGCGACATTAAATCAAGCGCTACTTGGGAGGCAACCCAAGATCTGATGATGTTGTGATATGAGCATTGGAAGACACGTTTGCAGGTCAATAGTGTCAGTACTACCCACGATAGGGTACCTACGTGACATAGGTAAATCTACATCACGTGGGTGGTTCCGTGAAAATCAGAGATATTTTTGTCCTTCTGAATCTTACTTACGATAGGGTACCCACGTGACGTAGGTAGACCCACGTCACGTGGGTGGTTTCATGAAAATCAGAGAAAATATTTGCCCTTCTGAATCTTACTTACGATAGGGTATCCACGTGACGTAGGGTGACCCACGTCACGTGGGTGGTTCCGTGAAACTCAGAATCAAAAATAATTCGAGACTCAACCCGACCCTTCTTTTATATAAATTTCGGGATACTCCTCAAAGCCCGATCGAAATCTGAATCCACACTAAACTCTCTCAAATTCAAATCCTCTCATAAACCCTATTTTCCAAAATTCACCAAATTCCCATATACAAATTCCTCAATCATCAAATTCCCCCTTACCAATTTTTGAACTTCTCAAAAGCTTAATAACCTAAATCCCCTAATACCCCAAAATCTGAATCCTACCTAAAAAGTCAACCACACCCGAACCAACACTCCTCAAATTCGACCCAAATACCCTAAAATTTGACCCACACACAACCCATCCGACCCAAACCCGACATCATGCCCCCCAAACCAAACCCCAAATGTGACCACCTTAATTCTTCGTCCAGAATTCAAATAAAAAATTCAAAATTTCTGACCCAATTGCGTGATGAACCGTCAAAGTCAAGAAAAAGTGGGTTCGAGGAGGTTTTTGATATTGGCACTGATGATACTGCACTAGTACCTCATACCACGAGGTTACAAACTCGGGCACAAGCTGCTGCCCGGGCCGCACTTCAGCCCATTCCTCATCCTGTCCAGCCGCTGTTCCTGATCAGTCTTCTGAGTTTGCCCCCCAGTCTGATGAGGGGGAGGATGATTCAGTATCAGGCTCTGCAGATAATACTACAGGACAGGTTACTTTTGCGGTAGAGGCTACAACATCTATTTCGGGCACTGGTGCACAGAGTGCCCCGACTCCCTCACAGAGAAGGGATATCCAATGATGGTGTGTTTAGGGCATGCGGGTATTTTATGACAGGGATGTCGAAGAAGTATTATGGAGGAGCCCCGATATCGGCTAGAGGAGTTAAAGGCATTGCCTGACATTTAGACTGCGTTTGAGCAGTATAGGTTTGGATGGATGGCGGAGCCTCCTGGTCGCTATAGCTCAAAATTGGTCCGAGAATTTTATGCATCCTATGTTGCGTCTATTGATTTGATCACACCTGTTGGGCAGCGATACCGGGACCAATCCCTATTGACTCACACTTTGGTTTGAGGGACCAGAGTTGATATATCTGAGCAGACCATCCATCGATTCTTGTTTGGTGCAGATCGTCCACTGTCAGCTACGACTGCTGAGTTTGATCACCGTATGGAGACTATCAGAAATTGAATTAAAATGAGGGATGTTGATCAAAAGTTGGAGTTGCTGAGGTGGATTGCTGGTTATATAGCGAAGGATGGTGTTGATGCTAGTTGGGTGACTGGGAAGCTGGATATAAAGAAGTCCACGCTCTATTTTGCTGGCAGGTTTTGGTGGTCAGTTGTTAGGCATCGGTTGGGACCCACTAATGCTGATAATTCACTCACGTTGGATTGAGCTGTGGTGGTAGCTAGCATCATTGCAGGTTATGATATTCATATCGCCAGGTACATTATTAGGGAGATCCATGAGCGTGCCTTTCGAGAATATACTAGTATCCCTTTCCCTTGTTTGATTCAGAGCCTGTGTGATAGGGTAGGTGTAGTTAGGCTACCTTTCACCGATCACTATATCGAGGTGACCCGTATAGTAGATATTGGGTTATGCATCAGCGGGGATCTAACCCCATTGTTCTACGAAGGTCTAAACCTTTCGGGTCGTCAGGAGCTGCCCTTTTTGATGGGCCGGGGGATAGCGAGGAGCCGGTGAGTACCCCAGCACCAGTGAGTATGCCCAAACCAGTGCATGTACCTGCTGAGGGCATAGGACCTGTGATTGATGATAAGGCTCCAGGCACTACCGTACCACCGCTTTCTTCTGGTATGGTTTTGGGTTCGAGGGACTTCCTGCAGCAGCTGATTGATAGGCAGACGCAGATGTTTGAGAGGCAGGCCCACACAGAGGTACAGATGGCTAAGTTGGTATCCCAGCTTAAGCCATGGGTTAGGACCACAGTTGAGGCTGCAGAGGCTAGAGTGGAAGCCCATATGTCTGCGTCTATGGATAAATTCATGAGAGAGCTGTATGGACGGATTGATAGCTTTGAGGCGCGGATGGCTACCCGGTTGGGTTCAGCATAGAATCCTGGTATGGCAGCATTGACACAGGAGGTAGCTGCATTGTGAGAGGAGGTTTGAGCTTTGGCACCAAGCAGCACCCCTGTTATTCCCCTTATGCCTGTGCAGGCTCCGATGCGGTCATTTTTTAGGTGGATTTGTTTGCCGATGAGGAGCCTCCTATTGATAGAGGCAAACGACCACGTAGTCCAGAGGAGCAGGTGGATAGTGGTGTCGAGTTTGAGGGTGATCTCCGGAGAGCGGTTAAGGCCTCCAGGATGGAGTACCGTACTAGTCAGATCGCCCAGGAGCATGAGGTGCATCCTCTAGTCAGGCACCCCCTCCACTGGATGCACCTAGCAGAGAGCCTAGAGAGCATACTGATGATCCCATTATGGGCGGGGGGCCCACTTTTGATGCCTAGGGAACCGCAGGTATGTATTCACTCCCTTACATGTATTACATTGTTAGCTGTGCACTAGGGGCAGTGCACCATTATTTTGTTGGGGGTGGGGGGATACCACCACTTGGGGTTTTTTATTGCTGTGTTTCTTTTCCCTCAAGTGTGCTATCATAGTAGAACTGGTATGTGTAGGTGTTTATTTATATTAGTTATGTGTTTTCATGTTTAATTAGGGGGAAAATAGGGGAACCTTAGTGCGGTCAAATTTTGAATGTATTTTGAATGATAAGGATGCTTTAGCTTTTGGATTGTTTAAAGGATACCCCCCTGAAATTTTTGTTCTTAAATGGTGTGTGTAGTAGGTTAGTTTGTGACAGCTGTTGGATCTTGTTATGGCATTAGGATTATAGACAAAATAACTGTCGCTAGCATTGCATGAACCCAGATAGGTAGTAGTTGATAATGTAACCATGTACTATATGTGTGTGAGGTCACTACTTAGTTGACTCTGTGTGTGTGATCCAGAACTTGCCCGGTTAGTCTTGCCGAGGTTAGAGGATAGTGGTTAGGAAAGGATCATAGGCCATTTTTGAACAAGTCCACTTGTAGCCTAAATGCCTGACCAAATGAATTAAGTATCCCTTGATCTCGATTTTGAGCCTTAATTGACCTGTTTCTTTCATTAGCCTATTCACCTTCCCATTTTGACTTATAATGAACCTGTCTTGGCCCTGGTCCCTCCTTGGACATTGTGTACCTCAACTCAGGCAAATCACCGAAGTTGGGGGTGGCTATTATAGGGGTGCATAGATTGATTTGGGTATGAAGAAGTGGTAGTAAAAAAAAAAAGAAAACAGATTTGGGTGTGAAAAAAAAAGTGAAATGAATAGAAATTGAAATAGAGAGAAAAAAGAAGAGAAAATTGTGTTTTGAAAGTGAAGAAAATCACACCCAAAAATTTGAAAATAAATAAAGGAGAATAAGGGAGAATAAATAAGCATGGTTGAAAAGTGGAGCCAAAAATAGTGTAGAGTCAAGGAGGGTTGAGTCAACAAATCCATATGTACCATACCCGTCCCCAAGCCTACATTACAAGCCGATTAAAGTCCTATAGTGATCCTAGTCCAACTGTCCGAAAAAAACTAAGGCATAGAAAATAAGGGCAAGCCTATGGTATTTCATGCACACTGTTTGAACTTCTTTGTGAGAGAGAGTGTTTTGAACGAGTCCCTAATTTGAGATTCATTAGTATACTGTGAGTCCATTGGACTTATTTGATTGTGAGAGTACATGGGTTGCATTGTTAGCTGCTATTTGTTCGGATAATGTCATTTGCATATATGCCTAGTTGTTTGTTCATAATCCGATGCCATCACTTGATCCCTTCTGTGTCATGATAATATGTTGCATGTATACATACCGTGGTTTTGATTTGTAAATAGGAGGGGTCACAAAAGTTTTGAGGTCAAAGGCAATGAGTCGACTGCCGTAGGTACCTTAGGTTTCTCTTAGTTAAGCGTCGTATATGTTTGTTTTGTTTTGTTCGCCTGAGGACATGCAAATGTTCTAAGTTGAGGGTGTTGATGTGTCATGGTTTCATGACACTTTCGACGCTTAAAACAAGGAAAATATGTCTTCACTTGGGTGTGTTTGGTTGGTATGACGTGTTTTCTATTCTATATTGCAGGAGAATAGGTTTTGGAGGCAAAATGGACAAAAAGGAAGAAATCATGCTCGAGAACGAAGTATCTGAAGATGAAAGAGCTGAGTCCAGTACCAGATGAGTGACTAACGACAGGACTCACGTGACGTGAGTGTCTGTCTTGAGTCATCTTCAGAGATGTTCAATGTTGTCTGATTCCCACGGCAGGCATCCATGTGGCGTGACTCCACTCACGTGACGTGAGTGGGTGCCATGAATAGACTTCAGAGATTGTGTGGTGCCGCCTGATTCTCACGACAGGGACCCACGTGAAGTGGCTTGGTTCCACGATACCAAGTCACGATACCGTGGAAAATTGCCGACTTTAGTCTCCTACTTTGTTTAGGATAGGATTCATCTTGTATCTATAAATACCCCTGTATTGTCCTATGTGCGAGAGTTAGTCAGTACATTATTTTGAAATAGTTTTGTCATTATTTTGAGTTCAGAAACATATTATTGATTTGGTAATCTTGGAACACCGATTCTAGGGTTTTATTCATAATTGAGATTTCAGAGTTTCTTCATTATTGTGAGTTTACAATTATGTTTTTATCCTTGAATTCTTATTGTGCTCTTGCGAACATGAGTAGCTAAACTCATCAACTAGGGTTGTGTTAACCATGAGGAATTAACGAAATGGGTTAAGTGCAAAGCAATTCTGAACCACTGTGAATGCATGTATTGGTATTTCCTTCGTTGTGATTGATCTTCTAACGGTTGCAAATGTTAGAAACTCGCCTGTATTCTAGACTTTCTCGAGAGAGAGGTAGAGATTAGGAAAAAGAAATAACAATAGAGATTTGAAGCTACCAACCTTCATCTAATAACTTGAGTCGTAGTAAGAATAGTTATCTGAGATCCAGGACAACGGTTAGTAGTGTGACACTCGGAGACCAAGAGGAGAAGAGTGAAATTCATCTAACCAAGGTCGAGAGAAGTTTAGATGAACATATCTTGTCAGATTTTGCATGCAATACAGCGGGACAGTTTTGCCAGCGCCAATAACCGGTAGAGTTAAGGAATCATTGGAGATCACAGTCCTAGTAGATTTCTCATATTGAAAACAACTTCAAAGAATCAACACTTATTACTATCACTACTTGTTTACAAATATTTTCCCCTTTTTACTTATTTGCCAACTACTCGAACAAGAACTCAACCTACTTTCGTCCTATTCCCTGTGGGATCGACCCCAACCTAGTTGGGTTCTATATTTGATACAACGACCGTTTTATACTTCTTAGGAGTTATATTTTGGGCGACATCACACAGTTCAATAAGCTGAGTGTGGCTCAAGTGCAGGCTCAGGTTAATGCATTGCAGGAGGTTCAGACTTGGTGTGAAACTTGTGGTAATAGTGGTCATTCTGCAAACTTATGTGGAGTAAATCCGGAGTCGGTAAATTTTATAGGCAATGCACAAAAAGGTAATCAAAACTAATGGTAATGCCTACAATCATAACTGGCAGAGTCATCCTAACTACTCTTGGGGAAATAATCAGGTCTAACCTCAGCAGTTTTAGCAGCAGCAAGGTATTTAAAACAACACTCAGGCCAGCAATATAGAAGAGACTTTAAAAAAAATTCTGGCCAACCAAGAACAAATGGATGCAGAGATCAAAAATCAGCAATTGGCTCAAAAGAATTTGGAGATGCAAATGGGCAAATTATCTTAGGCACAAAACACAAAACCTCAAGGGGGTCTACCTAGTGATACAAAGAAAGCTCCAAAGCAAGTTATGGCAATCACCTTGAGGAGCGGTAGAGATTTGATTGATGCACCTCCAAAAAATCATGAGGTGAAAGCAGAGTTGATCATACCTAAGCAGATGGAAAAGGAAGTTGAGTCCAAAAAATCTGACAAAAAGGAGAAGTTTGAGTACCCGAGTAAAAAGCTGGCTGCTCAAACTCAAAACAAACCACCACCACCATCCCGTCAAAAGCTTAAGAAAGCCAAAGAGGATGCTTATTTTAAGAAGTTCTTTGACACATTCAAAGAACTTCACATTAACCTTCTTTTGTTAGATGTTTTACAGGGAATTCCCAAGTATGCTAAGTACTTGAAATATGTAGTGGCGAACAAAAAAAGGCTTGGTGATATTGAGACCGTAGCACTCACCGAAGAGTGTAGTTTTATGGTTATGAGCAAGATGCCCAAAGAGCTCAAGGACCCTGGGAGTTTCACCCTCCTCATATAAATTGGTGAAAGTGACGTGGTTCAGTCTTTGAGTGATTTGGGGGTAAGCATCAATTTGAGGCCCTTTTCAGTATTTAATACTCTTAGATTAGGAAAGCCAAGGCCCGCATCAGTTGTGGTCCAGATGGCAGACAGAAATAGAGTGGTCCTCGAAGGAATTATAGAGGATGTTCTCATTAAGGTTGGTAAGTTCATTATTCCTACTGACTTTATTGTTCTTGACTATAAGGAAGATGACAGGGTACCAATCATATTGGTACATCCATTCTTAGCTACTGGCGGAGCATTGATAGATGTTAGAGAGGGCACACTCAAGATGAGATTGAATGATAAAGAGATGGTCTTCAGAGTGTACAAAGCACTCAACACACCCTCACACTACAAAGATCTATGCATGATCACAGCGATGGAACTAGATGAGTGTGAGGTGGAGGAGAGCAAACTTTCCATTACCTCTTCGAACTCTCTTATGGAATTGTCCAAATCGATGAATAAGCCTGATCTTGAAAAATTAGAATGGAATCCTGAATAGGTGAATATAAGAGAATACGAAGACCTTGAGTGTGAACACTCAAGAGTTCATAAGAGGAAGAGAAAATGGGCCCTGAAAGGATGAGAGACTATGGATAGTTGTGCTATGACTCATGTCGTGACAATAAATCAGGCGTTGCTTGGGAGGCAACCCAAGTTAAGGTAGTTATTTTTATTTTGTAGTTTTTCTTTAGTATCACCTTTGATTTTGTTTTGTGTTGACAGGTTGAAGGGAAGTCTGAGTACCTGAGATCTTAGCTAAGGAGCATGGCAAAAACTAAGTGTGGGGTTCTCTGAACATTTTGATGTATATGATGCTACTAGCTAGGCCTAGAGGCCTCAGGGAGTATTTCTAATTCTTATTCTTTGATTTATACTTTGGGGACAAAGTATGATTTCAAGTGTGGGGTGGGAATCTTTTAATTTGTTTAGGGGTGAAGTGCGCTATAGGATTTTTATTTTTATTTATTTACAAGTTTTTGACTAAATTTTAAAAAAAATTACAAAAAGATTTTATCTTTGGTTATTTTTAGTGTTTGTTGTTTTATCCATTTAGTAGAAGCACACTTCACCCACCCCTCGATTTTTCTTTTCGATTCTTTTCCAAGGGGAAGCCCTTTGAACCTAGTATCCTTTTTGATTTTTAAGAGTAATTTTTAAAATTTTTGTCATTTGATGCTCTTGTTGGGTGCTACACGTGATTACGTGATGCAAGTTCGTGTTGAATTCTAAGGAATGTTGTGAAAAATTGAATAACTTCTGTGAGACACCTAGGATCTTTTATCTGACTCTTGTGTGATGATGGCTTAAATTTGAATTCTTGCAATTGCTTGGTTGAGAGTCTATAGGGATCCTTCTTAATTTGAACATGTGCCAAGTGAGAGTGATGTTTTTGATATACTCCATATTTGCATATTGATGTCCAGAACTTGCCCGGTGTGTTTGCAAAATGAAATAAAGAATGTTGAGTTTAGGAGATGATATAGGCATTTTGTTGATAGCCATGCTTTATACCCGCTTTGTCTACCCTTTTTGCATGACCTTAGTTAACCCTGTTGAGTTTTTAGCCTATTCTTTGGTAGCCTCATATGTAGCTTATTCCCTTTCTTTCAATTGATCATAATTTGATTCAAGAACTCCCAAGTGCTTTAGTTAAAAAATTAAGATGTTAAGGAGTGGAAAAATGAAGAAGTAAAAAGTGAAAGTGAAGCCCTAAAATAATAGATATTGGTGTTTTGAAAAAATTTATGTGTTGTTGGTTGGGAGTAATGTAATGAAAAGAAAAATTGATCCAAAGTGAATCATGTGTTGATAGCAAATACTCCTTACTAAAGATGTGTAAGCAAGCTTAAAGAGATAAGGCAAAACAAAAGAGAGGTGAGGAGATAAAAGTGGTGAAAAATAGGTTGGTTGGAGATGAGTTTAATGTAGAGTGTGATGTATTAAAGCACTTAGGGAAGATAGTCACTATTACTGGCCAGAATAGTTCCTACCCGTCCCTTAGCCTACATTACAACCCTTAAAGTCTTACTTGATCTTGAGATTTGATATTCTGATATTAGTGGAGTACTACACTAAGGGAAAGCTTATGGTTCATCTTATGTGACATGTGAATTCTTTGTGAGCGTGAGCGGACTTTGATTCTTACACCCATTCTTGTGATAAATTGCATATTTGTGAGTGATTATGAGTGATACTCTTGTGGTGAAGGTGCATGTTTAATGAATGATAGGTGACTTATATGATCTCTTTGTTGAGTAATGTGCATGAGTTTTCCAAGTTGCTAGAGTCAATTCTTGAGGAAGTCTTGAAGTAGTATTTATGTGTTCAATTGCAATATGACATGCCTATTGTAGAACGTGCTATTCATGTAGTCGTTGTAGTTCTAGTTTGAGTGTATTAGTTCAAGTAGTGATGTTAGAGTCTTTCTTGATTGTGATTAATGTAAAGATTTATTCTAGGACGAACAAGGCTTTAAGTGTGGGGTGGTGATCTTAGGCATATTTATACACCTAAGTGTCATTATCTACGCGTGTTTAGCTTAATTTTGAGGATAACTTGGCGTGATTAATGAAGTTTAAAGTGTTATTTGTGTATTTTTGTGCTAAGTTATTTATTTAGAGTGTTTAAGATGCATTTGAAACAAGTCAAGAGTCAAAATGATCAAATAGAGTTTAGACGAGAAAACTAGTAATGCTAGCTTGAGCTATGCTTGTTCTAGTGTACTTTGATGAGCTTTATTATGTTGTATGGACTAATGTTTGTTATGAGATATTGTATGAGACCATTGGAGAAGATATGGAAGCTAAATTAATCCTACAAATAAGCCACAAGGAGTGGGGAAACAAGGAACAAGAAGACGAGAAGAATACAACAAGGATTGGGAGAACCCTCACACAGTGGAGGGGGCCTTGCGTTGTACCCCTCATAGAATGGGAGGGGAACTTTTGACACACAACCTAGGGATATGGTCTACTGATTTTTCCTTGCCATAGGCCCTGCGTCGCATCCCTATTGCCTTGCAACACAACTCTCTCCCCCTAATACGTCTAAAAGTTAGTTTTTGCTTAGTTTAAGTTGAGGGAAAATTGATAAATGCTTATAATTTTTTTGGGGAAGCCTATGGATGACCTAAGGGAATATATAAGGAGTACTTATCCACATTTACAATACATCGTTGGAATACACACGATTTGGAGAGGAGGAGAAGGCAATGAAGGCTCTACGTTAGGGTTTTTCTTCTTTTACTTCTAGTTTTCTTGTAGTTTACTTATGAATTCATTAATGGTGATTCTTTGTATGACTATGAGTGGCTAAACACCCTCTTTATAGGGTTAAGGCTACAACATGATTGTTAAATTATGGTTTTATAGTTGATTTATATGTTTATCAAGTTATGTGATTATTCTTGCGTTCTTGCTTCGCTATTCTAAAGCATCATGAACTTTAGGATAAATTTAAGTCTCAAAAAGAATTTACCATAGGAGTGGAGGGACGGAATGAAGAACGTAGGGAGTGTGGATCATATCTTTACTTGTTAGATACTAATTTTTAAAGGATGATTTGTGGTTAGGATAGAGATATACCTAAACGCCCACTTGGTTAATGAAGCGGTAAGATAGTTTAATGCATCTGAATTAAAGACTCATATCCCCGCTCAATGATTTATTTGTGAGATTAATTTGGGTAGATGACTTATAGGATAACCATTCCCAAGTTGTAATATCAACCTCGTAGATCAATAATCTCGATAAACACCAACACCGGCTAGAAACCATATTATGCATGAATGTGAAGTAAATGCCTCAACCCTGGAGCTCTCCTTATATTTTTGACAATCTGAATTTCATATCATTGTTATTTCTATTCTATAGTTTATAAAAAGAAAACTCAAACTCTTTTTTGGTTAAAAAACGCACTTGTTTAACTTCAATAGTAGTACTTAAGTTGGATCGTCTACTAAACACCAAGTCCCTATAGGATCGATATTCGTCTCGCAAGAGTCACTTTATTACTTGCACGATCGCGTATACTTGCGTGTACATTTGGACGTAATAATTGGGTTCAAGTCCCACTGAATTATGGCCTAACATGCCTTCTTACGGGTAAGACGTGGGTTCATATTCCAACACAATATATTGATGACCGAGGCAAAATAAAATGCTTTTTAATAAACATCATGAAATTCGCTCATTGATTTGCTCCATTCTCTTATGTGAATGTGGTAGCAAAGAATAATGTGTCTAAAATAATACAATTGGTTGAATGTATGAATATGGGTGTGAAGGGACAAAATAAAAAATAGTCATCATCATTATGGTAATAATAAAAGGGAAGAACACTATGGGTTACGTTCTCCAAATAGTCCTTCAAAACATGAAGGTACTTTTTACCATCAAAGTCCTATGAAAGGTCATTGAGTACATGATTATCATGCGACCTAAGAAGTTTAGTAAATCCTTCATCAAAACAAAGGAATATAAAGTGGTGGTACACTTAACCTTTCAAATTGATGTTGAGGTGGATCATATAAATATGATAAATTTCAAAGTATGGCAATGGAATTCTAAATATGAAGCATGTACAATGAATTAGTCTATTCCTTGAAGAGAATGTGACTTGTAATAAGCATTAGAAATGCCAACCCATTCTTGAAAGTAAATTTATCGAATGTGGTAAAAATTATTGTGTGTAAAGACTTGCTTATATATGGTTGGACAAATACCAAAACTCACCTCTACGGGAGGTTTGAGAGAAATGAAAATAAAATATTTTGATATTAGCAGTCATTGATTAAGTACTTTTAGTACGTCATATATATTGTGGTATGTCTTATATATCATGGATTACCAAAGGGTAAAATCAAGAAATAAGTCTTACACAAATATTGTGGTATGTTTTATTATGAACTACCGAAGGACAAAAGAAAAAAATAATTCTTTCATATAAAGGTTGTAGCCATGAAAAAAAAAATGAATGTTGTTGTGTGGCTACACAAATTTTTCATTGGTTGAGTACATATACTTTCTCCTTAAATGAGATTGTGGTGTTTTGGAATATGAGGTAGTACATAAGTATTTGCTAGCTTCGAAAAAGCTAATGTGTTACTACACGGAGGAATAAAATTATTCATGATATTAGGATTGTAGTAAGGCTCAAAAGAAACTTTTTAAGTTTCAAGAGAATTGACAAGAGTTTTTTATTTAGACTACAAATTATGAGAAGGTTTTATATCTTCATATTACTACAATCGAAGCGGGTTTAAATATTTATGTGAAAGGTTACCCATCTTTTTCTCCTGTTTGTTGATACAAATATGGGCATGGTGATGGAGTCACATGCGGTAGTAAACTAAAAGTTTACAGAAAATATATAATTTGGCATGATCGGTTGACCATCCCGGTTCAAATATTATGCAAAAATAATTGAGAACTCATGTGGTTTTATATTGAAGAAATAAAAGATTCTTCAAGAATTCTCTTATGTTGCTTGTTCTAACGATAAAGTATTATATAGGCTAAGGTTGGGGTTGTATCCCTAAATTTTTGAAACGTATAATAAGGTGAACATATGCCCGTTCACCTGCCATGTGGACCATTTACTATGAAATGAGTGCATCTATGGTTGTTCACATGCGCTTTGCTATCAACTTGCAAATTGATTTTTGTAAGGTTGTTTGATCAAATTGTTAAATAAAGAGCATGGTTCCACATTACAAATGTCGATAATGCTGGTTGGTTTAGCAGAAATTATATGCCTCCAATTATAGCTAAATCGTTGGTTATGAGAATAAATCTCCCAAAATAAATTTGGTATGAGATGTGTTATTTAAATGTAGTAGCACTTGTATGCATCAAGCCAATAAGATTCTCCTATATTGTTGGTTCAGTGTTAAGAACCAAATAATTTCATTTAAAAATTTGAATATGCGGTACTTGATTTAATTGCTCCACCACACACAAAGATGGATCCCCAAATAAGGTTGGGGTAAATGTTAGATTTCCTAACATTATGGGGAGATATGATTAACAGCTAAAATGAATGGAATAAATTATCTAGATCCTCATAAAAAATGTGAACTTGAAGTTCAAGAGATAATTCAATTGCAAAATATTGCAAATTAATTGCCAGATGTATTTGCTGACCCTATGTTATAATTCAGCTGTAAATGATCCAATGATTAGTCCTTGAAGGACAGAGTCTATGGCACGCCTAAAGATTGATAAACCAATTGGTTCCAATTATAAAAACTCCTCGAAGAAGGAGATGAGCAAATGATAAAGATGGTCATGATAATGAGTCAAGTGCTTTAAAGAGCACCATAACATAACACTTTATAAAACCTTGACAAAGGTTCAAGTACCTGAAAATGATAAAATGAAGAGATCTCGATAAGTTATGTCGTATTGGAACTAATATCAAATAACCATCGATGGTACTTTTGACACAATGTAGAGCTCACCATTATAAATAGTAACGAGGATCTTGAATGTAAATCTGTCAAAGAGTATGGACAGATAAATAATTGGTCAAATAAAAGTACGTAATTCAAGTATTTTGTTTCACTTGAGAAAGTGAATATTTGGAATTATGATCCAAAGAGCAATGTATAATGTCAGTGGGATACAAATAGATTATTATGCGAAAAGTAAAATCGTAAGATATATGTACGGCTAGTGCCTTGGGGCATAAAGGGTTTTTTGCAAAATTCCTAACATTATTGTTTGGAGATGTATTCTCTTGTGGTGGATGCAATGAGGTTTTTTTTCAGTCTGGCAATACTGAAAAGCTTGAATACGTATAATGAATGGTTATCATGTCTAGCTAGACGGTAAAAATTATATGAAAACTAGCTAGACGGTAAATGTTATATGGAAATCCTTGAAGGATTTAAAAAAATTTTAAAGCGATTCCATTGAATGGTACCCCGATGGTTGTAATCTTGCTAAACATAAAGAAAGATTGACTTTGATGTCATGAAAATGGTCAGAAAGTACCATGTCTTAGTGCAATTGGTGCACTTATGTATCCTGCTATTTCTATACATAAAATAATATTTTTGTTAATGTGCAGGAAAGATATAATTTCACTTTTATGTGGAGATATTTGAGTGAAATCAAATATATATTGATATGAATTTATTATCTCTCACCAATATTGTCAAAGGATTGTAGGTTATGCAAATGCAGGAAGGTTATTTGATTTACATAAAGTTTGATCATACGGGAGTTATCTATTTGGGTGTAAGCTTATTTTACAAGGCAGTCAATCATTGATACTTATTCAAGGCAGTCATATGAGATGTGTGATTTTTCCTTGAAAGAAGATTCCAATAATGTTGAAGACAATGCTACTTGCAAAGCTCAATTGAAAGAAGACAAAAATAAATTACATTTCAACAAAGTACTTTTTCAGACAGAATCTTCAACTAAATAACTCCTAGATTTTGGCAGAATAGCTCACAAGGACTGATGATCTAAACATTTGAGAAGTTGTTATACAAGATAGAAATTTATTGTCTCTGAGATATCAAGTGATGTTTTTATCAGGGGGAGTAAATACGCGTTGTACTCTTTTTTCCTTGGCCCAGATTTTGTCCCACTGAATTTTCCTGACAAGGTTTTTAATGAGGAGGCAAGTAATGCGAATTAAAATATATGTGTACTCTTTTTCCTTCACTTGGATTTTTTTCCACATAATTTTTTCTAGTAAGGTTTTAATAAGGCACATCATCTATGGACATCCAAGGGGGAGTGTTAACAAAATACATTGTATGTGGATGTCCGCTACTCTAGATATAAATCCTCCATAATACCTCAACCATTATGATATTAACTCCCACTCCTCATAACCTTTCCTCTTGATCTTCTATCATAACTCTCAAGGATTAATGTCATGTTTATGATACCCTTTGATGATCCTTAATGTAATCCTATAAATAGAGGACTTGTGTCTTATATTGATTACACTTGAAATATTTTTATACACTTGATACTTGAAAGAATAAGAAACTCTCCTCTCGTGTCTCCTTATTTTCTTATCTACTTAATCTTTCATATTGCTATTTTTAGATTAATTTTAACACATAGAAGATTTATGGTAGGCAATATCATAATCATTATGTCATGGTTCATAAGTTAAGGATTTCATAACTTTACGGAGAGGAAACTTTTAAAATGTGCATGCCTCTTAGCATAGCTAATGGTTATTGAGACTAGATCATAAGGTCATAAAGATATTATTGAAGTAATTTCGTAGTGTTAGAAGTCATAAGGATCATATCATTATGGCATAGTTCATAAGGAAAAGATTTCATGACATAATGGAGGTTATGGAGGTTTTGAAAGATTCAAATCATTTAAACATAGTCTATAGTTAAGGAGGTCATATGATCATATCAAGGGTATGATCAAGAAAGTTCATATCATAAGGTCATAAATAAGAGAGTTCATATTATAATTCATGAAAGTTACAGTATCATATATAGTTCATCATTTGGAGATTCGTAAGGATTACTAGGTTCATAATCTTCATGTTAAAAGCATAAGTAAGAAGGTTCATGTCATGAATCATGGAACATACATTGTTGAAAAGAGTTCACTATTTGGGATTCATAAAATTCATTCGATTCATAAAAATTCAAAAGATTCATAAATTACAGAGATTCATAAGATTCATTATCCTCTTTGAAAATCATCAAGACTTGGTAATTAGCATAAGGGTTACATATCTTTCATCTTATTCATAAATTCATGTTGATGAATCCATAAAAACCACATAAAATAGGTTTATCATAAGATAGGAAGCATGAGTAGAGATTTCATGAAGTTTCCTTAAAGAATTGAAGAGATTTCAAGTCATGAGAATTTTTATCCTAACCCTAACCTTTTCATGAGAATCGTTTGAAATCAAGGGGATGGAATCCGTAGGAATAACATAAGGAAGGATAGCCTTTTATTGCTCCAGATAGCTAAGAAAAATATGATCTTCAAAGGAGAAGGGCCTCAAGAACCTTTCTTGAACCCTAGAGATGAGTTCTTGATTTAACTAGAGATAAGTTGGTGATTTGATGTTAGAATCTCACAGATATTCTTAGATTTATGTTGTAAGATCATGGAGAGTACTTACCTAGCCATAGGAGTAGGGGTGTTCACGGTTTGATTAAAAACCAAACCAAACCGCAAATCAAATCAAACCAATTAAAAAAATTGATATTTGATTTGGTTTGGTTTAGTTTTAAACTTTAAAAGCCAATAGTATTTGGTTTGATTATGGTTTTACTAAAAAATAACGGAATAAATAACCAACCAAACCGTTCAATTATATACATAAATTTTATAATTATTTGAATATATAATATTAGTTTTTCATAAATAATTATACATATATATACCTTTTAAACATTAATTTGATTTTAGTCTACTTATTTCACATACACTACATCACTTTTAAATTCCATTTCTTAAAAAAAATATGTCCAAACCCAACACTATAAGTCTAATTAATTATCTATATGTGGTTGTGGTGAATTGCCTATTTTAAATTTTTTTGCTAAGACATTCATGTACTCTTCAATGACTTGCCCATTTGAGTTGACCATTATTCTATTTAAAGTTGTATATTGCTTTTGTGGATATTAGATGTGTGAACTGAAGGAACCTCTACAATTATGCAACTTAAACATGCTAAAGCTTCGGAATAGTGTGAAAAAATAACATAAGATTCGATACATCATCTTATGATAGTAGAGAGAAACTTGTTGATTCTTAATATTCATTTGAAATAGTTATTTCATGTCTATGCTTTTTTACTCTAATCAATTTATCATTAGCTAATTATAAAATGAAAAGACCGAACCGAATCAAACCAAACAAATGGTTTTTATTTTATTTGGTTTGATTTGGTTTTAGAAATTGAAAAACTGACTAAATTGATTTGGTTTTGGTTTTACTAAAAATTCGATCCAAACCGAACCATGAACACCCATACATAGGAGGGTTGAAGAGAGCTCTTGGGGACTATTGGGGTCGATCAAAGTGAGAAAAGTGGGAAGAGAAACCCCAAATAGCGTTGTTATAAAAATCTGGAAAAAACTGGTATATGATCCATATATAGTGATATACATTCCGTATTCCTCATGTACGAACCGTAATATGATTCGTACTAACCCTTGGAAAGTTACCACATTACCTACTTAGTACGGTCCATGGTATGTGTCACGATCCGATTTCTCGAGTCATGATGGCACTTATTCTAACCCACTAGTAGGTAAGCCAAATCGTAGCCCGGAACGACAAGTAATGGGCCAGTTGGTGGAAGGTATAATAAATTCTAAAAATAAGCATGCAATTGAGTTGTAGGCGGTAAAATATAAGAGCAACGGTATAATTATCAAGGGAGAGAGAGAAGGTATACAAAAGAATATCCCACGACCTAGTAAGGTCGGTACAAGAGCCACTAAATCCAAAAGAATAAGAGTACTAAATGGTATCCAGTATACAGGTAGTCTCGTAGAGTAAAGATTGTCCGAAAGTAGTAGAAAGAGAGAAGATCAACTCCGACTCTGAAAGCTCACCCTATCTCTGAATCCCAAAAGTAAGCTGGAATAGAACATCAATGATGGTGACTCATACTCAGATCTGCATCAGAAAAAGATGCAGAAGTGTAGTATGAGTACCAAAACAACGGGTACTCAGTAGACATCATCGGCCGACTGAGCTAAATCATAATAAAAGAATGATAAGATGCGAGAATGTAAACTAGAGTCGGGGGTAAAGGGGAAAACCTGAAATAATGCTTTGACTGACAAATGATAATTAAACAAGATAAACAACTCAAAAAGAATACAAGCTAACTACAGCCTATCTGGGTCCCCATAAGCCCAGAAGGCACAAACAAGAGAGGATTAACCCAATCGAACCCCCATAAGCTCGATGGGTACAATTAAGGATGAGTCACCGACAGTAGTAAACATAAAGTAAGCAACAACCGAAATCATATCTGAGAATCCCTTCGTATCATAACCGCCAGACTCGAATCGGAACTTTAGCATCATAAGTGAACAGTAAATGTCGGACTCAAACCAAAACTTTAGGATCATAAGTGAATGGTAAATGTCGAACTCAAACCAGAACTATAATATCATATGTGAATAGTAAATTTTGGACTCGAACCAGAACTTTAATATCATATGTGAATAGTAAATGCCAAACTCGAACTGAAACTTTAAAGTAAATACTAGATAACAAATCTAGCCAAGGGATAAAAAGGTATTTAAATCATCCTAAGGTTCAAGATTGTATAAAGGATGACGATAGAAGATCTCCTAGGTCTACAAGGAGTTAATTAGGATATTTGACCTAAAAGTGGACCAGCAGAGCCCACTACTAATCCCAAAAGTCCATACTAAGGCAATTTCTACCTAGAACTAGACTAAGGCTTCAAAGTTCTACTATAAGGTGTTAAATAGGTCCAAACTAGTCCTAAGACAACAATTTAACTCAAAGAGAAGAGGAATGGGTCAATTCTACCTAAAACGGCTCTCTAATATGCTAAATAATCCAAGATTCACTAAACATGCAACCATGTCGTAAATCCCAACCCAAATCTAGCATATTACTATACTAATACCATAATAAAGCTCAATCTATGAGGAAAGTAAGTCTAGCCTACCTGGACGCCGACGAAGCTCGAGAAAGTCCACTGAGCTTTTCCCATCTGAGAAGCCTCCGCACGATGCCACGCTATCAAAATAATAATCTATGCATTAACACCATAATAACAATACCCATATTGTAAATAAATGCTTCGGGTCCAAAATCAAGCTAAATCCCAAGTGGGGCCCGCTTGCGGAATCACAACTTCGAAACCATCAACACGTCCCTCTAAGCTCAAAGATCAGAACACAAACGAACCCTAAATTAGCCCGTCAAGTAACTAGGGAATTGAATACAACTCGAAGAATAAATCAATTAATTAAATGGAAACTTATGGAAATCTTGATGAGAAAATGACCCCAACGAACTCTCAAACTCACCCCGAACACCCAATGATCGATCTCTACTCTCTCTAAGCTTTCTAAGATTTTATGGACTTGGAACTTGAAATAAATGAGCCAAAAATCTGGTCTCCCTGATTAAATAGCAGCGGTAGCCGCTTTAGCAGCCAAATGACTGCTAAAACGATCACCGCTAAAGTGTTAAGGCACCGCTTAAGCGGTCCTGTCACACCGGGGGACTACCGCTAAAGTAGTCGAACGTCACTTAAGCGACTACCTCTAAAGCGGTAGTTTGGTCGCTTTAGCGACAGAGGGGAACAGGCAAGCTTCTGCTAAAATGGTACATTGGCCGTTTTAGCTTCTTCCGCTTTAGAGACCAAATGGTTGCTTAAGCGGTCGCACCAGCTAATGTCTGCACCAGTACTTAGCAAAATTTGCCAAGTTTGGATCGGACCCTCGAAGTTTGTTTGGAATCCGATGAACTCAAACAGACTATGCTACCCTATCAAATTTGACATTTCGGACTCAATGGTGCTATTGAAATTCCCAATCGAGGTCATTTCATTAAAATGTAGGTCCCACACCCAAGGGTCATTTTAACCAAAAATCCACTCAATAGCCCAAAACGAGTCTGGAAGCCTCGGGACGTGAACCAAGGGTCCTCCTAGCCTAAAATCAACGTTCTAGAGCTGATGGAACTGTCGAAATAGGCATACAAGGC
Source organism: Capsicum rhomboideum (assembly GCA_031232105.1). Lineage (NCBI taxonomy): Eukaryota > Viridiplantae > Streptophyta > Magnoliopsida > Solanales > Solanaceae > Capsicum > Capsicum rhomboideum. The sequence goes on along the minus strand of CP124711.1, from coordinate 33,904,383 downwards.
AGTTAACATGATGTTTAAGCTTGATACCTAATTTTTAACAGTAGAATCTTCAAAATAGGAAATTGGCTCTAAATACCAAAAAAATTGCCCAGTAATCGAACTGTCAGCTCCAGCAAGTCATAAATGACTTGGGAAAGCTATGGGAAAGAACAAAATGGTGAAATAGTGCGAAAATGCAAAAAATAACCTGGAGGGTCATTACAATATCCACTACTAAAAGGACTTTCGGCCGTGAAAGTAAAGAATGAAGATGTACCTGAAGAATCAAATAGGTAGGGATACTGGGCTCATATCTCACTCTCGATCTCCCAGGTAGCCTCCTCGACTGGACGGTGTCTCTACTAGACTTTAACTACTGGGATCTCTTTAGAGCGCAACCGTCTGACATCCCTAGCCAATATAGAAACTAGCACCTCCAAGAATGTCAACCTCTCATCCAACTGAATAGAGTCCCAACGAAGCACGTGAGACTTATCCAGAATATATCTCCACTGCATGGAGACATAGAACACTGGATGAATAGCTAAAAAACCTGGGTGCAAGGCTAACTTATAAGCCACCTCACCAACGGTCTGAAGTATCTCAAATGGCCCAATGTACCTGGGACTGAGCTTTCCCCTCTTCCCGAACCTCATCACGCCTTTTATGGGCGATACTCAAAGGAAAACCCGGTCACCAACTCCAAACCTCAACGCCCGAAGCCTACAGTCGACATTACTCTTTTGCCTACTTTGAGTTGCCCTTAGCCTATCCTAAATTATCTGAACCTTATAAAAAGACTCATGAAGCAGGTCGGTATACTGGGACTAACCTCAAAAGTCTCAAACTAACCAATCAGAGATCGACAACGCCTATTATACAATGCCTCAAATGGTGCCATCTCAATACTAGAATGGTAGCTATTATTATAAGCGAACTCCGCTAAGGCTAAATGTTTCTCCCACTGACTGCCAAAATCCATAACATCCGCTCAGAGCATATTCTCCAAAACCTGAATAGTCCACTCCGACTGACCGTCATTCTGAGGGTGGAAAGTGGTGCTAAGATCAACCTGAGTACCCAACTCCTCCTGAAATGTCCGCCAAAAGCTAGAAGTAAACACTGAGCCTCTTTATGAAATAATAGTCGCGGGTACTCCATGAAGCAAACTACCTCACGAACATAGATATGGGCCAACCTCTCGACACTGAAAGACATCTGAATAGGGAGCAAATGGGCTAATTTGGTCAATCTATCTATAATGACCTAAATACTGTCAGAACTATGAGAAGTACGAGGAAAACCACCATCAAAATCCATAGTAATCCGCTCCCACTTCCACTTAGGAATGGTAGTCTCTGAAGTAATACACCTGATCTCTAATGCTCGGCCATTACCTGCTGACAATACAAACACAAAGCTACAAAGTTCGCTACATCCTTCTTCATACCACTCCACCAGTAATGCTGCCTCAAATCTCTATATATCTTAGTTGTCCTAGGGTGAATAGAATATTTAGAGCTATGAGCCTCCCGCAATATCAACTGAATCAAGTCTCCAACCCTCGATCTGTCCTAGGGTGAATAGAATATTTAGAGCTATGAGCCTCCCTCAATATCAACTGAATCAAGTTTCCAACCTTTGAAACATAGATGCGGCCATCAAACCTCAAAATGACCTCTAAATCTAAGGTAGCCCTCTTGGAATCACCACTCATAACCTAACCACAGATGCCACAAAGTCAACTATCCTCAAATTGGCGACTCCAAATCTGCTCAAATAAGGTAAACCTCACCTCAACACTAGTAAAGATCCTTCTGGGGTCTGAAATGTCAAGTAGAATCATCAAGTAGGCCAAGTACTGAATGTCCAATGTTAACGGCCACTCCAAAACTGAAATGGAAGCCAAGCTACCCATACTCACCGCCTTCCGGCTCAAGGCATTGGCTACCACATTTGTCTTGCCTGAATGGTATAGAATAAAGATATCATACTCCTTCAACAACTCAATCCATCAGCGCTACCTTGAATTAAGCTCCCTCTGAGTCATAATGTATTGAATACTATGATGGTCAGTGAATATTTTGCAATGAACACCGTACAAGTAATGCCTCCAAATCTTAAGAGCGAAAACTACTCCCGCCAACTCCAAATCATGAGTGGGGTAGTTGTGCTCGTGCACCTTCAGCTGCCTCGATGTATAAATAATAAATCGACCCTGCTGCATCAGAACAAAACCCAAACCAACACCAAAAGTATCACAATATACAGTAAACCACTCGCCCTCAACTAGAAGAGTCAAAATAAGAGTTGAAGTGAAAAAGTCCTTGAGCTTCAGAAATCTCAACTCACACTTGTCGGACCACTTAATAGGAACCTCCTTCCTCGTTAATCTGGTCATAGGTGCCGCAATAGTAGCAAACCTCACGATGAACTGTCTATAGGAACCTGCCAAACCAACAAAGCTGCAAACCTCGATCAGAGATGTAGGTCTGGCCCAATCATGAATAGCCTCAATCTTCGTCAGATCCATTATAATCCCATCCTTAGACACCACATGTTCTAGGAATGTCACCGACTCAAGCCAGAACTCGCACTTTGAGAATTTGGCAAAAAGCCTATGATCTCTCAATGTGTGAAGCACAGTCCTCAAATAATTCTTATGCTCTTCTCTACTCATCAAATAAACAAGGATATCATCAATGAAAACTATCACGAAGGATTCAAAATAGGGCCTAAAAACACGGTTCATCAAATCCATGAATGTTGCTGGGCCATTGGTCAACCCAAAAGACATCACCAAAACTTATAATGGCTATATCGAGTCCTGAAGGCTGTCGTAGGGATATCCTCTGCCCGAATCCTCAACTGGTGGTAACTCGATCTCAAGTCAATCTTAGAAAACATTACCGTACCCTGAAGCTGGTTAAATAAATCATCAATACGAGGCATAAGATACTTATTCTTCACTGTCACCTTATTCAGCTGCCTATAGTCGATACACATATGCATAGAACCATCATTTTTCTTCACGAATAAGACAAGATCACCCCAAGGCAATAAACTTGGCCTAATGAAACTCTTACCCAAAAGATATTGAAGCTGAGAGTTTAGCCCCTTAAGCTCAGCAGGAGCCATGCGGTAAGGTGCAATAGAAATAGGTCGGGTGCCCGACTCAAGATCAATAGCAAACTCAATATCACGCTCAGGAGGAAGGCCATGTAGGTGGTAGGAAAAACATCAGGAAGCTCACGAATAATAGGAACTGAATCAAACAAAGGACTCTCGGCACTAATATCATAAACATAAGCAAGATAAGACTCGCAACCCCTCGATACCAGTCTCCTAGCCTGAACATAAGAGATAATTCCCATCGGTGCACGACTAAAAGAACCCTGCCTCACAATCGAGGGTATGCCAGGTATAGCTAAGGTAATGGTCTTTCCAAAGCAATCCAAGACCGCATGATAGGGGGATAACCAGCCCATGCCCAAAATCACATCAAAATCCACTATATCTAGTACAATAAGGTTAGCCTGAGTATCAAACTCTTGAATGGTCATAACACATGACCTATAAACTCGATCCACTACTAAAGGATCACTTATGGGAGTAGATACACGCAATGACACAGATAAAGGCTCCCAAGACAACTCTAACTGCAGTGCATAATAAGCAGAAACATATGAATAAGTGGATCCTGGATCAAATATGGCAATAGTTGGCTGACGACATATTGAAATCGTACCTATAATAATATCATCCAAAGTCTCCACCTCAACCTACCAGGTACAACATATGTCCGCCTACGGACTGGGTACCTGACCGACCACCTATCCTACCTGCCTGAGGATCTTCTCGAAAACCCTGAGGACCACCCCTACGACCCTACGCACCACCTATAGCTGGTGGCGGTACTGCTCTAATCAGTTGAACACTCTATCCTGCAAACACAATGATCCCATGTAGGGGACACTCTCTAGAGTAATGGCCGACGACCCCATAATCATAGCATGCCTTGGGCACTCGGCTCTGTCCAGATGATTCGAATGACCCAAAATAGCCACCTTGGCTAGAAGACCCAAAATGTTCACCCCTAGAAGGCTGACCCCTGCTCTGACTGTTGTAGTTGCTATAACCAGGTTGACCCCCGTCAGTATTTTGAAGTGCTGCCTAAATGGGACTACTAGACTGAACCTGGTGCTAATAAGACTGACGCAGAGGGTAATTACCATGAAAACCTCTGGCTCCCCACTAAAACTACCCTGCTGATGCAGCCTCTTATCACTACCCCCTTAGGCCTCACGATCCATCTCCTCTATAGAATAGACATAAGGGGTAAAATAAGAAAAAGACTTCCCTGAAGTCACCAAGCTATAAGTTGCCCTGCGGAGCAGTAGAATCAACCCTCTGACGAAGCACCAAATCCTCTCATACTCTGTAGGCAGAATAATGGTGGCATGTCTGGCTAACTCGTGAAATCTCGCCTCATACTTGGCCACCGTCATAGAACCCTATCTCAAAGCAGAAAACTCATCCCTTAGGCTCACACATAGTGCTAGGCATGTACTTCTCCAAGAAAACCTCAAAAAACTGAGTCCAAGTCATAGGTGGAGATCCAGCTGGCCTGGAATCAAGATTACCCCTCCACCACTGTTCTGCTGCCTGATCTAAGGCATATTTATATGCCTTATTGTCGACTTTAACCCATGTTTACCTTAGTTTTGAGAGAAATACGTCTGTATTTTGTATGGTTTTGATGGAATATGTGATATTGTGCTAACAAATGGGATTAGACCCTTGTAGGTGGAATTTGCGACTATTTGGAGCATTTTGGGCATGGAAAGCGAGGCTTGGAGGAGCTACGAGCGAAGAATATTGAAGATAAGAGGCAAGCCAAATATTTGAACTTGAAGAGTCCAACCAAATCCGCAAAGAAAAGTCAACGAAAGGAAGAAAATCAAAATTTGGCGTGCCAGGCCGCCTGGGAGCACCTTTTCAGAGGCAAAATTTGCCTAAGTGCCAGGCGCGCCCAAGGGGGTGCCGTGCCACTTTTTGGCAAATTTTTGCCTCGAGATTTTGTCTATAAATAGGGCTTTTGGGTTATTGTATCATAATTCCATCTTCACTAGACTACTTTGGGCATTTTGGGGCATTGAAATTAGGTTGCATTCCTCTTCTTTTCAGTTTTTATTTCTTTTTATGGTATTTTATCACTTTATGATGTTAATTGACGTTATGAGTGGCTAAAATCCCTCTTTCTTGGGGTTGAGGCTATGAACATGAATCTCTTGAGTTGATTTTATTGGTTTTTGCTAAAGTTTATCATAAATTGGTTATTCTTATATTCTTAATTTTACTATTTTAATGATTGATCACCATTGAAATAAATCCCTTGCCTTGAGGTGAGCTCGAGAGAGAAACTAAGAGATAGAACGTGGAATATAAGGAGCGTGATCTTTACTCGCGGAAGGGATTCCAAGAGATTGATATGTGGTTAGGACCGAGAGGTACCTAATCCGCCGCGCTTGTTCAATTATGAGAAGATAGCTTAAAGGCATTAGAATTGGTTAAACTTATCACCGCTCAATGATGTAGTTAGGTTTCTAATTTCTAGTAGAAGGTTATAGTTTGGAGACGAATATAATTGTAACATTAACCTCGCGATCAATATCCAAGATAAATGACTCAATTTGCTTAAACCAGTAACAATTATGCTCAAGAGATGACGTTCAGAGTGTCTTGACCTTGGGAATTTACTTTTTATTGAATTTTCAAGCATATTTGCAAAAACTAAAGTTACGGTAGCGAAGATAGGAGTTCATAGTCCGCAATCATTTAATTTTTAGTAAAAAAATCCCTTTTTCTTTTCGCAACACTTTTAATTATTGTTTGACATCTAAAATTGATTTCTGTTGACGAAAGTCCCTTAGGTTCGATATCCGGCTCTTTTAAAGGAGCCACTTTATTACTTGAAAGTTCACGTACACTTACATGTATAGCTGGGTCGCAACACTGCACTGTCAAGCTGATAATCCATATAGTCCACTCTGCGCAACTCAACTAGCCCCAAATTACAGAGCCTCTCCTCACAACTAGTTAGAAACTCATAAGCATCCTCTCCTGGGGCCCTTGTAAACCTACGTGGAGTTGTGCAGTGCAAATTTGGATTCCGTGAATTTTATGGGTAATGCCCAGAGAGGAGTTGGAGCACAGAATTATGAAAATACTTACAATGCTGGGTGGAAAAATCACCCGAACTTCTCTTGGGGAGGTAATCAGAATCAATATAGGCCTCAAGGATATGCACCACAATACAACCAACAGCAGACTCAGGGTAATCAAGTGGGTGCTAATCCTGGAAATATGAGTGTGGAAGATATGTTGAAGCAGATTATGGCAGAGAAAGCTAAGCTGGCAGCAGATGTGAGAAACAATTAGTTGGATACTCAAAATTTGGAAAAGCAAATTGGTCAGTTAGCAAATGCACAGAATACAAGTCCTCAAGGAGGTCTTCCAGGTGATACCGAGCCAAACCCAAAGCAGGTGAATGCTATTGTTACTCGTAGTGGTAAGCAGTTAGAAGAGATAGTCCCACCAACAAAAGAATTGGAGCTGAAAGAAGTTGTGGTTGAAGACAAACTAGTTGAGTCTGCCAAAAGCTCCAAAGATGATAAAGTGATCCATAGTGTAAAGTTGCCTCCTCCTTTTCCTAAGAAGTTCAAGAAGAAGAAGGAAGATGAATGCTTTGGTAAGTTCATTGAACTACTTAAACAAGTGCACATTAATTTGCCTCTTGTGGATATCTTGCAGGGTATTCCAAAGTATGCTAAGTTTGTGAAAGATATTGTGGCAAACAAGAGTAGATTGACTGAGTATGCCACAGTTGCACTGACTGAGGAGAGTGGCTCTCGCATTCAAAACCGTTTACCCACCAAGCTGAAGGATCCTGGAAGCTTCACTGTAAAAACTACTCTGGGAGATCGTGTATGTGCTTGTGGGTTGTGCGATTTGGGGGCTAGTATTAATTTGATGCCCACTTCAGTTTTCAAGGAGTTGGGTTTGGGTCGTCCTAAACCTACTACTATTATTTTGCAGCTTGCAGACCGATCCGTGACTAGACCCGATGGTATTGTTGAGGATGTTCTGGTTCAAGTGGGTTCATTGATCTTTCCGATTGATTTTGTGGTGATGAATTTTAAGCTTGACCCGGAAGTCCAATTTATTTTGGGGCGTCCGTTTTTGGCCACAGGAGGTGCGATCATTGATGTAGCAGCAGGGAAACTGACTATACGAGCTCATGATAAAGTTGAGGTTTTTAATGTGTATAGGACTTTGAAGCTACCAGAAATTTATGAGAACTTGTCAGCTATTACAGCTATAGATTTGGCGGCTGAAGATATCCACACTTTGCCCACAGATTCGTTGGAAAAAGTTTTGATGGGGCAAGATATTTTTGGTGATGTGGAAGCTATTGATATAGTGCAGGTTCTTGATCTTATGGGTATCTATGCTAAAGAGGGTGGATGGGAACCTTTAAATCGTCCACTCGGTCCTCCACCCAAGCCATCAATTGAGGAGGCACCGAAGCTTGAATTAAAAGAAATTCTGTATCATCTTCAATATGTTTTCCTAGGTGATAATGAGACCCTTCCTATTATCCTTGCATCAAATTTATCAAGGGAACAAGTTGAGGCAACATTAGTGACACTCAAACGAAGAAAGAAGCCTATCGGTTAGCAAATGTCTGACATCCATGGTATTAATTCGGGTTTGTGTATGCATAAAATTTACATGGAGGAAGGGCATAAGCCGAGTGTGCAACACCAACGACGTTTGAATCTAGTAATGAAAGAAGTTGTAAGGAAAGAGGTAATTAAGTGGTTAGATTCGGGCATTATCTACCCTATCTCTGACAGTACATGGGTAAGTCCAGTACAGTGTGTCCCAAAAAAGGGTGGCATGACGGTGATCACGAATGATAATAATGAGTTGATTCCTACAAGAACTGTGACTGGGTGGCGTATTTGCATGGATTATCGAAAAATAAACAATGCTACAAGGAAAGACCATTATCCAATCCCTTTTATTAATCAGATATTGGATCGTTTAGCCGGGCAGGAATATTATTGCTTTCTTGATGGGTATTTCGGGTATAATCGAATTGCTATAGATCCTCAAGATCAAGAGAAGACTACATTCACATGCCCTTACAGCACTTACGCTTTCAAGCGTATGCTCTTTGGATTGTGTAATGTACCGGCTACTTTTCAACGTTGCATGATGGCTATTTTCTATGACATGGTAGAGGAGTTCGTAGATATTTTTATGGATGATTTTTCAGTCTTTGGTAACTCTTTCGAGGTATGCTTGCAAAACCTTGATAGAGTCCTTGCTCTATGTGAAGAAACTAATCTTGTTCTCAATTGGGAAAAGTGCCATTTTCTTGTGACAGAAGGTATAGTTCTTGGACATAAAGTGTCAAAGCAGGGGCTCGAAGTTGATAGAGCGAAGATTGAATTTATCGAGAAATTACCTCCACTTGTGTCGATGAAAAGGGTACGTAGTTTCTTGGGACATGCTGGGTTTTACAGACGATTCGTTAAAGATTTTTCCAAGATTGCACGCACCATGTGCACACTCTTAGAAAAAGGTGTTAAGTTTGTATTTTATGAGTTATGTGTGAAGGCATTTGAGGTATTGAAGAAGAAGTTGGTCGAGGCACCTATCCTTATTGCTCCTGATTGGGCTTTACCATTTGAGCTCATGTGTGACGCAAGTGATATTGAAGTGGGTGCAGTTCTTAGGCAGCGAAAGAATAAGATATTTCACTATATTTATTATGCGAGCAAGACCCTTGATGCAGCCCAAGTGAATTATACGGTGACTAAAAAAGAGATGCTAGCTTTGGTGTACGCATTTGGTAAATTTAGATCATATTTGGTGGGTACTAGCGTCATTGTATACACGGATCATGCTGCAATACGTTATTTGTTCAATAAAAGATGCAAAGCCGAGGTTGATTAGATGGATTTTATTATTACAAGAGTTTGATTTGGATATTAAAGATAGGAAGGGGTCAGAAAATCAGATTGCTGACCATCTTTCTAGACTTGAAAGCTCAACACATGTAGTTGATGATGGGCGTATTTGTGAGGAACTTCAAGAAGAGCAATTGTTCGTTTTGGGGGTTGATGAGTTGCCATGGTATGCAGACATTGTGAATTTATTGGTAAGTGGACTATTTCCTCATGATTCTAGTCCTCAACAAAAGAAGAAGCTGTCATATGAGGCACGTTCTTATATTTAGGACGAGCCTTATTTATTCAAGCAAGGGCCTCATCAAGTAGTAAGAAGATGTATTCCAGATGCGGAGGTGAAGCAGGTGTTGGAGAGATATCACGCATCACCTTATGGTGGTCATCATGGTGGTGAACGCACAACCCAAAAAATTCTGCAATCAGGTTTCTTCTGGTCTTCTATATTTAAAGATGCCCATGCATTTGTGAAGAGTTGTGACCAATGCCAACGTATGAAGATGATTACAAAGCGACATAAGATGCCTCTAACTAATATCCTAGAAGTTGAAATCTTTGATGTATGGGGGATAGATTTTATGGGCCCTTTCCCGAAGTCAAATGGGAATCAATACATACTTGTAGCAGTGGATTATGTGTCTAAGTGGGTAGAGGTTGCTGCTCTTCCTACGAATGATTCCAAGGTTGGGGTAAAGTTCCTTCAAAAACACATCTTCACAAGATTCGAAACTCCAAGAGCTATTATTAGCGATGGAGGTTCACACTTTATAAATTATTAGGTGAAGAGTGTGTTGGCGAAATATGGTGTTAGACACAAGGTCTCAACAGCGTATCATTCTCAAACAAGTGGCCAAGTGGAAGTGTCTAATCGCAAAATAAAACAAATCTTGCAAAAGATGGTGAATACTCAGAGGAAAGATTGGTCACTCAAGCTAGATGATGCTCTTTGGGCTTATCGAACTGCGTATAAGACACCTATAGGGACTTCTCCCTATCATCTTATCTTTGGGAAAGCATGTCACCTCCCGATTGAGCTTAAGCACCGAGCATATTGGGCGGTAAAGAAGTTGAATCTAGATCCGGGGTTGGATGGCAACAGGAGGTTGTTGCAACTCCATGAGTTGGAAGAGTTTCATTTCCATGCATATGAAAATGTGAAGATCTACAAGGAGAAAACGAAGCGATGGCACTACAAGCACATTCTCCACCGCACTTTCGAGCCTGGCCAGTTGGTACTACTGTTTAACTCGAGACTTAGGTTGTTTCCGGGCAAACTAAGATCTTAGTGGAGTGGGCCTTTTGAGGTAAGTCGCACGACTCCTCATGGTAAGGTGGAAATCTTGAATAAAGAGGATGGTACGAGATTTATGGTAAATGGCCAGAGATTGAAGCATGATTTTGGTGAAGAAGAGAAGTAGAAGGAGGACGTGCTTCACCTTGATAATAATTGAGCTGAGTGTGGTCGAGCCGCGACATTAAACAAGGCGCTACATGGGAGGCAACCCATGAATGTATTGCAATAGTTAGGAATTATAAAGTAAAAATATAAAAAAGAAGAGTCGTACCACGACCAAAACTAAGGCGCTTGATGGGAGGCAACCCATTTCTTTTAAATTTTTCTTTTCTAACTTAGTTCTAGGATTTGTTGTTTTTGCAGAGGTACAAGGAGTAGTTTGCCATGAAAATCCACGAGAAAAAGGTAAAATTGGTGGATAAATGATCATTTGAAGGTACCGGGAAGGTAGGACATGTTTTGGAGCGAAGTTTTGCATCTTGGGACTTGAAAAAGTCCTAAATTATGTTGAAAAATATGGAAAAATGCCCAGGTATATTTATAAGTGAGGAGCGAGCCAGGCAACGTGTCAGGCCGCTCCTGGCAAAAATTCTGGTGGCCTTGGCAGTGAGCAGGCGCGGCACCTAGCGTGCCAGGCAGCTCCTGCCAAATTTTTGTGTGGCTTTGGCAGTGTACAGGCACAGCACCCAGCGTGCCAGGCCGCTCCTACCTTAAGCCTTTGGGCTTCAGTCAGTGTGCAAGCGCGGTACCTAGCGTGCCAGGCCACTCTGCCTTAAGTCTTTGGGGCTTAAATTTTTTAAAGGGGTCACTCGACCACCCTACCCACCCCACCCCCTATTTTTTAAATCCCCAAATCTTCTCTTTATTTCTCACAAACCTTCTCCAAGCCAACACCAAAGGCACGATTTTTTTCTCCCAAAGCAGTAAAAAACATTCTCTTACTTTTCTCTTCTCTTGTCCATACATAGCACAATTTCTCACCTTCTCCTCTTTGGGTTGTGATTACAAGACCCCATTCAAGCTATCAAGGTGTGTTTCTTTAAGCTTTCTCTCTCTAGATTGCTATGAGCATGTTGGAATTGTAGGGATTCTTGAAATTTGAATTTTTGATGCCATGTATGCTCTTTGTTGTTTGCCTTGAGTATTATGCTAGAGTTGGAACTTATGTGGTGCCCTGAATGAAACTTGCAGTACAAGTGCAATTGTTCTTATTAATCTTGTTTTTAGTTGAAATAATTGAAAGTGGGTTTAGCTTTATTGGTGATAATTGAGAGAATTGTTGGTTGAAATCACTTAATACAACTCATATGTTGTTGAATATGTATGAATCTTGTTTGAATTCTTGAGTAAAACAAGTAAGTCATTCTAATAATAATTATGGGATTGGTGAACTTGTGTTGGGAATGTTAAATTTGTCTATGGTTTAAACTTGGTAATTGGGCATTGAGTGATGAGGGGAAGTCTGAGTACCCTACACCCATATATTTTGACTTGGTGCTAAGCATCTAAGTGTGGGGTGGCCCTTAAAGCCAACGCACATTGAGTTGGTTAGTTATCTTTACGTGGGAAATTGACATGCTTGTGGAACTTTGTTACAGGTACAATGTCAGAATCTAATGTGGCTGCTTCCAGTTCTCAAAAGCGACGACGGTCAGAAAATAAGGTCCCCGCGGCTCCCCCAGTCCTGAAAGGCCAGAAACAGAAATATGGGATAAATGTTGTCTCTAGTGCCGGCAAGAATTGGTACAAAAGCCACCATGAATCCAAATACTTTGCGGATAAATGTATTGATAGGGCCAGTCTAGCTCGGACTTACCCTAAAATATTGGCTCGAATTGTGCAAGTGGGTATGGGTTTTATCTTCGATAGACCCACGGATTGTAACCTTCATCTAGTGAGGGAATTATATGCTAATTGGAACTCGGACGCACCTACCAGATCGGTGGTTGTACGAGGGTCCGATGTTATACTTGATTCCTTGGGCCTTAATGGATTATTGGGAGCAAACACTCGGGCTAGTACCCACAACCTACTCAGGCAGAATGCTAGGCCTCCCTATGCAGAAATTCAACACACTCTTTGCGGCCAACGTTCGACAGTGAGATGGCTTCGCCATCACAAAAAATAGTACCACATGAGTCTACCCTATGCTTATTTCAATAAAGGGGCGCAAATTTGGTTGAAGATTGTGTGTTGTTGCTTGATTCCGGGTAGCCACATGACGGAGGTCACTAGGGACCGTGTCTGTCTGAAGTACGCTCTCATGACCAATATGGAAATTAATGTAGGTTCTGTGGTGTTGTCGGCTATGCGCCGAGCTCGTCTACAAGGAGGTCTTCGGTATGCTTTTGGCAGTATATTGACTAAATTACTGAGAGCATTCGAAGTGCCCGAAGAAGCATTTGATTATCATCCTCCTTTGGTGCCGACACCTGTGGATGTCACCCAAACCAAGGCACCAGATGCACTCGGCCCCACTCTCACCTTAGCAGAGCGTCACACTCGAGATGACGAGAATTTAGCCGGTATGTATGGGTTGGAGATGCTACGGCACAGGACTGGGGGTAGGCCCTCTACGGTGGAAGAGTTGAGCCAGGTTGAGAGGGATTATCCTCTTAACGAGCATGCCATGGCATTGTTGAGAATTGGGCTTGATTTTGTTGAGCCTGTGGATGATGATATCCCCACAGATGAGAATGACCGCTAGACCGATTTCGATGATGACGAGGTGGAGGCGGATGATACACCATTAGCAGTCCACGGGCCGGAGGATGACAATATCCTTGACTGACCAGGGAGCTCCTTACACCCTACTCTTGCCTTGTTTAATTTTTGTAGCATTGGGGACAGTGCTAATCATGGGGTGTTATAGGACTCTTTTTTATGTATGTATATGTGTGTTTCTGTATGCTTCTAGTTGCTTTTATTTTGGGTTCCTTAGCCTTTGTTTTCAGTTCTTTTATTAAGGATAGTCCCTTTGAACCGTAGAAAACCACAAAAAGATTTTAATTTTTTTTATGTTGTTTTTGGTTTTTATTACTTTTGAGTCTCTTTTAGTCATAGGATTAAGGGCTTTGCTCTATGATGGATGGATGACGACCGTCTTAAGAGCAAATTAGTCATGTATTGTTGGGTGTTCTTCCTTGCTATACAATTATGCATACACGTGTTAAACATGCTAGGATATACAATAGCAAGTGTCGAGACATCTAGTGCTCGCTTAGTCGACTTGATAAGTTGCTTAATATTGAACTCGTGCATGACTTCGTATAAATTGTATGGTGAGCCTGCTTGAGTTAAACATGTGCCATGTGTAAGTGAGATTCTTGTGACATTTCATGTGCATAATGATGTCTAGAACTTGCCCGGTGTGTTTACAAAGCGAAATAATGAGTTTTGGAGATGATATAGGCATTTCTTTGATAGCCATGTTTTATACCGACTTTATCTACCCTTTTGACATGATCTTAGTTAGCCCCGTTGAGCCTTTAGCCTATTCTTTGGTAGTCTCATATGTAGCTTAATCCTTTTCTTTCAATTAACCGTAATTTGATCCAAAACTCCTAAGCGCTTTAATTGAGAAATTAAGATGTTAAGGAGTGTAAAAAAATTGAAGAAGGAAAAAGTGAAGTTGAAGCCCCAAGTAAATAGCCTTTGGGTGTGAAAAAGTTTATGTGTTGTTGGTAGGGAGTATGGTAATGAAAAAAAAAAGTGAATCATTTGTTGATAGCAGTTACTCCTTGCCTAATATGCTTAAGCTAGCTTAAAGAGATGGGTCAAAACAAAAGAGAATGGGGAAGACAAAAGTGGTGGAAAATAGGTTGTTGAAGGTGGTCTTAATGTAATTTGTAGTGTATTAAAGCGCTTAGGGAAGATAGTCACTATTCTTGACCAAATAGTTCCTACCCATCCCTTAGCCTACATTACAACCCTTAAAGTCCTACTTGATCTTGAGCTTTAACATTTTGACATTAGTGGAGTACTACACTAAGGGCAAGCTTATGGTTCATCTTGTGCTGTATGTGAATTCTTTTCGAGAGTGAGTGAACTTTTCTTCATGTACCCATTTAAGAATTACTTTGCGTGAAATATTGGGTGATTTTCTTGTGGTAAGGGCGCATGTTTAGCGAAGTGTGGTGATCTTTTGGGTAACGTGTCATGCTTGAATTTGCAACGAGTAAAGTTGTTTTGTGAGGATAGGTTGTTTCAATTTGCTATATACTTTTTGGTGACACTAGCATGTTAGTGCATAATTTGATTTATGTGGTTGTGTATCTATGCAAGAATACCTATTGTGTGTCGGTTGTCTTAAGTCTCCCGGGTTTGAGTGTGGTTATTGTTCGAGGACAAACAATGGTTCAAGTGTGGGGTGGTGATCTAAGGCGTATGTATATGTCTTATTGTCGACTTTAACCCATGTTTACCTTAGTTTTGCGAGCAATACGTATGTATTTTGTATGGTTTTGATGGAATATGTGATATTATGCTAACAAATGTGATTAGACCATTGTAGGTGAAATTTGCTAACAAATGTGATTAGACCCTTGTAGGTGGAATTTGCGACTATTTGGAGCGTTTTGGGCGTGGAAAGCGAGGCTTGGAGGATCTACGAGCGAAGTATATTGAAGATAAGAGGCAAGCCAAAGATTTGAACTTGAAGAGTCCAACCAAATCCGCAAAGAAAAGTCGACGAAAGGAAGAAAATCAAAATTAGGGCCTGGCGCGCCAAGGGGCATGCCAGGCCGCTTTTGGTGAAATTTCCACCCAAGTGCGCGGTAGGCAGGCGCGCCCAAGGGCGTGCCAGGCCGCCTGGGAGCACCTTTTCAGAGGCAAAATTTGCCTAAGTGCCAGGCGCGCCCAAGGGAGTGCCGAGCCGCTTTTTGGCAAATTTTTGCCTCGAGATTTTGTCTATAAATAGGGCTTTTGGGTTATTGTATCATAATTCCATCTTCACTAGACTATTTTGTGCGTTTTGGGGCATTGAAATTAGGTTTCATTCCTGTTCTTTTCAGTTTTTATTTCTTTTTATGGTATTTTATCACTTTATGATGTTAATTGACGTTATGAGTGGCTAAAATCCCTCTTTCTTGGGGTTGAGGCTATGAACATGAATCTCTTGAGTTGATTTTATTGGTTTTTGCTGAAGTTTATCATAAATTGGTTATTCTTATATTCTTAATTTTACTATTTTAATGTTTGATCACCATTGAAATAAATCTCTTGTCTTGAGGTGAGCTCAAGAGAGAAACTAAGAGATAGAACGTGGAATATAAGTAGCGTGATATTTACTCGCGGAAGGGATTCCAAGATATTGATATGTGGTTAGGACCGAGAGGTACCTAATCCGCCGCGCTTGTGCAATTACGAGAAGATAGCTTCAAGGCATTAGAATTGGTTAAACTTATCACCGCTCAATGATGTAGTTAGGTTTCCAATTTCTACTAGAAGGTTATAGTTTGGAGACGAATATAATTGTAACATTAACCTCGCTATCAATAACTAAGATAAACGACTCAATTTGCTTAAATGAGTAACAATTATTCTCAAGAGATGACGTTCGGAGTGCCTTGACCCTGGGAATTTACTTTTTATTGAATTTTCAAGCATATTTGCGAAAACTAAAGTTACGGTAGCGAAGATAGGAGTTCATAGTCCGTAATCATTTAATTTTTAGTAACAAATCCCTTTTCCTTTTCGCAACACTAGTTTTTAATTATTGTTTGACGTCTAAAATTGATTTTTGTTGACGAAAGTCCCTTGGGTTCGATATCCGACTCTCTTAAAGGAGCCACTTTATTACTTGAACGATCACATACACTTGCGTGTATAGCTGGGTCGCAACACTGCCCTGTCAAGCTGATAAGCCATATAGTCCACTCTGCGCCACTCAACTAGCCCCAAATTACAGAGCCTCTCCTCACAACTAGTTAGAAACTCATAAGCATCCTCTCCTGGGCCTTTGTAAACCTAGGTGGAGTCAATCTCAGAAATTGGCCCAACATCTTCTGCTCCTAGGCAGACAAAATAGGCTGAGAAACTACCTGCTGTGGAGCTACCGTTGTTGTAGGAATCTCAACTTTGGGGCCACAACTGCAGGTTACGACCCTAAATCAGTACCACTCTGATCTGCGAACTGAGCATCATCAGATGGTGCACCATCAACTAATCCCAATAACTGTACCAAGGCATCTCTGAGCAATGAAGAAGAAATAAACCTCGGTGGAACCTGGGCTATCCCCTGGCCCACCAATGGCTTGGGTGGCAAAATCTCTGTCTCGGGAGCAATAACAGGATCTGGTGAAGGCTCCTTACCCTAACCCTAAGTTGGGGTTACAGCTCTAGCCTAGTCGCGACCTCTGGGTTGGCCACGGCCTCTAGTAGGTGTTCTAGCTGCAGACTCGGGGTCCTCATCTCCGGTCGTCGTAGCTCGCGTCCTAACCATCTATGAAAGAGGGAATAATGATAAATTAGAATCCAACTTAGACCCAAAGCATAAAATGAACAAAGAAAGTGAGATTTTCCCTAAGAATGTCTTGTAGCCTCCCAAAGATAGGATACATACGTCATCGTTCTAATCCGCAGGACTCTACTAGACACTTGCTCTTGTACCAACAATACCAGTGAACCTAGGCTCTTATACCAATTTGTCATGACCCAATTTTATGAGTCATAAAGGCACCTCTCTAACCAACCAGTAGGTAAGCCAAACCGTAGCCCAGAACAACAAGTAACAGGCTAGTTGGTGGAAGGTCTAATAAATACCAAAAATAAGTATGCAATTGAATTGTAGGCAGTAAAATATAAGAGCAACAGTACAATTAGGAAGGGAGAGAGAGAAGGAATGCAAAAAAATATCCCAAGACCTAGTAAGGTTGGTACAAGAGCCACTAAATCCAAAAGAATAAGAGTACTAAATGGTATCCAATATATAGGTAGTCACGTAAAGTAAAGACTGTCCAAAAGTAGTAGAAGGAGAGAAGATCAGCTCTGGCTCTAAAAGCTCACCATATCTCTGAATCCCAAAAGCAAGCTGGAATAGAACGTCAGTGATGGTGACTCGTACTTAGATATGCATTAGAAAAAGATGCAGAAGTGTAGTATGTGTACCAAAACAACGGGTACTCAGTAGATATCATCGTTCGACTGAGTTAAATCATAATAAAAGCATTATAAGATGCGAGAAAGTAAACTAGAGTCAGGTGTAAAAAGGCAAACCTAAAATAATACTTTGACTGAGAAATGATAAGTAAACAAGATAAACAACTCGAAAAGAATACAAGCTAACTAAAGCCTAGTTGGGCCCCCATAAGTCCAGAAGACACAAACAAAAGAGGATTAACCCAATCGAGCCCTCATAAGCTCGATGGGTACAATCAAGGAGGAGTCACCAAAAGTAGTAAACATAAAGTAAGCGACAATCGAAATCATATCTGAGAATCCCTTCGTATTATAACCACTGGACTCAAATCGGAACTTTAGCATCATAAGTGAATAGTAAATGTCGGACTCGAACCGGAACTTTAGCATCATAAGTGAACAGTAAATACAGGACTCAAACCAAAACTTTAATATTATATTAAATAGTAAATACCGAACTTAAATCGTAACTTTAATATCATATGTAAATAGTAAATGCCGGACTCAAATTGAAACTTTAAAGTAATACTAGATAACAAGTCTATCCAAGGGATAAAAAGGTATCTAAATCATCCTAAGGTTCAAGATTGTATAAAGGATGATGAAAGAAGGTCTCCTAGGTCTACAAGGAGTTAATTAAGATATTCGACCTACAAGAGGGCCAGCAGGGCCCGCTACTAACTCTGAAAGTCCATACTAAAAAAATTTCTACCCAGAACTAGACTAAGGATTCAAAGTTCCATTATAAGGTGTTAAATAGGTCCAAACTAGTCCTAAGACAACAATTTAACTCAAAGAGAAGAGGAATGGGTCAATTCTACCTAAAACAGTTCTCTAATAGGCTAAATAATTCAAGATTCATTAAACATGCAACCATGCCGGAGATCCCAACCCAAATCTAGCATATTACTATATTAATACCATAATAAAGCTCAATCTATAAGGATAGCCTACCTAGATGCCTACGAAGCTCGAGAAAGTCCACTAAACCGGACCTTTTCCCTTCCGAGAAGCCTCCGCACGATGCCACGCTATCAAAATAATAATCTATGCATTAACACGAGAATAATAATACCCATATTACAAATAAATGCTCTGAGTCCAAAATCGAGCTAAAAATTCCAAGTGGAGCCCACTTACAGAATCACAACTTTGAAACCATCAACACGTTCCTCTAAGCTCAATGATCATTAACCCTAAAAAAGGGTGAGATCCGAGCACAAACGAACCCTAAATTAGCCCGTCAAGTAAATAGGGATTTGAATTCAACTCAAAAAATAAATCAATAAATTAAATGGAAACTTACGAAAATCTTGATGAGAAAATGACCCCAACGAACTCTCTAACTCACCTCGAGCACCCAATGATTGATCTCTACTCTCTTTAAGCTCTCTAGGGTTTTATGGACTTGGAACTTGAAATAAATGAGCCAAAAATGCGGTCTCCCTAATTAAATAGCAGCGGTAGAAGCTTTAGAGGCCAAATGACCGCTAAAGTAGTAAGGTACCGCTTAAGCGGTCCTGTCACACCAGGGGACTACCGCTAAAGCGGTCGAACGTCTCTTAAGCTATTATAGTTTGGTCGTTTTAGCGACAGAGGGGAACATACATGCTTCTGCTAAAGCTGTACACTGGCAGCTTTAACGGCTTCCACTTTAGCGACCAAAAGGTCGCTTAAGCAATCGCACTAGCTAATACCTACACCAGCACTTAGCAAAATTTTCCAAGTTTCGATCAGACCCTCGGGATTCATTTGGAATCCCGTGAATGCAAATGAACTATTCTACCATATCAATTTTAACATTCCACACTTAATGGTGCGATCAAAATTCCCAACCTAGGTCGTTTTGATAAAATATGGGTCCCACACCCAAGGGCCGATTTAACCAAAAATCCACTCAATAGCCCAAAATGAGTCCAGAAGCCTCGGGACCCAAACTAAGGGTCCCCCTAGCCTAAAATAGACGTTTCAAAGCTAATGGAACTGTCAGAATTGGCATACAAGTCTGTTAACCTAAAGTTTAAGCTCGATACCCAATTCTTAACAACGAAAACTTTAAAATAGGGAATTGGCTCTAAAAACCAAACAAACTGCTCGATAACCAAATTGTCAGCTCTAGCAAGTCATAAATGACATGGGGCAGCTATGGGAAAGCTCTAAATGGTGAAATAGTATGGAAATGCAAAAAATAACCTCGAGTATCATTAAAATATGTGTCGTGAAAACCTACAACGGATCGTCATATAGATCGTCGATGGTCCAGCTCGTGACTGTTTGATAGTGCTTCACTAAAATGTCCATAACTTTTTGCTCCCAATTTGGATTGATACTGAATGAATACGAGTTGTGGCTAATACCCGAGGCATGAACGGTCGATGATGCTGCAAATAATACTCAAAACCTTTAATTTGGTGGGTATTAGGCCACGTAAATCATTATATTCTAGGAGTAATGCTTATTTGAAGTTGACCCTCATAGAAACCTATACGGAAACTTAATCGCTAAGAAAGCTTCCAACTCAACTTTATGTTAGAGGTTTCCTATGACCTTAATTCATATCCAATGCTCTTTCCACACCTAAGAATTGACCTTAACACCTACATATAATTAAAATTGATCAGGTTCAAGTCTATCTACATGCGTAGAATGGTTTAACTCTTTGCCCAAAGTTTGAAATGTTACAGTGATGACCTTATTTTCTAATTTATCTGCACTGAACTTCCCCAGAGATTCTTTATAGGAATTGTTGTATTTTTATATCACAGATCTATAGTCTTTTTAAAAAAAAAATAGAGTACACCATTATTTATTAATTATGTCTGGAAGACTGGAACAAATATTTGAATAATAAATTTTTTTATCCCCAATCCTATGAACAAAAACTTTTGAAGAAATACGGAGAGAAAATCTTGCCTTGGTAGAGGAGACAAAAACGATTAACTATTTAGCTTCGAGCCTCTAACTTTCGACTTCAAAGCTACTACAACCTTTAAAAATAGAGACTCATTTATTATTTGAAACTTTTGCTGCAAAGTTTTCACTTTAATTTCTTAAAAATTAGAAGAAGAAGAAGAAGAATTAAAAAGGGTTTTAATTTTTAAGTATAAAACATGAGTTTTGATTTTTCTATTTCGAATTTGAATTGTGGTCTGGAATTCAAGTATGAAATAAGCAAACAAATTATAACACCCCAAAAATTCTAAGTTAAGATTCAATCGTTCTTTATATATGTATAGACCCAAACTCAATAATTTTTAATGGTACATAAGTGTTTAGACCAATACCTTAGTGTGGGAAGTGCTTTGGGTATGAATTAAGGTCATAAGAAACTTCTAACTCAAAGTTAAGTTGAAAATTTATTTACCGATTGAGTTTTCAAATAAGATTTTACTAGGCTCAACTTTAAACTAGTATAACTGTAACAACCCAAATAGTCATTACACTGAAAGAGGGGGTAAAGTTCACACTTAGTCTTCCCTTAGCTGAATTTTGGGAAATTCAGGGCTAGTCTAAACTTGGATGATTTTTGAGGTGTATTAGTAAAATGAAATATGGTACTAATATGGTAGTTGGTGGCGATGTTTGATACAATAATGGGATAAGCAATGAGTTTAGGAAGCCGTAGCAACTTTTGACACCTGAAATGGAGTTATAAAACTCCGGTTATAGAGTTTACCGTGGAGGGGTTGGTTTTTGATGTTACTATTCGTGGTGTGTGTTGTAAAATAAGCAAAACTGAGGAGAGGTTTCAAGTTTCTACCTTGAACTGCTGCAGCAGAAAAAGTAACCACTACAGCAGAAAGGGGAACCGCAACGGCGTCCTCCGTGTAAAAGGCGCGAACCGCAGCAGTAACGTGTAGTAAAATTACAGTTTTTATAAAACCAAAAAATATTTCATTCCCCACTTTTTTGAAAAAGGCAAATGAGCTCTAGGGAAGACAATTTTCAGAGGGTTTTTGGAGTTTTTCATCTTTGGAGATAAGTAATTACATTTTAGACTTGAATTTACTTTGTTTAACCTATGAAAATCACTAGAAATGGATTAATGATGGAAATTGGGATTTAACCCTAGTTTAAGGAAATTGATGAAAAATAGTAGAAATGTGTATAAATTCGGTATATAATGATCCTAGGGTGTTAGAAAATACTAATGAGACTAAAATTATGGTTGTTCATGCTTATCCAAGTCAAATTCATATGGTTTAAGAGATAGAAAATCCTAAGATGATGAAATAGGGTAAGATTATGACTAAAATCAGTGGTTTTGATCCCTAGTAATTAAAAAGGGGATGAATTATTGAAATGGGTATATATTCTTGTTGTTTTAGATCAAGACCGGATTGTACGAGATCGAAAGCAAAAGTGTGGCTTAAAGGTGACTTTAAGCAAAGGAATTGAGGTAGGCTATGATTTTGTTGTAGCACTTAGACTTTCTTGGCTTTGTGCTTATTTGTAAATTGAACATCTATGATTGTCTTCTAGCATGACTTGTGATTTATGAACTGTATTTTATTTCACATGCATTGTGATGGTGTTGGATAATGAAAGGGTCGGGTACCACTCTGATACGGTTATGATATGATTGTGAAAAATGGATCGGGTACCAGCCGGTATTATTGTGATGTTATTACGATAAAGGGTCGGGCACCACGTCGGTATAACATGATATGTTGATGATGAGGAGGGGAGTAAGATATGATGCGTACATCTTGCATGAATGCACTCATTCATATGCATTGATTGCCTTTATAATGATTATATGTGATGATGAGTTATTGTTGAAAGTGACTAAGTACAAAAGCTTATGAAAGTGGACCGATGAATTTTCCTGATATGATGCCTTTAGTTGTTGATGTCTTGATTATGAGTTCTGTTATGATCATTTTTATACTTGTCTGGCTTGGTTACTTGTACATTATTGAGTTAGTCGACCTATGATGCTTATCAGTAAGTGTTGTACTGATGCTACCTGTACTCTTTTTTTGTTGAGTGCGGAATATCTTCCAACTATTGACACGCGACCTCGGCAATTGATAGTGGTTCAGACTTAATTTTGAGGGTGAGCTCCATGACCGGGCAACCTTTGAATCTTCTTATTGATGTTGACGTCCCTTGTTTCGGGACTAAGATGATTTCTGTATTTCTTATGTTTTTTTGGATATTTTTCTTGTTGTTCCAGACTTAGTTTACTCTTAGATATTCTTGTATAGTGACTTTACGTCCCGGGGATGTAATGTGTAGAGGTTGCCGCACTCTATTATTAAATTATGATATTGGTTGACGAATGGTTTAAATTTATTGAACAAACTTCCTTTTTGCACTTGAATACAACTGAAAATTGATATAAGTGAAAACAAGAGTAACACAAGATACGGTAAGGGTGAGATTAGTATGGTTCTCCTGCCATAGGTTAGGGTGGGTGCCAATCATGACCGATTGGGTCGTGACAGAGATAGTATAAGAGCATTGGGTTTGTAGATCTCATCGTACAAGAACAGGTCTAGTAGAGTCCTGCGGAATGGTATGGAGACGTCTGTACTTTTCTTTGGAAGGCTATAGAACTCTAGGAATGAATTCCTTTCTTTCTTTCGTGCTATGACTTGATTCTAATTGGCGATCCAAATTAGTATCTCATCCTTTCAATCTTATTCACAGATGGTGAATACTCATTCTACCAATAGCAACACTACACCAGCCGCTAGAGCCATAGTTCGGGGCAGGCCTCGAGCTAGGGGTAGAGTTAGATGGGGAGGATAAAAGCCAACACCTATTAGAGGTGGATCCCAGGCAGCCGGAAGGCCGGTAAGATAGAGATCTCCATCCCTTCCCCCACAACAGAATGCCCTAGACCATGCTCAAAATGAATAGAAGGTAGTTGAGAAAGAAAAAATGGTAGCTCCAGAGAACGTGGTGCCAACACTAAATAATGCAGCTCTGGTGCCTTTGTCTACGGAGGTGATTCAACAAGTGTTGGGATTCTTGTGTAGCTTGGCTGGTATGGGCTACCCTTCAGTTGCTCTGACTGTTCCGCCCGCAGCCTTGCAACATGCCACTGATGTAGCCCCAAGGATAGATGCAGGTTCTAAAATAGGAGTGTATCCCCAATAGGTACTTGGACCAGTGATAACTGATGATGAACATTGGTATGGAGTCTGAGGATGCATTTGAATTCTTGATAGATTGTCATGAACGTTTGCACAAGATGGGTATTGTTAAGAGGTATGGTATGGAGATTATTTCTTTTTAGCTGTAGGCCAAAGCCAAGCATTGGTGGAGGTCGTTTATAAAGTGTAGGGTTGCTTTACCTCCACTCACTTGGGCTAAATTTTAGAATGTATTTCTTGAGAAATATGTTTCCTGCACTTACCGTGATCAAAAGAAGGATAAATTTTTAAGATTAGAGCAAGGTAACATATCTGTAGCGGCCTATGAGGCCAAGTTTCATGCTTTGTCTTATTATACATTGCGGCTGATTACCTTAGAGGATGAATGGATTAGGTACTTTATGAAGGGTCTGAATTCTGGCATTCTGTTGGCTACTTTATTGTGGCTGTGTCTGCTAAGTCTTTTCAGGATGTTGAATTTTCAAAGAAGGCTGAAGCACTTGAGAAATGGGGAGAGGTAAAAACAAAAGAGAAGAAAGCCCGAACCTAGGGGCAATTCAGTGGCACCTTCTCAATGGGGCGTGGTTCTTCTAAGCCCTATCATTCAGCTATGCCAGTATCCATAAGGGGTCCATCTGGGGTCAGTTATCAGCCTTCTCGAGCTAGCAGTTATACACCTTCATCCTCTTCAGTTCAGAAGCCTACTTTGGGACCCAAATATTTTGAGTGTGGGGATTTGGGACACGTCAGGAGGAATTTTCCTAACTTTTTATTTGCAGGTCAGTTGACTCAGCAACCAGCTTCTACTACTCTAGTTCTGGTAGATCGTGGTGGTGGAGAAAATAGTAGGGGTCGTCCACAAGATGGGCGTGGTAGCCAGGCTAGGGGTGGTAACTAGTCCAACCAAGGTAGAGGACAAATTTGTAGAAATGGAGCTCAAGACGAAAGAGGTGGTGGTCAGGGTGGTCATAAGGCACATCTTTACGCAGTCCCGACAAGTCCTGAGGTAAAATCTTCTGACACTTTGATCATAGGTACTATTCTTGTCTGTGACCATATGTCTTCTGTATTGTTTGATCCCGATTTTACTTTCTCTTATGTGTCTGTCAACTTTACTTTGGGCTGGGATTTAGACTATGAGTATCTTGATGCTCTTATGTATGTGTCTATTCTAGTTGGGGTGTTTGTATATGTTTATCAGGTGTATCGTACGTGTCGTGTGATGTTTATGGGGTTTAAGACCCTGGCAGAACTAGTTATTCTGGATATAGAGGAGTTTGATGTTATATTGAGGATGAGTTAGTTGTCTCCTTATCATTCCATTCTTGATTGTTATGCCTAAACCATTATTGTAGCGATGCCCAAGATGGATAAGTTAGAGTGAGAGGATATTTTAAGCCTAATCCTGTGAGGGTTGTGTCGGCAATTCGTGCCCAAAAGCTAGTGAAGAAGGGGTGTAGGGCGTTTTTGGCCCATTTTTAGAAAGATAAATCTATGGTCCCTCCTATAGCATCAGTCCCAGTGGTATGTGAATTTTTAGAAGTGTTTTTGGATGATCTTTCGGGTATGCCTCTAGATCGAGAAGTTGATTTTTGTATAGATTTAGAGCCAGGGACCCGCCCCATTTCTATTCCCCCTTATCACATGGCACCCACAGAGTTGAGGGAATTGAAATCTCAGTTGCAAGAATTGTTAGAAAAGGGTTTTATTTGCCCAAGTATTTCTCCTTGGGTGCACCAGTGTTGTTCGTGAAAAAGAAAGATGGCAGTATGAGAATGTGCATAGATTACCACCAGTTGAATAAAGTGACCATTCGTAACAAATATCCCTTACCTAGAATAAACGACATGTTTGACCAACTACAGGAAGCTACAGTGTTCTCTAAGATTGATTTGAGGTCGGGCTATCATCAGCACAAAATCAGGGAGGAGGATATACCAAAAACTACATTCCAAACTCGTTGTGGGCACTACGAGTTCCTAGTTATGTCCTTCGGTTTGACTAATACCCCAGCTGCTTTCATGAGCCTGATGAATGGAGTTTTTAAGTCATTTTTGGACTCATTTGTTATTGTGTTTATTGATGACATATTGGTCTACTCTAAAAGTGAAGAAGAGCACGAAGCTCATTTACGTACAAGGAGAAGCAACTATAAGCTAGATTTTCTAAGTGTGAATTCTGGCTTTCTTCAGTGTCCTTCTTAGGGCATATATTTTCTAATAAAGGAGTTATGGTAGACCCATAGAAGGTTGAAGACATTAAGAATTGAGCTAGATCGACAAATGTGACAAAAATTTAGAGTTTCGTAGGGTTGGCTAGTTATTATCGTCGAATTGTTAAAGGATTTATTGCTATTGCTTTGCTTATGACTCGCCTGACTAAGAAGTAAGTCCCATTTGTGTGGGATGATAAGTGTGAGGAGAGCTTCCAAAAGTTCAAAACCTTATTGGCCTCAGCCTCGATTCTCACATTACCCATTGAAGGTAAAGATTTCATTACATATTATGATGCCTCACAGTTGGGTTTAGGACCTATTTTAATGCAAGATCGGAACGAGCTTGCTTATGCCTTACGGCAACTGAAGCCTTATGAGAAAAACTATCCCACGCATGATTTAGAATTAGCAGTTGTGGTGTTTTCTTTACAAATATGGAGGCACTATCTCTATGGGATGAGGTGTGATGTGTTCATGGACCACCGCAGCCTACAACACGTGTTCACTCAGAAGGATCTGAATCTAAGACAGAGAAGATAGATGGAGCTGATTAAAGACTATGACATCTCAATTCTATATCACCCAGGTAAAACTAATATGGTGGCAGATACACTGAGCCAGAAACCAGTGAGCATTAGAAGTTTAGTATTGCTGGAGGTGTCCAGGCGCCCATTGACGAGAGAGGCATAATCTTTGGCTAACAGTTTTCTGAGATTGCAAGAGACTCGCAAAGAAAGGGTGTTAGCACATGTGGAAGTCAGGTCCACATTCTTTGATCAAATCAAAAGCAGTCAGTTCGAGGATAAGAAGTTAAATAACCTTAGAGAAAGGGTGTTACAGGGTGAAGAAAGAGAGGCCATTCTTGATAATGAGGGAGCATTGAGGATTCGAGGGCGGTTATGTGTGCCTCGGGTAGGCAATTTGATCCTGACTATTCTAGCAGAGGCTCATAATTCTAAGTATTCTATACATCTGGATTCCAATAAGATGTATAGGGACTTGAGACAACAATATTAGTGGCGAAGGATGAAACATGATATTGTGGATTTCGTAACCAAGTGTCAAAACTGCCAACAGGTTAGTACGAACACCAAAAGTCGGGTGGTACATTTTAGAGAATGCCCATTTTAGAGTGGAAGTGGGAAAGGATAATGATGGATTTTGTAGTTGGTCTTCGAAAAACATTGAGGAAGTGCGACTCTATATGGGTCATTTTAGATTTATTGACTAAATCAGCTCATTTTATTCCATTAAGAGTAGACTATAATGCAACCAAGTTGGCCAAGATTTATGTGAAGGAGATTGTAAGGTTACACGAGGTATCGGTTTCGATAGTGTCAAATAGAGGGACTCAGTTCACCTCCAAATTTTAGGAGAAGTTCCAGTCAGAGTTGGGGTCCAGATTGGACCTAAGTATAACCTTTCATCCACAAACCGACGGTCAATCGGAGTGAACTATCTAAGTGTTTAAGGACATGTTTTGGGCTTATGTTATGGACTTTGGGGTCAGTAGGATCAATACTTGCCATTGTGTGAATTTGCCTACAATAATAGTTACCACTCTATTATTGACATGGCTCATTTTGAGGCCTTGTATGGTAGGAAGTGTAGGTCTCCAATTGGGTGGTTTGATGCATTTGAGGTGAGGCCTTGGGGTACTGACCTACTTAAGGAGTCAATGGAGAAAGTGAGGTTCATTTAGGAAAAGCTCATAGCCACCCAAAATCGACAAAAAGAGTACATGGATAATAAAGTGAGGGATGTGAAGTTCGTAGAAGGAGAAAAGGTACTTCTAAAGGTGTCACCCATGAAGGGTGTAATGTGGTTTGGTAAGAAGGGCAAGTTGAGCCCAAGATACATTGGACCCTTTGAAATTTTGAAAGAAGTGGGGTCAGTGGCGTACATGCTGGCCTTACCCCCTAGTATTTCTGGAGTTCACCCAGTATTCCACGTGTCTTTGCTAAAGAAGTATCATGGGGATGGTGATTACATCATTCTTTGGGACCCCGAATTATTTGATAAAGAGTTGTTTTATGAAGAGGAACCAATTGCTATATTAGCAAAGGATGTGAGAAAGTTGAGGACTCGTGTCATCCCTTGAGTGAAGGTTCAATAGAGGAACCGTACCATTGAAGAGGCGACTTAGGAGATAGAGGCGGACTTGCGCAAGCAATATCCGCACTTATTCATTGATGAAGGTACTTCATTTAACTTGCTATGTCTTTTGAGGGACAATTATAATTCGGAGACAAATGAGTGGTAAATTGGTATCTAATGTAACAACCCAAATTTTCGTTACGCTGAAAGAGGGGGTAAAGTTCACACTTAGTCTTTCCTTAGCCGAATTTTGAGAAATTCAGGGCTAGTCTAAGCATGGATGATTTTTGAGGTGTATTAGAAAAAAAAAATCAGGTACTAATATGGTAGTTGGTGGCAATGTTTGATGCAATAATGGGATAGGCAATGAGTTTAGGAAGTCGTAGCAACTTTCGATACCTGAAATGGAGTTATAGAACTCCGGTTATAGAGTTTACCATGGAGGGATTGGTTCGCGATGTTACGATTCATGTTGTGTGTTGTAAGATAAGCAAAACTGAGGAGAGGTCCCGAGTTTCTACCTCAGACCGCTACAGTAGAAAAAGTAACCGCTGTAGCAGAAAAAGTAACCACAGCGGCGACCTCCATGTAAAAGGTACGACTCCGCTGCAATAAAACTTTAACCGCTGCAGTGGTAATTATCCATTGCAGCGATAACGCGCAGTAAAATTACAGCTTTTAGAAAATCAGAAAACATTTCATTCCCCACTTTTTTGAAAAGCGCAATGGAGCTCTGGGGAAGGCAATTTTCAGAGGGTTTTTGGAGTTTTTCATCTTTGGAGATAAGTAATTACATTTTAGACTTGAATTTACTTTTTTTAACCTTAGAAAATCACTAGAAATGGATTAATGATGGAAATTGGGATTTAACCCTAGTTTAAGGAAATTGATGAAAAATAGTAGAAATGTGTATAAATTCGGTATATAATGATCCTAGGGTGTTAGAAAATACTA
The DNA here is from genome assembly GCA_031232105.1 of Capsicum rhomboideum. Classification (NCBI taxonomy): domain Eukaryota; kingdom Viridiplantae; phylum Streptophyta; class Magnoliopsida; order Solanales; family Solanaceae; genus Capsicum; species Capsicum rhomboideum. The sequence continues at coordinate 33,875,565 of CP124711.1, read as the reverse complement.
ATGAGACTAAAATTATGGTTGTTCATGCTTATCCAAGTCAAATTCATATGGTTTAAGAGATAGAAAATCCTAAGATGATGAAATAGGGTAAGATTATGACTAAAATCAGTGGTTTTGATCCCTAGTAATTAAAAAAGGGATGAATTATTGAAATGGGTATATATTCTTGTTGTTTTAGATCAAGACCGGATTGTACGAGATCGAAAGGGCAAAAGTGTGGCTTAAAGGTGACTTTAAGCAAAGGAATTGAGGTAGGCTATGGTTTTGTTGTAGCACTTAGACTTTCTTGGCTTTGTGTTTGTTTGTAAATTGAACATCTATGATTGCCTTCTAGCATGACTTGTGATTTATGAACTGCATTTCATTTCATATGTATTGTGATAGTGTTGGATGATGAAAGGGTTAGGTACCACTCCGATACGGTTATGATATGATTGTGATAAATAGGTCAGGTACCACGAATGTATAGTTATGATATAAATGTGATAAAGGGTCGGGTACCACGCTGGTACAACATGATGTGTTGATGATGAGGAGTGAAGTAAGATATGATGTGTACATCATGCATGCATGCACTCATTATGCAATTACATAGAATCTGGTATAAGAAAACTACATAGAATTTCATATAAGAAACTGGTATGAAAAAACTGAAATTCCAAGTTATTTACAAAAGTGAAAATATGCTACATTGGTGCAACCTATCTAAATTATTTTTCCTTTGAAAAGAAATTACATGTCCTTCTATTGTGACCTTCATGACCACACCGTCCACAACAATTTATGCTTAACGAGAGCGTTTCATCAAATTTCTTGTGCCTCACTTTTTTTGGCCTTTTCAGTCTTTTGTATTTCGATGGTAAGACAACTTCATCTTCGATTTGTTTAGGCACATTCCAATCCTTCATATCGGGCATTGGACTCATTGGTACTTCAAATATCTTAACGAGTGTTGTTGGCTTATAGTAATCAGAATAGTACGGTCCCATATCTTTTGCGTGTTTGCTCTTCAAAACTGCAATAACGTGCGGACATGGTATTTCATCAAGTTGAAACCTTCCACAATTGCATGTTTTACTTTCAAGGTCCATAATGTACCTTCTACCAGCTTCGTAGACAGAGTAGACATACTCTGATGAAGGCTTAACCTATCACAACAATGTATAGTTAGACAACTATTTTGTAACAAGTATAAACATGATGCTTATGATACATAACAACATAAACACTTTGTATGTATAAGGAGTTTAAATAATATTTATCTTTAAGAAAACAGACCTCATTTTCACATCTACATAACCAAAGAAAGCAAAAATCATAATTAAAAGGTTGTATCATCACTTCAGATACACCTGTGTTTTATATATATATATATATTTGCATACCAGATGTACTGATAAAAACATACCATACCGTCAAATGATCAACTTTTGCGCCGTCAAGAACAAGAGTTTCTTCAAACCTTCTACCCAATGTAGTCTTATTATATGATGTTATTTTCCTGTTTTTGCAATACCATGCTTCGAAAAATATTCTCTCTTGTTCCATAAATCCTAATATAGACAATTCAAGCTATGATCTATGGCAAATTTGGCCATGACAGATACAAGAGTAGCCTTATCCTTGTAAAGCTGATTCACCTTAACCTCTGTATTTTTTGCAATCGCTAATGAAGTTGTTAATTTCAATTTTTGGAACATACAATGAGTCAACATTTTTTGACTCAACAACTGCAAATGCTTGAGCATCCGTTTTCATTCCTTCTACGCAAACAATTGCACCAACATCTGCATCAAATGCCCTCTCATTTGAAGATTTATCTATTGTAGTTATGCACAAAGGATAAATTACAAATCTTGAAACACCATTTTTCAATTCGCCATAAAGCTTCACGCCATTGTCGTTGTGAATCACCATTGGTGAGAAATTCCCTTCTACGATGTATCGAACATCAATTTTCTTCAGTGATTCAATAATTTCCAATTCAGTTGCTATAGTCGAAATCAAATTCAAATATGAAATATTCTCACCGACAACAATCCCCTCACTTTTGTATTGTTCATATTGAATGTCCGATATCCAAACTCCGGAATGCCTCAACAAAATTGAAATATTCATTGTGTATCCGTCAGAAAATTTAAAATTGAAAAAATAGATCTGGAAAAAAATTTGAGAGAATTTTGTTGAATGAGCTTGATCGTGTGGAAGCATTTTGAATTTTTGAAGCATTTACTATTTTTCAGGGATTCAAAAGCCGTCTTCAAATCATGATCCTATTAATTGCTCAATTATTCATATGAAATCTGTTATTTTTCATTTTTAAAATCGAATATTTTGGTACTTATGTACCATGATGGGATGTATCGGCGCATAGTTATGTATCGCGACCCTCCTAAAATTGGGATTTTCTGTAATTAAGCAAACAGTTGGGATTTTCTGTAAGTAAGCACCAAACAGTCGGGATTTATGTTGTTTACACTTTAAATATTTATGGGCAAAGAGTAACCTAGTGGCTGCTTTTCATTTTAAAATTTTGTATTCTTAATTAAGAACGTCACTTTTATATTATGGAAATAAAAACGTATAAAATATATTAAAAGAAATTCTGAAGAGATCAAAAAATAAGATGGTAAGGAGGTAGTGTATTAGGGTCTGTTTGAAAAGTCACCTGGTAATTGAAATTGGTGTAATTACTAGAGTAGTAATTACCAGCCTAGTAATTACATAACCTAGTAATTACAATGACCTATTTGTTTGACACAATGTAATTACAAGTGTACTGTTTGGTTACACAAGTGTAATTACATAGTTATATATAAAATTCAAAATAAAAGTTAATTATCAAAAATTAAAAATTTGTATTAGACAAATAGGGGACTTTATAAATGATATTAAATTATATATTTAAGATATGTTCTTAACTAATATTATAGAAAAATAATTGATTTATATGTTTCAAGTTAGTATATTTTAATTAAATTAATCATAAAAATTAAAAATACATGATTTTTAAGAACATCATTAAAATGCATGTTTGACAAAGAAATTCATATTATAAATATATAATGTCATAAAATTATTAAAACATTTGACAAAAAGATAAATCTATCAAGTCTAACTAAAAATGAATGGCTTGAAATGTGAAATATCGAGTCAATACTAGTAAAATAAATAAATTGGAACTGAAAATATAACATAAATTCAAAATTCAAAATAAAAAAGTTAACATAATACTCTTATGTCCAATTTCAACCTAATGTACATAAATATGATTCAAAAGAAAAGAAAAACATAAGTTTATAACCTAATTCAACAATGAATTTTACTTTAATTTAAAAATTAGAATACTAACAAAATTATGCTAAATGAAAAATAGATAATACGAACAATTGCATGGAATCGCAAGAAGTGTAGGTTAGAAAATGAGAAGGAAATGAAATATAAATAATATAAAATAAAAAAATATTTTTAAAAAATATTAGAATAATAAAAATAAAAAATAATTTAAAATAATAGAAATAAAAAATAATTTAAAATAATAGAAATAAAAAATAAATTAAAATGAAAAAATAGAAATAGAAATAGAAATAAAAGGAAGAAGTTAAAAAGTAACCAGCTTGTAATTACACCATGGAATTACCAGCAATTCACAACTCTTCTGTAAATTGGAGAAAGTAATTATCCCTGCCAATTACACCAAATTACCTGCTGACCAAGTAATTACCTGATTAATCAAACATGTCAAATAGTATAATTACACCCAATCACACTAAATCTAATTCCCAAGGTGACTTTCCAAACAGTTTCTTAGGGTCTATTTGAAAAGCCACATGGTAATTGGAATTGGTGTAATTACTAGCCTAGTAATTACGATGACATGTTTGTTTGCCACAATGTAATTACAGTGTAATTACAAGTGTGTTGTTTGGTTGCACAAGTATAATTACATGATTATATTCAATTTTTTAAAATAAAAGTTAATTATCAACAATTAAAAATTTATATTAGACAAATAAGTGCCTTTATAAATGATATTAAATTATATAATTAATAAACATATGTTCTTATAAAAAAAATAATTAATTTAGATTTTTTAAACTAGTATATTTTAATTAAATTAATCATAAAAATATAAAGTATATGTTTTTTGAGAACATCATGAAATGCATGTTTGACAAAAAGATCAATATTGTAAATATAATGTCATAAAATTATTAACATTTGACAAAAAAATAATCTATCAATTCTAAATTAAAAAAATGAATGGTTTGCAATGTGAAATATCATGTAAATACTAGTAAAAAACAAATAAATTGAAACTAAAAATATAACATAAGTTCAAAATTAAAAAAAAGAAGTAATACTCTTATGTCAAATTTCAACATAACGTAAATATGATTCAAAAGAAAAGGAAAACATAAGTCTATAACCTTATTCAACTATGAATTCTACTTAATTTAAAATTTTAAATACTAACTAAATTATGCTAGATGAAAAAAAAATAAACATAAAATAAATGAAAAAATAGATAATACGAAAATTGCATGGATTCACAAGAAGTAAAGGTTGGGAAATGAGAAGGAAATGAAATATAAATAATAATAATAATAATAATTTAAAATATTAGAAAAATAAAAATAGAAAAAAATAACATGAAAAAATAAAAAAATAAAAGAAGGAAGAAATTAAAAAGTAATCAGCTTGTAATTACACCATGGAATTACCAGCAATTCGCACTTTTCCCTGTGAATTGGAGAGTGTAACTAAACCCGTCAATTACACCCAATTACCTGCTGATTAAGTAATTACCTGGCCAATCAAATATGTCAGACAGTGTAATTACACCCAATTATACAAAATTCAATTACCAAAGTGGCTTTTCAAACAGACCCTAACCTGGTAATTGAAATTGATGTAATTACTAGGGTAGTAATTACCAGCCTAGTAATTACACCGAACTGTTTGTTTGCCACAGTGTAATTACAATGTAATTATAAGTGTACTGTTTGGTTGCACAAGTGTAATTACATGGTCATATCAAAATTTTAAAATAAAAGTTAATTATCAAAAACTAAAACTTTATATTAGACAAATAAGAGCCTTTACAAGATGCGGGAATGAGAGTATTCGGGAGAGATAGGGTTTGGAATGAGTATTCGGGAGAAGGTGGGAGTGGCCTCGGTAGTTGACAAGATGCGGGAAGCGCGGTTGAAGTGGTTCGGGCATGTGATGAGGCGGTGTGCAAATGCCCCAGTACGAAGATGCAAGAGATTGGTTATGGATGGCTTCAGACGGGGTAAAGGTAGGCCGAAGAAATATTGGAGGGAGGTGATTAGAAATGACATGGAGCAGTTACAGCTTACTGAGGACATGACCATAGATAGGAAGGTGTGGAGAGAGCGGATTAGGGTAGAGGGTTAGTGGGTAGGAGTGCGTCCTGGCTAGTAGGAAGGTGTGCTTTGTTTGCTTCTGTGCATATAGCCGTAGTGTTATGCATGTGTTTTGTAGTTCCTTGTTCGTGGTATTTGGTGGTGTTTGGGATTTCTGGATAGATTGTATATCGCATTACTCTGTGGGCGTCCTGTTTCTTTTATTTTCTATTGGTGTGTTATCCCTTTTTTGTTTGTTGTTTTTATGTTTTTTCTACTGTTATTTGTCCTGAGCCGGGGGTCTATCGAAAACAGCTTCTCTACTTCGTCCGAGGTAATGGTATGGATTGCGTACATCTTACCCTCCCCAGACCCCACTTTGTGGGAATACACTGGGTATGTCGTTGTTGAAGAGCCTTTACAAATGATATTAAATTAAATATTAATATATATATATATATGTATATATTTAAAATATTAGAATAATAAAAAGAATTTAAAATAACAGAAATTAAAAATAAATTAAAACAAAAAAAGTATAAATAGAAATAAAAGGAAGAAATTAAAGAGTAATCAGCTTGTAATTACATAATGTAATTACCAGCAATTCACAACTCCCCCCATGTGAATTGGAGAGTGTAATTACCCTCTGTCAATTACACCCAATTACCTGCTGACCAAGTAATTACCTGACCAACCAAACATGTCAGACAGTGTAATTACACCAAATCCAATTACGAGAGTGGCTTTCCAAACAAGCCCTTAGAGAAATGAGCTTCACCTAGGGTGTGTTCGGTATGGAGGAAAATGTTTCTGGAAAACATTTTCTAGGAAAACAAGTTGTTTCTTACTTATTTTCTTGTGTTCGTTACGTAAGTAGGAAAATGTTTTCTAAAAATATTTATATTTAACACAAAACAATGAGAAAGAATGGGATAAGAGGGGTGGGGTAAGAAAAAAGTTTGAAATTTTTTTAAAAATAATTTTTTGAAAATTTTTAATTTTTTTTTGGGGGGGGGGGGGATGTTGTCGGGGTAGGCATGGAGGTGGGGTAAGGGAAAAAAATTTGAATTTTTTTTAAAAATAAATTTTTAAAAAAATTAAGAAAAAACATTTTTGGGGGGTGGGGGGTAGAGGGTAAGGGGTCGGCGTAGGGGGGGGGGGGGGTAAGAAAAAAATTTGATAAATTTTAATTTTTTTTTAAGAAACTTTTTGTTAGGGAGATGGGGTAAGAAAAAAAATTGAATTTTTTTTGTAAATCAATTTTTTTTTAAAAATAATTTACGGGGGGCTGGTAGGGGGTGGATTGTTAGGGTAGGGGTGTGGGGGTGGGGGTGGTGTAAGAAAAAATTTTTGATTTTTTTATAAAACAATTTTTTAAAAAAAATTAAGAAAAAAACATTTTTTTTGAGTGGGGGAGGGGGGTTTGTTAGGAGTTGGGGGCTGGGGTAGGGGATAAGAAAATTTATTTAAAATCTAATAAAAAAATAAATTAAAACAATTTATTGGAGGGGGAGATAGGGAGGGAGTGAGTGATTTTGAGAGTGTAATAACTTATTTTTTTATTTTAATTAAAAAAGTTATTTTTCTTAATTTAAAGAAATTTATTTTCCTAAAAAAAATATTTTTTAAATCTTTGACCAAACGTACATCAGAAAATAGGAAAATATTTTCGTCGCCACCAAACACACCCCTCAATACAGGAGAGACGGGTTATACGTACAGTATTTACCGCTACCGTAAATCCGTTAAGTAGAATAGTATTTCAATAGCTTCCTTGGTTGCCCCTACTTTTCCCCAATTCCCAAACATAGCGGCGATATCACTCATCGAGCTCGGCTGAAAACGAAGATGCAGGCCATCACGAGAAAATTAGGGCAGCAATCTTTGAAACATCATTCGCCTGACATTTCATCTTTCAAGTCTCTCTATCCCCTTTCTGATGATCACTGTATGTATCCCCTATTATCTTCTAGGGCAACTCAAGTTTTCATATTTTTTTTCACAATGTCGTGATCTCTTATCGAATTGAGTGTTTCTGTTATTTCAGACTATGGTTATTTTACTCCCCGCCTCGCATCTAACCTTGCCACCGGGGGTACCGGACCTCTTGTTCGCAAGGGAACTGGTGGAAGATCATCTGTTAGGTAAATCGACTATTTCAAAACTCGTTTTTCCTCCCCTTCGTTTCTGTTATTTTCTTAAAAGATGATACCAATTTGTTGAGATAATGGTTTGGTTAAATTGGTACATTTCCCAATTAGGTTGGGAGTTAGCCAGTGTAGAGATAACTTTAAGATTTGATCTCTAGATTTAGACAACTCCTTGTCTTATAAGTCAAATCATTGAGTATCCCAAAATAGAAAAATGGATATAGAGAGTTTATATAGCTTCCTAACTAGATTGGATTGAGGGTAGGGTAGTAGTTGTTTAATCTTATACTATTCCACTAAATTTGATATATCATTTTCCTTTCTTAGTAATGTGAACTTCCATTGAACTTTTGTGATCGTTGTTAGTCATTGTGTATGATTCAGGATTTTGTGTTGGTTTTGCTTATTTATTGTTCTGGAGCTTCTGGTGCTCTTTTTTTTTGTGAATACCTACACGATGAGTAGTAGCTTTGTTCAATTTTTATGCAGATTCTTTGTTTCTTTTTTATGCGTGCAATTAGAAGTATGTGTTGTTGATTTTATATGCTTTTTGAATCCGTTGTTTGTCAGTGGAATTGTTGCTACAGTCTTTGGAGCTACTGGATTTCTTGGGCGTTATCTTGTGCAACAACTTGGTAACTTTCTAATCACCTTTTTTGTTACTTACAATACAGACAAAGTTAAAGAGTTCTTCAGATAAATGATGCTTGTTTTCCTTTTTCTGTTTGAGCTCTCAGCTAAAATGGGCAGTCAAGTCTTGGTTCCTTTCCGTGGATCTGAGGATTCTCCTCGCCATCTTAAGTTAATGGGTGACTTAGGACAGGCATGTTAACAGCTGTGATCACATAGAACTTATTTTATTTTATCGTGATTTGTTTTTTTCCAATTGTTGTTATTATTATTTTCTGATATCTTTGAGCTTTTCTTAAGCAAGAGACATTAGTTACGAAAGCATTCTCATTTTATGGGGTTGCTGCCTCTCTTGTTTATCTTGCCTAGATTGTTCCTATGAAATACAATCCCAGGGATGAAAATTCAGTTAAGGCAGTGATGGCAAAAGCTAATGTTGTGATCAATCTCATTGGTATGCCTTCTAGAATTTTTAACCAGTGTTCCACAAAGACATTGTTACAACAATTTCCATAAAACTTTATGGTTTCCAGGAAGGGAATATGAGACAAGAAATTACAGCTTTGAGGAAGTCAATCACCATATGGCTGAACAGCTTGCAATGGTAGGTTCTGCTGTTATATTGCCTTCTGCTGTACTTAGATTAGTTGAGTATAAACTGAAATAAGCTTTGTCTCAATCTTGAAAATGCCATCCAGTGCATTGTTTGGTACTTTGGGTTAATCTGTTTCTTTTTTTTTCTTTTGATAAGTAAAATGCTGTCCAATTTGTCAACGTGATTTACGATACTGAAGACAATCTAAAATTAACACATAAAGTCATTACATCTTATTCTTTAGTTTTCTGAGGGTGGTATTGTTCGTTTCTCTTTATAGAACATGTGGTTCTCAGTGCATCTTACCCTTTTATTTTCAGTGCTGTTTATCTTACCTTGAACTTTGGATTTACTTGGAGAGCCCTACCGACTTTTTGTATGTCATTGTGCATATAACAGATTCAAAAAGATAAACTTCCTCGTGAATGTGTGTGCAGACTGACAGTGCGTTTACCTATCTGCCTTTCTGATTCTAGTTTGTGCAGTTTGTGGAAATGAGACTTCTTTCAACCAGCCAAGAACATGAATTTTCATTGAGTTACAAATTGGTGGGAATTACATGATAAACTGATGTTGCGTTCCTACTTTATGGGTGTGCGTATTTCGGGCGGTCCACTTTGTGTCTAAGTCCAAGACCAAACCAATGTCCACTTTGTGGTAAGACCAAGACCAAACTGATGTCCACTTGGTGTATATGACCAAGACCAAACCAGTGTCCACTTGTGTCTAAGGCCAAGACCAAACCAATCATATTAGTTTTGGATTCTTCATACCAAAACCAGACAAGAGTATTAAAACATGCGGTCTTGGTAGGGTTGATTCAGTCTATAAGTTTTTAGAAAATCTGTTTCTCTTATAATATTTCATTTTATTTGGAAGTGATTTGAGCTAAAAAATTAAGGACCGAGAAAACTAAGAAATTGATTAACCAAATTACTCGGAACATAATTTTGAATATAAAGATGATTTACTTTTTAATGGAAGAGGCTTTTATAAGTAAATCTGACAGTTAAAAAATGCGTAAGAAAAATTCTTCCCAACTATGAAAACATTCAGAATATAAAGTATGCCAAAATTATACAACCTCAAAGAATAATATTTTCTCAAAGATACCCTATTGAAAAAACAAACTACACAAGGAGAACTTTAGCAACGGAGGAATTTTTGTGTTGATGATCTGGATTTGATGGATCCTCCTTCAGAAGGGGGCTCATACACCTGGTTCATGGGAGATAATCAGAGAATTGCCTCAAGAATAGACAGAATTCTTTTTTTATGAGGAATGGGATGTCAGATTCATAAATATCAAACAAAGCATACTTCAAATACTTGGTTCTGATCACTACCCAATTTCATTGCTGTGTGGTCTTTGGGAGTATAATAAATCTTACTTCTAGTTCGAAATTTCGTGGCTAAATTCAAAAGAGTTTATAGGCAGTGTTAAGGGCTGGTGGACATCTTTTGAATTCACAAGGAAACCTGAATATATTCTTGCCTGCAAACTCAGAAGTCCTTAAAGAAAAATTAAAAGGAATGGAGCAGGAGCAGCCTCTCTACCTCTGAGGCAGGGTAAGGTCTGTGCATGAACTTTCCTCCCCCAGACTCCACTTTGTGGGACTATACTGGTATGTTGTTGTTTGTTGTTGAGCAGGAGCAGCCAAGGAAACCCGGCATCCAGAAAATTCTTATTCTGGATCATCTTGCTTATTTTGATTCTATTCAACAAAACAAAGCTCTCACTGAAGAAGAATCAACACAGAAGGCATCTGTCTTGATAGAATGTGATGCAGATATTAAAAATGAAGAAGTGGCTTGGAGGCAAAGATGCAGAGCTCTTTGGCTAAAGAAAGGAGACAAAAACATTAGCCTTTTTCACAAAGTGGCTAATGCACACGAGAGGAACGCCAATATTAGTCATCTGGAGATACTGAGAGAATCAGTGGAAGAGCCTTCAAGAATCAAGAAGGAAATTAGTGATTTCTACCGGAAGTTGTACACAGAAACAGGAAATTGGAAGACCTTCATGCAATCTAATTAACTACCAACCACCTCCGAAGAGGAAAAGAAGTTCTTACAAAGAAATTTTGATGAGAAAGAGGTTTTTGATTGTCTGAAGATGTGTGTCATAGATAAAGCCCCTGGGCTAATGGTTCCTTATGGTTTTTTTATTAAATGCTGGGAAGTTGTGAAACAAGACATTATGGATACTATGAACAATTTCCATACACATGAAATTTTTGGGAAAAGCTACAATTCCACATACATAGCCTTGATACCAAAGAAGAAAGGAGCAAAGGAATTAAAGGATTTCAGATGCATAAGTCTGATCGTTAGTGTATATAAGATTGTGTCCAAGGTGCTGCCAGAAAGGTTGAAAAAGATGATTGACAAACTGGTAGATTTTCAACAAATGACTTTTTATTAAGGTAAGACAGATAATGGATACAATGCTGATTGCTTATGAAGCAGTGAATATCAGGCTCAAACTGGGAAGCCAGGGATCTTATGTAAGCTAGACATTGAGAAAGCATGACTATGTTAATTGGAAGTTTCTCCTCAAGGTGCTAACATGTATGGGTTTTGGGAGAAATGGATGAATTGGGTTGTTTATTATATCTCTGCTGGTAAATTCTCAGTCTTTATAATTGGAGGACCTGGAGGATTTTTCTCAGCACAAAGAGGGTTAAGACAATGAGATCCTATGTCTTCTTTTCTTTTCATTCTAGCCATGGAAGGTCAGAACAACATGATAAAATAGCTAAGCAACTAAAAGCCTGTCAGGATTTGATGTGGCTAGCAACTCATAGGTTAGCAAGGAAGTCGCACACCTTCAGTATGTTGATGACACTAATTTTCTGTAATGTTGAGGAGGGCCAGCTTAGAGTAATTGGGACTATTTTGATCCTATTTGAGGGTATCTCAGGGTTACACATTAACAAGAGGAAGAACCGAAGAAGGCTCAGTACTTATCCTTAGGGGCCAGGATCACTCTCATAAGCTCAGTTTTTGATGCAATGATAGTTTATATGATCTCTTTTACCATTCCAGTTGGGGTTATTCAGTGGATTGACAAAATTAGGTGGGATTTCGGCAACAAGGAGGATAGGGAGTTCCATCTAGTTAAATGGTGCAAGGTGATGCATGGTAAGAAACAGGGTTGGTTAGGCATTAGGAATTTGAAATGGCAAAGTAGCATACGTTGAAATGGGTGTGGAGATATTCTCAGGAACCTCAAGCTTGCTGGGTAGATATTATAAGAGCTAAATATGGTGAAGATAACAAATGGACAACAAAGGAAGTACATTCCTCTTATGGGTGAGCTTGTGGAGATCCATAAGAACACTTCGGCCTCTGCTGAAGGCTCATATCGCTATCAGGGTTTTTAATGGTTGTAGTACATCTTTTTGGGAGGACAAATGACTTGCCAATTCTTGTCTAAAAGATCTCTTTCCAGGCATTTTTGCCTTGGATCTACAACAAGAGAAAACAATTGATGAAGTATGGTCTATATAGGGATGGAGCTTTCAACTGAGAAGGAACCTAAATGATTGGGAGGTGGATACATTAGCAGAGATGTCCTGGACAGTCTGTGGACATGATGACACTGGAAAAATTCAAAGGTACAAAGGAATGATCTGACAAGAGTTCAGTGGCATACAAACTACTTAGCATAGACTTCCGATATATGGACAACTGGCCATGGAAGAACATTTGGAAGGCCTGAATACGTTATAAGGTAGCATGTTTTACCTGGTTGCTAGCCTGTGAAGTGGTGTTGACACATTACTACCTTACCAAGAGAAAGATCAATCTTTGCTCAAAGTGCTACTCGTGTGGTGAATAAGGTGAGACAGTCAATTGTCTATTCCTGAATTGTAGGATCATAGACATGCGATGGAAGATTTTTATTAGCCTCAGAGGTATTATTTGGACAATGCCAAGGAAGATTATTGAAGTCTTGTTCAGCTGGGAAGAAGCAGGTACAAGATTGAGTGATGGAGATAAATGAAGGATTGTTTCAGCTTGCATTTGGTGGACAATCTGGAAAGAGAGAAATTCCAGATGTTTTGAAGACATTAACAGCTCAGTTCAGAGGATTAAGTTGCATTGCCTTAGACTTTTCTGTTTTTTGTTTAATCGGAGATACATAGAAGATACTGCCTCGATGATAGACACCCTAGTGCTTTCTTAGGTTTCTGGAGCAGTTTTTCTTCCTTTTCACTTGTAAATATGGTTTTAGCACAACCTAGGGGTTGTTTTGGTATATACATACAAATGTTACCTTCTCAAAAAAAAAAGGTACAAGGAATTGAAACATAAATGCTCCAACTTTCAAGGGTATGCCTAGTTTCAATGAAGTGGCTTGAGAACTATGAGGTCTCAAGTTCAATCCTGGCGGAGGCAAAACCACTTGGAGGTTTCTTCCTAAAAGTCCCAACCTTGGTGGACAGGGTTGCCTAGTACCTGGAGGGAAGCAGGTACCTTGTGTAATTAGTCAAGGTGCTCACAAGCTACCTCGGCACCATGGTTAAGAAAAATGCATAGATGCTGCATTTATATTGTCATTTCATGAAGATATTGTTTGGTATTATCCTTTCATAATTATTTATTATAGGTTTAGTGACAAAGAAAATAAGAACAATTTGTAAGAAATGTATACAGAAAATTTGTTGATTATTTCATTTTCAAGACCAGTCCAACTAATTTTAAAAAATTTCCAGTTCAATTTGATTTGGTTGGTATTTTAAAATGATTTTCCACCCCATTTATATTTTTATAAACAGAGCACAAAGATTGTCAACAAGTACATACACCTCGGTTTCTTTACAATTTGCCACTTCACTTGCAATATTTTTGGTTAGAGTAGAGGAGGGCGTGTGTAATATCCTATGTGCAGTGAGGAATTAAATAAAGGAAAAGAAGAAAATGTAAGGGTTGCATATGCCTCCCAGCCCCTTCAACTTCTAACCCCTTAAATTAGATCACATTTACTTTGCTTCTGGTTGTAGCAAGCAACACAGATATGAAGGATTGGATGGTTTAGCTCGGAAAGTAAACTAACCAATCCCTTGCGTCATCCCCTTCCTTATCAACTACAGAATAATTTTAATAATATTGAATATCACAGTTGCAAATCCCAACATATGTTGTAATTTTACATGCCTTAGTGTACAGATTAAAATGCTTGCTCGTTTTCATGACACTCTAAATGGGCCCGAAGAGTATTGGCTTCTCTTAGAATTAAATGTCTGCATCAATCTCTTGCCGCCATTGTAACCAACCAGTGGTACTGGCGAAATATCTTAGCTTTCATTTTCACGTCAAATGGTGTATTAATTCTTTTCTTCTGTCAGCTTTGTTTCTATAGTGCGATGCTTTGAAGTTTGAACCAAAGAACGATTAAGACATAACATATAGTCTGATTTAAAGACGACCAAAAAAATTACTTATATGTTTCTGATTGCATTTAATGATCTGCAACATTCACCTTCATCTGCTCTTTCTTTGAAGTAGTTTATGACGACTATTTTGTTTACAGTAATATGTAGTTCATATGTCTGCAATGTTTCTTGTTACATACAATGATCTGTGATACTCATGAAGTCGTTAATGAATGGTATTTTATCTATACTAATATGTAATTTCTATGTCGGCAGATTGCCAAAGAGCACGGTGGTATCATGAGATTTATTCAAGTTTCTTGCTTGGGGGCATCTCCTGCATCCTCATCTAGAATGCTTAGAGCCAAAGCTGCAGGGGAAGAAGCTGTTACACGCGAACTTCCTGAGGTGAAACATATTATATTAATCTATTGTTTGCACTTCCAATGCTGAAATTATGCTCTTAGTCCCCCCGCGTTCCCCCCTTCCTCTCCACCACTCGACCAAAAAAAACATGTATCTTCCAGGCGGTGCTGTTATAGAGGGCTTGTTTGAGGCACATTTAATTCAGTTAAAGTCTGGTTGTGTGATTTGCCTCACTTAAATGGCACTCTAGTGTAGGTGCAAAGGCGTGCGCCTCATCACCCACTGGAATCTATCTTTAGGAGGTAGTCCTAGACAACACACATATTTAGTAGACTTCTTTTTGATAAGGAAGGTAGTCCTAGACAACACACATGTTTAGTAGACTAACACATTAATCATTACTCCCTCCGTCCTTCTTTACTTGTCCATGTGTAACTTGGCACACCCCTTAAGAAATAATAAATAGAAGGGTAATTTTACTATATTACCCCTGTTAATTATAAGTCATCTAAGTGTTGGGAAATAAATAGTATCAACAACAACAACATACCCAGTAAAATCCCACAAGTGAGGTCTGGGGAGGGTAAAGTGTACGCAGACCTTACCACTACCTTGGGTAGGTAGAGAGTTGTTTTCGAAAGACCCTCGGCTCAAGTGTAGCATATCTAGGAATAAAAAAATGAAAATGAGAAAACTAGTTCGAAAAACCACAAAATTATATTTTTTCATAACAACATACCCTGTGTGGTCCCACAAGTGGGGTATGGGGGGTGGGGTGTACCTCCTTACCCCTGCCTTTGTGGGGGCAAGGGGCAGAGAGCGGAGAGACTTTTTTTCATCTAATAAGAAACAATTTAATATGGGTTTTAAACTTGACTGGCATAATGTTACCTTCATATATTTTGTTCAATTATTTTCGTTCCACTTCTCTCGCCCCAATTGTTATTGTTTCTAGTTGTTGTTATCTTTCTTTGTTCTATGTCTTTTATGTATATGTATATGTTAATTTTTCTTCACTAGAGCCTTTTTTCGCCTTTGGCCCTTTGCTACTTCCTACTTCCCATTTCGACACCGTGAGGCCAAAAGGGAATGAGAGACTCAGAATTGCAGTAAATGATAAGAATAAGAAATAATAGAAAGGAATCAAAACTGCAAGACAATTTCTATAAAGAAATAGAATTCTATGAGCAGCATAACTAAGTGGCCATTTGGCCATGTTTCATTGTGATTTTTTTTTTGATAATGGTAACCGTTTCTATTTCTGTAAACCAGTACATAGGTTGTATTGAAACCATATTTACAGAAGTTCTGTTTTTTTTTTATCAGGTAAATAGTTTCATTAATCACAGGGCCAAAATCGGCCTTATGCAAGAAGTATACCAAAAAGTAAAGAACCTACAATAGGACATGGTTCTCTACAAAAGACACCCAATCCTCTATACAACCCCACACTACATGGGTGCACCAAAAATAAATAAGGGACCGGAGGCTACTCCTTAACTGTCCAAAAGTCATTTCTACCCCTTCAAAAGCCCTCTTATTTCTCTCACTACAAACGATCCACATCAAAGCTAAAGGGACGACATTCCAAGCTCTGCACTTTCTCCTGCTTCTTTCAGATTTCCAGCAAGACAACGTATCCTTCACAGATCTAGGCATCACCCAAGACATACCAAACCAGCTAAGCATATCCCACCACAGTCTCGAAGTCAGGTTGCAATGTAGTAGAAGATGATCAACATCCTCACCCGTCTCCTTGCATAAGAAACACCAGCTAATGCATATGAACTTTCTTTTCCTAAGGTTTTCTGCCGTCAAAATCACTCCTCTAGCAGCTAACCATGAGAAAAAGCTCACCTTTCTCGACACCTTAGGAATCCAAATCGACTTTACGGGGAAAGCCTCCATCTCCCTTACCAAAAGCTTCTCATAGAAGGACCTAACAGAAAAAACCCAATTACTCCCCAACTTCCAGTTTAGATTATCGGATCTATCAACTGGCTCGCGATGCTGATGAAGTAGAGCTAGTAACCTATGAAACTCATTAACCTCCCAGTCTTGAAGATTCCTCCTAAACCTCAAATCCCAAAACGATTCTTCCCCTTGTAACCCCCTAATAAGATGGACTATCGCCTCCCTCTGACAAGAAATCCTATAAAAGCTCGGGAACTCATCTTTTAGTACCACATCTCCTCACCATTTGTTTTTCCAAAAACTAACCCTCCTCCCCTCCCCTACCCAGAACGAGATGTTAACCTCAAAATCAGCCCATCCCTTCATGATACCCCTCCACACTCCACACCCAGTGTGGCATAGTGATATCATTAGTTCTCCACTCCCCTTGCATCAACATATTTTTCTACTATCACCCCTCTCCATAAAGAATGGACCTCTATCCCGAATCTCCACAGCCATTTCCCCAACAAAGCTCTATTAAAGACCCTCAAATCTTTGACTCCCAACCCTCCCCAATTTTTAGGAGTAGTCACTTTCTCCCATTGGACCAAATGAAGCTTTTTTGTCCCGTTTGCCGAATCCCAAAGAAAGTTTCTTTGGAGCCTTTCCAATTTTTCTGAAACACTGGTAGGAGCATGAAACAACGACATAAAATATGTGGGATGCTCGATAATGTGCTCTTGATAAGCACTTTTTCCCTCCCTTGGACCATTATCTTTTTTGCCAACCAGCAAGCCTCTTCTATACCCTCTCAAGAACCAGATTCCACACATTAATGTCTATTTTGAGGCCCCCAGGGGTAAACCCAAATAAGTGGTAGGTAGAGCCCCAACACGACACTGCAAAACTTGTGCAAGCAAATCAATGTTGTCGACCTCACCAACGGGAATGATCTCACATTTTCGAAGATTAATTAAGGCTCGACACCACCTGAAACCAAGTTAACACTTGGCCTAGAAAATCCAGCTGACTCGCATCTGCATCACAAAAAACCAGGGTATCGTCTACAAACAATAAGTGAGAAACCGATAAAGTCCTATCCCCTCCCACTGCAACATCAAAACCCTTTATGTGTCCTCCTACAACAGCTCTATCCATCATTCTACTCAAAGCTTCCATCACCAAAATAAAAAGCATGGGTGATAAAGGATCCCCTTGCCTTAATCCCCTCGAACTACCAAAAAAGCCACACGGATTACCATTCACCAACACAGAGTATCGGACGGAAGATATACAAAAGTTCATCCACTTTCTCCCCAAAACCCATCTTCAACATAATAAAGTCAAAAAACTTCCAGGTAACATGGTCATACGCCTTTTCAAGATCTAGCTTGCACAACACTCCTGGTAAACCCTGTTTTCTTCTCGAATCCACCACTTCATTTGCCACCCAAACTGCATCTAATATCTGCCTCCCTTCCACAAAAGCATATTGTGAAGATGAAACCGTCTCATTCAAAACCTTCTTGAGTCTATTAGAAAGCACCTTAGAAATAATCTTGTAGATGCTTCCCACTAGACTAATAGGTCGAAAATCTCCTATGCTCATAGCTTCCTCCCGTTTAGGAATAATAATAATGAAAGAGGCATTTAAACTCCTCTCAAACTCCCCTCTTTCCTGGAACTCAACGATGGTTTGCATAACGTCACTTTTCACTGTACTCCAACAATGTTGGAAGAAAGCCAAAGTGAAGCCATCAGGGCCCGACGCTCTACTGCCTCCCTCACTTCCTCCTCCTCAAACGCCCTCTCAAGCCATCCACTATTAACCTCTCCAATTTGATTAAACCCTATACCCCCCAAGTTCGGTCTCCATACCGCTTCTTCTTTGAACAAACGTTCGTAGAATTGGACTATTGCCCCTTCAACTTCCTTTTGCCCCACATGCACCTCCCCATCCACCTCTACTGACTCTATGAAATTCCTCCTCCTATTTGCTATTGCCACCCGATGAAAATTTTTTGAATTAGAATCCCCCTCTTCTAACCACAACGCCCTAGATTTTTGTCCCCAACTAATCCCTTCGGCCATCGCCAAATCATCTAACTCGCTATTCAATCTCTCTTTCTCCCTCTCGTCCAAATCCCTCCCCACTTCTATATTTTCTAACTGGCCCACCTCATTTAAAATCTCCCTCATCTTCTCCTCTACCCTCCCGAAAACTTCCCTGTTCCACACCCTTAAATCTATCTTAAGCATTTTCAGCTTCTTTGCAAGCCGAAAGGATGGTCTCCCCTCCATGACATAACCACTCCACCACCTCGGCACCTTCTCCCCAAAATCCGATGCTTTCAGCCACATATTTTCAAATCTAAATGGTGATCTTGTCCTACTCCCTCTACTACCATCCAGCAAGACAGGGAAATGGTATAAGGTCAACCTCGATAAAAGAACTTGAATCACACCAGGTGTAGACTCCTCCCACGAAGTAGACACTAAGAATCTGTCTAATCTAGACTTGGATGAAGATTCCCTTGATCTGGACCAAGTGAAATAAGTTCCTATCAATGATAAATCAATAAGATATGGTTATTAATAAACTCCGAAAATTCTTCCATTGCCCTGGAAATAATCCTACACCCCACCCTCTCCTCCGGGAATCTAATAGTATTAAAATCCCCCCTAACACCCAAGGAATGTCCCATCTACCCAACCTCTCTCCTGTTTCTTCCCAAAAAATTTCCTCTGAGGCCTCCCCCACAGGCCCGTACACTCCCCCAAAACCCCATTTTGCTCCATTCCCAAGGTTTCTAAACTTCACACCAATCATAAACTCCCCCTTAAAAATCTCCACACTCTCCAACTTCCTATCATCCCACATAACTAAAATACCACCCACGTTGCCCTGAGCCGGAATGTAATCATACTTCACCCATCTTCCTCCCCACTCACTCCTCACTATTCCATTTGTCAAAGTCTCCATTTTAGTCTCTTGTATACATATCAAGTTTGCCCTCCATTCTCTAAAACCTACTTTTAAGATAGCCCTTTTGTTGGGGTCGTTCACCCCCCCCCCCCCCCCCCCCCCCCCCCCACGTTCCAACTAATGATTTTACAATCCATCAACACTTATTTTCCTCAACCCCCTCCTTGCACCCTTCATCCCCCTTAACCCTCTTGCCCATCCCCTCTATTTCTCCTACCATACGCCAACATCTTCTCCCCCCCCCTTCTTCCCTCTTCAAGATCCACCAAATTAGGATTGTTCTCCTCCTCCAATCCATTATTCTTCAAAGCATCAGTCCCTCTATTCTCTTGGTCAATAGAATTCAACAGATCAATAACTTTCCCTTCCAACCCTTCAAAAGACACACCCAAGAACTTCCCGAAATTAATATACTTATCTTCTGCTCAATTGTAGCATTTCCTCTTCCCCATAAATTTTTCAGATGCCCCAAAGATGTTCCCAACAATATTTTCAGCTGAATGGAAAGAAGAGCAAAAATCTCCCACAAAAGCCTCTTTGCGAGCACAATCAGCTTTACCACCCCCCAAATATTCCCTATCCAGCCTGCTAGAAGCAGACATAGCCTTATTTGAACCCCGCAAGCGCCAAGGGAAGAATCTGCTGCAAAATCCGTGCTGTAACAGGTGTGTTCTGGCCTTTCCTCTTCACAACGGGCCCCTCCGGTCGACCCCACCGGAGCAGAGCCGCTAGCAGCTGCAGGACCATGAACCCCCACACCCCCAGACCCCTTAAAAGAAGGTTTCGTAACCCCCCTAGGGTTGCTGTGCAGATTCCGAGCACCATCCATCGGAAATCCACCGGAATCAGACTTTTCGGCTACTGGATTCCGGCGATCCAGGTCGCCGGACATGGCAGAACTCTCTCCTTCTTTTCGGTACTGCTGCACCACGCCCCCCTTCGCGGATTGCCCAACCAAGAAGCCTGACCTCCGTCGCATAGGATTCACGTCGGAATCCATTGTCGAAGGAGGATGATCAGCCTGACGGGTCCCACCAGATCTGTTTGCCCATCTATGTCGACCAAAAGACTGGTCTGGTCTTTTTTGTTGAGACTGAACCGGTCCATTATTTCTATTGAACCGGATTAAATTCTTTTTCCAAACCAATTCATTAATCCAGGGGTAATTTCGACTTTTCGCCCCTCTTCTCCAAACCCTAGCCCTACCCCTCCCGAATTCAAAATTCTCATTGATCTTCCCCTTCCCCTTGAACGTTACAGCTTTTTCAGGCAAGGAATCTAGAGGTCTAGAGCTCCATTTCTCAGAAACACCATTTCTTCTCTCCACTTCCTCCCTTTCTTCTCCTCCTCCCCTCTTTTCCTCCCATTCTCGACTCTCATTGAGAACTTCAGGGCTAAACTATGGTGTTAACCAGACCCTAAAGTTCTCTTCCCCCCCTCCTACCACCAGAGACACCGGAACTCTACCTCCCTTCCTCACCAAAACTCCGACTCTCGACACATCAGATAAATTGCAATCCACTCCCAAGAAACCCCCACTCTCATCTCCAATATATCTGAAAAGCTCATTACACCAAAGGTGCAATGGCAAACCCACCACATTCACCACCCCAACTCCTTCTCTTCGCCTCTGCACATTCAAAACAATGCCTTCGGACCATCTGTGGAGTGACAGGAAATTGTCGTCCATCCATCTCTCACCATCCCGGAGAACCCAAGCCGCCCCTGCCTCGCAAGAAAATCTGAAGAGAAAAATAGATTCTCCATGGTAGACACTTTAATCCACGGGTCTACCTGCCACGTCTTTGCTGCCCAGGAAGAAACAGGATCCAAAGACGTCACTCTCTTCTCAAACCTTCCCTCCAAGCACATCGCAAGGCAGGTCTTCCTTTCCTTAATGTGCCCCATGGAAACTCTGAACCTAGGTTCGTTCTCTCCCATCAATTTTCTACATCCTCCATCTAGTGAGAGAGCTGGAGTTGTCAAAGCCTCCTTGAAATGAAGATCTTTTTGCTTCCTAGCTTCTAGAGAGAAGAAGGAGCCTCTCTCTAGACATTCTAAGTCTACAGCCCTATCTCTATAATGAGTCTAAGACATCAATGATAGAGACAGTGTCATTAAAATATATCTGATTACACCAAAAGCAAAAAGTCAAAATGCAGTTCAGCTTTACTTGCTGCATGTTGCTCTTTATATTCTCAAAAATTCTAAGGTTCCTCTCCTTCCAAATTGTCTACCAAATAGCGGCAGGGACTATTCTCCAATTGTTCTTAGTCTTGGCATGTACTCTGCATGTTCCCAGCTATGTAGGGTCTCTTTAAAGGCATAGTCCAAGCATTGTTTTTGAGGCTGAGGAATAGCCTCCACAGTTGACTAGTAACCTTACAATGTATGAATAGGTGAACCACTGGTTCTGTAGCTTCCCCACAGAGAAAACATCTGTGGAACACACTGGGATTTCCCTCTTCAGCAAGTTATCTTATCTTGCGTTAGCACAACTTCCTTTGCTAATAGCCATATAAAGCATGCTACTTTGTGTGGGATTTTAGCTTTCCAGATATGTTTCCAGGGCCATTTGGTTAACTACTGGTTTGGCTTGTTAAGCTTCCTGTAAGCTGCACTAACTTTGAAATTCCCTTGGCTATTTCCTTGCCATTGTAAAATGTCTTGTCCAATCTTCAGTCCATTGAATTGGTCAATTGTGCTGAAAAACTCTCACTCTTGGGATTTCCCAATCATTAAGGTTTCTCCTGAACTCAAAATTCCACCCTTGAGGTGTCCACAATCCTGCTATTGTGCTCTGCTGGGATATGACAAGACTGTAAATATCTGGAAATAGAGTCTCCATGTTACCTGCTACATGCGAATCATTCTTCCAGAAGAGAGTTTTAGTTCCATCAACCACTTCAATTTTAGTATTGATTTTGAATTCATCCCAGAGGATTTCCATAAACTAACACCATAAGGTGTAGTGACTTCTTTTGACATCCAACTATCATATTCCTCATACTTGCTTTTAATGACTTTCCCCCCATAGATTCTGATTCTCATTTGCATACTTCCAAAGCCATCTCATTCTAAGGGCTTTACTTTGATTCTTCAAGTTCTTGATCCCCGGACTCCCACATCTCCTTACAACAATCACTACCTTCCATTTAACTAAGTGGTAGCCCTCTTTACTTTGTTACCTTGCCGTAGGAATCTCCTCCTGATGCTATCCAACCTAATGATGATCCCTGCTGGCACAGGGAATAAAGACATCCTATATGTTGGAAGTGCATCAAGCACTGAGTTGATCAAAGTCAGTCTTCCACCCTAGGAGAGATATTGTGAAATTTGGAAAAAGTATTTTTTGTTTTCAAAGTGAAAAATGATATTTGAAATTTGTAGTTGTGTTTGTCCATGAATACAAATTGGAGTTGTTTTTGAATTTTTGTGAGTAATTTGGGGTGAAAACAATTTTTCGTCGTTCTTCAAATTCTTGAAAATTGTAGAATTCAATTTCAAGTTGAATTCTGGAATTTTATGGCCAAACGTGTTTTCTAGAGTTGAACTCCAGGAAAAAGTGAAAAGTTTTCATGGCCAAACACCCCCTTAAGATCACAACAATTACAAAGAAAATGATTTCAGAAATTGTAGATCTCAGAGCGGGAAGGGTAATGGAGAATGACCCTAGTTTAGGTGTCGACCTCGCTTAAGCGAGCTTTTTCTCGCTTTTACCACTGCTTTGCTTCTAGGACTGAACTGTTCACTTTTTCACCCTAGCCTCGCTCCAGGGAAGAAAAGCGATACCACAACGCCTCACTTCGCTTAATTTAAGCGACGAAGCGTGCACTTTTAATAACCCCGAGAATGACATAATGCTTGGTGGGGAAAGGAATTCGGGGTTGAGGGGGAGTGGACCAAACATCAGTGGCTGTGAAGTGGTTAAGAGCAACAGCGAGGTTGGTTGTGAAGATCAGTGGGGTAGTGTAACGGGCATGGGGATGAGGGTGAAGCACTTTTGGTCGACAACACACCCACCAACCTTTGGTCCTTTGGATGGAGATGTCATCATAGTGAGATGCTGGGGTGTAGGGGCTTGAAGCCAACCATGGGGAAGCAGGAAGGAAGAAGTGAGGAGGAAAATTATTTGGAAGTTCATTTCAAAATAAATGTTTGGAAAAAGTTGTATACTGGTTAGTTTTCCCACCACATTTATAAAATTATCACTTGATCAAAAAAAAAAAAAAAAAGGGAAGGGGAACCTTGGATTAACTGGTAAAGTTGCTGCCATGTGACCAGGAGGTCACGGGTTCAAGCCTTGGAAACAGCCTCTAGCAGAAATGCAAGGTAAGGCTGCGTACAATACACCCTTGTGGTGGGGCCCTTCTCCGGACACCGCGCATAGCGGTAGCTTTAGTGCACCGAGCTGCCCTTTTTACTTGATCAAAAAAAGGAGTTGGAAGAAGTTCTTCTCTAACCTTCTATATGTGCAGGTAAAAATATTTCCCCTTTTTTGCTTATCACATAAAAAAGAAAACGTCTACCTACCTTTTCTACAAAAGAAAAAAGAAGAAAGAAATAAGGGGAAACATCATATCCTTTGTTTAGCGGGTGGTAAACTGGCAATGTAATATTCAATGGTCCACAAAGTTTATATGTCCTTTCCTGATCTTTTTTTCAAAGATACCAATTTGATACAAAGTTTTAAAAGTCGTACCAAATAAATTCAAGTCCGACTTAATCTGAAGTATTATTATTATTATTATTTTTTATTGGCAAAGTAATGGATTATTGATGTAAAAAAAAGCATGAAGGAAATGCTGTTAACAGATACATCCAAAAGGAAGCAAAGACACCACCAAATATGTAGGGAGCTAATAAAGTCAATCATGTTGCCCGTCTCTAACAAATTTTCCATGCCCATGTTGCACCAAAAATTAAGCAGGGATATAAAATTGAGTTTAAGCTTAACTACACTGTCCTTATCTTCAGAAACTTGGACATTTTTTCCCTTCCAGATCACCCACCATACAGCTGCGAGACTGGAGTTTCATGTATTGGAAGAAGATTTGGTCAGTCCTTTTTTATGTCAAGGTAAGAAGAAATCTGGGGTAGCTCTTGGCATGCCCCACCGGATGCGCAAGATATTAGAAAGAAACTCCAGATGTTGGAGGAGATCCTGAAACAGAGGAATAGATGGTCAACATCTGCTTCCTCATTTCAACAAAGAGAGCACCTGCTACAGAACTGGTAGCCCCTCTTTTGTAGATTATCAAGTCCGAGGCACTTGCTATGAGCAGCAACCCTAGTGAAACATTTCACCTTGTAAGGGGAATAGTTCTCCGAGACTGCTTTCTCAAGGCCATGGAGCCGTACCTTGGAGTGAAGAAGTCATGGTGATGTAGCAACTTTCAACTGAGAAGGTTCCTTTAGGGTGGTGCTTCCATAAGATACAACAACAATAACAACAAACCCAGTATATTCCCACAAAGTGGGGTCTGGGGAGGGCAAGTGTACGCAGTCCATACCACTACCTCAGAGGTAAGATAGAGAAGCTGTTTCCGATAGACCCCCGGCTCATAACAAAAACAGTCTAGAAAAAAGTAAAGGGAACAAGAAACAATAGGTATTAATACGTCAAATAATAACATAAACAAGACTATCACTATGTAATACAACAAATGATACCACACACTGAAACAAGACTAGCACTATGGCCACTAGCACGAATAACAAAACAAAGTCCTCCTACCTACTAGCAAGGACGCACTCCTTCCTACTACTCTTCTACTCTAATTCGCATCCTCCACACCTTCCTATCTAGGGTCATGTCCTCGGAAAGCTGAAGCTGCTCCATGTCTTATCTAATCACCTCCCTCCAATATTTCTTCGGTCTACCTCTACCTCGCTTGAAACCATCCCTAGCCAACCTGTCACACCTCCGCTCTGGGGCATCCGTACACCTCCTCATCACATGCCCGAACCATCTCAACCTCGTTTCTGGTGCTTCCATAAGATGCTATCGGGAAATTATGTAAGTGGAGGGGAATTATTGAGAAGAACATGCAGCTGCAATTAACCCTGAAGCTCCCAATTATTGACTTCTTTAGATGAACGAATCATCCGCAGTCCAACTTGATATCAGCAATCACAAACTATATTGCTCGGGCTCTTTGAAAATATCGCCGGGTGTATGTTGGATCCTCCGAAAGCTATTCATATTTGGAGGATCTGGAACGGGTGCGGCAACATTTTGGAGGGTCCAAGCAACATAGATCACAAAAGAATGAAGTATACTAGATTATCAAACCGAAGAATAAAACAAAATTTGTGTATAAGATGTATACAGAAGGGTAGGTCATACAACTATATGGTTCTATACAAAAATCATCCAATCATCTATACTCATTGGAATGTCATAAGTTCTACAAAAGGTGGGAAAAATAGAACTTTTCTGCCGGTATGTACAAAACGTTCCACTATATACATACGAGGAACAACCTCTTGCTTCTAGTTTCTTTTTGTTACACCCACTAGTTTTCAGTTTGTATAGAAGATTCGGTGTTTGGTGTAGTTCTCTACTTTTTGGTGTACTTCTTCAGTACGGGATTCTTCTTACATCAATGAAATTATTTGCTTCATATAAAGAAGGTACAAAAAGTGAAAAACAGCTCATCTCCCTTACATACACTACTATTTATTTCCTTCCATATTGTCACCAGAGGGCTAAGAAATTATTTCCCATGCTCTACTTCTATGTCTATTCGTTATGAAGTTTGGCCTTGCCAACAAGTCCTTAGCAGTGCCTGAAACCCAACATTGTTTGAGTATATTCCACAACTTGCACCATTACTGATATGACCATTACTGATACGCAACTGGGCAATGTGATAATAGGTGATTTCTTTATGTTTGCTTATTTTTTTATTAACTTTTTCTGGTTAGATTTTGTTCAGCAAACCACTTAGAAGCTAGAAACTTATTAGCTTAATCTGTATGGATATCATGTGTTGCTTCGTTAAGTTTGATTCTTCAAGCTACAATATGCTTGCTTACAGCAATATCAAGTGTTTTAACTTATTTTCTATGGGATAAAGTTGCTGATCTGCTCACTCATCTTCAGGTAACCATAATGCGACCAGCAGTGATGATCGGTACAGAAGATAGAATTCTGAATCCATGGGCATTCTTCGCAAAGAAATACGGTTTTCTCCCTCTAATTGGAGGTGGTTCAACAAAGTATGTCTCTGGACAATTTATTGTGTCATTTTGGTCGAAAACTAATAGAGCTTGTATGGCTCATGTTCTTACGAGTGCTTTTGCAGAATTCAACCTGTATTCGTTGCTGATGTTGCTGCTGCAATTGTTGCTTCTTTGAAAGACAACGGCACCAGCATGGGAAAAGTTTATGAACTTGGTGGCCCCGATATTTACACTATGCATGATTTGGTCTGCTCAATTGTCCTCTTTTCTTACTGCTTCTCCCGTCCTTTAGTATCTCGTCCTTTAGGATTAAATTGTTTAATGGAGTTGTGCTGACCATATTTTGCAACAGGCAGAGCTCATGTTTGATATGATCCGTGAATGGCCACGCTATGTGAATGTCCCTCTCCCTATTGCTAAGGCAAGTGTTTATATTGTGGTTTTCCTTTGGCTCAATAACATCTATCATCGCTATTTATTTGCTCTAGCCAAGTTTTGGAACACTTTTTTTCTTAAACTGGTAGTATAAGTTTTGGAACACATTTGCTTCTATATTCACTTATGTGTTTCTTCCTGTGAGTGGATTTATCTGTTACATTGGGTGTCTTATTTTTGGTTTATAGAAGTTTAGGATTTGGAAACCTGCTCTTATCTCCCAGTATGAGCAGTACACTTCATAATTAAGTGCTCTCTATGTTACCTCTTACGTGACACTTTAGGTTTCTCCATTCACGCTAAGTACTAAAATATTTGTACAATATAAGAAGAAATGCCCCCAGGGTTTTGTTCTGGCAGTAAGAGCACAACACGTGATGTTTGGATTAGGTGCATGTCACAAGTTTGAACAATGCAACAGACAAAAACAAACCTGGCATTTAGGTGGAGACGGGTTGAGAAACAGACCCACTATTGACCAAGGATCGAACTTTGTGCAAGTTGGCCCTCGTAGATTTTCTCAGTTCATCAAGAAATATGTATGAGATAAAGCATATATGTTAGATTTTTCCATTACTGATCAGATGTGATGGACTCAAAAGTATGAGATAAATCACAATCAATTTGACTACAAAACTAACATGTTCCGATGGAATTGTCTAGGTGTGTGCAAGCTTGCTGAAAATCACCATCATTCAAAAAAATTGACTGCAATAATCTAACAATATTATATAGGGTATTTATCTCAGAAAAAAAAAATGTAAATGCGAAAGATTGAGCATGCTATTTAATATCTAGGCAAACTCTAGAAAACTTTCAACCTTGTAAGGAAAAATTGCTGATTTTCTTATAGTAGTATACATATAGGAAAGGCAAAAACTGTCTATCTTGGCCCAGATTGACGAGAAGCAGAGATGTAAATACATTTTAGACTTAAACAATTGAGTTTGTGGTAATCGGTAATAGTCTTGAAAAACTGTGGAAGGTATGGGAAATGGTATAGTAGATCAATATAGGCAATATCAACTAATTGGAATTGCAGGATCAGTTGTTACACTTGCGACATTTGGTGTTTGATGGGAGTCTATTCATTCTATTAAGAGAATTGTCATTCAATTTTGGGATAACTGTGGTTTCCGGCCTCTAACTTTAGAGAATTCTTAGTTTGCCTTTAAAGACAAGTTATTTAGTAGGTGTTTGGACATAAATGTGATGCATGAAAGAAAAGAGAGTTTTTGGAAGTTGAAGTTGTATTTGGACATGCATTTAACTTGAAAAAAAGAGTAGAAGTTGTAAGTGAAAAAGAATTAACTTGAAAGCTGGTCAAAACCACTTGTTCAACTTAAAACTCATCTCTACAAAAAATTCAAAAAATAAGTCTAATGTGTAAGCAACCGCTGAATTTTTCTTTTTGAAAAAAAAAGGAGAAAAATACAGATCCAAATGACTCCTTAGTATTGGAGTGAAATAGAAGGGAACAAATCAGAATGAGTATAGAGGATTTGCTGATCCAAACTTGTGTGGAGTTGAGCCATAGTTGATTGGTTGATTGATTATAAGAAAAATGGGGAAAATGTTATTGTAAATTTATATATAATCCGTTGTTAAGAAAATTTTGTAGAATATTCTTAATGCTTGTGTTATAAAAGAATGTTGAGAGTATCATTAAGAATGTTGTGTAGAAAGTTCTAGATGATTTTGTTGAATTGACAAATTTCATTGGTTCCTATAAAAGGAACTTGTTTTGTACTTTTGCTACATCATCCTTGGGCTGATGTCAATAAAAGTTTATTTACTTATAAGCAAAACTTCTTCAACAATGGTGGTCACCGGTTCAAGCCGCGAAGAGTCTTTGCAGAAATGCTAGGTAAAACTACTACGTATATAAGACCATATGTGGTCCGAGCCCCGCGATGAGCATGGGGCTTCCCTTTATAACAGAAGTTCTTAACAATTTTTTTGATGCCAATGTTGTCCTCCACTAGTATAGACACTCTGTAGATTTGCCTGCCTATGCATAGGTAGAAAGGAAAAAAATGTCCTAACCTTTTCCTACCGAACCTTGGTCTCCCATTGTTCTTGTTCCAGCGTCTCAACTGTTAGGTCATATCCTTGAGTGCCAAAAAAAGAATAATAATATCTCGTAATGATTACATTTGACAATTAGCCATCTCAAAGACTGACAACTTTTCAATTCTGCATTCCTCCCTTTTCTTTTCTATTTGTATTTATTTATCGTTGCAACTCCAAAGTTCAAATTTTCTTTATTTGGAGCTCTCTCCAATATTTTTCATAAACAATATATATTTGGTAAAACTTATGTGGCGAGAGTGTGTCTCGGAGTTTGTACGATCTTGGTAATACTTACGTATTTCCACCTCGGCAGGGCGACTGACTGTCCTCTGACTCCCACTAAAGGTTTTCGTTCCTTTTATAGTTTTATCCGATGCTGCTATTTTTGTGAGCGTTCCAGCAGCACATCTCCTCTTTTTGTCTGTCTTTGATGTTCTCCCTTGTTCCATCTAATTCTCATTCGTCTTAGCCAGCTGAGCACAACGATGAAATTTTGTCCTCCAAGTTATTGGTGCATGCAGCTTGAAGTCTCAACCTCTTAGCTCTAATGATGTTTCGGTCCCATGTGCTTTGCACACTATCGATTGTGTACGGTTTATGTCATCAGTGCTCTATTTTCGCTCAGTGATATTAATGTTATCGTCAGATCATCGCTGGTCAATATCACAGATTCAACGATCTGATCAAGCTTACAGTATTCTTGTCTTTGTCAACTGTTATGCATGTCTTCTGATAAAGTTAATCTCATGGATTCATGGTAGCCCGACGACCGAGTCAGTCTCACGGCAGAGCCAGATTTTATGTATTGTGGTTTCCAGCTGTGATTTACAAACTCAGTTTGCTTCTACATTGAGTTTGAGGGGCTTTATATAACGATTACCTTTCTCTCAAAAAGAGTTCGAGGGAGTCATGTTGAAGGTATAGAGAACTAGAGAAGTGTAAACTTTTGATAGTCTGTATCTTTTAATTGGACTCAAAATACCGTATCATTAAGACTATTCAGGAAGCCCGAAACTTCAGAACAAATATTTGGGATCTCAATAATTGAAAACTCTCTTTAGTTCATGCAACTTAACTCTTGTATATGGGGGCTTCTTGTATGTTGTGAATTGCCAATTTCAATTAGAAGCTTTTCTTACATCATCTCTCTTTTCACAAATTGCAAAATAGCTCTCCACTTCAAATTGAATAATCTAAATGTTATTATGGATTGTGCCAAAAGGGTCCAATCTCCACAAATAAAATGTTTCACATGTAAGACAGTGTCAAACTGTGTGTTGGGTTATATGGAAGGAAAGAAATGCTAGATGCTTTGAAGGGAAAACAGAGACTGGTTCGAAGATTAAAATCAAGTGCTTATGGCTTTTGGCTTTTTGGTGTAATTTACAAGATGTTAAAGATGAAAAAAGTATGTTGGAGTAACAGATTCACTCACAGGAATAGGAACTTATCCTGGTGGAAACCTTCATTTTGTTTTGGTACAGAAGGGTTTTGCTTTGTAATATTCCTGGCACTAGTTTAGAGCCAGGCTTCTAATGTTGTGATATAATACATCATGTTTTTTTTGTTTTTTCTTTTTTTGGATATAATACATCATGTTACATGTTCAAAAAAAATGTTTCACATGTTATTTCCTAATCAAGCTTAATGAGTCCTAATGCTAAAGCATGTTTGGTCAAAGGTATACGTCCTGCTTTAGTTTGGTAAATAATAGTGCTCTTTTGCTCTAATGGTTGTTAAGGCACAAACAATTGTTTCAGGATAGTGTTAATCCAGAACCAAAGGAACTAATGCATTTCTATTTTATTTTCCTCTCTTTCTTTTGTTGTATTTTCCAATTATGTAAATTGAGGGCATCTTGTCCTCCTTAGTATTCTTCATTCAGTTTCAAGTTAACTACTAATTTATAGAAAAGATTCTCATTAGACGGGTTCATTTTGGACTCCAACTGGTTATCTTGAGGGAGGGGAATGTAGTACGATCTTCAAATAAAAGCTGATAAAGTATTTTTCTATATCTGATTTGATAGTTGAATTTTTGGGGGTGTTCCCGCTCTCATGTTTTAACTTTATTGTGCTTATTTGGTCACGTTGGCATTCAACTAACATGCACCCCGTGGAGGTCTTTGTTCTGTTCATGAACTAGATCTATAAGAACTTCAGTCCTTTCTTTTGAGTCCAAAAATGAATCATTGAGAGCTCCTATTTCTAGTCCATTCTATTTTCTTTTGGTAGTTTGATTGCAGAGTTTCTTTGGTTCTGTATTTCCGGAGTAGAGTTCAAAAAAGAGTAGGGATCCTTGCAGAAGAAACTTGTGTTACATATTTACATTTTGGAGTTGGCATTTTTGGTTTCAGGCTGTTGCATCTCCTCGAGATTTTTTGCTTAACAAAGTACCAGCTCCAATGCCTGTCCCTACGATATTTAATCTGGATGCGATCAAAGCCTTTGCCACGGACAATGTTGTGTCAAAAGATGGTTTGCCTCATCTTGTTTAATGTTTGATATTATGTTGGCCGTCTCATACATACAACATCCTCACCCCTTTCAATTTGTGGTTATTTTTCAGCTTTGACCTTTGAAGATCTAGGGCTTGCACCACACAAGGTGAAGGGATATCCAGTTGAATTTCTTATCCAATATCGTAAAGGCGGACCCAATTATGGATCAACAGTTAGTGAAAAAGTGTCTCCTGAATCTTATCCATGAGGTTTGTTGTTCCAAGCATGAACACAATTTGGATCTTATTTGAAAAATTGGTGTCGGTAGTTGCTTCCATAATTTCCTATGTTACAAGTTCCTTCCTCAACCGAAAAGTGTATTATCTGTTCTCAATTTTTTCTGCCTACATTGTAGATATTTTATTGATCAATATACTCCATCACCAGTTAATTTCAGCTTCCTTTACAAGATTTCTGGAGTACAGCCGTGTTCAGCCAGACAAACAGGAAAAATAAATGCGAAGGGAGTTCTTCAGCAAATGAATGTTGTGTGATGCTGAGACCACTTCTTTTCCCGGAGGAATTGACTATAAATTTTGGTGCTTCTGCGCCAGTTTCAACGAGACCAATTGTATCTTCTTTTTCAGAGTTTACTTCTCTGTTCTCCCTTTTGTATTTCACCCAAGTAGTAACCGAGAAAGAGTGGAATGTGATTGTAGTGTCTGGGGAATAAATATTATTTCAGTGCATTCCTTCCGACCAATTTTAATCGTTACTGTTCTATTTGGTTCATATATTTTGTTTGTCTCCCAAATAGGGAACACAGTACACACTAGTCTATATTTGCTTATAGACTTTCTTCAGGCCATCTAAATGCCTACTTAGTTGCTTTACATCGCGAATGATGTCTCTGGTTTACAGCCATTTTTTAACCGCACTCCTTATTGCGTAAAATTTTTATTTGAGGACATAAGATAATTCATGCTTTATTCCTTTAGCCTGAACTGACGGCATGTTAAAAACCGTCATAGCTATAATAGATAGAGTATTTTTTGCATGGAGGAAAGGGTTTTCATTAGCTTAGATGTTTCTTATCTACTGATCTGTAACCCCACGGAGCTTGACGAGCCCAGAACAGTTTAGAGAGACATTTGATGTAAGTTCTCAAAAATTTCATAGGAAGGTGAGTCCTGGAAGAAAGTATTCAGTGTGTTAATCAAGTT
This sequence comes from Capsicum rhomboideum, assembly GCA_031232105.1. Lineage (NCBI taxonomy): Eukaryota > Viridiplantae > Streptophyta > Magnoliopsida > Solanales > Solanaceae > Capsicum > Capsicum rhomboideum. Next base: position 33,842,830 of record CP124711.1, on the reverse strand, counting down.
ATCCCAAAGGCGCATATGCCTTTCTTGTAGATGCAGGTAACCACTTTGTGATTCATTCTTTGATATAAAATAATCTAAAATGAGTGAGCACTTGCTTCTGCAAGGTACAGACATTTACTACCCTCCCATTCCTCGAAAAATCTCTTAATGTCGCCGGCGAGCAAATATGGACAATTTGAACATGTCAAGTTGGAAGGAAAGAATGTCGGCGCATCAATGATCGCACGACGTGGTGGCTGTTCTGGTGAATCACATGACTGTTGCTGCATAAACATTTACATTAGCAACAACATTCAGGGAGTCAGCAACTCCATCCTGGTTGGCAGCAAGGTGAAGATGGGAGATCCAGGTGTATCCTTTTCCCTGAAAGATGTGAAATTTCATAGAGGAAAGAGGGGAGCCAAGAAGATAAAGGGTACAATTCTACGATTCTTCTTGATGTTGCTATTCGCAGTTGTTGCAGTTTTGTTTATAATGTCATATGCATAGCCATGTGATCCATCCCTTCGTTGGTTTTAGGTATTGTCGGAAAGGCCTAGATCTAAGGTGGATTCTGTGGACTTAATTCAACTTGTTTCGAATAGAACTATATATTTGAAAATATATACATACTAGATTACGCTAACGCACGTAACTAAAAAACTTGAATGTGAGTCACTTGTCGGCCTCTTAGGTGGTACTGAAAAACAGTCCACAACAAAGCCTTTTTCAGTGGCCATGTGTTGATGCCTTCGTTTGTGTTTTTGGGGAATAGGATCTGGTTTCTGTCTCTTTCCTTGTGCTGAAACTTGAAACACCAGGAGAGAGAAATTGTTTGTTTATCATGGCTGGTCAATGAGTTGATAGCTAATGGAATCATCCAACTTAATGAGTAATTGACCTTTGCTTATGCTTCGTGGGGTGAGGGTGTGTCTTGTGGAAAAAAATACGTGGCTCATATGATCAAATGAGCCCAAAATTTCGAGGGAAAGAGAAGACAAGGGGTTGGTACGTGGACAAGGGCGGAGCTAAAACTGCAAATAGGGGTTTCACTGAATTTAGTAGCTTTTGTTTAATATTATATTTATATCTAAAAAATTATTGAATATGAACGAGTATTAATTATTTATACTTAAAATTATTTTTATAAATTTAGAATTTATAAAGTTAAAAATTCTAGCTTCGCCCGTACGCGCGGAGGAACAGTGTAAGCAGTGGCACATGAAAGCACATGTTGTCTTTCGAAAATTACATATGCATACTACATGTTAATCAAAATCAATATTGTGAAGATATCTATTAATAGACACAAATCGCAATACTATTTCACAGCCACAAAAATGACGTTATTAAAACTGATTATAATAGTGGTAGCCCTGGGAACATAGGTATTTTGTATTCAGTACATTAAAAACACTTGCTATGTGAGGTCCAGAAAAGACAAGACCACAAAAAATAATAAATTAAAAAGAGAAGAAAGATGAGCATTACACTAGTCTTTCTCAATGTCCCCATGATGACAAGTAGGTGCGCGATTCTTAACGTCCTTTAAAGGTAAAATGGCCCACATGACTATACACATTACACAACCCCATGTGTATAAAGCTCTCATTGCTAATTCAATGTCCACAAGACCACAACAACATCCACCCTCCTTCATTACTCCATAACTCCGTCATTTTTCTAGTCATTAACACAATCACATCTAGGATTTCAGGTTTATTTTATGTGTATATTTAATAAATCTCTTCGACAAATGTATAGGATTTGAAGTAAAGTACCCCTCCGTCCAACAATAATTGTCTACTATTGACTTGATACATACCTTAAGAAATAATAAATAATAGATGTAATTTTATTATATCACCCTTTGATGCTTTAGAAAATGCATTAGGTAATGTATAGTATTTAATAACAGAGGTAAAATGGGTAAAACATGATAAATTATTTATTAATTTTTTAAACTTGACAAATATGATTAGATATTTATTTTTAGTATAATGGATAAATAAAGAACGACGGATGAAGTAATTGACTTCTATTGAAATTGTACTTTGCATGCTAGTTCTATTCCTGATCATCAAAGTCATACTGTATCAGCCACTCAAAGTTGACATACATTGGCGGAAACACTTTTTACGCGACACAGAGTATCGATATATATATATATGTAAAAACTATTAATATTTTAATAAATATTATATCTAAATTCATAATTTTATGATTATAACAAGTTTAGTGTTGAGAATTCAAATTCAAAAGATCGAATCTATCAAATTTGAATTCTGAATTCACCTATAAAAATAATTGAAAAAATTATTTATTTCAAACCGATAAATATATGACATGTCTTCTATATGTTTTTTATTACCAAATAATGATTAATTGATATGTAATATCTAATATTTTACTCGATATTTATGTGGTTTAGTGTAACATCATTTGCATGTAAGTTTTTTTTCTTTTCAATTTATATTTCTGCTTTCAATTATGAAATTAAAACAAGGCCTTTCAACCTGATTAATTAGGGTAAACTACATAAATAGCTCCATGATGGGTGATTTTGTTTTTTTGTCCCCCATAACAAAAGTCCTACAAAATTAGTCTTCATTCTTTTTTATTATTGGAACAAATACATATTTGCCCCTCTATATATCAAATATTTTCAAACAACTCTCCATGCTCATTTATCTTTTAATTTCAATTTTTTTTTCTGTTTTATTTTGATTTGATTTTTTTTTTTTCTCAAGCTTTATTTTTTTCCTTTTCTCCTTTCAACTTTTTTTTTTCTCTTTTTAATTTTTCTTTGGTTTTGATTTTTTATTTTCTCCTTTTTCTCATTTTTTTTCTCAACCTATATTTTTCTTTTATTTTTTCTTTTGGCTTTTTTTCTTTATTTTTTTATTTTTTCACAACCTTTTTTTTTTTCCCTTTCTTCTCTCAACTTCTATTTTTTTTTCTTTTTCTCTTTTTCATTTCTTTGATTTTTTTTTTATCAACCTTTATTTTTCTTTTATTTTTTCTTTATTTTTTTAATTTTTCCGTAACCTTTATTTTTTTCTTTTCTTTTCTTCGATTCCTTCCAAACAACAAGTCACGCCCCATAGGCAAGAGTTGACACTACCACATTGTGTCTTGATTTATGAGATGTTCTATTACTCTTGCCTTAGAGGCAAGACTTAACCTAAGGACATTCAAACAACAAGTTACGTCTCATTGGCAAGAGTTGACACTACCACATTATGTTTTGACTTATGAAATGCTCTATAATTCTTGTCTTAGAGGCAAGACTTAGCCCAATGACTGTCAAACAACAAGTTATGCCCCATGGGCAAGAGTTGGCACTACCACATTGTGTCTTGATTTATGAGATACTCTATAACTCTTGCCGTAGAGGCAAGACTTAGACCAAGGACTTTCAAACCACAAGTTACGCCTCATGGGCAAGAGTTGACACTACCATATTTATTGGGTTTTTATTTATGAGATGTTTTATAACTCTTGCCTTAGAGGCAAGACTTAGCCCAAGGACTTTCAAACAACAAGTTATGCCCCATGGGCAAGAGTTGACAATACCACATTGAGTTTTGATTTATGAGATGCTCTATAACTTTGCCTTAGAGGCAAGACTTAGCCCAAGACTTAGCCCGAGGACTTTCAAACAACAAGTTATGCCCCATGGGCAAGAGTTGACACTACCACATTGAGTTTTGATTTATGAGATGCTTTATAACTTTGCCTTAGAGGCAAGACTTAGCCCAAGGACTTTCAAACAACAAGTTATGCCCCATGGGCAAGAGTTGACACTACCACGTTGTGTCTTGATTTATGAGATGCTCTATAACTATTGCCTTAGAGGCAAGACTTAGCCCAAGGACTTTCAAACAGCAAGTTACGCCCCATGGGCAAGAGTTGACACTACCACATTATGTTTTGACTTATGAAATGATCTATAACTCTTGCCTTAGATACAAGACTTAGCCCAATGACTTTCAAACAACAAGTTATGCCCCATGAGCAAGAGTTGGCACTACCACATTGTGTCTTGATTTACGAGATGCTCTATAACTCTTGTCTTAGAGGTAAGACTTAGACTAAGGGCTTTCAAACAACAAGTTACGCCCCATGGACAAGAGTTGACACTACCATATTATATTTTTATTTATAAAATGTTCTATAACTCTTGCCTTAAAGGCAAGACTTAGCTCAAGGACTTTGAAACAACAAGTTATGCCCCATGGGCAAGAGTTGACACTACCACATTGAGTCTTGATTTATGAGATGCTCTATAACTTTGCCTTAGAGGCAAGACTTAGCCCAAGGACTTTCAAACAACAAGTTATGCCCTATGGGCAAGAGTTGACACTACCACATTGAGTCTTGATTTATGAGATGCTCTATAAATTTGCCTTAGAGGCAAGACTTAGCCCAAGGACTTTCAAAAAACAAGCTATACGCCCTCATGGGCAAAAGCTACCACATTGTGTTTTTGATTTATGAGATGCTCTATAAGTCTTGCCTCTAAAACTAGACTTAGCCAAAGAATCTCCCAAAAAATAAATTACTCCCCATGGGCAAGAGTTAACACTATTTCATTATGTCTTAATTTATGAGATACTCTATAACTCTTGCCCTAGAGGCAAGACTTAGTTCAAGAATTTACGAACAACAAGTTAATGTTCTATAACTCTTTCCTTAGAGGCAAGACTTATCCCAAAGGACTTCCAAACAGCAAGTCACGCCCTTAAGTTTACTTTGATGTCAAAGAAAGAAGATCCTTTTTGTGAATCATCCAACTTTCTGTTCATTAGCAAAATATAATAGAAGCTGAAAAAAAAAAGAGAAGGAAAAAAAAAAAGATTGAGAAAAAAGAAAAAAAAAATAAAGGTTAAGAAAATAGAAAAAAGAGAAAAATAAAAAAAAATAAAAGTTGAGAAATAAAATAAAATAAATAAAGATTGAGAAAAATAAAAAAAAATGTGAAAAGAAAAAAATAAAAAATAAAAAAAATAAAGGTTGAGACAATGAATTATAAAAAGAGAAATGAAAAATAAATAATGTTTGAGAAATAAAATAAAAAAAATAAAAAATAAAGGTTGAGACAAATGAATTAAAACAAGAAAAAAAAAAGAAGAGAAAAATAAAAAATAAAAAAATTGAGAGACAAATAAGTATGGAAAAAGTAAAAACATTTGAGGTGTAGAGGGACAAAAATGTACTTGTTTTATACATAAAAATGAAGGAAGACTAGTCTTTAAACACTTTTCTTATGGGGGACAAAAATACAAAGTCACCCACTATGGGGGACATTACATGTAATTTCCTGAATTAATTACGGTCGTATTTAATAGGCTATTCCTTGATGAATAACACCATTTTATAATTTATTTTCTTCAAAACCAGTCTTTTTAAAAATAAAATAAAAATTGAAGGTAGGGGAAGAAAAATGGGGGAGGGGATTACAACGTGTAGAATCGAATCCTATTTCAGCTAACTAACCAATTAGCTACTAAGATTCCTCCTTCAAAACCAGTCAACTTTTGACATTGACCAAGTATTATTTACTCCCTCTATTCATTTTGACTTGTCACTGTTTCACTTTTTGAGGTCAACTCCTATGAACTTTGATCAAAATTTTAAGGTTTATAATTTAATATTTTAAATTTTAAATTTATATGGTCGAAAACTATACTAAAAATGCTATAGGTTGCAATTCTCCTCATATTAATATGATGAAAAAATACATCTTAAAATGTTAGTTAAAGTTTATACAGGTTGACCTCAAAAAAAGAAACAGTGACAAGTAAAAGTGAACGGGGGAGTATTTAATAAACATGTCACTAAACAAACAATTAATTAAGTAATCCCCTGGGAGACATCCGATAAAGAAGTGGAATAATACTAATAATTTTGTGAGATGTCTGTCTGAGTTTATAATATAATAATGCCAAAATTTGGTTAAATTAATTCAGATTAAGCCTAATTCCCCTTTAAGAAATAATTATTCGCAGCTGGTGCCGGCATTAATTAATCGACCGACGGATTTCATCATTATAGACTCCACTGAATGTAGCCTTCAACCATTCATACCAAGCCACGTGTAAAACGAGTACTAACATAATTCGTCTCATTTTAATTTACAACGACAACTTTGTTTAATTACTTTTTAGAATATTGTGCCACATCCTCTCAGATCTAAATTGTTTTCTTAAACCAAAATTTTTTTTTAAACTATTTTGTTGATAAGTACTTCTTCAGTCCCAAATTAACAGTATTTCTAGCTAAAAAAATATTTTAAAAATAATTATCATTTTAAAATTAAACTTGTAATTATTTATAACTATATTTTTAATATTAAAAAATACATAAAAGAAATCAAGCAATTTACTTTTATGATATAGTGGTAAATCAATAAATTACACTTTATATTTATTGTATGTTTAATGAGTGTAGGAATAGACAAAGTACTAACAGTTAAAATGGAATAGAGAAAGGAAGTTATATTTTTATTTAGAAACTTTAACACACTCTCCTTACATGATGTCTAAATCATTTGTTATACATAAAAGAAATCAAGCAATTTACTTTTATGATATAGTGGTAAATCAATAAATTACACTTTATATTTATTGTATGTTTAATGAGTGTAGGAATAGACGAAGTACTAACAGTTAAAATGGACTAGAGAAAGCTAAATAAATTTTTATTTAGACACTTTAACACACTCTCCTTACATGATGTCTAAATCATTTGTTTAGTCAAGTACACACAAAATATTGATTTGAGTTGTATAAATTTCAACAATACCGTATTCAGAGCTTGTTTGAGATTGTGTTTTTTTTTTTTTAAAGAAAAAAAATACTTTTTTTTAAAAGGTAGATGTTTGACTAACTTGTAAAAGTGCTTTTAAATACAAGCAAAAATATTTTTTCCTGTTGTTGGGTAGAAACTGAAAATTTCTGTTTTTTTAGAAAAAAGCAGAAGCAGAAAATTATTTTTTTTCATAACAAAAATATTTCCATCACTTATACACATATATTAATATATCCCTTATTAATTAATTAGCATATCTTGTAAGTTTGATTTTAAAATTTTATACTTTAATTTTATAGCATAAATTCTTTATTTTATTTTATGATTTATATATTATTATTTTATTCCCCACTCTTTTTCTTAAACAAAATTAAAAGTATCATTGATAGTGATGATCGAAGAATCTATAACTCTTTATTTCTTATTATTAGTAGCAATAAATAACAGACGAATCACGTTGTAAGACCAAATGGTATTTTGACAGTACTTATAAATATTTTCTCAAATATTTATTCTTTTTAAATAAATAATTCATGAGACATTGCGTGATAAAGTAAGGGATGAAATCATTGAGAATTTTTGTGATGTATGAAGGACTACTTATATTTGTGGTGAATTTTTTTCGATGTAGTGATTTAATTTATGGAATAGTTTTTAAATTCATTTGTTGATGTTTTTAAGTATATTTGAATCATTAAAGTAATATTATATTAATATTTAATATTTTAATATATCTATTTATATAACTATTGATTGAAAATTTTATAATAGGAACTTTTTAATTAAACAAAATAAAAATTTAATTAAAAAAATTATAATAGATATTTAAAATAAATTCTCTTTATAAAGTAATTTTAGTAGTAAAAGTCCATTGATACATGTCCTTTTGGTAATTTGTCTCTCAAAAGTACTGTTTGAAAAAAATTAGTCAAACACAATCTGTTTATCAAAAACACTTTTCAAATGAATTTATCAAACACAAATTGCTTTTTTTCAAAAGCATTTTTCTGAAAAACTATTTTATAAAAATGTTTCTCAAATAAATAATTTTCTAACAACAATCCCAAACAGATACTTAATGTAGTTCCACAAGATTTATTTTTTTAGATAAAATAGAATGTATGTAGATTTTATTTCTATCTTAGAAGTAAAGGTTGTTTTCTATAGATTTTTGGTTTAAGGGGAAAAATAAATGAAAATAAAAACATAACAAAACATTTTACACTGTAACTACACAAGATAATATAAAATACAAAAAAACAAACACATGAATAAGCCGAATGTGATAAATTGACTACATAAAAGTGTCATTTTTGGGAATATTAGACACCATTTAATTAATTAGCAGTAATTATTTTTAGGTAGCGACCGACAGAGGAAATAAGACACGAAGCACCTAGTACTTGTCATCTCCTCTTTCCACCACTTTCCTCAACACTGTCTATAACAGTTAATACCCACAAAATGCGTTTTTTTTTTTTCTCCTACTCATTTTCTTCCTTTATCTTTTACCTTTAAACTTGCTCTTCATCAATTTCCTTCCACTATTCTTGTGTTGTTAAAATTTTGCTGGAAGCTTCTTTTGGTAAATAAATTTTGTCCTTCCTTAATTAGTATCCTCTCAATATTCGCTTCATAAATCAGTTAAGGTCCTCTCATAACGTGCTAATCCCTCCGCAATTCACTCTTTTTCTCTCTCATAGTTTTTGACTAGCCCCTTTTCTTCCTAGGAAACAAAATCTATATATATATAGATTATTCTTGAGCTTTTCTTGACTTGGGTTTTAGGGTTGTGTTTAAATTAGCAATATTTTCGTTGATTCTTGAGTCTTGGGTTTTAAGGTTGTAATAAAGATTCTTTTTTTTGTTTCATGGTTAAAAGATCGAATTGTTGTTGATTTATTTATGAGGCGCCGTTCTCCCACGTCCCAATCTTCAGACGATTCAATGGATAAAGGGCATGGCAAAAATCATCACCCTAGGGTTTGCTTATTAGCTTCATTATCAGGTTTGTTTTGGTTACTATTGTTGTATTTCCATTTTGTTGTTCTTGGGGGTAATCATGCTCAAGATTCACCTAATTTGGATTCACTTTCCATCAACCGACAATCAATCATCACCCCTCAATCAAATCCCCGCACAAAAGTTGAAAGTAATCATGATTTAGTAAAGCCCAAACCACTTGAGAAGAAGAAATCGCGACCCCCTGTTGTTAAGCCTGTGATTACCAATAATAGTTCTCAACGTGATTCTGAGAGTTACTCTTTTATGAGAGCATTGACAACTGTAGACAATAAAAGTGATCCCTGTGGTGGAAGGTACATTTATGTGCATGACCTTCCTTCAAGATTCAATGAAGATATGCTTAAGGAGTGCAAAACTCTGAGTCCTTGGACCAATATGTGTAAGTTTACTGCTAATGCTGGGCTTGGACCACAAATGGAGAATGCTGAAGGAGTGTTCTCTAATACTGGATGGTATGCAACTAATCAGTTTGCCGTGGATGTCATTTTTGGCAACCGGATGAAACAGTACGAGTGTCTTACGAATGATTCGTCTCTCGCTGCTGCCATTTTTGTGCCATTTTATGCAGGTTTTGATATTGCAAGGTATCTTTGGGGTTATAATGTATCTATGAGGGATGCTGCCTCTCTTGATTTGGTTGATTGGCTTCAAAAGAGGCCGGAGTGGAGTATAATGGGGGGAAAGGATCACTTTCTCGTGGCTGGGAGGATAACGTGGGACTTCAGAAGATTAGATTCCGATTGGGGCAACAAGCTTCTTCTTTTACCTGCTGGGAGAAATATGTCCATGCTTGTTGTTGAATCAAGTCCATGGAGTGCAAATGATTTTGGCATCCCATATCCGACATATTTCCATCCAGCAAAGGATGCTCAAGTGTTCACTTGGCAGGACAGGATGAGGAAGCTGGAGAGGAAGTGGCTATTTTGTTTTGCTGGTGGACCACGACCCGGTATATCTAAATCAATCAGGGGGCAGATCATTGACCAATGCAAGGAGTCTAAAGTCTGCGAGTTATTAAAGTGTGGTCAATCAGGGGAAAGCAAATGTCATTCTCCCAGCAGTATTATGAAGATGTTTCAGAGCTCCCTTTTCTGCCTGCAACCTCAAGGTGATTCATATACGAGAAGGTCGGCTTTTGATGCTATGTTGGCTGGTTGTATACCTGTCTTTTTCCACCCTGCTTCTGCCTACACGCAGTATACATGGCATCTTCCGAAAAATTACTCAGCATTCTCTGTTTTCATTTCGGAGAATGATATTCGTAATAAGAATATAAGCATAGAGGAAAGGTTAAGTCAAATTCCTCCTGAGAAGGTGAAGGAAATGCGGGAGGCTGTTATAAGTATGATTCCAAGGCTGATTTATGCCGATCCTCGCTCTAAATTGGAGACTCTCAAAGATGCATTTGATGTAGCAGTTGAGGCAGTTACAAAAAGAGTTACAAGGCTAAGAAAAGACATCATTGAAGATCGTAAATATGATAACTTCATCGAGGAGCTCAGTTGGAAATATTCATTGCTGGATGAAGGGCAAACTGAGATTGGAGCTCATGAATGGGATCCATTTTTTGAAAAACCAAAAGGTGGAAGTGCAGAATCTGATAGTTCAGCAGAAGCCGCTAAAAACTCTTGGAAAAATGAACAGGGGCAACAATAATGATGTGGTATTTTTCTTTGACATCCACCACCATCATCACAGCTTAGAATGAGAGAACTACTGGTTAAACGTGAAGTTAGCATCAGAGTATACAAACCTGTTTTGGTGAAATTATGAAAACTTTGTGTAGATGGAGGACATATAGTAATACATAATCCTGCTTCTAATATAAATGCAGTTGTTGTTTTTTGCCAATTCTATGTTATTTATTAATCATTATTAACAATAAAATCCCTGTCAATACTTTTGATCACCAAATGATGTCTACTCAGTTAGGAACTTCAGTCATTTGATTTTGTGTTATTCAGTCATGCCTTCAATTGTTAATTGTTGGACAGAGTGCCAGGTTAAATAAAGCTTCATTTTGACTTCTGTCCAATCATGTCGGGGATGAGATATATCGCAAGCAGTTGGGAATTACAAACACGTATTATAGAATTGTTGAAGAAGAATTTGGGTGTATAATTTTTGTAGTTGGTTCTCAGATTTGTTGGCTATCTTGCAGCTGAAGTTCTGTTTTTTTTTTTTTTTAATAGTCTGCTCTGAAGCAAAGGGTATAATGATGCCCATGTAAGCGTTTGTGTATACTAATAAGTATTATTTCTTCTCCTCCTTGTGCCATACTCTGTTATTTAACTGTATTCCCATGAAATGCAATTCTACTGTCTGTCTGTGTTGTTTATTCTGTTGTCAGTGCCTGATCAGTTGTTGGTATTGAGGACAAGCTAACACGTTTGCTTTTAAAGTTGGTATGTCTCTCAAGAACAGAACTTGTGCATTAGTAAATCTATTTCTTATGAACTGAATTTTATATTTCTGCGGTCAAAGATGTGAATACTGTTCTGGAAGCAACTCCTGAAGTGCAAACATTGAAGTTACTCTGTATCTTTTTTACTGGGAGATAGCATGTATTGGGGGAGTAATCTATGTGTGCGCTTATAAAAAAAAAAGGGAAAAGGGCCAAATTTACCCATCTACTTTGGAAAATTGGGTAAATATATTTTTCGTCATATTTTGGGGTCAAATTTACCCTCGTTGTTAAGAAATTTTTCACTTGTACCCTTTCTTTAACAAAAAAGCCCAAATTAATGTTAAATGCCTCATTTTTTAAAAATAAAACATCACCCAAATTTTGTACTTAATTCTTATACATGTATTTTTAGTAAACATATTTACGTTTTATACATAATAGGGTGTGTTTTCCCAACAAGATTAGGCCACTGGATATTTATCAGGCATAGCTCATGAAAAATGTATCTGCATCAGTGCAGACACAAACAAATATATCCCTCCCTCAGTTTATGAATCTGCATCAGTGCAGAGCTCATGAAAAATGGCACTTAGCGGTCAACTGCAACAGATTAGGTTCACCGTATATTTCAAAATTTAGTATGCACTTAGCGTTCAAATGCATACCAACAAAACTTAGGGAGGCGTATATTTGTTTGCATTTTTTTTGGATCGGATTAGATTAGGGTGTGTTTGTTTTTTTAAAAAATGGGATATTTAACGTTGATTTGAGCTTTTCTGTTAAATGAAGGGTACAACTGAAAAGTTTCTTAACAATGAGGGTAAATTTGGCCCTAAAGTATGACAACGAGGATAAATTTGACCCCAAGTATGACGAAGGGTATATTTAGCTAATTTTTTTAAAATAGAGAGGTAAATTTGGCCCTTTTTGCCTATTAAAAATAGCATAAGATTGAGATTTGTTTTCATAGTAGCTCTCTTATTTATAGTTTTTTCAATGTTTGTGCAATTGATTATCCTTCCCAAATGTGATGATGAACGGTAGAAATAGTCCGGCCTCGGAACTTAGTACAAGTGTTAAATGTTGAGGAACTTGAGACTTAAGAGTCAGTTTGGATGATATTATGATTTTTGATTTATTTTTATTATTGGATAAAAACAAGTGCTTAAAAGCAAATCTCTTATTCCACCCACACTGCAGAATTGTTTAAAAGCATTTAAAATAAGTCAATTCAAACAAACTCTTAGATCATAAGTTTGAACTTGCGCTATGCAAGCAAAGCCTGGTAATGGAGAGGGATAACGGGGCAGTTAAGTAGGTTCGAGCAGTGGCGGAGCTAGAAATTTGATGAAGGGTGTGCAAATTTTATTTTCAGTTATGCTAAGAGTGTGTAAAAATTAAATATACATTCATAATGACTAATATTTAACTTCTATTCACCATATAATTTTTCAGCGAAAGGTGTGCATTTGACCACCCTTCGCCGAAGGTGGCTCCGCCCATGGGTTCGAGTCCCAAAATCATACGTATTGGATTCTTCGCTGATTTAAAAAAAATGGTAGAAAGAGTCACCAAGTTAGTTCAAGTAGTAGAATCCTGGAAGGGACATTGGGCGTGTGGGTCCAAAAGCAGCTGTCTCTTCAACTCGATGCACAAAAAGTAAAAAACATGAAGAAAGAAAACTAGGACTAGTTGCAAGCTACAAAGGTTGAGTGAAGCAGCTGTGAGCATGCCATTTATGACTCAGCTAATGGTTACGCCGCACAAACAAATAATATTCAGTTTAGGCCACCAAAATGGCTAACGTAAGAAAGACGACTGGCCTATTCTTGCAATTCACATTTCTGATTGTAGTTTATAGGAAACTTAATGGGAACACCCACGCCAAAAAAAGAAGAAATTATCGTTAATAATAAAATACAACACTTTATCCCTATTTAGTAAAAAATATTCAGCATTTATGTACATTGTGTACAATAGAGATATACAAGTTACATATACCGTAATAGTGTACAACTATGTGTTGTGTACATTTTTCAATGGACAAATTTCATAAACAAATACAAGCAAATAGTAATTCTTTTACCCCCTACCCTGTTAAAGTCCCTAATTTGTAAGGTAGTCAAATTTAGCTCAAGAAACTGAAAATGTTCTATCTCATGCTTCGGCGGGTTGTGACCATCCAAAATCCTGATTACAATTTTGGGCTATCAATGCTTTGTCAATAATATTTTTTCTTTGGCTTCTGATGTATAATTTTTCTTTCGATATTTTGCAACTCTGTTTATTGGCTTGAACAAATTACACAAAACGAAAAACAAATGAAATGATAATCTCGACTTAGGTGAGTCATGTTGTGACTCTTTATCTAGTTTAAATCGATCATAACTTATCTTGGCAGAAGTAAATTTTGAGCAAGTTGAGTTATGATCATCTTAACTCATTCAAATTTAGCCCAACTTCTTTTCTTTCATGATTGGAGCTACATTTGTTTCTAAATTCTTGTAATAGGCTCCATCAAGAGATTACTATTTACGGAAACACACACCTAATGTGGTTGGATGGCTAGTTTAGCTGATTTATCACGCGCATACACAAAATGTAGTAAGTGACTTCCAAAAGAATTATATAGAAGAAAATAAAAGGAAAATATGATTTTAAGTTTAAGATAAAAGTACGACACCACAACTATATAGTACATTATCAAAGTAGACTAATGGAGGAATGATTCGGAGAGGGGAGCCTTTGAGCAATAGTAAAATTATCTCTGTGTGATCTATAGTTACGGGTTTGAATTGTGGAAAAAGTTACTAATTCTTACATTAGGTAAGCTGTCTACATCACATTTTATAAGGTGTTATCCTTCCCTAGATTCTGTGTGAACACGGAATACTTTGTGCACCGAGTTGCTCTTTCAATGGAGGAATGGTTCTGAGTTCTGACTTTAGCAAATTGGGCCGTGACTTATTCCTCAACTCAGTGTTGACTCATCTCATTTTGACACAAGCATTCAAATGAGTCCTATCTTGACCAGTAAATTGTTTAACCATTTTATTAGAATGCTGATTTTGATGATTTGATAAACCTCACCGAAGGACCTGGTACCCTAAACGTGTGTTTCGATATTCTAGTCAATTGTACAGCTAGAACTTGTACTATCTGTCAGTTGCACAACAGGACAACTGTAGTCCTTTCGAGCAATAGCCAATAGCAGGCGTCTAGGTTGTCTTGTCTTCTATATAAGAAGAAATGACACAAGAAAAACCTAGTTTTTGCAAATCGAATATTGACATTCCCTCAGCAAAAGCCATCGCTTCTCTACACTGCCTCAATGACAAGGACTTGTTCCAAGAATGTTTCTGTATTTTTTTATTGTTGAGTCGTTGTAATGCTCTTGATATGAAAACCTACTCTTCTGTTCAAGGAGTCTTGTGTAGGTATTTTGTATCTCATTCTCAAGTTATCATTTTGTGTCTAAACAGCTAGAGTTAGTTGTTAGACTGATTACAATAGAGTTATTGTAATGAAGGCACAACAGAGGTGTTATGTAGGTTGAGGATTAAGAGTTTAATCCTAGAGTTGCAAGAGTTTGTAATTCTGAAGTTACTTGAGATTAGTGAATTGGCTGATAAAACCTACGAGGTAGGTCGTGGTTTTTTCCTCCCTTGAGCAAGGAGGTTTCCACATCATGCGTTCTTGAATTATCTTGCTTTATTTCTGTTGTTTAGTTTTACCATATTACTCTGTGTCAAGGACCTGGTCCCTTGACCGTGATGGACTCATACAGGCCTTCAAATGGTATCATAGCTAGTACTTCCTAAACAGTTAACACCTAGGACGGATCTTACTCTAATGGCCGCTCCACCGAGTCTTGAAGAAGGTCAGTCGACAAGCAGATCACCCCACTTCAATGGTCAGTATTATACGTGGTGGAAAACTCGTATGCACGACTTTATTATGGCTGAAAATAGTGAACTTTGGGATGTCATCCTTGATGGACTTCATGTGCCTATGGAATCAGTCAGAATGGGAGAGGTCACTACATCTGTTCCAAAAACTAGAAAGGAGTATGATGAAGATGACAGGAAAAAAATAGAGAAAAGTTACTGACCTAAGAAGTTGCTAGTTTGTGGCATAGGACCAGATGAGTATAACAGTATCTCTGCTTGTGAATCAGCCAAGGAAATATGGGAGTGTTTGCATACTGCATATGAAGGTACTAGCCAAGTGAAGGAGTCCAAAGTCGACATGCGTACAACCCTATATGAAACCTTCACCATAAAGAAAGGAAAGTCTATTCAGGAGATGCATACAAGATTCACTTCTATCATAAATGAACTCTACTTTCTAGATGAAGTGCTAAGGCGAAGCAAGAAAGTTTGAAAAGTTCTCAGCATCTTGCCCAAGTCTTGGGAAAGCAAAGTTGATGCAATCACTGAGGCTCTCACAATAGATGAACTGATAGGAAATCTGAAGACTTGTGAGATGAAGAAACAACAAGATCAAGGCAGAAAAGAACCCAAGAAGGAGAAGACACTAGCTCTTAAAGCTGGAAAAGGTGATTCAAGTGGCGAAGATAGGGATATGGCTTATCTCACTAAGAGATTCCAGAAGGCACTCAAAAGAAATGGAGGCTTCTCTAGAAGAGGGAACACTAGTAAATCAGCTGGAGCTAATGATTTGTGCCACAAGTGTGGAAAACCAGGTCACTTTATAGAGGATTGTCCTCGCACAAATTTGAGTACAAGGAGTATGCAAGGAACAGAGCTGATAAAGAAAACAAAAAGGACCAGGTCCCTGACAAGGTCAAAAGATGAGCAGCTGTTGATCAGGTCGTCAAGTAGGCTCTGGCTGCTTGGGAGACTCCTCTAGTGAGTTAGAAGCCTCTAAAAATCCTGAAGATGCCTCAATGATGGTGATTGAAGATGAAGACTCTGTATTCAACTCACTCTTTGCTTTTATGGCAAAATTTGATAATGAATATGATGAAGAGGTAACTTACTTAGACATCAAAAAAAATCTTCAGGATTATTCTCTAAAGGAACTGAAATCACTAGCTAATGTCTTGATAGATACTTTTTGTGATCTCACAAAAGAAAAAGAGGCTCTTAAGAAAAATATTGATGAATCTGAAAGTGAGAAAACTGTCTTATGTGTCCAAATTGCTAAGATACAAGAAAAATATGGCATGTGTTAACTGATAATCTATCTTTTCATGAGAAGTTTAAAGAGACTTCTCACCATGGCATAAAAGGGAAAGGTGAAGGCAGTAACCTCCAGTTTGAGCTTGAAGAAAAGCTAAAAAAGTCTCAACTAGATCTTACTACTTCTCTTGAGAGAAACATGGAACTTGAGATGTACCTGGTCCCTGTAAAAAGTGAACTTGAAAAGTCCCTTCGGTGGACAACATCCTCATAAGTCCTGGCTAGTATAACTAGTCAGAGGCCAAGTAATGGTTATGGTCTCGGCTATCAAAAGTTGAATCCCCCATATAATACCCATAGCAAGTATGTGTTTGTTGCTAACAACATGTTGTGTACTCACTATGGTAGAAATGGCAATGACAGAAGTAGTTTTCTAGCAAAAATGTTTGCTGAAAAGAAGTATTTTACTTATCTTGAGAAGAACGAACACAAGAGAACATCAGGTCCTAAATGTAAAAGTACCAAGTTGCCTTCATGGACAAACAAAAGCTTGATTCTTCCTTTGTCTGCTTAGTGGGAACTCAAATTAAAATGGATTCCCAAGTATAACAAATGATGTGTGTTGTAAGAAGGAGTGAGAGGGAGCAGTCAAGGATGGTTCATGGATAGTGTCTGCTCAAAATATATGACGGGAAAGATAGAAGATTTTCTCTCACTCAAAGCAATCCAAGGGGGAAGTGTTTCCTTTGGAGATGGTAAGAAGAGATATATTCTTGGTGTAGGCAATATTGGAAAGTCATTTTCTCATGCTATAGGGAATGTGTACTATGTTCATGGACTGAAATGCAGCCTACTTAGTGTGTCACAAATTTGCGACAAGGGAAATAAAGTCAAATTCATCTCAGAATATTGTACTGTAACAAGCCTCAAGACTGGTGAAGTGTTATTGACTGCTCGAAGGAGAAAAAACATCTACATTACTGACTTAGGTTCAATCTCAAGAGATGATCTTACATGTCTGAGTGCCCAATAAGATAAAGCAAAACTTTGGCATAGAAAATTGGGACATGTCAGTTCCTATCTGCTCAACAAGCTAATCTCAAGGGACCTGGTTCGTGGTAAGATGGTAAGATTTGTGGTGCATATGCAAGAGGGAAGCAAGTTAGATCATCTTTCAAGCCCAAGAAGTAAGTGAGCTCTTCAAGGCCTCTAGAGCTTCTTCATATGGATCTATGCGAACCAGTTCAAATTCCTAGCAGATGAGGCAAGAGATTTATTTTTGTGGTTGTAGACGACTATTCCAGATTCACCTAGATGATGTTCCTTAGGTCCAAGGATGAGACCCTTGCTATTTTCATCACTTTTGCTAAGGAAGTTCAAGTCAAGCTTCAGGGAACTACTGTTGGGATCAAGTCATATCATAGTACTGAGTTTGAAAATTCTAGGTTTTATAAGTTTTGTGCGTAAAATGATATAAGTCACAACTTTTCAGCTCTTCGCACTCCTTAGCAGAATGGGGTAGCTGAGAGAAAGAACAGAACCCTAGTAGATTATGCAAGAACTATGCTCCTGGATAGCAACCTTCCTCAAAGTTTCTAGGCAGAAGCTGTGAACACTGCTTGTTATGTGCAAAACAGATGCTTGATCAGGTCCCTGCTAGAGAAAACTCCTTATAAGCTACTATTTAAAAGAAACCCAAGCTAAGCTACTTTCGTCCCCTTAGCTGCAAGTGCTTTGTTTTCAACAATGGCAAGGACACTCAAGGTAAATTTGATCCCAAGAGCGATAAAGGAATATTCTTAGGTTATTCATATACCAGTAAGGCATACAAAGTTTTCAACAAAAGAACTCAATGTGTTGAAGAAAGTGTCCATATGATCTTTGACTAGTCTGGTGATCTAGGAAATAAGAAAGTTCTAAATAAAGAAGAAATTGATGAGTTACTGTAAATTTAACAACAAAATAAAGAAGGGTGATTAGGTGAAATGAGATGTTGGTGACGATGCTGAATCAAATCCTCAAGCTGAGGAGACCACAAAAGAACCACCCTCTTTTGAGTCACCTGAAGAAGTTGCATATTCTCCTTCCTAAAAGGCCGTTCAAAGTGGTGAACGACAAAATGAGGGACCTGGTCCTAGATAGGAAGGATCATCAATAAGAAGGTCAAACTAGAAGCATAAAAGTTCTCACTCTCTAGATAATCTTTTTTCTCTACTGGAATCAAGCATGCATACCAGATCCATGTCCAAAAATTCTCACATTCCCAATATTTATCTCCTAAATTAAACCCAAAGGTATCAAGGAAGCACTCAAGGATGCAGACTGTATTAATGCTATGCAAGATAAACTGCACCAATTTGAGAGGAACAAAGTGTGGTACCTGGTTCCTAGACCAACCGACAAAACTATCATAGGAACCAGGTGGGTGTTCAGGAACAAGTGAGATGAAGATGGCACTACCACCAGAAATAAGGCAAGACTGGTTGTTCAAGGATACAATCAAGAAGAAAGAATTGATTATGATGAGACCTTTGCTCCTGTGGCAATATTGGAAGCTATCAGAATTTTCATTGCCTTTGCAGCTCATATAGAGATCAAACTCTTCCAAATGGATGTCAAAAATGCCTCTCTTAATAAGTACTCGAAGGAAGAAGTGTATGTCAAGCAGCCCCCAAGATTTGAAGATGTTGAGCATCCTTTTCATGTATTCAAATTAGACAAGGCCTTGTATGGTTTGAAATAGGCTCCAAGGGCCTGGTATGAAAGGCTTTCAAAATTTTTGCTGGAAAATAGATTCAAAAGGGGGAGAATTGATAATACCCTCTTTCTGAAGACTAGGGGAAGAAATCTACTCATAGTTCAAATCTATGTAGATGATATTATATTTGGATCTACTCTGGATTCATTATGTGATGAATTTGCTAAGATTATGATTAGTGAGTTTGAAATGAGTATGATGGGAGAGCTCAACTTCTTCCTTGGTCTACAAGTAAAGCAAGAGGCAAGTGGAATCATGATAAGCCAACATAAGCATATAAGGGATCTTCTGAAGAAGTAATACATGGAGGATTCAAAGCCAATTGACACCCGTATTGGAACCTCATCCAAGTTGGACAACGATTAACCTGGTCCCTCTGTGAATGAAATAATGTATAGAGGAATCATTGGCCCACTACTTTAACTTACTGTAAGCAGACTTGATATTATTTTCAGTGTTGGTATGTGTGCAAGGTTCCAATCTTGTCCAAAAGAGTCACATTTCAAGGAAGTTAAGAGAATCCTCAGATATCTCAAAGGAACTCGAGACCTGGTCCTCTTTTATCCATCAAGTGACAATTTTGAATTGGTCGGATATGCTGATGCTGACTGTGCAGGGTACCTTATAGACAGAAAAAAACACTTCTGGAATAGCTTATTTTCTAATATCATCATTAATCTTCTGGGAAACTAGAAAGCAGAACTCAGTGGCTCTTTCCACAACAGAAGCAAAATATGTAGTTGTTGTATCTTGTTGTGCTCAACTGCTGTGGATTAAGCAGCAACTTGAAGATTTTGGGGTGATGAATGATTGTGTACCACTCATGTGCAATAACACTAGTGCTCTCAAGATGGCTAAGAATCTAGTGAAACACAAGAGAACCAAGCACATTGATGTCAAACATCACTGTCTAAGAGACAATGTGGAGAAATGGGTAATTTGCATGAAATTTTACAGCACAGAAGATCAAATTGTTGATATATTCACCAATCCACTAAACAGGGACAAGTTCCAAATGAATCACTTAAAGCTTGGTTTGATGAAGCCCAACTAATCCTTCCTGTCACTTGGATATCTCCTATTTTGGCTAGAAAATTGATTACATGTATCCAGGTAATAGTAGACTTTATCAGGTCTAACTCAGTTTCATACCCTTGCAAGTATACACTTATGGTAGAAAAGGAACAACACAAAAGAGAAGAGAGCTTAGGAGAAATACATTGCAGAAACCGAGATTTCATAGAGGGACTTGTTCCCTCTAAAGGTTAGTCTGACTTTCATTACTATTGAAATTTTAAAATTGAAACTTGCACTGCCACATCAACTATCTTTGTTCCCGCTTCTTTGTAATGTTGGCTTGTCAGAAGACTTTCAAGTGTCATCTCAATTCTCCACTCGACACATTATCTTAATTCCTTTCTATCATCAAATCACAACCATTCATTCCCTTTTAAATCCCCAAGTCTCTTCATACATTCTCTTCAAACTCTCCTCATTTTTTTTAATCCCTTCTTAACTCACCCTCACATATCACAAAATCGACTTTCTGCTCTCAATAAATATCTCAAACAAATTCCCCTTCAAGCCCCTCAAAGCCTCCAATGGAAGAACATACTCTAGCCTCTACTGTTCGACTCAAAATAACCCTTTGAACTGAGGAGTTATGTAACCTTATGATGATCACTCCAGTGTCAGTTCCCTCCTTTGACTCCCTTAATTATTTTGTGATACTTTATTTACTGGTTTGGGTGCAGTGTTGAGGCAGGACAAGAATGTAATTACCTATGCTTCAAGGCAATTGAAGGCTCATGATAAAAATTACCCAACCCATGACTTGTAGTTGGCGGTAATGGTCTTTGCATTAAATATTTGGAGACACTATCTCTATGGTATCAAGTGTGAGGTGTTAACGGACCATCGCAGTTTGCAGCATGTGTTTAAGTAAAAGGACTTGAATTTGAGGCAGAGAAGGTAGATGAAGTTGTTGAAGGATTATGATATGACCATCCAATACCATCCGGGTAAGGCCAATATGGTGGCAGACGCATTGAGCCCGAAAATGGTAAGGATGGGTAGCCTGGCTTATTTGAGGATGTCAAAGCGACCCTTGGCTAGAGACAATCAGACTCTAGCATCTCTGTCTATACAGTTTGGTGTTTCTGAAATAGGTGGATTGTTGGCTAGTATGGAGATAAGGTCAACGTTCCTTGATCAGATCAAGGCCAGATAGTTTGAAGATAAGAAGTCGAACAAACTTTGAAACAAAGTAGTATGTGGTGAAGCTTTTAATGCCACACTTGATGTGTGTGGAGCGTTAATGGTGAGGGGACGCGTGTGTGGTTGGTGATTTGATTCCTGATTTGCTTGCAGAAGCTCACGAGTCTTGATACTCTAATCACCTGGGTGCAACCAAGACGTACAGTAACTTGAGACAACTTTATTGGTGGCCCGGGATGAAAAGGGATATAATTGAGTATATGTTGAAATGCCACAATTATCAGCAGGTGAAGTATGAGAATCAAAGGCCTATGAGTTTACTATAGAGGATGCCCATTCCCGAGTGAAAGTGGGAAAAAATAGCTATGGACTTCATGGTAGGTCTCTCTAAGACCTTGGGGCAGCGTGATTCGATTTGGTTCATAGTGGACAGGTTGACCAAGTCAGCTCACTTCATCCCAGTTAGGATGGATTTCAGTTCTAAGCAGTTAGCTAAGATTTATGTCAATGAGATATTGAGGTTACATGGGGTGCCAATTTCCATCATTTCTGATAGAGGTATGCAATTCATCTCTAAGTTTTGGGACAGGCTACATGAAGAGTTAGGCACTAAGCTTGACTTTAGCACTACTTTTCATCCTCAAATTGACAGGCAGTTAGAGAGGACTATTCAGGTGCTTGAAGATATGTTGAGGACCTGTGTGATTGACTTTGGTGGTCATTGGGATAAGTTTTTTCCATTGTGTGAGTTTTCATACAACATTAGTTATCACTCTAGCATCGATATGGCTCCATTTGAATAACTCTATGAGAGAAGTTATAGGTCACCCATAGGATGGTTCGAAGTTAGTGATGTGAAACCTTTGGGCAAAGACTTAGTGAAGAAAGCTCAGGAGAAGGTGATATTCATTCAAACCAAGTTATTGGTAGCCCAGAGTAGGCAAAAAGAGTACACAGCCCGTAAGATAAGGGACATGTCATTCAAGGTGGGTGAACAAGTTTTGTTAAAGATATCTCCTATGAAGGGAGTTATGAGATTTGACAAGAAGGGCATGCTAATCCCTCTGTATATAGGTCCATTTGAGGTTCTTGAGGGCGTGGGTCCGATAGCGTACAGGTTGGCATTGCCACCAAGCTTGTCGGGGTCCATTCGATATTCCATGTGTCCATGCTTAAGAGATATCATGGGGATGGGGAGTACATTATAAAATGGGATTCGGTTTTGCTTGATAAGGATCGTTCTTATGAGGAGGAGCCAGTTGCTATTCTTGATCGGAATGTCCATAAGTTGAGGACAAAGGAAATTCGATCGGTAAAGGTACAATGAAAGCATCGTCAAATTGAGGAAGCTACTTGGGAAACCGAGAAGGACATGCGGGACAAGTACCCTCACTTGTTTGAGAATACATGTACTCTTTCATTTTCTTGACTTGACTCATCTTCCTTGTTTGATTGTTCGGAGATGAATGATAGGTAAATTAGTATCTGTTGTAACAATCCTTTCCATCGTTATTAAGTCTAAAGTACACAAATTTGAGTTAAGATTTTTCCCGAATTGGGAGTTAAAATTTTCAGGCTAGGCTAGTCTTGGATGAAATCCGAGTGAGGTATGGTCTAGGATAATTCTTAAATGGATTGGATAAATATAATAAATTTTATCATGTTTTTATGTTAGCTAAGACACTAAGGAATCCGTGAAATTTTTTGAAAGCAAATTCGGGTAAGTAGAACTCTTGATATCGAACTTGACGTAAAGGGGTTAGTTCAAAATGTCATGGTTTGAGGGTGCATTGCGAAAAAGACAAAACTGGGAGCAATCCTGAGTTTCTGCCTCGCCACACCCGCTATAGTGGGTGGCGGGCCGCTATGGGGCTACCGCTATAGCAGATAAATTCCTATTATAGCGGGAGTCAAAGTCGGTGAATCCCGCTATAGTGGATGGCTTCCGCTAAAGCGGGATCAGGCGCTATAGTGGGTTAATCGCTATTTAATGTAGAAATTTCTCCAAAATAGTTTATTATTTTCTAAACTCATCTTGGAGAAAGCTTAGGAGATTTTAGGCGAATTGGGGTGATTTTTCACCAAAATTCTTCGGAAAGGTAAATTAATCACTACCATCAACTATTTTCTCGATGTTGTAGGTTATTTCATTTTTTATGTGTTACATTCATGCTTTTAGACCACAATCAAACCAAAGTTTCAAGGAAAGGGAAGGCTCAAGTTCGTTAGAGCATTTCAGGCTTGGATTGAGGTAGGTGATGGTTTAATATAGTTGAAACCCAATTTGTTTTATGTGGTCATGATAGCTATTCCTTCGTATTTCTTGCATAATGCATGTTCAAGGAAAATGATTGACTATTTGATATCCTAAGTGTTAATCGCATGCAATGAACTTATATGAAAGCTTGTTGGTTTTTACAAGTGTATTTTATATTATCATTGTGGTTGTGATTATTGTGATATCTATCATTATTGTGGGATGTACCGGTATTTGGACATCTTCACGAGATTTGGTTGAAATAAGGTTGGCAGGCACTTGATGTCTGAAATTTGGTACATGGACAAGAGCTCGTTCCCTATAGGTCATGGCTAGTGGGCGACCATACGAACCTTAGCATGTATGTACAAGGTATTGGTGGGTGTGACGGTTCCTTTAATAAATCGGGAATTATATGTTTACTATTATATTGGTTCCTTAAGTGAATCGGGTTCATGTGCTTAATTGCTAAAGGTGGTTTCATTATGTAAACCGGGTTGCTTGATAATTGTCATTGTTATTATTCTTATGGATCCTTGAGTGGTCCGGGCTAATTCTGTAAGTTGTGGCTTAACTTTTATTTGTCTATTACTTGTGTAATTGAGACATGGTTAATTTAATTGTTGGTGTCATGGTTGTTGACTTGGAGTCTTGTTAGTAGTCATAGTCTTGACTTGACTTGTTATCCATGCTGACTGATAATGATTAAGTTTCAAAATGTGGTTGAATAAGGTTAAGTGTTATGAACTTGAAGGCTACATCGTAGGTGTTCATGGTTGTCTCGTTTTACTAAGTTATGGTATGTGGTTGAATAAGGTTAAGTGTTATGAACTTGAGATAAGGTTACATCGTAAGTGTTCATGATTGTCTCGTTTTACTAAGTTATGGTTATGTGTTCATATTTCTCATTTTGGATTGACTGATGATCCTACCAGTACACTGTTGTTTCTTGTGTACTGATACTACACGTGCTCTTCTTTTTGTTGAGTACAGAGCATATTCCGGCGACTGTTTCAAGACCTCAGTTGTGATTCAAATTGTGTTCGAACTCAAGGGTGAGCTACATCTTTTGGGCTGCCATGAGTTCTTCATTCAGTTTTCGGTCTATTGTTTCGGACTTAGACATTTTTCAATTGTTTTGGGTTGAACCCGTTTGTTGATACTTATTAGTGTTTTGGTACAATGACTTTTAGATTCTAGGGGATTGTTTAGATTTCATATTTCCTAAGTTTTATTTGGTTTAGTTATAGAATTGTTGATTTTCTCAATGGGAATGGACTAGTTGCCTAATTCTTTTGGGCTAAGTGTTGAATTGAATATTGATTTAGACGGTTCTCCCACCGGGAGTTGTGTGGGTGCCACTTACGGCAGATTGGGTCATGACAATAACCTTAAACGAAATTGAGAAAACACTTATTTGTTGAAGCTTTCAAAAAATCATTTAATGTCGAGCAATCCAGAGTTGCAGCCTTCTACTAATTTCCAATCAACACTTGTGTGGGCAAGTAAGTTTTTTTTTTTTTGAAAAGGATATCCCTCATGGTGAAAAGTAGCACCCTCTTTATATGTCACAACCCGAACCCCATTCGGGCCAGACTGGCACCCGGAGCCGACAAGGCCCGAGAGAACCAATCTGTGCTCACGAACATTCATATGCATGCCTCTGTAACAACATCGCTATATCTCAAACAACTATGCGGAAATAATGGAAACATGTATTATATATATGAAACTTGGCCGATGGGGCCATCAAGTCAAACTGGACATGCATCTCTTACATTCCTCTTCCCACATATGTCTACAAAGCCTCTACAGATACATATACATAGCCAAGCTAGAGTCGGGACAAGTCCCCGCTTTATACAATATGTATAATCCATCAATGTACATTATGACTCGGAAAGCCCCGAACCAACTAGAGCTCACCCAAAATCTGTAAATGACCCGCACTCTACTGTGGAGGTCCACTAACACCTGTGCCTGCAGCAAGTAAGGTAAATTCCCCCTCAAGGGGGTCAGTACGAAGAATGTCCTAAGTATGCAAGGCTATATGAAACTGTATGATACCATAAGACTTCAATGTAATCCAATATAAGCGAGTAATCAATATGGATAAATCAGTGATCTGCATAAGTGGAACCATGTACCTTACATTCATTACGAATAACCCATCGTTCTGTATGTTTGGAACTGTGTACTTTACGTTCATTACTTTCTTTTCTTCTGTGTTCATTCATCAACACCTGTGCTATATCGTACCCGGGCCCCAACTGATCAGTGGGAAATTAATAATATCGTCATGCAGGTGTTCATGTCACCCCATGGATACACCCATAATGTTGGGATAGTCATCATGCAGGTGTTTCTTTCACCCCATGGATATCATCATGCAGGTGTTTATGTCACCCCATGGATACAACTACTTATACATTACTTCATTCTTTCACTTTTATGAGATTGGTATCTTTACTTGTGAGAGATTGATATATTTGCTTGTGAAAGATTGATACATTGAGGATCATGACATTATTGGAAGCACACATATATGCATTACTTCACTCCTTCACTTCATGAGATTGATACTTAGTGGTTAAAACATTATAAGAACGTGGAACATAACATTGTTGGGAATTTGGAACCATGTCCATAATTATGTAACTCATGAACAACAACGACTAATGAATGAGGGATATGTGACTTAAGAATGAATAGATTCTCCTTACGTCGTTACTTTCCTTGAAACAGTTTCTTTTAGTAGTTACAACATTATGAGAGCTTAGGAACTTCAGTCCATGGATAAGAGACATATGAATGTCAATCGATCAATGAATAGGAAACATGTGGATGACAACATATATCAAACCTGAATGAGATACCTTAGAATATTTCGGAATGGAACAACTACTATGACAATGTGAACAATATCTACTGCAAAAGGATACAGAAAGAGTAACCTTACATACCTTCACTTCCAAGTATGAATACACAAGCCTATATTTGAACACAATAGTCCAGCTCATTCCTTACGTTTCACTCTACAATACAAGTACATAACGGGCGTACGTTAACAATCAACTACCTTACAAGTGTATAAGTGTCACAATGAGTTACGTGACTGCTATATAGCATCATTTCGTTCTTCACAATACAATCCACCGCATTAACATACCAACAATACCATAACATACCATACATTGACCAATACATCATAAACCAATAACATTTCACACCAAGTTTATCCTTTACACTTCTTCATTAACACTACGTTACCTTTTCTCCGTCAAGTCACTCGATAGCTTTCACAATAACACTTTAACAACAATCCATATTTTATACCATTTAAAATACCTCCAGCATACTCCTTTATAGTCTTTTAAACGGTACCATAAGTTGATAATTGCATCCATGAAGGGTATAGGGGCTTCGGGCGGTCAAAGGAATGCAAAAACAAGAAATTCGGGGTTATGGGCTGACCTGCGAAGCCACCTGCGCCCGCAGGTGGATGAACTGCATCCGCAGGTTCCCTTTGGAAGTAGCCAGAGGTACCCGCGAAGTCACCTGCGCCCGCAGGTGCTTTGTCTGCGAGGGCGGGTGCCCGTTTCGGCCAAAAAGGGTCTCTTTTGGGTCTTTTTTATGGAATGAATGGTCCATGATCATAACTAAACTTCTCTTGACATATTTTAGATCATATTGGATGCCAAAAATCAGCCATGGTTTCACAACACACATGAACATCACCAAAACCATACTATTTCTTCAATAAACCACCAAATCCATGCACAATTTTGCAATAACAATTCCAAACATTATATACAAGAATAAAAAAAGTTAAGGCTATAATCACATCTCACATGTGAATATTGAACCCATCAATTTCACTTCCTTCAAGGCTACAAGTCCATTTTCAAGTTTACAAGGCAAAAACCTTCATCGATTAAGCAAACATAACTTGTTTCACACATAGTGAACTTCTCACACTTCACCAACATAACCAACATGATCTACACCATATTCCATGCATAATAATATATTAAACCATGATATTAAACACATACCAAATCTTTCCAAGGAGTGATCTTGTCCTAAGAGAAAGATAGCTTTAGGGTTTGAGTGTTGAAAGAAAAGTTTAGATAATTCTAGAAAATGGCATGTGTAATGTGTTGAATAAAAATATGATTTTTCTCTTGCTTTATATGGTCCCAGTAAGTCATCCCTAGCCACATATAACTCATTAAATGAGGGCCTCACTTGGTCAATTGAAAGATTGGGTCAAATACCCCTTTGGGCCATGTCTTTTGCTCCACCTTTGAGCTTCAATTTAGGCCCAATGGAACAAGACTTATTTAAACCCACCATATTAATGCATAATTCATCAATTCTCTCATGTTTCAATATTTCCATGAATGTTACAGTCATCAACTAAACTCAGAAACATACGGGGTGTTACATTCTTCCCCCCTTAGAAACATTCGTCCTCGAATGTTAGTGACATTATTCAAAGTAAACAATTACAAGCCTAGGAGCATTCTTCATGTTATCATATATATATACTCAATGCCTATAAGTACTTACTTGTCATTGTTCTAATCTCATATTGTGAGTTTGTTCTTCACTTTGGAATAAATGAGGGTACTTGGACCTCATCATTTCTTTGGTTCCCCACGTGATTCCCTTTACCAGTCGGTTTCTCCACTGTACCTTTACCAAGGCTACTTCTTTATTTCTTAATCTTTTCACTTATCCATCTAGAATATCAATATATATTTCTTCATAAGTGAGATCCCCCATAACTTGTACACTTTCAATAAAAACAATGGATCTCGGCATATGACTTGTGTTCGCTTGTAGCTACTATTGTACCACCTTAACTTTCTCCATAGCTTAATGAACAAAATTTGACCCGAGCAAAGCAAATTTCATCAGCTGTAACCCATCCAATTGATGATCTATATTTTCTTTCATATAAAGCTTCGTAAGGTGCCTTTTGATACTTTTATTGTAAGCAATTTCAATAAATGATAGATGTTCATCCCAACTACCTTTAAAGTCCAATGTACAAACTCGTGGCATAACTTCAAATGTTCATATAATATGTTTTGTTTGTCCATCTATCTGAGGATGACAAGCCGTACTTACATCCACCTGTGTACCCATGCTTTACTGAAAAGACTTCCAACACTGTGCAATAAAGTAAGCTCTCTTGTTTGATATAATAGTGAGTGGAATCCCATGTAATCATACGATCTCGGTAACATACAACTTTGCATAATGTTCAGCTGTATCGGTGGTCCTAACTGATAGAAAAATATGCTGACTCAGTAAGCCTGTCAACTATTGCCTATATGGAATCAACCTTTGCAGTGTACGAGGCAACCCTGTGATTAAATCCATGTTATTCATGTTCCACTTCCAAACTGAAAGGGTAATACATTACATAAAACATATAGATTTCTGATGCCATACTGTTAATCAGTGACCGCTTGGACATTGAGCTACAAGTTCTACAATGTGCTTCTCATGTAATCTTACCAATACATCTCTGCTAAACCATGGTACACACAATCTACATTGGCGTTAAAGTACTCCCCCTTGTCTTTTTTTAAATACCTTTGTCGAACTTTGCCGTACATTCTTTTTCAATTGAACTAAAAATAGGATTTACATATTGCTTTTCCTTTATCTCAGATACCAATGAAAATTCTTCCACATTTGCCACAATAATTCTTTCACCTGAATTTTTATACAAGTAGTGGTGCCATCTGTTACAAGCAATTGTCACAACTGTTAACTTAAAATCATATATGGGATATCTTCTCTTATGTGGACGCAATTGTCTTAAGGCATATGCTATCACATTGTCATGCTACATGTATACACATCCCACACCAACTTTTAAAACATCACCATACACTGCATGCTCTTATGTGCCTTTGGGAGGTACTAGTACAGGTGTAGGAGTCAATTCATCTTTTAGCTCTTGCAAACTTTCTCACATACCTCATTTTGCTGAAACTTAGTTACTTTGCGTGTTAGTTTGTGAAGGGTAATGGCAGAAAGTCCTTTTTAACAATTCTTCTGTAATAACTGGCCAACTCAAGGAAGCTACGAATTTTCGTAGGCGTCATAGGCCTTGGCCACTCCTTTTGTGTATATTAATCCTGATTCCTCCATTCTATACAATGTGTCCTACGGATGCTATGGATTATGACCAAACTTGTAGTTAAAGAACTTACATCTATCTTACGGTCATGAAGAATCTGTAACACCTGTCACAAGTGATTAACATGGTCCTTTTGTGATCTTGAGTAATCTAGTATAACATCTAAAACATTATCACGAATACGCTTAGTGATGGCTTAAACACCCTAATTATCAAACCCACCAACGCAGCTGGTGCATTTGTTAACCCAAATGGCATAACTACGAATTCATAACAACCATACCGCTATTTTGGGTATCTTTATTTTCTCTGACCCTTACTTGATGATCTCCTGACCTTAAGTCAATCTTTAGGAAGAATTTGGCACCCTATAGCCGATCAATAAGTCATCAACTCCGGGGAGAAGACATGTATTCTTCGTTTTCACCTTATTCAGTTGCCGATAGTAAACACACATTCTCAATGTGCCTCTTTTTTTTTCGTACTGTGAACACTGATGCAACCCAAGGGGTTGTACTAGGTCTTATGAATCCCTTGTTCATCACGTCTTTTAATTTCTTGTTTCATTCCCGTAAATCTACCGGGGCCATGCTATATGAAGAAATAAAAATAGGCTGAGTACCTGACATCACATTAATACCGGCTCATACAACGAGGAATTTATTTACCACCAGAACTGATGGAAGAGTTGGTGGCGTCACATCAGTATCTTTCACTCTTACGAAGTGACATATGTATCCCTTAGTGTATCCTTTTCTTTGCTTTAAGATGGGGAATAAATTTTCCTCTTGGTGCCCCCACATTTCCCTGGCCATTCAAAAACATTCTTTTGGGGAATACGACAATATAACTTCTTAGTTCGGCGATCTACTATGGCACAATCCCTTGATAACATCAAAATTCCACTATTTCCAGTTCAATAAGATCAACCAGTGTCTCATGACCACAAACAATTACTATGCACTTATGATATACTCTTTTAACTACAATAGATTCACCAACTGATGTACAGACTTCATGTGACATAACTAGTAATTCTGGTGTTCTTTTGAATTTTTAGCAATTAATGAAATAACATATGCTAGTGTCGAATATGGGTCAATCAATACGTATACGGTACATGTAGCTACATCAGGAGAAGCCTCATTTTGTGGCCCGACATACCTCACCAATAACAAACATTCGGCCCCAACTGACATTCACCTAGATGATAACTTCCGCAGCACTAACACGGCTGACGAGGAGACTTCAGTTGGTTCCTACTTTCTACGTTCTTGTGCTTGATACCCCATTGCCCATGAATCCTAAATCTCACTTCTTTGCCCAAACCGATTGTCTCTAAACCCTTGGGATCGAGGTATAACATTTACTATAAACTAAGGAAATAATGGTCTAGGCGGTCTGTTAAACACCAGAGACCTAAATTCTCCTTGGGACGCCATGAACTGTCCCATAGGTCTAGCCCTCTCTGACGACCCTTCTTCAAATATTTGTGTCCTTTTCTGTTGCCTCTGATCCCCCATTATCTATGCAAAAAGCATGTATTCTGGCTATATCCATATCTCTTTTCAAGGCCGCAATAGTACAATCCGTCTGTCCACATACCGATGCACTCTATCGGTCATAATAGCTACCACATTTGGAGCATACCTAGCCAAAGAATTAAACCGAAGACTGTACTTTCTGACACTCATAGTCCTTTGGCAAAGATTTACCAATTGGTCCGCATGAGCTTTTCGGACCTCATATGGGAGATACTGGTCAAGGAATGTCGTTTAAAATTCCTCCCAACTAGCTGGAAGTACATCAATACACAGTCACTTGCATAACATCTAGAGCCCTTTTGATTTGGTCTATAGAGTCCTGTGGGTCTTCATTCAGATCCAACCCGGTGAACGTAGGAGGGTTTAATTTCAAAAAAATCCCATGTTCGACGACTAGCTGCCCTAGCCGTACCATCAACACTCGTCATTGGGCCAGCTCGCCCGTGACATTATACAGCAACTATCTGAGTCAACATATGCACTACATTTCTTAAATCCTGTTCAGTGGCATTTATAGGTGGTTCTGCGGGTACTTCTCTACCTTTCGGCTAAGAGAAACCCGTATTGCAAATTCCATGTCAGCCCCACCTTGACTAGCTTGGTCAGGTGGTAATTTACTCATTTCTTCTTCGGCAGGCATATCAACCTACCTACCTTTGCCCTTACCTTGTCTGATAATCAGAATTTGACTATGTAAAAGAAAACCAATGTCAATGCGTACATATGCGTCCACCTACAACTTTGGCTCTATTGCACGATCTAGGAGTGAAGAAAAGAAACAACTCCTGAATGTCCCATAGCCTCCTACTTATAAATGTGGCGCGCAACACATCCATAAGCAAGACTCTACTCGGACACGGCTTTGTAGACACCCTTAGGACGACCTGCTCTAATACCACTTTTGTCACAACCCGAACCCCATTCGGGCCGGATTGGCACCCGGAGCCGACAAGGCCCGAGTGAACCAATTTGTGCTCACGAACATTCATATGCATGCCTCTGTAACAACATCGCTATATCTCAAACAACTATGCGGAAATCATGGAAACATGTATTATATATATGAAACTTGGCTGATAGGGCCATCAAGTCAAACTGGACATGCATCTCTTACATTTCTCTTCCCACATATGTCTACAAAGCCTCTACAGATACATATACATAGCCAAGCTAGAGTCGGGACAAGTCCCCGCTTTATACAACATGTACAATGCATCAATGTACACTATGACTCGGAAAGCCCCGAACCAACTGGAGCTCACCAAAAATCTGCAAATGACCCGTACTCTACTGTGGAGGTCCACTAACACCTGTGCCTGCAGCAAGTAAGGTAAATTCCCCCTCAAGGGGGTCAGTACGAAGAATGTACTGAGTATGCAAGGCTATATGAAACTGTATGATACCATAAGACTTCAATGTAATCCAATATAAGCGAGTAATCAATATGGATAAATCAGTGATCTGCATAAGTGGAACCATGTACCTTACATTCATTACGAATAACCCATCGTTCTGTATGTTTGGAACTGTGTACTTTACGTTCATTACTTTCTTTTCTTCTGTGTTCATTCATCAACACCTGTGCTATATCGTACCCGGGCCCCAACTGATCAGTGGGAAATTAATAATATCGTCATGCAGGTGTTCATGTCACCCCATGGATACACCCATAATGTTGGGATAGTCATCATGCAGGTGTTTCTTTCACCCCATGGATATCATCATGCAGGTGTTTATGTCACCCCATGGATACAACTACTTATACATTACTTCATTCTTTCACTTTTATGAGATTGGTATCTTTACTTGTGAGAGATTGATATATTTGCTTGTGAAAGATTGATACATTGAGGATCATGACATTATTGGAAGCACACATATATGCATTACTTCACTCCTTCACTTCATGAGATTGATACTTAGTGGTTAAAACATTATAAGAACGTGGAACATAACATTGTTGGGAATTTGGAACCATGTCCATAATTATGTAACTCATGAACAACAACGACTAATGAATGAGGGATATGTGACTTAAGAATGAATAGATTCTCCTTACGTCGTTACTTTCCTTGAAACAGTTTCTTTTAGTAGTTACAACATTATGAGAGCTTAGGAACTTCAGTCCATGGATAAGAGACATATGAATGTCAATCGATCAATGAATAGGAAACATGTGGATGACAACATATATCAAACCTGAATGAGATACCTTAGAATATTTCGGAATGGAACAACTACTATGACAATGTGAACAATATCTACTGCAAAAGGATACAGAAAGAGTAACCTTACATACCTTCACTTCCAAGTATGAATACACAAGCCTATATTTGAACACAATAGTCCAGCTCATTCCTTACGTTTCACTCTACAATACAAGTACATAACGGGCGTACGTTAACAATCAACTACCTTACAAGTGTATAAGTGTCACAATGAGTTACGTGACTGCTATATAGCATCATTTCGTTCTTCACAATACAATCCACCGCATTAACATACCAACAATACCATAACATACCATACATTGACCAATACATCATAAACCAATAACATTTCACACCAAGTTTATCCTTTACACTTCTTCATTAACACTACGTTACCTTTTCTCCGTCAAGTCACTCGATAGCTTTCACAATAACACTTTAACAACAATCCATATTTTATACCATTTAAAATACCTCCAGCATACTCCTTTATAGTCTTTTAAACGGTACCATAAGTTGATAATTGCATCCATGAAGGGTATAGGGGCTTCGGGGGGTCAAAGGGATGCAAAAACAAGAAATTCGGGGTTATGGGCTGACCTGCGAAGCCACCTGCGCCCGCAGGTGGATGAACTGCATCCGCAGGTTCCCTTTGGAAGTAGCCAGAGGTACCCGCGAAGTCACCTGCGCCCGCAGGTGCTTTGTCTGCGAGGGCGGGTGCCCGTTTCGGCCAAAAAGGGTCTCTTTTGGGTCTTTTTTATGCAATGAATGGTCCATGATCATAACTAAACTTCTCTTGACATATTTTAGATCATATTGGATGCCAACAATCAGCCATGGTTTCACAACACACATGAACATCACCAAAACCACACTATTTCTTCAATAAACCACCAAATCCATGCACAATTTTGCAATAACAATTTCAAACATTATGTACAAGAATAAAACAAGTTAAGGCTATAGTCACATCTCACATGTGAATATTGAACCCATCAATTTCACTTCCTTCAAGGCCACAAGTCCATTTTCAAGTTTACAAGGCAAAAACCTTTACCGATTAAGCAAACATAAATTGTTTCACACATAGTGAACTTCTCACACTTCACCAACATAACCAACATGCTACACCATATTCCATGCATATAATATATTAAACCATGAGAGTAAACACTTACCAAAGCTTTTCAAGGAGTGATCTTGTCCCAAGAGAAAGATAGCTTTAGGTTTTAAGTGTTGAGAGAAAAGTTTGGATAATTCTAGAAAATGGCATGTGTAATGTGTTGAATAAAAATATGATTTTTCTCTTGCTTTATATGGTCCCCGTAAGTCATCCTTAGCCACATATAACTCATTAAATGAGGGCCTCACTTGGTCAATTGAAAGATTGGGTCAAATACCCCTTTGGGCCATGTCTTTTGCTCTACCTTTGGGCTTCAATTTAGGCCCAATGGCACAAGACTTATTTAAACCCATCATATTAATGCATAATTCATCAATTCTCTCATGTTTCAATATTTCCATGAATGTTACGGTAATCAACTAAACTCAGAAACATACGGGGTGTTACATTATACATAATTTTCAAGTGAAGTTGAAGTTGTAAGGGCGTCTAATATTTTTTCTTTATAAATTTACAAAACAATTTTTCCATAAATATGTAAAAAACGTTTTACATGTTTTTTTTCTCCATAAATATGTAAAACATTTTTATCCATAAATATGTAAACGTTTTCCTACGTAAATATGTAAACATTTTTCTATTTTATTACAAACGTTTTACTCTTTAAATGTTTCCGTTTTAAAGAGTTATCCTATTAAAATAAACATTAGAAGACTAGTAAAAAATAATTTTACTTCTTCTAGAGTACTCCTTTTCTTTTACAAATTTGATTAATTAATCAGTCATAGTAGGGACCGCAGATTTATTAACTAAGGCTTCCAATTATGATATTAATTCACAAATGAATGAATTAATCATATCATAATAAATGACAAATTATTCCACTAAAAATCTATAATTACACTTCTCGATTTAATTTTGAAATCTACCATTACACCTTATTTAACTCTCCATGTTATAATTACCGACATCAATCAATTAAATTAAATTTCTAAAAAATTTAATTCATTGATTAATTTAATCATTTATTTTTATGCTTAACTTATTTCACGTGACGAATATAAAATCCACCTGCAGGGTTTTCACATGAAAACTTATAAGCAATCATAACGAGGTGTCATCTATCTCAAGTCCGAGACATGGTTCTATCAATTAATTATTATTTCACTAATGTGATTTGTTACTATCCAATGTATGAGGAATGTGTTGACCCAGAATAGAGTACTCACCTTTTGATAAATCAAAATAATAAATCAAATCACATATATCATAACAATTATATCACGATTAATTAAGAGTAGAAGTACATGCAATGGTCTATAGAAGTTGTTTTATTAATATTCAGAAACTAAACAAGTATCTCTAATTGGTCCGTTCAATACACACGAAATGCACTAGCACAAGAAGTTGGAATATGACCACTCCCATAAGCTAGATCAAATTATATTTAATTTTGCGCTACAATCATCAAGATGTTTGTCCTACTTCATCTTTGATTGTGAATATTAATTTATAACTTATAAGAATCGACAATTTTAATCATTCGTGCATGAGTTAAATAACTCTATACACAAAATCATCTACTAAATCAGTAAAGGACACACATGTTAACACAATGATCTATTCAAATAAAGACTTTATTAAATTAAGTAAATAAAATAAATTGTCTATAGATGAATTGAAAACATAATATTATAACTTAATCAAATAGTATATCTTAACACTCAGTAACAAGTCGGGGTTGAGCTTCACCGAACACGCATTTGAAACTGATCATTCCACCGATCCAGTTTCCTTGAGCATCCATTGTCAGTATCATGTGTCCACCCTTCATTCTGCCAAGTATGCAAGCTGCTTTTTATCCAATACAATATGTCAATAATTTGTCTGTCTCCCTTACTATCAAGTCAACCCTCGTCCCCAAAAAAAAAAATCCACTTCAAGTATTACTCCCTCTATTTCATTCTATTTGGCCATGACTTAGCACAAGTATTAAAAAAAAACTTTTATTAGGAGTGTATTTTACTAAACTAACCTTATTAATAATGCTTTGAAATTTTAAATTTGACAATTACTATTTTATGTAGTTATTTAATACTAAGAATAGTGTGTAGAAAAAATAATAAAACTCTTTTGATTTGCTAAGGTGGACAAGTAAAAAGAAATATCTATTTTTAATTTCTAATATAAAGGTCGAGTAAAATGAAACGGAACCAGAAGATTTTTCCTAAAAAAACAAAAACAAAGAACTAGATCCTAGTATTTGTGGGACAAAACATATAGGTGTCGTTCCATTGCAAGAAGCTAAGCGTGGAGTGACTCAATTGAATGCTCGACTGCAGAAACTCAGAGATGGTGAAGTTTAGCGCCTAATCATAAATGCAAACATTGGTCTCTTCTTGTGTAACAAATCATGAATCTTTCATAATATCTCGTGAAATTCTTAGTAAGACCTTCAGCTCCTCTTATAATACAATACAATACTACTTGTTTCTCTCCTCCCACTTCTAGGAACAAATGATACTCGTGAGGAAGAGCTCACAAATTTCACGAGTTTCTTCTTTTTCTTTCAGCCTGTTACTCAGACATGTCTCCAACACCATATTATGAATTCTCTTCAAATACCTCATTCATTGTTCCAAGAAATATGCATTCTTTTCTAAGCATTGTTGGAAAACCACTACACTTCCAATGGAATCCAGTATCCTATTCTCTTTTCTCTGTCTTCACTATCTCTTGTTTTTATACAAGCTCAAGCTTTGCAAACCTACATAGTTCAGTTGCACCCACATGGGGAAACTAGACCCCCTTTTAGCTCTAAGCTTCAATGGCATCTTTCTTTCCTTGCAAAAGCAGTTTTCTCCGGAGAAGAAGACTCCTCTTCTCGCCTTTTGTACTCCTACCATTCCGCTATGGAAGGCTTTGCAGCTCAACTTACTGAAGTTGAGCTAGAGTTTTCAAGGAAATCCAATGATGTGTTATCCATACGTGCTGAGGGGAAGGTTGAAATTCAGACTACTTATTCTTACAAGTTCTTGGGACTAAGTCCGACAAGAGAAGGAGCTTGGTTAAAGTCTGGATTTGGTCAAGGAGCGATCATTGGAGTGTTAAGACACTGGAGTTTGGCCAGAAAGTCCAAGTTTTGATGATCATGGGACGCCTCCTATTCCGCAGAAATGGAGAGGTATCTGCCAAGGAGGACAGGATTTCAATTCTTCTAATTGTAATCGCAAGCTTATTGGTGCAAGGTTTTTCACCAAAGGACATCGTGTGGCCTCAGTGACATCATCACCAGATGCAGTAGAGGAATATGTGTCGCCACGGGATGCTCATGGCCATGGTACACATACAACATCCACTGCTAGAGGAGTTGCAGTTCCAATGGCTGCTGTGCTTGGAAATGGAGCAGGGGAGGCTCGAGGGATGACCCCTGGTGCCCACATTGCAATAGATAAAGTCTGTTGGTTCAGTGGCTGTTACAGCTCTCAAATACTTGCAGCAATGGATGTAGCCATCAGAGATGGAGTAGACGTACTGTCACTCTCACTTGGTGGCTTCCCTATTCCACTTTATGATGATACTATTGTCATTGGCAGTTTTTGAGCCATGGAACATGGAATTTCAGTTATATGCGCAGCAGGTAATAATGGTCCAATCAAAAGTTCAGTAGCCAATGGTGCTCCCTGGATTGCCACTATTAGTGCTAGCACACTTCACAGGAGATTTCCAGCATTGGTTCAGTTAGGCAATTGAAAGTTCCTGTATGGAGAATCCTTGTACCCGGGGAAGCATGTTCCTAGCTCTCGAAAGAGTCTTGAGATCGTTTATGTCAAGGATAGGGACAAGGGAAGTGAATTTTGCGCAAGAGGATCGCTATCAAGAGCACAAGTCCAGGGGAAAATGGTTGTGTGTGATAGGGGACTCAATAGAAGGGCAGAAAAGGGCCAGGTTGTGACGGAAGCAGGTGGTGCTGCCATGATCTTAGCAAATACAACAATAAATTTGGAGGAAGATTCTGTTGATATCCATGACCTTCCAGCAACGTTGATTGGATTTGATGAAGCAATTCAATTACATAACTACCTGAACTCAACAAAAGAACCAACAGCTCGATTCATATTTGGAGGAACGGTAATAGGAAAGTCTAGAGCACCTGCAGTAGCTCAATTTTCATCAAGGGAGCTAAGCTATACTGATCCTTCAATTCTCAAACCTGATTTGATTGCTCCAAGTGTAAACATTATTGCCGCTTGGCCACAAAACTTGGGCCCCAGTGGCCTTCCAGAGGACTCACGAAAAGTAAATTTCACTTTTATGTCAGGGACTTCAATGGCTTGTCCTCATGTTAGTGGAATTGCAGCATTGCTCCATTCAGCTCATCCTAATTGGACTCCAGCAACATGTAGATCCGCATTAGTGACCACTGCAGATACAACTGATCATTTGGGAAAACCACTCATAGATGGAAATGCACCAGCTAAACTTTTTGCAGCTGGAGCTGGACACGGGAACCCCGGAAGAGCCATCGATCCTGGATTGATATATGACATCCAGGTTGATGAATATATCACTCACCTTTGCACTATCGGATACAGAAATTCTGAAGTCTTCAGCATTACTCATAAGAATATCAGTTGCCATGACATTTTACAGAAGAACAGGGGTTTCAGTCTAAATTACCCTTCAATTTCAATAATTTTCAGGGCAGGAATGACTAGAAATATGATCAAGAGGAGAGTAACAAATATGGGGAATCCTAATTCTACTTACTCAGTTGAGGTCGTGGCAGCTGAGGGTGTCAAAATGAGAGTCAAGCCACGTCGTCTGATATTTATACATGTGAACCAAAGCTTAAGCTATAGAGTTTGGTTTATGTCAAGGAAGAGAATTGGATCTAAAAGAATGAGCTTTGCAGAGGGGCAATTGACATGGTTCGACATAGAAAACAATGCCAAGAAAGTCAGGAGTCCTATTTCAGTCACATGGGCGTCAATGAAGTGAAGGCTATCAGCACTGTCACAACAGCAGCTCCAAATATTCATTGTCTTAGTTCAAAACTTCCAGTTAGGAATTTCACATCACATTATAAATTGATGTTAGAGCACAAACAGCTGAGAGGCAAAGATACACTTTATCTTTCCATAAAGAAGAAATGATTGATAATTATTTGAATGCAATGTCTTTTACCAAGTAGATGTGTCTCCTCAATGTTCAAAAGTAAGTATAAGTATAAATAGAATTGACAAAGCACAAGTTTGAGCTAGGACTTGGAAGTGAACCATTGATAAGTGGCGATTTTTCACTTATTTGTATCTCTTTTCTTATGATTTTGTGTCGTTAATCTATAATATGAGGCTAATTATCCTTTGAATTGTGTTTATTTCAGATATTTTGGATTTAGAAGGAGTTATGATGAAAAGGAGAGAAATTGAGGCAAAACGGAGTTGAAACGGACAAGTTTGGAAAACTGGACAAAATTACTCATCACTATCGCGATGGAGTATGGTCGCATTCACGACCCAGTCAAAGTCAACAGGCAGCGATCGCGATGTCACATGCCGCGACCGCAATGTACTAGAAAATAACGCATCACGACCGCGATGGTTAGAGCTCACGACAACGATGAACAAAAGTGTCAGGCTTCAGGGGCAGATCTGGAACTTCACAAATTCGATCGCAATTCATCAAAACCCGATCCCCAGCCATTCCAAAGAGATCTTTGGCTTATTTCTCAACATTGGAGGCTAGGGTTCTTGACCCAACACCCTTGGATTGAAGATTTGGAAGCTTTGTATTGTTAAATTCTTACTCCTTTCTTCATTCCATAGCTTTGTATTGAATATTTGGGTGTAGTTAGATTTATACTTGAGTATTCGTAGCTAGAGATTATACAATACTGATGTGTTGAATTTGGCTTTTGATTCTATCTTATGCTTTGGTATTAATTGATTACTCTTTGATTTATGAAATGAGTTTTGCTTGTCTAAGTTAATCTCATTCTTCACTTGATTTTCAAAGGGAGTAGCTAATCCGAGGACTCACTCATTTACTTCGATTAGGCTTGAAAGTGCTAATCGAGTTTGAGAAAGATTAACTTAGCGCAATTTGGGACGTATGACCCATCTTATGGATTTGTTGCTAGACATAGTCAAATCCTAGTGTAGCTATAGATTGGGACTATTCGTGTCGGCACTTGGCTAGTGTTTGAAAGAATCTAGCCAAGAAATATTCGTCAATCTATCGAAAGACGTGGCGAATAATTAAGGTTCCAAGGCTAATTTGCTAATCCTTTGATTAATCTTGAGTACTTGATTTAAATACTTTGGATCGTTGATAGAATTGATTCCCCGTATCATTTTCCTTATTTCGCCATAGTTGTGAAAGTCATTGATCACCTTGTTCATATTATATTTGGCTCTATGCGTGTTACATTTTTACTTACGAAACCCCCTAAAACATTTGTATCTTTGTTTGAATTTTAGCGAGTTGCTTTTATTTCGTGCTTTCTCGATCGCTAGTCACATTGTTCCTCGTGGATTCGACCCCGACTCTAAGTTGGGTAAATATATTGCTAACGACCGCGTACATTCATTTCCTAGAGTGTATTTGAGCGTTATCAACCATCTACAACAAACTAAAAGACCCATCACAAGTGAACAAATATCAGGACGAAAGAGAACAAGAAAACCTATAAAAGGAACTTGAAGTAACATCTAACTGTAAATGGACTGAGAAGATTTCTCAAGTTTACACCTTTTGAACTAAATTACTCATAAACCAATATGACAGACAAAAATTTCAAGAAATTGGTCAGGCAAAAGAAAACATAGAATCTCAACTTTTGACAAACTGCAAGCCATTTGAATTAGCATACCGCTCCATAAATCTCATGAACCTGTCCCATTCTCGTGGAGTTCGCATAATATACTTAGCTTCAATACCTGCAGGCTTTCCGTTAACAAATTTGGCGTTGACATCAACTGATGAGAGAACCCCTTCTTCGTCAATCATGTAGAATCCAGTGATATCCCCAACTTCACCAGATGAATCAAATACGGAGGGTTGATCAAACCTGAAAATGGCCATACCATTTGTCCCATCCCTTGACTTGGTTAACTTCACATCTGGTATTGTTTGTTCATCAGTTCCTTGTATGAACTGAATTTTTGGTTGAACCATCATTATAGTTAGTCTGGACATTTTCTGGTTTTGGATATTGGACGTAAAACGTGAACGGGGTAGGCACAAGCGCAGGCCATTGAATGAAGAACTTGCACTTTGATGAACCCTACCACATGCTATTCCTACAGTACATGACACAAACAACAATTATTGATTTTGATTAACTATATTTCCTAATTTACCAGTTCCTTTTTCAAAAATAAAAATCCATTATATTGGGAGATCAGGAAGGGAGACAACGGGAATTGAACCCACACCCATTGTGTCAAAGACTTTCACTAGTACCACTAGATTGTAAGCAGGGGCGGAGCTAGGTAGGGCCAAGGCGGCAGAAAATTACACTGTTAGTACATGGTTAAAATTGTTTGTTATATATGTATATATAGTAAATGTTGAACCACTTTGGATGTGTGTTTACTTCTTCATATTTGAACCCATTAGTGAAAATTTTGAATCCGCCACTGATCGTAAGCATCGTGTGTTGTTGTCCTAATTTCCTAGTTAACATTCAGCTGTGCTACATTTCCGGTCCAAAGTACCCATAAAAAGAAGACAAATTAAATTTTCTTCATGAGCTCAGAGGCGGAGCCATTTGAAGTTTATGGGTTCTGAATCCTTAGCTAATGATCTAGCTCCGCGCTTATGCGCAAATATCCGTTTCACAAATCACTCATAAATCAATTAAATGAAACTAAAGTACCACTGCTTACAGAACTTAGTGAGATATTGATAAACCAAAGAATTAGAAGATAGTAAAGGTAGATAAGCACAATTTGGGACATACCGAGAAGAGAGCGAGGCTGATGCGAACTGTGAGAAAGTGCAGGAGAAAATGCAAGAGATTGAAGAGTAGCCATTAATTAGAGAGCGCAGACAGAGATAAAGAGAATGGAGTATGGTAGAGAGAGAACTAAAAGAACAGATGGATGTATGTGCTGGTAACAGAGAGTGTTGGTTGTAACAACGACAGCCATTCGCTTCTTTAGATTGCCTTACCCATACTCTGTTCATTTTTGAGCCAACCACCATCACAATATACTCCCGCCAACTTTTTCTACATTCGAATTGGGCTCAAACTTTTATCTGGGCTTTTACTCAAAACCATGGGCTGGATTTTATATTACCCCAATAAAAACATATACAAATGATCAGGAAATATCATCTAAGTAGGCGTTTGAACATGCGATTTCATCTCGTGATATTAAATCATGAGATGAAGTCAACGTTTGGACATGTGATTTTATCCCATGACTCATGATTTCAAATCATGAGATGAAATCTCAGATTCTCCAAAAACCTTGATTTGGGAGGTTGTCCATACTACATACTATGTGAAAGGATTATATTAAAGAGTAGTATACTACAACGCATGTTCAATTTTACTTTTTTATTGAACGAAAGTTTGATCAATAAATATTGTATTTTTTTAGAATAGCTTTATGATAGTGTATTATACTTTTGTTATGAATTTTTGCTTATTTTGTAAGATTATATAAAGAATTGAGACAATTTTGATAGTTTTCATAACTTATGGGTTTTTATGTTTATAAGAAAATATACAACTTAAAGTCCAAATTGCATATTCAAACAAAACTTGAACTACATCTCAAATGATTTCATATCATAATTTCATCTCACATGGCCAAACGGGTCATAAAACTCGTAAAAAAAAATCGCAAGTTATGTCAGGCGGAAGAATTGAAATTACAATTTCTCAAAGTATTAGATACGAGGAGTCCGTGCCAGCACGGGCCCAATATATGTTACTTTCTTGGTCTCAATTTATGCAACACAGATGAAATTTAGACGGTTAATCAATTTTTGTATGATTTTAAATATTTTAAGTTGTTAATTAGTATTATGATTTATTTATTTCTTGCATAAT
Source organism: Capsicum rhomboideum (assembly GCA_031232105.1). NCBI lineage: Eukaryota > Viridiplantae > Streptophyta > Magnoliopsida > Solanales > Solanaceae > Capsicum > Capsicum rhomboideum. Next base: position 33,799,126 of record CP124711.1, on the reverse strand, counting down.
TTCTGTTATGTCCCAATTTATGTTACATAGATGGAATTTTAAGAGTTGATCAAAATTTTTTGTATAATTTTTAAGCATTTTAAGTTGTTAATTATTGTGATTTATAGTTTTTTTTTAATTAATATACAGATAATATATGATACTCTCTCTGACCCAGTTTATGTGGCACTGATAGAATTCGGAGAGTCAACTAAATTTTAATATAGTTTTTAGATATTTAACTTGTTAATTATTATGATTTGTTGTACTTTCTACATAATTTTCAGATAATATATGTTACTTCCTCTACTCTAATTTATTTGGTATTGATAGGATTTGGAGAATCAACCAAATTCTTAATATGTCTTTTAAATATTTTAAGTTGTTAATTATTGTGATTTATAATACTTTTACGTGTGACACTGATAGAATTTTAAAAGTCAATCAATTTTTTATATGCCTTTTACATATTTTGATTTGTTTAGTACTGTAATTTATATTACTTTTTACTTAATTATTTTCTTTATTCTATATATTAGAAAAGAGACATTCAACATGGCTGTTTTTGACAGTAAAAGAAATTCTGAGGGTATTAGGTCATTAAAAAAAGTTTACAAGAATCAATTTGCTTTAAAAAGTGTCTTTTCTTCTGTGTTGTTTGTACTTTATAAAAAGCTTTAGAAAAATTCCATATTTTTTCATTTAACTACAGATCATGCCCTTACAAAATGCCCACCTTCTTCATATAAATTACAGACCATGCCCAAGGATATGATGGGTCCCCTAACTTTCCAGTGGATTTGCCATAAATGACATAGGCCGTGGGCCCTAAGATTTTCATATATTTCCTATTTTAATTTGAATATGGGGAAGTGTAAGTATTTACCCTCTTTATATAGGTTTAAATTAAATTATTTAAATTTAATATATTTAAGTAATTTAATAAGATGCTAATTCATATTAATTATAACTAAATATTTAAAGTAATTTTTTTTATTATTTTAGTTGGCTTTTATATTCAAAACTAATTTTTACATATATATTTTACTAAATTAAAAAAGATTTATTATTTTTGTCTTATACAAAAATACTAATATTTAAATTTAAAATTTTAAAGTATAATTAATAAATTTAATTTAATAAAATAAATTTCTAATGAACATTTTCATAAGATTTGTGTCAAGTCAATACGTGTCAAGTCAATACGAATCAAGAAAAAAGGAACTAAAGAACATATAATAAAATTTTATTTTTGTGAGAGGTAAACATAATTCACTATCAAATAACACGTAATACTATTATATTTTATATATGCAAAACATATCAACCTGTTTTTGATTAATATACTACGTACTCCTATGAATTATCGTTGATTACTACTAGAAATGATAAAATTATGTTAGTTTTTATAGGAGTAGCATAATCGATTTTAAAATTAAAACTTTGAATGTTAATCATCTGTCATTACTTTGACAAAGATATATTAATAATTTTAATTTTAATAATATTGGGCCCGTGTTAACACGGGCGTTTCCTCTAGTTTAATAGAAGTATTTAATTTTTGTGGAGACACTTGAATTAAAAAACTGTGATTTTTTTTTTTGATGTGTAAAAGAGAAACACCATGTTGAATGAAAATAATCTAATTCGCTCTTTACATCTTTGAAGGCCACAAATCTCAAAGAGTAGGCGCAATTAATAATGAAGAGAAAAATTATCAGATTCTTTGGTCAAATTACATAAATTGGATTTCACTAATATTTACTACTTTATATATAGTCACAAAATAAAAATAGAAGAGCGAATCAGTCAATTTACTTTTCGACCCTAAGCTGCTTTATGTTCTCACGTATTAAATATTTTATGTTGTTAATTATTGTGATTTATAGTACTTTTCACGTAATTTTCAAATAATATATGCTACTTCTTACGTCCCCATTTATGTAACTATGATAGAATTTCGAGATCCAACCGAATCTTTTATGTTAATTATTGTAATTTATAACACTTTTTATATCACTTTAAAATAATTGTCTCGATTTATGTGGTGCCAATAGAATTTTGGGAATCAGTTGATTTTTTTATTATATTTTTTAAATATTTTAAAATTAATTATTGTGATTCATAGTTTTTTTACCGTAAATTTCAAATAAATAGAAGTAATTCTGGAGAAATAGAAGAGCGAAATAGTCATTTCGCAGACTGATCCTGAGATCCTCAAATAGTAATAAGTGGGACTTTGAAGAACTTTTTTTGTAATTTTTGAAAGTTGACTCTAAGCTCCTCTGATAGTACTTTTTATATCATTTTCAAATAATTATCCCAATTTATGCGGCACCAATAGAATTTCGAGAGTCAATCATTTTTTTACTATGTCCTTTAAATATTTTAAAATTAATTATTGATAACTATAAGTAATTCTGAAAAAGTCCTCAAACAGTAATAAGTGGGACTTTGAGGAACTTAGTTGTCATTTTTTAAACTCCTCAAATAGTAATAAGTAGGACTTTGAGGAGCTTAGTTGTCATTTTTGAAACTTGACCCTATGCTCCTCTCGCTCCTCAAATAGTAATAAGTGGGACTTTGAGGAGCTTATTTGTAATTTTGGAAAGTTGACCCTAAGCTCCTCTCATTCCATTTTTTATACGCCTTTTAAATATTTGAAGTTGTTAATTATTATGATTAATAGTACTTTTTATATCATTTTCAAATAATTGTTCAATTTATGCGGCACCGATAGATATTCGAAAATCAATCATTTTTTTAATCATGCTTTTTAAATATTTTAAAATTAATTATTAATAAATATAAGTAATTTTGGAGAAGTCCTCAATACTAATAAGTAAGACTTTGAGAAGCTTAGTTATCATTTTTGAAACTCCTCAAATTGTAATAAGTGGGACTTTGAGGAGCTTAATTATAATTTTTTAAACTCCTCAAAAAGTAATAAGTGGAACTTTGAGGAGCTTAGTTTTCATTTTTGAAAGTCGACCCTAAGCTCCTCAAACATTCACTTCTATAATAGAGTACTAGATACGGGGAGCCCGTGCTACATATATTGTTTTCTTGGTCTCAATTTATGCAACACAAATGAAATTTGGACGGTTAATCAATTTTTTTGTATGATTTTAAATATTAGTATTATGATTTATTGTAAGACACAAATCTAAAAAAGTAGGCGTAACTAATAATGAAGAAAAAAATTATCGATTTCTTTGGTCAAATTACATGAATTGGATCACTAATGTTTACTACTTTATATATAGCCACAAAATAAAAATAGAAGGGTGAATCAGTTAATTTGTTTTTTGACCCAAAACTACTTTATGTTCTCACGTATTAAATATTTTATGTTGTTAATTATTGTGATTTATAGTACTTTTTACATAATTTTTAAATAATATATGTTACTTCTTATGTCCCAATTTATGTAACTATGATAGAATTTTGAGAGCGAACCGAACATTTTATGTCTTTAAAATATTTTAAATTGTAAATTATTATAATTTAAAGCACTTTTTATACCACTTTCAAATAATTGTCCGAATTTATGCGGCACCGATAGAATTTCGAAAATCAGTCAATTTTTTTTATTATGCATTTTTAATATTTTTAAAATTTATTATTGTGATTCATAGTTATTTTTCGTAAATTTCAAATAAATATAAGTAATTTTGAGAAAGTAGTGGGCAAAATGGTCATTTCGCAGATTGACCCTAAGCTCCTCAAATAATAATAAGTGGGACTTTGAAGAGCTTATTTGTGATTTTTGAAAGTTGACCCTAAGCTCCTCTCATTCCCATTTTTTAATAATTGTATCAATTTATGCGACACCGATAGAATTTCGAGAATCAATCATTTTTTTATTATGCCCTTTAAATATTTTAAAATTAATTATAGTAAGAGGGACTTTGAGGAACTTAGTTGTTATTTTTGAAACTCATCAAATAGTAATAAGTGAGACTTTGAGGAGCGTAATTACTATTTTTGAAACTTGACCCTAAGCCCAATATATGTTACTTGTTTAAAAATATTTTAAGTTAATTATTGTGATTTATATTATTATTTTTTTTGTAATTTTTAGATAAACAGAAAGAGTATTAAATACAAATAGAGGAAATTGAACTCAATTTTCAACACTAAAGAGATAAATATGATATATATACAAATAATTATATGCAATAATACATATGTGAAATTAAATAAAAATAGAAGGGTGAATCAGTCAATTAGTTTTTCAACCCCAAGCTACTTTATGTTCTCGCGTATTAAATCTTTTATATTGTTAATTATTGTGATTTATAGTACATTTTACGTATTTTTCAAATAATAAATGTTACTTCTTATGTCCCAATTTATGTAACTATGATAGAATTTCAAGAGTCAACCGAATATTTTATGTCTTTTAAATATTTTAACTTGTTAATTATTGTAATTTATCGTACTTTTTATATCACTTAAAAATAATTGTCCCAATTTATGCGGCACCGATAGAATTTTGAGAATCTGTCAATTTTTTTAATTATGTCTTTTAAATATTTTAAAATTAATTATTATGATTCATAGTATTTTTTTAAAGTAAATTTTAAATAAATATAAGTAATTCTGGAGAAGTCCTCAAATAATAATAAGTGAAACTTTGAGGAGCTTAGTTGTCATTTTGAAATGTTGACCCTAAGCTCCTCAAACATCACTCTTCTATATATTAGAGATACTAGTTAAACTTGTCCGCGCTTCGTGTGGTTATAAAAGTTAGTTATCAAATTGGTTTTTATTTTTTTTAAATAAATTTTGTTAAGATAAAAGAATGTAAAATTTTGATGTATATATACGTATATAAGTTATAATTCTATTAGTACCGCCAATCTAGGACTGAATTTCAGCTACATACTCTATCTTTTCAAGGGTGCTGACATGGAGCCACAACCCAATTCAATTAGTTGCATAATATACACATGCCACAATGTGTATATATAATTTTTTTTTATTTTATCTTTTTAAATTTGTTTCCTTCTTTTATTATTTTTTTCTTTTTATATTGATTTTACTTATTATTCCTAATTTCCTTGCATTTTTTTTTTTGGATTTGATTACAAGTTTAATTCTAATGCCTATAATATTTAAAATAAGTACGTTTTGGATGGATACTAAAGAGATGAATAAAATCAAATGAAAATAAGATGAATAAGGAACAATGTTTCACCTCAATTTTCATGTATGAATTCATAGTTTGTCAAAATCTGAAATAAAATCGAGACCCACAACAATGAATCTTCTTTTTTTTAGAAAAAAATTTCAATATCTAAAGCTCTATTCTCCTTTTGTTATATAATAGAAAAATATAATACTCTTCTTAATTAAACATTATTATTGATATGATCATAAAGAAATACCTTTCTAGTGATTATACACACACACCGAAAAATCCTTGACATAAAATTTCACTCTCGAGGCAAATAGTTTGTCAAGCCAAATGAAAAAGAAGATGAATAAGGAACAACGTTTCACCTCAATTTTCATGTTTGAATTTATAGTTTGTGAAAATCTGAAATAAAATTGAGATCCACAATAATGAATCTTTTTTTTGAGAAAAAAGGATCAATATCTAATGCTCTATATTCTCCTCTCGTTGTGTAATAAAAAAGTATAAAAAAATACATAGTACTCTTCTCAATTAAGCACTATTATTGATATGATCATAAAGAAATACCTTTCTAGTATTATGAAAAAATATTTCTTCACGTAAAATTTCACTCTCGAGGCAAAAGTGTGTCAAACCAAATGAAAAAGAAGATGAATAAGGAACAAAGTTTCACCTCAATTCTTATGTTCGGATTTATAATTTGTCAAAACCTTAAATAAAATCGAGATCCACAACAATGCTTCTTTTTTATTTGAGAAAAAAAAAGTCAATAATCGCTAACACATAATTTTTCAATATCCAAAACAATAAATTGCACATATATACAAAAAAATCAAAGTTGTAAATACTTAAAAGGACGTGTATAATATTAATTTTGATAAAAAAAAAATGAAATTTTACATAATTAATAACTTTTAAGGCTTTATATTACCATTAATAGTAAAAAATTTACTTAATTACGACTCTTAGATTAACTTTGCCTTTAATTATGACTTTTAACTTAACTTTGACTTTAATAACCACGTTCTCTTTAATATCACGTTTTCTTTGTTTATTCCTTTCATCTTCACTTCACTTTCCTCTTTTGCTTCTCAACCTCATGTACATTCTCCATTCTCTTTTATATTTGCATGTAACGTTTTTTACTTTGTTTTATTATAAAATTCGATAATTGTTATTTCATAACAAATATAATACATTTCTAACAACGTAAGCTAATTTAAATTGTAACAGAATGTTTGAAATTCACACATAGTACTTATAATATATTTGTATTAAAAATATTTTAGTTATATATATTCACCACGTTTATTGAAATACGTCTTTAATACTTATAATATATTGAATTCAAAATGTATTAAACATAAAGGATCGTTGTAATACAACTCGAATTCAATATTATACATTTTTATGAATTCAGAATGTTTGAATACATTTGTATTAAAAGTATTTTAGTTATATATATATATATTCACCACGCATATTGAAATACGTCTTTAATAAGTATAATATATTGAATTCAAATGGTATTAAACATAAAGGATCGTTGTAATACAATTCAAATTCAATATTATACATTTTATGAATTCAGAATATTTGAAATTCACGTATAATACTAATAATACATTTGTATTAAAAATATTTTAGTTATATATATTTACCACGCATATTGAAATACGTCTTTAATACGTATAATATATTGAATTCAAAATGAATTAAATTTGTTGTTTATTTTTTTTCTCTTATTAATGATGTTAAAAACGTATTATAATTAAATTTGAAACATTTAAATGTTATTCAAGTTAGTTTATGTGTTGCTATATTAAAATTGTGTTTAAAAATATATTATATATGTATTTTGCTATTTTTGGTAAAAAAAAGTTATGTTATCAACTCATGTACTATAATTGGTAAATAAGACTACATATTTATATTATTTATGCAAATGTCCCTAAAAAAAATAGTATAAACTGAAAGAAAACATATCTGCAGATTTCAAGATTTCAGTCATATCTCAAACCCATCAGATCTTTTCAGGCCTTCATGTTTGCTGGAGGATGGAAATATAAAAAGAATGCAACAATTTAGAAGTTACAATTATAAAAAAAATTCAATAGAAAGATCCATAATAATATAATTAAACTAATATTACAAACAAAATAACAAAGCTGACAAACAGAAAAATCTCAACAAAACATAAATACTATCGATCTAACAAATGGATGGAAGAACAAAAGACGAAAATAATAGTAATACGATTTATCATATACCAAAAATTTATGAAATGAACAAATTGGAAGTAGAAGACTGCTTCCTTCTTTTCAACTTATATAACATAGCTTTTGATGTATTGATTAGCAAGAGGAAAGGGTTATGCATAGTTTAATTAGGAAAAATAAATGGTTTAAATGACTTAATTAGGGTGAAAAAAATTATAAGACTTAAATATAGTGACTACTTGACTGAAATTGTTTTGTTTTGTTTTTTTCTATTTTTTTTTTTTTGGTTGAAAATGTTAGGGTTTTTGCCTTGATTTTCTTACCAAATTTGAGTATTGAAAAAGGCTGTCGATTACTTAATTAGGGAGGAAAAAGTTCACATTTAAACATTTATTTTTTTGGACGTTACATTGTACATTGATTGAAAAGAATAAAAAGAGAACTAAAAAATCAGAAGAAGAAAAAAATGGAAGGAAAAGGAGTGATTAAGGAAATGATATAAATAGCATTAATATGAGATTAATGAGAAATTGAAAAGGTTTTAGGAGAAGAGATTAATAGCATTAATGATGAAAGAATTGAATATGACTGTCTTTAATATTATATAAAATATTAAGGTGAAATTTTTAATATTTTAAAATTAAAGAAAATACCCGAAAAATCCACAAAAAAGACAAATAGAATTTCAGGCCTTAGAGACCGCCACGTCAACAAGGCCTTGATTTTGCTTTATTATTATATAGTGATTGGTGGGGGATAACTTCGATACAATATTCATTCTTCAATCTTATTAAATTCTGCACAAGTTTTGCTGGATCCATAGATTTTGCATATGTTATTTAAGAGTAGAAAAATCTTGTAGCATTGTTTAAAAGGTTAATATGAAAATCATAGTTCACCATACATGTATATTGATATATTCCATTGGAATAAGGTGTAACACCCCGTACATTATATATATGACCAATTTAGCATTGACAAAATTATTTAAACTTGAGATACTAGGGAGGTATTTGAGCTTAAAGTTAAAGTTAAGTGCTAAGTTAAAGTAGAGGGATTAAGGTTTTGGAAAAATAGGATGAAATAAGTGAGGTGCTTGCTTGACTTAATTAAGCTAGTAGGTAACAAGTTGGTGCAACACCTACTTAGACTATTGGACCAAATTGAGGTATATTAATGGACTCATTTGAATCCCAAATTAAGTAAAAGAAAAAGGAAAGGATGACCAGCCCAATACCTAAATTTGTCTAAGGCCCAATATGATGTGATCCAATTAGAAATAAACCAAGTAGGTGCATCACCTACTTGGACTTTTTGAGCAGCTTAAAGAGCCAAGTAGGTGCATCACCTACTTGGACTATGTTTGACCAATATGTGGCTGGAAATGAGCTAAAAAGAGGTAGTCTAGAAGTCTCCTTATAAGATTAATATTGGCTGATCTCTTTACTCATTTTAACATACAAAATTCTGATTTAACTCCATCTCTCTCTCACACTTTTCTCTCATGCTTCACACAGCCGTCACTAGTTCCCTTAGGGTTCTTGATGGTTTCCTCTCTTTCCAGCTAAGATAACTAAGTATATTCATGGTTTTAGCTTAATTTTATCATTGAAGACTAGGAAATCATGATCTTCATGTTTAAAGTATAGGCAACTCTCTTCCCAAGCTGGTTACCCCATTTTCTTGTGGTTATAGAAGGATTTTCTCTCCTTCTTTAGTTTAAGTGGAAAGAAAATCCAAGTTCTTTAAGGAGTATAAATTAAGAGGATAAAATTCTAGAATTTTGAGGTGAGGATCTGCCCCAATTTCGTCCCTATTTATGTATATTTTGGTGGAGAATTTTGTATGTGTTTTGCCGAGAACTCATCGGGTGGTGATTGGAAATATTCTCCTATTATGCAAAAATTAATTTTGGGACTGTTTTAGATTGTTTTGTGTGTATTGTTGTTGGGAAGCAGTTGGGTGACCTTATATAGTGGTGGTATGAGGTTGTATTAAGGTGGAAATGAAGGGTGTGAACTTGTGGAGTTATTCTGGTGGTTTATATATTTAGGGACTTTTTATGGGTTGTTTTATATGTATTATTGTTATGAGGCAGTGGGTCACCTTATAGGATGGTTGAATGGAGTTCTATTGAAGTATAGAAGGAGGGTGTGGTGATACACCATCTGTTTGGGGGCTTGGACGGTCTTACTGCCCGTCAGGTGTTTAGCTACTGTTTTGTAGGCTTATAATGTGATTAGCTTCATTATGTACTTATATTGTAGAGTTACACTTAAAGGAAAGGCTGAATTGTTGTAGTCACATTGGTCGGAAGATAAGGTATGTAAGGCTATTCGATTCCATATTTCTTGGCATGAAATCTCATAATTGTGCTACTACCAACAAAGTGAGCTTCCTAAGTGCTCTTCCTAGTAAAAGATATATAGAAATAATGTACGAATTTCAGCATCACTAATGATCTTGTTCCTACTCCCTATGATCTCACAAATGTGTCAAAGTACTTCAATATGTGTTTATTACTAAATTTGTGTGTTCACTCTTTCAAGTCAAACCCTTGTCACATATTTCTCTTATATGTGTCAATAGGATCCTAGATTACTCACATATTTACACGTTCCTTTCTTTGGACATCACTCCCATTGTCGTAGTCTATAGTGTTATCTCATCGAATTCTTACTTGTTTCCATTCTATGGCTTACATCTCCTAACATGGAATGTGTATTTGTCCCTACATTAAATTTGTTCACAAGCTTCATTGATTCTCATATTCATGTATCTCTTTCATTTGATATCATTTACTTAGCTATAGTATCGCTGTCTAGAGTGGTTATCTCTTAGATTGAGTCAGATGCCTTCACTCAATATGCACCTATGCTTTTATTGGAAATGTTAAAGTGCTGGTTGTGTTATTTAAGCTCCTAAGTATTACATTGCCATTACAAATACTTCCTACATCATTGTTACTGTCTCGAGTGCATATTCATATGTTTCTTAATATTGGTCTATAGTCCCAAATCTCAATAATACTGTGGCCACCAAAATAACAATCTCAAAGAGTAAAGAAATAAATAAAGTAAATTTGCTTATATGTGGGTGGCAGCTCAGGGGCAAAAGCCTAGCATGGGCCGATCCCAATTCTTGGACTTATAGGTGGCAGCTTAGGGGCGAAAGCCTAGCATGGGCCGATCCCAATTATTATATTCATGGGTGGTATCCCAGGGGTGAAAGAAAAGTCTAGCATGGGTCGATCCCGATTATTGTATTACTAGTGAAAGAAAAGTATAGCATGGGTCGATCCCGATTATTGTATTTACCACTGATCAGCTGGTCATATGTATCACATAGATTACAAAGATTTTAAAGCAAAGCAAAGAAGGATAAAGTGAAGAAAAGTATGTAATGTACATGATTCCACAAGTGTAAGTAAAGGTGGTCCTGCATCCTTATCTATATGTTGACATACTAACACTCGGTTTCATTGAGCTCTCGTTTTACATATGTTTATTCCATGCCTTACATATTCAGTACCTTTTTTTGTACTGATATCCCTCAAGGGAGACACTACATCTTATGTTGTAGGTATATGCACCCAGCTAGTAGAACTCTCCAATAGAAGCATAGGATACTCAGCGGTAGTTGGTGAGCTCCAGGTTGATTCAGGGCTTTGCCGAGTCTTTGGCCTACGTTTTGATAGTTGTATAGATGGATTTTATTAGAGGCTTTGTAGACATTGTAAAGCTATCACATGTATTTATAGTTTCACTTGTTATATGTATTGGTTTGGCCAGTTGGTTGATATTGTATATACAATTTCTTATTAGCAATTCCATTTGCATAGTGATTCATTTTCTCATCCTAGGTCACTGTATAGCATGTGTTCTTATAGTAGTTGTCCACCTCACCCAGGTTTGGGGTGTGACAAAAGTGGTATAAGAGTAGTTCATCCTAGGGAGTCTACAAAGCCGTGTCTAGTAGAGCCTTACTTAAGAATGTGTTGCGCGCCATATTTATAATTAGGGGGCTGCTTGGACATTTAAGAAATGTTACTTTCTTTAATAATCCAGATTTTGCGATACAACAAAGTTAAGAAGTCTATTCCCACTCATACTCTGATCTATGTTATTCATATTATGCCTACTATGGCTAAGGTCAATGACGGCTAAAAAGCCAATATCACTAATGCCCAAGAGGCTGCATTCGTACTATTTGTACTATCCTACACAGAAGGGTCTCAAGTTATCAAAATTCAGATTAGGTGAGCCCATTTAGTCACACCCCCACGGTCCACAATAGAAAGAATTGTAAAGATTTATGTGCTTGTACATAAGGTGGCATTTGTACTATTTGTATCATCTTGATTCATTTGAGGGAGATATAATAGGGTTATTCATATTTTTTATATATATAATAAATGGTTACCTAATCCGGGCTGTAACATTTCCTAGTGTGACTTCTTAAAAGGAAGTGAATGGTTCTTGGGTCTGAGATTTTCTCCACATGACTCCTTCAGTAGATATAGGATTTAATCCTGTGGTTCTGAGTTAGTAAATATACAGAGTTTCAGGGTTACATATGTATTGGGAATAAAAGCCGTTGAACTAGCTTTTTATTAGTTAAAAGAGGACAATAGCATGGTTTGATAGGTAAATGTATTAATGCAAAGTAGATACTAGAGATGTCCCTAATTGATTGATAGGGCTTAGACGATTACCAGATATCATCCGGGATATGTCAGTAGTTGTCCTTTATAAAATATGTGTATATAACCACCCTGGATAGGTAATAATAACACGTGTGATCCTTTTTGTGGTTAGAAAACTTAAGGATAAGCATTTCAATTGTTCTATATAAAAGTATATGAATACTTGTTTCCTACTACAATCTATATTTTGGCTATAGAGGATTAGTATGTGACTACAACTTAAGGTTGAAAAAGAAAACTTGATTATAGTGGGATCAGAATACATGAAGCTAGTAGTTTTGGTTAAGAAAGGTATTTGTTAGATACAAAATAGGTAAGAGTGACATCTAAATGACTTAGGTTGAGTATGTGCATAGAGCCTATAGAAGAAATGGGGTATGAAAGATCCCCTGAAAATTTGAATATGGGTGTTATGGGTTTTATAAGATACCATAGAGAAGTCATTCTACTATCGATATAAGTTTTGATACCTAGTCTTATCAACTACACGAACAGAGAGGGTTATCAAAATATCTGTACATTTGACCTAGAATAATGCCTTGGAATGCATCTGTATTGTCCCTATTAAAAGAATAGATAGTTTATTTAGCATATGTATAGAGTTTTGATGGCCTATTAAAATTGCCATGAAGTATAATGTACCATTTGTTCACTTGACTCTCTGATGTTGCAATTCACTTAGTAAATAACTAAACTACCTAGCTAAAGGTATTGGATTACTATCGCTTGTTAAGCCATAAGTTATTAACCCTCACTCGTTATGATTTTTTTTTTTTGCATAGACAGGCATATCTAGTTAAGCCTAGAGTGGCTAACCCTTAAATATTTTATAATCATGATATGAGTTCGCGTGTACTTGACATCTATGTGCGACTTGGTGTAGATAAGAGTTTATATGCTATAGTGTCTTTAAGTTTCACTATTCATTTTCTTATTTAAAACTTTCATAAGATACTAGATATCGAGTGTAATGATGTTGTAACACCCCGTACATTTCCGAACCTATTTTATTACCATAACATTTATGGAATTATTTAAACATGAGATTGTTGGGATATTATACATGTAATTAGTTGGGCCAAATTAATCTTGTGCCATTGGGCTCAAATGAGGCCCAAAAATCATAAAAAGACATGGCCCAAAGGGGTAATTGACCCATTCTTACATGACCAAGTCCACAAATCAATTATTGACCAAAGGTATTGGATAAAGATGAATTTAAAGGGTCTATATAAGGTGAAAAATCAGATTTCATTCACCATTCCACACATGTGCAAAGTCTAGAATTTTCCAAAAATATTACTTTTCGCTCAACACACAAACCCTAAGCTATCTTCCTCTTGGGCCAAGATCATCATCTTGCAAGTTTGGTAAGTGTTTACTCTCATGGTTTAATATATTATATGCATGGAATATGGTGTAGATGATGTTGGTTATGTTGATAAAGTATTGAGAAATTCACTATGTGTAAAATAGTCTATTTTTGCTAAATCGGTAAAGGGTTTTGCCTTGTAACTTGAAAGGAGACTTGTGATCTTGAAGGAAGTGAACTTTATGGATTAAATATAAATATATAATATGTGTTTATGTCCTTAACTTGCTTTCTCTTTGTGTGTAACGTTTGGAATTGTTGTTGTGAAATTTTACATGGAACCGGTGGCGTATTGAAAGGGAAATGTAGTTTTGGTGATGTTTATGTGCGTTGTGAATCCATGGCTGTTATTTGGCATCTAAGATGATCTAAAATATGTTATTATAAGCTTAGTTATGATCATGGATCATTCATGGCAAAAAAGGACCCTAAAATGACCCCCGGAGGCTGAAACGGGCATCCGCCCTCGAGACTGGAGCACCTGCGGGCGCAGGTGCCTCTGCGCCCTTCATGGATGTAATTATCAACTTATGGTACCTTTTGAATGACTTTAAAGGAGTATCCCAGAGGTATTTTGAATGGTATAAATTATGAATTGTTGTTCATGTGTTATTATGAAAGCTATTGAGATGATTTGATGGAGTAAATGTGACGTAGGGTGAATGAGGGAGTGTAAAGTATAAACTTGGTGTGAAATGCTATTGGTTTATGATGTCTTGGTCAATGTATGAAATATTATGGTATTGTTGGTATGATAATTCCATGAATGGTGTTGTAAAGGGAGAAACGATATTCTAGGGCAATTGTGTAACTCATTGTCGTCTTATGCACTTGGAATGTAGCTTGTGGTTAATGTTGGTTCCGTTATGAACTTGTGTTGTAGAGTGACACGTAAGGAAGGAACTGGATTGTTGTATTCACATCTAGGACGGTATATTCATATTGAGATCATAAGGTATGTAAGGTTACTGTTTCTGTATCCTTCTGCAGCATATTGTTCACATTGTCATCATACGTGTTCTACTCCAAAATGTCTAAAGGTATCTCATTTCAGGTTGACATATATTGTTAGTCACATGTTTCTTGCTCAATGACCAATTGTTATTCATGAATCATAATTGTAGACATCGTTCCAAAGTCCCAATAATGTTACTCTCATATTTCTTATTCATTGGTTATTGTCCCAAGGCTTCAATAATAATGTTATAACCGAATGTACCAATCTCTCACAAGTGAATGTGATAATCTCTCATGAGCAGAAAGTACCAATCTCTCAAAAGAAGAAATTAAGTAACGTATATTTGTGGGTTGCAAGAGTTAAGGAAAATAATAAATGAAGGGTGGACATAATTCCAAAGTTTCAACAATATTATGACTCCAAAGTTCCGATGATGTTGTGTTCCAAGTTCTAATAATGTTATGACTATTATTGTATCAATCTCTCACAAGAAAAGGTATAAATCTCATGAAAGTAAAGGAATGAAGTAATGTATATATGTGTTCCCAATAATGTTTCAATTACCAATGTATCACTCTCATAACAAATGAAAAGGAAAGAAGTATGCAAAGAAGTAATGTACACATGGTTACTTTATGTTTCATTGAGTATGGATCAAATCAAAAGGGCATAAGCCCGGATGGAACAATCCCAATATTATGCTATGTTATTATTATTATATTTATGACTATAGCCCACTGATCAGCTGGATGTCCGATTTATATTATAGCCCACTGATCAACTGGATGTCCGGTATTATTATTATATTTATGACTATAGCCCACTGATCAGCTGGATGTTCGATTTATATTATAGCCCACTGATCAGCTAGAGGTCCGATATTATATTATAATCCACCTATAAGGTGATGAACGGTACTATATTATAGCCCACCAAGTGTGGATGACGGTTATTATATTATAGCCCACCAAGTGTGGATGACATTTATTATATCATGGCCCACTAGTAAGTGGATGACTGATAATAAAGATGAACGTAAAGCCAAAGGAAGTATGTCACGTAACTGAAAGTATGATGGAATGTTATTTCACGAATGATAATCATATGAATGATCGATCAAATAATGAAAGTAATGAAAGTAATGAACATGGTTCCACACATGAGAAACGGTGATTGATCCATAATGGTTATTCACATGTATTGATCCCACTTGATATCCTATGTTACATACAGTTTCTTATAGCCCTACATACTCAGTACATTCTTCGTACTGACCCCTTTGGGGGAATTTACCTTACTTGCTGCAGGCACAGGTGCTAGTAGACCTCCACAGTAGGTTGCAGATCATTTACGATCGTTGGTGAGATCCAGTTGCTTCGGGGCTTTTCGAGTCATTATGCACATTTGTTTGGTATTGTACATGAGTATAGAGCGGGGTACTGTCCCGACTCTAGGTTTGTTATAGTTATGTATCTTTAGAGGCTTTGTAGACTTATGTGGGAGAATAATTGTAAGAGATGTGTGTCCATTTTGACGTGATGGCCCTAACAGCCAAGTTTCATATATATATATATAGCACATGTTTCCATAACTTCCGCTATTAGCATCTAGTATGTATACATGATGATGACGTTTATTGAATGACATGCATATGAATGGACATGAACAAAGATTGGTTCTCTCGGGCCTTATCGGCTTCGGGTGCCAGTCCGCTTCAATGGGATTTGGGGTGTGACAAAAGTGGTATCAGAGCAGGTCATCCTAAGGGTGTTTACAAAGTCGTGTCTGAGTAGAGTCTTGCTTATGGATGTGTTGCGCGCCACATTTATAAGTAAGAGGCTATGGGACATTTAGGAGTTGTTTCATTTCTTCATTTCTAGATCGTGCAACAGAGCCAATATTGTAAGTGAAAATCTTATCTTACCATGGAATTGGTTTTCTCTGTTATAGCAAAAATGCCAATTACGAGATGAGGTAGAGGCAAAGGTAAGCAGGTAGATATGCCTGCTGGAACAGAAATAAGTAAATTACCACCTAACCAAGCTAGTCAAGGTGGGGCTGACACTGAAATTTCATCGCGGTCTTCTCCTACTCTTCCATTTCCTGAAGAGCTGAGAGGTAAAGAAGTACCAGCAGAACCTTCTGTAAATGCGCCTGATCAGGATATAAGAAATGCGGTGCACTTGTTGACTTAGATAGTCGTTGCACAAAATCAAGGACAAGATGGTCCAGCCTTTGCCCAAAAGAGGGGTAATCAAATGAAAAGGGGAATGACACCAGTATTTGAAAGAGGGCCGTCTAAGAGGGCTAGATTTAGGGGACAGTCCATGGCGTACCGAGGAGTATTTGGGCCTCAGATTTTTAACAGACCTCCTAGGCCATTATTTTCTCATTCTACAGTAAATGCTCTACCTCGATCCCAAGGGGTTAGATGCAACCAGTTTGGGCAAAGAAATGAGATTCAGGATTCACTAGCAATAGGGCATCAAGCACAAGGAAGTATGAGCCAATACAAATCTCTCCGGCAGCCGTGTCAGCGCTGCAGAAGGTATCATTTGGGTGAATATCGGTTGGGGACAAATCTTTGCTTTTGGTGTGGTACAGCGGGGCACAAAATGAGAGAGTGTCCACAGAAGGGCATGAGTAGTATGACACGACCTACGGGATTAGCCGTGGCATCCTCCTCTTTAGGTGTACAGTCTACAGGGCATGACAGAGGTTCTAGAGGAGCAACTAGCTCTAGCGGAGCCCCAAATTGCACTGATGCTCCAGTAGGCCGGCAAAATTCATAGGCTTCTCCTGATGTAATGACAGGTACATTATCTGTCTTTCCACATAATGTATATGCATTGATTGATTCAGGCTCTATCCTATCATATGTTACTCTATTGCCGGCTACTAAGTTTGAAAGAACACCAGAATTACTAGCTATGCCATTTGAAGTCTATACACTAGTTGGTGAATCTATTATAGATAAAAGAGTATATCATGATGGTATAGTAAATGTTTGTGATCATGTTACGTAGGCTGATTTTATCGGGATGGAAATGATAGATTTTAATGCTATAATGGGTATGAATTGATTGGCTTCTTGTTAGGCCACGATAGATTGCCGAGCAGAGAAATTACATTTTCATTTTCCACAGAGAATGTTCTTGAATGGAAGGGTAACGTGGAAGCACCGAGAGGTAAATTTATTTCCTATCTTGAGGTAAGGGAAATGATGTCCAAGGTGATACCAGTAAGACCTAGAATGTCCCCAAAGAGTGCACTAGTATTGCTGGTACTAAGGAAAGATGACACGTTGAGGATGTGTATTGGCTATCAGCAATTGAATAAAGATACAATTAAGAATAAGTATCCCCTCCCTAGGATTAATGATTTACTTAACCAATTATAGGGTACTAAATACTTCCAAAGACTGACTTGAGATCGGGATATCATCGGAAACAGGTTAGAAAAATATAATATACCCGAGGCAGCTTTCTGAATACATTATGGTTATTGTGAATTCCTAGTTATGCCATTTGGGCTAACCAATGCACCAACTGTTTTCATAAACTTGATGAAAGGGTTGATACACAAAAGATAGAAATGGTGAAAAAAGATCCATCGTTTTCTTGGGTTAGGTGGTTATTATAGGAGAATTATTGAAGGATTTTCTTCTATCCATGTACCCTTAACACAACTAACATACAAAGCAATCAAGTTTTGGTAGAATGATGCATGTGAGAAAAGTTTCCAAGAGCTGAAAGATAAATTAACTGTATTAGTACTTCTAGAAGGTACAGAAGGGCATGCAGTCTATGGTGAGGTTTCAAGTGTATTGATACAGCACGGTAATATGATAGCTTATGTTTCAAGGCAAGTACGTTCACATAAAAGAAATTATCCAACACATGATATTGAGTTAGCAGTCGTAATATTTACTTTAAAAAGTATAGCGCCGCTAATGGTATGGGGTTCATATTGATGTACATATACTGATCACGACAGTTACAATATAGCCGTAAGTGGAAGGACTTACTATTGAGACAACGAAGGTGGTTGAGATTACCACGAGCCTAGAATTTTGATATCGTATACCATCTGAGAAAAGTAAACGTGGTAGTCGATGTGTTAAGCCGCAAAGTGTTGGGAAGAATTGATGGTCAACTTACGAGAAGGCAGGGTATTATTAAGGATCTACATCAATTAGACAGCTTGGGGGTTCATCTTCTTGAAACTCCAGATGAAAAAAACAATTATAGTATAAAATACAGCAAAGTCTTCGCTTACAGCTACAGTGAAGAAAAAGTAATATGCAAACCCTATGTTATTTCAGTTGAAAAAAAAATGTACAATGAAGTTCGGCAAAAGTATTAGAACTTACATAAGGGAGGAATATTTCGATGCCAAAGTAGATTTTTGTACCGGATCTGGTTCATCAAGTTATAGAGAAAGTTAAGGTGATACAACAGAGGCTACAAATGACCCAAAGTCGACACAAATCATATATCGATGTTAGAAGAAGAGAGTTAGAATTTTCCATAGATGATTGAGGATTCATGGAAGTGTCACCAATGAAAGGGATAATGAAAATTGGAAAGAAAGGAAAGTTGGCCCTATATAACATGTCATCTGAAATTGTCCGAAGAATTAGTCAAGTTGCGTACGAGTTAGCACTACCCTAAGAACTCTCCACATTCCGTTCAGTGTTCCATGTGTTAATACTTCAAAAGTATCTGGGAGATCCACCTCGTATTAATTTCAGTGAAGATGTACAAGTTTTGGAGGATCTCACTTATGAAGAGGTACCTATTGCTATTCTAAATCAATAAGTGAAAGGATTAAGAAATAAAGAATGTAGTTTCCATAAAGATACAATGTAGGGATCGACCAGTAGAAGAAAGCACGTGGGGAGCCAAAGAAATGATATAGTCGAAGTACCCGTAATGGTTTCAAACGGGAGAGAAAGTTCAAAGTACGGAACTAGAGCAAGAGTAAGTATCTATGAGCATTGTATATACATATGATAACATGAAGAATGATCCGCCTGTTCAAAATGGATAATGTCACTAACATTCGAGGACGAATGTTCCTAAGGGGGGACGGATGTAACACCTCGTACATTTCCGAACCTATTTTATTACCATAACATTTATGGAATTATTTAAACATGATATTGTTGGGATATTATACATGTAATTAGTTGGTCTAAATTAATCTTGTGCCATTAGGCGCAAATGAGGCCCAAAAATCGTAAAAAGACATGGCCCAAAGGGGTAATTGACCCATTCTTGCATGACCAAGTCCACAAATCAATTATTGACCAACGGTATTGGATAAATATGACTTTAAAGGGTCTATATAAGGGGGAAAATCAGATTTAATTCACCATTCCACACATGTGCAAAGTCTAGAATTTTCCAAAAATATTACTTTTCTCTCAACACACAAACCCTAAGCTATCATCCTCTTGAGCCAAGATCATCATCTTGAAAGTTTGGTAAGTGTTTAATCTCATGGTTTAATATATTATATGCATGGAATATGGTGTATATGATGTTGGTTATGTTGATAAAGTATTGAGAAATTCACTATGTGTAAAATAGTTTATTTTTGCTAAATCGGTAAAGGGTTTTCCCTTGTAACTTGAAAGGAGACTTGTGATCTTGAAGGAAGTGAACTTTATAGATTAAATAGAAATATTTAATATGTGTTTATGTCCTTAACTTGCTTTCTCTTTGTGTGTAACGTTTGGAATTGTTGTTGTGAAATTTTACATGGAACCGGTGGCGTATTGAAAGGGAAATATAGTTTTGGTGATGTTTATGTGTGTTGTGAACCCATGGCTGTTTTTTGGCATCTAATATGATCTAAAATATTTTATGAGAAGCTTAGTTATGATCATGGATCATTCATGGCAAAAAAGGACCCTAAAATGACCCCCGGAGGCTGAAACGGGCATCTGCCCTCGAGATTGGAGCACCTGCGGGCGCAGGTGCCAATGCAGGTGCCTCTGGCTACTACCAAAGGTCACCTGCAGATGCATTTCATCCACCTACGGGCGCAAGTGGCTTTGCAGGCCAGCCCAGAAGTCCGTTTCGATTGTTTTCGCATCCCTTTGACCCCCCAAAGCCCCTATACCCTTCATGGATGTAATTATCAACTTATGGTACCTTTTGAATGAATTTAAAGGAGTATCCCGGAGGTATTTTGAATGGTATAAATTATGGATTGTTGTTCATGTGTTATTATGAAAGCTATTGAGATGATTTGATGGAGTAAATGTGACGTAGGGTGAATGAGGGAGTGTAAAGTATAAACTTGGTGTGAAATACTATTGGTTTATGATGTCTTGGTCAATGTATGGAATATTATGGTATTGTTGGTATGATAATTCCATGAATGGTGTTGTAAAGGGAGAAACGATATTCTAGGGCAATTGTGTAACTCATTGTCGTCTTATGCACTTGGAATGTAGCTGTGGTTAATGTTGGTTCCGTTATAAACTTGTGTTGTAGAGTGACACGTAAGGAAGGAAATGGATTGTTTTATTCACATCTAGGACGGTATATTCATATTGAGATCATAAGGTATGTAAGGTTACTTTTTCTGTATCCTTCTGCAGCATATTGTTCACATTATCATCGTGCGTGTTCTACCCCAAAATGTCTAAAGGTATCTCATTTCAGGTTGACATATATTGTTAGTCACATGTTTCTTGCTCAATGACCAATTGTTATTTATGAATCATAATTGTAGACATCGTTCCAAAGTCCCAATAATGTTACTCTCATATTTCTTATTCATTGGTTATTGTCCCAAGGCTTCAATAATAATGTTATAACTGAATGTACCAATCTCTCACAAGTGAATGTGATAATATCTCATGAGCAGAAAGTACCAATCTCTCAAAAGAAGAAATTAAGTAACGTATATTTGTGGGTTGCAAGAGTTAAGGAAAATAATAAATGAAGGGTGGACATAATTCCAAAGTTTCAACAATATTATGACTCCAAAGTTCCGATAATGTTGTGTTCCAAGTTCTAATAATGTTATGACTATTATTGTATCAATCTCTCACAAGAAAAGGTATCAATCTCATGAAAGTAAAGGAATGAAGTAATGTATATATGTGTTCCCAATAATGTTTCAATTACCAATGTATCACTCTCATAACAAATGAAAAGGAAAGAAGTATGCAAAGAAGTAATGTACACATGGTTACTTTATGTTTCATTGAGTATGGATCAAATCAAAAGGGCATAAGCCCGGATGGAACAATCCCAATATTATGCTATGTTATTATTATTATATATATGACTATAGCCCACTGATCAGCTGGATGTCCGGTTTATATTATAGCCCACTGATCAACTGGATGTTCGGTATTATTATTATATATATGACTATAGCCCACTGATCAGCTGGATGTTCGATTTATATTATAGCCCACTGATCAGCTAGAGGTCCGATATTATATTATAATCCACCTATAAGGTGATGAACGGTACTATATTATAGCCCACCAAGTGTGGATGACGGTTATTATATTATAGCCCACCAAGTGTGGATGACATTTATTATATCATGGCCCACTAGTAAGTGGATGACTGATAATAAAAATGAACGTAAAGCCAAAGGAAGTATGTCATGTAACTGAAAGTATGAAGGAATGTTATTTCACGAATGATAATCATATGAATGATCGATCAAATAATGAAAGTAATGAACATGGTTCCACACATGCAAAACGGTGATTGATCCATAATGGTTATTCACATGTATTGATCCCACTTGATATCCTATGTTACATACAGTTTCTTATAGCCCTACATACTCAGTACATTCTTCGTACTGACCCCTTTGGGGAAATTTACCTTACTTGCTGCAGGCACAGGTGCTAGTAGACCTCCACAGTAGGTTGCAGATCATTTGTGGATCGTTGGTGAGCTCCAGTTGCTTCGGGGCTTTCCGAGTCATTATGCACATTTGTTTGGTATTATACATGATTATAGAGCGGGGTACTGTACCGACTCTAGGTTTGTTATAGTTATGTATCTATAGAGGCTTTTTAGACTTATTTGGGAGAATGATTGTAAGAGATGTGTGTCCATTTTGATGTGATGGCCCTAACGGCCAAGTTTCATATATATATAGCACATGTTTCCATAACTTTCACTATTAGCATCTAGTATGTATACGTGATGATGAAGTTTATTGAATGACATGCATATGTATGGACATGAACAAAGATTGGTTCTCTCGGGCCTTATCGGCTTCGGGTGCCAGTCCGTCTCAATAGGATTTGGGGTGTGACAAAAGTGGTATCATAGGTCAATAACAAAGATAAGGTTGACATCGACCTCCTGCTCCAAATGAATTATTGAGGATCTTTTTTCTACCTTGTTCTTAGTATTTATATTGACTTAGGAGCCAATCAAGTTTCAATGGTTAGAACACCTATAGGAAGAATCCTTGAGAGGTTGAAAGGTAACATGAGGAAATCAATTGCATCTGCTTTGAGTTGAATAAAGAACATGAGCAGGACTATCCCACCCATTATTTAGCACTAGTGATAGTGTGCTTGTACTTAATGTGGTAGAGTGATCCCATATGATGACTCCTAATTTTCAGAGGATCTGGTTTATTACATAATATATATGCTACATGTTTCATAACTCATCTATTCACAAGTCATTTTCTCTTTGTGGATTATTCTCTCACTTGTTACGTGTCTTATAGAATACTTGCATGTAGGTGTTACCCATTTCATAGAACCCTTACTTATTGTTATATGTTTCCTAGGACCTTTCCCTATATGTTATATATCACACAGCTTACTTGCCACATATCACTTATCCATATTTCATGTGCATTATAGATTGATTATTCATACGCTATAGGCATTATAAATTAGTGATCATCGGTTATATGTATCACAAATTACTTGTCTACATGTTATATGCTTCACAGACCATTTCCTTATATGCTACACCTAGTAGCCTACTTGCTTAAGATTACAGGTCTAATAGTTTATCTGCCCATGTGTCACGTGCTTACTTGCTCGTATTTCATATGCGTACTAATTGACTTGTTAGTCTACCTATCCATGCGATATAGTCCACTTGCTCAACGTGATTTGTGTTTCATAGTTCACTTTTTTATTTAGCTACATATTCTATAGTCTACTTGCTTATATGTTATATATGATTTCGTAGTTTTAGTATTCATGCATTATGTGCATGCATTTAGTCCAATTGCTCCATGTGTTACCCTCTTGTTCGCATACTATTGGACTTATAATTCATCTTCTCACATGCTATATGTCTTATAGTTCCTTTGCTTACACACTACTTAATAGTTTATATGTGCATCTAATACATGCCTTCATAGCTTACTACATATGAATCATATATTTCTATAGCTCAATTGGGCATATGTCATACACTTATTAGGTTTACAAGTTCATATGTTAAGTTCCCCTTTTGTGCTAATCTTCTTATGAGTCATAGACTCCATGTGACATATTTTTCCATATATTATATGCCTCCTTATGCATATTAATTCAAGTATTGAGCATGTTGGGATAAGATTTTCCTGTATCTTGATGAAATGAGGATCTTGGTTAGAAAAGATGGGGCATATATGTGAATTTTAGCACAACCCTAGACAATGGCTTAGCATAATGCCCTATCCAAAGGTGCGACACAAAACTTTAGAGTTTACATTAATAGCTATGTGTTCTTATAAGACTCACCTCTGAAAAGCGTCATAAGATATGGAAGAAGGGAAAGTTGAGCCCTCGATATGTTAGGCCAATGATTTCATGTGTCCATTCTACAGAAATTTGTGGGAGATCCATTCTTCATTATTTTTCCTTAAAGATAGTAAATTCACCAAGGACCTATTATTTAAACAAGTCCCTATAGAGGTATAACCTCTATTGAAGTGTTGTGGAAGAACTAGAATATAGAATAAGCTACTTAGGAATAGAAGATGGTAGAAATCCTAAATGCCCCTCCTCTTATATGATCCTAAGTTCTACTAGCATTTGTTAATTTGATATGTAATAGCATGTCGTGTGTTCAGGTATATTAAATTCCTTAATTCTATGTGTTCTACTTGTTTATAGAAGAAATGAGGGAAACCACGTTATACTAAAATAGTCTTCATTAAACTACATGGTCAAGAAAGGGGCTTTATTTGTCATATTATCATTTCATGTATTACATTTATTGAGACACCCCATAAGGCTTGTTTATACGTGATTTTGCGTAGCCGACAAATTTTGGGATTGTTTTATTCATAAGGGAATCTCTGGCAAACTTTCTTGGGAAATTCCAGGTTAGCCAAGCTATTAGTTATACCTTTCATTCGAGGACGAATGATCCGGATGATGTAACACCCCGTACATCATATATATGACAAACTTAGCATTGACAAAATTATTTAAACTTGAGATAGTAGGGAGGTATTTGAGCTTAAAGTTAAAGTTAAGTGCTAAGTTAAAGTAGAGGGATTAAGGTTTTAGAAAAATAGGATGAAATAAGTGCGGTGCTTGCTTGACTTAATTAAGCTAGTAGGTAACAAGTAGGCGCATCGCCTACTTAGACTATTGGACCAAATTGAGGCATATTAATGGATTCATTTGAGGCCCAAATTAAGTAAAAGAAAAAAGGAAGGATGACCAGCCCAATACCTAAATTTGTCTAAGGCCCAATATGATGTGATCCAATTAGAAATAAACCATGTAGTTACATCACCTACTTGGACTTTTTGAGCAGCTTAAATAGCCAAGTAGGTGCATCACCTACTTGGACTATGTTTGACCAATATGTGGCTGGAAATGAGCTAAAAAGAGGTAGTCTAGAAGTCTCCTTATAAGATCAATATTGGCTGATCTCTTTACTCATTTTAACATACAAAATTCTAATTTAACTCCATCACTCTCTCTCTCTCACACACACTTTTCTCTCATGCTTCACACAGCCGTCACTAGTTCCCTTAGGGTTCTTGATGGTTTCCTCTCTTTTCCATCCAAGATAACTAAGTATATTCATGGTTTTAGCTTAATTTTATCATTGAAGACTAGGAAATCATGATCTTCATATTAAAAGTATAGGCAGCTCTCTTCCCAAGCTGGTTACCCCATTTTCTTGTGGTTATAGAAGGATTTTCTCTCCTTCTTTAGTTTAAGTGGAAAGAAAATTCAAGTTCTTTAAGGAATATAAATTAAGAGGATAAAATTCCAGAATTGTGAGGTAAGGATCTGCCCCAATTTCGTCCCTCCTTATGTATATTTTGGTGGAGAATTTTGTATGTGTTTTGCCTAGAACTCATTGGGTGGTGATTGGAAATATTCTCCTATTATGTAAAAATTAATTTTGGGACTGTTTTAGATTATTTTGTATGTATTGTTGTTGGGAAGCAGTTGGTTGACCTTATATAGTGGTGGTATTTATTCTGCTGGTTTATATATTTTGGGACTGTTTATGAGTTATTTTATATGTATTATTGTTATGAGGTAGTGGGTCACCTTATAGGATGGTTGAATGGAGTTCTATTGAAGTATAGAAGGAGGGTGTGGTGATACACCATCTGTTTAGGGGGTTTGGACGGTCTTACTGCCCGTCAGGTGTTTAGCTACTGTTTTGTAGGCTTATAATATGATTAGCTTCATTATGTACTTATATTGTAGAGTTACACTTAAAGGAAAGGCTGAATTTTTGTAGTCACATTGGTCGGAAGATAAGGTATGTAAGGCTATTCGATTCCATATTTCTTGGCATGAAATCTCATACTTGTGATACTACCAACAAAGTGAGCTTCCTAAGTGCTCTTCCTAGTAAAAGATATATAGAAATAATGTAAGATTTTCAGTATCACTAATGATCTTGTTCCTACTCCCTATCATCTCACAAATGTGTCAAAGTACTTCAATATGTGTTTATTACTAGATTTGTGTGTTCACTCTTTCAAGTCAAACCCTTGTCACATATTTCTCTTATATGTGTCAATAAGATCCTAGATTACTCACATATTTACACGTTCCCTTCTTTGGACATCACTCCCATTGTCGTATTCTATAATGTTATCTCATCGAATTCTTACTTGTTTCCATTCTACGGTTTATATCTCCTAACATGGAATGTGTATTTGTCCCTACATTAAATCTGTCCACAAGCTTCATTGATTCTCATATTCATATATCTCTTTCATTTGATATCATTTACTTAGCTATAGTATCGCTGTCTAGAGTGGTTATCTCTTAGATTGAGTCAGATGCCTTCACTCGATATGCACCTATGCTTTTATTGGAAATGTTAAAGTGTTGGTTGTGTTATTTAAGCTCCTAAGTATTACATTGCCATTACAAATGCTTCCTACATCATTGTTACTGTCTCGAGTGCATATTCATATGTTTCTTAATACTGGTCTATAGTCCCAAAGCTCAATAATACTGTGGCCACCAAAATAACAATCTCAAAGATTAAAGAAATAAAATAAAGTAAATTTGTTTATATGTGGGTGGTAGCTCAGGGACAAAACCTAGCATGGGCCGATCCCAATTCTTGGACTTATGAGTGGCAACTCAGGGGCAAAAGCCTAGCATGGGCCGATCCCAATTCTTGAACCTATGGGTGGCAGCTCAGGAGTGAAAGCCTAGCATGGGCCGATCCCAATTCTTATATTCATGGGTGGTATCCCAAGGGTGAAAGAAAATCCTAGCATGGGTCGATCCCGATTATTGTATTTACCACTGATCAGCTGGTCATATGTATCACATGGATTACAAAGATTTTAAAGCAAAGAAAAGAAGGATAAAGTGAAGAAAAGTATGTAATGTACTTGATTCCACAAGTGTAAGTAAAGGTGGTTCTGCATCCTTATCTATATGTTGACATACTAACACTCAGTTTCATTGAGCTCTAGTTTTACAAATGTTTATTACATGCCTTATATATTCAGTACCTTCTTTTGTACTGACGTCCCTCATGGGGGACACTATATATTATGTTGTAGGTATATACACCCAGCTAGTAGAACTCTCCAATAGAAGCACAAGATACTCAACGGTAGTTGGTGAGCTCCAGGTTGATTTAAGGCTTTGCCGGGTCTTTGGCCTACGTTTTGATAGTTGTATAGATGGATTTCATTAGAGGCTTTGTAGCCATTGTAAAGCTATCATATGTATTTATAGTTTCATTTGTCATATGTATTGGTTTGGCCAGTTGGTTGATATTGTATATACAACTTCTTATTAGCAATTCCATTTGCATAGTGATTCATTTTCTCATCCTAGGTCATCTGTATAGCATGTGTTCTTATAGTAGTTGTCTGCCTCACCCAAGTTTGGGGTGTGACATAAGGATAGCAATGGGGGATGGGTAAACTAATATTTTAGAAAAATTAGAGCAGGGCGGGGTGGATTTACACAATATCGTGAGGAGACATATTTGGAAGTTGAAATAACTAAGATGATTTAAGCACTATGTTATTAATTTGTATTTTTATTACATATTAAACTGCTACAGTTTTTCATATCATAATTTTGGAAAGCTTACAAGACAAGGTGAAAAGAGAAAAAGGTTGCTATATCAGGCGGGAAAGGGCAAGACAGAGTGAGTTAAAATTTTAGAGGGTTAAGTCTGAAGTCACTTCCATTGCCAACCATACATAGGAAGAATAGAAATTGATGACCAACTTTTTTCTCATGAAGTATTGCATTTATGTTCATTTGTAGATTCCATATCAAATTTTGTGGTTAAATTCATTATATATGGATATTCCACGAACAAAAAGAAAAAAGGAGCAAGAAAAAGAAGAAAGAAAAGTTCTGCATTTGACCTAAATTTATAAATTTTTTAGTTATAGGAATAAAATTTAAATTTCAAGCTAGCCAAAGACATCATATAAAAATTCTTGTGAATAATTATAGGATTCAATAAAGACTAGTACATGTACATTTTTTCTAGATTCATGTTTTCAATTGGTTAAGTCAAATTTAAATTGAGTTAATAAAATGGACTATAATGGATTGTGATTTGATTTGCCCAGAGTATGTCCATTAGATGCACTAGGTAAATATGACTTAAAGAGTGGGTTAAAACAAGTTAATTATGTTGATTGATAAGTAAGAATAAATAGAAAATAATATATTATAATATATTAAATTACACTAATGATAGAAAGGTTCACGTCATTTTATATTCATTAAATTCACCTCTACAAATTACTTAATTTAATACCTCAACTTCTTCCTTTTCTGCAATGTCAAAATTGTCTTGATTATATTAATGGAACCTTTTCTTCCCTGTCATCCCACATCATGAAGGAAGAATCGAATGATTCTCAATCAAACTTCACTCATATTTTATGGGTTAAACAAGTTCAACTGATAATGAGAATTGTCATAGCTTCCATGTCTCAAGAAGCTCTTCCTCTTATTAATGGCTTATCCACCTCTCAATGGATTTGGGACATCTTTAGTATAGTTTTTTCTTCTTCTTAAAACAATTGTATCCTTAATTTTTATATAACGCTTCAAAATATAAAATAAGATGATCTAATTTCTATCTCTCAATATTTATAGAAGGTCAAATTTAATTTTGATGAATTCACAGTCGCAGGACATCTTCTTTGTGCCTCAGATCTTACTATAGACATATTTAAAGGTCTCTGCTTTGAGTTTAGATATCTTATTACCACATTATCTACCTGTTACCTATGTTGAACTTCATAGTCCCTTGCTTCATCATAATTCTTTTCATGGTTAGCTCCTAACTTTTCTAACCCTTTCACTGACCCCAACCATCCATATTAATAACCTCAACTCTCAGCTAATTTGAGCCAGAAGACCAATAGCTATCAACAATCCAATTCTAATCATGGTAGAGGAAGAAATACGCATGGGATGGGTGGCAAAGGAGGATGCAAATTCTATTCTTAATCCTACAATAATTTTGGATACTAGTGGCAATATTGAGAAGAATCAAAGTCATGTCAAGTATGCAATGGAACCAACCACCTCGCTCCAACATGTTTGCAGCGATTCAATCACACTATTAATTCGTCAGCTTGTTTATCTCATCAGTCACCCATATCATCAACCCAAACTTTGTTTTTTAATAATGGCGCTACTTACCACGTCACTTTTTATCTTTCTGATATTCATTAGTTTGACCACTATAAAGATCTAGATCAATTACATGTTGGTAATAACACTAGATTGCCAATTCACAGCTGTTAATCATTTCTTTGTGAAGAATTCCTTTACCAAGAAGTTCTACTTTTTGGTCGAAGTGAAGATGAACTCTACACTATACTACTCGAGCTTTCGTCATTCTTTCATCCGTATGCTTATTTTCTCTATCAAGGCTTCTCCAAATAGTTGGCATCTCAAGTTGGGTGTAACGCCCCATATATTTCTTTCATATTCATGCCGTTCCTTAAGCCTTTTAGAACTCAGGCTGGTACGAGGTGGAGTACTAGACGATACATGTTATTTATGACTTGGTGTTATATGTTTAGAGGTCCTTTGGTATGGTGTATAAGAATAATGCAGAATATTGTGTATTAGTAATACTTTTCATTAGTAATGTTGGTATTAGTTATGCTGAAATTTTTTTATACAATGTTTGGTTTGATGTATTAAAAATAATATGCATTGTACAATTTCTAAAAAAATAATATGTATTTACAAAAATATCCTCCACAACTATGATAGAAAGGATGTGTAAAAGGTTTTAAGGGTCATTGTGTCTTTAACCATGTTAATGCATAAATTAGAACCCATTGCATTACTAATAACCTGGATTTCTATGTATTAGTTATATACACCTTAATAACAAATATAGTATATCAAACAAGGTACTAGTAACACAAAACTAATGCATGCATTATTTTTTGGGGAAAGTAAATCCATGCCCGCAAGATCAAACTATTTACAACTAAATGTCCCTTTATATAAAATGTCCCCCTAATTAATTACATAAAATGTTCCATTCCCTTGTAGCTTTAGTTATTTATCTCCCTTCTAATTCTTTTCTTTTGTATTTCTCTATTTCTTTTTTTTTTCTAGTTTCCTTTTTTTTTAATGCTTCTTTATTCATTTAATTTTTTCATAAAATTATTTTATTCTTAATTTTCTTTTTACACCATAATATAATTCACACTCATTTTTTATTTTATATACTTTTTTTTTCTTTTTTCTCGTTTATTTCTTTATTCATTTATTTTTTTCTCTACTTCTTTTTTTCTGCTTTTATTTTTCTCTTTTTTTCCTTTATTGGTTCCTTTTATTTTTGTGTTTTTTTATTTTTATTTTTCAATTTCTTTATTTCTGTTTCCTTTTTTTTTTAGTTTGTTTTTTTATTCTTTATTTTTCTCTGCTTCTTTTTTTCTGCTTTTATTTTTCTCTTTTTTTTTATTGGTCTCTTTTATTTTTATATTTTTTTATTTTTATTTTCTCTTTGTTTATCAATTTCTTTATTTCTTGTTCCTTTCCTTTTCTTTTTTATTTATTTCTTTATTCTTTATTTATTTTCTTCTTTTTCATTCATTTTTTTTTCAAATTATAATACTCTTTTTCACCACAAGCTAAGTTGTAATGACCCTCCAGGTCATTTTTCGCGTTTCATACTTTTTCTGTGTTTAGAGCTTTCCTATAGCTGCCCCAAGTCATTTATGACTCGCTAGGATTGACAGCTCGATTATCGAGCAGTTCGTTTGGTTTTTAGAGTCATTTCCCTATTTTGGAGCTTTTGAAGTTGAGAAATGGGTCTCAGGACAAAACTTCAAGTAAACGGCCTTGGATGCCAATTCTGACAGTTTCATCAGCTCCGAAATGTTGAGTTTAGGCTAGGGGAACTCTTAGTCCGGGTTCCGAGGCTTCCAAACTCGTTTTGGGCTATTGGGTGAATTTTGGTGAAAATCGAAACCTTGAGTGTGGGATCCACAATCTGTCGAAACAACCTATGATGGAAATTTTGATGGTTTTATTGAGTCCAGAATACCGAATTTGATAGGGTAGAATAGTTCGTTTGCGTGCACAGGATTCCAAATCAATCTTGAGCACCAGGTCGGAGTCCGTTAGGACTTATCAGATTTGACTGGTGCAGCAACTTTAGCGACCTAGAGACCGCTTTAGCGGTGGCTGGCCAGTTGAGGTTGGGTCGCTTTAGCACCCTCCTCACTGCTTTAGCGGTCATTTAGCCGCTAAAGAGGCCATTGCTGGTAGTTGTATATATTTGTCCTTGTCCACTTTTCAGCTTATTTAACCAAGTATAAACCGCCATTAGAGTAGTGAGAGCTTAAATTTGGTGATCAAAACATAGAATTGGAGCTGGGATTGTTTCAATATTAGTATTGTGATTACCCCTCGTCGTTATTCTCATAAGTATTCGACTCAATTTTCGTTTAAATTAGTAGTTTAATTCTTGTTTCTCCGAATCCTGTTGGGAGTGTTTTGGACTGAATTGAGCTCGAATTACGCCCAATTTAGGGTAAAATTATCCTTGAGCTGAGAGGGACACTATGACGGTTTCAATTTTGTGATTCTGCAAGTGGGTCCCACGTGGAATTTTTAGTTCAATTTCTGACCCGGAGTATATATACGCAATATGGGTACCGATATTCTCGTCTTGACATGTAGAACCTTATTTTGATAGCGTGACAGTAGTAGAAGGCTTCTTGAATGGAAAAAGCACCGGAGTAAAGGATTGTTCGAGCTTTCTATGACGTCCAGGTAGACTAGTGTCACGCCTCAAATCCCATTGGGGCGGACAGACACCCATAGCCATAAAGGCCCAAGAGAACTAACCTATGACCGAGTACATTCATATGCTTGCCATTAAGTGAACAAAAATTCTGCCAAGTGCAGATATAATATATCGATGACGGAAGTCATGTAAAGACGTTCAAAACAGATACGGGACTTGGCCGTTGGAGCCACAACGTCTAACAGGTAAAACACTTCTACGTTTGACTTTACAATGTCTACAAAGCCTCTAAAAGATATATAACCATGACTAAGGTCGGGACAAGTCCCCGCCTTATACAACTGCTACACAGTACCAAAAATATATACAAATGACTCAAAAAACCCCGAATCAACCTGGAGCTCACCAATAGCCTGCAGATGACCCGTACCCTACTGTGAAAGTCTACTAGCTCCTATGCCTGCAGCAAGTAAGGCAGGTCCCCCAAGGGATGTCAGTACGAAAGAATGTACTGAGTATGTAAGGCTATAAGTAACTGTATGAAATATAGGAACTCAAATGGAATCAAATACAAGCGAATAGATAATACTGATATACAACCGTACTGTATATGTGGAACCATGTACATTATATTCATTTCTTTCCTTTTACCATCTTATCAATATACATCATACAATGCCCGAGACCAACTGATCAGTGGTAAGTAACATTGGGATCGACTCGAACTAGGCTTATGCCCCCAGAGCTACCACCCATAAATTAATAAATCAGGTTCGGCTCGATCTAGGTTTTCACCCACAAAGCTACCCCCTGTATCCAATAATCAATCGGGATCGGCTCGAGCTAGGATTTCGCCCCCAGAGCTACCACCCGTACTCAACCAAATATGCATTACTTCACTTCTTTAATTTTTGTGAGATTGTTACATCGATGGTCATAACATTATTGGAGCTTTAGAACAATAGTCAACAAATAAGAGACACATAAATAACAATTGCTAACAAACCTGAAATGAGATACTTTAAAATGTTTCAGAGTGAAAACAAGTTTGGTAACGATGTGAACAATAGGTGTGGCCAAAGGATACGGAAAAAGAGTAACCTTACATACCTTATCTTTCCAACATGTGACTACAACAATTCAGCTCTTCCTTAAAGCATTACTCTATAATATGAATACATAATGGAGCTCACATTAAAAGCCAATTACATTACAAGTTCACAAGGTGATAATTAGCTACTTGACGGGAAGTAAAAACTATCCAATAGCCCAAACACATGGTATATCATTCCACCTTCCTTTATACTGCCATATAACTTTATTCCACCCTCCTACAATATAATTTACTGCCCCACAACACCAACAATACCAAAACAGTTCACACATCAACATATACGTCATAAACCGACAAGATTTCCTACCAAGTGCATACTTCACATTTTTACCTCAATGCAACTTCACATATTTATTCCATCAAGTCACATAAATACCTTCCAAAATAATATACCAAAAACAGTCCACACAGTTTCAGAATTCACTTTAACATAACAAGAAAATATTCTCTTTTCACTACGCCGAACGTTCCATGCACAATTACGTATAAACATTTTCACAAGTCATACACAAGGAATAACGAATTAAGGACAGCACCACACTTAAACATACTGAAATTTAGTCCATTTAATTCAATTCCTTCAAGACCTTAAGTCCCCTTTCAAGTTTAAACCACATAGAAGGCAAATCTTTTACCGATTTAGCAAAAGTGGACTGTTTTACAATAAGTGGACTGCTCAACACTTTTTAAACATAACCAACATGATATACACAATCTATTATGCATATAATATATTAATCTATAAGTATAAACACTTACCAAGGCTTGCAAGTGGAAGATTTATACAAAAATCCTTAGAGAAAATTAGGGCGGCTAGGGTTTTTAGAGAGGAGAAAGTGTTTGATTAAAAATCTAATTTTTTGCAAGTGAGATATGTTGAAAATGAGCTGAATTTCAGCCTTAAATAACCCCCTTTCCACCGCCTCTCTATGGTCCAATCTTAGCCAATTATTTGGTCAAAAAGTCCAAGTAGATGATGTGTATACTTGGTCCATTTTTAAATGGATCATCTCCTTTTGGGCCCATGTCTTATTTACTTAATTTGGGACTCAATTAAGTCCATAAACATAATATTAATTCAGCCCAATAAATTTAGTTGGTAATACACCAACTATCTCAAGTTTAAATAATTTCATAAATGTTAAGGTAGTCAAATAAGTTCGGAAATGTACGGGGTGTTACAACTAGACTTACTTTTCACCTAGACTGTGCTTCATTATAGTATAAGTGTAGTGTTGTGATAGATATGTATGGGAAATTATGGCTCGGTTGTTATTTTAGCATTTATTAATTAAATTAACCGGTTAGGGGCCGTTTTCGGTAAAATTTGCCCCCCTTTTCCCTTATTTTAGTATATGATTATCCCTTAGGACTAGTTTTGACTTACTTAGTGCCTTGAAATGATATTGAGAAGCCTTAGAATAGGTAGGTAGGTGCTTGCCTTAGGTTGAGTTTTTGGGGTTTGGTAGTGGGCCCCACTAGCCTTTTTAAGATAGAATGCTTAGAATAACCTCTGTTTTGACCTTAATAATCACCTCATTTCTTCCTTAGGCTATTACCTGGGTTTGGGTCGGCTTATACATTATTTTACATTTATTTGGCTTCCTTACCCTGGGTGGTGTAGTACTTGACCTTAGATCGCGCCTTTCGACCTTAGTAATCGGAACCCGCTATCCCTTAAAAAGATTCGACTGTCTAAAATTAGTTTCTATTGGCTAAATGGACTTGAGGTAGGTTAAAACTTAGTATATCACTATTGATTTCATGCTTGTAAGTTTTGATTCGAGTCTGGTGATTCCTATACTGCTATTATTTATTAGTTCTAGTTCGAGTCCAGCATCTAGCAACTTTACTATCATTTATCAATCCCAGTTCGAGTCTGGCATGTTACCTTTATGATATTATTCTCTAGTTCCGCTTTGAGTCCGGCATTTATGATCTATATGCTTAACGCGTGTTGGCTTATCTTATGTCTATTATTGTGTTATTCCATCTTCATATTAGGGTTACTCTTGCTTGTACCCACTAGGCTTATGAGGGCTCGGTTGGGTTATGTTCCTTCTGGGCTTATGGGGGCCAATTAGGTTATGGTTAGACTTTATTCTCCACTTTCGAGTTACCTAGCTCTTATGTATCGCATCTGTTCGGTATGGTCTATTATTTCCATTTTTGCCCTTTATCTCTGACTTTAGTTTGCATTCTTACATTTTATTTATGCTTTTAATGTAATTTAGCTTAGTCGGCCTGTAATGCCTACTGAATACCCATTGTTTTGGTACTCATACTGTACTTTTGCATCTTTTTCCTGATGCAGATCCGAGTACGAGTCACCACAACTAACGTTTTCCTCGGGCCTTGCTGTTGTTCAGAGATAGGGTGAGATTTTATAGTCCAGAGCTAATCCTCCTTCTTCTGATGTTGTTGGATAGTCTTTTTTGTATATTCTTAGACTATGTTGTATATTTGGCACTATCTAGTACTCCTTTTTTGGTTTAGTGGCTCTTGTACCGACCTTACCAGGTCTTGGGGGAAACTCTTTTTGTTATTTTGTCTTCCTCCCTCTATTGTACAACATGTTTATATATGTATATTACTGCTTTTCTTTGTTTGGTATCTTGATTATATGTTTGTTTCTTTTATTTTCATTTTTTGCCAGTTAGCCTGTTACTCACCATTTCGGGTTATGGTTTGACTTACCTATTGGTGGTTAAAATAGGTGTCATCATGACTCGAGAAATTGGATCGTCACATTTCATATTTATGGTCCTTTTTTTATTATTCATTTCTTTTCTTTTGTAATTTTATTTGATTCTCTTTTTATTTTTATTTGCTTTAGTCCGTAATGATACCATCACAGTATAAATATACTGTGATGGTATCATTGATGTCTGCTTCAATCCTCAGTGGGACCTGTATTATACCATCATAGTATATCTATATACCGTCACGGTATCATTGATGTCTGCTTCAATCCTTCAGTCAGACCTTCATGATACAATCACAGTATATATATACTGGCATGGTATCATTGGGGTTTGCTTTAGTCTGTAATGATACCATAATAGTTTATCTATGTACTATCGTGGTATCATTGATGCCTTCTTTAACCCTTCAGTGATACCTCCATGATACCATCACAATATATCTATATACTGTTATGGTATCATTGATGCGTGCTTCAACCCTTCAGTGAGACCTCTATGATATCATCACAATATATCTATATACCATCATGGCATCATTGACGTCTGCTTCAATCCTTTAGTCAGACCTCCATGATACCATCACAGTATATATATATATACTGACATGATATCATTGAGGTTTGTTTCAGTCTGTAATGGTACCATAACATTATATATATATATATACTGACATGATATCATTGAGGTTTGTTTCAGTCTGTAATGATACCATAACATTATATCTATCTATGGTCATGGTATCATTGATGTCTGCTTCAATCCTTAGTGGAACCTCTATGATACCATCACAATATATCTATATACCATCGTGGTATCATTGATGTCTGCTTCAATCCTTCAGTCAGACCTTCATGATACCATCACAATATATATATACTAACATGGTATCATTGGGGTTTGCTTTAGTCTGTAATGATACCATAACAGTATATTTATATACTATCGTGGTATCATTGATGTCTGCTTCAACCCTTCAGTGAGACCTCCATGAGACCATTACAGAAAAGACAAAGGCATATAAAGTGGGACCCAAAATAAAACAGCGCCATAATTTTTGGTCATTTACTGCTAACATGAATGTTGTCGCTTTGGGGGTATTAACAGTAAATAGTATTGGCCGAATAGACATTTAGGGGTCGTTTGGTTGGGAACAAGTATCCTAGGATAATTAATCTCGAGATTAGCTATCATGGGATTAGTTATTCCACCATGTATATGGGATAACTTATCTCATCACTATGGTATAAATGGTGGGATAAATAATCCTGGGACTAATTAATACCTCCAACCAAACGCAGGATAAAATAATCCTGCATTTTATCCCTAAATTATTATACCTTATACCTCACACCAAACTATTCCTTAGAAAATTAGTATGAGAGAGGCTATTTGGGTGTAAATATTTTGGTGTTTTGGTCTATTTAGTGTACTTTTCACATGTTTTTTTAATGCACTCTACCAAACGACCTCTTAGTATTATGGTATCTTTTGTACTCGAAGGGTCGTTTGGTTCGCGGTCAAAGTTATCCTGGGATTATAATCCTTCGTTTGGTACATTAAAGAAAAAATGGGATATAGTATATATAATCCAAAACATGTATTTGGTTTGAAGTTGAACAAAGTGGGATAAATTTTCTGTTTTCAATTTTAACCTTGATATTTCAATTGCTTAAATATAAATTAATTATTTATTGAAATGTAGTGCTCACTATTATATAATACTCAAGCATAGAAATTAAACTATCATTTAAGCTAGTAAAACAAAAAATTACTCGTATTCTTGAATACTTTTTAGTCCAAAAGTTACTCCACCCATAAACCAATTCAATTCTCAATAAACTATGAAAAAATAGGAATTATACATAAGGACGACAAGCGTGCAGAAAAATGCAAGAAAAAGTGCAAAAAATACAAAAAAAAAGTGTAAAAATCATGCAGAAAGTGCAAAAATTGTGCAGATAAATGCAAAAAATGCAAATGAAGTGCAGAAATTATCCAGAAAATGCATAAACAGTGC
This sequence comes from Capsicum rhomboideum, assembly GCA_031232105.1. Taxonomy (NCBI): domain Eukaryota; kingdom Viridiplantae; phylum Streptophyta; class Magnoliopsida; order Solanales; family Solanaceae; genus Capsicum; species Capsicum rhomboideum. The sequence goes on along the minus strand of CP124711.1, from coordinate 33,761,206 downwards.
AGAAATTATGCAAAAAATACAAAAAATGTGCAGATAAATGCAGAAAATGCAAAAGAAGTGCAGAAATTGTCTTGAACATCAATCGGCCATGGTCGCCTCCAAAGTTTGGTGAAGAAGTCGTTGCTTTGCAGAAAAGGGTTTTTTGGAGTAAATAAAGATCAGTGAAGTGGGCTTAATGGGTAAAATGGTCATATGATAATATTATCCAAGAATAGCTAATACGGTATTAGTTAATACCACCAAAGGGATGGAATAATATAATCCAAGATTTTGGAATAATTTTATCCTGGGTATAACTAGTACCTCAAACCAAACATGATATTATTTTAAGCCCAAATTTTAATCCCGATATAATCCACCTTATACCTCCTACCAAACGACATTGTTCATATTTTATTTGTACTTATATTTCTTACTCTTGTTTTAAGGGTATAACTTGGAGTTGTTGAACCTAGCCCATTTCCCTATCTTTACATTTCTTTCAGATATTATTGTTGTTCCTCTATAGGACGCAAGTGAATCCTCAGCATCTTCTCGCATTTCCACGTCGGTATCCGAGGAGGTGAGCTGCTACTAGTTCATGGGTCGCCGATTATATTTGTATATGATTTCTAGTTGATATTGTATTATCCGACATTTTCAAACTTATGTATATTGTATTATCGTGATTTGTTTATATAAAGTGTGTTAGAGCAAACAGAGCATATTGTGAATGTTGCACTTATTTTTTTTATGCTAAGAAATTTTGTTAGACTTATATTATTTTATTATTGCTGTTGTTGGTTATGCTTGTTGGTAAAGATTTCCTTGCAGGTTGGACTATTTGAACTCGTTGGGGTGCCGATTACGGCCATGAAGTAATTTAAATTGTGACAATACTACAACAACAGCATACCCAGTGTATTCCCACAAAGTGGGGTCTAGGGAGGGTAAAGTGTACACAGTCCATACCACTACCTCAGATGAAGTAGAGAGGTTGTTTCCGATAGACCCCCGACTCAGGACAAATAACAGTATAACAAGCAGAAAACATAAAAACAAACAACAAAATGGGGTAACACATCACTAGATAAAAGAAACAAAACACCCACGGAGTAATGCTATGGACTATCTATTCGAAATCACACACAACACCAAAACACAACAAAGAAGAAACTACAAGACACAAGCATAACACTATGACTACAGGTACATCGACAAACAAAGCACTCCTCCCTACAAGTAAGGACGCACTCCTACTCACTACCCCTCTACCCTAATCCGCGTCATCCACACCTTCGTATCAAGGGTCATGTCCTCGGTAAGCTGTAACTGCTCCATGTCGTGCCTAATCACTTCCCTCCAATATTTTTTTGGTTTACCTCTACCCCGTCTGAAACCATCCGTAGCGAGCCTCTCACACCTTCGTACTGGGGCATTCGTGCACTGTCTCATCACATGCCCAAACCATATCAACTTCATTTCCCGCATCTTATCATCCACCGAGACTACTCCCACCTTCTCTTGAATAAACTCATTTCTAACCCTATCCCTCCTAATAAGTCCGCACATCCATCTCAACATCCTCATCTCCGCCACCTTCAACTTTTGGATGTGGGAGTTCTTAACTGGCTAACACTTAGCTCCGTACAACATAGCCGGTCGGACTGCCACTCCGTAGAACTTACCTTTAAGCTTAGGAGGCACCTTCTTATCACACAAGACTCCTGAAGTGAGCCTCCATTTCAATCACCCTGCACCAATACAGTGCATGACATCCTTGTCAATCTCTCCATTTCCCTGAATCATAGACCCAAGATACTTGAAACTATCCCTCTTTCGAATGGCCTGAGAATCTAGCTCCACTACCACGTCAGCCTCATGCGTCAAATCACTGAACTTACACTCCAAGTACTCCTTCTTGGTCCTGCTCAGCCTAAATCCTTTAAACTCTAAGGTCTATCTCCAAACCTCCAACTTATCATTAACTTCTCCCCGGGACTCGTCAATAAGCACTACATCATCCGCAAATAACATACACCAAGGTACCTCTCCTTGAATATGCTGTGTCCAGGGGCGGACCCACCCTATGTCAAGGGGTGTCACCCGACACTGCTTCGTTAAAATTTTTTGTATCATATATATATGTAAATAATCTGAAAAATACAGAATATATCTATAAAAGAATAAATGACACAACATGGACATACGATCTCCCTTGGCTTGTTGGTTTGGCATGTCAATTCTGAAGTTGAGATCTCCAGTTCAAGCCTCAGCAAGCACAGGTTTTTGTTTAATTTTTGGGCTTTTTTCAGTAAAGTATTGCTTTGTGTGATAAAAAAGTTTGTTGTTAAGGAGTTTCAAACCTCCAACCTACAATTCATAATTAAATTAGGATATAAAAAGCCAATTGAACTAGGATTTTATCTTTGCATTGTTGCAGAGATTAAATTAGTTGTCCAAAATCGGTACTGGACACTGTTATAAACTTGTCGAGAAGTTACAATAGTATACTTGATTTATGTTTTATTAATAAGCTTTAAATATTTTTTATTAAAATAATGTTATTATATTAATGATTCATTTGTTTATTTTTAAATTTCGACACCGCTTACAAAAAATTATGCGTACGCCACTGGCCGTGTCAGTACATCCATCACCAAGGTGAATAAAAATGGACTAAGAGTCGATCCCTGGTGTAACCCAATCAAAACAAGGAAGTGCTTTGAATCTCCTCCTACCGTCCTCACACGAGTCTTCGCTCCGTCGTACATGTCCTGAATCGACTTAGTGTACGCCACAGGCACACCTCTAACCTCTAAGCACCTCCACATAACCTCTCTGGGGACTTTGTCGTATGCCTTCTCGAGATCGATGAACACCATATGCAAGTCCTTCTTCCTCTCTCTATACTGCTCCACTAATCTCCTCACAAGATTAATAGCTTCGATAGTCGAGCGACCTGGCATGAAACCAAACTGATTCTTGGAAATAGTCACGATCCTCCTTAGTCTCAACTCTACCACCCTTTCCCACACCTTCATAGTATGACTCACTAACTTGATACCCCTATAGTTGTTGTAACTTTGAATGTCCCCCTTGTTCTTATATAAAGGAATCATCGTACCCCATCTCCAAGCTTTCGGCATCTTCGCTGTCCTAAAAATGATGTTAAATAACTTTGTCAGCCACTCCATACCTGCCCTGCCAGTGCTCTTCCAAAAATCCACAGGAATCTCATCTGGCCCAGTCGCCCTACCCCTACGCATCCTACGAATAGCCCCCTTGACCTCCTTAACTTCAATACGCCTACAATAACTATAATCGTGACACCTCTCTGAGTGCTCCAAGTCCCCCAGCACTAAACCTTCGACCCCTTCGTCATTCAAAAGTCTATGAAAATAAGACTGCCACCTCCTCCTAATGAGGGTGTCATCCATCAACACTCTGCCATCCTCATCCTTGATGCACTTCACCTGGTCAAGGTCACGGGCCCTTCGCTCCCTAGTCTTGGCAAGCCTATACAGGGTCTCGAAAGTTGCTGTCTTAGCTGCTGTAACAGCTAACTTCGCCTCTTTCCTAGCTAACTTATACTCCTACCTGTTCATCCGCTTTTCCTCGTCATTCTTGCTCTCCACCAACTTCGCATAGGCCACCTTCTTAGTCTCCTCTTTCCTCTTGACTTCTTCGTTCCACCTTTAGTCCCCTCAGTGCTTGCCATATCGGCCTCTCGAGACACCCAACACCTCTCTAGCTGTCTCCCTGATGCAACTAGCAGTCGTCTCCTACATACTATCCACATCCCCTCTACTCTCCTAAGGCCCCACAGTCGTCAACTTCTCCCCTATCTCCAAAGCACTGGCCAAAGTCAAGCTACCCCACTTAATCCTAGGTCGATCCTCCACAACCCTCTTCTTTCTGTCCTTCTTGATTTCCAAGTTCATCACCAGAAGCTTATGTTGGGTCGAAAGATTATCGCTAGGTATGACCTTACAGTCTTTACATATCACTCTATCCCCCTTCCTAAGGAGCAAAAAGTCTATCTGAGTCTTGACCACCGAACCACGAAAGGGAATAAGGTGCTCCTCCTTCTTTGGGAAGCTCGAATTCGCTACCACCAAACCAAAGGCCCTAGCAAAATTCAAAAGTGAGGCTCCTCCCTTATTCCTCTCCCCGAAATCGAAATCTCCATGCACATCATCATAGCCTCTCGATAATGACCCGATATGCCCATCAATAAATTATGACAATACTAATGAAAATATTAGGTACCTTTTGAAATATTTGGTATTATGTGCAAATCAACTCTAACATACATATTGATATGTGAATTAATGTATCCATCACTTCTACCATTTTCCTCAATGCTAATAGAAAGAGATCATTTATAATAATTAGGTCACACATATATACTTTGATTTTCTTTGAAGAATAAATCTCAAGAATAAAAAAGACACATTTTTCCACCAATGAATTGAAGAGAGGATTGAAATATATATATCTAGACTTATAAGTGGGGATGCAGCGAAGCTGCTGAAGCAGGCAGGTCATGGTTGACGTGCCTGCTTCAGCTCCTTCAATCGTGATTTTACTATATCACTCCTAATTAATTATTATAAGTCATCTTAGTATTAAAAAATTAATAATATTTAATAAAAAAAGATAAAATAGACACAAAATGATAAATTAACTAAGTGGGGATGTAGCGAAGCTGCTGAAGCAGGCAGGTCATGGTCGACGTGCCTGCTTCAGCTGCTTCAATCGTGATTTTACTATATCACGCCTAATTAATTATTATAATAATTAGGTCATTAAAAAATTAATACTATTTAATAAAAAAAGATAAAATAGACACAAAATGATAAATTAACTCTTGATATTTTAAACTAACTTGATGTCTTATATGGGGCCCACTTAAAAAAAATTCACAAGTTTTTAAATAGTAATTTTACTATATCACTTCTAATTAGTTATTATAAGTCATTTAAGTATTAGAAAATAAATAATATTTAGTAACAAGGATAAAATCGATATAAAATGATAAATTAAAAATGGACAGATAAAGTACTTTTCCATAGTAATATCTGTGTCAAAAAGGAAGTACTTTTTTAAAAATATAATAGAAAATTTTAAAAACAAATTGTTTCTTAAAATAGAAAAATGACATTCTTTTTTGAAGAATTAAAAAATAAAATGTGTTACATAAATTGAGACAAAAAAGTATAAACATTGAACCCGTGCTCAGCACGGGCGACAACCACTAGTAAAAGAAATAGGTGAGGTAGCCTTTTTTGAAAGGTGCAATCCATCTCAACTATACAAATAATAATTTCTGAAATAGGGCTATGAGCATAATTGAGCTAGTTCGCTATCGGGGAGGAAATTTTCATCCTATATTTAATAATTTAATTGTGTGAAAAAAAAGAATCACAGTAATTTGGTCAACTCTAACATATTATTTATTATTCTACCTTTTAAAATTAACAATACAATTAACAAGCACTTTATAATTAGTTTAATTGTGTGAGAAAAGAATCATAGGACTCGTTTGGCCATGTCAAATTTTTTACTTTATTTAAAAATGAGTGAAAATCATTTACCCTCCTCAACTTTGCTATAAAAATCAAACTTCCTCCTCAACTTTCAACAATACTCATTCTCCCCCCTTTATCCTATTTATCTTTTTTAAATGCCTATATTACCTTTACACTCATAATCTTTATTTTCTTTGCCTTCTTTAAAATCATGGTATTTTTATTTTTTTAATTTATATAGTAAATTTTCTTCAGTTTTTTTTTTTTATATTCCAGATGGAAAAAGAAAAGCGAGAAGCATTAATTTAGTATATAACTTAATGACGTTCTAAATAAAATAAATCAGCAGAATAAGAAAATTAATTTTATTAATAATAATCAAAACTCTGAGATCTATTTATACAGGTGAAAATAACAGATAACAATAACTTTATAAACAAATTCCGATGAGGATAATACAAAAATTATTCATAAAAACAGAGATATATTTTATAACCATTGATTCCTAAAATTTATTTATAGTCTAAATAATTTAATTTATAATTTAGAATATATCATTAATGACAATCAAAACACATTTATCTATATAAACAATAGAAAATAAGGGAGAAACTCACACACACACACACATACACACACACACACACACACATATATATACTCTATTTTTTTCTTCTAAAACTGCACATACAAAGGGGCGGAGCTACCTCTGACTAAGGGGTATCAAGCGACACCCCTTGTTGAAAAAATTACTGTTGCATATGCAGGTCAATTTTTGGTTTTATACATATTTATACTAGTGTTAGACACTTCTTTCGCACAACATGAAAGTTTAGCACAGTGGTTAAGGCGTTGCTAAATACCTCTAACGTCGTGTTCCACCCCTGCCAGCAACATAAATATACTTTTTGACTATAGCCCTTTGCTTTTTCATTTTTAAACAACTAAAGCAACACACACGTTATTTATTATTAGTATCTCGACGAGTTGTAGTGTAACTATTTTTTCCTTCATTAGTAATATTTATTTTGTTGTTTTTCTCGTGTTTACTTTTCTTTATATTTTGACACTCCTTAGTGAAGATCTTGGTTCCGCCACTACACATACATATATAGATAATTAATGCTTTTGTGATAAATTCATAAAAAGATTATTCTTCTTATAATATTACTGAAATTATATTAAAAAAATATATAAATACCTTCATAAAATAAATAAATAATTCATAATGTAAATGAATATTATATAGATATAGGATTGCAAATATCAAGGATAAAATAGACATTGCATAGGACAAGAGGGGGAGAATGTCTATTGTTCATAGTTGAGGGGGGAGTTTGATTTTTAAAGCAAAATTGAGGGGTGTAAACGATTTTCACCCATTAAAAAATTAGTATTTGATCAGGATGTTGTATTTGAAATTTGAAAAACATAAAAAAAAACTTGATTTTACTTTTATTAAAAATACTAAATTTACTCTAAGTGTTTTAATTTTTTAAAAATAATTCCCTTAAATTATATTTCATGTTTTCTTTTTAGAAAAAAATATATTCAAATTCTAAATTTTTATTAAAAAGAGTATGATCAAACACAACTTCAATTTCAATTCCAATTTAAAAAATTCTGAATAAAATATCTTTTTTATTTTCATAGACAAACGCCCACATAGTAATTTGATCAACTCTAACATAAGTAATTATTCATTGTTTTGACTTTTGGGATTGAGAAAATCTAGAGTCAATAAGTACATCCTTCATTCACTTTTACTTGTCAACAAATATTTTAAAATATATTTTTACTTTTAGTTATCACTTTTAATATATTAGAAAAAATAATTATATTTTTTTTACTTTTAATATTAATTATTTATTTTTTAAATTACTTCCTCCGTTTCAAAAAGAATGACCTAGTTTGACTTGACACGGAGTTTAAGAAAATAAAGAAGACTTTTGAATTTTGTGGTCCTAAATTAAAGTTATGACAAATGTACCAAAATGCCCTTTAATCTTGTGGTCTTAAACATGCCATGTGGAAAGTTGAAATTAAAGTATTGCCAAAAAAGGAAAGGGTCATTCTTTTTGAAACGAATTAAAAAGAAAAGTAGGTCATTCTTTTTGAAACGGAGGGAGTATTTTTTAAGACTTAATACTAAATATTATTTAATAGAAATATAATAAAATAGCCATGATAATTATTATTTTTTAATGAGTTATCAAGTCTAAATTTGATAATTTTTTTTTTTGGTTTTCCACCTGTGTTTGATATCCACATTGAAACCCGATTAAATTTAGATTCGCAACTCCATATCCAGAGAGACTTCAACTCGAGACCTCAAGTTAAACATGAATGAATACTTACCACTCAAATATAACTTTTATTGGTGTCTAAATTTGATAATTAAAAATGAACCGAGTAGTAATTTCATTACATGAACAAAGAATGATAGGAATAAGTTGGATTTACAAGGAAGAGGGGGAAGAAGGAATGAATGGAGCGGTGGGTAGTTTCAATGAAAGTACAGGAGTTGGTGGTCTATTCCGTATGGTGTACCTGCAACTTGCTTAGTTGCCACCGCATTTTGCGCCCCTTTTCCCCCGGCCCCCAACACCAACCCCCCGTTCTTCTTTTCAATTCTTTGATTCTTTCCTTTCACCAACACGTCACGGATCCTCCTCCTCTTCTTCTTCTTCTTCCTTGTTTGGTCAGAGACGACCATTCAATCTCTGTGACCAACTCAGACTTAGTCTTCTCTTCTCTTTCTTACGTACGCGCATTCCTCATTTCTCTGTTTTACACCAAATCTATAAAAACTTGGGACTTTTCCTCACGTCTCTTACACACCCTTTTTCGTATTTTTTCAAAGAAAGTTGGCAAAGTGTTCCCCCCCTCAACTTGGAACAGATAAAATCAATCTGACTAGTCAAGAAAGTTAACAGCTTTTTTAGCAAGAATTGGTGCTACTTCTAGTGAGAAGCTAAGATTAGTTTGAGCATTAAGGGAGATAAGTTATGGAAGGATTCCAAGCAACCCCAGATGATGGTGGAATAGCGAGGAGACTTTGGATCAAATTTAAGAACGAATCTCTATGTGCTCTTTATACTCCTTTTGTAGTGTGTTTGGCATCTGGGACTTTAGATTCCAAATCATTTCTTCACTGTATCTCTCAAGATGTCTATTTCCTTCAAGCTTTTGCTCACGCGTAAGCGCCCCCCCTCTTTCCCCCCCCTCACTTTATTGACTTATGGAATGAAATTGTAGTTGATGTTGCATATGGTTATAACGGTGAATTATATGGAATCTGTTGATTGATTATTTGTCCTTTTTTAACAGATATGAAATGGCGGAGGATTATGCAGATGACGATGAAGATAAGGCAGCGATTCGTGGAATGAGAAAGCGTGTGTTAAGGAAGCTTAAAGATCAAGATGATCTTGTACGGGTAAGCTAGCCTACACCTATGCTATGCATAAGAATTTCCCCAAAATATTACCTGGTTAATCTCTCTTGGTTCATATTGAAATTGATAGAACAAAATAGGACGAAAGCAAATGATGGTATCAACTAGTTGGGCTTAAGACTTAGCAAATGATGATCTTGCTAGGATTTGTATTGTCCGTTAGTGTAGGGGTAAGTGTGAGATCTGGAATTGAGGCATAGGGTGTGTTTGGTATTAAGGAAAATCTTTTATTTGAAAATAAGTGGTTTTCTTATTTATTTTCTTGTGTTTGCTAAGTAAGCATAACATATTGTCTCAAAAACATTTGTATATAATCTATTCAAACACTACAGAGATGGGGTGGTGGGATGGGGGATATAGAGACAATTAGACATATTTCTCATTTGTAAGGAACTTGTTTTCGAATAGAAAATGTTCTCCAAATATTTTGAATAACCAAACATGGGAAAATTGGAAAACATTTTGTAGAAAGTGTTTTCCTCCATACCAAACACACCCATAATTGATTGATTTTTCATATTGTAGTTCAGGCTAACCATTTCAACAGTAAACAATGAATAGGTCTCTTCTTGTATTTTCTACTTGGGCATGTGATATTGATTGGTAATCTAGAATCATAATTAAATGTAAGATTCTCTTATTGAACTCAAGAGGGCCATGTGCATTTTTTTCTCCATCTCAAGCCTTAGTGATTAGGTTCAATTCAGTTTCCTTCTTTTCCATTTCCCCGCCAGGGAAAAAGGCAAGGTTGAAAATCCTCCATCCCCCAATCTTATCTCATTTTGTGCTAATTGGTAGTTTAATTGAACATGAGTTTTGATGGATAAACTGTTGATCTAGTAGTTTATCTCTTGGTGCTGATTTGGGGTACTGCTAGAAGATTTTTTAGGGTTACAAGCTTGCAATTTAATGTCCATAAGTTGTGAAGTGAAATATGACATAGAGAAGAAGGATTAGAGTCAAGTGGTTTGACGGGCTGTTGCAAAACCTCTTCAAAAAAGTTGAGATGTTTTTTCGAAGAATGGATAAAGTCTAAAGGGCGACTGTTCTTGCATTATCATATCATCTTGTAGAGCTGTCTGTAGTCCATATTATCAGTATTTATTGGTAATGTCCATCTTCAATTGTAAAGGATATATCATAATGCAGGAATGGGGCTTTGAACTTCCAAAAGTTAGCACTTGTGACAGTGCGACAGCTAGATACACCGACTTTTTGCTTGCCACAGCAGCAGGAAAAGTTGAAGGGGAAAAAGGTCGTGGTAAAATTGTGACTCCTTTTGAGAAGACAAGGCTTGCTGCCTATACACTTAGTGCAATTGCACCCTGTATGAGGCTTTACAGCTTTCTTAGCAAGGAGATTAAGGCTGTTCTGATCCCTGAAGAGAGCAATAACATCTATGAGAGATGGATCGACTGTCTATGTTCAGAAAGTTTTGAGGTATGTTTGATTCTTAAGAGATGCATTATTTTTTATTTGTGTAGGGATCTCTTAACCAAATTGCAGGTATACTCTAGTTGAAATTTGTCTAACTGCTATCTTGTAATGATTCTGTACTTAGGCAAATGCTTCAAGGATTGAGGACTTGCTGGATAAACTAAGTGTTACCTTGACTGGTGAAGAACTTGATGTTGTGGAAAAGCTGTATCACCAAGCTATGAAACTCGAATTGGAATTCATTTCTGCTCAGCCAATTACTCAGTCCACTATAACCCCCATTTCTCAAGTTCAAGAGCCAGCAGGATGCAATCTTACTCTGTTTTGTGACTTTGACATGACATGCAGCGCTGTTGATTCCTCTGCCCTTTTGGCAGATGTTGCTATCATTGCAGCAGCAAAGAGTGATCTGGATGATTGTGAATCCCCATATGCTCATGTTTCTGCAGCTGATCTTCGGGCCACTTGGAGCAATCTTTCCAGCAAGTATATTGAGGAATATGACCAATGCATAGAAAGCATCATGCCTAGTGAAACAGGTATGTAGTCTTCGGATGTTCTTTTTGGTAGATGCCTCTTTTTAGCATAATATTACGTGAATGAGAAGCCCTAAGACATCTCCAATTTATTGCAGTTGGGAAATTTGATTATGAGGGTCTGTGTAAAGCACTAGTGCAGCTATCTGATTTTGAAAGTAGAGCAAATGATATGGTGGTTCATTCTGGTGTATTGAGAGGGTTGAGTCAGGAAGACATAAAACGGGTTGGGGAACACCTCATCTTCCAAAACGGTTGCAAGAACATTTTGCAAAAAATTTTGGGAAGTGAAAACATGCATGCAGATGTTCATATACTGTCATATTGCTGGTCTGGAGATCTCATCAGATCAGCTTTTTCAACAGGTATGCTTGTTTCAGCTCATTGCCTGATCATGCACTTCATTGAGCTCTATATTTTCAGATTAGGCATTATATAATAAAAATCACCAATATGAAAGTTTGTGAGGGCTGAATAGTGGATATCTCGAGATATAAAGATAGTAATTTAAGATGATACATTGCAAGAGATCCCAATGAAGGATAAAGTTCACAGCAGAAGATGATTATGCATCTCATTGGAGGAGAAAGTTATGAGTAGAGACTTAGGAATTTTCTAAGGTTGATCACCAAGAATAACTAGCGAGAGTACCTTTGCACTCAATTAATATACATTGCTGCAGAACACAAGCCAGGAGAACATCTCCAATATGTAATAAACTAACTGGCTGAATGTAATTTCCAAAAAAAAAAACAAAAAACTGGCTGAATGTGATCAAAGCAGGAAATTTACATTCATTTTTTTTACCAACCCAAAAATTGTACAAAATGCACACAGGATAGTTGATAATTTGTCCCGGCGGTATTCTATAGTTTAATCAGATAGGTCAGATGTGAGCACTAATGAGATATAAAAGAACTTGTGAATTGAACTAGGTTTTGGTGTGTGGACCAATAGATGCGGATATCCTCTCTTTTTTTTTTTTTTTTTTTTTTTGGGATGAAGTAGTGGTATTTCATTGAAAAGCATCAAGAAGATGCATAATTACAAATCACAAGGCAGTACTGAAGTGCACAAAAAAGAGTTTTATAACCCCTTTATAGTGTATCGATCTATCACTAGGGAGCTAAGAAAATCCAAAAACTGGTCAATTTAACTTGATCTAGAGAAAAAGGTTGGGTAAACTTTTAGCTTTGAGAGAGTGATTTGGAGTTGAGATTCCATCATACTCCTATGGGCAAAGCAAAATTTATGATATCTGGAATTTTTTTTCTGTTAGATATGGATTGATTTCATCAACTTTAAGCTGTTAGTTGATATTCTCTCCCTTTAACAGGGGCCTTACCAGTGTTAAATGTGCACTCAAATGAGTTACCTTATGAAGGATCTGTTACCACTGGTGACATGATTAAGAAGATGGAATCTCCCATGGACAAGCTTCAAGCCTTTAACGACATCTTGAAGTCCCGTGGGGATAATGGCAAACACACTACAGTTTATGTTGGAGGTTCAGTTGGTGACTTTCTTTGCCTGCTCAATGCAGATGTGGGCATTGTGATTGGTCTGAGTGCTGGCCTCAAGAGACTAGGCGAACAGTTTGGTATTTCTTTTGTACCATTGTTCTCTGGTTTGGTAACGAAACAGAGAGAACTAGCTGAAGGTAGCTGTTCTGGTTGGAGGGAGATGTCTGGTATTCTTTACACCGTCTCCAGTTGGGCTGAGATACATGCATTCGTTTTGGGATTATAGACTTCCAAGCGCCCAGCCTTTGGTCTCCTGCCTAAAGCACGAGTCACAGGGATCCGGGGGTTGGTAAATTTATCTGAGAATAACAAGCATATAGATAGGTTATATCATCTAACATGTGGCTAATCGAAGTAGATTCCTATGTGTCAGTTCTTGCTCATTTTTTCGTCGAGGACTAGTAGCCTGTGTCAAGTTTTACTGTAGTGGGTGATTTTTAGGGCCCAAGGCAATTCAGTCACCTCAAGGCAATTATAGTTTGTTTTCTTTGTGCTACTCTCCTCTAGTCCAGTGCGTCAGCCTCTTGTTTCTAGCAGGCTGATTACTTTCTCAAGCTTTTAAGAGAGAAATATGAGACTCATTGAGGGAGTGCTTACAGTGAATTTGTTTGTGTAAATCCTGATGTGAGGTGATTTTATTAGGAATCTCATGTTCAGGATATTGTTGCTTAACATATATTTTAGTCAGGCAACATGGAAATGTCAATTGTTTTATCAGGTTTATTTACTTGTAAACTGAACATATTGGTTTGAACTATTGTTTTTGCTATGATTATTTCCTGGAGTAATGGAATAATGATGAAAATGTTTTATTTCTCATGTTGTTAAATGTGTATCTCCTGGGAGGTTTCGTAATGAAGAGTCTGGAGTCTAAAGGACAACTTTTGTCATCCAAAATTTCGAAGGGGCAATGAAAAATGGAAAAATTCCAAAGGGGCAAAGGCGGTGAAGGCCACACGCCTTACCTTTAACCATTGGGTTAAATGGTTAAAGGTAAGGCGGGTGCACTGTCACGCCTTGTAAGACGGAAACAGTGCTCCGCCTTTCCTTCTTCCATTGCTGCTGACAACTGACAAAGCTGAAAACGTGTAAGAGGGTTAGCTATTGCTCAACCAACCTAATCCTTTCCTAGCTACTCCATAAAAATTATATATGTACGCACAATCTTCGTAAAGTAGTGTAAGCTGGCTCCAAAGCTAACTTCTTTCTTATCTCCAATCCACAATATTAATTCATTCATTTTCGAGGTAATCTTCCCCTCACAGTCACATGTTATATACTCTAGTGTCTTTAGACTTTAATGTGGTATTAATTTAACTAACCCATCAATATGTACGTGTGACTTTGCTTGTAATGCTTCATAGTTATGTGCTAACCCTCTTACACGTTTTTAGCTTTGCAGCAATGGAAGAAAGCAGGCGGAGCATTGTTTTCGCCTTACAAGGTGTGACAGTGCACCCGCCCTACCTTTAACCATTTAACTAACGTCGTTAAATGGTTAAAATTAAGGCGTGAGGCCTTTCCCACCTTTGCCCCTTTGGCATTTTTCCAATTTTCATTGCCCCTTCGGAATTTTGGATGAAAAAAAGTTACCCTTTAGGTCCGAACTCCGTAATGAATGTGTTGATTTACCAAAGTGGTTTTATGGGATATATGGTAAATTAGCTAGTTTGAATTTCTGGGATAATTGAAATCTAGAGTAAATTTGATTCCAAAGTGAAAAGGCTGCATCTTAATCACATTTATATTAACTAAATTAAAGTCCTAATAATACTTTTTAACTTTATAATATAAAAGATATGGAAGTCCAGTTCGATTACTGTACTGAAAATGCCTAGGAAAATCTTTTATAATGATGGTAGGAGTTTTTTCGTAGAATTGTTTTACGGGTCATTTACAAAAGCAGAACTGCTAACACTTCATCATTGGATATTTAAGATAATAATATTTCAATAATGGGCAGGAGGAATCAAGATTTCCAATATTTGGATTTATTTTCCTCATGGAACAAGCACTAAAGCCAAGTTTTATTGACATGTGAGATACAAAATCATAATTCTAAGTTAATATCAGTGTAAAATACTAAATTTTTTTTAAACCGGTTTCATAAATTAATTGTTCTCCACACATATGTTGTCTACTGTGTGGAAGTACTTAGCAATAAAGTCATAACTTTAAAATGACAGCAAACCGAAAGATGCTCAATAGAAAAAAACAACAACAAAGAAAAGCCACCCAAGGGAACAAAGCATCGAAAAAGCTCAAAAGCTCCTTATGAGTTATGTTATTATCCTTATCATAATTAATTCCCCTTCTTGCTTTTCTTTGTTTTTTTGAGCAAACTACTTTTTCATATAATGTATTTGTTCGGCTAATCTGAACGCAGTCATAGACGTTATTTCCTACTGGCATAAGTATTAGATAATTTTTTGAGCAAAAAAAAACACTAACATTAATTGTTGTCATTTCAAAGATTTGGCACACTTCCTACATCTTTAAAAGGATGGCATATTATTACTTATACCGTCAAGCAATTTTCTTTAATTATGATGTTACACACTTGAAAAAATAGATGTGTTAACCCCACCCTTACTCTAGATGAAGGCATTTTCTCATGGAAGTAAGAGGGAGTAGTATTAAGCTAGCATTAGTTTCACCATGTGTTTGACCATACTATTTGGGAAACATATTTCACTTTTAAAAGTTTTCAAAAATTAAAATTTGGCCTAAATACTAGTATTTTCTAGTTTTTGGGAATTTGAATTATTTATCAAAAATATTTGTCAAATAATGATAAATTATATGACCAAACATTATTTGTCAAAATTTCTTTTAAAAACTACTTGAAAAATCTATGACCAAACAGGTCCTAAATTTGCACAAACGTTTTGACCTTTTTTTTCCTAATCTTATTTGTAACATGTTAGTGAGCAAGTCTATTTGTCAAGCATATGGCACATGTGGAGCCACTGTGATTTTGTTTTTGTTTTTTCATCAATCATTCAATTCTCTCTCTTTGGGAATTAAGAAAAATTAAAATCCTTTGGGTGTATGGAAAGTACATTGGTGCACATAACCCCATGTGGATTGTGGATGCTGCACCTATTTGCTCCCACTCCCAACTCTATCACATCAAATCATTGAGAATCCTCTCATTAAACAATTTATTTATCTTTGTCTAAACAGATGAGATCACCGAATGTGAATGTCGAACAAGTACGTGAATATGTATCCTCATTTTAATTTATTTATCTTATTTACTTTCTTAAATTTTGCTTCAAATCAAAATCATACAAATAAATTAAAGGGGAGAGAGTACAATTTTTTTTTTTTTTTGTAATTATCATTTGCTAATCACTCACTTACTACTACTACTCAATGAGCAAAGCTACGACATAATTTTCAATATTTATTTCCTATTTGAATAAAAAAAAATAATATTCTATAAATATAATCATATAATTAATTTTTTTTAATGAACTATAAAAATAAATCTCCTGTTCTAGAATGGTCCATAATTTGTAACATAATTTTAGTAGCCGTCCATCCATATTAAATAGGAAAAATTACATAACACCACAACTTATCTTTACTAAACTACATAAAATTCCTACCCTTTTTATTAATTATCTAAATCCTTTTTTTTTTAATAAAAACAACCGAATACATCCATAAACCCATAGATTTTTGGATACATAATTTTAATTATGTATCTCCTTTTGATCTAGTTAATATATTATGTATCTCGATCAAATAGTTTCAGAAATGGATGTATCTCAGTAATCAAATTATGTATCTCAACTTCAAAATTATGTATCAGGATGTTAATTATGTATCTGAAAATTGTAAAATAAGGGATTATTTGTAATTTAGTAAAAAGTAGAGATAGAGAGTAATTAGGGGTAAACTTGTTGAGATTTATGTAAGTTTTACTTTAAAGTCAAGTACCATAAAACTTTACGCATTAAAAGTTCAATAAACTCAATTTTAACCATAATTTGTTAAAAATCAAAATATTTATAAAATGCAAAAATAATTCATTTCCCTAGAAATAATACCCATTCATTTGTTATAATAGTGTTTGAGAAAGAGAAAATTTGATAAAAAAATTTAAAAGTACCCATAAATTCTTTTGATTTTCAATATGTCGTGAGATGTCATGTCATTAATAATAAATGAAAATAAAAAAGTTAAGAACTTAAAAAATATAGAAATGCCAATATTATTTGGAACGAATTTTCATATAAAATGGAGCTATGAAATAGGGATCGGGGTATAAGAAGTTACAAAGAGAAGAACAAAAATACTATTAGGGATCTTTTGGTTTGAAAACAAGTTATTGAGATTAGTTATTTTGGTATTGTTTTTTATAGATGATCTAGTTTGTTGTATTAAAAATAGCATTCATTATATAATTTCTAAGAAGAATTATTTGCTTACAAAAAAACACCCTCCACACCTTATTTTGTAGAAAAACAATTTGAAGAATAACTTTTTATCACTTTCATTATGTTATCCCGAAATAACTAATTTCGATACTATTATTCCATCTTTTGACAGAGATAACTTCTTATCCCAATACTATCCTAATATAACTTATTTTAAAATTAATAATTAAATCCAAAATAAAACAGTACTAATTTTTATCCTCTAACTATTAGGGTTTATCAGCATACCAAACGACCCGCTACACTCTGTTTGGATGTTGTCATGTATTGTTTGTATTATGTTGTGTTGTATCGTATTGTATTATTTTAATGAAAATAATATTTGAATAGATTGTATTATTTTTCATCGTTACATAATCTCACAGATCAATAATTTAAAAGATAAACCTACTATAAAATAGGGCGCAGGGTAGGGTTAATATAAAAAGATAGGATAAATGATAGAATATGATTATTAAATAAACGGTAAAGGTAAAATGAGAAAGAAATAAAAGATAACGATGCGATTCCATGATCTTGGGTGTGTTTGTACGCACGCTTGTCGTATTTTACCCACATTTATCCTACGTTTGAGAATGATATTTGCTTATAATTGCTTGTTTTGATTGAATATTCTTGATAGCGAACTAACCAATGTGATTAAGTATTTGCAGGAAAAAGGTGGTGGAAATCAATCCACATGAGCTAAAAGGATGGTTCGGAGTTTTTGGGGCTACTTTGGATGAATTACCGGGCAAAAATCAAGTTGGTGCTATGGATGACATGCCATGCCAGGAGCTAAACTTCAGCTGATGCAGCTTGGTGCATCTGCAGGCGTGCCACGTCAGGGGGAAGAAGGAACTGGAAGCTGGTGGTACCACTGGCGCGCCGCGTCAAGGCCAAACCACTGGGATATTTTATTTTAATTTTGTAATCCGAAACCTGATAGGACTAGGAGTATTTTCCTACTACTATATCTACCCCTTCTCCACGTTTTTACAAGGGTTGTTCATTATTCTGGAGGCACAAAACAGAGAACAAAAGTTCACCATTTTCATTTTTCTTCGAATTTCTTAGTCTCTTCTTTACATGAAAACACTGAATTCTTGTATTTTTGTTAGTATGAGTGGCTAAAAACCCTTGTTCTGGGATTGAGGCTAAATGCATGATTGTATAGCTTACTTTGAATTTGATTGAGTTTGATCTATCATATTGATTTTTCCTATTCTCTTGTTTTTACTATTTTGATGTTTGGCTGGCATTAAATACATCTATAATCTTTATGTGAACCCGGAAGGAGAATCATTAAGATAGAATGAAGAGTATAGGGAATGAGTTTTCTTCTTTAGTAAAATAAAGAAGAAATTTGTAACTCGAATAGGAATATACCTAGAATGCCTCATTTGGTTACAAAATGAGAATATATCTTCATGCATCTAAATTGGGTTGTCACATCCCCACTCAATGATGTAGTTGTGAGGTCAATTTAGGTAGTTGATTAGAGGCTCGAAAGACCATAATCATATTATCACCCCTATTAACCAACAACCAGATAGACCACTTAGCCGATGAAAAAGAAATGTTATACATGATCACAAGGAATGCCTTAACCCTGGAATATTTCCCCAATATTGATTACAACACACTTAGTTCTCTTGTTGTTTTTATTACTAGTTATAGAATCACAAACAAAAACAACTTATTTGGTTAATTATTCACTTGCTTAACATTGCAGTATCAATTAAATTAGATATATTGCTAAATCACAAGTCCCTGTGGGTTCGACATCCGGCTCAGAAGAGATACTATATTGCTTGTACAACCACATACACTTGTGTGAGCAATTAGATGCAATAAGTTTTTGATGTCGTTGTCAGATACTTAGAAATTAGCAAATTTCCAGTTTTAATTTTACGGTTTTATTGTGGAAGTGTTGAAAACTTGATATTAGTTGCTAATTCTGCAGGTATAAACTTGTCTCGATAACAAGCTGGTACTGAATAGAGAGTTGGTTGAACTGCATCCTGAACCTGAAGGATAATTTCATCAACAAAGAAGGGAGGATGTGTTTCTTTATCCAATTCAGCAAATTCAGCCGGCTGGATAGGACGAGATTATTCCTGTAGAAATGGCAGTAAGACCAGTTCGCGAAGTGGCAATTTCACTCATAAAAAATGTCACCTCCAGCATTTGCAGACCAAAAGCAGAAAGAAGATTTGAGCTGAAACAAAATATGTTGCAATAGAGGGCAGATAAAATCTCCCACATGA
The DNA here is from genome assembly GCA_031232105.1 of Capsicum rhomboideum. Taxonomy (NCBI): domain Eukaryota; kingdom Viridiplantae; phylum Streptophyta; class Magnoliopsida; order Solanales; family Solanaceae; genus Capsicum; species Capsicum rhomboideum. Next base: position 33,742,043 of record CP124711.1, on the reverse strand, counting down.
GGATCCGAAATAGCATATTAAGAACTTCTTGGAGATCACTGACGCTTATATTCCTACGGAAGTCTCCGATGACTATGTGAAACTCACTCTGTTTCCATTTTCACTTTGAGAGAAAGTGAAGAGGTGGTTGAAAGCAGAGCCACCGAACTCCATCACCACATGAAATGACCTTGCAAGGAAATTATTAATCCATTTCTTTCCATTTGGAAAGACTGCAAAGTTAAGGAGTGAAATCCTGAGTTTCAAATAAAAGGCAGATGAAACTATATATCAAGCTTGGGAGAGGTTTAAATCGCTTCTTAGAAATTGTCCTCCTCCTCATCAGGCAAATGAGGTTCTGACACACAATTTTGTAGAGAGTCTTAACCCACATACAAAGATCTTATTGGATTCAACAGTAGGTGGTCAAGCTCTAGAAAAGACTTATAATGAATTATACATTCTTCTTAATCGAATATCGCAGGGTAATTCAGATTGGAGTGGCGATACTTCCAGAGATGTGGTAAAAAAGGCTACATGGATGTTAGAAGTTGATGGCTTGATAGTGATATCTGTACAAATGGCTTATCTTCAAAATTAGATGAACACCCATTTCAGCAATCTTAGCTTAGGACAGTAGCAAACCCTAGTTAATGCAGTTCAACAGACTCAATCTTGGTGTGAGACTTGTGGTGGTAGTGATCATTTTGCAGAGGCATGTGGCATAAATTCGGATTCAATTAACTCTATGGGTAATGCACACGAAGCGAAAATCATAATTTTGGCAACACCTATAATCCTAACTAGTGAAATTATCCCAATTTTTCATGGGGTGGTAACTAAGAGCAGAATGCAAATTAAAATCAATACAGAAACCAAGGGGGAATCAGAATTATTAGCAACAACCTCAAATAAATCAATCCAATGCTCAGTCGAGCAATATTGAAGAGATATTGAAAACGGCTAACCAGGCACAAATGCAGACATAAAAAGTAGCAGCTAGCCATGAAAACTTTGGAAGTGCAGATGGGTCAGTTAGCAGAAGTGCAGAACACAGGGCCTCAAAGAGGATTACCAAGTGATATAAAACCTAATCCAAAGAAAGTGAATGCAGTCACTACTCGTAATAGTAGAGAGTTAGAGAAATTGGTTCCAAAGAAGGTAGCCCAAAAGACTGTTATGATTGAAGATAAAAAAGAGGAGCCCGAAAAGGATGCAAAAGTTGACAATGTGTTAGCTAGTATGAAACCACCACCCCCATTCCTGTAGAAATTAAAGAAACAAAAAGAGGATGCATGCTTTAAGAAATTCATGAAATTATTGAAGCAAATGCATATTTATCTTCCTCTTATTGATGTCTATGGAAAACACAAACATGCTGACGGAATATGCTACGGTTGCACTTACTGAGGAGTGCACTTCAAGGATACAAAATAGTTTGCCAACAAAGCTGAAAGATTCGGGCAGCTTCACCATTCAAATAACTATTAGGTAATCCATTATTACTCGTAGGTTATGCGATCTTGCAGCCAACATCAATTTGATGCCCACATCCATTTTCAAGAAGATGGGTTTGGGTAGTCCAAAGCCCACCACTATTATTTTATAGTTAGCCGGTTGTTCGTTCGCAAGGTTGGATGGTATAGTTGAAGATGTGTTGGTGCAATATGGTTCTCTTATCTTTCTAGTAAATTTTATCATTCTGGATTTTGAGCCATAACTAAAAGTCCCATTTATTTTGTGATGTCCCTTTTTAGCTACCAGACGTGCTTTGATAGATATATATGTATGACAGTTAATTATGAGAGCTCATGAAAAAGTTGAGGTGTTTGACGTGTACAAAGCCATGAAACTGTCGTCAATGTATGAGGAGTTGTCTACTATCACTGTAACTGATATCGAGTCAGAACTCCTTCTTATCACATCCAAGGGCTCTCTGGAGAGAGAACTTATGGGTCATGATATTTTTGGGGATACAGATACTGATGAAATGGTTTAGATATTAGATGTTGCAGTAATTCACTTCCATAATGGCAGCTTTGAGCCTCTCAATAGACCGTTTGGACCCCCTCTCAAGCCTTCTATTGAGGAAGCTCCCAAGTTAGAGTTAAAGACATTACCCCCACATATCAAGTATGCATTCTGGGGGATGATAACACCTTACCGGCTATTCCATTTGCAGGGTTATCTGATGTGTAGATTAGAAAAGCGTTGGTAGTGCTAAAAAGGAGAAAAAGAGCTATCGGTTAGAAAATGTATGACATCTATGGAATTAGTCCAGCATTTTGTATGCACAAGATCTTTATGGAGGAGGGATTCAAGCCTAGTGTCCAGCATCAAAGAAGGTTAAATCCGATAATGAAAGATGTGGTACAAAAAGAAGTAATCAAGTGGCTTGATGCAGGTATTGTGTACCCTATTTTCGATAGCAAGTGGGTCAGTCCAATGCAATGTGTCCTTAAAAAAGAGAGGATGACGGTAATTACCAACAAAAAAAATGAACTGATTCCAACATGTACAGTTACTGGATGGTGAATTTGCATGGACTACAGGAAGTTGAATGAGGCCACTTGCAAGGATCACTATCATATTCCATTTATAGATCAGATGTTAGATATGTTGGCTGGCCAAGAGTACTATTGCTTCTTGGATGAGTATTCTGGCTATAATCAAATAATCATTGCTCCGAAAGATCAGGAGAAGACAATATTTACTTGTCCATATGGTACTCACGCCTTCAAATGAATGTCCTTTGGACTATGCAATGCACCCACCATTTTCCAGCATTGCATGATGGCGATGTTTTAGACATGGCGGAGGACTTTGTAGAGGTATTCAAGAATAACTTTTCTCTATTTGGTAACTCTTTCAAAGTTTGCTTGTAGAATCTTGATAGAATGATGGCTCGATGCAAAGAGATAAAGTTGGTGCTGAACTAGGAGAAGTGCCACTTTTTGGTCAATGAAGGTATTGTCCTTGGTCATAAGGTTTCACAAAAAGGTTTGGAAGAAGATCGGGCTAAGATCAAACTGATAAATAAGCTGCCACCACCAATATATGTGAGGGGTGTTCGTAGTTTTCTTGCGCACAAGAGTTTTTACAGGCAGTTCATTAAAGACTTCTGAAAAATCTCGAGACCCATATGCAAACTTCTAGAGAAGGAGGTAAAATTTGAGTTTTGTGGTGGTTGTGTAAAATCCATTGAGGTGTTGAAAAAGAAGTTGATTGAAGATTCAATATTGATTGCTCCCGATTGGGAGTTGCCCTTTGAATTACTGTGTGAAACAAGCGATGTAGCTGTGGGGACTATTTTGGGGTAAGGAAACGGTAAGGTATTACACTCTATTTACTATGCTAGTAAGACTCTTGATGCAAATCAGACAAAATATTCTGTGACAGAGAAAGAGATGCTAGCACTGGTATATGCCTTCGATAAATTTTGGTCCTATCTTGTGGGTACAAAGGTGATTGTTCATACGGATCATGCTGCCATCCATTATTTATTCAGCAAGAACGACGCAAAATCGAGGCTTATTAGGTAGGTGGAGTTTGTTGCTATAAGAGTTCGGTCTTGAAATTTGAGATAGAAAAGGGACGGAGAACCAAGTAGCAAATCACCTATCCAGATTAGATGATGGGTCCCATGTGACCAAAGATGGTCATATTTGGGAGGAGTTTACAAATGAACAACTCCTCGCCTTGAGCATTTCAAAACTACCGTGGTATGTAAATATTGTGAATTTATTGGTAAGTGGAGTGTATCTTCCCAAAGCTAATAGTCAGCAAAGAAAAATCTTTACTATGATTCCCGTTTCTACATATGGGATAAACTATATTTGTTCAAACAGGGCCCTGATCAGGTGATTCGACGATGCATTCCAGAATGTTAAGTGAAGCAAATGTCGCAATCCTTATTTCATAAGGCGCAACTTTGGGTCTCAAAAAATAAAATTAATAATTATTTGAAAAATTTAGAGAGTCGCCACCTAAAACTAGGAAATCGATTATTTTAATTCTTTAAAAAAAATTAGTCTGCATAACTAATTAGATTGTAGGTAAGGGTTTAGGTTATTCCAAAGGAAAGGTGTTAGGTACCCTTTGGAATCCACAAAGGTGGGTCCTGGCTGAACTCATTCTTTCAATTGAGGAGGAGGTAAAATCATTTTTTTCACAAATACAATAAACATAAAATATATACACAAAGAATGAAATAAAATAATAAACAAAAAAGTAAAAGCCGTCTTTTGCACATTGGAGGCTTTGAAAATCGACGGAAATTTCTTCATCGGCCAAGTATATAACACTTGAAATAAAAGAAGTAATCAAATAATTGAACTTAAAATAAAATACGCCTTTTGTGATGGGGAGACCTCGAAAATTCGACGATTTTTTTTTATCATCGGCCAATTAAATGAAAATTTGAACCAAGATAACTGAACTTCGAAAATAATTAAACCAGAAAATAATTGAACTCAAAAACAACATCCGTCTTTTATCATGGGGAAACCTCAAAAATTCAACGGAGATATTTTCTCATTGGCCAAATAAATGTAGCATTTGTTCATAATCAATTCGTACCACAAGAAAAGGTAAAGAAAATGGCAACATCACCGAAATAAAATTCAAGACAGCAACCAAAATAAAAACGAAATTATTTTTACAAACCAACATAAAATAATATCATAGAAAACTTAAAATTAGTGCAAATTAACCAAAAGCACTGGCAAGTGTAATAGAGACTCATAAACTTAGTCCAAATAAATTAAAAAGCAACAAAATATGAACAAAATCACTGGAAAGCTTTGCTTTAGCCAAAAATTGGGAAAAAGAAAATTGAGTTAAACCATATCACATTAAGCATAACTGTTAAGAAACAATTCGGTGGATTTCAAGATTTTCAAAGTTTTGTTTTTCAAAGTTACATTATCAATGTATGCACCAACATTTTCTATTGGTTTGAGTGGTGGCAAGGTTGCGTATAAAAGCAACCCTTTGCCTCCATTTTAAGAATATTAGACAATAACAAAATTTCTAGTATCCGTTTCTTAATTATTCTACTCTGTTATTTTATTTTATAACACGTTATCAGTAAGAGGCTCTACCGTCTCAAAATTTGAAGGCTAAGGTATTGTTTTCTCTTCCTTTTAATATGTTTAATCTTACGAAACTTGAGTTCGTTGCCCTTCAAAGTTCGGACAAGAACTACCTTTCATGGGTATTGGATGCTGAAATCCATTTGGATGCTATGGGTCTTGGAGACACCATTAAAAATGAAAATAAAGAATCAAATTAAGATTGTGCTAAGGCCATGATATTCTTGTGTCATCATATTGATGAAATTTTGAAAATTGAATATCTTACTGTTAAGGATCCACTTGTTTTGTGGAATAGTCTAAAAAAAAGGTATGACTACCTGAAGATGGTCATACATCCAAAAGCGCGATATGATTGGATGCATCTGAGGTTTCAAGACTATAAGTCTGTTCATGAGTACAACTCTGCCATGTTCAAAAATTTTTCTCAGTTGAAACTATGTGGAGAAGCTATTAATAATGTTGATATGATGGAAAAGACACTCTCCACCTTTCATGCCTCGAATGTGCTCTTACAGCAGCAATATCGAGAGAAAAGTTTCAAAAAGTATTTTGAACTAAGTTCTCATCTTCTTGTGGCTGAACAAAATAATGATTTGTTAATGAAAAATCACGAGCTTCAACCTACTGGATCTACACCATTTCCTGAAGTGAATTAGGTGTACGCCCACCATGCTAGGCGTAAAAAAGATCTCGGATCTAGTCGTGGATGTGGACGTGGACGTGGTCATGATTATTGTCAATAAATAAATCATGTTCCTGGAGGTAATCATTCATCAAAGAAATGGCACCGTCAAAAGGAAAAAGGAAAAAATGAGAAACGTGAAGCAGTTAGAGCGTGTTTTTGTTTTCGATGTGGTGCAAAAGGATACTATGCACGTGATTGTCATTCTCCCAAACACTTGGTTGAGCTTTATCAAGCATCACTAAAGAAGAAAGAGAAAAATTTCGAAGCTAATTTTATCTCTGAAAATCATGTTGACATCGCACACTTGGATGTAGCAGATTTCTTCGAGCACCCTGAAGGAAAGATAGATCACCTGATTGGTGATGGTTCTGTGGCTATGGAAGAGTGAATAAATTTTAATATTTGTTAGTAATAGTAGTTAATGAATAAATGTTCATGTACAAGTAGTTGTTCTAGTTTTTTAATTAGTATTTTTGTTTTAGTCATATTAGCGTAAGTTTATTATTAAATTTATTTTTGGTTTGATCTTATCACATTTTATATTGCAATTCACTGTCACCTTACGAAAAATAAATAAAAAATTACTTATTGACTTATATCATTAAATTATAATATTAATTCTTGCATTTTTTGGGGTATCATGAAATATAGGTCACTGAGTTATGTTTATAGAGAAACATTTAATCAAACAACCTATAAGTTTGCTTTAACATGGATTAACTATTAGTATTGTTATTTTTTCTCAGCAAGTACGTAAAAAAAAAAATCTTTGTATTTGTGGGTTTCTAGTAGAAATTAACAAAACTTACCACGAAAGTGGACGTTACTTGTTTAATTGCTCAAATTTGTTATACTACTTAGTGTTGACTTTGTAGTTTCTTTTAGCATCATTCATATTTAATATATATTTATTTTATGTATGTCATTTTATTTGAAGATATGGATAATTTTCAAAGCAAGTTATCCAATTATGAAGACATTTGCTTGATTGATTCTGGTACAACACACAATATTTAAAAATGAAAAATATTTTTCTCATTTAAGTATGGACAAGATAAATGTTACTACGATTTTTGGTAGTACTAATTTGATTGAAGGCTTTGGAAGAGCCATTATAATTTTGCCTAAGGGAGCTAAACTCATCATAAATAATGCTATATTTTCTCCTAAATTTCGGAGAAACTTGTTGAGTTTTAAAGATATCCGTGAAAATGGTTATCATATCAAGACAGTAGATGAGTTGAATCTTGAATATCTTGGGTACTACCAAGAATGTCTCTGGGAAGACATGTGTTATAGAGAAGTTCTCTGCTTTATCTTCTGGCTTGTATTGGACAAAGATTAGTGCAATTGAGGCACATTCTATAGTAAACCAAAAGTTTAATAATCCAAATACTTTTGAACTTTGACACGATCGATTGGGCATCCTGGATCGATAATGATGAGATGAATTATAGAAAATTCAAATGGGCATCCATTAAAGAACTTGAAGGTTCTTTCGAATAATGAATTTTCTTGTACTGCTTGTTATCAAGACAAGTTAATTGTGAGGCCATCACCAACTAAGGTTGGGATTGAGTCCCCTGCGTTCTTGGAACATATACTAGGGGATATTTGTTGACCTATTCACCCACTTAGTGGGTCATTTAGATATTTCATGGTCCTAATAGACGCTTCCTCTAGATGGTCTCATGTGTGCATATTGTCATCTCGCAACTTGACATTTGCAAAATTATTGGCACAAATAATTCAATTACGGGCACAGTTTCCTGATAATCAGATCAAGTCTATTCGTCTTGATAATGCTGCAGAGTTTTCATCCCAAGAATTTAATGATTATTGCTTATCAATTGGGATAAAAGTTGAACACCCTGTAGCTCATGTTCATACTTAAAATGGCCTTGCTGAGTCACTAATTAAACATCTGCAATTGATAGTAACACCATTACTTATGAAAACTAAGTTGCCCACTTCTATTTGGGGCCGCCATGCGATTCTGCATGCTGCAACACTTCTTTGTCTCAAACCACCAAATTATCATAAATTTTCTCCATTACAATTGATTTTAGGTTAAGAACCTAATATATCCCATCTAAGAATTTTTGGATGCACTGTATATGTGCCTATAGCAACACCACATCACACTAAGATGGGCCCCCAAAGAAGGTTAGGAATATATGTTGGGTTTGAATCACCCTCCATTATTCGCTACCTTGAACCATTAACTAGATATATGTTCACTGATCGATTTACAGATTATAGATTTGATGAGACATTTTTCCCAAAATTAGGGGGAGAAAATAGTGAAATTAAAAGAGAAATTTTGTGGAAAAATACATCACTATCTCATCTTGATCCACGTGCTTCTGTTTGTGAGCAAGAAGTACAAAAAATTATTCACCTACAGAAAATTACAAATCAAATGCCAGACACATTTACAGATTTGAAAAGGATTACTAAATCACATATTCCTATAGTAAATGTCCCAATTCGAATTGAGGTCCATGTAGGACCATCTACTAGTGTCATGACTAATGAGTCCAAAGCACGCCTGAAGCGTGGTAGACCATTGGGTTCTAAGGAAATCGTAGAAAAAGAAAGATAAATAGTCAAGTTGACACTACGAAAGAATCTCATATGAAAGTTCAAAATTTGAACAATTTTGATATCCCTGAAAGAATCAGTGAGCCTGAGACTCAAGAAAATGAGGAATTATCCATAAATTCAAGTGATGCTAAAACTAATTTGAATCGATCAAAAATAGTGATGGACTATGTCTTTGCATATAATGTTGCAATGAAAATCATGCAAGATAGTGAGGATCTCGAACCTCAGTCTGTCACAGAATGTCGACAAATAAATGATTGGCCAAAATGGTAAGAAGCAATTCAATTTGATTTGATTCACTTTTCAAGCATGAAGTTTTTGGACCTATTGTTCAAACACCAAATGGTATTAAAACTGTTGGCTATAAATGGGTCTTTGTGCCAAAAAGAAACGAGAATAATGAAATACAAAGGTATAAGGCAAGCCTGGTTACACAAGAATTTTCACAAAGGCCTAGTGTCGATTATGAAGAGACATACCCACTAGTTATGGATGGAATAACGTTACGTTAACTCATTCGTTTCACTGTCCATGAGAGACTTGAGATGCATTTGATGGGTGTGGTTACAACCTATCTTTATAGATCACTTGATAGTGAGATCTAGATAAAAATTCCCGAAGAATATAAAATGCCAGAATCATATAGTTCAAAGTCTCGAAAAATGTATTCAATTAGATTGCAAAAATCATTATATGGTTTGAAGAAATCTGGATGCATGTGGTATAACCATCGTAGTGAGTATTTATCTAAAGAAGGTTATATAAATAATATAATTTTCCCATGTGTTTTTATAAAGAAAGCAACATCGGAGTTTGTTGTACTTGTTGTTTATGTTGATGACATAAACCTTATTGGAACTCCAATAGAGCTTCAAAAGGCAATTGATTATCAAAGAAGGAATTTGAGGTGAAAGATCTCGGAAGAACCAAATTATGTCTTGGTTTGCAAATTGAGCATTTGACAAACGATATCTTTGTCCATCAATCTGCCTATACAGAAAAGGTGTTGAAAAGATTTTGTATGGATGGAGCGCATCCATTAATTACTCTGATGGTTGTTCGATCACTTGATGTGAATAAGGATCCATTCCAACCTTAAAAAAAGAACGAGGAAATTCTTGGTCCCGAAGTACCATATCTTAGTGCAATTGGTACACTAATGTATCTTGCTAACACTACAAGGCCTGATATAGCATTTTCTGTTAATTTGTTAGCAAGGTATAGTTCTGCTCCTACTAGGAGACATTGGAAAGGATCAAACACATATTGCGGTATCTAAAAGGGACTACCGATATGGGCTTATTTTATTCTAACAATTGCAGTCCAGAACTTGTTGGTTATGCTGATGCAGGGTATTTATCTGATCCACACAAAGCTCAGTCTTAAATAGGCTATGTGTTCATATGTGGGGGTACTGCCATATCTTGGAGATCTACAAAACAGTCTATCATGGCCACTTCATCAAATCATGCTGAGATAATAGCTATTCATGAAGCAAGTTGAGAATGTATGTGTGGTTGAGATCCATGATACATCTCATTCGAGAAAAATGTGGTCTGAAATTTAACAAAGTACCCACAATTTTATATGAAGATAATGCACCATGCAGAATACAATTAAATGGTGGGTTCACAAAAGGAGATAGAGCGAAGCACATTTCGCCAAAGCTTTTCGATACACACAAGCTCCAAAAGAATGGTGATATCAACGTGCAACAAATTCGTTCAAGATTGGGATGCGACGTCTATGAGTTGTTAAGTGATGTTTTAATCAGGGGGAGTAAATATACACTGCACTCTTTTTCCCTTAATCAAGGTTTTGTCCCACTGAATTTTTCTTGATAAAGTTTTTAATGAGGCAGTTGAAATGTATATTACAAGATATGAATTATTATAGTTTCTCTTTATTTTGTATTATCTTGAGACACATTATCTAGAAATCCAAGGGGGAGTGTTAAGAAATAATTCGGTGGATTTCAAGATTTTCAAAGTTTTGTTTTTCAAAGTTACATTATCAATGTATGCACCAACATTTTCTATTGGTTTGAGTGGTGGAAAGGTTACCTATAAAAGCAACCCTTTGCCTTTATTTTAAGAACATAAGAAAATACCAAAATTTCTAGTATCCGTTTCTTAATTATTCTACTCTGTTATTTTATTTTATAACAATAATAGAATAATGAAAAATAGAATAATATTTGAAAAAGCAACAAGACAAAATCAAGACTTATCACTAACGAAATCAACATACCCAATAATACTAATAAGACTAAATTTTTCCACAAAACATAACAAATAATAATAAAATGACAACAATAGTAACTTTGAAAGCAATAACAATGAGAATCTATCACGATCCGAGCCAGGGCCCCGGACGTAACGGGCATCCCAGAACAATGAAGGCCCGAGAAGACCCCTTAGCATTACATTATAAGCATGGTCATTAATAAAGTCTGAAAAATAGACCCATCAATTATGAAGTTCAACTTAAGTAAAAATCATAAACCAAATGTTGAAAATACAACACCCGTCTACATCAGCCTATGAAGCCTCTAACATTAAGAATAGAAATCCTAAGCTGGAACATGGCCCCTGCGATACAATAAAACAAATGACTAGGGTCTAATGAAAGAAACATATGCCTTCCAAATGATGGAGGGCTCATCACTTGCTACTTTCTGTCCGGACGAACCTACTACTGCACAGTGCCATAAAAATGTGCCTCCGAACCTACATCATAAATGATATAGCCGCTCAGAGATGGTCAATACGTGGAATGTATTGGTATGAAGAACATATAAAGGAATAAGATAAGCTTCATATAAAATAGCCATGAGAGTAAAATCAAAACATAATAAAATATGTCAGTTATGACTCCAAAGTTGAAAACATAGACATTCTGTTCATTAGTCCTGAACTAGATGGTATCATAGACTTCTGTTAAACATCACAGGCTATGTGGGTCCGATCAATGCTCGACCAACTAAGCTTCAATCCATATTTGCCGCATTAATTGAGATTAAAACATTATGGACAGTAATCATCCTCATTGAGGAAATGTAAGGTCCTCCAATTAAGGATCGAACCATCCCTATGTCGGTAAAACATAAATTTCGGGTATTGAGCCATTTGGACTCACACCTTCTCGGTTAACCATCTAATTCTCTTTAAGCCCAGATTTTAGTGTTTTCATATCATCAAACATCATTAAAACAATTTTCTTTCCATTAAGGGCAGAGACCGTTTTTGGTATCGTCATACCAAGACTTGCAAGTCATCTAGTTTATTAACCATTTAACCGTAAAGTCTGTTGTCACTTTATCATGCCCAACTTATCATAAATCAGTTATAAGGTAGTTCTTTACAACCAACCAAATTCATTTGAGAAAACCATTAAATGATGTGGAGTCACATTATTACTCAAGTATAACAATAAGTCCTTTTTTACATGGGTCAAACCACCCCTTCACCATTACAACGTAAATAGAACATTTAAATCCTTCAAATAGTAATTTCTCTTTGACCCAACAAATAACCAACACACTTTAAAGTAATTGAGAAAAATATAATTCGTTTCATCCTCTCAAGGTTTAAATCAACATGTATCTAAAAGCAATTTCAAGTAGTAAACATCGTAATATGATTTCATGTTCTTTCAGAAATTTCATATGGGAACACTTATAACCCTAGTTCAAAATCCATATATATATATATATATATATATATATATATGTATATATATAAGGGTTTATAAAATCATCAATTTTAAAGTTTACTTGAGAAGAGAAGGTTCTGCATACCTTTTAGATGATGAACTATAGGAGAGACCTTAGAGCTTGACCCTTGAATTCACCTATGGATTTGTCTTGTTTCTTGACTTAGAGAGGAAGAGAGAAGAGGTTTTTAATCATTCTAGGGTAATTAGAACATAATGGGAATGTTTTAGAGTAATATGGGGTGATTTTCTAAATGTTAAGACCTAAATACCCTTGAAATATTAAAAGAAAAATAAAGTCCTATTAGGCGACAAAGGGGGGCGCGACAAGGCGCCCATAGCGTGACCCCCACCAGTGCGGCGCATGCCTCATAGCGAGGGACAATCCAATATCCCCTCATGACTAGGGGCGCGATGCGAGGTCTAGGCTACGACCTCCCTCGGAGCGACGCACTACCTCTTTTCTATGCTCAAATATAACACCTCGTACGTTTCAAAACATATAATGACCAACTTAGCATTGACGAAAGTATTTAGACTTGAGATAGTAAGGAGGTATTTGAGCTTAAAATTAGAGTTAAGTGTTAAGTTAGAGTAGGGGATTAAGATGTTGAAAAATTGGATAAAATAAGTGAGGTGCTTGCTTGACTTAATTAACCTAGTAGGTGACAAGTAGGTGTATCACCTACTTAGACTAATGGACCAAACTGGGGCCTATATTAAGTGACTAATTTAAGGCCCAAACTAAGTGAAAGAAAATTTGGAGAATGGCAGCCCAAGGCCCAACATTTACAAGCCCACAAAGAGGTAATTAAAATATCCTAGTAGGTGCATCACCTACTTGGACTTTTGACCAGCTTAAATATCCTAGTAGGTGCATCACCTACTTAGCCTTTGTGGCCCAAATTAAGCCAAATGGTGCCTGGAAATAAAAAGGAGAAAGGGTCAGCAAAAAGTGTCCTTTAAAGGCCAAAAAATTGATGCAAATATCCCATTATTTTCTTATGAAATTCAGGTTTTCTAAGTCTTTCAATCTCACTCTCTTATCCTCCAAACAACCACCCTATTTTCCCATTAGGGTTCTACATGTTCCTCAACTTATTTCTTGCAAACCAACCCACAAAATCACCTCGTCTCCTCCATAGTTTCAAGTATAATAGAGAGTTATTTAAGGGGAATGAAGATATAGGTGTTGGCATCCAAGTTGTTGTCACTCTTTTCTAAAGATTAAGGTAAGAATTTCATGCTATAAGCTTGGGTTGTTGTTCTATTTTCATGTGATGCTTGTGCTGATTCCTTTCCTATCTTCTGGTTTAGAGAAGGTTACAAAATAATAATTGAGGGAAAACTAACAGATTAAGACATCTGAGGTAAGGTGCTGTCCAAACTTCTAATTATTAGCTCATTTGCGCATTCTAGGCATACTTGTGTATTGGAACTCAAGGGATGGTAATTGGAAGCTGTGAGCTCAACTTTTCTGATTATATTGTGATATTGGGGCCATATTACTGTATTGAGAAGTTTGGGAAGTCGTGGCTGGCCTTAGAAAATGATTGGTTAATATTATTACGGGGCAGAAATGAAAGGTGTGAACTTGGGGAGATATTCTCGGGGCTTATAGATTTTGGGACTTTTTATGGGTTGTTTTATATGTATTATTGTTATGAGGTACTGGGTCGCCTTATAGGATGAGTAAATGGAGTTCTATTGAAGTATAAAAGGAAGGTGTGGTGATACACCATTGTTTTGGGGGTTTGGACGATCTTACTGCCCGTCAAGTGTTTAGCTACTATTTTGTAGGCTTTTAATGTGATTAGCTTCATTATGTACTTATATTGAAGAGTTACACTTAAAGGAAAGGCTGAATTGTTGTAGTCATATTGGTTGGAAGATAAGGTATGTAAGGCTACTCGATTCCATATTCTTTGGCGTGAAATCTCATACTTGTGTTACTATCAACAAAGTGAGCTTCCTAAGTGATCTTCCTAGTAAAGGATATATAGAAATGATGTATGATTTCAGCATCACTAATGACCTTGTTCCTACTCCCTATGATCTTAAAAAATCTGTGTCAAAGTCAAACCCTTGCCACATATTTCTCTTATATGTGTCAATAAGATCCTAAATTACACATGATAAGTGTACTCACGTGTAAGGTAAGCAATTTGCCCATTTACTGCTAACTTGCTTCAATTGTGTATTTTGATAATATACTTCATTTGCTAACATATTTACACGTTCCCTTCATTGGACATCACTCACATTGTTATAGTCTATAATGTTACCTCATAGAATTCTTACTTGATCCATTCTATGGTTTACATCACCTAACACAGAATGTGTATTTGTCCCTAAATTAAATCTGTCCACACGTTTTATTAGTTCTCATGTTCATGCTCTTTCATTAGATATCATTTACTAAGTATTTAGCTATTGTATTGCTGTCTAGAGTACTTATCTCTTAGATCGAGTTAGATGGCTTCACTCGATATGCACCTATGATTCCATTTGAAATGTCAAAGTGCTGGTTATGTCATTTAAACTCCTAAGTATTACATTGCTGTTACAAATACTTCCTACATCATTATTACTGCCTCGAGTGTATATTCACATATTTCTTAATACTAGTCTATAGTTCCAAAGCTCAATAATATTGTAGCCACCAAAATAACAATCTCAAAGATTAAAGAAATAAAGTAAAGTAAATATATTTATATGTGGGTGGCAACATAGGGGCGAAATACTAGCATAGGCCGATCCCAATCTATTTATATGTGGGTGGCATCTCAGGGGCGAAAGCCTAACATTGGCCTATCCTAATGCCTATATTCACAGGTGGTATACCAGGGGTGAAAGGAAAGCCTAGCATAGGTCAATACCGATTATTGTATTTATCACTAATCAGCTGGTCATATATATCACATAGATTACAAAGATTTTAAAGCAAAGAAAAGAAGAGTAAAGTGAAGAAAAGTATGTAATGTACATGATTCCACAAGTGTAAGTAAAGTTGGTCCTGCATCCTTATCTATACATACATACTGACACCCAATTTGATTGAACCCTCATTTAACATATGTCTATTCCATGCCTTACATTTTTAGTACCTTCTTTTGTACTGACGTCCCTCATGGAGGACACTGGATTTCATGCTGCAGGTACATGCACCCAGTTAGTAGAACTATCCAATAGAAGCACGGGATACTCAGTGTTAGTTGGTGAGATCTAGGTTGATTCGGGGCTTTTTCGAGTCTTTGGCTTATATTTTGATAGTTGTATAGATGGATTCCATTAGAGGCTTTGTAGACATCATAAACTGTCATATGTATTCATAGTTTCACTTGTCATATGTAGCAGTTTGGCCAATTGGTTCATATTATATATACAACTTCTTATTAGCATTCCATTCATATAGTGATTTATTTTCTCATCCTCGGTCATTTTTATAGCATGTGTTCTTATAGTAGTTGTCTGCCTCATCCAGGTTTGGGGTGTGACAAAAGTGGTATCAAAGTAGTTCATCCTGGGAGTCTACAATATCGTGTCTAGTAGAGCCTTACTTGTGAATGTGTTGCGAGCCACATTTATAATTAGGGGGCTGTTTGAACATTTAGGAAATGTTACTTTCTTTTCTAATCCAGATCATGCGATACAACAAAATTTAGAAGTCTATTCCCACTCATACTCTGATCTATGTTATTCATATTATGCCTACTATGGCTAAGGTCAATGGCGGCCAAAATGCCAATACCACTAATGCCCAAGCGGATGCATTTGTACTATTTGTGCTATCCTACAAAAAAGGGTCTCAAAATATTGAAATTCATATTAGGATGAGCTAATTTAGTCCGACCCTCACGGTCCACAATAGAAAGAATTGTATAGATTTCTGTGTTACTTGCACATAAGGCTGCATTTGTACTATATGTATCGTCTTGGTTCATTTGAGAGAGATATAATAGGGTTATTAATATTTTTTATATATATATAATAAATGGTTACCTAGTCATACAGATGGGCCACAACATTTCCTAATGTGACTTCTTAAGAGGATGCAAATGAGTCTTGGGTCTGAGATTTCCTCCACATGACTCCTTCAGTGGATATAGGATTTAATCCTACGGAGGACATTTAGTACTTAGGGTTTCAGGGTTACACATGTATTGGGAATAAAAGTCGTTGAACCAACTTTTTATTAGTTAAAAGAGGACAGTAGCATGGTTTGATAGGTAAATGTATTAACGCAAAGTAGATACTAGAGATGTCCCTAATTGATCGATAGGGCTTAGACGATTTCCAGATATCATCCGAGATATATTAGTAGTTGTCTTTTATAAGATATGTGTATATAACCATCCTGGATAGGTAATAATAACACGTGTGATCCTTTTTATGGTTAGAAAACTTAGGAATAAGCATTTCAATTGTTCTATATAAAAGTATATGTATACTTGTTTCCTACTGCGATCTATGTTTTGGCTATAGAGGATTAGTATGTGACTACAACTTAAGATTGAAAAAGGAAAATTGATTGGTTAGACCTAAGTTGTGATTAGTTAGGTTGTTTATAGTGGGATCAGAATACATGAAGCTAGTAGTTTTGGTTAAGAAGGGTATTTATTAGATACAAAATAGGTAAGAGTGACATCTAAATGACTTAGGTTGAGTACGTGCATAGAGCCTGTGGTTAGGAAGAAATGGGGTATCCAAGATCCCCTGAAAATAGGAATATGGGTGTTATGAGTTTTATAAGATACCATAGAGAAGTCATTCTAGTATCGATGTAAGTTTTGATACCTAGTCTTATCAACTACAAGAACAGAAAGGGCAATCAAAATATTTATACATTTGACCTAGCATAATGCCTAGGAACCCATCCGTATTGTCCCTATTAAAAGAATAGATAGTTTATTTTGCATATGTATAGAGTTCTGATGGCCTATTAAAATTGCCATGAAGTATAAAGTACCATTTGTTCACTTGACTCCCCGATGTTGCATTTCACTTAGTAAATAACAACTTATCTAAACTACCTAGCTAAAGGTATTGGATTACCATCGCTTGTTAAGTTATAAGTTGTTAACCCTCACTTGTTAGAGAATTTTTTATTTTTTTTGCATAGACAGACCTATCTAGTTAAGCCCAAAGTGGGTAACACTCAAATGTTTTATAATCATGATATAAGTTCACATGTACTTGACATTTATGTGTGACTTACTATAGATAAGAGTTTATATGCTATAGTGCCTTTCAGTTTTGCTATTCATTTGTTTATTTAAAACTTTCACACGATACTAGACATCGAGTGTAATAATGTATCATAGGTCAATAACAAAGATAAGGTTGATCTCGACCTCCTACTCCAAATTAATTATTAAGAATCTCGTTTCTACCTTGGTCTTAGTGTTTATATTGACTTAGGAGACAACCAAGTTCCAATGGTTAGAACACCTATAAGAAAAATTCTCGAGAGGTTGAAAGGTAACATGACAAAATCAATTGCATGTGCTTTGAGGTGAATGAAGAACATGAGCAGAACTATTCCTCCCATTATTTAACACTAGCAGTGGTGTGCTTGCACTTAATGTGGCAGAGTGATTCCATAGGATGACTCCTAATTTTCAAAGGATCTGGTTGTTAATATACATGCTACATGTTCTATAACTCATCTATTCACAGGTCATTTTCCCTTGGTGAATTATTCTCTCACTTGTTACGTGTGTCATAGAACACTTCTATGTAGGTGTTACCCATTTCATAGAACCCTTACTTATTGCTATATGTTTCCTAGGACCTTTCTATATATGTTATATATCACACTGGTTACTTGCCACAGATCACTTGTCCATATTTTATGTGCATCATAGATTGATTGATCATATGCTATAGGCATTATAAATTAGTGATCATGGGTTATATATATCACAAATCACGTGTCTACATGTTATATGCTTCACAGGCCATTTCTTTATATGTTACACCTAGTAGCCTACTTACTTAAGCATTACAGGCCTAATAGTTTATCTGCCCATGTGCCACGTGCTCACTTGCTCTTATTTCATATGCGTACTTGTTGACATGTTAGTCTACCTATCCATGCGATATAGTCTACTTGCTCAACGTGATTTGTGTTTCATAGTTCACTTTCTTATATAGCTACATATTCTATAGTCTACTTACTTATATATTATATATGATTTTGGAGTTTTAGTATTTATGCATTATGTGCATCTAGTCCAAACTGCTCCAGGTGTTACCCCCCTTGTTTGCATATTATTGGACTTATAATTCATCTTTCCACATGCTACATGTCTTATAGTTTATTTGCTTTCACTTTACTTAATAGTTTATATGTGCATCTAATACGTGCTTTCGTAGCTTCCTTGCACATGAATCACATATTTGTATAGCTCAATTGCACACATGTCATACACTTATTAGGTTCATAAGTTCATATGTTAAGTGCCCCTTTTGTGCTAATTCGCTTATGTGTCATAGAATATATGTTACATATTTGTCCACATATTATATGCCTCTTTGTGCTTATTAATTCAAGTATTGAACATGTTGGGATAAGGTTTCCCTGTATCTTGAAGAAATTTGTATCTTGGTCAGAAAAGGTTGGGCATATATGTGAATTTTAGCACAATCCTAGAAAATGACTTAGCATAATGCCCTATCCAAAGGTGCAACACAAAACTTTAGAGTTCATATTAACAACTATGTGTTCTTATTAGACTCACCTCTGAAAAGCCTCGTAAGATACAGAAGAAGGAAAAGTTGAGCCCCCGATATGTTAGGCCAATGATTTTATATGTCCATTCTACAGAAATTTGTGGGAGATCCATTCTTTATTATTTTTTTCTTAAAGATAGTAAATTCACCAAGGACCTATCATTTAAACTAGTCCCCATAGAGGTATAACCTCCATTGAAGTGTTGTGGAAAAACTAGAATATAGAATAAGCTACTTGGGAATAGAAGATGGTAGAAATCCTAAATACCCCTCCTCATTCCAAACATCAATTGAAGGATCTTAGATCTTGTGTTCCCCTTATATGATCCTAAGTTCTACTAGCATTTGTTCATTTGGTATCTCATTTGTATGTCGTGCGTTCAGGTATATTAAATTCCTTAGTTCTACATGTTCTACTTGTTTATAGAAGAAATGAGGAAAACTACGCTATACTAAAATAGTCCTCATTAAATTACATGGTCAAGAAAGGGGTTTTATTTGTCAGATTCTCATTTCATGTATTATATTTATTGAGATGCCCCGTGAGGCTTGTTTATACGTGATTTTAGTTAGCCAACAGATTTTGGGATAGTTCTATTTATAAGGGAATCTCTGGCAAACTTTCTTAGGAAATTCCAGGTTAGTCAAGCTATTAGCTATACCTTTCATTCGAGGATGAATGATACAAAGGGGAGGATGATGTAACACCCCGTACGTTTCAAAACATATAATGACCAACTTAGCATTGCCGAAAGTATTTAGACTTGAGATATTAAAGAGGTATTTGAGCTTAAAATTAGAGTTAAGTGTTAAGTTAGAGTAGGGGGATTAAGATGTTGGAAAAATAGGATAAAATAAGTGAGGTGCTTGCTTGACTTAATTAACCTAGTAGGTGACAAGTAGGTGTATCACCTACTTAGACTAATAGACCAAATTGGGGCCTGTATTAAGTGACTAATTTGAGGCACAAACTAAGTGAAAGAAAATTTAGAGAATTGCAGCCCAAGGCCCAATATTTCCAAGCCCACAAAGAGGTAATTAAAATGTCCTAGTAGGTGCATCACCTACTTGGACTTTTGACCAGCTTAAATGACCTAAGTAGGTGCATCACCTACTTAGCCTTTGTGGCCCAAATTAAGCCAAATGGTAGCTGAAAATAAAGAGGAGAAAGTGTCAGCAAAAAGGGTCCTTTAAAGGCCAAAAAATTGATGCAAATATCACATTATTTTCTCATGAAATTTAGGTTTTCGAAGTCTTCCAATCTCACTCTCTTATCCTCCAAACAGCCACCCTATTTTCCTATTAGGGATCTACATGTTCCTCAACTTATTTATTGCAAACCAACACACAAAATCACCTCCTCTCCTCCGTAGTTTCAAGTATAATAGAGAGTTATTTAAGGAGAATGAAGCTATAGGTGTTGGCAACCAAGTTACTGCCACTTTCTTCCAAAGATTAAGGTAAGAATTTCATGCTATAAGCTTGGGTTGTTGTTCTATTTTTATGTGATGCTTGTGATGATGTTCCTTTCCTATTTTGTGGTTTATAGAAGGTTAGAAAAATATTAATTGAGGGGAAACTAATAGATTATGATATCTGAGATAAGGTGCTGCCCCAACATCTAATTATTAGCTCATTTGCGCATTCTAGGCATACTTGTGTATTGGAACCTATGGGACGGTAATTGGAAGTTGTGAGCTCAACTTTTCTGATTATGTGGTGATATTGGGTCTGTATTACTATATTGATAAGTTTGGGAAGTCGTGGTTGGCCTTAGAAAATGATTGGTTAATATTATTATGGGGCAGAAATGAAAGGTGTGAACTTGGAGAGTTTTTCTCGGGGTTTATAGATTTTGGGACTGTTTATGGGCTGTTTTATATGTATTATTGTTGTGAGGCAGTGGGTCACCTTATATAATGGTTAAATGGAGTTCTATTGAAGTATAAAAGGAGGGTGTGGTGATACACCATGTGTTTGGGGGTTTGGACGATCTTACTGCCCGTCAAGTGTTTAACTACTATTTGTTAGGCTTATAATGAGATTTGTTTCTAATATTACCTTCATTATGTACTTATATATTGTAGAGTTACACTTAAAGGAAAGGGTGAATTGTTGTAGTCATATTCGTCAGAAGATAAGGTAAGTAAGGCTATTCGATTCCATATTCTTTGACATGAAATCTCATACTCGTGTTACTATCAACAAAATGAGCTTCCTAAGTTCTCTTCTGTAACACCCCGTATATTTTCGAACTTATTTGACTACCTTAACATTTATGGAATTATTTAAACTTGAGATAGATGGTGTATTACCCACTAAATTTGTTGGGCTGAATTAATATTATGTTAATGGGCTCAATTGAAGCCCAAAATTAAGTAAATAAGACATGGGACCAAAAGGAGATGATCCATTTAAAAATGGACCAAGTATACACATCATCTACTTGGACTTTTTGACCAAATAATTGGCTAAGGATGACCAAAGGAGAGGCGGTTTGGAGGGGCTATTTAAGGCTGAAATTCAGCTCATTTTTCTACACAACACACTTGTAAAAATTATATTTTCAATCAAATACTTTCTCCTCTCTCAAACCCTAGCCGCCCTAATTTTCTCTAAGGATTTTTGGAGAAATCTTCCACTTGCAAGCCTTGTTAAGTGTTTACCCTTATAGATTAATATATTACATGCATAAGAGGTTGTGTATATCATGTTGGTTTTGTTTAAAAAGTGTTGAGCAATCCACTTATTGTGAAACAGTCCACTTTTGCATAGTCGCTAAAGGATTTGCTTTCTATGTGGTTTAAACTTGAAAGGGGACTTAAGGTCTTGAAGGAATTGAATTAGATGGATGAAATTTCAGTATGTTTAAGTGTGGTGCTGTCCCTAATTTGTTACTCCTTGTGTATGACTTGTGGTAATGTTTATACGTAATTATGCATGGAACGTGTGGTGTAGTGGAAAGAGAATATTTTCTTGAGATGTTGGTGCGAATTTTGAAACCATTGTGGACTGTTTTTGGTGTGTTGTTATGAAAGGTATTTAGGTGACTTGATGGAATAAATATGTGATGTTGTATTGAGGTGGAAATGTAAAGTATAAACTTGATGTGAAATCGTATCGGTTTGTGATGTCTAAGTTGATGTGTGGACTGTTTTGGTATTGTTGGTGTTGTGAGGTAGTAAATTGTATTGTAGGAGGGTGGAATGAAGTTATATGGCAGTATAAAGGAAGGTGAAATGATATACCATGTGTTTGGGATGTTGGATAGTTTTTACTTCCCAACAAGTAGCTAATTATCGCCTTGTGAACTTGTAATGTAATTAGCTTTTAATGTGAGCTCCATTATGTATTCATATTGTAGAGTAACGCTTTAAAGAAGAGATGAATTGTTGTAGTCACATGTTGGAAAGATAAGGTATGTAAGGTTACTCTTTTTCGTATCCGTTGGCCGCACCTATTGTTTACATCGTTACCGAACTTGTTTCTCTCCGAAATGTTTTAAAGTATCTCATTTCAAGTTTGTTAGCAATTGTTAGTTATGCATCTCTTATTTGTTGACTATTGTTCCAAAGCTCCAATAATGTTATGACCACCGATGTAACAATCTCACTAAAATTAAAGAAATAAAGTAATGCATATTTGGTTGAGTACGGGTGGTAGCTCTGGGGGCGAAAGCCTAGCTCGAGCCGATCCCGATTGATTATTGGATGCAGGGGGTAGCTCTGGGGGTGAAAACCTAGGTCAAGCCAAACCTTATTTATTGATTTATGGGTGGTAGCTCTGGGGGCATAAGCCTAGCTAGAGCCGATCCCAATGTTATTCACCACTGATCAGTTGGTCCCGGGCATTGTATGATGTATATTGATATGAAGATAAAAGGAACGAAATGAATGTAATGTACATGGTTCCATATATACAGTACGGTGGTATATCAGTATTATCTATTCACTTGTATTTGATTCCATTTGAGTTCCTATATTTCATACACTTACTTATAGCCTTACATACTCAGTATGTTCTTTTGTACTGACGTCCCTTGGGGGACCTTCCTTACTTGCTATATGCACAGGAGCTAGTAGACCTTCACAGTAGGGTACGGGTCATCTGCAGGCTATTGGTGAGCTCCAGGTTGATTCGGGGCTTTCTGAGTCATTTGTATATATTTTTTGTACTGTGTAGTAGTTGTATAAGGCAGGGACTTGTCCCGAACTTAGTCATGGTTATATATCTTTTAGAGGCTTTGTAGACATTGTAAAGTCAAACGTAGAAGTTTCTTACTATTTTGATGTTGTGGCCCCAACGGCCAAGTCTCGTATCTATTTTGAACGTCTTTACATGACTTCCGTCATCGATATATTATATCTGCATGTGGCAGAATTTTTGCTCACTTAATGACATACATATGAATGTACACGATCATAGGTTGGTTCTCTCGGGCCTTTATGGATACTGGTGCCTGTCCGCCCCAATGGAATTTGAGGCATGACAAAAGTGGTATCAGAGCGGGTCGTCCTAGGGTGTATACAAAGCCGTGTCTGAGTAGAGTCTTACTTATGGATGTGTTTTGCACCACATCTATATGTAGGATGCTACCGGACATTTAGGAGTTGTCTCTTTTCTTCATTTCCTAGATCGTGCAATAGAGCCAAAGTTGTAGGTGGAGTCATATTTAATCTCTGAATTTGTTTTATGTTTTTAGTTCCTCAGTTTAGCAAAATGCCGTTTACAAGGAGAAACAAGGGTAAAAGTAAGAAGGTAGACATGATTGCCGGAGAAGGGAACAGTCAATCACCACCTAAATAAGCTAATAAAGGTGAGGCTGAAAATGAGTTTGCATCGCGGACTTCTTCTACTCTTTCATTTCCAGGAGAGCCGAAAAGGAGATGAGTACCTTCAGAACCACCTGTTAATGCTACTGAGCAGGATTTAAGTAATGCGGTGCAAATGTTGACTCGTATATTTTCTGCACAAAATCAAGGACAAGCTGGTCCAACTACAAGTAATGACGGTGTGGATAGGGCAACTAGTCGGCGGACACAGGATTTTCTTAAATTAGACCCTCCCACATTCACCTGGTCAAATCTTAATGAAGAGCCACAAGACTTCATGGACCGAATTCAAAGGTCTTTAGATGTTATGCATGTATCTGGTACAGAAACATTTGAGCTTGCAGCATATAGATTAAGAGGGGAGGCTATTTTATGGTACGAAGATTGGAAACGATCTAGGGGTATCGGTGCACTTCCAGCTAGTTGGGAAGAATTCAAAGCGGCATTCCTTGATCATTACCTTCCATATGAGATCCAAGAGACTCATGCAGACCAGTTCTTAAATCTTCGTCAAGGTAATATAAGCGTCAGAAAGTACAGTCTTCGGTTTCACTCTTTGGCCAGGTACACTCCTAATGTAGTAGCTACTATGGACGATAGAGTTCATCAGTATGTGGATAGATTGGATCCATATTTGGTTAGGGATTGTACTATTGTTGCTTTGAATAGAGACATGGATATAGCCAGGATACAAGCTTTTGCACAGAAGATGGAGGATCAGAGGCAAAGGAGAAGAAAACAAGAATTTGAAAGAGGACCGTCAAAGAGGGCTAAACCTATGGGACAGTTCATGGCGTCCCAAGGAGAATTTAGGCCTCAGGTTTTAATAGACCGCCTAGACCATCATTTTCTTATTCTACAGCAGGTACTCCATCCCAATTTAGAGGGTTTAGAGGCAGTCAAGTTGGGCAAAGTAGTGGGATTCAAGGTTCACAGACAACAGGGTATCAAGAACAAGGAAGAATGAGCCAATCGAGGTTTTCTCATCAGTCGTGTTAGCACTGCGGAAAGCTTTATTTAGGTGCATGTTGGCTTGGGACAGATGCTTGTTTCTGGTGTGGTATGTTAGGGCACATAATGAGAGAGTGCCCACAGAGGGGCACGGATAGTATGGCGTGACCTACTGGATCAGCCGTTGCATCATCCTCGTCGGGTGTACAGCCTACTGGGCGTGGTAGAGGTGTTCGAGGAACAACTAATTCTAGTAGAGTCCAGAATCGTACCTATGCTTTAGAAGATCGGCAGAATTTAGAGGCTTCTCTTGATGTGGTTACAGGTACATTATCCATCTTTTCACATAATGTATATGCATTGATTGATACGGGCTCTACCCTGTCATATGTCACTCCATTGATTGCTGAAAATTTTGAAAGAACACCGTAATTATTAGTTAAGCCATTTGAAGTATCTACACCAGTTGGCGTGTCTATTATAGCTAAGAAAGTCTATCGTAAGTGCATAGTGAATATTTGTGATCATGATAGTTTGGCTAATCTTATTGAGCTGGAAATGGTAGATTTTGATGTTATAATGGGTATGGATTGGTTGGCTTCTTGTTATGCCATGGTAGATTGCCGAGCTAAGAAGGTACATTTCTATTTTCCACAAAAGACCGTCCTTGAATGGAGGGGTAATGTTGGAGCACCGAGAGGTAAATTTATTTCTTATCTTAAGGCAAAGAAAATGATATCCAAGGGGTACATATGCCATCTAGTAAGAGTGCAAGATACCGATGTGAAGCCACCAACTCTTCAATCTGTTCCAGTGGCGAATGAATTCCTTGATGTATTTTCTGAAGATCTTCCAGGTTTTCCTCCAGAACGAGAAGTAGAGTTTGGTATTGATGTGATTCCAGGTACTCAGCCTATCTCTATTCCTCTGTATAGAATGGCCCCGACAGAGTTACAGGAATTGAAGGAGCAATTAAAAGACTTGCTAGACAAGGGATTCATAAGGCCTAGTATGTCCCCGTAGGGTGCACCAGTGTTATTTGTATGCAAGAAAGATGGCACGTTGAGAATGTGTATTGATTATCGGCAACTGAATAAGGTAACAGTCAAGAACAAATATCCCCTCCCCAGAATTGATGATTTGTTTGATCAATTGTAGGATGCCAAATACTTCTCAAAGATTGACTTGAGATCGGGTTATCATCAAGTAAGGGTTAGAGAGAAAGATATACCCAAGACAACTTTTCAAACAAGGTATGGTCATTATGAGTTTTTAGTTATGTCCTTTGGGTTAATGAATGCACCAACGATTTTTATGGATTTGATGAATAGGGTGTTCAAGCCATTCTTAGATGTGTTCGTGACAGTGGTTATAGATGATATTCTAGTTTATTAAAGATCAAAAGAGGACCATGCTTATAACTTACGGCAGGTGTTACAGATTCTTCATGATTGTAAGTTATATGCAAAGTTCTCTAAATGTGAATTTTGGTCAAAATCTGTAGCATTCTTGGGTCATATTGTGTAAGATGAATGAATAAGGGTTGATACTCAAAAGATAGAAGCTGTGAAGAACTGGCCAAGACCTACAACGCCTACAGAGATTCGTAGTTTCCTTGGTTTGGCAGGTTATTATAAAAGGTTTGTTGAAGGATTTTCTTCTATTGTTGCACCTTTGACAAAGCTAACGCACAAGGAAACCAAGTTTCAGTGGAATGATGCATGTGAGAAGAGTTTCCAAGATCTGAAGGATAAGTTGACTTCTACACCCGTATTGGTACTTCCAGAAGGCACAAAAGGGTATGCGGTATATTTTGTTGCTTCAGGAGTTGGCTTAGGATGTGTATTGATACAATACGGTAATGTAATAGCTTATGCCTCAAGACAGTTGTGGCCACATGAGAGGAATTATTCGACACATGATCTTGAGCTAGCAGCTGTGATATTTTCTTTAAAGATATGTTGCCACTACTTGTATGGGGTTCATGTTGACATATATACCAATCATAAGAGTTTGCAGTATATTTTCAAGCAGAAGGACCTAAATTTGAGGCAGCGGAGGTGGCTGGAACTACTAAAAGATTATGATATCGATATCTTATACCATTCGGGAAAAGCAATGTGGTAGCGGATGCATTAAGCCACAAAGTAATAGGAAACACTGATGGCCAGCTCACGAAAAAGCAAGGTATAGTCAAGGATCTACATCAACTAGCCAACTTGGGGTTGTTGCGACCCAGCTATACACGTAAGTGTACGTGATCGTTCAAGTAATATAATGGCTCCTTTAAAAGAGCCGGATATCAAACCCAAGGGACTTTCGTCAACAGAAATCAATTTTAGACGTCAAACAGTAATTAAAATCTAGTGTTGCGAAAAGAAAGAGGGATTTGTTACTAAAAATTAAATGATTGCGTACTATAAACTACTATCTTCGCTACCGTAACTTTAGTTTTTGCAAATATGATTTAAAAGTCAATAAAAAGTAAATTTCCAGGGCTAAGGCATTCCGAACGTCATCTCTTGAACATAACTGCTACTGGTTTAAGCAATTTGAGTCGTTTATATTGGTTATTGATCACGAGGTTAACACTACGATTATATTCGTCTCCAAACTATAACCTTCTACTAGAAATTGAAAACCTAACTACATCATTAAGCGGTGATAGATTTAACCAATTCTAATGCCTTTAAGCTATCTTCTCATAATTGAACAAGCGCGACCGATTAGGTACCTCTCGGTACTAACCGCATATTAATCTCTTGGAATTCCTTCCTCGAGAAAAGATCACGCTTCTTATATTCCATGTTCTATCTCTTAGTTTCTCTCTCGAGCTCACCTCAAGACAATGGATTTATTTCAATGGTGATCAAGCATTAAAATAGTAAAATTAAGAATATAAGAATAACTAATAAATGATAAACTTCAGCAAAAACCAATATAATTTAACTCAAGAGATTCATGTTCATAGCCTCAACCCCAAGAAAGAGGGATTTTAGCCACTCATAACTTCAATTAACATCATAAAGTGATAAAATACCATAAAAAGAAATAAAAACTCAAAAGAAGAAGAATGAAACCTAATTTCAATGCCAAAAAACGCCCAAAATAGTCTAGTGATGATGTATTTATCATACAATAACCCAAAAGCCCTATTTATAGACAAAAACTCGGGGTAAAAATTTGCCAAAAAGCGGCCCGGCACACCCTTGGGCGCGCCTGGGACTTAGGCAAATTTTTGCCTCTGAAAAGGTGTGCCCAAGCGGCCCGGCACGCCCCTTTGCTGTCCACTTGAGTAGAATTTTCGTCCAAAGCGGCCCGGCACGCCAGTTGGCGCGCCTGGCACTTAGATTCTGATTTTCTTCTTTTTTTCGACTTTTCTTTGCAGATTTGGTTGGATTCTTCAAGTTCAAATCCTTGGCTTGCCTCTTATATTCACTATCCTTCGCTCGTAGCTCCTCCAAGCCTCGCTTTTCATGCCATAAACGCTCCAAATAGTCGCAAATTCCACCTACAAGGGTCTAATCATATTTGTTAGCACAATATCACATATTCCATCAAAACCATACAAAATACATACTTATTGCTCTCAAAACTAAGGTAAACATGGGTTAAAGTCGGCAATAAGGCATATAAATACGCCTTAGATCACCACCCCACACTTGAACCTTTGTTTGTCCTCGAACAATAACCACACTCAAACCCGGCGACTTAAGACAACCGACACACAATAGGTATTTCTGCATAGCTACATTACCACAATCATCAAATTATGCACTAACATGCTAGTATCACCAAAAAGTGAATAGCAAATTGAAACAACCTATCCTCACAAAACAACTTTACTAGTTGCAAATTCATGGATGACACGTTACCAAAAGATCACCACACTTCGCTAAACATGCGCCTTCACCACAAGAGAATCACCCAATATTTCACACAAAGTAATTCTTAAATGGGTGCATGAATAAAAGTTCACTCACTCTCAAAAAGAATTCACATACAACACAAGATGAACCATAAGCTTGCCCTTAGTGTAGTACTCCACTAATGTCAAAATGTTAAAGCTTAAGATCAAGTAGGACTTTAAGGGTTGTAATGTAGGCTAAGGGACGGGTAGGAACTATTTGGTCAAGAATAGTGACTATCTTCCCTAAGCGCTTTAATACAGTACAAATTACATTAAGATCACCTTCAACCAACCTATTTTACACCACTTTTGTCTTCCCCATTCTCTTTTGGTTTGTCCCATCTTTTTAAGCTAGCTTAAGCATATTAGGCAAGGAGTAATTGCTATCAACACATGATTCACTTCTTTTGGTCAATTTTTTTTTCTATTTTTTTTCATGACATTACTCCCTACCAATAACACATAAACTTCACACACCCAAAAGCTATTTACTTGGGGCTTCAGCTTTACTTTTTCCTTCTTTAATTCTTTTTTTTTTCACTCCTTAACATCTTAATTTCTCAATTAAAGCGCTTAGGAATTTTGGATCAAATTACTGTTAATTGAAAGAAAAGGATTAAGCTTCATATAAGGCTACCAAAGAATAAGCTAAAGGCTTAACGGGGCTAACTAGGATCATGCAAAAAGGGTAGATAAAGTAGGTATAAGACATGACTATCAAAGAAATGCCTATATCATTTCCCAAGCTCAAAACCCTTTATTTCGCTTTGCAAACACACCGGGCAAGTTCTAGACATCAATATGCACATGGAATATCACAAAAATCTCACTCACACATGGCACATGTTTAACTCAAGCAGGCTCACCATACACTTTATATGAAGTTATGCACGAGTTCAATATTAAGCAACTTATCAAGTTGACTTAGTGTGCATTAGATGTCTCAACACTTGCTATTGTATATCTTAGCATGTTCCACCATCATACTGGATGTGTATGCACAATTGTATAGTAAGCAAGAACACCCACCAATAACATGATTAATTTGCTCTTAAGACGGTCGTCATCCATCCATCATAGAGCAAAGCTCCTACTACTATGACTAAAAGAGACTCAAAGTAA
Source organism: Capsicum rhomboideum (assembly GCA_031232105.1). Lineage (NCBI taxonomy): Eukaryota > Viridiplantae > Streptophyta > Magnoliopsida > Solanales > Solanaceae > Capsicum > Capsicum rhomboideum. The sequence continues at coordinate 33,712,412 of CP124711.1, read as the reverse complement.
TAAAAAAACAAAAAAAAACAAAATCTTTTTATGGTTTTCTACGGTTCAAAGGGACTATCCTTAGTAAAAGAACCAAAAACAAAGGCGAAGGAATCCAAAATAAAACAACTAAAAACATACAGAAACACACATAGAAAGGAGTCCCATAACACCCCACCCCACACTTAAAAGATTAGCACTGTCCCCAATGCTACAAAAATTAAACAAGGCAAGAATAGGGTATAAGGAGCTCCCTGGTCAGTCAAGGAAATCGTCATCCTTCGGGCCGCGAACTGCTAGCAGTGTATAATCCGCCTCCACCTCGTCATCATCGAAATCGATCTGGCGGTCATTCTCATCTATGGGGAAATCATCATCCACAGGCTCAACAAAATCAGGCCCAATTTGCAACAATGCCATGGCATGCTCATTAAGAGGATAATCCCTCTCAACCTGGTTCAGGTCGTCTGCCGTAGAGGGCCTACCCCAAGTTCTATGCCGTAGCATCTCCAAACCATACATACGAGCTAAGATCCCATCATCACGAGCATGCCGCTCAGCTAGTGTCAGGGTGGGGCCAAGTGCATCAGGTGCTTTGGTTTGGGTGACATCCACAGGTGTCTTCACCAAATGAGGATGATAATCAAATGCCTCCTCAGCCACTTCGAATGCTCTCATCAATTTAGTCAATACACCGCCAAAAGCATATCGAAGGTCACCCTTTAGTCGAGCTCGGTGCATAGCCGACAGTACCACAGACCCCACATCAATTTCCACATCATTCATTAGAGCATACACCAAACAGACTTGGTCCCTAGTGACCTCCGTCATGTGGCTACCCGAAATCAAGCAACAACACATAATTTTCAACCAAATCCGCACTTCTTTATTGAAATGAGCATAGGGTAGACTCATGTGGTACCCTTTTTTATGGTGGAGAAGCCATCTTGCTGTCGAACATTGGCCACAAAGATTGTGTCGAATTTCTACATAGGGAGGCCTAGCATTCAGCTTGTGTAGGTCGTGGGGACTAGCCGGAGTGTGTGCTCCCAATAAGCCATTTAAGCCCAGGGAATTAAGTATAACATCTGACCCTCGTACAACCACAGAGATGGTAGGTGCATCTGGGTTCCAATTAGCATACAATTCCCTCACAAGATGAAGGTTACAATCTGTTGGTTTGTCGAAGATGAAACCCATACCCACTTGCACAATTTGAGCCAATATTTTAGGGTAAGTACGAGCTAGACTGGCCCTATCAATACACTCATCCTCAAAGTATTTGGCTTTGGGGTGGCTCTTGTACCAATTCTTGCCGGCACTAGATACAACATTTAGCCCATATTTCCGTTTTTGGCCTTTCGGGACTGGGGGAGCCGCTGGAACCTTATTTCCTGAGCGTCGTCGCTTGTGAGAACTGGAAGTAGCCACGTTAGATTCTGATATTGTACCTGTGTCAAAGTTCCACAAGTAAGTCAATTTTCCATGTAAAGATAGCTAACTAACTCAAGTTGCGTTGGCTTTAAGGGCCACCCCACACTTAGTTGCTTCGCACCAATTCAAAATATATGGGTGTACGGGTACTTATACTTCCCCTCATCACTTAATGCCCAATTATAAAGTCCAAACCATATACAAATTTAACATTCCCAACACAAGTTCCACAATCCCATAATTATCATTAGAATGGCTTACTTGTTTTACTCAAGAATTCAAACAAGTTGCATACACATTCAACAACATATGAGTTATATCAAGTGATTTCAACCATCAATTTTCTCAATCACTACCATATAAGCAAAACCCACTTGCAATTTATTCAACTAAAAATAAGATTAATAAGAACAACTTCACTGGTACTTCAAGTTCTCATTCAGGACACCACAGAAGTTCCAACTCTAGCATAATACTCAAGGCAAACAACAAAGAGCAGACATGGCATCAAAATTTGAATTTCAAGAATCCCCACAATTTTAACATGCTCATAGCAATCTAGAGAGAGAAAGCTTAAAGAAACATACCTTGATAGCTTTATGGAGTCTTGTAATCAGAACCCAAAGATGAGAAGGTGAGAATTTGTGCTATGTGTGGGCAAGAGAAGAGAAAAGTAAAAGAGAAAATTTTTGATTGTGTGGAGAGAAAATCGGGTCTTGGTTGTGAAATTGGGGAAGAGTTGTGAGGAATAAAGAGAAAATTGAGGATTTAAAAGAGATGGGGTGGGGTGGGTCGGGTATAATAGGCCCCCTTTAAAAAAAAAATTTTAGCCCAAAAACTTAAGGCAGAAGTGGCCTGGCATGCTAGGTGCCGCGCCTGCTCACTGCCAAGGCCACAAAAAAATTGGGCAGGAGCATACTGGCACGCTAGGTGCCGCGCCTGCTCACTCCAAGGCTAAAAAAAATTCGGGCCTAAGCGGCCTGGCACGCTGCCTAGCGTGCTTGCTCACTGTCCATGTTAAAAAGAATTCAGGAAAGTGCAGCCCGACACCTCATACTTAACATCATACCTGGGCATTTTTCCATATAATTTTGGGTTTTACAAGTCCCATGACGCAAAACTTCGCTCCAAAACATGTCCTACCTTCCCGGCACCTTCAAAAGATCATCTATCTCCAATTAACCTTTTTCTCTTGGATTTCCATGGCAAAATACTCCGTGTGTCTCTGTATAAACAATAAATCCTAGAACTAAGTTAGAAAAGACAAAATTTTAAAAGAGATGGGTTGCCTCCCATCAAGCACCTTAGTTTTGGTCGTGGCACAACTCTTCTTTTTGTATTTTTACTTTATAATTCCTAACTATTACAACACATTCATGGGTTGCCTCCCATGTAGCGCCTTGTTTAATGACGCGGCTCGACCATGCTCAGCTCAATCATTATCAAGGTGAAGCACGTCCTCCTTCTACTTCTCTTCATCACCAAAATAGTTCTCCAAAAGGCCCACTCCACTTAGATCTTAGCTTTCCCGAAAACAACCTAAGTCTCGAGTTAAACAGTAGTACCAACTGGCCTGGCTCGAAAGTGTGGTGGAGAATGTGCTTGTCGTGCCATCGCTTTGTTTTCTCCTTGTTGATCTTCGCATTTTTATATGCGTGGAAATGAAACTCTTCCAACTCATGGAGTTGCAACAACCTCCTATTACCAGCCAACTCCGGATCTAGATTCAACTTCTTCACCGCCCATTATGCTCGGTGCTCAAGCTCAACCAGGAGGTGACATGCTTTCCCAAAGACAAGATGATATGGAGAAGTCCCTATAGGTGTTTTATATGCAGTTCGATAGGCCCAAAGAGCATCATCTAGCTTGAGCGACCAATCTTTTCTCTGAATATTCACTGTTTTTTGCAAGATTTATTTTATCTCGCGATTAGACACTTCCACTTGGCCACTTGTTTAGGGATGATACGCTGTTGAAACCTTGTGTCTAACACCATATTTAGCCAACACACTCTTCACCCTATAGTTTATAAAGTGTGAACCTCCGTCACTAATAATAGCTCTTGGAGTTCCGAATCTTGTGAAGATATGTTTTTGAAAGAACTTCACAACAACCTTGGAATCATTCGTAGGAAGAGCAGCAACCTCTACCCACTTAGACACATAATCCACTGCTACAAGTATGTATTGATTCCCATTCGACTTTGGGAAAGGGCCCATAAAATCTATCCCCCATACATCAAAGATTTCAACTTCTAGGATATTAGTTAACGACAGCTCATGTCGCTTTACAATCATCCCCATATGTTGGAATTGGTCACAACTCTTCACAAACACATGAGCATCTTTAAATAGAGAAGTCCAGAAGAAACCTGATTACAGAATTTTTTAGGTTGTGCGTTCACCACCATGATGACCACCATAAGGTGAGGCATGACATCTCTCCAACACCTGTTTCACCTCCGCATTCGGAATACATCTTCTTACTATTTGATCAGGCCCTTGCTTGAATAAATAAGGCTCGTCCCAAATATAAGAACGTGCCTCATATGACAGCTTCTTCTTTTGTTGAGGACTCGAATCAGGAGGAAATAGCCCACTTACCAATAGATTCACAATGTCTGCATACCATGGCAACTCATCAACCCCCAAAACCAACAATTGCTCATCTAGAAATTCCTCACTAATACGCCCATCATCAGCTACATGTGTTGAGCTTTCAAGTCTAGAAAGATGGTCGACAATCTGATTTTCTGACCCCTTCCTGTCTTTAATCTCCAAATCAAACTCTTGTAACAATAAAATTCATCTAATCAACCGCGGCTTAGCATCCTTTTTATTGAACAAATACCGTATTGCAGCATGATCTGTGTATACAATAACGCTAGTGCCTACCAAATATGATCTAAATTTAACAAAAGCGCATACCAAAGCTAACATCTCCTTTTCAGTCACCCTATAATTCAGTTGGGCTGCATCAAGGGTCTTGCTCGCATAATAAATAGAGTGAAATATCTTGTTCTTCCATTGCCCAAGAACTGCACCAACTGCAACATCACTCGCGTCACACATGAGCTCAAATGGTAAAGCCCAATCCGGAGCGATAAGGATAGGTGCCTCTACCAACTTTTTCTTCAAGATCTCAAATGCCTTCACACATGACTCACAAAATACAAATTTAACATATTTCTCTAAGAGCGTGCACATGGAGCGTGCAGTCTTGGAAAAATCTTTAATGAACCGTCTGTAAAATCCAGCATGTCCCAAGAAACTACGCACCCCTTTCACCGACATAGGTGGAGGTGATTCTCGATAAACTTCAATCTTTGCTCTATCAACTTCGAGCCCCTGCTTTGACACTTTATGTCCAAGAACTATACCTTCCGTCACAAGAAAATGGCATTTTTTCCAATTGAGAACAAGATTAGTTTCTTCACACCGAGCAAGGACTCTATCAAGGTTTTGCAAACATACCTCGAAAGAGTTACCAAAGACTGAAAAATCATCCATAAAAATCTCTATGAACTCCTCCACCATGTCATAGAAAATAGCCATCATGCAACGCTAAAAAGTAGCCGGTGCGTTGCACAATCCAAAGGGCATACGTTTGAAAGCGTAAGTACCATAAGGGTATGTGAATGTAGTCTTCTCTTGATCTTGCGGATCTATCGCAATTTGATTATACCCGGAATACCCATCAAGAAAGCAATAATATTCCTGCTCGGCTAAACGATCCAACATCTGATCAATAAAAGGGATTGGATAATGGTCTTTCCTCGTAGCATCATTTAAATTCCGGTAATCCATGCAAATATGCCACCCAGTCACAGTTCTTGTAGGAATCAACTCATTATTATCATTCATGATCACCATCATACCACTCTTTTTTGGAACACACTGTACTGGACTAACCCATGTGCTATCAGAGATAGGGTAGACAATGCCCAAATCTAACCACTTAATTACCTCTTTCCTTACAACTTCTTTCATTACTGGATTCAAGCGTCGTTGGTGTTGCACACTCGGCTTATGCCCTTTCTCCATATGAATTTTATGCATACACAAACCCGGATTAATACCATGGATCTCAGACATCTGCCAACCAATAGCCTTCTTTCTTCTTGTGAGTATCACTAATGCTGCATCAACTTGTTCCCTTGATAAATTTGTTGCAAGAATAATAGGAAGGGTCTCATTATCACCTAGGAAAGCATATTGAAGATGAGACGGAAGTTCTTTCAATTCAAGCTTTGGTACCTCCTCAATTGATTGCTTGGTTGGAGGACCGAGTAGACGATTTAAAGGTTTCCATCCACCCTCTTTAGCATAGATACCCATAAGATCAAGAACCTGCACCATATCAATAGCTTCCGCATTACCAAAAATATCTTGCCCCATCAAAACTTTTTCCAACATATCTGTAGACGAAGTGTGGATGTTTTCAGCCGCCAAATCTATAGCTGTAATAGCTGACAAGTTCTCATAAATTTCTGGTAGCTTCAAAGCCCTGTAAACATCAAAAACCTCAACTTTATCATAAGCTTGCATAGTCAGTTTCCCTGCTGCTACATCAATGATCGCACCTCCTGTGGCCAGAAATGGACGCCCCAAAATAAATGGGACTTCCGGGTCAGGCTCAAAATTCAGCACCACAAAATCAATCGGAAAGATTAACGACCCTACTTGAACCAGAACATCCTCAACAATACCATCAGGTCTAGTCACGGATCGGTCTGCAAGCTGCAAAATAATAGTAGTAGGTTTAGGACAACCCAAAGCCAACTCCTTGAAAATCGAAGTGGGCATCAAATTTATACTAGCCCCAAATCGCACAACCCATGAGCACAGACACGATCTCCCAGAGTAATTTTTACAGTGAAGCTTCCAGGATCCTTCAACTTGGTGGGTAACCTATTTTAAATATGAGAGCTACACTCCTCAGTCAGTGCAACTGTGGCATACTCTGTCAATTTACTCTTATTTTCCACAATATCCTTCAGAAACTTAGCATACTTTGGAATACCCTGCAAGATATCCACAAGAGGCAAATTAATGTGCACTTGTTTAAGTAGTTCAATGAACTTACCAAAGCATTCATCTTTCTTCTTCTTCTTAAACTTCTGGGGAAAAAGAGGAGGCAACATTACACTATGGATAACTTTATCATCTTGGGGCTTTTGGCAGACTCAACTTGTTCGTCGTCAACCTCAACTTCGTTCGACTCCAATTCTTTTGCTGGTCAAACTATCTCCTCTAAATGATTACCACTACGAGTAACAATAGCATTCACCTGCTTTGGGTTAGGGTTGGTATCACTTGGGAGACCTTCTTGAGGCCTTGTATTCTGGGCATTTGCTAACTGACCAATTTGCTTCTCCAAATTTTGAGTAGCCAACTGATTGTTCCTCACATCTGCTGCCAGCTTAGCTTGCTCTGCCATAATCTGCTTCAACATATCTTCCACGCTCATATCTCCAGGCTTAGCACCCACTTGATTACCTTGACCCGCTGTTGGTTGTATTGTGGTGCATATCCTTGAGGTCTATATTGATTCTGATTACCTCCCCAAGATAAGCTCAGGTGATTTTTCCACCCAGCATTATAAGTATTTTCATAATTCTGTGCTCCAACTCCTCTTTGGGCATTACCCACAAAATTCATGGAATTCAGATTTGCACTGCACAACTCACTGGTATGGTCCCCGTTTTCGCATACATCACACACCACAGAAACCTGTTGATGTACTGCATTTATGGGAGCTTGTTGCTGCCCCAAATTCAAACTGCTAAAGTGATTGTTCATCATGTTTTGCATAGCTGAAATTTGGGCAGATAATGCAGTGACTGCATCCATATCTAGTTTCCCAGCAACCTTCTTTGTAGAATTTCTAGAGTTATCACCATACCAATCTGGATTTCCCTGCGAAATATGATTCAACAAAGCATATAATTCATCGTAAGTCTTCTCTAAAGCTTGTCCACCTGCAGCTGAATCAAGTAGAATTTTAGTATTGGGGTTGAGAGCCTCAATAAAAGTATGCACCAATAATTCATTAGCTTGGTGGTGATGGGGACAATCCCTCAACATGGATATGAATCGGTTCCATGGTTGGTACAAATTTTCATCATCTCTCTATCTGAAACTCAATATCTCACTCCTCAGCTTTTCTTTCTTTTCAGACGGAAATAACCTTATCAAGAATTTTCGAGCAAGATCATCCCAAGTAGTGATAGAATTCACCGGCTCTGCATCTAACCACCTCTTTGCTTCCCTCAATAGAGAAAAGGGGAACAAAGTTAGTCTCACATAATCCGAAGACACACCTGCAGGAATATATGTGTCACTGATCTCCAGAAAATTTTGGATGTGCCTCTGTGGGTCCTCATGAGCAAGACCTGTAAACTGTCCACTTGAGTGCAAGAGTTGCACCATGTTTTGTTTAAGCTCAAATCTACCTCCAGCTGCTGGTTTTAGAATATTGGAGGTCACATTAGTAGCAAGTGGGATTGCCACATCGTGAATTGTTCTAGCACCCATCACTACTGGCTCACGTCTATCCGCAACTGGGCATTCAATTCTTACGGGATCACCCTGTATGCCTTCGTCAGCCAGTTCAACTTGCGGGATTGGGTAATCTGCAGCCTGTCTCCTCAATCTATGAAAGTATCTCTCAGGTTCAAACTGTGGGGTTACCAAATCTTTGTTCCTTGCCAACGTTCAGATGAAGTAAGCCTGCAAAATAGGATAGCTAAGATCAAGTTGTCAACGCTTAGCTGAAAATTAGAGTAAAAACGTCAATAATTGAAATCTATCTATTTGAAAGTCCCCGACAACGGCGCTAAAAACTTTTTGCGACCCAGCTATACACGCAAGTGTACGTGATCTTTTAAGTATTATAATGGCTCCTTTAAAAGAGACGGATATATAACCCAAGGGACTTTCGCCAACAGAAATCAATTTTAGACGTCAAACAGTAATTAAAAACTAGTGTTGCAAAAAGAAAGAGGGATTTGTTACTAAAAATTAAATGATTGCGGACTATAAACTACTATCTTCTCTACCGTAACTTCAATTTTCGCAAATATGATTTAAAAATCAATAAAAAGTAAATTCCCAGGGCTAAGGCATTTCGAACGTCATCTCTTGAGCATAACTGCTACTGGTTTAAGCAATTTGAGTCGTTTATCTTGGTTATTGATCACGAGGTTAACGCTACGATTATATTCGTCTCCAAACTATAACCTTCTACTAGAAATTGGAAACCTAACTACATCATTGAGCGGTGATAGATTTAACCAATTCTAATGCCTTTAAGCTATCTTCTCGTAATTGAACAAGCGCGGCGGATTATGTAGCTCTCGATCCTAACCACATATCAATCTCTTGGAATCCCTTCCTCGAGAAAAGATCACGATTCTTACATTCCACGTTCTATCTCCTAGTTTCTCGCTCGAGCTCATCTCAAGACAAGGAATTTATTTCAATGGTGATCAAGCATTAAAATAGTAAAATTAAGAATATAAGAATAACCAATAAATGATAAACTTCAGCAAAAACCAATAAAATTTAACTCAAGAGATTCATGTTCATAGCCTCAACCCCAAGAAAGAGGGATTTTAGTCACTCATAACTTCAATTAACATCATAAAGTGATAAAATACCATAAAAAGAAATAAAAACTGAAAAGAAGAAGAATGAAACCTAATTTCAATGCCAAAAAATTCCCAAAATAGTCTAGTGATGATGTATTTATCATACAATAACCTAAAAGCCCTATTTATAGACAAAAACTCGGGGCGAAAATTTGCCAAAAAGCAGCCCGGCACGCCCTTGGGTGCGCCTGGGACTTAGGCAAATTTTTGCCTCTGAAAAGGTGTACCCAAGTGGCCCGGCATGCCCTTCGGCGCGCCCCTGTGCTGTCCACTTGAGTAGAATTTTCGTCCAAAGCGGCCCGACACGCCAGTTGGCACGCCTGGCACTTAGATTCTGATTTTCTTCCTTTAGGAGTTAGACAAATTCACTTGGAGCTAGACTCTCTAGCACAAACTAGAACTAGAACATGAAGAAAGGGAAACATTCCTAAATGTCTTGTAGCCTCCCCTTTATAAGTATGGCACACTATATACCTATAAAAAGGACTCTACTCAATACAACTTCGTAAACACCCTAGGACTTTGAACCATGCTCTTATACCAAGTTTGTCACGACCCAAGCTAGGGCCCTGGACGTAACGGGCATTCCAGACCAATAAAGGCCCGAGAAGACCCCTTAGTTTTACATTATAAGCATGGTCATTAATAAAGTGTGGAAAATAGACCCATCAATTATGAAGTTCAACTTAAGTAAAAATCATAAGCCAAATATTGAAAATACAACACCCGTCTACATCAGTCTACGAAGCCTCTAACATTAAGAATAGAAATCCTAAGCCAGAGCATGGCCCCTGTGATACCATAAAACAAATGACTAGGGACTAATGAAAGAAACATATGCCTTCTAAAAGATGGAGGGCTCATCACTTGCTACTTCCTGTCCGGACGAACCTACTGCTGCACAGTACCATGAAAATGTGCCTCCGAATCCACATCATGAAATGATGTAGCCTCTCGAAGACGATCAATACATGGAATGTACTGGTATACATAACATGTAAAGGGATAAGATAAGATTCATATAAAATAGCCGTGAGAGTAAAATCAAAACATAATAAAATATGTCAGTTATGGCTCCAAAGTTGAAAACATAAACATTCTGTTTTTTAGTTCTGAACTAGATGTTATCACCGACTTCCATTAAATACCACGGGCTATGTGGAATTGATCAACGTTTGGCTAGCTAAGCCCTAATTCATGTTTCTACATGAATTGAGTTTAAATTATTATGGCCAACAATCATCTTCATAGAGAAAATGTAAGGTCGTCCAATTAAGGATCGAACCATCCCTATGTCGGCAAAACATAGGTTTTGGGTGTTGAGACATTTGGACTCACACCTTCTCGGTTAACCTTCTAATTCTCTTTAAGCCTAGATTTTAGAATTTTTATATCATCAAACATCATTAAAACAATTTTATTTTTATTAAGGGCATAAACTGTTATTGGTATCGTCATACCAAGACTTGCAAGTCATCTATTTCATTAACCATTTAACTGTAAGGTTTGTTGTCACTTTATCATGCCCAACTTATCACAAATAAGTTATAAGGTAGTTGTTTACCGCCAACCAAATTCATTTAAGAAAACCATTAAATGATTTGGAGTCACATTATTGCTCAAGTATAATAATAAATCTTTTTTTAACATGGGTCAAACCACCCCTTCACCATTACAACATAAATACAACATTTAAATCTTTCAAATAATAATTCCTCTTTGACCCAAAAAATAACCAACACACTTTAAAGTAATTGGGAAAAATGTAATTTGTTTCATCCTCTCAAGGTTTAAATCAACATGTATCTAAAAGCAATTTTAAATAGAAAACATCGTAATATGATTTCATGTTCATTCAGAAATTTCATATGGAAACACTTGTAACACTAGTTTGAAATCCATATACATATATAAGGGTTTAGAAAATCATCAATTTTAAAAGTTTACTTGATAAAAGATTGTTTTGCATACCTTTTAGATGATGAACTATGGGAGAGACCTTAGAGCTTGACCCTTGAATTCACCTATGGATTTGTCTTGTTTCTTGACTTAGAGAGGAAGAGAGAAGAGGTTTTTAATTGTTTTAGGGTAATTAGAACGTAATGGGAACGTTTTAGAGTAATATGGGGCAGTTTTCTAAGTGTTAGGACTAAAATACCCTTGAAATATTAAAAGGAAAACAAAATCCCATCAGGCGACACATGGGGGCGCGGTGCGCCGCCCATAGAACGATCCGCACCTACGTGGTGTGTGCCCCATAGTAGGGACCAATCTAGTAGCCCCTCAGGACTAGCGGCGTGTAATGACCCTCCAGGTCATTTTCTCGATTTTCGATTCAAAAAAACCCTTTTTCCTCCATTGTTGGAGCTTGGAGCGTGGGGAAGTGTGGGGACTCATTCTTGAGGCTAAGGTAAGTTGTTTTAACATCCCTTGATCATTCCCATTAGTTTTCCTCATAGAATTCCACTCTTTTCCTTGTTAATTCTTAGAATTTAGGTCTTGAAAATCCATAACTTTGGGGGTTGATTTGGGCCTCGATTTGTGTACCATTTGTGCTCAATATTTGAGCACACACTTCTTTTCCTTCAAGGGACCTCGTGAAGGATTCAACTTTGGGATTCTGTTAGCGGGCCCTACGGGCCCATTATTGACCCAATTTTTTGCCTGAAGTTTTATATTACAATATGGGTATCGTTTTACTCGTAATGATGTGTAGATGATTATTTTGATAGTGTGACATCGATTTGAGATCGTGGAGCAAGGTCGAACAATTTGTGGACACTTCAAGAATTGTGGTTCGGCATCGAGGTAGGTTTCGATCTACTTTTCTCTATGAGATTGTGTATAGTATAGATTACATACTAGGTAGAGAATATAGGATATAATTATGGCTAGTATAGCATGACTTAGCCTATTTTATGGAATTGGGGGTAGAAATGTGACCCGGACCATAGTATAAATACTTGTTATGTCCGTAGAGTCCTATCATCTTAAATATAAGCATGTTAACCACAACTGATGATTAAGGATCCTTTGGTATGAGACTTACCATTTGACTTAGTAATTCGGGAGGTTCTTCCCCGATTAGATCTTTGTGGTGCTTTATGCCCTAGATTATTGTGGTTGCCCGGGTTATGAGACCTTGTTATATTGGTTACATGCTACTGTGATTAGGAGACTAGTTGGACTTTGGTGAGTATTCTGCCCTTAGCAAGGTTAAGATTATTAGTTATAGACGCTTAGGCACTTATGGTTATGTGGTTTGGATACTGGTGATGGCATGCATACTATCTGGTGCATTCATGCTCATTTAATGGTACGATTCCGACCAAAACCTTGATTTTACTACTATTTCCAAAAAAAAAAGATTTATTCTCACTTTTTACTTTTAAAAGGGTTATTTTATAATGGGAATCATACCACCTCATTTACTGGATTATGAGCTTTTGGAACTGAAAATGATGTTTTAGAATTTCGACCGAGGATGATTTCGGTCCATTATTTATCCACTCATCTTACCACTACTATTTACTTCGGTCGAGGGATATTCCAACCCTTTGTACATGATTTAGTCCCGAACATAATCTCGGGCAATGGATTTACGGATTTATATCCTTTTAGCCACGGTTCGAGTCTGTGCACTGATTTTATATATATATATATATATATATATATCTGGTACTGTATGGAGTAGATGGATCTTGATGGTTATTGGAAGTCCTGGATCGGGACCAGGCAATGTATATGGATTTTCCCTAATCCCCTAGGGGGCCCCTTCGTTCGAGAGTCGTCGAGCCGGAGAAACTTGGTCGTCGTAGGTCCTACTTTTGCAAGCTAGGTGAGCTGGAGGAGGTATATACACTTGGTGTGGTATGGTATGGTTTGAGATTGTGGAATCGGTTCAAGTCCAGTGTCCCCGACATGGTTATGGCATTTCTATTTATGCTGCACTCATCCATTTATATGCATTGCCTATCACCAGTATAGTTATTTGGCGCCTGTATCTATCAGTCTTATGGGGGGGCTGTATAGGTACGGGTTATGGTTGTTGTTTGCTGAGTGTTTCTGTGAACATTTCGGGCTTATGGGGGTTCGGTTAGGTACTTATTTGCCCGGACTAGCCGGTTACTTTATTATTTTTTATTATGGTTAGTTCATGGCAGGTTGGTTGTGGACTGGTACCTGAGATTAGAGGTACGTTTCTAATTCCTTTATCCTTTCGGTAGCTTACATTATGGTTGGCTTACCCCAGGATTTGTCACCCTTTTGGGTATAGGCTTGATGAGGCTAGTGTTAGCTCCTTTACTGGGCTATAGACCTTGAGATGTTAGGTTGACTCCTTCAGGTAGTTACCTTTGAGTTAGCCCTATATGTATACTTATATGTATGGTATCACCGTATATCCCTCTCTTTCCTTATCTATTTACATTGTATATGTATCCTTTGGCCTTGTACTACTATTATATATCCTTCTTTCACTCTTCATTTGTATATTGGCCAGTGATATACGGTATTGCACTATAGTTCCTGAATGCTGTCAGGATAGGATAGTAATCTCTATTGCCCCATTAGCATTCCGATGCCTAGTTTTGTGGATAGTTGTCTGTAGTTACTTTCATGCCTTCATGTTATTTATGCTTGCATTATTTTTGGAGCTCAGTCGGCCGTTGCCTACTGAGTACCATGTGGTTGGTACTCATACTACACTTCTGCAGCCTGCAGGTTATAGTATGCGTTATCGCCGTTGATATGTGTATCGTGCGGAGCAGCTAGGGATTAGAGATTTGGGGTGAGCTCCCGACGTTTAAAGTATCCCTACTCTCCCTCTTATTGTTAGACTGTTCTCTATGCTGTGTCAGAGACGGTTTGTCTACATACATTTTTCCTGTATTTCACTTTTACTCCTGATGTATTAGAAGCTCTTGTACTGGCTCCACCAAGTTTTGGGATTATATTAGCCTTGTTATTATATTTATTCCGTTGTTTCCCTTTATTCCATTCCGCTGTTTCCCTTTATTCCTTTTGGGTAGTTCGTTACTAGATGTTTCGAACTACGGGTTGGCTTACCTACTGGTGGGTTATAGTAGGTGCCATCATGACCTGAGAAACTGGGTTGTGACACGGCGCGATGCAAGGGCCTACCTACGACCTCCCTCGACGCAACACACTAACTCTTTTCTACATGCAAACTTATGTTAACGTCCCTAAACTCATCCCAAATGATTTCCCTTCAACCTAGGGGTCATCTAGGTCCATTTTTAAGCTCTAAAGGTCATACAAATGCATGGGGTGATACAGAATTAAAGAAAAGGATCATAGATAGAGCTTCTAACAGTGATGTTTGCTGGAGAAGGACGAAGCTGAAGCCCATTGATATTTTGGTCAAAGTTTTATTGTGGTTGAGTCACTGTTGTTAGCTACAGCCAGATCTGAACGTGCATGGTGCTGCTGGTCAGTGTGCATGTTGGTTGGGTTCCACCGGAGTTCCATCGAAGATGGAGCTCATTGTTGTGTTGTCATTATTAGTCGTATGCTAGAGTTTGAAGCTCGTCAGAATGGAAAACCTCATTGGTTGTTGGACGTTGTTCACCGGTGGTAGAGGATGAATGAGGAGGCCAACGTGATTGTAGTGTTTGAAATACCGGAGCTTCAAGCTCCAGCATAGTAAAATGATAAAGGAGAAAATAGTGGGGTTCGGTGAGGAAGCAGATAGGTTGGAGTGTGGTGGTGTTTTTGGTGAGGGTGGTGGATGGAGCTTCCCCGAAAAATGCAAGGGGAGAGAGGCGGCTGCTTGCCAAAAATAAAAAGGGAAAAATATCTTTAAGGGTTATACCAATTTTGTAAAATTCCACCACCACTATCATGAGTTATACACAACCATGACTATTTGATCTTATCAAAAAATATGGATATTTAACTTATCTATGTAAAAAATATCTTCTCCGTCTTTTGTATTAACGGATTGTGTTAAAATAAAGACTGTGCTAAAATAAATAAAAATACTAATAAATTGATAAATATCCTAATATTTTTAAGAAAAGAGATAATTATCAATAACTTGTGCTAAAATTGAACGAGAAATATATAAAAATTATTCTTGTACAGTTTAATGAATAAAAAGCCTAAGGCTATTTATTTAAAAAATATCAGTCCAAAATTAGGTGTCAACAACAAATACTTGAGAGTTTTCATTCATCTCCATACGACAGACATCATGAAGGAGAGTGGACAACTCACAAAGTATTGCAATTGGGGTTCTTTTGACCCATCTTACTCAAGATTGTCGTGACATATGTGAAAGAGTGCGACCAACGTTAGAGAATGGGCACCATATCTAGGAGGCATGAGTTGCCTTTAAAAACTATCTTGGAGATAGAGATCTTTGATGTGTGGGGGATAGATTTCATGGGGCCCTTCCCACCATCATTTGGTAATACATATATTCTCGTTGCAGTCGATTATGTTTCAAAATGGGTAAAAGTAGTGACTCTTCCCACCAATGACACGAAAGTGGTGGCAAAGTTTGTAAAGAAGCACATCTTCACAAGGTTTGAATGTAACACCCCGTACGTTTCGGAGTCTAGCTGACTACCGTAACATTTATGGAAATATGAAAACATGAGAGATTTGATTAATTATGTATTAAATTGTGGGCTTTATGTATTAAATAAGAGATTTTTGACCCATTCTTGCTTAGTCTTCCATTGACCAAGTAAACACACCAAGTGTGTGGATGAGGATCATTATAAAGGGATTATATAATCCAAAGAAATCATATTTTTATTCCATTTGGACTCTCATGCCTTTTCTAGACTTTTCCATAATTTTCTCTTTGTCTCTCAAGAACCCTAAGTCATTCCTTTGGCCAAGATCATCTTTGTACAAGGCTTGGTAAGTGCTTATTATGATGGTTTAATATGTTTTATGCATGAGAGATGGTGTATATTATGTTGGTTATGTTGGTGGTGTATTGAGAAGTTCACAAAATGTGAAATGTTACATGTTGCTAAATCGGAGGATGGTCTTGTCTTGTAAACTTGAATATGTACTTGTGGTCTTGAAGAAGTGAACTTGATGGAGTAAATATTGACATGTGAGATGTGATTTTAGTCTTACTTTGTTTTATTCTTGTGAATAATGTTTGGAATTTTTATTGTGAAATTGGTTATGGTTTTGGTGACGTATTGGCCGTAAAGTGCAGTTTTGGGTGTTGTTATGTGTGTTGTGAGACCATGTCTGATTTTTGGTGTTCAATATGATCAAAAATATGTCAAAATAAGTTTGGTTATGATCATAGACCATTCATTGCATGAAAAGGACCCAAAAGAGACCATTTCGGACCAAAACGGGCATCCGCCCCAGCAGACGAGGGCACCTGCGGGCACAGATGCCAATGCAGATGCTCATGGAATCTGCCAGGAGCCATATGCGCGTGCACCTTAGCCACCTGCGGGCGCAGGTAGCGGCGCAGGTCAGCCCCAGAATTAGTTTTATGTGTTTTCGTCTCTAGTTGATCCCCGAAGGCCCCTATACCCTTTTTGGATGTAATTATCAACTTGTGATGTCATTTTTAATGACTTTAACGGGGCGTATGGAGGCATGTTGGACTATTTTTAGTATGTATTATTGTTCATAAGTTGTTATGGGACAAGTTGATAAGGTAATTGTGACGGAATGATAATAAGGAAGCATAAAGGGTAAGTGTGGTGTGAAATGCTATTGATGTATGATATCTTGGTCAATGTGTGGAATATTATGGTATTGTTGGCATGATAATGCAGTAAATGGTATTGTAAGAAGATGGAATAACCTCATATGGGCAGTCATATAGCTCATTGTCGTTTTGTACACTTGTACGGTAAATAGTTGTTAACGAGGGTTCCATTATGAACTTGTGTTGTAGAGTGAAACATAAGGAAGGAGTTGGACTGTTGTGTATACATATAGACTTGTGTATTCATACTTGGAAGTAAAGGTATGTAAGGTTACTCTTTCTGTATCCTTCTGCAGCATATTGATCATATTGACATTGTATCTATTCCAGTCCGAAATGTCCAAAGGTATATCAGTTCAGGTTGAGATACGTTGTCATTCACATGTGTCCGACTCTTAGATGAATTATGATTCACGTATCTCCTATTCATTGACTGAAGTTCCAAAGTTGTCATAATGTGGTAAATTCTAAGGAAGCTATATCAAAGAAAGTAACGATGTAAGGAGAGTCTATTTAGTCTTGAATAGCACAATCATGTCATGTTCCAATAGTATTCACATTGACATTACGCTTGTTCCATCCCGAAATGTGCTAAGGCATCCTATATCCGGTTATCAATGGTCATTATCATATGTTTCCTACTCATTGATCAATTATGAATCTCATGTCTCATAATTCATAAGTATTGTTCCAAAAGCCCAATAGTGGTTACATTAAGGTATCTTGTTTATTGATTATTGTCAAATGGTTCCAATGGTGTTAGGTTTTCAATAAGGCTATGTTTCCAATAATGTTTATTTACATGTCTTCTATTATTGGTTATGGTTCCAAAGCTTCCAAAAATGTTATGCCAAAGGAATGTATCAATCTCTCACAAGTCAATGTACCAATCTTTCACAAGTAAAGATATCAATCTCTCTAAAGTAAAGAAGTGAAGTAATGCATATGTGGTTAATGATCAAGTATGGGTGGCAACTTTGGGGGCATAAGCCTAGCTCAAGCCGATCCCAGGATCAGGGGCAGTCCTAGAGGCATAAGCCTAGCTCGGACCGAACCTGACAGGGGGCAGTTCTAGAGGTATGAACCTAGCTCGAGCCGAACCTGACACATTGATTTATGGGTGGAAGCTCTAGAGGTAAAAACCTAGCTTGAGCCGATCCCAATATATTGATTCGTAGGGTGGCAGCTCTAGAGGCATAAGCCTAGCTCGAGCCGATCCCAACATAACGTTATGTTAGCTAAACCCACTGATCAGTTAGGTCCCGCGTATCACAGTTCACAGGCAAAGATGAATAATCATAGAAGCAAAGAAGCAAAGAATGTAATGAAAGCAATAGACATGATTCCAAAAGCACAGATTAATGGTTTATCCATATTTACTATTTTATTCCAGTTGTTTTCCATTTATGTTCATATGTATGTTAACCCACCAATAGAGTGGATGCATGTATGTCATTAACCCACCAATCCAAATCTCTAGAATCTCTTGAGTAGAAGGATTTCTTGAATAGAAGAATCTCTGAGAAGCAAGTCTTTGGAGTGGAGGTAACTCTCTGGAATAAAGGGGTATGTAAGGGATAGTATATGAATAATATGGACATGAGAGAATACTCATAAGTGGCAATGACAAAAGAAATATAAGTACATGGTTTCACATTATCTATTTCTCTTGTATTGATTCCATTGTTGTTATGATGTTTAATGCAGTTCTTATGAGCCTTACATACTCAGTACATTCTTCGTACTGACCCCCCTCGGGGGACTTACTTTAAATGCTGCAGGTGCAGGCACTAGTAGACCTTCGCAGTAAGTTGACAGTATTTGCAGAGTTTTGGTGAGCCCCAGTTGGTTCGGGACTTTCTAAATCACAGTTGTACATTTGTTTGATGTTGTAAATGTAGTATAAAGCGGGGACTTGTCCCGAATTTAAGTTGGTCTTATAAATGCATCTGTTAGAGGCTTTTGTAGACGTATGTGGGTATATGGATGAAAGAGATGTATGTCCACTCGACTTGATGGCCCTAACGGCCAAGTTTCATATATTGTACATGTTTTCCATGACTTCCACCATTGGCATTTTATATTTTATCAGTTACATGTGATAGTATGATGTTCATACGAGGATATGCATACAAAGGTACATGAGCAAAGATGGGTTCTCTCGGGCCATATCGGCTACGGGTGCCAATCCGTCCGGATGGGATTCGGGGCGTGACATTGAAACTCTAAGAGCAATCATTAGTGATGGAGGGTCACACCTTTTCAACAATTAGTTTCAAAAATTTTTGGCTAAAAATGGGGTGAGACACAAGGTCGCAACAACTTGTCATCCCCAAACTAATGGCCAAGTTGAAGTGTCGAATCGTGAAGTAAAGCAGATTCTCCAGAAGACATTTAAGGCACAATGAAAAGATTGGTCTCTCAAGCTTGATGATGCATTGTGGGCTTACAAAACTCCTATTGGGACCTCACTTTACCAATTGGTTTTTGGGAAGGCATGCCATCTACCTATGGAGTTGGAGCATCAAGCCTATTAGGCAGTAAAAAAGCTAAATCTTGATCCTGAAATGGCGGGGCAAAAATGAATGTTTCAGTTGAATGAGCTTGAGGAGTTTAGGTTGTAGGTGTATGAGAATGCATAGTTGTACAAGGAGAATACCAAGAGATGGCACGATAAACACATCGTACCTCATTCATTTGATCCAGGCCAGAAGGTACTATTGTTTAATTCAAAGCTGGGACTTTTTCATGGAAAGTTTAGATCAAAATGTTTGGGTCCATTTGAAGTTGCAAAAATGACTCTGCATGGAGTAGTTGAGTTGTGGAGAGTGGATAAAGTGTGATATTTTTGGTAAATTGGCAAAGAGTAAAGCACTATTGGGTCGAGGATGAAAACCGATAAAAGACTTCCATCATATTGTTAGATGATTGATTTGAGATGTGTTGTGTCAGGACGTTAAATTAGGCGCTACTTAGGAGACACTCCGAGAATGTAATGTAATAGTTTGGATACATGTAATGACCCTCCAAGTCATTTTTCAATTTTCGTGTGTTTTTGGTGTTCCGAGTTTTTTGATAGTCGCTACCCGTTATTTATGACCTTCCAGGACAGGTGGTTCGATTTTGGGTAATTCATTTGAGAATTTCATTAATATCACGTTTATTCTGAAATAATTAATTTAAATTAGAGTTTAGTAAATTTATAATTTTTATTTTTATTGCCTTTCTAAAATGTTTTTGATATTTATGAAAATTCTTTAGTTATGATATATTTATATTATTTTATAATAATTTTATAACTTATTAATGGTTTAAACGGAGATAGTGAATCTAGTTATGTTGGATATTATTTTATTATATGATAGAGGCTTTATTTGAAATAATTTTCTATTAATTATACTATATCTAAAAAATTATAATTATTTTATCACGAACTTATGCAATACCAGAGTACATACTTAATATGGACCATGTCCAATGTAATGAATAAAGTCAATTGTGGTATTGACACCACAACATTTCATGTGGAAGAATTAGGAGTCTACACCAAATGTCCATAATGAATGGCCACGTTTTAACATTATGGTATAATATGTAGTGAACAAATTATTCAATTTAAAAGTGACCTTTGTTTTACATGTTTTTCCTTTCATTTTTCACAAGATAAAAATCCATTTTTGCTCACTCTCATTTTTAGTGCATACGTTCATAATAAATAAGTAAGCACAACACATTGCTGCACCTATTAAATCTACTCATACATGTACGTTAAAAAGGAGCTAGAGAAAAATTTATATTTTTGATGTTGTATTTGATCATCAAAAGGAAATCAACTATCTTTATGAAGTTATTCAAGTTCGGATTCTAGTGCGAAGCTCGGACCTAGGAAAATTTTTCCTAATTCTTGAAGATTCTTGACGTGGCGGATTTCAGAGATCGTGTGGAGGGGACGAGTAGCTCGTGGACGATTTGAGGCTGTTGTTCGGCATCGAGATAGGCTACGGTCTACTCTTCTCTACTAGATTGTGTATTGTATGGATTGCATGCTAGGTAGGAATTATAGGATAGGGTTATACCAAGTAATATCATGACTTGCCCTATTTAGGGGATTTAGAATAGAAATGTAACTCAAGCCTTAGCCTAGAATATCCATTATAGTTGTAGGACTCTATTGCACCGGATTATAGGATTGTTTGACTATAGATTGACATGAAGGACCCTTTTAGTATAAGACTTACCATGTTACTTAGTAAATAGAGCTATATTCCCTGATTAGGTCCTCTTAGTAGCTTTATGCCCTTGTGTACCTTAGTTTCCTAGTTTATGGTACTAGAATCTTGTTGAGTTATACATTGTTAGGCCCGAGGCCGTGGTTATG
Source organism: Capsicum rhomboideum (assembly GCA_031232105.1). Lineage (NCBI taxonomy): Eukaryota > Viridiplantae > Streptophyta > Magnoliopsida > Solanales > Solanaceae > Capsicum > Capsicum rhomboideum. Next base: position 33,691,256 of record CP124711.1, on the reverse strand, counting down.
ATACCAGTTGGATACTAGGTTAGTACTCTATTCTTTGAAAGTACGTCGATATAGTTATGGATGCGTAGACGCTTACGGTTGTATTGTTTGGATACTGGTGATGACATGCATATATTTAGACGCATTTGCACTTATTTAGTGGTACGATTTCGGTTAAAACCTTGATTTTACTACTGTTTTCTAAAAAGAGATTTATTCCCACTTTTTCTTAACTTTTAAAATTGATTCTTTGAAAATGGAAGTTGTACCACCCTTTTTATTGGATTATGATATTTTAAACTAAATATACTACTTGAAAATTCGACCGAGGCTTATTTTGGTCCATTATTGATTCACTCATTTTACCACTACTTATTCACTACTGTCGAGGGAGCTTTCTACCCTTTTTACCTTATTATACCATTTTAGTCCCAGATTCGATCTCGAGTAATGGGTTTACAGATTTATACTCTTTTAGCATCGGTTCACGTTCGAGCAATTATTACTCTTATTTCTCTCCGGTACTGGACGGAGTAGATTGGTTATGATGGTTACTGGAAGTCCTGGTTTGGGACTAGGCAATGTATATGAATATCCCGAGTCCCCTATAGGCCCCTTCGTTCGATGAGTCATGGTACCGAAGAAGAATGGGCGTCGTAGGTCCTGCCTTTGTGAGCTACTGAACTGGAGGAGGTATATACACTTGGTACATTCTGGCATTCGATTGGTTGATGGTACTGGATTATCCTTGCATTCATTCATTATTATGCATTGCCTAGCACCAGTATAATTGTTTGGCTCTTGTACATATTGGTGTTATGGGAGGCTGTATAGGTACAAGTTATGGTTGTTGTTTGCTGGATGTTTGTTTGTGCCTTCTGAGCTTATGGGGGCTCGGTTAGGTTATTGATTTTTTGGGCTAGCCGGTTACATATTTACTGGTTATCATTGTATAGTTATTGGTAGGTTGGTTACGGATTGGTACCCGAGGTTGTAGGTACACTTTTGAGTTTCCTTATTCTTTATTACGATAAGAATTGATTACCGTTAAACTATCGCATGCCTATGCATATTTCAGTTAGAGACCCTGATTATGCTAGTGTTAGACCCCTTATTGCTTATGACCCCGGTGAGGTTAGATTAGCTCCCTTAGAGTAGTATCTTCATATTTGGTTATCTGTATATATATTTCTTTGGCTACTATTTGTATATTATTCCCTTCCTTTCTACTACAATCGTATATTGTATATCTCTTTTTTCATTATACTATCGTATATGGACTAGTTACTTACGAAACCTTGCTTTGTCCTTGATTACTGGTAGTACCTTATAGCTTACCTCTACTTTTCCATTAGCACTTTTATGTTTTGTTGCCTGAGTAGTTGCATGTAGTTATATTCATACTTTACATGTTATTTATACATGCATTATCTTTGGAGCTCAGTCGGCGGATGCCTACTGAGTACCTCATGTTTAGTACTCATACTACACTTCTGTAGCCTGCAGATCATAGTACGAGTTCTCACCATTGATGTGTACGTTGTGCGAAGCAGCCATAGATAGGAGATTTGGGGTGAGCTCCTGACGTTCGGAGTTGTCCCTGCTCTCCCTCTTACTGTTAGACTGATCTCTATTTTTGTATTTCAGAGACGGATTTGTATATATTTACTATGTATTCTACTTTGTACTCCTTGTATTAGAAGCTCTTGTACTGACCTCACCAGATTTTGGGGATGTATTTTCTTCCTTCTTAACTCTTTTTCTCTTTTATTTAGTTTTGCTTCAGTTTTTCTTATTAGTCTATTACCTGTTTTGGACAATGGGTTGGCTTACCTACTGTTGGGTTATGGTAGGTCCCATCATGACTTGAGAAAATTGGGTCGTGACAATATATAAAAAAAATGAAGAAAAACAAAAATATAAAAATATGAGTCATGCCGCGACCAAAACGAAGGCGCTTGGTGGGAGGCAACCTACCTTTCTAACTTAGTTTGTTGTTTTTGTAATTAATTGTAGGTACTTGGAGGTTGGGTCAAAAGTCGGTACATAGAACAGAGTTAATCAAGATGAAAAAATTCAAATGGGAAGTAGCCGAGGCATTTCACGCCAGGAGTAAAACTCCAGACAAGCAGCCTTGACATACTGGCAGGCGTGTTGCGTCATGAGTGAAATGCTAGTCGAGTAACCTTGGCTTACTGCTAGGCATGCTGTACCCCACAACAAACAACAGCCAGCAACGGCTGGCGTACTGCCATGCATGCCGCACCAAGGCTAAAATAAGGTGAAATTTTTTTTAGGGTCCAAGGGTCAATCCGACCCATGAATCCAAAGTAAATAAAAACTCCAACCTAATTCTAATCTCCACATACTTGTATCTCCCCTTAACCGTAACTCCTATCCATCTCTCTAAAACCCTCTTCCAATTTTCTTGCTTCTTCTCTTTCAATAGTATTTTTCTTCAAGTATTGCGCTATCTTCAAGTTCATCAACAAAGGTAAGAACTACCCTCTCCCTTCTCCTCTACTACTCCATAGTTGTTTGCTTCACTTTCCTCTTTTCCTCAACCTCACAACCTAGTTTTTTCACTATTGGTAAAATCAATAAGTGAAGAAATTGATTAGAAATTGTCTTAAATTTCATGGGTTTATTCAATAATAGTGACATATGTTATTATTCTTGAATTGTTTGTGAATTTTAGAGACATGGGTGTTGGGGATGATTTTTCAAGTATGAGGGTTGTGTATATTTTTTAAATTGCTTAAAGCAAAAGTGCAAGTTTGTGATGGGTTAAGCATGGAAAATGATCCTTGATGCTTAAAAGTGTGAAAATTGTTGTGGAATAATAATGCTGAACTATTTGGGAACTTGGCTAGAGGTTGAAAGTTTTGATTGTGTGTGAACTTTTTGTGGAAAGCTTGAAAAGCTCTTAATTGTGCATAATGTGATATATTTATGGATATTGGTGAACTTGTGCTATTGATTGATGCTTATGAGTGCTCAAAGAACATGTTTGCCTAAACTAGTTTGTGTACAACAACGTGGGTTTGAAACTTGAATCTTAAGTGGTGGTTTTGAATGTATACATCGTGTACTACTTGATGGATAGATGAAAATGGTGCAATAGTTTATGATAATTGTTGAAAATAGAGGAAGTCTAAGTACCCTACATGATAATTATTGACACCATGCAAGCAATTAAATGTGGGGTTAGTCCGACAACCTCACAACGTAATTAACTAGTCAATTTGATTTATAAGACTGATTTTTGCTATTGATTGTGACTGACAGGTACTATGGCCCCTAAAGCTAATAAAGAAAAAAGTGTTGCAACCACAAGTAAGGGAACTAAGAGGAGCAGAAAGGGAGCTACTTCTGAAGCTTCGGCCCCAAGAGGCCCGCAAGAAAATATGGAATCAAGGTTGTTTCACATCATGGCGCAAACTGTTTTCCAATCAAAAGGAAGCCAAATACTATCTCGAGAATTGAATCAATAAGGGGAGGTTAATAGTTGAGTTTTCGGCCATTAGAGATCAAGTGAGGACACAAAATGGTAAGAAAATTGGTGTACTGTTGATTATATTATTTGCACACGATTATGTTGACCTTGAATCTTGTAAAGAGTCGATTTTGGAGACTTTGTTGTTTTAAGTGAAGTATCTCTGAGTGTATGATGCCTACATGAATGCATATTGAGTGAATCGTGTTTCAGGATTGAATTATCTAGTTAACTTGAGTGCGGATTGATAAGGTCAATTGGTATTCTTTTGGTGAAATATTTTAATCGGGTATATTGAATTGTTCGAGGACTAATAAAGGTTTGAGTGTGGGGTGGTGATCTTGGGTGTATTTGTACACCCACTTGTCGTATATTACCCATATTTATCCTAGTTTTGAGAATGATGTTTGCCTATAATTACTTATTTTGATTGAATATTCTTGATAGTGAACTAACCAATGTGATTAGGTGTTATGTAGGAAAAACATTGGTGGAAATTAACTCATGTGAGCTAAAAGGAAGGTTTGGAACTGGGCAACTGGTGCTACCACTGGCGCGCCGCGGCTAGGCCAAATCGCCGAGATATTTTATTTTAATTTTGTACTTCGAAACCCAATAGGATTAGGGGTATTTTCCCACTACTATATATATCCCTTCTTTCTCCACATTTTTATAAGGATTGTTCATTATTCCGGAGGTACAAAACAGAGAACAAAAGCTCACCGTTAGGTTTCGTTTCTCTTCAAATTTCTTTGTCTCTTCTTTACATGAAAACATTGAATTCTTGCGTTTTTGTTAGTATGAGTGGCTAAAAATTCTTGTTTTGGGGTTGAGGATAAACACATGATTGTATAGCTTACTTTGAATTTGGTTGACTTCGATCTATCATATTAGTTGTTCCTATTCTCTTGTTTTTACTATTTTGATATTTGACCGGTATTAAAATACATCTATAATCTTTATGTGAACCCTGAAGGAGAATCACTAAGATTGAACGAAGGGTATAGGGAATGAGTTCTCTTCTTTAGTAAAATAAAGAATAGATTCGCAACTAGGATAGGAATATACCTAGAACGCCTCATTTGGTTACAAGACAGGAAGATATCTTCATGCATCTAAATTAGGTTATCACATGCCCGTTCAACGATGTCGTTGTGAGGTCAATTTAGGTAGATGATTAGAGGCTCGGAAGACCATAATCATATTGTCACCCTTGTAAACCGACAACCAGATAGACAACTTAGCCGATGAAAAAGAAATGCTATACACGATTGCAAGGAATGCTTTAACCCTAGAATATTTCCCCACTATTGATTACAACACACTTAATTCTCTTGTTGTTTTTATTACTAATTATAGAATCGTAAACATAAATAACTTATTTCTTTACTTTTTCACTTGCTTAACATTGCAATATCAATTGAATTAGATAGATTGCTAAATCACAAGTCCCTGTGGGTTCGACAATCGGCTCGAAAGAGCTACTATATTACTTGTACATCATGTACATTTGCGTGTATGATTGAATGTAACATCCCACCAAATCGACCGTTATATAAAATAAGGCTTTTCGTTGATATCTACTACTAGAACTAAACAATATGATATAATAAAATTCAAGTAAAAATTAAAACAAGCATAAGATTGGTAGTAATAATACATACAATACAATACGATGGGTAACAACCATCCAAACACACTGTTAAAGCTTTAACATCAATCCTCTCTCTAATAATTGGGAAAGAAGAAAATTGATAAGGAAGCTGCGGTTTTCACATGGCCTCCATACACCACTTTCAGTCTTTCACTACTTGAGAAGCCAAGAAGCAGCACATAACAAAGTGACACACCACTCACTATTTTTATAATCTAAAAAAAAAATAAAAAAGATAAGATCGTCAAATGCTCCCACATGATTCCATGTGAATTTTTCTCAGTTCACTCTGTTTTGGCCTTTGTAACTCTATTTTTAAATGCATAGGTACAGTTGGTGCCCTCAGACATACCCTCCCTTCTTTTAATCAATTTTCCCTATCTGTTTTATCTCCTTTTAATTTAATTAACTAACGTTCTATTGATTTGACTATCCTTCAATATCAGGGAAAGGTCGTGTTATTATGAATCAAATAAGAAAAGAGATTTCAAACTTTTATATTTATACTTTGTACAACTGTTATATACACAGTGGCAGAGCCAAAAATTTTACGAAGGGTGTTCAAACATTACATGAGTAAAATATTATTTTTTTTGACGAATGGGTGCTTTGAAAATTTTAAATTCAAGCGTAATATTTAGCTTTAAAGAGTTCAAATTTAATTTAATATTAAATGAACGAAAACAAAAAAAAAAATAGAAAGAGAGCAGAAAATTCAGGCTAAAATGAAGTAAGTAATTTTTACGCTTTAAGCTTTCACCGACCTCTTGTGACGACAACAATAACAACGAGATAAGAAGATGGAGAGCAGAATCATACAGGTTCTTTTTTTTTTTTTTTGTGGAGCTTTCTCGCTTTGGACAGAGTTTTTAGGATTTGCTTATTAACTTTAAATTAATCAATTACTTTTAAATTTTATTTTAAAAATTTGATGAAAAGGAAAAAAGAAAATAAAAGACAAATCGATTGAAAATCCAGTTGGCTACTAAGCTTTTATTTTATTCTTAAATTTTAAAGTTAGGTCTCTAATTAATGATTTTTTGATAAGTAATATTAATTTTTAATTATTTAAAAAATAACAATTTTATTAACTATTATATTTATACGAAAAAAATTGATATAATAGAAAAAACAAATCTAGAAAGTAGTTCATTAATCTTATATTAAAGGATCAACAAGTTTTGATTTTTATCAATTATTCTTTTTAATGAACAATAAAATAAGAGCTTTTTTAAAAATATTAAAGGGTTATTCTTTTTAATGAACAACAAAATAGGAGTTTTTTAAAAATATTAAAGGGTTAAAAAAGAAATCCCAGCAGCAGCTGGGATTCGACGAACTTAGGCGCGAGCATATAGTATGCAAACTTAGGTGAAGACCAATAACCAGGCGCGGCTCTACCCTATAGAAAAAAAGGCAATTGCCTTAGGCCCCCTAAATTTTAGGGGCCTCATTTTTTAGTAATAATAAATATTATTTGTAGAAAAAATAATTTTCGCATATAAAATAAAAGAATTATTAGAAGAAGTTTGGTATATCCGAAGTAGTATGTCTCAAGAAATATTAAATGTATTGATTATATCATTAACTAAAAGATAATTATTAGAAGAAAGTGATTATATAGTTTTTAAAATAGACCTTACTAAAACAAATAAATTTTTCTTAAAAACTTGAGGCCTCCGTTTGATTTTGGTCTTAGGCCCCTAACATGCTTGAGCCGCCACTGCCAATAACCACTGGGCTGTTTCCATTAGCTGTTACAAGGGTGTTCAAAATGTAATATTTAATCAAATAGAATAACATTTTACCTATATATACGGTATAATTTTTTGAAGAAGGTTGTTCACCTGACCACCCTTGGTATAAGGTGGCTCCCCCCATGTATATATATAATGATTGAAAAAGAATCACCTAATTTAAACCGCTCATATCACAATAATAGCAAAGCATATATTCCAAACATGACATGATCATCCTATTTCATGTATTTGTGTGTGAGGAAGGTTATGAGTCACTTGATTACAAATGTTTCTCTTGTGTGTTTACCTCTTGGAATAGAAGTTTCTTGGATCCAGATCAATAAATGAAACAGAAAGAGAAAACGAGGGGATAGGTCCTTAACTAGCTTTAGAAAAGAAATAATTTAAGAAAGTCAACTTGTGGCTACTTTCTACTTTGTCTCAACTTCTTCAACACAGTAAAAAAAAATTAAAAAAAATCAAGTCGTATGCATGGTTGATTTTAAAAATACTTATACAAGTAAATACTAATCATATAACCTCGTAAAATTGTAACTGATTTGCTATGACAGGTTAAAAGGCACTGATGTAACAAATTTACACAATCAATATATATCTATCTTGGGTAGACCAAAAAAAAAAAAGAAGTTAGACAACAAGATAATGTTTTGGGGTTGTACTGTCTTGTTAAACTTTACGATTAAAAAAGAGCAACTTAAACATTGAGGATGGAGTAGAGTAACCTTCACTTGTAATTAATCTTGAAATCTTTGTCATTCACATGAGTTAAGAATACCTTTGTCCCTAAGAAAAGCTGCCTTTCCCTAAATTCTCTGACTATGCAACCTTTTTGCTCATCCACCATGTAGGTAAATTAAGCCATCTTTTATAAAAAGTCGTCCAATAAAGTTAGAGAGAAAGAACTAATAACCGAAAGATAGATCCAAGATTATAAATTTTTGATACATCCATTACTCCTTTAATTTGTGAAAATAGAAACCAACTTCACATAAATATGTAATTTATTTAAAAAATTTCAACTATATATATGTCGAGTCGTATGAAGTCGAATAATGCATAGCTACCTCTTAATCCCAAGCAAGTTGAGTACGCTATATGAATCATTAACGTCCATGTCGTTCCATTTAAGTCCGTTAGAAATAGTTTCTCTAGTACGAGAAGTTCTCCACATATTTTACTAGCCTATAAATCTCTAACGAAGCTAGTAGCTCCTAGCAAAAAGAACTTAAACACAATAGAAGGAGGAAAAAAATAAAATAAGAACATTAACTCTTATACTAGTGATGCAAAATTACGTCGAGTGTGAGAAGGAAAAGAAGAATTAACTGATGAACACATGAAGAGGAAGAACACATTCTCTCCATGTTCAATGTCGGAGTCATTACAATAAAGTCCAAAGATTTCCCCCATTCAATATATTATTTGCATATTAACACAGCTGTTTTTTTTTTTGCAGAATCCAAGATCTCACGACCTATTAATCTACCTCCTTTTTTTCTTAACTAATCCCCATGTGAAGTTACAGTATTTTACTAACACCATTAATATATAATAATACTAATACTCTTCTCTTTTTTCTTACCTTCTCTTCTTCCCCCCTTGTTGGCCCCATCATCTCCCTTACAATCATGATGCAATGCTAGCACACAAATTGCTACCAAAAAAGTGAGTGTAAGCAGAGGAAAAAAAAAGTAATGAATTTGCTTACCATTTTCCTACTCTTCTTGTTCTACTGTTACGTTGCTTTTGCTAACGGGGTGGTAGCAAAAGTTGAGTTGAGTGATGAAGTGTCTATCCTACTTTCTATTAAAGAAAGCCTCGTTGATCCATTGGATCAACTCCTAGATTGGACAGTGCCCAAGAATGCAGCTCCAGGGAACGTAAGTATTCCCTGCAGCTGGAAGGGAGTTGAATGCAACTCCAATGGTGCAGTCGAGAAGCTTGATCTGTCCCACATGAATCTCACTGGCAAAGTGTCTGATGATGTCCAAAAGTTAAAGAGTTTGACTTCCCTCAATCTATGCTGCAATGGGTTCTCATCACCATTGCCAAGAAGTTTCTCAAATCTCACTGCATTGAAAAGCATTGATGTGAGCCAGAACTACTTTGTCTATGGCTTCCCTGTGGGTCTTAGAATGTCAGCAGGGCTTATGTATTTGAATGCTTCTAGTAATAACTTCTCGGGTTATCTTCCTGAGGATATCGGAAATGCAACATTGCTCGAGACTTTGGATTTTAGAGGGAATTTCTTCGAAGGTTCAATTCCTAAATCTTACAGGAATTTGGGAAAGTTGAAGTTTTTAGGCCTTTCAGGAAACAATTTGACTGGCCACATTCCAGGAGAGCTGGGGCAGCTTTCGTCGCTTGAGACTATAGTTCTGGGATACAATGTTTTTGAAGGTGGAATTCCAGCTGAGTTTGGAAATCTGACCAATCTTAAATATCTTGATCTTGCTATTGGCAATCTTGGAGGTTCAATTCCTTCTGAGCTAGGAAAGCTGAAGCTGCTCGACACTGTTTTCCTGTACAAGAACAAGCTTGAAGGAAAGATTCCACCAGAAATTGGCAACATGAATTCATTGCAGCTGCTTGATATCTCCGATAACATGCTTACGGGTGAAATCCCAGCTGAGATTGCTGACCTTAAGAATTTGCAGCTTTTGAATTTGATGTCCAACAAATTAACAGGATCAGTTCCCCCTGGGATTGGAGGTTTGCCTCAGCTTGAAGTATTTGAGCTATGGAATAACAGCTTATCAGGTCCTTTGCCAAGTGATCTTGGCAGAAATTCACCATTGCAATGGGTGGATATTTCATCCAACTCATTCACTGGTCCAATTCCAGCAGGATTATGCACCAAAGGTAACCTCACTAAGCTTATCCTGTTCAACAATGCTTTCTCTGGTCCAATTCCAGCAGGTTTATCAACCTGCGCGTCCCTCGTTCGTGTAAGAATGCAGAACAATCTTCTTTCGGGGACGATCCCAGCAGGTTTTGGTAAACTTGGGAAACTCCAGAGGCTGGAACTGGCAAACAATAGTCTGACAGGCCAAATCCCAAGTGAACTTGCTTCTTCTACATCTCTTTCTTTTATTGATTTCTCTAGAAACCACCTTCAGTCTTCTATTCCTTCATTCATTCTTGCAATTCCAAGTCTTCAAAATTTCTTGGCCTCAGACAATAATCTGGCAGGCGACATCCCGGATCAATTCCAGGATTGCCCTTCTCTTACTGTTCTGGATCTATCCACAAACCATTTCACTGGAGATCTTCCAGCTAGCATTGCTTCCTGTGAGAAGTTAGTAACTTTGAACCTTCGAAACAACCAATTAAACGGTCCAATTCCAAGAGTAATTTCCATGATGCCTACATTAGCTGTTCTCGATCTATCCAACAATTCTTTAACTGGTGGGATACCTGAGAACTTTGGGAATTCCCCAGCACTAGAAATGCTGAATGTTTCTCATAACAAACTGGAGGGTCCTGTCCCGGAAAATGGCATGCTGAGAACAATCAATCCCAATGACCTGATTGGCAATGCTGGTCTATGTGGTGCAGTGCTTCCTCCATGTGCTCACAATGCAGCATACACATCAAAGCAAAAGAGCCTGCACGCGAAGCACATCATTGCAGGATGGTTAACTGGTGTGGCAGCTCTTCTGCTTCTTGTCACAGCAGCTCTTGGAGCTAGATCTCTATACAAGAGATGGCATGAAAATGGGAGCTGCTTTGAACCAAGGTTTGAGATGAGCAGTGGTGAATGGCCATGGAGGTTGATGGCATTCCAGAGACTAGGATTCACTAGTAATGACATATTGGCTTGCCTTAAGGAGTCCAATGTCATTGGAATGGGAGCAACAGGGGTTGTATACAAAGCTGAAGTGCAACGCCAGAATACGGTTGTTGCAGTAAAGAAGCTATGGAAATCTGGAACTGATATTGAGATGGGGGGCAGTGAAGATCTCGTAGGTGAGGTGAATGTTCTTGGAAAATTGAGGCATCGAAATATTGTCAGGCTTCTGGGGTTCCTTCACAACAATCGTGATGCAATGATTATATACGAGTATATGCAAAATGGCTGCCTTGGAGAAGCTTTACATGGTAAACAAGCAGCAGGGAGACTGCTTGTCGATTGGGTCACTCGATATAACATAGCACTTGGAGTGGCACAAGGCCTTGCTTATCTCCATCATGATTGTCATCCACCAGTTATTCACCGGGATGTCAAGTCAAATAACATACTGCTTGATGCAAATCTAGAGGCAAGAATTGCAGATTTTGGATTGGCAAGAATGATGCTCAAGAAGAATGAAACAGTGTCCATGGTAGCTGGATCATATGGATACATAGCCCCCGGTAAGTCCTTACTCCAAATTTGTCAGTCTAGTATAGCAAACTCTTGATTTACACTTTCAGAGTGATCTTTGTTAATATTTGACAATCAATTGTCTGTATTATGACTTTGCAGAGTACGGGTACACGTTGAAAGTGGATGAGAAGAGTGATATTTACAGCTATGGAGTTGTTCTCATGGAGCTCCTAACGGGAAAACGTCCTCTAGATCCTGAATTCGGGGAATCTGTTGACATTGTAGAGTGGTTTCGGATGAAGGTCCGAGACAATAAGCCTTTAGAAGAAGCACTCGACCCCAACGTAGGAGCAACAAAACATGTTCAAGAAGAAATGTTGTTAGTTTTAAGGATAGCAATTCTATGTATAGCCAAACTCCCAAAGGACAGACCATCCATGAGGGATGTTTTGACAATGCTCGAAGAGGCAAAACCTCGGAGAAAAAGCAGTAGCAACAGTGGAGGTAGCCATGCTACTACTAATAACAAAGATAAGCCAATATTCAGTACATCACCTGTAAATGGCCTTCTGTAAGGAGAAGGCATGTCCCGTTTCATATTTGAATCCATTTTCTTTGTAATTTCATGTAGACTCTCACTTGTATTTAGAAGTTCATACATTGATTCTTGTATGTGTAGAATTAAGGTAGTACAGGCAGCATTCTTCATGCTGCAGGTGGTGTTTTACTAATTTTTTGATCATGTAAGAAAAAGTTATTGATCGAATAACAGAGTTTTAACATAGAGATATTCTCTAATCAAGATTTGGAATTGTATTGCTCACCTGAAATACCATTAGATTCAATAAAAAGAAAGTGGCTTGTCCTCACTAATTAAAAAACAGCAATCCCTCCCAATCGAGGAGAACTCGGTTAATCAATAGTCATGGACGTGGCTCAGGAAACATGTATTCATAAAGAGAAACTTATCAAGACTTCTTTCTCTTGAACAAGTGATAATATGCAACATAAGAATCCAAGGAAGGTTATTCTTTTCCAGAACTCCCCTTCCCCCGGACTCACCTTCTTTTCCCCCCCACCAAACTCATTTTTAGAATTTTCTTACTTCCAACCAGTATGGCAAAATGTATAATTCCTGCACACTCCTCCATGGCTAAGCTATACTTTCTTCCCAAAACTTCTGACAATCAAATAATTTTAAGGTTTATAGACAATACATGTTGCTCCAAGAAATAGTTGCAGAATAAGAGAAGACAAGAAATTGAAATACAAACATGAAGCAATGAAAGCTGGTACCAGAACCAACAAAAAGGTTCCCAGTATGAACCTTGGAAACTTTCCTTTCAACAACATTAGTGTTCATGTGTTTCAGGGTGGGGCAAGCTCATCATCATAATATAGTATAAGTGGACACATCCATGCTTCACAAGGGCGGAATGCAACTTCAGCAGAAGATTGTGTGGTGTATGACATATACAGGCATCTTCTGTAATCCAGCAAAAGGGATCTCCTCCCAGAGTGTGGGTAAACCGTGTGGTAAAAAGGCAAGAAAAGTAATTAAAAAAAAAACAATAAGGTCACATAGGACCAATTTGTTACTGAGAATTATTTTACCATCCACTATAATTTCCTTCTATATTTCATCCTTCAAATGAGGGTCTTCTTTATCTTTGGAAAGTAGATTCTTTATCTGACCTATATAGGCTTTGTCCTCTGTCTTCCACCATTTCTTTCCATGAAACTTGGAGCTGAAATTTCAACAAAGAATTTGGTCAGCATGAAGTTATGTCAGTTTTTATCTGTATGAGGTGCATGCGCATCATATTTATTATTTAACACCTACATGTACCGAGTCCATTGGCATCAGATGTCCTCATGATTCGTAGTCTCTTGACTGAGCTAATAAACATTCTGAAACAACCAAGGAAACAAATAAGGCGACCATATGATAAACATGGTTATATTTTGTCAGTTTCCATACAGCAAAATGTTTTGTGTTACTACAAATAAGCCAGAAAGCACAGAGGGAAACAGAATTTTGGTAATTACAAATCTCTAGGAACACTAAGTTGTAACAGCATCCAGCCATCCCCAACCACTCCATTAGAACATTGTAAGTATTTAAACGAGCAAAAAACAAGTACAGTAAAAAATAGCATACATATAATGTAAGAATCAACTTTCCCCAACTCATGTTGAAAATAATCCCCCTATTATTTTGAGCATCTTCTCCATTCATATTCACTTTGAGAAAACAATTCAGAGATAAAGTACGACACATCTGTTGATTTTTTGCAACACATTTTATAAACCATAATTAGGTCTATTTTAGTTGCCATTGTGCAGGAGTAAAGTAATAGATGCAGGACATACTCCCATGGAACATCTCCAACAAGCATCCAGTCTTCATCTTTGTCTTCATAAGTCAACACAAATTCAGATGATCCATCTAATAATCTTGAAGATGATGTTGTTTCTGACATGACACCTAGCTCCTGTGCATTTGATGCTGGAGGGGCAGACAAAAACTACTAACATCAGGAACCATGGAAAATGAACCTTAAATATTAGGATTGAACTGCAAAAAATTGTTAAAAACCTAGAATTTAGCAAGAACGACATATATGTCAGTTCCTCCCAGGTGTCAGGCTCAGAATACATGGGACAGCAAACATTTCCAACAAAAAAACATAATGTATTACAACCATGAACATTGTATCCTGCAACACGCGGTGTAAAATTCATTCAACTTGTAAAGCAACTAAAGCAGTTTAATTCATTATCCTTCCTTTATGGGATCTTAGGGGGACATATCCGTGGTGACAAGTTTGCCATTTTCAGATTAATGTATTAGGGGGAAGAACTACTCACATCTTGCACAACCAGTCGAGCTGGGTCTTAAGAACATGTTGTCTAGAGTTCGTGCCAAGTTCTCATAGCTACTATGAGCATTCAGATCTACCTTCCTTCCAATTGTAACTCCGTCCATATTGACCTTCACAAATAGGGAAGCCTTGACAAGCCCTTTCTCCTTTGCAAAGTTGTCGATCTTGCTGCTCCCAGCATTAGTGATAGTATTCTTACTTTGGCATTTCTCAGTTGTCCTGGAAAATTCTTCTGGGAGTGCTGATTTTGTCTGGTTAACTAGGGTGTTCATCCTATGAGTTCTTATAGGAGGCCATCCAACAACCTGACTGCATTGTTGGATTTCAAGCAAAAGTTAAGTAGTAACAAATAAAAGAAGAAAAGGTCAAAAAGAAAGAAAAGTATAAATCTCAAGTACGTTAAACAGCTTATTATAGTCTACTCACTAAACAAATGCATCACCTACATTTGTAAGGAAGAAAAAAAACTATATAGGCACCCAATGGTGTGGCCTAGTGGTCAATGAAGTGGGATAAGAACCATGAGGTCTCAGGTTCAAATCCCAACAGAGACAAAAAACACTAGGTGATTCTTCTGATCTGTTCTAGCCTTGGTGGACAGAGTTACTTGATACCTGATGCTAGTGGGAGGTGGCAGGTATCCCGTGGAATTAGTCGAGGTGAACGAAAGCTGGCCCGGACACTACGGTCATCAAAAAAGAAAAAGGATATATTTTCCTCTGATGTAGCAGAAATGTCAAATGCGATGATATGTGCAATAACAATGATGGCATAGTTTAGTCATAAGTGGTAGGACGACATCACTTTCAGGGGTGCCAAGTAGCAGAACCAAAAGAACCATACATGAAAATAATGTCAGATCTGAGAAGGCCTATGGCTGGCATATGTTAAACAAAAAATTGAGAGATGACGGTTAAGAGTAAGCAACAAGAAACACATCCTAAGCTCAACAATTTGAATACCATCTATCAAAGCCGTACCTATACCAGACAGTTTTCTTACATCACACACATTATTTGTCGAGTTTTACATAGAAGAGATATGAATTTGCCATCTAAAGGAATCAAATTCATATGAACATACTAATAATGTAGCATGTCTTTATTTTATTTTTTTAAAATAAACGGCATGACCAAATAAAATCCTGAAGTAGCATTTTACATTTCCAGAAGGTACCTTTGTTTGAAGTCAATATGAAATCACACGTTTAATTAAACGATGTATACTTGTCATACTTACACAAGTGATAATGATATGGAACAATACCACATTAGATTCCAAACATATAGGCCATAACAAATACTCCACATAGAATTTGTACATTTTACATAAAATAAGTTGCCCAAGAAGGGCAAACCATTTTCTCCAACCCCAGAAATATTAGAAGTGAAACACTTCAAGGAATAACACAACTAAAGAATGGCACCAAACTTATATAATCACACTCTTTAATGAACAACTAACCATAAACCTAATCAATTGGTACTATGAAAATAACTAATTGAGTCTGACCCTAAAGAATGTTACACAAAGATGCAGTTCATTTTTTTCTTGAGAAGGTAAGGTAATTTTATGGATAAACTAGCATAAAGAGTGCGCTATAACAACCGTACACAGAGATGCAACTTTCGGCAGGAAATCAATGTCAAAATCCTCCTAAGTTTAATACATAATGCAGTCTCTAGCAATCATCAATCGTGAAAAATGAAAACCAGCACAACATTCAAAAGAGCATCCTCTCTTTTCTATGGGAAATTGAGTTAGTTTTCTAGTTCCAAATGCTCTTGAACGTTAGTTGAATAGAGGATAAATCTTTTTTTTTTCTCTTTTATATTGTGTAGACAATAGTTCTGCCAAAAATCCAATTCACGTTTGCTCGACTAAGATTAAAATCATTCATAACACTTCCAATACGTTGATGTATACCTAATTCTCTCTCAAATTTATCATCCTAGAGATGGAAAACTCTTACACAACAGTTCATGTTATAGTGTCTAAAATACTATAACAGACTCATTATGCAAGAAAAGGTTGAGAAAAAGAGATTGATCTAAAATGACTTATAATATAAAGAACATTATCTCCACATCAATAGCAGGGGGAGCCATATTAATAATAAACAACTTAGGAGTAAGAAGAGGATGAATTGTTGTTAGTTGGCATTGCATGTGTAAAAGCCATAAAGGGATCGTGGACGTTTCCTAGTTATGTCTTGGGATATTGACCATTCCCCATCTTCAACGTTCCATAGGATCTTCTTAAAGAAACGCTGGAGAGAGTTCGGCAAGTAGGAGTACGAAAACACAGGATGCTAAAGAAGAAACAAGTGGAAAACCGTCCTAACATATATTCTTGGCTACTGTTACGAGAACATTTAAGGAACTAAAGAGGCTCTAACTAAATATCAAAAATTCTCCCTTGCTTCATTTGTTCTTTCGTTTACCCCTTTTTGTCATCACCAGCTTAATTTGGTATGTCAATGGGTTTCTCCAAAAAATGGAACTCCTTTAAATCATGACTTTCTACATATCTGAAATAGTGCTTTTTTTATTGGTACATCCAAAATACTTCTCTTGTGAAAACATTATGCTCGGAATAAATAGTATCATTAGAAGAGACGTTTCTATCAAGTAGTAAAAAGTACATCCATCACTCATTCACCATTTTATGGAAATCAGAAAGAAAACCAAATCTACGAGAAGAACTTCTGTCCTGCAAAACTCCCAATCTTCTAGTCAGAAGCTTGCCATTGTTTGTATGAAAAAAATAAAACAACCTGAAATCCAGTTACTATTTCCATTTCTAATTACCAGACTGCTGCCTTCTGGTTTCTAAGGGTTTTTACGAAGTAGTCTTTGACTAGAAACATATTGCATCTTCAAGAATTCTATGAATAGTTGAGATCAATTCAATTAGATAGAATCATTGATCAACATGAAATCCATTGCATTGTTAATATCATTTCAAATAAAAACCAGAGATGGTGTTATTTGTGTGTGCATCCTGTTGACATAATAAAATCAACATATAAACCCATCTTCTTCCACTTAAAATTTGTAGATGCTCCACACCCCACCCACCCTTCTCCCTTGGACTCTTTCTCCTAGAACAATGTTTGTGTTACTAGTTGCTGCCAAATATTAAAAAGGATGAGTCCCCCAGTTGCTGTCATATTAAACCTTCAGCTTTGTGTCACCTCAATAAGATTCTTCTAATGGACAGAAATATTCAATTAAAATTAGATTGTTTAGTTTAGTACAATATCCTACTACGAGGAAGAAAATAATACAGAGAGATATAGAAAGGACACAGACAAGAATCAAGATAAATGTATCATCAAAAAAAGAACTAAAAAGAAAATGCACTTCATCATAGGTATCTGATTCCTAGACAAATAATTTGTTCAAATCAAACAAGATGAAATAAGAAAAGCAAGTCCTTAAAAAGAAAAAAGAAAAACTGATGCAGAGTTACATCAAAGAATCATAGTAGAACAATACTAGTCCAATATCTTTGCAAAGCATCAAACTAACACCTGATCATATCATATGGAAATTAATTGGAGAAATAATAAAGGGCAGCCCGATACACTAAATCTAACGCTATGTGCGGGCTCCGGGAAGGACTGGACCACAAGAATTTATTGTACAAAGCCTTACCTCACATTTTGCGAGAGGCTGTTTCCACGGCTTGAAATAACAAGGAGAATAATTACCTGAGAGTAGAACGGGGAGGAGAAATAGAAAGAGCAGGTCTCTTGGTGCCACAAGAAGCATTATTAGCTTTTGTAGCTGAAGAAGAAGAGCATGAAGATGATGAATTAGAAGCCAAAACTGAAGGGAAATCATTGGGTGTCAAGATTTTTGCATATTGACCAGTTTTAGACTTGGGAACAGCAGCAACACCAAGACTAAGTCCAAGACCCAATTCAAGGTCAGAGTCCTCAGGGTATGATGAAGAAGCCTCAGATGATAACATCATCATATTCTCTTCAGTAGAAATTGAACCCAAATCCATTAGACCAAGAGTGTCTTTCATCAAATGAAAAAAGAGAGAAGAAAAAGGTTGCTTTCTTGATTTTCAAGAAGAAAAAGAGCAAATGTTGAAGGTTGGTTAGGGGGGTGGGGGAGTGTTGGAGAAGGTAAGAAAGGGTGGGGTACCACCTGTCTGCTATGTGCGCTTCAGAGGATGAATATGATGATGATTTTTCTCCTAACGGTCCCCAGCTCTACAACTACTGCTGCTATTTTGTAGCAGGCAATAACTAACCATACACAACTTGTGTTTTCCACCCATAGCAAATTCCATTAACAACCCTGGGAGAGCATTTGGATACTTTTGGCTTAGGACTTATGAGTCAAAAATATGTTACAAAGTCAAATTTTACTTAAAGTCAAGTGCCTAAAAGTATATATTTTTTATTTTATTTAAATACTATTAAAGTATTTAAAAATTATTTTGATTTACAAATATTTAAAAAAAAGATAATCCAAACAAAGAACCTGTTAGATTGACTTATGCTTCTAATTATTTTTATAATATTTTTGGTAAATAAAATATACTTATAATATTTTATTTTTAATCAAAATAATAAAAATTAAGTTAGAAATATTTTGACTTATAAATCAAAATCAAAAGTCCATCTAACCAGACTCTAAACAGCACCAGAAAAGGGAGAAAGGTACAATTTTGTTTTGAACTTCCAAAAATTGTTCAAATTTGTTTCCATTAATAGTTGGGGTCAAAATATAACTTTTTTTAGTTATAATAATGATTCAAATACGTCTTATTCACTAATACTATATTTCCCTTTTTGATAGATACTTCAAATTTCTCCCGAAGTTTTAAAGAATGAATTACAATTTTGATTATAATAACGTAATTTTTTGAACACTTTAAACTTCCAACGACAAGGTTTCTATCTCTCAAACTCAAACTATCCTTAAGCCTCGAATTATCAAAAATGGAATTTATTAAGATTTAATTAGTCAGTTAATTATCAATTAATCGGTTAGTTAGTTTTTTGGCTCTGTATTCTGTTAGTTAGGAGTTAGTGACAGTTGTTGATAGTTATAGGTATCCAGCTCATTGACAGTTGTGAGTTAGTTACATGCTAGTTTTTTATTTCTTTCTGTTTAGAAACTCCTCAACATATAGTGGAAATCAATTGAATGTTTTTCCCCAAATTCATTTCTCCTTTCTCTGCTTCTGCTCACATGGATTGTGCTTGTGTTTGTTGATTTCTTCTGCACAATTCTTTCAACATGGTATCAGAGCTCAGCTCAATTTGATCGATATTTTTTCTGCGCATTTTCTTCTCTTCAATATACATTGTGCTTCTTATCGGTCCGAGAAGTCGTTCTTCGATTTAGGATTGCAATTATATTGATTTTCGAGATAGTGTTGAATACGTATATCTAGTTCCTCTACCTTTTGCTTAGTCTCTGTTGAGAATCAAAGTTCATCTATAATGACAGTTGAAAATTGTGAACAAACAAATGTCAATAGTGTAAATACTAATGGTGCTAGTGGTGAAGACACTAGTTCTCCTATGTACATGCATCCTTCTGAAAATCCAGGTGTAATATTGGTGTCAATTCCTTTCGGTGGAGTAGGATACAGATCGTGGAAGAGAGGTGTTCTCACAACCCTCTTAGTTAAGAACAAATTAGGTTTTATCAATAGTGAATTATAACACCTTGAAAATCCGAGCTAAGATTAGAACCATCCTTCAAGTACATGTAGAATCAAACTTCATGTTTTGGTAGTATGAGGTTTAGACGTGTATTGAGGCTACAGGTAACTCCTAGCTTATAGACAAGTTGAAACCTTCCTTATCGATTAATTTCTTGTGAAGAATCTTTCTATAGTCAACTTCAAATGATCATAACTCCTAGCATATAACAATTTTTGAAGTTCAAAACCCACCAAATGAAAGGTCTTTGAGTTTTCTTTCCAAAGCCTCCAACCATTCATTAATCCATTACCGGAGTAAAAAGTTATGCTCAATTTATCAGAGGGTGTCTATCTGCCAGAGTGTGACAGCTCGGTGTGACGACCCGTCAAGGCAAGCCGTCATGCTTAACTAGTAAGACCTAAATTTGGTCATGTTGTGACGGTTTAGAGTGACGGTTAGTTAAGGGTTTGACGGTTCGTCACCCGAACTGTCAGATGGGACTGTTCTGCACTATTATAACATTTTCAAAGGGGTTGTTTGGTCTTTCCCACTCTTCTAACACCACAACTACGTCGTTTAAGCTATTATAAGGCTGATTAATAAGCCTAAACTACCCTAAATTCCCCATTAACTCAAAAATTTAGTCGACACATAGAAAGAAAATAAGGAAATAGGTGATTTCCTACTCCAAAGCAAGAACTAGGATTCTTCAACTTCAGGCTCCAAATTCAAAGGTCTCACCAAGGTTTTCACTCTCAGGTTTGTGGGATTTCATCTTTGGGTTTCCTTTCACCCATTGAGTCCCTAAGTAAACTCAATTTCTCAGTTTAATTCCATTCATTCTTCAAGCTTAGGGTTTCTATGAAATGTATGAATTCCTTCAAGTTTTATTCTTTTATTGTAGTTAATTCATGAATACATGTTTTCCCATGAATTCCAGTATCTTTGAATACTTATAACTACGAGCTCCCAGTATATTGATAAATTCATGATTTTGAATTTGAGATATGAATTTCCCTATTACACCCAGATTATAGAATTGTCATTAGTTGTTGCATTCTTCAGTGATGGAGGTTTATGAACACCCGATGACCTAGGATTTCATGCATTTGTTAATGAATACTCAGTCCTCCATGTTTATATAATTTAGAATGCTTTTAGATAAAGCACTTATGTTCAGTTTCAGAATAACAACCTTATTGAGCATTTTAGTATATCAGTTTACTTTTAGTAGGGAGTAGTACTTAGCACCTAGAGTACCATTCTAGAGTAGTACTTAGCACCTAGAGTAAATTCACTCCAGTCATGGTTTTTACCCTTGGCAAGGTATGGAACACCCTCCCAACTTGGGTTACAGGTTGGATTTCATGTTGCTTATATAGTCTATGTCGGTTACAGGTACTCCCACAGTTTCAGATTCAGATATGTGCATAACCTTGTATTCATCATTCACTATATTATACTGTTACATATTTAATACTTGGTTATTCCATCAGTTTTACATTCATTCAGTATTATGTTCAGTTTACCATGTCATATTCAGCATATTCAGCTTATATTAGTTAATGCATATCCCACATGCTCAATACATTCAAAGTACTACTGCCCTATATTATTTTATAATATATGTTCAGACGTGTAGCATCCAGCTCCGATTAGCATGATCTTTTATCATCTTCGCATCAGAGTTTGGTGAGTCCTCATGTTTCGAGGACAAGACTTATGTTATTTTGTTTATTCGTTCATTTAGTTTCAGATAGTTGTATTTATTTGGGGGCTTATCCTAGCAACTCGTCTTAGTAGAGGCTTTCAGACAGACAGTCAGACTTTTTAGCTTTATGGTTTTGATTTAGATTTTGTTATTGCTTTTGATTATTATATATTATTCAGACTTCTAGCTTCTACATCAGTTATTTCAGTATTCTTAGTTTCATGCCAGGGCAGGGGTTAGCTTATCTAAGCACTGTGTTACGACTAGGGGGTGGTCTCGGGTCATGACAAACTTGGTATTAGAGCATTAGGTTTAAAGTATCCTAGGGTGTCTGAAAGTTGTGTTAAGTAGAGTTTTGTTCATGGGGGTGAAGCGCACCACACTTATGAGTGAGAGGCTATGAAACGTTTTAGAAAAAGTTTCACTTTTTTCATGTTCATGTCATGCAATAGAGTGTGAACTCTATGTAACCTCTTTCTAACTCGTGCTCTATGCATTTACAGAAAATACCTCCTAAGAGAACTAATAAAAGGAGAAACAGAAATGGCAATAGTAACAGGAGTGGAAACCAGCAAGCACCACCAGCTCCAGAAAACCCTCTGAACGAAAAAGTCTCACATGCTGAGTTCAGGGCTGCTTTCACGGTGTTAGCTCAGGCCATGACCACCCAGACTAATCAGCAGGTTGTAGCATCGATCAACCCGACAGCTAATACTATAGCAGCTAGGGTCCGAGATTTCACTCGAATGAATCCTTCTAATTTCTTTGGTTCTAAGGTTGAAGAGGATTCGCAAGAATTTCTTGGTGATATTCAGAAGGTTACTGAGATTATGGGTGTCACTACGGTTGAAAGTGCTGATTTGGCTGCTTATCAGTTGAAGAGAGTGTTTCACACTTAGTGCAAGCAGTGGAGGGAGAATAGAGGTGCACATGCAGGTCCAGTAGAGCAGGATGAGTTTGTTGCTGCTTTTCTGGATAGATTCTTCCCACTTGAATTGAGGGAAACCAAGGTTCAAGAGTTTATCAATCTGAAGCAGGAAAACATGAGTGTGAAAGAGTATTCTCTTAAGTTTACTCAACTTGCAAAGTATGCTCTGGCAATGGTTGCTGACTCCAAAGCTCGCATGAGTAAATTTATGTCAGGTATTTTTGAGGATATAGTCAAAGAGTGTAGGACTGTGATGTTGGCCAAGGAGATGGACGTCTCCAGGTTGATGGTTCATGCTCAACAGATTTAGGAAGAGAAGATTAAGGAAAGGAAAAGGAGAATATGAATAAGAGAGCTCAAGAAGGAAACTTCAAATACTCTTAGCAGAAAATAGGCAGTGGTAATCGCTCTCAGTTTCAGCAGAGATCTTCATCCCCAGTACTATCATCTTCCAGTGTTTCATTTCCCATACCCAGGTAAGATCAGCAAGGTAGAGCGCCAGGCTCTAAGTGTCATCATAGTGCTTCCAGTGGTTGTACTTTCCCAACTTATAAGAAGTGTGGGAAAAACCATCTCGAAAATTATTTGATAGGTAAAAATGGGTGTTTTAGTTGTGGGAAGTCAGTTCATAAACTTTGAGATTGTCCATCAGCCAAGAGAGGTGATATCAATGGACGCACTTAGACTACCTCTTCAGTAGCTCCAGCAAATCGCTCGACTCAGCAGGGTGCCTCATCTAGTGCAGCTGGTGGACATCATCAGAACAGATTTTATGCCCTTCAGACTCGACAGGATTAGGATGGTTCTCATGATGTAGTCACTGGTATGTTACAGGTCTTTCATACTCGTGTCTATACATTATTAGATCCCAAAGCCACATTTTCTTTTGTAACTCCTTATATAGCAGTAGACTTCGGTGTCAGTACTGAAACCCTCTCAGAAAATTTCTCAGTCTCTACTCTAGTTGGTGATTCAATCATAGCTAGATAGGTATACAGAAATTCCCAGTCATAGTTTCTCAGAAAGTCACCTCAGTTGATCTTGTAGAGTTAGACATGACAGATTTTGATGTCATTTTTAGCATGGATTGGCTACTTGCTTGTTATGCCTCAGTTGATTGTTGAAATAGAGTAGTCCAGTTTCAGTTTCCAAATGAGCCAGTCATAGAGTGGAATGGTAGTACATCAGTGCCTATAGGTTGGTTTGTCTCTTACCTTAAGGCCGAAAAAATAATTTTCAAAAGGTGTATATATCACATTGTTCGGGTTAAGGATTCAAAGTCTGAGACCCTAACTCTTCAATCTGTTCCAGTGGTTAATCAATTCCCAGAAGTTTTCCCTAAGGATCTGCCCGGAGTTCCTCCCGAGAGGGAAATTGACTTTGGAATAGATCTTCTTTCGGATACCCAGCCTATCTCAATTCCACCCTACAGAATGGCTCCAGACAAGCTTAAGGAATTGAAATAATAGTTGAAAGATCTTTTAGACAAAGGTTTCATCAGGCACAATATCTCTTCATGGGGTGCTTTAGTTCTTTTCGTGCACAAGAATGACGTTCTCTCAGACTGTGCATCGATTATCTCTAGTTGAACAAAGTCACAATCAAGAATAAATATCCCATTTCTAGGATTGATGACTCGTTCAACCAGCTTCAGGGTGCCAATTGCTTTTCTAAGATAAACCTCAAATCTGGTTATCATCAATTTAGAGTCAGAGAATGTGACATTTCGAAGACAGCCTTCAGAACTTGGTACAGTCACTTCAAATTTGTTGTTATGTCTTTTAGACTAGCGAATGCTCCTGCGACTTTTATGGACTTGATGAACAGGGTGTTCAAGCAGTACTTGGACATGTTCATCATTGTCTTTAATGATGATATACTTATTTTTTCTCAGAGTGGGGATGAGCACGCAGACCATTTGAGGATTCTTTTACAAACTCTCAAAGATTGCCAGTTATTCGCTAAGTTCAGCAAGTGTGAAATTGGGTTGAAATAAGTAGCATTACTTAGTCATATCATTTCTGGTAAGGGCATTTAGGTTGATCCTCAAAAGACTGAAGCAGTTAGAAATTGGCCTAGACCCATTTCTTTATCAGATATCAGGAGTTTCTTAGGTTTAATCGATTACTACAGATAGTTTGTGGAAGTATTTTCATCCATTGCTTCTCCTATGTCCAGATTGACTCAGAAGAAAGTCAAATTTCAGTGGACCAATTCTTGCGAGAAGAGTTTTCAGGAGTTGAAGACTCGACTCACCTCCGGTCCAATTTTGACTCTACCAGAGGGATTAGATAGGTTTATGGTTTATTATGATGCTTTCAGAGTTGGTCTTGGTTATGTGTTGATGCAGCACAGTAAGGTTATAGCATATGCCTCTAGACAACTCAAGCCTCATAAGAAGAATTACCCAAGTCATGATCTCGAGTTGGCAGTAGTGATTTTTGCCTTAAAGATTTAGAGGCTTTATCTTTATGGGGTTCATGTAGATGTGTTCACGAATTATAAAATCCTTCAGTATGTGTTCATTCAGAAAGATCTGAATCTGTATCAGAGGAGATGGCTAGAGTTGTTGAAGGACTATGATATGAGTGTCCTGTAGCATCCAGGTAAAGCCAATGTTGTGGCTAACGCTCTTAGTAGGTTGTCTATGGGAAGCGTTGCTCATATAGAGGATGAGAAGAAAGAGTTAGTTTGTGAGGTTCACAGGCTTGCTAGATTAGGAGTTCGGTTGGTTGATTCAGTCGAAGGTAGTATCTTGGTTCAGAATGGTTCAGAATCTTCCTTGATTGCTGAGGTGAAAGAAAAGAAAGATAGTGATCATATTTTTCTTAAGTTGATTGAAGTTGTCCAAAGTTAGAAAGTTGAGGTTTTTTCCTAAGGGGAAGATGATGTTCTTCTTTGCCAGGGAAGACTTTGTGTTCCAGATGTGGGTGAGTTGAGACAGCGGATGCTAATAGAAGCTCAAAGTTCTCGGTAATCTATTCACCCAGGAGCCATTAAGATGTACTGCGATCTATGGGAAGTCTATTGGTGGAATGGCATAAAAGAGGATATCGCAGAATTTATGGCTAAGTATCCAAATTGCCAGCAGGTTAAGGTTGAGCACCAGAGACCTAGTGGTATGATTTAGGATATTGGTATTCCTACTTGGAATTAGGAAGCAATGAATATAGACTTCATTACAGGGTTGCCTCGTACTCTCCGACAAGATGATTCTATTTGGGTTATTATAGACCGTATGATTAAGTCAGCCTATTTCCTACCAGTTAACACTTCATATTTAGCTGAGGATTATGCTAGACTTTATCTTAGGGAGTTGGTGAAATTGTATGGAGTACCTTTGACTATCATCTCAGATTGGGGTACTCAGTTTACCTCTCAATTCTGGAAGATATTTTAGAAGGGTCTTGATATCCAAGTTCATCTCAGTACAACTTTTCATCTGCAAACAGATGGTCAGGTAGAGTGGACCATTCAGGCCTTAGAAGATATGTTGAGAGCTTGCGTGATCAATTTCAAGGATAGTTGGGATGATCACTTGCCTTTGATTGAGTTTGCCTATAATAATAGCTATCATTTCAGTATTCAGATGGCCCCATTCGAATTACTTTATGGTAGAAGGTGTAGATCTCCTATTAGATGGTTTAAGGTTGGTGAAGCTATCGTGATAGGGCCTGATTCAGTCTATGAGGTGATGGAGAAAGTTCAGCTGATTAGGGAAAGGCTTAAAACAACCCAGAGTCATCAAAAGTCATATGCAGATGTGAGGAGAAGGGAGCTTGATTTTGTGATTGGCCATTTAGTTTACTTTAAAGTTTCACCCATGAAAGGTGTGAAATGGTTTGGCAAGAAAGGGAAACTCAGTCCCCGCTATGTGGGTCCTTATAATATTTTGAGGTGCATTGGCAATGTGTCCTATGAGTTACGATTACCTGCAGACTTTGCATCAGTGCATCCAGTCTTTCATGTGTCTTTGTTAAATAAATGCATTGGTAATCCCTCATCGATTTTGACTTTAGATAGTGTGGGAGTGAAAGATAGTCTCTCTTATGAGGAGGTCCCAGTTAAGATCCTTGACCGTCAGGTTCGTAAGTTGAGCAATAAAGAAGTCTCTTCAGTGAATGTTCTTTGGAAGAATTAGCTAACCGAGGGAGCTACTTGGGATGCAGAGGCGGATATGATGACCAAGTACCCCCATCTTTTCACTTCAAATTTAGTTCCAGCTTGAGGTAATAGTTTCCCCTTAATTAATTCTCTCAGTATCATGTCACTCAGTTATGCCCCTGTCATAGCATGCATTCATGAGTTCAGTTCAGTCCATGTTTCAGTTATAAGCTCAGCTATCATGTCTATTCAACTCTTAGAAATTCAATATTGGGATTGCAACTCTTTCCCTATCTTTTCATCTTAGTTAGTTTTCATTAGGGGACGAATGACCCCAAGGGGGAGATATTGTAACACCCCAAATATCCAAGCTAAGATTAGAACCATCCTTCAAGCACATATAGAACCAAACTTTCTATTTTGGTAGTATGAGGAGGGGTTTATACGTGTATTGAAGCTATAAGTAACTCCTAGCTCATAGACAAGTTGAAACCTGCCTTACCAATTAATTTCTTGTGAAGAATCTTTTTATAATCAACTTCAAATGATCATAACTCCTAGAAAATAAAGATTTTTGGAACTCAAGACAAACCAAATGAAAGGTCTTTGAGTCTTATTTCTAACGCCTCCAACCGTGTGTTAATCCGTTATCGAAGTAAAAAGTTATGCTCAATTTACCAAAAGGTGTTTATCTACTAAAGTGTGATGGCTCGGTGTGACAAACCGTCACACTTGTGGTGACCCGTTGAGCCAATCCATCAGGCTTAACCAGTAAGACCAAAATTTGGTCATGTTGTGATGATTCAAAGTGACGGTTAGTCAATGGTTTGACGGTTCGTCACCCAAACCTTTAGATGGGACTATTCTGCACTGTTATAATATTTTCAAAGGGGTTGTTTAGTCTTTTCCACTCTTCTAACACCAAAACTACGTTGTTTAAGTTGTCCTAAAGCTGATTAATAAGCCTAAACTACCCAAATTCCCCATTAACTGAAAAATTCAGTCGACATGTAGAGAGAAAACAGAGAAACAAATGATTTCCTCCTCCAAAGCAAGAACTAGGGTTCTTCAACTTCAGGCCCCAAATTCAAAGGTTTCACTAGGGTTTTCACTTTCAGGTATGTGGGATTTCATCTTTGGGTTTCCTTCCACCCATTGAATCCCTAAGTAAACTCAATTTCTCAGTTTAATTCCATTCATTCTTTAAGCTTAGGGTTTCCATGAAATGTATGAATTCCCTCAAGTTTCAGTCTCTTATTGTTGTTAAGCAATGAATATATGTTTTCTCATTAATTCCAGTATCCTTGCATACTTATAACTACGAGCTCCCAGTATATTGATAAATTCATGATTTTGGACTTGAGATATGAATTTCCTCATTACCCTCAGATTATAGAATTTTCATTATTAGTTGCATTCTTCAGTGATGGCGGTTTATGAACACCCGATGACCTAGGATTTAATGCATTTTTTAATGAATACTCAGTCCTCCGTGTTTGTATGATTTAGAATACTTTTATATTAAGCACTTATGTTAGGTTTCAGAATAACAACTTTATTGAGCATTTCAGTATATTAGTTTACTTTCAGCAGGGAGTAGTACTTAGCACCGAGAGGACACGGGTTCATACAACCCAAGTCCCAAACTACGTACCAACGTAGGTTTAAGGGGTCCTCGCTAGTTAAGAGTGTCTCCTTTTGCCCGAATGGGCTCATGAGTAAATTCACGTCAGTCATGGTTTTTACCCTTGGCAAGGTATGGAATACCCTCCCAACTTGGCTTATAGGTTGGATTTCATGTTGCTCACATGGTCTATGTCGGTTACAGTTACTCCCATAGTTTCAGATTCAGATATGTGCATAACCTTGTATTCATCATTCACCACATTATACCATTACATATTTATTACTTGGTTATTGCATCAGTTTTATATTCCTTCAGTATCATGTTCAGTTTACTGTGTCATATTCAGCATATTCAATTTATATTAGTTAATGCATATCTCGCATGCTCAGTACATTCAAAGTACTAACCGCATACTTTTCTGTGCACTATATTATTTTATAATATAGGTTCATACTCTCAGCATTGAGCTCACGGTTAGCACGATCTCCTATCATCTCTGCATCAGAGTTTGGTGAGTCCTCATATTTTGAGGATAAGACTTATGTTTTTTTTTTATTCAATCATTTAGTTTTAGACAGTTATAGTTAGTTGGGGGCTTAT
The DNA here is from genome assembly GCA_031232105.1 of Capsicum rhomboideum. Lineage (NCBI taxonomy): Eukaryota > Viridiplantae > Streptophyta > Magnoliopsida > Solanales > Solanaceae > Capsicum > Capsicum rhomboideum. The sequence goes on along the minus strand of CP124711.1, from coordinate 33,662,526 downwards.
CCCAACAACTAGTCTTAGTAGAGGCTTTTAGATAGACAGATAGACTTTTCAGCTTTATAGTTTTGATTCAGATATTGTTATTGCTTCTGATTATTATACATTATTCTTACTTCTAGCTTCCGCCTCAGTGATTGTTAGTTATTTCAGTATTCTTAGTGTCATGTTAGGCCATGGGTTAGCTTGGGATCACTTGTGACTCTAAGCACTGTGTTATGACTAGGGATGGTCTCGGGTCATGACATGAATACAAGAGACAAGATCCAGGGACATTATGCTATCAACAGTGGGAAAGTTGTGATGACATGGTCACATCATGAATTCTAAATTCACTTACTAAGCAGATCGCGGACAATATTGAGTATGTGAATGACTCATTCGAATTGTAGAAAGAGCTAGATAATTGATATGACCAGACAAATAGGGTGAAACTCTATCAGATTCAAATGAAGATAAATGAATCATCTCAAGGACCATTGGACATTACAGCCTATTACACTAGGATGAAGAGACTATGAGAGGAACTAAGTACTCTACATGTGAAGACTCAATATAGTTGTAATTTCAGTTGTAGAGGCAATAAAAATATCTTTAAGCCAGAGTAGGATAGGAGGCTAATTCAATTCCTCATGGGAATGAACGAAGTGTATAATGTAGTTCGAGGGAATATTCTCATGATGAATTCATTACCCTCACTGGCATAAACCTTCTCACCATTGGTACAAGATGAAAAATAAAGGGAAATTAAGCCAAATAAATCAATTATTCATGGAGTCTACCTCATTTAATGCAAGTAGCTCAGGAAAAATGATCATGTAGTCTCCTTCGTTCAATGTGGGTAGTTCAAAGGGATCCATCAACTCTATGCCTTCTCAACCAAATTATTCATCAGGAGGAAATAATAATTTTAGAACAAATTACTCTCAAATCATTACTTATAATGGAAACAGGCCTCATATGATATATGACTATTGTAAGAGGCCAGGGCATACCAAAGATAAATGTTACAAACTCCATGGATATCCATAGAAAAACTATCAGAATTCCTACACCGATCATCAGAATTCAAACAACAACTATCAGAACTCTCAAAATAGATACCATAACAACAATCAAAATTTTAGGTACTTAATAATAGCAAAGGTCTTATGGCTGATGTACTTGGATTTCATCTGATGTAATATCTACCAGGTGATAGGTGCATAAAATTCCACATGATGAGCATAATCTCAATCTTACAAAGGAACAATAAGAACAGGTTGTGAATCTGCTACAACACTTTCAGATTGGAAATCATGGGGATAATGTCAAGAACACAGATCCTGTGAATGGCAATGTGAACTTTGCAGGTATAATAGTGTGCACTTCTTCTATTGATTTTTGTAAGTTGTCCTACATGTGTTTCAAAAATAAGACTGACTGAATTCTAGACTCAAGGGTTCTAACCATATGACTTTTGACAGAAATTTCTTGACCAACATTATTTCCCTTCTTTACCCTTTACTGATTATCTTGCCAAATGGTTATAGGGTAAAAGTGACTCAAATTGATAGTGTAATAATTGCATCAAATATTATATTACATAAAGTACTGTATGTGCCCTTTTTCAAGTATAATCTTGTATCTATTCATTCTCTTTCTAAATTTGTGTAGAAGAGTATTTTGTCTTTCACTAAAACTTCATCCATTTTGCATGACCCTTCAATGAAAAGGCCTCTGGAGATTGGTAATCTAGGCATGGGCTCTACTTTCTATGTTCCAAGTGCTTGAAGAATAACAATTATCTCGGTACCAAGTGCTGCTTTAAGTGTTCATGTTTCTGTTTCAAATTCTAGTCTTTCCAATTCTGTGTCTAGGTTTTTTCCTATTTCCTCATGTAGCCACAAGGCACAATGTCATCAACACTCCAGTGTAGATAACGGTCTTAATATGAATGAGTGCTCACACAAATCCATTGTACAGAATTCAGTTTCAAAAAATAAAAATCAGTTTCATGTTTCTATTTCTCTTATGTCTCATGCATGTGATGTGAATATATTATGGCATAATAGACTTGGGCATGTGTCCATTGTGAAAATGAGAGAAAACTTTTCCATACTTGAAACTTTTTCCACAAAACAACCCTTCTTATGTAGCATTTTTCCAATGGCAAGTCAAGAAAGGTTGCCATTTCCCCGCAGAACCAACACTTCTACCAAAATCTTACAATTGTTGTACATTGATCTTTGGGGCTCCTACCATACAGTAACACATGACAACCACTGATACTTCATCAACCTTATTGATGACTACAACAAATTTACATGGACCCAGCTTCTAACCTGTAAAAGTAACACCTTAGAAGTCATTAAGACATTTATATCCATGTTTGAAAACCAGTATGACACTACTGTTAAGTCCATAAGAAGATATAATGAACTTGAGTTCATAAACACAGAGACATCATCCTTCTTGAAATTCAAAGGAACCATTCATGAAAAAACTTGCCCCTACATACCACAATAAAATAGTGTGGTGGAGAGAAAACATAAATACTTGTTGGATTGTCTGGGCACTTCTCTTTCAATCCAATGTAACACTAAAATACTAGAGAGAATGTGTGATATGTGCCACATACATTATTAACAGACTCCCTACTTTTCACATCAAGGGCCAATGTCCATATAAATTATTGTACAAATCCAAACCATCCTATTCTCACATGAAAACATTTAGATGTCTTTCCTATCCAACCATTCCCAAGTCTAAAATAGACTAATTCCAAGTTAAAACCATACCCCACATCTTCATAGGATACCCCTTTGGATTAAAGGGATACAATCTAGCCACAAAGAAAATACACATCTCTAGAAATGTAGTTTTTAAAGAAAATATTTTTCCTTTTATTGTTGCATTGATGTGTCATCTTTTCCTTCTGTGTTGCATTCTGTACCTTTCATAGACATTGTCAATGCTGAAATTGGACCACAAACTGTACAAAATATTGAGAATAATATAGTTGATGCAAGTGACACACCAGTTGACTCCTTAACTGACTAACTAGTTGACTCACAGGCTTCACCTACAACTCACACAATTCCTTGCCAAGCACCCTCTGTCATCCCTCATATAGGTGAGTCAACTGCAGCACCAAGTAGGCCTTTTAGATCACATAAGCTACCTACATGCCTCCATGATTACATCCTACCCAATACCATAGCTAAACCACCCATCCAACCTCATAATAGGATAATTTCTCTCAATGCTGCCTTTTCAAAACATCAACACATCTCACCTTATGTCCTAGAACATGAGAGTAAGACACTTATAAGAAATATCAGTAGTGATGATGAAAATCTTGTTCATATGAAGAGGCAGCTATAAACCCTACTTGGTGTCACGATTCAAGTGTACACCCTAGTCTAGATACGGTACTTAGAACCACAAGTGGTCCGAAACTAACCCTTGACATAGCATAACTAAATACATTATATGAAATTTGAGTGGAAGTTGTAATGAGATCATAAGATAAGTTCTAAGATATTTCAATGAATAATCTGAATGAACAAGTGTTGACACTCAATTTTGACCTCCCGATATTCCTCCCAGATTTCTATTTTATTAGTTTTGGATACTGATATTTCCTTAATTTAGTATTAAATAGATCCCTACATTTCGCATTCATGATTTTTAAAATATTTAATTTATTATTATTATTTATTTATTTTATTATTTATTATAGATAATTTTATAGAGTATACTTATAATTTATTAATAGTGTATTACATGACTTTGTTAAATTATTTATGCAAGTATTTTTAAATTCATACTCATAATTTACAAAATGCATAAAATATTATTATTATTATAATTATTATTATTATATATTATTATTAGTATCCATTAGCATTATTTATACGATATTCTTTTCTAAATTCGTATTTATATAATTTATCGCTAATATTTTATTGATATTTTGATATATGTTTGTTTATATACATAAAATATAAATACGATTTATTTGAAATTGGTTTGGAAATAAAGATTTATGATTATTGATTGTTATTATTAATTAAATAATGGCCTAATTTAATTCAATTTCTACCAATTTATTTAATTTCTAGACACTTTGTATCCAATTAATGTCAATTTTGACCAAATTTCAAATCCTCATTTTTATTCCCTTTTTCTTAATTAATAATTGTCAACCCCCCCCCCCCCCCCAATCCCTAATTTCATCTCTTCCAGAAACCATTTCCCTTCATCCCCACTGTCATGCCCTATTTTTCACCAAGGTTAAAACGAGCACGACTTATGGACTCTAAAAGAATTGATTTTTGTACAGAGTAGCCACCTAATTTTTAAGAAAAGTAAGGAAACCTATTTTTTATTATTGACATGTATGACTTGTGTTTTAATCTGCGATAACCAGTTTAGATTCTAGGTAAGGGTTCAAATTATTCCGAAGGGAAGGTGTTAGGCACCCTTCAGAATCCACAAATGTGGTACCCGACTAGACTAAATTTATCAAAGAGGAAGGAGGAAAAATCATTTTTTGAAATAAAGTATGAATAATTAAAATATGCAAAAAAATGCATGTATAAAATATGATATGTCAATGCATATATAGACTTTATTTTTGTAATATATATGTATAGAAATAAGCAAAGTATATTGTATAACATGTGTATAAAAATGTATATGTGAAAAAATGTTCTTTTATGAAAGGAAATTATTTTTTGCGTGTAATGTATGAAAATAAAAGTAATTTTTTTGCATTATACTAAAGAAAAAGTATTCAAGTAATATTTTTGTTTTTGACAAAAATTAATGGGAGGAAAGATTAAATAAAGTGAATGTTTATTTTGATAGAAAAGATTGCAAAATACTTTCTAATGAAAAAAAAAAGTGTGAATTAATTGATTAAATATCCAAATTAGTTTAATTCTTTTATATGAATATTAACGGCCTAAGTTTTGCCTAAGTGCTTGTAATAAATATGTAAGTAAAGGATAATCCCACCCGACGCCCCAAAAGTAAAGTTTTCACTATGATTAATATTTGTACAATTGTAGGAATGTAAAATACAAACAGAAAAATTTAAACTCCTTTTTGAATGCCATATTTAAGAAGTATCTTCGAGAACCTGTATAAACACTTGTTAGAAATGTTAGTAATGAGCAAATAATTATAAGAATATGTGACACATATGTATATATAAAAAATAATATTTTATTATATAGTGGGCTCGGATGAAGTTTTAGATACGCCATGGCTACGAAATGGTTGCTCGAATCATCGGCCGTCCTAAATCGTCTTGCCAAGACACGAATCATAAAACCTTTTGTGTTGTCGTGATAATATGAAAATCTCGTCATCGCCCATATTTATTTGTTTTTTTGTCACGTATTTGTATACGTCATGTCCGTCTTTTTATTTGTGGAGGCCTCAAAAATCGACGGGAATTTTTTCATTGGCCAAGTGTAGTATATGTTCATTATCAGTATGGTAAATGACAAAGCAGTGAAAGGACGAAACCCCCAAAATAGTCCAAAAATCAGCCAATCAGTAGCAAAGTAAAACATCCGTCGGACTAAATTTTTTGGGTAAAAATCGACCCTAAATCAGCAAAACAGACCGGAGAATAGCAACAAAATACAGCAACCACATATTGATGGCGAAGACAGCCAAAACAAAGCAAAACAGTAGTAACAGTTCGCAAAATCGGCCAAAAACAAAGCCAAAATATTCATCAGAGCAAAACAAGGGTGCCGGAGTTTTAAAACTCCGACCAAGTAAAGGAATATCACCAAAATGTAAATCCAAAAACAAACAATATGATTTTCGATGTTGGGGATGTGAACGGAAGGGAGCAGCTGCGCCGCTTCCACGGCTCTCGCCGGAGCAACGCCAAAATAGGCAACTCTGACCAGATCTGGTCCGTTTTGGGCGCGATAATGGTGAGGCGAAGGGTGGTAGTTCGCCGGAGAAAATGGGGAAAAGGGGAAGGGATCAGTGACGTGGTGGTGGTGGTCCGAGCTAACCCGCCGGTGATGAACTCCGGCGAGGTCGGCTGTTAAGAGAGAGAGAGGGGAGGCGGAGCTCCGGCGACTGGGCTAGCCGGAGTCGTGTAGATCGAGAGAGAATGGCCAGTCCACCGGCGTGGTGGTGGCCGGTGGCGCTGGTCGGGGAAGATGGAGGAGGACAGGAGGGAGTATATGGTGAGAGAGAAAGGAGTGAGAGAGAGGTGCGGTTGTCCTGTATGTGTGTGTAGTGTGTATTGTATATGTGTATTGTGTGTGTGTGTTTATTTTTATTGTGGGTCTTCCCCCGAAAAATAATTCACCCCCTCCCCCTCTATTTATAATAAATCAACCCCCTCTTTTATCCAAAAAATAAAAGAATTTTTCCTTATCCATTAAATACTACTTTAGTTTATTAGTTATTATCTAACGGATTTTTTATTTTTTTAACCAAAATAAAAGGTTATTATCCAAAGGATAAATGTCATGTGTAGTCATGTCACACATCACCTTTAATAAAGGTGACGCGGCAAGTCACCTTTAATAAAGGTGACGTGACAAGTCATCTTTAATAAAGGTGACATGACAAGTCACCTTTAATAAATGTGACAAGACCTCGACTTGATCGGATTATTGTTTCGTGTATCAAAGTAATTGATCCGGCTTATAGTTTACGGATTGTGACTAACGTATAAAAATATGGGCATCAAAATATAATTACAAAAAATGTAAACAATAACAAAATACAATTATCTTGAAAAAATGTATTATTATGTAAATAGTTAAAAAATGTAGTGTACTACAAAGAATTGTTGTGTTATGTTGTGTACGTGTGCAGATGACTGCGAAAAAATTAAAATGACAATAAATTGATAAAAATCCTAAAAGAAGGAGAGTTATCAATAAATTGTGTAAAAATGTGTAAAAATGTATTTTGTACTTTTTAACGATCAGGAAGCCTGAAGACGTTAATTTTAAGCACGGAGAGCCAAAATTGGGTGTCAACAACTTTCCCCTTTTCGTATGAAGATAATGTAGTTGTCTTCAGACGAAAACGTTGACGTGTAGCCAATTTTGCTCGACAAATATCATATTTGACCAAAAATTTGACCGAACTCTAATTTAGAGCTGCCTACATACCTCGAGTTGCACGAGGATCAGGTCGGGTGTAGTTCAAAAGATTAGGCAAATGTCTCTTTGTCCTATTATTATGGGCAGACGACCCTGTGAAAATGATTATGGAGAGAAAGAATGTTTGGGAATGAAAGTGTTTGCACATTCCCAGCGTCCTTCAAAATTTCCCAGTATCAAGTTGTGAGATGGTGGGGATGCAAGATTGTATACTCGCTGGGGAGAAAGAATGATCATGTGGTTGTGATGACCGAGCTCTGCATAGAGCTTCCTACATATCTCGCGTGTTACGAGAATCAGGTCAATGTAGTTCGAAATGAAGAAATAGGGTAAATTTTGAGGCTGTTCTCAAAATTTTGCCCCAGTGTATGATTTGTGGTAACACCAACTTCTCTTAAAGAAAAAAAAAAGTCTTGTTGCAGTGGATTGTATTTTCAATTGAAAAGATGCATGATGTCTCCGATTGTTTGCGGAGAGTGTGATGAATGATGTCTCCGATTGTATATAGAGACTTGATGATGAATGATGTCTTCGATTGTCTACGAAGACTATGTGAACATTGTAAAATCCTCTGATTGCCTGTCGGGGACTTATGATGCATGACATCTCCGATTATTTACGGAGACTGATGTTGATGTAAAGTCCTCCAATTGTCTTCGGGGATTTAATGCATGACATCTCCGATTGTCTACGGAGACTTGATGATGATGTAAAATCCTCCGATTGTCTTCGGGGATTTAATGCATGACATCTCCGATTATCTACGGAGACTTGATGATGATGTAAAATCCTCCGATTGTCTTTGGGGATTTAATGCATGACATCTCCGATTGTCTACGGAGACTTGATGTTGATTGTTGTAAAGTCCTCCGATTGTTTACAGGAACTTAATGCATGATGTCTCCAATTGTCTATGGAGACTTGATGTTGATTGTTGTAAAGTCCTCCGATTGTTTACGGGGACTCAATGCATGATATCTCTGATTGTCTACAGAGACTTGATGTTGATTGTTGTAAAGTCCTCCGATTGTTTACAGGGACTTAATGCATGATGTCTCCAATTGTCTATGGAGACTTGATGTTGATTGTTGTAAAGTCCTCCGATTGTTTACAGGGACTTAATGCATGATGTCTCCAATTGTCTATGGAGACTTGATGATAAATGTCGTCTTCGATTATCGACGAAGACTAAGGCGCTCAATTGTCGAGGTGATTGAAATGTAAAGAGCTTTCGATTGACGGAGCAATTAAAAGGTAATAGCCTCTTGACTGGCCGGGCTTTTGATATGTATAGTGCTCTCAACTGGCAGAGCAATTAAAATGTAATAGCCTCTCGACTGGTGGGGGCTATTGAAATGTAAAAGGCTCTCGACTGGCAGAGCCATTAAAAGGTAATAGCCTCTCGACTGGCGGGGCTATTGAAATGCAATGGGCTCTCGACTGGCGGAGCGATTAAAATGTAATAGCCTCTCGACTGGCGGGACTATTGAAATGTAAAGGACTCTCGACTGGCAGAGCCATTAAAAGGTAATAGCCACTCGACTGGCGGGGCTATTAAAATGTAAAGGGCTCTCGACTGGCGGAGCCATTAAAAGGTAATAGCCTCTCGACTGGCGGGGCTATGGAAATGGAAGAGACTCTAATTAGAAGGAGGACACTTAATAAAGAAGTGAAATATTTGTATTCGAAGGTGAGTGATTGAGAAGGAAAGTCAACTACCTGTATTTGAAGGTAGGCGCCCTGAGAAGTAAAAATGCCCATGTTCGAAAGTGGGAATCTTGAAAAAGAAAGAAAATTTGTTTGTATTTAAAGGTGGGTGATTTGAAAAAGAATGGAAATTATTATTTTTTTATTTTCTTTGTAAAAATGCTGACGTGTGAAAAAGACATAATCGTCTCTTGACTTTAGTTGGTGCCAACAATTAGTAGTATGCATAAGAATTCTCTCATTTTCTTCCCAGCTAACCGAGATCGATTTTGAGGTAATTCCTATAGTTTCAAGTGGTACCTCAGACATACCTAAGTATTGACAAGATTTGTTCATCTTGCTTCAAACAAAGATTTTGAACTATACCTATCCTCATGTTTCACGTGCCCTCTCTAGAAAGAAAGTCTCATTCTCACACATATTTAAGTAGTTTTCTTTTTGAATCTAGGGACGCCTAGAGAAATACACTCCACTCAGAAAGAAATTCAATGCATGCAATTGCGATACCATAGGCTTGGCCTTCATGTAAATATCCACTAATATGAGAACACTTGGAATAGGATCATGTAGGACTTGTTATCGGCTTGTAAGGTAGGCTTGGGGATGGGTAGGATGGAATTTGGGATGAAAGTGACTAATCCCTCAATGAGCGTAGCACTGTATCTGTGCTTTTGATATTTATTGCGCTTCGACGTTTAATCTTCTTTGTCTTGCTTTGTTGCCCCTCATTTTGTATTTGCTCTGACTTCTTTTGAATCTCTTGCTGGAGTCTTTTCCCCTTTCATTTCAATAAATACATTTTTTGAAGATTCTCCACCTTCGTTGGAGTTCTCTTTTTTTTTTTTTTTTTTTGTTTGGGGTTTTTGCTCCTTTTACTTTGAAGTCGTCTTTTCATTTTTGTTCTTCTGGGACCTTTGTATCTTTTGCCTCTGACATCTTTGATCTTGGATCTTCGTCAGCAATTTACACGTATTTAGTGCGCTCAAAGAGGTCGGGCCAAGAGAGGGATAGTGCATGTAAGCACTCAAAAGGTATGGGCTAAAATGTGGTTGTCCAATGAAAAGGTTTTAGGCTCAAAGGGGGAATTTTAGGGATTAATGTCATTTGGTGGGTTATGAGAGGCTCAATCGGGTCAAAGAAGGCCTACGATCCTTTCCTAAACCAAGTATAACTCAAAATTTCGCCTCAACAAACATTTAGGCCAAGTTCTAGATCAATAATGCAATGTAATGAATTAATCTAAAACTCACCACACAATGCAAATGAAACAATGAGGTCGGCTTCGTTCTTGTCTTGGATGTATGCAAGAGAATTTTTCAAGTATCACTTAGGTGTGATTAAGAGGTACCAAAAGAATCTATGGTTTACCAAAAAGTCGATCCTCTCCATCATACCAATTTGTTCTTTCCCATGCACACTCCTAACTGTGTTGGTACCAACCAAGTAAGAACTTTGATTCCTTTTTCTATTTTTTTTTTATTTTTTGAAATAATTGGACCGAATCCAAATGAGGACTGCCTACGTATCTTGTGAAAACAAGAATCAGGTCTGCGTAGTTCAGGAACTTGTGGATTTATATGTGGCATGTATGATTGTTATGAAGTGATGTACATCTTTGAAAATGATGTGAAAAGTGACCGAATGGGAACTGCTCATAGACATGAAGCGTTGAAATTACTCCGGTCAGACGACCGAGAGGATGGATGTCAAGTATAGACAAAACTTTGACATTATTTCAGTATGTTGACAAGATTGAGAAGGTCGGACATTGGAGATGTTATGACATTACTTTGCCACAATTGAGAGGATTGTTATGGCTGAAAGGGTGTTGAACCCTTGCTTTTTGAAAGTGAGGATCGATACGTCATAAATTTAATGGTTTACGACGTTCGGAAGGAGAAATCTTGATTTTCTCGAACCAAAATTAGGTGAGAATTTAGAAGTAGGCCAGCTAAGCACTAATGTCATTGAGATTTGGATTTGTGGGGGTTATTGATTTGCGCTCTCAGAAGACATTTAAAGAGCGACTTTGAACTGTTTCAAAAAAATTGCCCCAGTTTGAATACCGGAGAAATTGTTCTGAAACAGTGAAGAGACCGAACCCTAATATAGGGCTGTCTACGTATCTTGTCATGACAAGAATCAGGTCAAAACGTAGTTCAGACAGATACGCAGTCATTGGTAGTTTGTATGATTATTATGGATTGCTGATGGTATTGAAAAAAGAAGTGTGGTATGACTAAGACTTCGGATTCAAAAATATGTTTCAAGAATGAAAAGAATGTATAAGAAATGTGTTAATAGTTCTTGGAAAAAGATGGCAGAGTCCAAAAAATGATTGTAAGGATAAAAAATGGATGTGAAGTGATATGCCGGTAAAGGATGATCGTAGAGACTGGAAATGATTGTGAGGAATTAAAAATATTCTAAATTCAACACAAGTCCACCAAAATTATTAGACATAGTGGACAATGTTGAACATGATGTGTAAAGTATATGTATAACTAAAGAATGTACAATGAATGCTAAAAATGTATAATATCTCATAACATGTATCAAGTAAAGAATGTGTAACACATAAAAAATAAAAATTTATCCGGTCAAAGTTATGATCAAAATCGTGTATAGATACGACCTAAGGATTCTAAGAGTAGATTCACCTAGATTGATAGAGGGTATTCGGACAACCGCGAGGGGGTGAATGATAACCTAAAAGCTCCTACTCCTAAACTAAGGAATCCAAAGAAGGTTTGGGGGAGTGCAATACACCCCCCGCGTGAACCACAGTGTGTGAAGTGTACGGCCAAGAACTCGATAGAATCGTAATTACAATTAAATACAGTGAAACTATGTAGCAGTTTTCAGAATGTACAGATACAATGAATAATGAATCAAAAATTAATAAGACTGTAAAACTTATTTGTGCAAAAAATGTAAAACATTTGTGAGCAAAAGACAGATAATTCACACAGTTTCTAGTACGTGAAACAAATAAAGAATCAATGAATTAAATAATTAGCATATGCCAAATGTAAAAATACCTCCCTCAATTGAAAAATTGAGTCTATCATGGTTAGAACCTGCTTCATCCCCAGCAGAGTCGCCATTCTGTCATGCCCTATTTTTCACCAAGGTTAAAACGAGCACGACTTATGGACTCTAAAAGAATTGATTTTTGTACAGAGTAGCCACCTAATTTTTAAGAAAAATAAGGAAACCTATTTTTTATTATTGACATGTATGACTTGTGTTTTAATCTGCGATAACCAGTTTAGATTCTAGGTAAGGGTTCAAATTATTCCGAAGGGAAGGTGTTAGGCACCCTTCAGAATCCATAAATGTGGTACCCGACTAGACTAAATTTATCAAAGAGGAAGGAGGAAAAATCATTTTTTGAAATAAAGTATGAATAATTAAAATATGCAAAAAAATGCATGTATAAAATATGATATGTCAATGCATATATAGACTTTATTTTTGTAATATATATGTATAGAAATAAGCAAAGTATATTGTATAACATGTGTATAAAAATGTATATGTGAAAAAATGTTCTTTTATGAAAGGAAATTATTTTTTGTGTGTAATGTATGAAAATAAAAGTAATTTTTTTGTATTATACTAAAGAAAAAGTATTCAAGTAATATTTTTGTTTTTTGACAAAAATTAATGGGAGGAAAGATTAAATAAAGTGAATGTTTATTTTGATAGAAAAGATTGCACAATACTTTCTAATGAAAAAAATAAGTGTGAATTAATTGATTAAATATTCAAATTAGTTTAATTCTTTTATATGAATATTAACGGCCTAAGTTTTGCCTAAGTGCTTGTAATAAATATGTAAGTAAAGGATAATCCCACCCGACGCCCCAAAAGTAAAGTTTTCACTATGATTAATATTTGTACAATTGTAGGAATGTAAAATACAAACAGAAAAATTTAAACTCCTTTTTGAATGCCATATTTAAGAAGTATCTTCGAGAACCTGTATAAACACTTGATAGAAATGTTAGTAATGAGCAAATAATTATAAGAATATGTGACACATATGTATATATAAAAAATAATATTTTATTATATAGTGGGCTCGGATAAAGTTTCAGATACGCCATGGCTACGAAATGGTTGCTCGAATCATCGGCCGTCCTAAATCGTCTTGCCAAGACACGAATCATAAAACCTTTCGTGTTGTCGTGATAATATGAAAATCTCGTCATCGCCCATATTTATTTGTTTTTTTGTCACGTATTTGTATACGTCATATCCGTCTTTTTATTTGTGGAGGCCTCAAAAATCGACGGGAATTTTTTCATTGGCCAAGTGTAGTATATGTTCATTATCAGTATAGTAAATGACAAAGCAGTGAAAGGACGAAACCCCCAAAATAGTCCAAAAATCAGCCAATCAGTAGCAAAGTAAAACATCCGTCGGACTAAATTTTTTGGGTAAAAATCGACCCTAAATCAGCAAAACAGTCCGGAGAATAGCAACAAAATACAGCAACCACATATTGATGGCGAAGACAGCCAAAACAAAGCAAAACAGTAGTAACAGTTCGCAAAACCGACCAAAAACAAAGCCAAAATATTCATCGGAGCAAAACAAGGGTGCCGGAGTTTTAAAACTCCGACCAAGTAAAGGAATATCACCAAAATGTAAATCCAAAAACAAACAATATGATTTTCGATGTTGGGGATGTGAACGGAAGGGAGCAGCTGCGCCGCTTCCACGGCTCTCGCCGGAGCAACGCCAAAATAGGCAACTCCGACCAGATCTGGTTCGTTTTGGGAGCGACAATGGTGAGGCGAAGGGAGGTAGTTCGCCGGAGAAAATGGGGAAAAGGGGAAGGGATCAGTGACGTGGTGGTGGTAGTCCGAGCTAACCCGCCGGTGATGAACTCCGGCGAGGTCGGCTGTTAAGAGAGAGAGAGGGGAGGCGGAGCTCCGGCGAATGGGCTAGCCGGAGTCGTGTAGATCGAGAGAGAGGGTTGAGCGAGGGGCGGTGACTGAGGTGGCCAGTCCACCGGCGTGGTGGTGGCCGGTGGCGCTGGTCGGGAAAGATGGAGGAGGACAGGAGGGAGTATATGGTGAGAGAGAAAGGAGTGAGAGAGAGGTGCGGTTGTCCTGTATGTGTGTGTAGTGTGTATTGTATATGTGTATTGTGTGTGTGTGTGTTTATTTTTATTGTGGGTCTTCCCCCGAAAAACAATTCACCCCCTCCCCCTCTATTTATAATAAATCAACCCTCTCTTTTATCCAAAAAATAAAAGAATTTTTCCTTATCCATTAAATACTACTTTAGTTTATTAGTTATTATCTAACGGATTTTTTATTTTTTTAACCAAAATAAAATGTTATTATCCAAAGAATAAATGTCATGTGTAGTCATGTCACACATCACCTTTAATAAAGGTGACGCGACAAGTCACCTTTAATAAAGGTGACGTGACAAGTCATCTTTAATAAAGGTGACATGACAAGTCACCTTTAATAAATGTGACAAGACCTCGACTTGATCAAATTATTACTCCGTGTATCAAAGTAATTGATCCGACTTATCATTTGCGGATTGTAACTAACATATAAAAATATGGGCATCAAAATATAATTACAAAAAATGTAAACAATAAAAAAATACAATTATCTTGAAAAAATGTATTATTATGTAAATAGTTAAAAAAATGTAGTGTACTACAAAGAATTGTTGTGTTATGTTGTGTACGTGTGCAGATGACTGCGAAAAAATTAAAATGACAATAAATTGATAAAAATCCTAAATGAAGGAGAGTTATCAATAAATTGTGTAAAAATGTGTAAAAATGTATTTTGTGCTCTTTAACGATCAGGAAGCCTGAAGACGTTAATTTTAAGCACGGAGAGCCAAAATTGGGTGTCAACACCCACCGCCACTCTTTTCCACCTCCATCAACCGCCACACCACCACCAACGCCGGCAAAATTATGAACACCACCAAGCCGCCCACATCTCCCTCACCCCTACATTTTCACTTCATTTTCTCCACTTAGCTGCCGCCCCTTTCTCTTTTGCATCTCCCCTTCTCTCTTTCTTAAAACCCAAATTCGACATTTCTTCGGCGAACTTGAAAATGTTCCGTTGAACCTCAAAAAGAGGCATGGTGATGGATCTTTATGGCCTGAGTTCTATTATATTTCTAAAGCGGTGTGTAATCACCGATCGTCTTTTCCCCTTTAAAGCTTCAAGGCTTCAAGTCATTCTTATGAATTTGTCTATAGTATGGATCCCTTAGAGATTATGTTCCATTCCTGTCTCAATTTCGTGATTTTGTTCTTAAATTTCATGGATTCAAAATTCGTGAATATTGCGTGTTGATTCCCTTCTAGAATTTACTGATTCTCGCTTCTTTGCATATGTATATTGTCATGTGAATTGTGTTTGATCCTTTGATACGTTTGAATTAGTTGTTGGTTTCTCTATGCTTCATAACATATTTTCAAATATATCTTGATCAGTTTGTTTCACTTTAATTCTAGCTGAATTAGAATCATAGTGAATATATTTAACGTCTTCATTTCTTATGTGATTAATGACCGACTTTGTTTATGGCAAGTTGATGTAATTTCTTAATTAGCTCTACTTGATAATTAATTATGGTAGGATCGAATGATTTTTGTTGCTAAGTGATCTGTTTCCTTTTTCTTGCTTCGTTACTTGATTATCTATGGTAACTTTTTCTCTGTTAAATAATTTTCCTCCCTTTATTTAACTTGGACATACTTTAGTACTTGCATAATTATGGAAACTCTAGCAGGCTTTGATCTTTTTACATGATTTTCCTCTCTTAATTAAAGTGAGACAGCCTTGTTGCTCGGTTAATTACAGTAAACTTTGATCCATTTTTAATTCCATTGATTTAATTAGTTTTATTTAAGGATAATAGTTTGAATATGTGATTTTGCCTCCTTTTTTAACCCCCTAGATTAATTTTGTGGAATATTTTCTCTCCTAGAATAGCTACGGTCTTCCCACTATATAAACAAGACCTCCTTTTACTACTCTCCTATATACTTATATATTTTTCAAGCTCTTATTTGAGTTGTTCGTGGTGCCGACTTCTGGATCTTTTATTATTTTGGCTGCTAATTGGTTAGTATCTACCATAGTATTTTTCAATTCTTGCATAGTTCAAAGTACTTGCATTAGTTAAATAGTGAAAATGTCAATGTTAAAGTATCCTATGGAAAGCAAACAGGTACGCCTCTAGACTTATACGTGTTCTTGTTTCTCTGATTTTTATAGAAGTTGCTTCCATGATAATTGACTTACTTTGTTGTTTAGTATTAAGTCCATGTCTAAATTGCTGAAAGCTTTCCAGAATCCCCTTCTCTTCTTGGTCTCTCATTTCATTACGTGTTTGGTGTGTATATATTTTGTGTAAATAGCATGCCTATATGATGAAATTTAGTACCTCAATATGTCTAGAAAACATGAAATTAAGTTAGTCTCTAATCATGCTCTGGCACCGTTGAACCAGCAACATCAATTTTTGTATACTTATGTGTCTATTATTGTGCCCATATGCATCTGTTGTTGCACGTATTTATGTCTGACAGGGAGCCTCATTATGGATTGAGAATGGTGGAGAGTTGCCCGGGATTTGGAGGGCTATTCAGTCAAGTTTTTGAGCTTTTGATTTGTTTCCAATTTTGCTATTCTATCTGTAATAAGTACTTGTATAAACTTTGTGACATAACAAAGATTAAGGGATGTTTGGGGGTTGGGAAATTATGAGCTATGTGTTTCCTTTCTAATTTTAATTCCCAGTTTCTTACTCTCTATTTTTATTCAAATTTTTTAAATCACAAATTTAATGGTTTACGTAAGTTTTCATTTCTCTGCCGAACCTTTGTTCAGTTCCGTCTTTCATAATTTGGACCTGTAGCAATCCTATTTCTCTGGTCATGATGGCAGCTATCATAATCCACCAGTAGGTAAGCTAACCCATAGTCCGAAACAGCTAGTAATAGACTAATTAGAAAAGCGAAAGCAAAACTAAAGAAAAGAGAAAGAAGACAAGAAGGAAGTAAATACATCCCCAAAATCTGGTGTAGTCAGTACGAGAGCTACTAACAGGACAAGAGCATAAAGTAAGAATAATATGTATATACAGAACTGTCTCTGAAATACGATGTAATGATCAGTCCAATAACTGAGGGAGAGTAGGAACAACTCCGAACATCAAGAGCTCACCCCAAATATCCAATCCATAGTTGCTCCACATGATACTCACGTCAACAGTGAGAACTCATACTATGATCTGCAGGATGCAAAAGTGTAGTATGAGTACCAAACACGAGGTACTTAGTAGGCATCGGACGACTGAGATCAAAAGATAATGCAAGTATAAATAACATGTAAAGCAGGAAAATAAACTACATGCAACTACCTAAGAAATGACACATAATAATACTAAGGGAAAAATAGGGGTAACTATCACACCCTACAAGTAATCCAGGACGGAGCTATGCCAGTGATAAGGATAAGTTATCATGTACTACCAGTAATCAGGAACGAAGCACAATGCTATAAGTAACTAGTCATCGTATGATAGTATAGTGAAGGAAGAATTTTACAATATACAATAAAAGTACGAAGGAAGAGATACACAAGAGATATATAATTGTAATATCAAGAAAGGGAATATATATATATATATATATATATAATAATACTACGGAGAGAACCGGGCACATAACATAAGATTAGCTAATCCTGAAAGTGCTAACCAAAGGGAGCTGGCCTAACAGCCTAAATCTCACAAGGATTATGATGTCAAGAAGGGAATTAACTCTAGCATAATCACGGCCTCTAACCAAGTGAGGCCAATCATGAAATAATCTACTAATAATAAAACGCAACATAATGAAAAGGAAAGGAACTCGGAAGCGTACCTATAATCTCGGGTACCAATCCATAACCAGTCTGCCACAAATTATACAATAATATTCAGATAATAATAATCTAACCGGCTAGCCCAGACAAACAAAAACCTAATTGGGCCCCCATAATCCCGAAAGGTACATGCAAACACTCAGCAAGCAGCAACCATAACATGTACCTACACAGCCACCCATAAGATCGATAAATACAAGCACCAAATAATTATACTGGTGATAGGCGATGCATATAAATGAATGAATGCAAGGATAATCCAATATCATCAACCAATCAAGTGCCATAATGTACCAAATGTATACACCTCCTCCAGCTTAGTACCTCGCAAAGGCAACACCTACGACGACAATCCTTCTCAGGTACTGTGGCTCATCGAACAAAGGAGGCCCATAGGGACTCGGGATATCCATATACACTGCCTGGTCCCGAACCAGGACTTTCATAATTCATCATAATCAATCTACTCCGTCCAATACTGGAGAGAAATAAGAATATAATAAATACTCGGAATCGAACCAAGAATAAATCAATATAAATCTGTAAATCCATTACCGAGATCGAGTTTGGGACTAAAATGGTAGAATAATATAGAAAAGGTCGGAATCTTCCTTGACTGAATGAGTAAGTAGTGGTAAAAGAGAGTGGATCAATAATGGATCAGAATCAGCCTCGGTCTAATTTCCCAAGTAATATATTTAGTTTAAAATGTCATAGTCCAATAATAAGGGTGGTATGACTTCCGATTTCAAAGAATCAGTTTTAAAGTTAAGAAAAGTGGGAGTAAATCTCTTTTTAGAAAATAATAGTAAAACAAAGGTTTTAACCAGAACTGTACCAGTAAATAAACGTAAATGCGTCTAAATGTATGTATGTCATCACCAGTATCCAGACAATACAACCATAAGCATCCAAGCATCTACAAACTACAACCACCTCCCTTCAAAGGATGGAATACTAACCTGGTGTCCAACTGGTATCATAACCATGGCCTCGGGCCCAAAAATAGATAACACAACAAGATACTAGTACCATAAATTGGGATACTAAGGTAAATAGGGCATAAAGCTACGAGGAGGATTTACTCGGAAAAATATCATCCAATTCACTAAGTAATATGGTAAGTATTATGCTAAAGGTTCCTTCATGTCATTTTATGGTTAAACAAGTCTATAATCTAGTGTAATAGGATCCTACAACCATAAAGGGTATTCTAGACTAAGGTTCGAGTCACATGTCTATTATAAATCCCCTAAATAGGTCAAGTCATGATATAACTATGTATAAACCTATCCTATAACCCCTAACTAGCATGCAATCTATACATTACACATCTCATAGAGAAAAGTAGATTGGAGCCTACCTCATAGCCGAACCAAAACCTTGGACCGTCCACAAACTGCTAGTCTTTGCTCTATGATCTTGGAATGTCGTCATGCTATCAAAATCTTAGTCTACACGTTAATACGAGCAAACCGATACCCATATTGCAATATAAAAGCTTAGGCCAAAAATTGGGTGAAAAATAGGCCTGTGGGGCCTGCAAATGAAATTCCAAAATTGAACCCCTCACGAGGTCCCTCGAAAGGCAAGGAATGTGTGCTTGAAACTTGAGCACAAACGGAGCTCTAATCAAAGCCCAAATCAACCCACAAAGTTAAGAAATTCAAGAACTAATGTCTTGAAATTTATAAGGAAAAGAGCATACTTTGACGGGGAAGAAAAATGGGAAATGATCAAAAGGTGGTGAATTAGCTTATCTTAGCCTCAATGGTCGATTTTCCATAATTTCCCACACCTCAAGCTCTAATAATGGTGGAAAAAGGGTTAAAAAGTGAAGAGAAATCGGAGAAGAGGGCTTAATATACTGCCAGGAAATTGTTCTTCGCGATCGCGAGGGCCAAAGGTTGCGAATGCAACGATGAAAAAAGAAGTCCTTTGGGAACGCGGGCAAAGGGTCACAAACACAAAGGCAGGTGAATCAGACTATCGAGAACGCGACACTAAGGGTCGCGATTGCGAAGAAGAAGGAGGGACTATGTCGGTTGACCATTCATCGCGAATGCAAGAGAGAAGGCTCGCTATCGCGACAGTCAAAATCTTGACCCTTGGAAAATGCAAGTAGCTCCTCACAAATGCGAAGAACAAAAGTGGGTTGCACCAGATGCTGGAAAAGCCAACAAAAATCAAAGTCCCAACGGACTCCGATCGGGTGTTCGAGATTCGTTTTGAACCGCGCGTGCTTAAAAAAACTATGCTACCAAACCAAATTCGACGTTCCAAACTCAATAGAACCATTGAAATTTCCATCTGAGGTCGTTTTGATAAAATATGGGCCCCACACCCATGATTCCTTTTTTACTAAAGTCCACCCAATAGCCCAAAATGAGTCTGGAAGCCTTAGGACCCGAACCAAGGGTCTACTTAGTCTAAAATCAACGTTTTGAAGTTAACGGCGCTATCAAAATTTCCATTCGAGGTCGTTTACCAGAAGTTTTGGTCCAAGACCAATTTCTCAACTTAAAAAGCTCCAAAATAGGGAAATGGACTTAAAACCCAAACGAATTGCCCGAAAACCGATTCCATGATTTTGGCAAGTTATAAATGACTTGTATCTGCTATAGAAAAGCTCAAAATGCTAAAAATACATGGAAAATGAGAAAATGACCTGGAGGGTCATTACAATATCCACTACTAAAAGGACTTTCATCCTCGAATGTCAATGAATAGAAAGAGCCCGAAAGCTCAAAAAGATGAGCTACTGGGCCTGCATACCCTACAAGGTTCCCCAGATAACCTCTACGACCCAAACAATGCTTCCAAGGGATTTCTCTACAGGTATCCCTTTTTCGTTCAATTCCTTCACTTCACTTTCCAAAATAACCACAGACTCATCCTCAACAACCGATTGTCCTCCAACTGAACCAAGCACGATTGAAGCACGCAAACCCAAACCACAACTTACTGACATCACACTGAAACAAGCCCAACTAAGTGGATACTCAACCAGTCTAAAGACAACCCAAGGCATGAACCATACAACCAACTTCAAACTCCAAATCTAATTTTTTCTTGCCCTTCCAGACCAGATGTCTACTCTAAACTGCACAGAATCTCTCCATCATCCTTCGAGTCTTGTCCGCATAATCAATCACATTAACCTCAAAAGACTAAAGCTGACCCATTGAAAATCCACACGAACTAGCATAAGAACAAAGCCCATAAGGTCTACCTAAATATTCAAATGGTGATGACCAATGTCTGTGATCTGTGCAAAAGCAACTAACTGATCCGAACGACCCTCGAAACCAATAGTCATGATTCCAAAGAATAATATCTCAAAACTGAATGATCCGCTCCAGAATGCCCCACCGGCTGTGAGTGAAACCACGCTAAGCCAAACTTGGGTACACTTTCTCCGCTGAGTAGACATTTAAAATTTCTGAGAACCAAGGTCAAAAGCAGTAGAAACCAATACCATGTGTCAATGGACCATCCTCTGAGCATCTATACAATATCATCACTCTAAACGGAAGAAAACTAAGCCTGTAGGTAATGAGTAGGCCTATTTAGTCTGTCAACAAATGCTCAACTAAAACAAATCCTAAAATAGGAGTTGTACACCAAGTTATGCAATCCATAGCAATAATCTTAACACCGAAGCTAAACTACTCGATTTCAACTATCCAAACTGATCATGTTGACGTGTAAGCATCCATACTCGAAAATCTATCACAACTTTTAAGTCGTCGTTCAAAAAAGTAAAAAATCACTACTGGAGCCAACCAATTTTCACTAAGGTCAAATACTCAAATCAATCACACTATCAGAAATCAAGCACATACCCTAAACCAATCTCACTCTAAGCATACATACAACGATCCCCGCAAGGGCTGAAACCGAAATATTATCAAAGAACATAATCACAACTGAGGAAAACCACATGCTAAGGATACGAGCAATCAAATCCACATCGGCTGAGGGTATTAACACATCAAGGAATAACCAAGAATTCACCAGGGCTGCAAAGAGTACTACTGGTAGTCAAATCCAACTCAAAAAAAAAATATGATCTTTGACTAGATCTGGTAAAACCAATACTTAATCTATGGCAACGAATACTCACTCCTAAAATACATCCACTTTAGTTACCGACAGCTGATACACAAGAACATATCACCAAGTAGAAGCATTCCACGAAGACACATTAGGCCGAACAAATACCGACAAGAGAAATTTTTGAATTCACCTATTTAAACCAACCTTAGCTCAAATGAACCATGAACCACATCGCAAAAAGAACGGAGTACCCAAATCAACACCAACACCAAGATCAAGACTACTACCAGGTGATGAACCAGGCAAATCAAAAGGACAACCTCAACTTACCAATCTTAGGAATGAGACATAGAATAAGGGTCACCACTGCTAGAATAACAACTAAACTATGAAAGGCTAAACCTACCTTCCCACGACCCTCTCAATAGATCTTACCTCACTAATAGAAAGGAAAACTAACCAACCAAGGTTCTAAGTCAAACGGCCAAGAATCGCAAGAAGGGAACAATAACTAGACAACGCTAGTCTAGCCATCTACCAAGTAAGGATCAATCAAAGTTAAAAGAACAACTATAATAACAATAGTATAAAGTGCAAGTGGCATAAAAAAAACAATCAGTCCCACTCTAAGATCACATCAAAGCCAATATGCCAAAGGAAATAGCATTTACCCAAACGTTGCACCCCAAATCAAACACAATGCTAATCCACTCAATCCACAACTAAAAAAAATATCTACGGGGGTAGTCATATATGCATAAGTCTACACAAAGGCTTACAACAATCAATGTAGTAATATTAAGGCATAAGAACACTGATGGGTATGAAAACACCAACTTAATTCAAATAGAAACTAAAAGATAGTAAATCAAAAGCGCACCTATAACGATAGAATCTGAAGCCATGGTCCCTGACTTGCCCGAAGAAGTATGAATCTAAATGTGTCCAACCTCGAGCTGAGCTTCTGAACAACCAACTGAAATACCAAGGGAACCACCTCTAACTGAAGGTGCCACAACCCTATGAGACTGATCTGACTGCGCTGACTGACAAATAATCCCTCACTGAGGACACTCTCTAGACCAATGACCGATCTCTCTATAGTCATAACAAACCCATAAAGCTCTAACCTGGTGAGAAACACGAGCTGACCCCAACTGGTTGACCAGCTCATGCTTGGGGAACTCCCTAGACCAGTGACCAATCTTACCACACTCAAAACATGCCCCTGGAACACTTTGATATCTGAACCTGCTGACCTAGAACGGCTGCCACGGCCTGAAGACCTAGACCAAATACCATGTGATGTCTGACCAGAACTCTATCCTGTGTGACCACCATGACCTAACTGAGAATCACCCATAACTTGAGGTGCTACCTATATGGACCTGATGGGCTACAACTGATGATGACCTCTGCTGGAAGGATCCTTACTCCTAGATGGAATACCATTAACACTTAACTGCTGACATGGCCTTTTACCGCCACCACCACATGTCTCAATACATTCCCACTCTGTAGTCCTCGTGTGATCAACAACCTGAAGGAAAGTAGACCCAGCTGCTATCAAATGCTCCAACGCCAAATGATGTGGTAAAGCTAATCCTCTGATAAATCTCCACACCATTTCATGCTCTATAGAATATAACATAGAAGTATGTCTGGCCCATTCGAGAAACCCAATCTCATACTCTGAAACTGATAAAGAGCCCTGTTGAACACCAATAACCCAACTCTGGCCTAAAAACCACTCGATGTATAGGGCACCACCACTGACTGTGAAGTATCCATGAAAAGACTTGGAACCCCTAACACGGTATCCTGAAAAGCTAAGGCTATCACAAACTCTATCGGAGCCTGGGCTGGCCCAGACCCTCTGACTGATACTGAAGATCCTTAATATCAATCTCTAACTTTTTAGCCCGATGCTGAGCTGAAACTATGGTAACACGCACAGAAGTCTCATCATCATCTATCGATAATCTCGTGTTATCCATCTGGGAAAGAGTGGAGTCAAAAAAGTACTTAGAGGTTCATAAAAGTATGGACACACGATAAGGAATCAAGGAATAAAATTTACAAAGAATGCCATATAGCCTCCCGAAGATAGGTTACAGACGTCTCTATGCCGATCTGTAAGACTCTACTAAACACTTAGCTCTTGTACCAACAACACCAGTGAACCTAGGCTCTAATACCAATTTGTCATGACTTGATTTCACAGGTCATGATGGCACCTACCATAACCCATAAGTAGGTAAGAAAACCCATAGTCTGAAACAGCTAGTAACGGACTAATAAGAAAAATGAAAACAAAACTAAATAAAAGAGAAAGAAGACAAGAAAGAAGTAAATACATCCCCAAAACCTGGTGAAGTCAGTACGAGAGCTACTAACAAGGCAAGAGCATAAAGTAAGCATAATATGTATATACAGAATTGTCTCTGAAATAGGATGTAAAGATCAGTCCAATAACTGAGGGAAAGCAGGAACAACTCTGAATGTTAGGAGCTCGCCCTAAATCTCTGATCCATGGCTGCTCCTTACGATACTCACGTTAACGGCGAGAACTCCCACTATGATCTGTAGGCTACAAAAGTATAGTATGAGTACCAAACACGAGGTACTCAGTAGGCATCGACCGACTGAGTTCCAAAGATAATGCAAGTATAAATAACATGTAAAGCAGGAAAATAAACTACAGGCAACTATCTAAGAAATGATACATAATAATACTAAAGGAAAAATAGGGATAACTGTCATACTCTACAAGTGATCCGAGACAGAGCTATGCTAATGATAAGGATAAGCTAACATGTACTAACAGTAATCAGGAACGAAGCACAATGTCATAAGTAACTAGTCATCATACGATAGTATAGTGAAGAAAGAATTATACAATGTACAATAAAAGTATGAAGAAAGAGATATACGAGAGATATATAATATTAATATGAAGAAAGGGTATATATATATATATAATAATAATAATAATAATACGGAGGGAATCGGGCACATAACATAACATTAGCTAATCCTGAAAGTGCTAACCAAAGGGAGCTGGCCTAACAGCCTAAATCTCACAAGGATTATGATGTCAAGAAGGGAATTAACTCAAGCATAATCACGGCCTCTAACCAAGTGAGGGCAATTATGAAATAACCTACTAATAATAAAACTCAACATAATGAAAAGGAAAGGAAATCGAAGCGTACCTACAATCTCGGGTACCGATTCATAACCAGTCTGCCACAAATTATACAATAATATTCAGATAATAATAATCTAACCGGCTAGCCCAGACAAACAAAAACCTAACTGGGCCCCCATAATCCCGGAAGGTACATGCAAACACTCAGCAAGCAGCAACCATAACATGTACCTATACAGCCACCCATAAGACTGATAAATATGGGTACCAAATAATTATACTGGTGATAGGCGATGCATATAAATAAATGAATGCAACGATAATCCAATACCCTCAACCAATCAAGTGACATAATGTACCAAGTGTATACACCTCCTCCAGCTCAGTAGCTCACAAGGGCAGGACCTACGGTGACCATCCTTCTCTGGTACTGTGGCTCATCAGATGAAAAGGGCCCATAGGGGACTCGAGATATCCATATACACTGCCTGGTTCCGATCCAAGAATTCTATAATCCATCATAACCAATCTACTCCGTTCAATACCAGAGAGAAATAAGAATATAATAAATACTCGAAATTGAACCTAGACTAAATCAGTATAAATTTATAAATCTATTGCCCGAGATCGAATTCGAGACTAAAACGGTAGAATAATATAGAAAGGGTCGGAATCTCCCTCGATGAAAGTGAGTAAGTAGTGATAAAAGAGAGTGGATCAATAACAGACTAGAATCAGCCTTGGTCTAATTTCTCAAATAATATGTTTAGTTTAAAATGTCATAGTTCAATAATAAGGGTGGTACGACTTTCGTTTTCAAAGAATCAGTTTTAGAGTTAAGAAAAATGGGAGTAAATCCCTTTTAGAAAACAATAGTAAAACCAAGGTTTTAACTGAAATTGTACCATTAATAAACGTAAATGCGTCTAAATGTATGCATGTCATCACCAGTATCCAGAAAATACAGCCGTAAGCATCCAAGCGTCTATAAACTACAACCACCTCTCTTGAAAGGATGGAATACTAACCTGGTGTCCAACTGGTAGGATAACCACGACCTCGGACCCAACAATATATAACTCAACAAGATACTAGAACCATAAATTGGGATACTAAGGTAAACAGGGAATAAAGCTACTAGGAAGATCTACTCGGGGAAATATCATCCAATTCACTAAGTAATACGGTAAGTCTTATGCTAAAGGGTCCTTCATGTCATTCTATGGTTAGACAAGCCTATAATCCATCGTAATAGGATCCTACAACCATAACGAGTATTCTAGACTAAGGTTCGGATCATATCTCTATTATAAATCCCCTAAATAGGTCAAGTCATGATACAACTAGGTATGAACTTATCCTATAACCCCTACCTAGCATGCAATCTATACATTCCACCGCCTCATAGAGAAAAGTAGACCGGAGCCTACCTCATAGCCGAACCGCATTCTTGAACCGCCCACAAACCGCTTGTCTTTACTCCACGATCTCGGAATATCACTACGCTATCAAAATCATAGTCTACATGTTAATCGAGTAAAATGATACTCATATTGCAATATAAAAGCTTAGGCCAAAAATTAGGTCAAAAATAGGCCTATGGGGCCCGCAATCAAAATTCCAAAATTGAATCAGTCACGAGGTCCTTCAAAATTAAAGGAATGCGTGCTCGAAACTTGAGCACAAATGGAGCTCGAATCAAAGCCCAAATCATCCCACAAAGTTAAGGAATTCAAGAACTAATTTCTAGGAACTTAGAAGGAAAAGAGCGGAATTTGATGGGGAAGAACAATGAAAAATGATCAAGAGGTGTTGAATTAGCTTACCTTAGCCTCAATGGATGATTTCCCATAATTTCACATGCCTCAAGCTCCAAAAATAGTGGGAAAAGGGTTAAAAAGTGAAGAGAAATCAGAGAGAAGGCTTAATATACTGCTAGGGAATTGCCCTTGGCGATCGCGAGGGCTAAAGGTCGCAAACGTGAAGATGAAAAAAAATGCCCTTCGTGAACGCAGGCAAGGGGTCGCAAACGCAAAGGCAAGCGAATCAGACTATCGCGAAGAAGAAGGAGGGACTAGGTCGGTTGACCCTTCATCGCGAACGTGAGAGAGAAGGCTCGCGATTGCGACTGTCAAAAACTTGACCCTTCGCGAATGCAGCCAGCTCCTCGCGAACGCGAAGAAAAAAAGTAGGTTGCACCAGATGCTGAAAAAATCAGCAAAAATCTAAGTCCCAACAAACTCCAACTGGGGGCTTGAGATACGTTTAGAACCCCGTGGATACAAACGAACTATGCTACCATACAAAATTTGATATTTCATACTCAATGGAACCATCAAAATTTCCATCTGAGGTTCTTTCGATAAAATATGGGCCCCATACCCATAGTTTTCTTTTTACTAAAGTCCACCCAATAGCCCAAATAAGTCTGAAAGCCTCGAGACCCGGATCAAGGGTCCCCCTAGCCTAAAATCAATGTTCTGAAGCTAACGGCGTTGTCGAAATTTCCATCCGAGGCCATTTACTAGAAGTTTTTGTTCAAGACCAATTTCTCAACTTTAAAAGCTCCAAAACAAGAAAATGGGCTTAAAACCCAAACGAATTACTCGAAAATCGAACCAACAATTTTGACATGTCAAAAATAACCTGTAGCAGCTATGGAAAAGCTCAAAACACCAAAAATGTACAAAAAATGAGAAAATGACCCGGAGGGTCATTACAGGACCAGAGATGATATTTTACTTCTAACTATATAAATACTATCTCCTAACCTATAGTTAGTGAAAAAGTAAAAAGGAATAACGAGGTCTAATTCCAAATCTTTAAATTGAGTCGACGCATCCCCGGGAGTACCATCTACTAAAGTTTTAAAAAAAGAGATTATGTATATCTATACGTAAATATTCCTATGTGTTTATATTCAAAAAATTTCACTTATATTTGGAAAATTTAATATTATTATTTTATAACTTAAGATCGACCTCCAATCAAAATTGTTGCTAAGGTGGAAGAGCGTGATTAATAATATCGTGCCATCGTCCCTATAAAAGCAATAATTATTTTTTTCCCTCAAAACCTTCTATTCAAATCGAAATGTTTACTTCATTAACTTAATTTTATTACTATGTTCTTTTATTTCTTTATTTATTTTGGGTAGTTTAGTTTAATTTAAGTTAATAATTAACCTATTTTCTTACATATTTGTCTCAAATTCTGTCTTCTCACTTATCTGAAATTTATATTTTTTATTTGTCTTTCGTATAATCAAGTTGGAATACTTGCATCATCTATCACCTAGTTTCATATTAATTAGGTAAAACTGAATTTTCGCTAAATTTATTTCTTTGTTGATTTTATCACCTAGTTATTTAAATCGGTATATTAATAAGTAATATTCAAGTTTAGTTTCGCCTAGCTTTAATAATAATAATCAAATTTGCATGCTTAACCAGTTCATCACCTAGATTGGTATTAATTAGATAATAATTGAGTTGCGTGACTAGTTTATTTATTATTAATTTAAGGATTTTCATGTTTAGGTTTAACCATTTAGTTAATATTAATTAGTTAAAAAGTCAATTGACCTTTGTTTATCACGTAAATCTCCCACATAATATATGAATTCAGCAAGAACCCACATTTGTGAACATCGAAAAGTGTCTAACACCTTCTTTTTGAGGTAATTTGAACCCTTACTCAAATTTTTGGTGACGTAGACTAATAAAATAATTAAATAATTTGTAATTAGTTTAGAATGGTGCCCTAACGCACCTTAATTCGTTAGGTGGTGACTCTTCATATTTTAGGAGCTACAAAACTCTTCATATTTTAGGAGTTATGCTCGTTTGAAGTTGACCCTGGTAAAATTTTATATGAAAACTCGATCGGAAAAGAAGCTTTCAACTTAACTTTGAGCTAGAAGTTCCTTATGACCTTAATTCACATCCAAAGCTCTTCTTGCACTAAGAAATTGATCTTAACACCTATGTACCACTGGAAATCATCAGGTTCAGTTCTATATGCATTTGAAGAATTTCTGAACTAAGATCCGAACCATCATAGAGCTTCTGAACTAAGATCCGACTCATCCAAGAATGGTTCTGATCTTAGTTCAGAAATTCTTCAAATGTGTATAGAACTAAACCCAATGATGTCTAGTTATAAATAGATGATAAGATCAATTTCTTAGTGCGAGAAGAGCTTTGGATGTGAATTAAGGGCATAAGAAACTTCTAGCTCAAAGTTAAGTTGAATGCTTCTTTATTGATTGAGTTTTCGTATAAGATTTTACTAGGGTCAAATTCAAATGAGTATAAATGCTAAAATATAAAAAGTTTTGTAGCTCAAGACCCACTAAATTAAATATCTTTGAGTCTTCTTTCCAACTCCACCGACCGTTCGGTGATTCAATACCGAAGTACAAAGTTATAACCATTTTACCAAAGGGTGTCTATCTGCCAATGGACGACTGGAAAAGCGACGGTCCGTCCCCTGAACGAAGGTTTGTCCTTTTGGCTGTGGAGCCTAACCAATGAACTCAAAAAATTTCCCCAAGTCGACGGTTTGGACAACGATTCATTGGGGGACCCACGGTCCCTCCCCGAAACCGTCTGACGGGATTTTTCTTCATTTTCTAAGAGTTTTTTAAGGTGTAGTTTGGTCCTTTTATTACCCCAAAATCACTCCCCACGTCTTAAAACACCCAATAAGGCTTACATTCTCAGAATAAACATCGCTAATCTTTTCCAAATTTTTTTCTCCTCCAAAGAAACACAAGAACAGATAGAAAAGAGGGTTTCCAAGTCTAAAGCTCCAAAAGTTTCAAATGCAAGATTTTCTCTCCACAAATCCTTCTAATCTCAAATATGTAGGACTTCAATGTGGTTTATCGGTCATCCCCATGTACGAAACTTTAGAGTTTGTTTATGAATTTCAAAATCATAGTTAGGGTTACAAACCCATGTTTAATCTTTATGTTATTTGAATCAGATTCTTGATTTTTAAAGTGTTTATTGATTGTTTAGCCTTTATAAACATCGAAATAATTTCTATGAATGGAAAAACTTTAGTTATCATCTTTTTCAATTATGCCATGAACTTGCATATTATTTTTGAGATTTATGTTTAAACCATGAAACTAGAACTATAGTGTTATTACAGATATTCAAGAAAAATAGATTCAAAACCCATAAAAGGATAAAGTTTGATAGTTTTCAAGCTATGAATTTAGTAAAGTTTCAATCTTTACGATAGATAGATAGTGATTTAAATTATTTATTGAGCATATGATTATAAGAATTATTTTGGGAGTAGTATTTAGCACCGAGCGAATTTGGGTCTAGAAAACTCAAGTCCTAGAACTACGTACCACCATAGGATTATGTTTCACCTCAATGTCGGTTGATCATTAGCCTAAAAGGCTCATTTAGTGGATCCACATATAGATAGATAGGTCCTATACTTTGGCAACATATGGGGCAGCCCTCCCAACTGGGTTAGAAGTTGGACATCACTAGCTCAAATGATGTATGTCGGTTATAAGAAACGTTCGCTTAAATTTTTTTACTTTACTTTGATAACCTTTTGATATGATTATATTATGTATTCAGATAGTATGATTGTAGATATGTATTTTTCAGAAAGTTTTATTGTGATTTTGTTAAACTTGTTTTCAGCCATTTAATATTATTCCTACATACTCAGTATATTAAGACGTACTGATTGCATACTCTTTGCCTATATTTTTCATGTGATATAGATACTAGTGACCAAGCTTAGACTCATGGCTAGTCGATATCAGTTCAGCTTCTAGTAGTGGTGAGTTCTCATCATTCGGGGACCATGTTAGTTATTTCTTTCCGTTTTACTTTTAGACAGTGTTTTATGGTTAGTCGGGGGCCTTTTTCCGACAGATTATGATATTCAGTTATTAGAGGTTTGCAGACATTAGATTATGGTTCATGTTGGCCCTTCGGACTTGGTACTTGTTCATTCAGATTATTCATTGAAATATTTTAGAACTTATCTTATGATGTGTTTAGTTATGCTACAACAAGAGTTAGCTTGGGATCACTTGTGGTTCTAAACATCGTGTCTCGGCTAGCGTGTAGATTTGGATCGTAACACTGGCATTGATTATACAGAAACCTTTTCACCGGTGATAAAGATGACAACTGTAAGAGTCTTGTTGGCTACAACTAGGGGTGTACAGACCAAGCCGCCAAGTCAAACCGAATCAATGAACCAAACCAAACTGGAAAAAAAACCCGACTTGTGGTTTGGTTTAGTTGGTTTGGCGTTAGAAAAAAAAAAACCAACTATTCTTGGTTTGGTTTGGTATTAACCAAAGAAAAGTCAAATCAAACCCAAACCAAACCGACATAATATATATATAATTTTAACTTTTTATACATAAAAAATACTAATTATAATCTACTTTTTAAATTAATTTTATTAATTTTCAATATTTAAAAAGTAGATATAGATATATATTCAGATTTGGGCCTTTAAATTGTAATATTTATCCATTAATTGATATCTAAATGATTTGAACGCTAATATAAACTTAAAACCTAAAACTTTTCACTCTTCAGTCACTTTTCATCTTACTTTTTAGTTTCTGGAGAGTTCTCCGCTCCTCCTTTCCACTCCTCGTTGTCCATAATTGTGGTTTACCACTAGCACATAAAATATATTTGATCTTGTCTCCAATCACAATATAATTGTAAAAACTAAATATTATAAAAAAAAAATAATAAAAAAAAAATTAAAAACCGACTAAAACCTAAACCAAAAAACTCAATTTTATGTTGGTTTGATTTGGTTTATAGATTTAATAAACCTACATGATTGGTTTGATTTTTTTTTAAGTAAAAAACCAAACCAATCAACTTATGTACACCCCTAGCTACAACAATAAAGAAAATATGGAGCATTTTTTAGTTTAATGTGAATAATGCATTCCTCCATGGTGATTTACATGATGAGGAAGTGTATATGGTAGTACCACCAGGTTTAGTGGTGAATAAACCAGGGATGGTATGCAAGTTGAACAAATCCTTCTATGGCTTGAAACAAGCTAGTAGGCAATGGTATGCCAAGCTAGCTGAAGCACTGTATTCCAGAGGTTAATACTTACTCATTAAATGACTACTCACTTTTCTACAAGAAGACTACAGGCTCTACTATCTTTATGGCTATCTATGGAGATGATTTTATCTTAATTGGGATAAATATGTCTGAGATTGAAGAATTTCAAATCTTTCTAAATGATAAGTTCAAGATTAAAGCCTGGGGGAAGTTGCATTACTTCCTTGGGATGGAGGTAATCTACAAGGAAGATGGGCTCATTATTTTCTAGAGAAAATTCATCTTTGACTTACTGATGAAAAGCTACAACATCTCCAGTTTGAACAATTGCACTTCTCCACTGAATTTTATAGAAACGTTTCATGCCTTGGAGGGGACTCCTCTATCAAATCCCACATTTTATAGGAAACAAGTTGAATTTTCTAATCAATCCCAGAATGGATATATCCTACAGTGTGCAACATCTTAGCCAATTTATGCAAGATCCCAGGGAGCCTCACTTAAAGGCAACATTTCATTTGTTGAGATATCTCAAGGTAGATCCCACTCTAGGCATCTTCGTATTACATGATCAGAGATAAAATGTCAAAGCCTACTATGACTCTAGGAAATTAGTGAGCGGGTATATTATGTTGTTGGGTAATAGTACTCTCAGTTAGAAATCAAAGAAACAAGAAACCATATCCCTATCTTCAGTAGAGGCAGAGTGTAGGGCACTAAGGAAAGTTGCAGGTGAATTGGTTTGGCTCAGCAGACTAATTGAAGAACTTACAATGCCCTTACCAACTCCTATTGAGGTGTATTGTGATAGCCAATTAGCTTTTCATAGTGCTAGGAATCCTATTTTCCATGAAAGAACCAAACAAATTGAAGTTGATTGTCACTTTGTGATGAATTTGTTGCAAGCAGGTTTTATATCACTCCATCATATAAGCTTAGATAATCAACTAGCAGATGTCTTGACAAAAGCTTTAACTGGCATCAAACATTCTACTGCATTGCACAAGTTGTCAGTGTTCTCCACACCTCCAACTTGAGGGTTAAGGGGTTATTAAGATTTAATTAGTTAGTTAATTATTAATTAGTCGGTTAGTTAGTTTTTGTCTTTGTATTCTGTAGA
This sequence comes from Capsicum rhomboideum, assembly GCA_031232105.1. Taxonomy (NCBI): domain Eukaryota; kingdom Viridiplantae; phylum Streptophyta; class Magnoliopsida; order Solanales; family Solanaceae; genus Capsicum; species Capsicum rhomboideum. Next base: position 33,629,340 of record CP124711.1, on the reverse strand, counting down.
AAAAGTTAGGAGTTAGTGACAGTTGTAGGTAGTTGCAGGTATCCAGCTCATTGACAATTGTGAGTTAGTTACATGCTAGATATTTTTGCTTCTTCCTATATAAATACTCGTCAACACATAGTGGAAATCAATTGAATGGTTTTCCCCAAAGTCCTTTCTCCTTTCTCTGCTTCTGCTCACATGGATTGTGCTTGTGTTTGCTGATTTCTTCTGCACAATTCTCTCAACAGAATTCATAGAGTAACCAATTGCACTGCTAACTTTACTTTTTCATATCTATTGAAACTTCTTAGACACAATTTTGTTGTCATTCTCAATTCATTAATGATAATATTAGAACTGTATATGAACTTCTTAATATTAACAGAAAGTTACATACATAATATTTAGCCTCTAAATTATTTGGACCAATACTGCAACAGTCAAAGTGGAGTTATAATGGTTGAGGATCGGTGGTATTACGATCGTGATAAAATAATAATTGGAAAGAGTTATAAAGTTGAAGGTGTAAGAGAGATTGTTTGAATGAAGTATTTTTTTGTGTGGAGTTTTTTTTTGTGTTTTTAGATGATATCGTCGAGGTGAAGTGTTGGTGGAGTAACGATGCTATTCAAATAGTGTGTTTTAGAGTGAAGAATATCAATTGTTATGGTGGTGATTTTTTTAATTTTTATTTTTTGATTTTCCACTCGGTATCCGATACTCATATTGGAGCCCGACTAAATTCGGATTCGTGCCGGAAAGTCCCACATTGGGGGGGTAAAGCGCTCCCTAATATAGGCGACTCTGTATCCTGAGGGACTCGAATCCGAAACCTCTGATTAAGGATGAAGGAGTACTTACCATTCCACCACAACCCTTGTTGGTTATGGTGGTGATTGATTTAGAGTGATGGTGGATGGTGGTTGAGAAAAATGAAATCTACATAACTTGCAATGCTCAAGAGCAAATGTAAATAATTTCACAGAATTTAAAAGCTAATTAACAGTTTCTCTTGTAAAAATATCTCATATATTGAAAAAAAATTCTATTAGTGAATAAAAATATATTTGAATCATTTTTATAATGACGAAACTATACTCAACCTCAACTATTAATGATAAATAAATTTTGATGATTTCACAAACTTAAAAGGATAAATTTAAAACTTTTTAAGAAAGAGTTACTTGCTAGCACTACTATTAGCATTGCTCTTACCATTTTTTTATAATATAAGTTTTATATGTTTTTATTTATGCAATAATTATGATAATACTAGTACATGAAAGTAAATTTTTGTTTGACATAATTGGTCTACTCCTCTTGCTTTTCAGGAGTGAGTGAATTTTCGAGAGGTGTGTATAAATCAAAAACATCATAGAATATGAATGAAGAGGGTAAAAATTTTACTTTCTCCGTTTATTTTTACTTATCCATCATTCTAAAAATGAAAACTAAAAATAAATTTTTATTTTTACTTATAAACTTTAGCATATATAATTTTTCTTTTATTTTACTCTTAACATTAATTATTCATTTCTCAAAATCATCTTTCTAGTCCACTGACACTCACTACTAAAAGTAGAGCCATGATCCACCAAAAAAAATCGACGGACCTTTGACCGACAAAACAGTCGACCACGGTCGATTAGTTCGATACTAATTTTTATAAATAAAATCGGTCAAGTTCGGTCCTTTTTTTTTTTGGCTAGAAACCAAGAAAATGAGAAATCGACCGAGCTTGGCCGTTAAAAAATACGGTATATTATTTTATAAAAATCAACGACATCGATCGATTTTATTTTTAAAATTAAAAATATTTTTTATAAAACAATTGACCCGACACCGATCGGCCCATTTTTGACCTATGCTTTTCGATTGGTTTTTCTAGAAAATTGACCGACTGCAACTGGTTTTCGTATATGGTTCGGTTCTTTTTTCTAATAGTGACTATACACTAATTAATATGAGTATTATAAGTAAAATATGTACTTTATTTATTATTTACTTCACCTTAATTTAAGTATTTTAATTTAACTGGACACGAAATTTATGAAATAACTATAGATTTTTAAATTTTGTGATCTTAAATTAAAAGATGTGTATAGTATTTTAAATTTTGTGGTCTTAAACTTGCAATGTACTCCCTCCGTTTCATTTTATTTGGCTCTTATTGACTTAGCACATCCCTTAAGAAAACTATGATTAGGGGTACATTTTACTAAATTAACCTTATTAGATGCTTTGAAACTCTAAATTTGACTATTATTACTTGATGTTGTTATTTACTACTAAAGGCAGAAAAAATATATAACAAAATTTCATAAATTGAACAAATAATTTGAAATAACTATTTTTAGTATAGAGGCCAGTAAAATGGAGCGAAAAAAGTAATTAAAAAACTTACTAAATATATAAAGAGACTCTTTTGGAGACATAGCCAAAACAAAAAAATAAAACACCTAAATTGAGACGAAGAAAATACTCTTTTTAGTCCAAAATAAATAAATTTTTGAGGTATTACATAACCCTTAAGAAAATTAGTTAATAACATTAAATAAAAAATAATTTATCAAATTATCCTTTGCTACTTCCCAAATTTTTCTTAAAACTAGAGGTAGTTAAAAAATTCATTAAAGAGAAGAATAAATTTTTAAAAAATTAATTAATTAAGCAAATTTTTCAACTTTAAAAAACTGATTAATTTTAAATCACAAACAATATTAAAAATTTATTTATTCTGAATCGAAGAAAGTACTTTTTAAAGTAGAATGTAAAATTTCGTTGTGAACACCTAACCCTTTGTTTGTATAGTTGTTATGTATGGTTTCATAATGTATCGTATTGTAATGTATTGTATGGTATTGTTTAATACTGTATTATTTTAATGAATATAACGTTTGGATAAATTGTATCATTTTTCATCGTTACATAATCTCACACATCAATGATTTGAATTTTAAATTTATTAGAAAAGTAAGATATGGGGTAGAGCTACTATTAAAAGGTAGGATAAATGATAAAATAGAATCATTAAATAATAATTAAAGGTAAAGTGAGAAAAAAATATAAGGTAATAATGCGATACCATCAAATTCGTAGTTACATAAAATGAGGTTTTTCATGATTGCCTAACCATGAAATTAAACCATATGGTTTAAATAACAATCAAAATAAACATGACATTGATAATAACCATATAATACAATACCATGAAAATAACCATCCAAACAAAGTGTAAATGTGAAATATAGGAAGTAACTTTTTTTTTTTTAAATCTCATCTTGGATAACGATGAAAAAAGACTTTGATAATAACCATATAATACAATACCATGAAAACAAACATCCAAACAAACTGTAAATGTGAAATATAGGAAGTAACTTATTTTTTTAAAAACCTCATCTTGGATAATGATGAGAAAACCCCTAACAACAAAGGCCCGGTTAGTGGAAAAGACGGTAGAAAGGCGAGAGTGGGAAAAAAATGGGGCTTATGGAAGGAGATACTAGGGGGGCATTTGGTAGGTAAATTAAACGAAAAATTACTTTAATTGCATTCTGTAATTAGGTAAACTTTAGGTATACCGCCTCATTCATTGTCCAAATATTAACTATTTTTGAAATTTTGTCTTAATTAAGTCATTTCAAAATTATAACTTTAAGATTATAATTTCCAAACTATTTTCTTTCATAGAAAAAGTGGATAAAATAATTTTAAATTTGATGAGCTAAGATGGATTATTCTGAATTAAATATAGTACTATAAGATTTATATCAATATTTTATTAATTGTATAAATTTATTTTAAAATTAATTTATATCATCAATTAAACATGATATAAATTTTATACCAAATTTATTCTACGGGACTTAACAAAGGAGACCCTTGTGATGATTAAAGAAGAAGAAGAATTGATGAGCGTAGGGACAAAGGTGGATGTAGACTTCCAAACGACAAGCCGACAAAGGTGTGGGCACCTAATGACTAATAACATACATAGGTAGTACTAATAGGCCTGCATGGAACGCCACTAAGCTAAGCAACAAAAGAAAGAAAAAAGCAAGAGTCAATATACTCTCGTTCTGTCTCAATTTATATGATATATTTTTTTTTAAATCAATCTAAAAATAAGATATATTTTTATATTTAGTAATAATTTAATTTTAAAATATCTACTTTATTTTTAATAAAATAATTTACAATTACACAAATATTTATGAATTATTTTTTACCATAAATTTCAAAAGTCTTTCTTTTCTTTTTAAATTTTGTGTCAAATCAAACTATATCACATAAATTAAAACGAAGATAGTACCATTCATGAAAAAGTATGACTAAAGCCTAAAGGTACCAAACTTGTGGGTCGTCTCCTGTGACAAATGTACTCAATAGAGTTTCTTAACACCCTGAAGCTCATGTTAAGAAATGTCAGGACAAAAAAAAAGTAGTGTAGTGTTTCTTCTTTTAGAAAATACTAATTTAGTGTACGATGTGTTGCACGTGTATATAATGTCAACAGTAATAAATGCATGAAAAAAATTAGAAAAAATTATGCAGAATGTCAGCCTATTATAATTATTTACAAATAAAATGACCCAACATTATAAAAATTACCCAAAATGACCCATGTTGTATATTTTTTGTAATAAAACATATTTATTATCACTTCTCTCTTACACACTACTTCATCTCTCTCTAAACTTTTTTTTTCCAACATTTCACTGCACCATTATTTGCTAAATTATATCTTTCAACATTACATTTGAACATTGAATATAAATGATAACATGCTTTTTTATCTTTTTCTTCTCTGCACTATTTTTAAAAAAAACTTTTTAATTGTTTTTTTTTCTGTGCTATTTTAAAAAAAAATAGTCGTTGTTTAAAATTTATTTTTTTTGTTGCTCTTTTTTCAAAACTTTTTTTTTTAATTGCTTCACTTCTTTTGTGGAAAAAATAAATATTTATGTTATTTTATTATTTTTTGTTTATACTTTTATTTTGTTAAGTTGGAAACGCATGATAGTCAAATAAATATAGACATCGATACATAACATTATATAATTGTTTATATAATATTAATACACGATTATACACCATTTATACAATGTCAATACATTACATACCTATTTATACAATATCAATACTAGTTTACATATACACATTATATACTATTTATACAATATTGATACACGCTTATACACCATTTATACAATGTCGATACATTACATAACTATTTATACAATAGCGATACACGTTTATGCACATTTATACAATATCAATATATTACATATACACTACATAACTATTTGTACATCATTTATACAATATCGATACATGCTTATACATTATTTATACAGTATCGATACATTAAATATACACTACATAACTATTTATACAATATCGATACATTATATATACACTACATAACTATTTGTATATCATATATACATGTTTATACACCATTTATACAATATTGATACATGAAAAAATTGCATGGAGAAAGTTTTGAAAAAAAAAGGGGAAATTTTTTTCTTCTTATAAAAAAAAAATGCAGCAAAAAAAAGTTTTTTTAAAAAAAAATTAAAGTTGAAAAAAAAAAGAAGCAAAAATGGTCTAATGGCCTTGAGCCGAATTTAGCTTTGTTAGGTTCATGACCCTTTTTGACTATTTTTTCTGTAAATGAAAAGTGGGTTACTTTTTTTGTAAATATTTTATTTTTCTGCATATAATTGAAATTTTCCCCAAAAATAAATTATTAAGTGTTCGTTATATTATTAAGTACAACACTTTTAAAATATAACGCAAAAGATAATACGAATAAAAAAGAATTATTACTTATTTTTCAACTAAATATCACAATTTTTCGAGTACCTTCTTTTTGCTAACGATCTTTATGCCGCTTAATACTTCTTCCATTCCTAGATATTGTCTTCCTTACTAAAAATGGATGGTTCACAATATGCTCTTCGTTCTTTTTTAGTTGTCATGTATACTGTAAATTGTTATTCCCAAATACTGGTCAATTTAAAAAATCAAGAAATAATCAAAAAAAATTCAAAGTTTGCTCTTAGCATTAATTATTCTAGAATTAATAGACACATAAATAGGCAATGATTAATAAGGAGTATGAGTCAAATTACACTCCAAATTAATTTTTCTTAATGATTGTGCAAAGTCTTATAATGACAACTAAAAAGAAACGAAGGAGTAGTTGTCATTTTAGAAGACTAAGATATCATTAGTTTGTTTCCACCTTTGCCCTTCATCATAAATATGGAGAGATATTAATGTGATGCAAAAGGGAAAATACTGTATTAAATTAAAATTAATAATAAATAAGGATAATTTAGTCAAATTACTCTTTAGTTAAAGTTTTACTTAAAAAATATGCAAAATAAAAATAACAAGTACTTAAGAATGGAGGAAATATATATGCTGCTTTAAAAGTGTAAATTGTATGTCCTTTATTACCATATTTAGTGCTACAAAAGAAGACAAATGTCTAAGATAAAATGGCGAAAGCATTGAAAGTAGATAAATAAGGCATTCCTTCCGTGTTTTTTTTACTCGTCGCTTATTTTTAAAATTAATTTTTATTTTTACTCTCTCTATCCAATAATATTTGTCCACTATTGGCTTAACACACATGTTAAAAATAATAAATAATAGGAATAGTTTTATTATAATAAATTTACTGGGTTGAAAAATGCATTGAGTAGTGAATAGTATTTAATAGTAAGGGTAAAATGGGTAGAAAATGATAAATTGTACATTAATTTTTCAAACTGAACAAGTATTGTTGGATATCTACTTTTAGTATAGTGGACAAGTATTATTGGACAGAGGCAGTACTTGTTATTTTTGACATATCAAGAAAAAATAATTATTTTTTTCATGTTTTACTCTCAACATTAGTTACTTATTCTCCAAATAACATTAAAACATTATTTGGTTATAATTATAAGACAAACAATAAGGAATCCTAAATTTGTTTTAATGAACGGAAATTTTCTATTTTGTTTTGGTGTTACATATAATATAGGTGAATTTTAAAAAACAAAAGAATTCATGTACTTCCTCCGTCCGATAATACTTGTTTATTATTGACTTGACACACATGTTAAGAAACAATAAATAATAGGAGTAATTATACTATATTAACATTTGAATATAAAAAATTTAATGCATTGAGAAATGCATTGAGTAATAAATAATAGTATTCACTAGTAGGGGTAAAATAGATAGAAAAGGTTAAATTATCCATTGATTTTTCAAACTGAATAAGTATTATTGGACATCTATTTTTAGTTTAGTTTTTCAAACTGAACAAGTATTATTGGATATCTATTTTTAGTGTAATGGATAAATATTGTTAACAAAGGGAGTAATACTTAAGTTACATGTAGAAAAACTTATAACTCAACCTCCCTTCGTCTTTTTAGCCGCCTTTTGAGATTTTTCATTACGAAGAACTTTTTAGCATAGTTATGACTATTTAAAGAAAACGTGATCCTTTAGGTAAAGGAAGTAGTAGGTTATTATTATGACTATGAACTTTAACCTATGTATAAGACACTATTTCATTTCAAAGAAACAAAAATTAGAAAGTATTATAAACTCATGGCTTCATGCAAATTTTATAAATGTCAACCTTCATGTTTTTTTTTTTTGTGTGTGTGTTTTTTTAACTTTTGAAAAAAAGAAACTTCTCCCGTAATTTTTGTTTCAATAAATTAGCTAAAAAATATCTTGAGGCCTTTGATTTTCTAACCTTCATTGTAATCGGTAAACCACATTGAATTTGATAAATATTCATAACACTGATAGTCTCCTCAATTATCCATATTTTAAACCTCTTAAATATTCTTTACATTTTTTTTGTTTTCTCTTCTTCCCTCAAATTCACATATACACATGTTTCAATCTATTTCGAAAGGAGCTATTACTTCCTCTATCTAACAATACTTGTCCATTATACTAAAAATAGATGTCCAATACTTATCCAGTTTGAAAAATTAATAAATAATTTACTCTTTTCTACCCATTTAACCCTTGCTATTAAATATTATTCCCCACTCAATGCATTTTTCAAGACATTAAATTTATTATATTCAAAGGATGGTATAGTAAAATTACCCCTATTATTTATTGTTTCTTAACATGTGTCTCAAGTCAACAACGGACAAGTATTTTTGGACGGAGGAAGTAAATCCAATTGATTCCACATTTAATTGAACAATTTAACATAATTAAAATTCTTTTGATGTTACTTTTGCGCAATCCAAATATTTAGGACTCTTTCATGCTATTTTCTGTACTTGTTTGTTTAAAACAATAAACTTAAATATTATACTCATCAAGGCAATTGAAATACTCCATTCGTTCACTTTTACTTGTTTATTATTTAAAAAAGTGATTTTCATTTTAACATATCAATAATAAAAGGCAATTATGTTTTCATGTTTTACCCTAACATTAATTATTTATTCTCCAAAATATTTTTTAAGAACTAATAATAAACATCAATTAATAGAAATAGTGTGGTAAAATAGTCATGTCAACATTTTTTTTAATGGACATACAAAATCTAAATGTGACAAGTAAAAATGAATGGAAAAAGTACTATTAATTAAAAGCTGCATAAAACATCTTCTAAATAAAGAAATATTAGATTTTCTTCACACCATATTCATATATGTCTACTTTGTCTTGGAATCCTTTCATCTTTGTAATATCCTTAGTAATCCTTCATTTGTTTAATCTCTTTTTTTCCGTATTAGATAATGTTAAGAACAGAAACAAAAAAGAGAAAAAATACAAAGAATTATGAAGGTTGTTAGGAAGAAAGGATTTAAAACAAGCATGAAAGATTTTTTTATTTTTTTTTAAAAAAGAAGAAGTAAAGGGAACATGTAATTATTGTAGAACATAATAATACTTTATATAGATTTTTGAGTCCAAAATTGATATCCTAGACAAAAACATAATAATATATTCAATGTAATCCCATAAAGTAGGGTTTTGGGATAGTAGACCTTGCCCCTACTTCAAAAGGTAGAAAAATTATTTCCGATAGAACCTGAACTCAAACTGTAAAAAAAACTCATCATCCTCAACCCGTATTCCCCCAAAATAATAACTTAAAAAACAAACACAAATCATACGAAAATAAATACAGAAAATACTATATACCATTATCTTATTAAAATGTTTTCCCCATTAACTACGTAAATGGGGGCTTCTCTCGTCTCTTTGTATGTTTGATTTTTATACGCTTAAAATTAAGGCTGTTCAATTATAACGATCTCCAACTTCACCCAAGGAGTAACAAAATCAAAACAAACAAAAGGTTTTTCTTTTCCCAAATTGAAAAATTGCAAAAGGATTAAACCCCAAGTTATTGGCAATGAATTTAATCAAAATTAAGCATAATAAGAAGTCAGATACAACATAGAAATTGATTGACCTTCAGGACATGATTGAACGAAATTTCAAGTTGTAGGCAAACACTTTTTGCTTCCTTTGACTAAGGTAACAAAAACTAGAAATATTAATCAAGACTCAAGACCTAGGATTGAGTTCTAATCTATCATCTTTTGTTAGAAGAAGTTCAAAAGAGATATGGCTATTGAAACAATTAAATAAGTCACTACATCTCTACGTACTACTTCCCTTCTGTTCATGTTTCATGTATCAACCGGTTGATACATAAAACTTTAGCAGAAATTTATCATCTTCGGGAAAAAATAATCATGAAATACAAATTAATCACAAGTCAACCTAAATCAAGGAAAACTTATTGTTAAACTTCAATTATGTTAAAAAAACTTCAATTCAAAAAATAAACAAATACAATAATGAAAATTTGAATGATTAAGATTAAGACCTTCATCAAATATATATATAAAAAAATAATCAAATCTATGCAGAAAATAATAATAATAATCATGAAATATGAATTAATCACAAGTCAACCCAAATCAAGAAAAAACTTATCCTTAAACTTCACCTCAATTCTACTTCAACTCTGTTAAAAAAATCTTTATCCAAAAAATAAACAAATTCAATAATTAAAATTTGAATGATTAAAATTAAGACCTTCATCTCAAATATATATATATATATATATGCAGAAAATAATAATAATAATAATGAAATGTGAATTAATCACAAGTCAACCCAAATCAAGAAAAAACTTATCCTTAAACTTCACCTCAATTCTACTTCAACTCTGTTAAAAAAATCTTTATCCAAAAAATAAACAAATTCAATAATTAAAATTTGAATGATTAAAATTAAGACCTTCATCTCAAATATATATATATATAAAATCAAATCTATGCAAACTCTTTTCTTTAATTCAATGCAAGACCATAAGTCAGTAGTGAAATAAAATTTTGACCTGAACTATGTCCAGATAAAGCAATTAAAAAATATAACAAACCTAAGAATTTTATTTATGGGTCTCTTTGGCAAATAGAATTAATCTATTTCATAATCAATATTTATTTATGACTTATATTTACATACGAAAGTATAAACCATCACTTTATGATAGAAGCTTTCCCTTTTAATTAAGATCGGAGGAAAGCGAGTCACAAACTATTAAAATAAAAGGTGCAAAGAATATCAAGCTACTTACGGAAAGATAACTGGCCTCAAGTTGAAGGAAATTTAAGAGAAGAGCTTGAAACCTACAAAAACAAAAAGAAATTAATGAGTATCTCGACTAAAGAAGAGAAAAAAGTGATCGAGAGATTAAAGAAGCAAAATCTCAATGAATTTTTTTTAATGTTGAGTTTCTCTCTCTATATATAAAGAGTCCTTAAATAAAGAAAGAATTAATACACAATATTAGTTGGGTTGAAAGTCCTAAATTGCATATTTTAAATAAGGTAAAAACTAATTTACACTTCAATAGGTTTCAAAGTCCTAAATCAGGAAAATAATTAAATTATTACTTTTTAAATATAAAAAATAGTGAAAAGACGATTTTGTCTAAAATGGAGACTTTTAATGAAGGGCAAAAAGTTTAAATCACTTTTCTAAGGGTCTTCACACTGTAAATATATTATAGATTATAGATATAGATTATAGATTATAGATTACTATGATATATTGTCCTAATATTTTTGAGATGACTTATAATCTCTATCTCTATCTCTATTATATTAAAAGTGTGAAGGGCCTTAAAAATATTGTTTGAACTTTTTGTCATTCATTAAAAGACTTCTCTATAGACAAAATCGTCTTTTCACTTTTATTACTTAAATAATTGTCATTTAATTATTGTTATTATTATCCCAATATTTTTAAAAATGTTGTTTGAACTTTTTGTCATTCATTAAAAGACTTCGCTATAGACAAAATCGTCTTTTCACTTTTATTACTTAAATAATTGTCATTTAATTATTGTTATTATTATCCCAATATTTTTAAAAATGTTGTTTGAACTTTTTGTCATTCATTAAAAGACTTTGCTATAGACAAAATCGTCTTTTCACTTTTATTACTTAAATAATTGTCATTTAATTATTGTTATTATTATCCCAATATTTAACTAAATTTGGTACAATCCTACTTTACTACAATAAAGTCGTGTATTTTTGAGTTTTTCTAGTTCAGTTTGAAAACAAACATTAAATTATCACCATAGTTAATAGTATCAAAATGTAATTCAATTCCACACGAATAAAAACACAACACCGTCTCTTTTTTCTATATAAGGGGTCACCAACGTACAAGCATCAACAGACAAAAACCAATGTACGTAGTATCTCCTTCATATTTGTTTGGTGTAGATTACAGATTTTTGAGCCCTTTTATGATGACCTTACTTCTTATTAATTTTTTTTTTATTTAATGTGGATTATTTTGCTTTGTAGTAGTGTGTATTTTTTTTTAACGTTTGAAGATTTAAGTTTTTATGTATATGTTATTCTTTTTTCGTATATTTGAAGATCTAATATTTTTATGTATATGTTATTCTCTTTCAGTTGAACTAAAATCTCCGAGTAATCCAGTGTTGCTTCAGATTTGACGACGGAATTGACATGGATGTTATTCAAGTTCGTTCTCTGTTCCATTTCCTTTTTAACTATGCGCCTCACAACTGATATTAGGTGACATTCATTATAGATTCTCATGTTTGTGTGAAATCGGGAGAGGTTTATTGGTGGCGGATCTGAGCCTTTGATTGAGTCATGTTAGTATCATATGTACAAGTTGGAAAGCTTAGTTTCAAAACACTCAGCGAAACGAATGAGATCATCTACATAATCAAATCCGACGTTCCAATTTTGGTGGATATCACTGGAGAGATCAAGAGCGTTTTATAAAATTTTCTTTATTTAAAAAAGGGTAAAATTGAAAGAATATGAGTTGTATCTTCTTGATTATCTAAAACACCACTTATTTAGTAACAAAATAAAAAACTAGACAAGCACTTATTTAGGAACGAATGGAGTATATATGAAAGTAACAAGAAAATCAGTGTTTAGTTTTTGCGTGAGACGTGTTAGTGTGTATGGTGTCTATGTGCTTTAATAGAAGGGAATACTTTGTTTTTAGAGTTGTTTCAACTTACTTCAATGGCTGGAAAATCTTTAAAAAAAAATGGAGGCTTTTTGGGGAGCTTTGCGTTCGTGGGCGGTGCCTAATTGCATGCATTGGATGGGAGTAGTTGCCTTTGGGGGGATGGGGTGCATTATATGCCATGCATGGATATATAGTATATGTAGGGCTGGGGCCTGGGAACATGCATGACACGAGCCCGAAGTGATTGATTTTTATCTTTTTGTAGGATAAGAATCGTGAAGGTATTGTGTACCAGAGAGAAAGGAAAAAAGATAGCTTTTGTATACATTTCCTAACACTTTATTACTTTTTCTATTACTTGTGTCCAAACTTCCATTGCTGATTAGCATGCTAAATTAATTAGATAGCCCCTCCATTCACTTGTCGTAGATGTTACAAGAAAAAGGTACTCCGACTCTACAATGAATTGATCATGTACAATTCCTCATGTGTTTTAATTAATGAAGGGAGAAATTACATTGTACAAAAATTATAATCTAATGTTTTTTATTTAGGACTTTAAGGATGAGAAATTAATAAAGAGTTAGGACGCGCAGAGCTGATGGTGATTCACGCGAAGCCACTACATTCTATCACAAATCTATAGGTGGTGAAGCTTGTTGGTTTTATTGGGTGTTCAAGTGATTATTATCTTGCTTTACATCTGCTGCAAATTGTGCCATCTCTTAAGAAAATGATCCTTAACTCACATGGAGAGTGTATTGCCCTAATTGAGGAGAAGGCAATGAGAAAGTGTGCTGAGCATCTTAAAGAAAATTTACCTCCCGGAGCTACATTGTTTACATATGGTCCTGGTTTTACAACCAAGCTCGAGACTCCAAATTAATTTAAATGTGCAAAGTCTGTATGACTTCTTATTTTGTGTGTTTTGGCGCCCTATACTTGTTTAATGAAGAAAGAGCTCTAGAATGAGTGTTGTAGAAAGTAAAGTTTAGAAATATTTTAGAAAGAGTAGTTATATAATGAAGTAGTTGGAGGAACATTCTAGAGTATAGATTCGTTGGTTCGTGATAGATGCTCTTGCTCGAGTTACAGAAGAAATTTTGATTTCCTGCTGCTAATATCAACTTGGCTCAGAGTATATCTGGCAGTCCTGCACATCTTGTTGGTGTCTAGACTGATGTAGTAAGTTATGCTCTCATCGCTTTGTACCTAGAGTGAGTAGCGTCAAAGGGACCTGTAGAAAAAGATTTGATGCGAAGTAGGAAGAAGGAAGGGCAGCACTACTACTGATTTATACAATGATGAAAGATATTGAATTATGGGACTTGTCCAATCATACCAAAAGGAGCTTTTCTTTTACTTACTTTGGTTCTTTATCAGCAAATCTTTCATGCTGATCTTTGAATGATTGCGTAATATCATTTCTTTCTGCAACTTTTAACATGGTCAGGTTGCTAGATCTCATCCACTTTGTTGTTTTTTGATTTTCAGAGCTAGAGATGAGGAAGCTACTGGAGAAATCCCAGTTGCATTTGAAGTCAAGAGAGACAGGTGTACACTTTTTCAAACAGATGTAATCGACTTTATTTTTAAGCAGGTATTATAGCCTGTTTGGCTAAACTTATAAAATTAATTTATTTTGAGAAGTGCTTTTTCCAAAAGTTCTTTTCAAAAAAGTACTTTGGTGAGAAACAGTTTGTGTTTGACCAATAAATTTTAAAAAATATTTTTGAGCAACAAGTAGTGTTTGGCCAAGCTTTTAAAAGTGTTTTTAAGTGTATTTTTCTCAAAAGTGCATTTGGGGAGAAACTACTTTTTTTAGGTTATCAAAAACTATTTTTTCTACTCTCCAGAAGCACTTATTTTCTCCCTAAAGCTTGGCCAAACACCTCAATTTTTTTAAAATAAGCACTTTTGAGAAAAAATAAGCACTTTGGAAAAAATAAGTTTGACCAAACAAGCTATTAGTCAGCTTCACTGTCTGTTTTTTGAGTTTCTTTGTCTTATTCCCTTGCTTCATCTGACAGCGAGTCATTTATCTCCCTGCTACTATATGATTTTCAAGATCACGAAATTCTTGATATGCAGTTGTCTCCATTGCTAATCGCTTCATATTCTTTATAACAGGTAGAAAAGTTTACTTCGGCACTTTTATACCAAGGTCTGCAGCTGAAAAGATTCTTAGAAAGGAGTTAAGGAACTTCTTAACTTCCAAATTATAGAGCCTCTTCATCAACTGTTGAGCTCTGGAGTTGCCTAACGAAGTACTATTTTGATTGAATTGGACACAAAATTTATGAAGAAAAAAAAAACTTGTATAAATAGGTCGTAACATTTGTGTGGCGATAAAATTTTTGTTTATGATCTTAAATATGTCATACAATTTATATGGCTAAAAAAAATTATCATTTAGTTCGAACCTTTGATATGAAAAAGTTCTTGGTGGGAGCGCTCACCTCTTTAATTGATCTTACGATAGCGTAAACCCAAATAAATTAGAGCTCCGAATACCAAATAAGAAACCATATGGATCGAATATATTGTTGTGAAATTACACCGAATATGTTGTTATTGTAGGGATTGGACATGAAATCAGACATAATGTGCCAATATCGTTTATCTTCAATAGTAATGATTCTAATTATCACCTTTGAGTTAATACTGATTTTAAGGAGTACTCGTGAATTCCTTTGGAACGTTCGATTTTAACATTTTCATAACTTATAAGAATAGTAATGGTGTTCAGGCAGTGTTGGATATTTTGGCAGGAACAGGGGTTCGGGATGATTATTTCTTTTAACGTAAAATTAGAAATTAGGTTTTACAAATTTATTTGTATTAGTTGGTGAAAAATGAAGAATTTGACTGAAATTAAAAATTTTGAAATTCAATCTAGAAATTAGAACTAGGGATGGCTATAAGATGGAAGAAATATAGAACAAAACAATTAATTGGTGTTTTAGGGGTAAATAAAATTGACAATCTATTTTTTGCGGATTGCTGAAAAAAGAATGAAGTCGTTTAATTTGAGTCGAGGTTCTATCGGTAGCGGTAAGGTCAACCATCCTCAAATCCTACTTTGTGGGATTACATTGGATATGTTGGTATTGTTGTTTAGGATATCAATCTTGGATTTAAAAATCCATATGAATTAATATTATGTATAGTACTACATTTTTAGTAATGATAAGTATTTAAGAACGAAGGTGTAATTAAATAGCATGAAGGTTGTTAGCAAAGTAAAGGTACTCGTAAAATTGTAATATTAGTGGGCAAAGAGGTAATAATTTTGTTTATTCGTATGGCGTTATTTTAAAAGTTGTATACTTAATAATATAATATATACATAAAAATTTATTTTTTTATACATTTATTATTATTGATTTATATATACGTGCAATACACGTACCCTAAACTAGTCTATTAAAAAATAGAGATGACTTATAATCTACTAAAAATCATCAAATATTCAATTAAATTGCTTCCGAATTGTTGAGAGTAATATTTGCATTATATTAACCTGTCCACGGACAACAAAGTTGTCTCATCTCAAATAATTCAGGGGTAAAATGAAAATCTTTTTATCAGTATTGGATATATTGATAGTGAGAAATATATTTTTGAGCTACTTGACTAATGATGTCAATATTTTTAGGTAAAAAAAAGAAATAAATTATTTATAAGACTCATTTTCCAAAACACTATAATCCACAAAAATCATTCTATTTATTCTAGGTTAATCTACTTTGTTTATGTATTAGGAAAAAAAAAGTCATGTGTAAAACTTATTCAAACTTAATGCTCTGGTAAAAAAAATACTAGGGGCGTTGGAAAATTTTTATGGTGCATGAGGTACAACTATTACTTGACATGTGAGAGTACTTTGATTTTACATTTCTTACCTCTCTCATCTTTGTGTGTCTTTATTGTCTCTCTCCTCTTTAGTATTTAATAGTACGTATTTCTTTCTCCTATCTTTACTCATCACTCCCTTTTCTTCTCTATTTCTTTTAAAAAAAATAAAATTATGGCCTAGTTTTTCGGATCAATTTTTTCTGATGAATTTTATTTTTACTCAATTTTTTAATGTATCATGTATATTTATTTCCTTCATTGATGATTGGGTATATAATGTGGATTTAGTTTAGTCTTAAATTAGTTATGTTTAGTTAAAATCACATAAAATAAATATGATGAGACTTTTTTTTTCAATGCCAAACCATTAATTATTTTTTTTAAACTCAATTTGTCAATTTGGTAGGTTTTGTCAAAAAAAATTTATACTTCTACTTGGTACAATGACAATTTCGTATATGTTTTGTTGAAAAAATGATGAAATGTTACTTTATGAATGTTTACTTTTTTTCAAATATAAATTATTTTCTCCGTTCTTAAATAAGTAGTGTTTTTAATTTGGACAGAGGCATCAAGAAAAACTACTTATTTCTAAAAAAAATATAGAGTGTTTTTACTTATTTAGCCTTATAAATTTCTTGAAAAAAATGTAATTCTTTAGCAGTTTAATAGTTATGTGAAATTCTTTTTAGTTTAAAAAAGGATAAAATTAGAAGAATATAATTAATATATTTTTAATCATTTAAAACATCACTTATTATGAAACAAATGAAAAGTCTAAAACATCACTATTTAGAAACGTAGAAATTAATAATTAAAAATTAATATTTTATTTTTATTCTTATTTTTCTTCATTAATAACTATAATTAATTAATTATGAAAATATTAATACAAAACATTATTAATTCTCCATCATATTTTATTGTGTTATTTAAACTTGTGCAGTCAAATATCTTATTTAAACAAATAAAAAATAAATGTATTTTTACCAAGATTAGCTAAATTGAGATTATATGAATGGAAAAAAGGGCGGGGGGAGGGTAATGAGGGAGAGATGAATTGTGGGTGACGAGAGAGGAAGAAATCAAATGAAGTGAAACCCATAATATATACTTGTCAATTAATGAAATCCTCATAATAGTATGATGTGGCATACCTCATACATAATAAAAAATTTCACTCCTATATATTTTTCGACGCCTTTTCACTCTCACCACATTAAAAAGTGACCTTTTATTTAGTTGACTATTTGCAGATATTTACTGTTCTTTCATTTTTAGTTTGATTTCAAAAAAAATAAAAATTACTTACTCTCTTTATTTTAATTTATGTAACATCATTAGACTTGGCATAAAGTTTTGTTTTTTTTAAAAAAAAAAGTTATTAAAAAGGGACTAAATTTGTTGGTCTAAAATTCTTCTCAACCATTTGTGTAGCTATAAATAATTTCATTGAGAGTAAAAGTGAATTTTAAAATTATATACTTTTTAATAATAGAAAATAATATTCTTTTTTAGACGGATGAAAAATAAAATAATGTCACATATATAAAGAGTATCACATCATATGAAATGGAAGAAATACAAAATAATCAAATGAAGCTCTATTATCTCTCTCTCTCTCTCTTTTATTTTATTCGGGATCATTTGATAGCATGTATGAGAATAATGTTGAGTAGAATGTATTAGTAATGCTATCATTAGTTATATATGTTGAGATAATTTCTTATGCATTATATAGTTTGTAAATATACTATCTATAAATATAATGAAACAGGATGTAGAAAAGATTTTGAGGGATAGTTGTGTCCTTGACCATACTAATGCATGCATTAAGAACTCTTGCATTGTTAATATCATGATTTGCCAAATATTAATTATACATAGCATATAATATCAAAGAGTGTATAACTAATGCTTGCATTAATTAAACATATGTTGAATAAGTATACTAAATAATGTATTAGTAATATACAAGCTAATGCATACATTGTTTTTTGGGAAAACAACATAAATCCCGACATTTTGTATAATTACTGAAAATCCCAATTTTGGGTCTGTCGAGATACATAATTAGTTCCCGATACATCCAACGAAGATATATTTTTTCTTTGTAAAGATACATAATTAGCTCCCGATATATTTTTTCAATTTTGGGTCTGTCGAGATACATAATACATCCAACGAAGATACATTTTTTCCTTTGTAAAGATACATAATTAGCTCCCGATACATTTTTTCCTATTTTAGGTCTGTCGAGATACATAATTAGCTCCCGATACATCCAATGAAGATACATAATTAGTTGGGATTTTTGTAATTACTTTGTTAGGGTTGGAATTTGTGTAAATATGATAAGTTAAGGTGTATATTTATGTTTTTTTTTTAATGAATCCTACCAAACGACCCCATAGTTGCTTCACGAGACTATTTTCTTTATAAAAGATAAAAATTAGTATATATGTAGTCACAAAGTTTCTTATTTGTTATAGAGAGAATGCTGAATGAATGGTTCATAACAGAACTGGTCCAACGAAAAACATCAAATTCCCAAACAATTTCTCGTTACAGCTGGAACCAAATAATGCCTTATCCATTTATTTCATTCTTTACTTTTGATCTTTTAGTTAGTAAAATCTACTACTAGTAACTATTCTAGCCTACCATAGGATAAAACTCTTGCAGCTATCATTTTAGCCCAAAATGTTGTTGATTCACTCCATTCTGCCTCATCATTAATAAGGTCACTTCACCAATCCTTGAAAGATAAAGCTGAGTACATATATTTGGACAAATTTCCATAATTGTTCAAGTTATTTGCAATCACGGTGTAACATATCTATGATGAGTATTGATTGGTTACAGTATATTGATCACTTCATACAAGTTTGGTTAGCAGCCAAGGAAATGGTCTAGTGAACAATGAAGTGGTTTGAGAACCATGAGGTCGCGGGTTCAAATCTCAGCGAAAAACACTAGGTGATTTCTTCTTGCCATCTATCAAGCTGGCCCGGACACCACGGTTATCAAAAAAGTTTTCGGTTGAAATTTCGTTTCGATACAAGTATTTCAACAGATCCGGCACGGGTTAACTTATTACCAGGAAAAAACATCTAAAAGACCAAAACAACCCGACTCTCATCTTTGTATCTTTTATTTACATCAAACACAAGGTTAAAATTGTGGAGTTCTATTTATATACACAGTATATACAAGTCCTAATTAGTGCAATGAACAAAACATTCACTAAAAAAGCATATGCACTAAATAATCCAGTGATTATTAATCCCTGTACCACAATCCCTACATTGTTATCCATGACTTTGTTTGTGAACCAAACGATCATTATCCCAAGTGTCTACCTGCTTAGATTAGTGGGATGCACGGGAAACTGCCAATGCCAAACATTATACTGACATAGCTTGCTCATGCAGTAAAGAACGTATGCAGGGAGAAGAAAATATAGAGGGCATCATACAGAAGTCCTTTTCTTTAACTTGCAATGAAATTAGGATTTGGATTGAGGAATGTCCTCACAGAACTTCACACAGCTCAGCAAAGAACAACCTGATGGACAAAGAAAGAGAAGCAGCACATTGTGATAGGTGCAGAACGAAATGGTGATAAAAAGAATCAAGAATCGATTTGCTTTAAAGGTGGAGGATTACCGCATGCTTGATGCCCTCTTGGTTTATGAGTAGTGTGTTCTGCTTCCCTTCTGCAGATAACCAAAGAATCAACATAACTCCTGCTATGGACTATGAACTTGTAGGATCCTCAATGTACTCCTCAAAATTGATAAGCTAAAGCAACTACAAAGCCCATTTTTCCACCTCTTACTTCCACTACATCTCGTGTACTTAACTTGTAATTTGAACACTTAAGAGTTATAGAGTAAGAGGAATCTGTGCATAATGGTACAACAAACTACAACAAGCCAATTCTGATCTCCTGGCAAGGGTAAGATACCCAAAGACACAACATAGAAATGTGCTACCATCTTTCGTCTCCAACCCAATTGTTCTTCTCCTTTGGCCCTGTAGGGCCTTCCTCCTTGAACAGTTCCATTGGCAGCTTATCAAAAATACTCTGTACTGAATTTCGAACCATCATTGGCAAGTGATTAACGATTTTCTCAAGCTCCTTTCTTGAGTCATAAATAATGGTTGGACCCCACTCTCTCATATATTGTAACCAACATGGCTCACTGACAGCTTCATGGCCGAGATACTCTGCTGCCATAATTTCATACTGGGTACTTGAATCTACATAGAGATTACTACGGGCAACATCATTTCTAATTCCAATCCCTAGCTTTGAGGACCCTTGAAGGTAATTTCCAGGATGAGGAAAGCTAGCATGACCACTCTTTGATGAATAAACAATAGCTTTATTTCCTGCAATAAACTCCAAATCATAAGCATCCACCCATTCACCACCACTGTGCTGAGAAAAATAGATACTCCACAACTCTCCTGTGAAATTGCTCACTCGGAGAGTGAAATGCTCCCAATCACCTACGTGCTGACCGACTTTGCTAAGAGGAACATTCACTACGCCAACCTTTAGAGTAGCTGGCCCATTGAAGGGGCAAAAAATCCACATTGCAAGATCCGTGAAAGTACCACCTAAGGCTGACTTAACATGAACATAAAGTTTTGCACTCTGTAAATTTCCAGACATGACAATATCCCTCCGAGCATCGCTAGGCAAATCAATCCAACACTGGCCATCGTTTGTCCCACCACCAGGTAAATTGGAACCGTCAGTCTCAATAGGCTTAGCAGCTGAATCACCTCTTGTATAGAGCATTGCGCCATTATCAAGGAACCATTGTACAGAAGATGGAAGATATGCCTCGTGAGGATGAAAAAACAAAGTAGGACCATAGTGCCTAATGATTGCATGAATCTGATCTAGGTTTGGCATTGCTTGAAGACTCGTATCAAAGTTCTTTAGGCATGCGATGTTTAGTTCTTGTCCTGTGCTCCAATAGCTACTGCAGAAAAAGGTACCAACTGAAATACCTTTACCATGCATTCCTCTATGCCACGGTCTTATGCTCCAAATTGCCAGTACTTCTGAAAGCACAGAGCTGGTTTTGAGTATCAAGCGATAAGTTTCACATTTATCAGTGAGGTCAGCTCGAACACATTTAACTTCTCTTAACTCAGGTTTAACAGGCTTAGTAGTCGCAATGAACCCCATGGCTTTATAACCTTCAGGTGGTTGAGGTAACCAGAAGTAACCAGATCCATCAAAATTTTCCTCCGTTCCATCATTAGAACTCCAGACTAACGTGTAATCAAGGGGATTCTGAAGCGCAGGCAAACAAAGATTTCCTCTACAATGACCACCTGCCTCGGGTTTAGCCACTTCCCGAGCAACAAGCACAAACCCTCGTAGAGGCCTGTTGTTAGATTGGCAGTAGTGGCCAAGGTTGAAAAATCCATCGGGCACCCCCCTTGGCTTATAAATGCTTACACCCTGTTTCCGATCTTGTGATAGATTACAACCCCAGACAAATTCAAACTTGCTGATTTTACAAACCTCCAATTCCCCTAGTTTAATTGTTCCACTAGCGAATCCTGTACCAGAACATTCTAAGACAGTGGAAGAAATAGGAAAAAAGCAAGCATTAGAGGTGTTCTTCTCTTAATTACTTTTTCAAGAAAGGAATTAATATAGGTTTGTATGGAGTCTGCTAACATGATTCTAACAGTCTATTGGGGTACAGTGCAGATTCGACAACCCATAAACAGACACATCATATCAAGTGACTCTGAAAACTAATGCAAGTCCAAGAACATATACAATGTCTTTCCAAGTAAAAGAAAGAAATTGAATAACAAATTCTTATGTTTAACTCCAAAGAGTCATTTGATCACAATGAAAACATAGAAGCTGAACAAATAACTCATTTAAGACCTCAAATAATCAGCTTTCGTCTCAAATAACAACGAAGAATCCTAAACTATCCAAAAAATGCTTATCCAAACTCTTTAAGAATTTAATTTAGTGGATTAAAGCTGAAAATTCGGAATCACAAGTTTCGTGATAACGTATCCAGCAATTTGCTAAATCAGTCTGCAAAGTTTTTTAAGTCTTCTTCGAATGGAAAAGCAACTCTTGTGAGATAAGAATGAAAGTACTGTTGTCTTCTTCAATCCGCAAACGAACAATCAAGTCCTCCAACTTCACTTCCTTTCGCCTATGTTTCAAGTAGTTCTTAAAATCCCTCCACAAAGGAGGCAATTTTTCGATAAAGGCTGCCACTTGAAATGCTTCATTTATAGTCATTCCTTCAGCAAGTAAATCATGGTTTATCACTTGCAATTCTTGGACTTGAGACATGACAGTTTTACTGTCAACCATTTTATATTCCAGAAATTTGGCAACCACAAATTTCTTTAGTCCAGCATCTTCTGTCTTGTATTTCTTGTCTAATGCGTCCCATAATTCTTTAGACGTTTTGCATACGCTATAGACATTATACAAGCTATCTTCTAACCCATTCAGAATGTAATTTTTGCACAGAAAATCAGAATGATTCCATGCCTCCATTACTATGAAACGGTCTTTTTCCTGAGTGTCATCCGGGAAGGTTGGAACTTTGTCAGAAATAAATTTCTGCAAACTGAGAGTGGTTAAATAGAACAACATCTTCTGTTGCCACCTCTTAAAGTCAGTACCGGAAAATTTTTCGGGTTTTTAGTTGTTGTCAGTGCAGGACCAGCACGGTTTGACGAAACTGCATTTGTTTGCACAGAAGCAGAATTCATAACAGTATCAACATGTTCAGCCATTTCGTGTTAGATTCTTTAAGCTTGTTGTTTTCTGGATTTTCTGAAGGTTTTTGTTCTAAGTCCACAGTTATACTGTGTGTCCTTAAAGAATCTAATCCCCTCACTATTGTCCGAGGTATGGATTAATTCTTCCCAGGATAATATAGAACTCTATTCTACAATATCGGCAATGAAAATTGTAGAGCTTCGTCGAACTCAAGACCGGAGTATATCACACACTGACTGATTTTTATTTTGTAGAAGAAGAGAGTTTTTTCAGTTGGGCAGAACTTCGGTTTTCTCCTCAAAAAATTACTGAATACCTGATGAAGGAAAACACAAGTATTTATAGCCAAATACGCACAGTTTCGAAAGGATGCACTGCTTTGAAAAGTTGCACTGTTTCGAAGCACTATTTCTGAAACATCGCGTTTGTTCTGGAACTGATGCATCGTTTCTGGAACGTTGCATGCTTCTGGAATGGTTGCATTGTTCTGGAACGATGCACTGCTTCTTGAACAGTCACAAACGTAGCAAAACATTTCGTTGGAACACGACATTTGGATGAAAAATTTCGGACGAATTTTGTCCAAAAAATTAGTCTCTCGATCATTTGCCAAATCTAAATCCGAAGCCGAAGCCGAAGCCGAGCCGAGCGAGCGATGACGACGACGGCGCGAGGCTTGGTTTCTTCTTGGATCACTATCCATTCAAAGGAGTACTTCTTAATATAAAGGACAAAATGTTTCTTTCTCCCACCAATGAGGGAGAAACTATTTTTTCCTTCTATAAAGTGATTATTCACCTCCCTTTGTTCTCATTTTGTTCCACCATTTTCCATTCAGCTTTCACCAAAACCCAACAAGTACAACATAGAGAACATGGAAGAGAGGAGAATTGACGTGAAACTTAATCAGTTGAACAAGAACTTGCCAGGAAACAGCATCCTGCTTTAATAGATGGAAGTTAATCATGAAGGAAAACTGCTTTAATATGCTAATTTCATTTTCTTGTAGAAGAAAATAACATCAGGAAGTTTCCATTTTACTGCTGATTATCAAAGGCACAGGTATCAATCAAAAAACTACAGCAGCATCTTCCCCGACTAGTGTACTTCATTGACAACTCTAGGTAATGAAATATGTAGAGCCCTTGTAAGAAGGGGCAAATAGAATTAAAAGCATGAAAGAGTGGCAAAAGAGAAACTACCAGTTAAGAATGTTTCACACTCAATCATGTGCTTGGAAACACGACAAAGATTAGAATCTTTTCTTTGCCAGTGCTAAAAGAATCAAAAGGTGCCACCACCTCATGCATATTTCACCACAAGCAAGCATACATTATTCTCTTTTTTTGTAACATACATTATACATTATTCTTCTAGAGAACAACAGAAATCACTGTCTGTAACCAAACCATATTAGAAACAAGAACCTCGTTGAATACGGAACCTATTAGTTCAAGCTAAGATAAACGGACAAAAGACCCAGGACATAGTCACGGTATTTGGATGAAAAATATTGCAACACGCCACAAGCATGGAGATGAAATTTCCAGTTTTGCTGGAACATAGAAGCATTTCAATCTCAATCAGGAAAAACATGTTGTTTTCCTTTCAATGCAAAGGTAGGCATAACGATGCATACATAATAAAGACGATAAAACCTAACATGTTAAAATCTAATGCGTATCAAACCCTATGTGAGCCGAAGCATATCCGGATTGCATTAAAACAGTATAACAATGAGAATTCATGAACCCCAGGCAACTAAGTAATTTGATATTGGGGGGCAGTTGATTGACTGCTTACAGTGAAACAAAATTCAGATAATAACAATTGACGGCCAATGAAAAAGATCAACAGAGAAACTATAATTGATCAAGGGATTGTGATACCTTGAGGCCATTGAGGGATGGGTGCTGGCAGAAGAAACGTGTCAGGTTCACGGGAAGAGAGATCTGAAATTTTGCTCCAACAGAAGCATTTGCATCCAAACATATTGCCGTCTCCCACGCCAAATGCATAAACTAAGATTTAAGTGTGTGCATCTCTATTAAAATTAGCTCTTTAGAATACCCAATTGCTGGGCCATGAATCTTTCATAGAAATTTGTTTCTGGGAATCAATACTTCCGTGTCTTTGTGTTGATGTGTCGTGGGAAAAACGAGAGGACGATGAATGACGACGTCAACACTTATTTTTCACTCGTTTCCACATTTATTTATAAGTTACGGGTCCCCCCATTCATTCATATGCCCTATTTATTCAAGCGAAAATTACTCAAGTAACCAAACATACTTTACTTTATTACTTTACTACTCTATTAGCATGTTTTCTTTTCCTTCAAGAAAGTTGAAGTATTTTTTCCCACCTTTTTGTTCTCATTCTTTTTTAATCTTAACTTATGAGTTTTTTGCTTGTTTATCTTTGAAATTTCAAATTTTTGGTTACATTCTTTGTGTTTTTTTAAATATTGTTTTAGTTAGCCTACATGTGTGATTTTTTTGTGTGTGCTTTGTAATATTTTGAATTTCTATTCTTAACTTTTTTTAAAATTGGTTCATATTTTTTAATTGTCATAATTTATGTTTGCTATGTTGTGACCTCGCTCGGAAGAATACGCAAGGCTGAAAATTTCAATTCAAATTCTAAGCTTCAAAAGAACACGAATAATTGAGGTATAGCTTCTATCAATTTACTTAACATACTATTTTATTGTTTTCGAAAGTTAGATGGTTTACCTAAATTTATTATTTAGGAGAAAATTATTCTCTCAATAGTTTTTAGTTATTTCTTATCAATTATATGTGGGTCAATTGATTAGTCACTAAGAAATTGAAGTTAACCCTTTTTAATATGCATCCTGGTATTGTTGTTCAATTGTTTTATACCATACGTTTCAAAATGATAGAAATTCAAAGCCAAAGTAATATGAAATTTCATGTTTGGGTTTTTCTTTGTTTAGTAGTTTTAGCCGAGTTGCCTTCTTTGTTTAGGTATTGGTTAAGTTATAAAACTAGAATTTCTATCAACGCCGGTTGTTTTATTTGTGTAGGCGGTGTTGGTTAGATTATAAAATTTAGGATTCCTTTGTTATCAACTGATACTTGCGTTGTCTTTTCTCTTTGTTTAGTTTAGAATTTATTTTAGGTTTACAACAACAACAATGACATATTCAGGAGAGGATAGACTGTATGCAAATCTTACCACTACCTCGTGAAAGTAGAGAGGTTGTTTTCGAAGACCACCAGAGACATGCTTGTGATTCGTACCACAAATACAAGATGTATATAGTCCTTCAAATTTGATTTTTTTTTTCCACATGGCCTTGTAGGATTAGAAGTTTTAACAGAAGGGATCAATATCTATTAAGCATGATGAATGTTTCTTGTTTAGCCACTTTCACTATTAAGTACCGTGTTTTCTGTATAATTTTTTTTTTTTGCATCTTAATCAAAAATCTTCTTGTTTTGTTGTTGACTCTTGAAGAACAGTCCTCTTTTAACTGCAAAGTTTGAAGTATCATCAACCATATGAATCACATAGTTTTGCCTTCGTAACCTTCTTTGTTCTCGTGTAACGATTTTTGTAGAATTTCCAACCTATTAAAACGTTGTGTTCCTGGAATGAAGATGTTGTTTGATCATGTTAGTTAATTGGTTCCAAGAAGATGTACGGCTCATGGTGGACATTGGTGCGCATTAATTGCAATTGGAAAAAAATTATATGGAGAAAAATATTCTCTCTGTCCCAATTTATGTGGTGTATTTCACTTTACAAGATTCAAACAAGGTAAGTTTGATATGAATTTGGACATGAAATCTTCAATTCTTTTGAAATAAAATTAATATATTTGATGGAAACTACGTAAAAAGTACTATAAGTCACAATAATTGACTATTCAAAATATTTGAAACATATATGAAAAAAATACGGTCAAACATATACATGTTTGAATCTCAAAAAGCGAAATATGCCACATAAATTGAGATGGAAGAAGTATGAGTTTTTTAAGATAATAGTGGAAAAAATTTCATGAGTTTATGAGAAAAAACTCCTAACATTTTGGGATCGTGGGGTACATCATTTTCCGTTTATGATGTTCACTCCAGGGGTGGAGCTAGGATTTTCGACAAGGGTGTTCATACTACCCAAGTCTTATCCCTAAGCAAAAGGTTCCGTTGAAACATCAAACCCACTTATCAAACCAAAATAGTGTTACGGTAATAGTCAATAAAACTACTCTTTATAACAATTTCAAAACTTAGAATGTCTTGTAGACATACCTGATTCGTTACATAACCAACAGACGCAAGAAGAGCTGAAGCAAGAAGTCCAGCTAAAGTTACCTCAACACTCCGAGGCACTACCTTGAACATGGTGACAAAATACAATAACATAATACTAATAGGAATAAATTAGCAATCTTCTCTTTGCTCCAAAATAGAAATATCAAAACATAAATATATGACAATCAACTTGATTAGCAGTAGAATAATAAAGTGAACAACCAAGAAATCCTACAACAGGCCTCCCTATCATATTTAACCAACTGATAATTACAATTGCACTCGACGAGTCTTCATCTTTTGAAATGTTTTTATAATACACTCATTAGAAACATTTTTAAATACTTTTTTCTCCACAAAAGGCACAATGCAACCATCTAAGAACTCATCGTCCATTCGATTGCGCAAGTCATTCTTGATAAACTTCATTGCCGAGAAAGCTCTTTCAACTGTTGCAGTGGCAACGGGTAGAAGCAAAGCAAACTTCACCAAAAGGAATACAAGAGAATAGTTTAAATGCTTCTTTGTCTCAACTAACTTTCTTGAAAGTTCCCCAAGTCCACATAAATTAGAGAACCTTTTATCAATATCACGAACATCAATAATGTAATTAGCAAGTTGATTCTCAAGGGCCCTCAATTTGAATTCATCAAAGTCATCAGGATATAATTTAGCCATTCTCACTATCTTTTTTATGTCAAAGCTAGAAAATGAATCAATTGGATTCAAGCAAGAAACTCCATTAAGTAAATCAGTCGTCACCTCATTGAAGCGGCTATTAAGTTCTTGCAACTGCCAATCAATAATTTTATAAAACACATCCACGCGGTAATGGTGCAAAGTAGTATAATCAACTACTTTACGTCGTGATCTCCCAGAGTTAGCATATGGATCATCATAATTAGGTAATGGAATCATATGCTTGATACAAAAGATATCTACCTTTTCTTTCAGTGAATCCCATCCAATATTTTTCTGCAAGAGAGGATCCCATTCATTATCTCTTAAAGCCTGCAATCTTCTCTTTGCTACCTTCACAAGAATCATGGCATTTGCAATATCCTGTTCTTTTTTCTGTAATGACACATTAAGATCATTTGTGATTCCTAGAATATCAGTCATCAAATGCAACAAAAAGACGGTCTCAAACGTTTGACAACTTCTGAGAAATCCAGATGCACTAGCTTTTTCATCCAAAGTATTTACATTTTCAACAAGAGAATCAAGTACATCAACAATAGAGGTAAAGTTACTAATAAAATTTCCAAATGACTTGTAGTGAGATCCCCAACGAGTATCACCGGCTTTAATAAGGCCGAGTTCTTGATTCAAGCCTCTACCAGTTTCTAGTTCACCCATAGCTAATGCCTCTCGGAGTTTTTCTTTTTGAGATTCTCGAAATTCATCCACACGTTTAAAAGAAGCTCCCAACACATTCAAAATATTTGACACCAATAACACAAGTTCTCCCACTTGAACACACTTTTTAGAAACCGCGACAAGGGTCAATTGAAGTTGATGGGCAAAACAATGAACCGAATGAGCCGATCTACTTTCTTGTCTAATCAATGTTTTAAGATCACCTAGCTCACCTTGCATATAACTTGCCCCATCATAACATTGTCCACGTACATAAGATAAAGTCAAGGAATGGTGAGCAAGTACATCAACAACTTCTTTCTTTAAAGATAAAGCACTAGTATCTTTAACATGAACAAGTCCAATAAATGCCTCTATCACAAATCCCTTATTATCAACATATCGTAAACAAATAGCCATTTGCTCTTTGCGTGATACAACTCTAGATTCATCAACCATTAGAGCAAAGAAGTCACCATTTAAGTCCTTTATTATAGCCTTAATTGTTTCAATCTTACACACAATCACAATATCTTTCTGAATATCATGAGAAGTCATTTTATTATTTTTGGGAGCTTTTTCTAACACATAAGATCTAATTTCATCATATCTAGCAGCATACCAGGAAAGAACTTCAAGAAAATTACCCTTGTTCAATGATGACTCACTCTCATCATGACCCCGGAGTGCCAAACCTTGATGTAAGAGAAGTCTCACCACATCAATTGAAGCAATCAACCGAATCCTATATTCACGCTTACCTTTATCATCCATCTTGAAAAATGTAGCCTGAATGGACTGTTGTTCTCGCATTAGATCTTCACACTTTCTTTTGCACTGATTATGAACGCTATTCGATAGACCAACATGTGTATCAAAGCTATCCTTTCTATGCCAATTTCTAAATCCTTTAGTCGAAAACACATTACCACCACCTTGATGAATGCTTTCGCCTTGAAACAAATAACAAGTCAAACAATAAGCCGCATCTGCACTTACACTAGATTCCAACCAATCGGCATATTCATTGAACCATGTAGAAACAAAACGACGTGGTATTCCAAAAAAGTCGGTTTGAGGGAAATAATGAGTTCGAGGTTGACAAGGACGTTTCATAATATATGCCCTTCTTATCTCATCACGAACGTTCGAAGGATAACTCAAAATTGGAGGTCTTTCAGTCGGGTCAGCCTTTAGATCATTTACATTAAATTCTTGTCTCTGAGAAGAGTGAGATGGTATTTCTATTTGGGCGACATTTTCATCTCGACGTAGTTGATTTTGATTTGGAGACCCCGAACTTGTTTTTGGTACTTTATGAAAATATTTCTCCAAGCTCATCGAAACCCACAATCTAAAATAATAGTCAATATCACACTTATTAAAACTCAATCATACAATACACCAGTCACCAAATTAGCAAAATATATTGGTATACACATCTTTTAACACCTAATTAGAATGAATAATTTAAATTTTTTGGCAAAAAAAACCACCTGGAAGCAAAATATCAAAACAGGACAAAAAAAATTAGCAACATAGTGTTTAGAAATAGCAAAGAATACCTTTTCCAACTCCAATAACAGTTGAGATCAGCGAGCAGCAGCAAAATGTTGAAAATAATCGAATTTCGGAAGGGTAAAATGACAGAGTGAAGCAAAGAAGGGCTAGGGCTTTTGCCTTTTTGCTTCTGTTTTCAACAGACACTGAGAGAGACGAGAGTTGATGGAGAGAAAAAAAACTGAAGAGACAAACTTAAAATTAACAATTTGACTTAATTGACTTAGGTTTTATTCAGTGGAGTTTTATTATTTTAATTTTAAAAAGTATCACTTTTATAAATATAAAAAGACAAAGTCAAAAGTTCTTTTTAATTTCAATTTGGTTCATGTTTTTCGTACAGAACTTCTTCTTTTTTTTAATTGAGCACGTTTTTTTTAAAAAAAAAACAGCAACAGAGAGTTTTTTTTGTGTAAAAAGAAAGAAAGTGACGCACAAGCCAGGTTCAAACCCGTGAGCTTGAGGAAGCTCTGAACACCCTTAGCCACTGGGCTATCTTCTCTTATGTGTCAAGGTTGTTCAACAAATAGTACATATTCAAAAAAAATTATATTTAACCTATATACTCGAAAAAAAAATTCGACGAAGGGTGTTCATCTGACCACCCTTCGTCGGGTGTAGCTCCGCCCCTGGTTCACTCATGTGATTATTTCTCCAGAAGAAAAGTGTTTAATTTCTTCCAACGGTACGTACATTACGATAAAACAAGAAACGTATGTAGATTTTGAATCTTCATATATGTCAGCTCCATAATTATTACTTCCTCCGTCCAACATTACTTGTCCACTGTTGACTTGGCACATATGTTAATAAACAATACTCCCTCCGTTCACTTTTACTTATCACTTTTTGACATGACATATCCATTAAGTAAACAATGATTGGTATAGTGACTTTACCATATTGCCCCTGTTAATTGATGTTTAGTAATAGGTATTAGAAAATAATTTGAAGATAATTAATTAATGCTAAGGGTAAAACATGATATTTTTTTGGTCTTTTTCTTGATTTGTCAAAAATGACAAGTAAAAATGGAAATCAAATTAGGAAAATAGTGACAAGCAAATCCAAATGGAGAGAGTAAATAATAGGGGTAATTTTACTATATCACCCTTTGAATATAATAAATTTAATGTCTTGAAAAATGTATTGAGTGATGAATAGTATTTAATAGTAAGGGTAAAATAGGTAGAAAAGGGTAATTAACCATTGATTTTCCAAATTGGAAATAAAATTTATATATTTGAAAACTACGTAAAAAGTACTATAAGTCACAGTAATTGACTATTCAAAATATTTGAAACATATATAAAAAAAATTACGGTCAAATATATACATGTTTAAAATTTGAATTTCGAAAAGCAAAATATGCCACATTAATTGAGACGAAGGGAGTATGAGTTTCTTTAGATAATAGTGGAAAAAATTTGGTGAGTTTATGAGAAAAAACTCCTTATATTTTGGAATCATGAGGTACATCGTTTTCCGTTCATGATGTTCACTCGTGTGATTATTTCTCGAGAAGACAAGTGTTTAATTTCTTCCAATGGTACGTGCATTATGATAAAACAAGAAACGTATGTAGATTTTGAATCTTCATATATGTCGTGCTCCATAATTATTACTTCCTCCGTCCAATATTACTTGTCCACTATTGACTTGGCACATATGTTAATAAACAATAAATAATCATCCTTTGAATATAATAAATTTAATGTCTTGAAAAATATATTGAGTGATGAATGGAGTATTAATAGCAAGAGTAAAATAGTTAGAAAGGGGAAATTAACCATTAATTTTTCAAACTTGGTAAATATTGTTGAATATCTATTTTTAGTATAGTGGACAAATATTATTGGACGAAGGAAATATTATTAATTTTCATTCTTTTATTGCTACTAGCTACTTATTTGTATTAGCATATATGGGGCGGACAGTGTGCGTGAGGTTTACATATTCAACAAAGGAGGAGTTGGTGCTATACTTGGAAAATTGTGTTAAAAAAACACCTTCATTTGTGCTTGACTTCTGCAAGGAGAGGCAAAATATTCTATTGGATCGGGATATGTTGGCTGAAGTAGTATGAACCTCGGTAGAAATTTTTTATATATACACACACGCGCGATAGTATTTCCTATTTAATAAGCGTGGGTCGTTTTGGTCGACCAAAACGATCCTTGTCGTCCACCTCACCCCTTTGATTTGATGGATTTTATCCTTTCCTCCACCTATTGGTCCTAATTAATTATTTAACTCATTTAAATATTAGAAAATTAATAATATTTAATTAAAAAGAGTAAATAAATACAAAATAATAAATTAAGGGACGAATCCACCTTCTTTAACCCCGTGATTTTACTATATCACCCCTAATTAATTATTATAAGTCGTTTAAGTATTAGAAAATTGATAATATTTAATTAAAAAAAAATCAAATAGACACAAAATGATAAATTATATTACGTTAAAAAGTAATATAATTAATAGCTTCAAATATTTAAATAACATAAAAAATTTGATCGACTCTCGAAATTATATCGGTGTCGCGTAAATTGGGACAACGGAAATATATATTATTTGAAAGACATAAAATTAGTACTATAAATCATAATAATCAACAACTTAAAATATTTTAAAATCATACAAAAGTTTAATCGACTATCTAAATGTCATCTATGCCGCGTAAAATGAATAAATCAACAAATTATGTAAGAAGTATTATAAATAACAATAATTAACAACTTAAAATATTTTAAAACCATATAAAAAATTAATTGACTTACTAAATTTCATTTGTGTCAAATAAATTGAGACAGAGAAAATAATATTTGCCCGTGCCTGTGATCTGACAGTCCACATTCATTCCTTCGCATTGAATTTGCTAACTTTACTAAGGGTACAATCGTAAATAACTAATTGTCTTTTACAATATCCTTTCAATGCTCTCTACCAGTCACGGTTTTTTGTTTTCACGTATTCCAAAACGTCAGCAAAGTAATACTCCCTCCGTTTAAAAAAGAATGACCTGCTTTCTTTTTTAGTCCGCTTCAAAAAGAATGACCCTTTCCTTTTTGGGCAACACTTTAATTCCAACTTTTCACATGACATGTTTAAAACCACAAGCTTAAAGGGCGTTTTCGTAAATTTGACACAACTTTAATTATAGACCACAAGATTCAAAAGTCTTCTTTATTTTCTTAAACTCCGTACCAAGTCAAAATAAGTAATTCTTTTTTAAACAGAGGGAGAATAGAAAATGAAACAAACTATTGAAAGATTATACTTGATGGATTTCATATGCTTTTACTATTGACTTTATGTCTGCACGTGCTTTTTAATCATATTTTTACTAGATTAGATATTGTAAGAGCTAATTTTCCTTTTACCTTTGTCATACCTCATACTGTTTTACCTTCTTCATATACTAATATGATATAATTAGAAGTTATTTAGGTAATATTGGATCCGTACGGAGCACAGACATCGATATCTAGTCATCTAATAAGAGAGGGTTATGTAATAACGTAGCTTCTAATATTTATCACTTTGTTACCTTGTACAACTATTATACTTATTTAAACGTAGTGTAACAGGCTTTGAAAAATTCCCACCACATTGAACATTAGTTAAACTGTTTTTTCTAACGAATTACATACCTAAGGGACAATAAAAAAAAAGAAGACAATTGAGAGTCAAATTAATCTTTCAGACCAAAAGAAAAATTACTCTTCAAAAGTTTAATGAAAAACGTGGGTAAGAACTAAATAAACCCTAATTGTCTTATTTATTTTTATGATGTAAGAACTCATATTTTAAAATTAAGAAATCTTAAAATATATGGTAAGAGGAAATTATATGGCATGAGGTATTAGGAGAATTAACACTTAAGGATTCTTAAAATATATGATAAAAAGAAAATATATTTTAAAATTAAGGAGTCCTAAAATATATGGTAAGAGAAAAATATATGTTAAGAGTTCTGAGCTTTTCTCTCATCAATATGTATGTATAAAAAAGGAAAATTTTCAATTATATACAGAAAAATAAAATATTTACAAAAAAAATAACCTACTTTTCATTTACAGAAAAAATAGCCAAAAAGGGTCATGGGCTCAACAGAGCTCAATTCGGCCCAAGGCCATTAGGCCATTTTTGCTTTTTTTTTTGCTGCTTTTTTTTTTTTATATAAAAAAAAAACTTTTCCCCCTTTTTTACAAAACTTTCTCTATGCAATTTTTTCATGTAATCAATATTGTATAAATGGTGTATAAACATGTATATATGATATACAAATATTTATGTAGTGTATATTTAATGTATCGATATTGTATAAACAATGTATAAACGTGTATCAATATTGTATAAATGTGCATAAACGTGTATCGATATTGTATAAATAGTTATGCAATGTATCGACATTATATAAATGGTGTATAAGCGTGTATCAATATTTATAAATAGTATATAATGTGTATATGTAAACGTGTATTGATATTGTATAAATAGATATCTAATGTATTGACATTGTATAAATGGTGTATAATTGTGTATTAATACTATATAAACAATTATATAATGTTATGTATCGATGTCTATATTTATTTGACTATCATTCGTTCCCACCTTAACAAAATAAAAGTATAAACAAAAAAATAATAAAACAACATAAATATTTATTTTTTCCACAAAAGAAGTGAAACAATTAAAAAAAAAAGTTTTAGAAAAAGAGCAACAACAAAAAATTTAAACAACGAATTATTTTCTTTTAAATAGCACAGCAAAAAAAAAAAAAACAATTAAAAAGTTAATTTTAAAATAGTGCAGAAAAGAAAAAGATAAAAAAAAATAGGTTATCATTTATATTCAATGTTCAAATGTAATGATGAAGATATAATTTAGCAAATAATGGTGCAATGAAATGTTGAAAAAAAAAAAAAAAGCTTAGAGAGAGATGAAGCAGTGTGTAAGAGAGAATTGATAATAAATGTGTTTTATTACAGAAAATATACAACATGGGCTATTTTGGGTAATTTTGCAAAGTTGAGCTATTTTACTTGTAAATAATTGTAGTGGGCTGACATTCTGCATAATTTTCCCTATAAAAAAGGGGTAACCAACTGGATTCTTGTGGTCAGCATGCTTTCTTAAAGGAATTATACAAAAATAAGAACGAACGTGTTATATGTGTGAAATATTTGAGTCAAGACGAAATACTTGAAGTAACGACTAAGATAAAGAATTCGCTTGACATAAAGGTGATGAAGATGTAGACTCGACATGTCACGAGATGACCAAGCATTCAAGTACATGGTCAATAGCATTGGAGTTCCTGCGTAAGCTAGCTCAAAGGATCAACATTCATCATTTTTAAGACATCATGTTTTGTTTGATATTCCCTTCGTCTCAAAATAGTTGGCATGTTTCATTCTTTTAAAGTTAATTTGACTAATTTTCAAAGTTAAATTAGATTATATTAATTCAATATTTTAAATTAAAATTTAGATATTCAAAAACTATATGAAAAGTACTATAGGTTGCAACTTTTGTTTTATCAATATGATTAAAAAATACATCCTAAAATATTGGTCAAAATTTATATCGTTTGACTTTAAAAAAGGAAATATGTTAACTATTTTGAGACGGGGGAGTAGTTATTACTCCCTCTGTTCGAATTTACTTGTCACATTTTGACTTAACACCCCTATTAAGAAAACAATGGTTGGTATAGTCACTTTATCATATTACCCTATTAGATATTGGAAAACTATTTGAAAAATAAGTAATTAATGCGAAGGGTAAAACATGAAAAAAACAAATTGTCTTTTCTTGATTTGTCAAAAATGACAAGTAAAGATGAAATAAAATTAGAAAAATAGTGAAAAGTAAATTCGAACGAAGGGAGTATATAACTTAAATAAATTATTTAATATATTAATATTTGTGTAATTTTTTAAAATTGGGTATCTAATGATATATTTTGTATACGTTTTTAATGACAGATTCGAGACACACGTGCAACGCACGTACACTAAACTAGTAAATTTAAAAAATACATTTGAGCAACAATTAGTGTTTAACCAAGTTTTTTATAAGTGCTTTTTAGTGTATTTTCTCAAAAGTGCTTTTCGGTAAAAACTATTTTTTTTAGTTTATGAAAAATTGCTTTTTTCTACTCTCCAGAAGGACTTATTTTCTTTCAAAAGCTTGGCCAAACATCTCATATTTTAAAAATAAACACTTTTGAAGAAAAATAAGCTTGACCAAACAAGCTATATATATGGGAGGATGTTCAAGTTTTGTAGTTCTGGCATAAACTTTTTTTATTCATTTTACCCCTAAATGAAGCTCTAAAAATCTTGTAAATTCTCATCTATTTTGATAATTTTAAATAACTATATGGGTTTTTTTAAAATATTACAAAGAATGATGAGTCATGATAAAAGATAACAGACACACCGCAAGAAATCTATCTATTAAACCAAATTTAAGATTGATCCAAAAATTTATTGTCTAATTATTTTATGTGCAAATGTTTATTATATTTATGTCTCATTTTTATTTTTAAGAAATTTATTATAAACAAGTAAAAATGTTATCATGACATTCCCTTTATACGTTAGTACCTGTTTAATTATTAAATTAAAAATTACTTTTTACATATAACTAAAAATGTTTATTTTAAGAATTGCAGGTTAACTCACCAAAAATTGATAATACTAATAAATAATTACAAACAAGAGTGATTTTTTCACATTTTTGGATATTGAAATGTTTTATAAAAGATGAGATAATTAATATTTTATATAATTTTGGTCAAAATAATTAAGTTAAACATAAAATATCAAAGCTCCATACACATTTAAGAAATTACAATATAAATTCCTTTAAAAAAATCAAAATAAGAGAATTTTTCAAATATATTATATCTTAACATGCATTTTTTAAGAAAAATGAAAAGATAAAAGTGAGAAAAAAAAAACAATTTCATCAACTTTCCCATTCCTTTTGTATTATTTGAAGGAACGTCTAAAAAAGTATTTGTTCGTATCAAAACTTTCTATTATTTAATTTTAAATGTTATTTTTGTTTATTAGCTAACTTCATTGAGGACATCATACAACTATTTGTAGCGTTAAATATTATCGTCTTTACTTGAATATTATATTTTTTATTTTTTTTTGCAAAAAATAGGTTAGCTAATTAAGTTTAACTGAGAAAATAATAATGAAGTTAATCCAACATAAGTTAAAACTCAATTTGGATCATTAAAGACTTTAATCTCAAAAATTTTTAGTAAAATAAAAAGGAGAGGAGCTTTGGTACACCCATTTGTTTGAAAACAGAAAGAAATTCTAAAATATACTCCAAGAAAAATATTATAGGATTTTTTAACTGACAATTTTTTTTATATAATTTAATATTAAGATTGTGGTAAAAACACACCTAAATTATTACCTTTTCACGAGCTTCATACCTCAACTATTCATTACTTAATTTGCCTACCTAAACTATTACTTTTTCATGGATTTCATACATCCACTATCACACCTTTGTACTGCAATACACCTTGATGATGAGTTGACCTGCTCGTGCCTATTATCAATTAAAACAAATATTTTGCCAACTTGGCATTGAGGTGTTTTAATATAAATAGAATGATAGTTTAGGTAGGTAAGGAGAACAATGGACAATTGAATTATGAAACTAACAAAAAAGTGATAGTTTAGTTGTGTTTTTGGCCATTAACTCTTTAATGTTTAGAAATATTGAGAAATAGTTGAACTATCTTTACAACTAATATCATGTTACAAAAATAAATTAAAAGGCAAGAATAGTAAAGAGAAGTTGCAACTATAAATTTTAGTATAAACAACATAAACCCCGACAGTTTGGTGTCTAACTACAGAAAATCCGGACATTTTGCATATTTAAAAAAAATCTCATTTTTTGGGCTGTCGAGATACATAATTTGTTCCCGATACATTCTGTTGAGATACATAATTACCCACACTGTAATCATTCAAAGATACATAGTGTATGTATCTTTTAAACAAAACTCACATTGATATACACAACGATACATAATTCGTTCCCGATACATTCCATTGAGATACATAACTGATAGTTGAGATTTTTGTAATTACTTTGTAAGGGTAGAGATTTGTGTAAATATGGTAAGTTAAGGTGTATATTTATGTTATTTTTCCTAAATTTTAATGTAATTTGGGTCCAAACTTAGCACGGGCCAAATATAATTCAAGGGGGAACAATCCTTTCCTCATTCGAAAAAAGGGTTGCTTGCCATAGTCAAGCTAATGTTTATGACAAAATATTAAGGTCTTATAACCATGCACACGAATTCTGCCCCTTCATCGATCCGTAATAGTTAGGGATAGTTACCAATATATATCATTCACCATCTAGTTTATCAAAAATGGCCAAAGTATACACCACACACACACTCTATTGTACATGGTGTGTATATGTTGTATATACGTATGTACATTATGTGTATAAGTATGTATAGATATGTATATTTTATGTATAGATATGTATATCATATGCATATGTATGTATAGTATATGCATATATATATATATATGTACTATATATGTATATTATATAAAGTATACATTAGCAATACACTTTGTACTTATTTTGTAAACTAGAGGTCCAAAGGTATTGGGCTGTAATTTTTCCTAATAGTTGTACTACTTACAAAGAGAAGTTAATATTTCAGATTTGAGATAATTTGTTAACAAGTTGGCTTCGATGAGGAAAAAAAAAAGATGAAGCAATGAGAAACAATAATTAACTTTTTAAGACTTTAGTCTATTTGTAAGAGAACAATACGTGAAGTGTGGTTTAGGACAAAATATTTCATGATTTGGAAAATTAAACAAAATTTTATATTTATTAGTGAAAATAGATTCTTATACTTCTTAGTGACACAACTATTATTTCAAAAGCTTGAAAATTCCTTTTGGGAATAATCTTCTTTATATTTTTAGTCGGATCCCTTCGATCAATCCTATGTTTTTCTTCTTAAAAAAACTCACGGCTCTCACCCTCATCTTCTCTCCACCGCCAACCCCTCCCTTCATTCATCATTATGGATCTCCCATCCATTTTTGAGCCCAAAATCTCTATCGCCCAAAACTAAAAAGTTGATTGGGTTTCGTTTCTTGAATTTTCATATGAAGCACAACAATTGGCACAACCACTTTTCGCCAACTTTGATTAGTTTGAGGAATTCACAACGATGAGCACAATCATTGTCGCAGGTCCTACATTTTCCTTGCAACACCATGTCATTGAACACCACCAAGTACTTGGGTCAAAGGGTTAGAATTAGTAATCTGAAGCAGCACTAAGGACATACTCTTTGAGTATCCGTATCCGGAAGAATCCAAACTACTAGAATGTATCTAGAGAGATCGACCGTAACACCTCATAGTTTTGGTCCAAGGTTTGGATCATTTCACATCCGTAATTAGACTCGAACCTAGTGAATTTAATTGCATTTAGGTGTAAAGGTCAATGTTTAAGTGTGAGAAGTGTGTTGGATGTGAATTAAGGTCATAAGAGAACTCTAGCACAAAGTTGGATAGAAGCTTCTCCACCGATTAAGTTTTTGTATAAGCTCATGAAAATACAACTTCAAACAAGCATATCTCCTAGAATATGAAGAATAACATGGTCAATTACCTATCAAATTAAAGGTATTCGTATCTAGTTTCCAATACATTAAACTATTTCTCATTTGCACTTTTCTACAATGAGTTATAATCAGTTTACCAGAGGGTAGCAGGGCATAATGCTGGGAGGTCTTCAAGGAAGTTCGGCGAACAAGAATTCCCATTCTACTGAGCACAGAACCATTCTTCTATCATCTAAATAGACCGTACAGTGAGCCGATAGGGTTCTACAAATACTCGTCTTCCCTAATTTTTTATTCTATTTTTCACTGTCACAAGTCCTAGGTCAATTTACTCTCCTCTCCTCAACCTCTAACTCCAAAGTATGTTCCTCCCATTTACTTTGAAGTGGTTCTAAATATTTCTAATAATTAATTATGAATTTCTAACAAGATTCTATACTATAATCTTAGGGTTTCCAAGAAAACTCAACTTCAAGGTTGAAGAAAGAGTTTCGTTGTTGTTCTTCTTCAAAGATCATATTTTTTTGGGTATTTGGAGCAGTTAAGGTATGTAAGGATTCTCACGTGTGGAAACATTATTGTTCTTTCCCTACTCTATGATTCCTTTGAAATCTATAAATTACTTTATGAACAATTTGAGCTAAGTGTCACACCCCGAATCCCAACGAGGCGTGATTGGCACCCGTAGCCGACATGGCCCGAGAGAACCAATCTTTACTTACTCAATCATATGCATGCCATAAGAAACCCATAAACCCATATCAACTATCAAGACCAACAATGGAAGTCATGGAACATGATATATGTACATATATGCGAAACTTGGCCGTTGAGGCCACCAAGTCAAGGACGACATATCCCTTTTACATTCATACACCCACATCCGTCTACAAAAGCCTCTAACAAGAGCATTGACCAAAATGAACCATAAGTCGGGACAAGTCCCCGCATTACACAATATATACAATACCAAAACATATATACACTCTGACTCGGAGAAGCCCCGAATGAGCTGGAGCTCACCAAAGAGCCGCTAACACTGGCAATCTACTGAGGAGGCCTACTGGGACCTGCGCCTGCAGCAAGTAAGGTAAATTCCCCGAGAGGGGTCAGTACGAAATAAGTACTGAGTATGCAAGGCTCAGATGAAACTGTACAACACATGAATATTTCAATGAACTCAAAACATATGAATAGTCAATGTGAATAAGTCACCATGTTACGCTTTGGAAACCATGTGGATTGCTTTCATTATTTTCATTACTTTCTTTATCTCAATGCTCACATGTCATGACATATCACAATGTGCCCGGGCCCCGACTGATCAGTGGGTCTTTCATATCATCATATAGGGATTGAGTCGAGCTAGGCTTATGCCCCTAGACTTGCCACCCTTGGGATCGAGTCGAGCTAGGCTTACGCCCCTAGACTTGCCACCCATAAATCCATATCTCGGGATCGAGTCGAGCTAGGCTTACGCCCCTAGACTTGCCACCCGTACTTGATCATTGACCACATTTGCATTACTTTGTTCATTACTTTGAGATTGATACTTTGATAATCATAACATCACTTTGGAACTTTGGAACACAACATTGTTGGAAACTTTGAATCATTGACCAATAAGTGAAGGACATATGAATAAATATCAATGAGAAATATAACATAACTAGCACCATGATACCATTGGAATCATTGGACAATAATCCATGAACAAGAGACACAAGTATAGGCACTATTGGAATATTGGAATATAACCTTATTTGAACTTTCGGAACATTAACCATGAATATGCGAAATGAGATTCACAATTGATCAATGAGTAGGAAATATATGACAATGACCATAGATAATTGCATATGGAATACCTTAGTATATTTCGGAATAGAACTAGAGAAATGTCAATGTGAACACTATTGGCCGTAGAAAGATACGGACAAAGTAACCTTGCATACCTTGGATGCACAATACGAATAGACAACCTTCGATGCGTATACAATGATCCCTCTCCTTCACTCTACAACATACATACATAACGAATTCACGTTAACCACGAATTACTTTACAAATGCATACAATGTCAATGAATTACATGTTTGCCTTTAAACATGTCATTTTCCTTCGACAAAACTATTGATATACCATTCTTCCAAAAATTCCGGAAAATTCCCAACATTGACCAATACATGAAAATCAATACATTTCACCACAATACTTCTCCTTTACACTTTCTTATCCATAACACATCACAAATAATCCTTCAAAGCACCTTAATTCAACTCATAACACATATCGGCCAAAAATCCCATAATTTCCACTTTTAGCCAAGAACAAATTTAATGCCAAAAATAACACCATACATGTTCATATTTTGTCCATACCATGCTTTTTCATCAAAGGCACAAGGCCTAATTCACACTTGAATTCCATATACCACAAATCTTATACAAAATCACCAAGTACCATGACCAACTTTTCCAAGCACAACCAACATGATATACATATTCTTTTATGCATATAAGATATTAATCCATGAAAATAAATACTTACCAAGGCTTGGAATATGTTGATCTTGTCCAAGAAGTCCCAAGGAATTATTTTGCTTTAGGGTTTGGAAATGAAAAATGTTGAGAAAAATGTGTTAAAGGCATGAGAGGTCTTGTATAATAAAAATCTGATTTGCCTCTTTATATAGGCCTATCATGTTGTCCTTAGCCAATTCTTGGCATTTAATAATATGTCTAGAAGGTCAAATGGAAGAATGGGTCTTTTGACCCATTTGGGCCATGGATTTCTTCCACTTTTGGGCCTTATTTTGGCCCAAGAAGACATATCCATTTAACCCAACAAGTTTCATGCATTATTAACCATATCTCTCATGTTTATATAATTCCATAAGGTCACGACAATATTCCCTTAAAAGATTCTCATTCGTCCTTTCGATCGCAAAAATAGGCATTCTAGTCGCCCTTGGTTTCATTGGACATTTTGGATCACTATTCACCTTTCGTGATTTGATCATGTAGGAGTATGTAGGAGTGTATTGAAGTGTTTGACTCTTATGCTCCATGAAATCACAACACACCTCCTACGACGATCTAATCGCACATGTTACGTCCGATATCAAATGTTTCCCCAATGACACTATAAAACACATATGCATGGCATCTCAACACCTATGTAGATATGATCCCAAGGTATCAAGTGAGGTTATAAAGTACGGGGTGTTACACTAAGTATGAATTTGTCCCTGCTACTTCATTGTGGATGTCATGAAATCCTTACAAATTCCTTAGGAACTCTTGAATTCTCATTGTATATTCATTCCATGAATTCTATGATTTTCATCACGAAATAATGAAAATATGAAAAAAAAAAGAAGATATTTCTTCAAATTATGAGTTTGATGATTCCTATTAAAGATTTTACTTATGATATAACTCATATGACCGTGAACCATGAGTTACGATATAATGAACATGAAAATGGACATATCATGATTGTGGACCCTTGAATTAAGTCTTATCATATAAAATATATCAAGTACTCTGTAAGAATAATATTTCTAATTACGATAAACTATTTTTCAAATATGGTCATTATTTGCACGTATTCTCATATAGAAAATATTAGATACTCTCATTGGTCATGTACTTCTAAAGTCAAAATCTTTGGGATAACCACTCTCATCGTCTAATACCTATTTAACTCAATTATGTGATTTCAATGTCTAAAGTTCCTACAAGCTTTATGAAATCTCTCAAGATGTTTTACTACCCATTTACGTATGAAGTCTATAAAATTTTTATTACCTATTTTAAGACCTATGACATGATGTTGAAGAAATATTATAGACTATTGAGCCACACGATTTATGATTCACTATAAAACCTTTTGAAGTCTCTCATGATCTTAATACTTCTGTATTGATAAAGACTATGATTTTTCTTAAAGTTTCACAAGATGATTTTGAGGAGGCTCCTCATTAGTTATGCTATGATCTGTGAAATAATGTCAAAGATTTAAAAAGTGCTAATAAACGAGCATGATGATCTTATGAAAAGGGCCAATAGGTTTCATAGTTTTGATTTAAATGTTTTGGGATTATTTTGTAAACTGAGAAGGTGTGGGTAACAAGGGCCCATTAATAAAACTACACATTACCGACGTAAGACT
Source organism: Capsicum rhomboideum (assembly GCA_031232105.1). NCBI lineage: Eukaryota > Viridiplantae > Streptophyta > Magnoliopsida > Solanales > Solanaceae > Capsicum > Capsicum rhomboideum. Next base: position 33,585,129 of record CP124711.1, on the reverse strand, counting down.
ATGATGTCTCGCAAGAATGACAATTAATTAATTTTCTCGATTTGAGATTGCCTTGTTAGGAATTATGTTATTTTTTTCTTACTGTTATATATAGATTTACTCCATCCGTGCTACAATCGTGGTTAGATGCTTAGTCGAATGGGCTTTAATCGAACGTCATGCAAAAAATATGGTGACTTATTATTATTTATGTCAGTAATGAAATTCTCCCACTAAGAAACTGAAGGTCTACTTTTAATGATGTAAGTATTTTAAGCTACTCAGATATATTCATGTGCACTTGATTTATTTAAACATTGTTACATAAAGATTTCTTGATGTTAAAAGTTTATTTATGTTTTTCATAAAGAACTAAATCATGATGAAAGATGAATACGTTGAGGTCAGCTTTATGATATGAATCGCCTAAATTCCTTCCATGTTTTATGTATGAAACTGTCACAATCTAATTTCTCGAGTTAAGATGGTACCTACTTTAATCCACCCGTAGGTAAGCCAAATCATAGTGTAACACTCCGTACATGTTTACCTTAGTTTTGAGAGAAAAAAAAAATAATAATAAAAAAAAATATTAAGGGTGGGGTGCGCCCAGGGGCATGCCACGCCGCTCTGGGCTAAAATTTTTAGTCCAGAGGCAGCAAAGGGGAGCGCCAGGCAGCGTGCCACGCTGGTTTTGGCCACTTTTCAAAGTTGGAATTTTTCTTAAATCCCAAGGGTGCCCGGGGACGTATCGAGCCGATTTTTGCCACGATTATTATACAACCATGAGCCTATACATGAAATGAGTGAATTATTATGTTGGTATGATAAAACTACTCGAGAACGAATTTGACGTCAAAATGACGGTTTTACCCTCTTGGTCAAAATAGGCCATACGTGGCTAGAATCGCTTGTTTTTGGGATTGAGGCTACAAATATAAATTCCGTGAGTGGGAATATTGTTGTAACGCGTATGAAATGAATTAAACATGAGAAATTATGAATTTTGTTGGATCAAGTGAATTGGGCTCAAAAGAGGCCCAAAAATAAGGCAAAAGTCATGGGCCAAAAATGGGTCAAATGACCCATTCTTGCCTTGACTTGTCAATAATTGAGAAGAGTGGCTAAGGATGGAATTAAAGGTCTATAAAAGGGGTCCAAAAATCTGATTTTTTAATACACAACAACACACATGCTTTTCTATCTTTTTCTTGGGAATTCTAGAGAACTCTTTGTGGCTCTTCAAACCCTAAGCCATCTTTGGAGCAAGATCATCATCTTCCAAGCCTAGGTAAGTGATTATTATTATGGATTAATATATTATATGCATGGAAGAGTATGTAACTCATGTTGGTTATGCTTGGAAGTGTTGAACATGGTGTTTTGTGTTTTTGGTAAAAGATGTGATATCCATGGGATTGTGACTTGAATTATGACTTGTAGTTTTGATGAAAAAGCATGGTATGGATAGAATATCAACATGTATGGTGTTATTATGGTCCTAAACTTGTTATTTCTCTATAAGTGTAAATTATGGAATTTTGGCCGATTTGTTGTTGTGAGGTGTATTGAAGCAATTTAATGGAATAATTGTGATATGGTGCTTATGAGAAAGTGTAGAGGAGAAACCTTGTGGTGAAATGCTATTGGTATGTGATGTTGTGGTCAATGTATAAAATGTTATGGTATTGTTGGCATGAAAAGGGCCATGAATGGTATTGTAAAGGGTGAATAGGGAACTCATGTAACGTACGGTTGTCTTATACACTTGAAATGTAGTTTGTGGTCAATGTATGGCATGAATGGGACATTGTTCGTATGTTAATGCCGTAAATGGTATTATAGAGAAGGAAATGCCATTTTAAAGATAAACATGTAACTCATTGTTGTCATATGCATTTGTAAGGTAGTTGGTGGTTAATGTTGGTTCCGTTATGTACTTGTGATGTAGAGTGAAACGTAAGGAAGGAGCGGAATTGTTGTGCTCACACATTGGATTGTGTATTTACATTGGAAAGCTAAGGTATGTAAGGTTACTCTGTCCGTATCCTTATGCAGCACATAATGTTCATAATGACATTATACTTGTCCTATTCCGAAATATGCTAAGGTATCTCATTCAGATTTGATATATATTATTATCCACACGTTTCTTATTCATTGACCGATTGGCATTGATATGTCTCTTATCCATGGACTAAAATTCCTAAAGCTCTCATAAGGTTGTTGGAACTACTAAAAGAAATTGTTTCAAGGAAAGTGACGACGTAAGAAGAATCTATTCATTCCTAGGTCACGTATCTCTCATTCATTAGTTGTTGTTGTTCATGAGTTACCTAAGTACGGGCATGGTTCCAATAGTGTTATGTTTCTAATAACGTTATGTTTCTCACAATGTTTACTCCCATGTCTCTCACCCATTGGTTAATGATCCAAAGCTTCAAGGAGAGTTGTCATAAATCTCTAAAGGAACTATCTCAAGAGAATAATAACATAAGAGAATCTCTTTAATCTTAGATGGCATTTTCCAATCATGTTATGTTCCAAGTCCTATATTATGATGAATATCTTTGTATCAATCTTTCACAAGTAGAAGTACCAATCTCATAAGAGTAATAAGAGAGGAAAGGTGCAAGTTAGTATAATTATTCCTCATAAGTGAAGATGTGAATTTCATGAAGTGAAGTGAAATGAGATGTGTGTATAAGTGTGAGCTTTAGTGTCTTGATCTCTAATGTATCACTCTCATAACTATGTTAAGGAAGTAAGGTTGTGAAAAAGTAATGCACTAATGGTCACTTTAGGTTATGTTTCATTGAGAATGGATAACAATCTAAAGGGTATAAGTTCAAGGGGGAATAATCCCAATATCATGCTATGTTAGTTATGATAGCCCACCAAAGGTGGATGCCCGGTATATATTTATATATGATAGCCCACCAAAGGTGGATGTCCGGTATATTATTATATATTAGCCCATCAAAGGTGGAGGCCCGGTACTATATATCCCACCAAGATGGAGGCCCGGTGCTATATACATATACTTTATAGCCCACTAAAGGTGGATGCCCGGTACTATATACTTATTTATTTTAGCCCACTAAAGGTGGATGCCCGGTACTATATACTTATTTATTTTAGCCCATTAAAGGTGGATGGCCGGTACTATATACTTATTTATTTTAGCCCACCAAAGGTGGAGGCTCGGTACTAACTAGTTGAGTGAACACTAATGAAGAGAGTTGTAAAGAGATGAGACTATACCGTTGCGTGATTGTATATATAAACATGAAGATTGGTATAAAAAGGAGGATAGCAAGACTGATTGACCAAGTAATGAAATAATAGACATAATGAACATGGTTCCACACATTCAGGTTGAAGGTTTATTCACATTGATTATTTCCCGTACGTTTAATTTCTTGGAAGTACTTATGTATTGATATAGTTTCATATGGCCTTACATACTCAGTACTTTCTTCGTACTGACCCCTCTCGGGGGACTTACCTTACATGCTGCAGGCCCAGGTGTTAGTAGATCTCCGCAGTAGGTGACGAGATATTCGCAGATTGTTGGTGAGCTCCAGTTGCTTCGGGGCTTCCCAAGTCACATGTGTCCATTAGGTTTTGGCATTTTGTAAATATTGCATAAACATGGTCATGTATCTAGTAGAGGCTTTGTAGACATATGTGGGGTATCATGAAAGTAAAAGATGTACGTTCATATTAACGTAATGGCTCCAACGGCCAAGTTTGGTATATATTTATGGCATATGTTTCCACATTCATGTCTTCCGCATAATTACATGAGATGAAATGATATTCATACGCGAGTATGCATACGAGAGTACATGAGCAAAGATTGGTTCTCTCGGGCCTTATCGGCTCCGGGTGCCAGTCCGACCCGAATGGGATTTGGGTCGTGACACATAGCCCGCAATGACAAGTAATGGGCTAACCGGCGGAAGAATAAGAAAATAAAAGAAACAAACATATAATCGGGATACTAAGCAAAGAAAAACGATGATATACATATATAAACATGTTGTACAAGGAGGGAAGAGGACAAAATGTACAAAATGAGTTCCACCACGACCTGGTAAGGTCAGTAAAAGAGCCACTAAACCAAAATAGAGTACTAGACAGTGCCGAATATAAAACATAGTCTCAGAATGTACAAAAGACTATCCAAAAATAGCAGAAAGAGTAGGATCATCTCCGGACTCTAAAAGCTCACCCTATCTTCAAATCAGCAGCAAGCCCGAGGACAACGTTAGTGACACTGACTCATACTCAGTTCTGCATCAGGAAAAATATGCAAAAGTGAATTATGAGTTCCAAAACAATGGGTACTCAGTAGGCATTATAGACCGACTAAGCTAAATTACATTAAAAGCATAAATAAGGTGCGACAATGTAAACTAAAATAAAAAATAAAGTAGAGAAAATGTAAATAGTAGATCATTCCAAACGAAAGCGATATAAAGGTAAAATAGGTACACGAATGAAGAAATAAAGTCTAACTATAACCTAACTGGGCCCCCATAAGCCCAGAAGGCACACACAAAGAAGAATAAACCCAACAAAGCCCCCCATAAGTACAGTGAATACAAAAAAAGGATAACAACAAAGTAAAGATGAAATATGACAATAAAGAACATAAAATAATTCAGAATATAGGCCATGCGTACCTGATGCTCTTTTCCCAGTCATAACCACCATTCTATCAATTTTTTACCAGTTTTCCAACCCCGAATCAGTAATAAGAATAATAATAAATGTCGGACTCAAACCGAAACTAGTAAATAATAATCAATATAAAGGATGCCAGACTCAAACCGGAACTCATATGTGATAGCAATATAGCATATGCCGGACTCAAATTGAAACTGATACATGATAGTACTATCAAAATCGCCAAACTCAAACCGAAACTGAATAACATAAGATCAATAGTAAAATCCCAAGTTTTAACCTATCCCAAACATTTAGTTGATATACTCCAATTTTAAGAGGTCAAATCCTATAAGGCAAAGCGAATTCCAATTATTAAGTCCAAAAGGCGCAGTCTAAGGTTAAATACTACACTACTCAAGCTAACGAAGCTAAATAAGCGTAAGACAATGCCTAAGTCAACCCCAAACCCTGGTGATAGCCTAAGGGAGCAGCTAAGTGAGGGTGAAAGTAAAAAAGGGACACTATTCTAAGCTTTCTATCTAAAAAGGATAGTGGGGTCCACTACCAAACCTCGATAACCCGATCTAAGGCAAGCACCTACCTGAACCTATGCTAAGACTCCTCAATCTTGCACCAAGGCACTAAAATCACTAAGTCTAATCCTAAAGGATAATTGTATACTAATCTAAGGGAAAATGGGCCTGAATTCCACCGAAAAGGGCCCTAACCGGCTAATTTAATAAGTAAATGCTAAAATGGAAACCAAGCTATAATTACCCACCCATAACTAGCAAAATACTACACAAATACCATAATGAAGCACAATTAGGAAGAAACATAAGCCTAGCTTACCTGGACGCCATTGGAAGCTCGTAACATCATCTACTCCGGAGCTTTTCCCTTTCGAGAAGCCTCCAACCGCTGCCATACTATTAAAATAAGGTTAGATACATCAAGATAAGAATATCGATACTCGTATTGCCTATAAATGCTCCGGGTAAGAAATTGGACTAAAAGTCCCATATGGGGCCCGCTTGTGAAATCACAAAATTAAAACTACCACAACGTCTTTCTCAGCTCAAGGATCATTTTCCTAAAAATTTGGGTGAAATTCGAGCTCAAAACAGCCTCTAATCAGCCCAACGAAATTCAAAGAAGATGAACTAAATAGGAGAATTGCACGAAAAATTAACCCGAAACTTACAGGATATCAACAATATAATGCTTCCAATCAGGTCCCCAAGCTAGGACCTAATCCCAACACCAAATACTAATTCGCACACTGATTTTAAGATCTCAAGTCTCTAATGGTGTCCAACACTTAAGAAAATATGTTGGAAAAATAAAGAAGAAGACTTATATTGCCAGGGGTCCTTCTTTGCAAACGCAAGACCCCTATAACAAATGCCGAAGCTGGCCTGTACAGACCTTCACAAAAAAGTTGGTCCACCAAGATCGTGAAGAAGAAGGCTGGACCGGCCTCTTCTTCGCGAATGTAAGGGCAGGCCTGCGATTTCGGAGGTCAAAATCCTTGACCTTCGCGATCGCGGCCAAGGCCACGCAAATGCGAAGGCTATTTTTGACCTGCACCAGGTGCTGATGCACCAACAACTTTACCAAGTTACGAATATTTCGACTGTGCCCTCGGGATTCGTTTGAAATCCCATAAACACAAACGAATTATGCTACCCTACTAAATTCAGTATTTTGGATCCAATAGCGTTATTAAAATTTCCATCCGAGGTCTTTTCGATAAAAAGTAGGTCCCACATCCAAGGGGATGTTTTAGCAAAATCCACCCAATAGCCCAAAATTAGTTCGGAATCGTCGGGACTCTAACCAAAAGTCCCCCAGCCTAAAATCAACTTATTGAATCTAATAAGACTATCAAAATTGGAATCCGAGGCCATTTACCTGAAGTTTAGGTCTGAGACCCTATTTTTAACAATAAAAGCTCTAAAATAGAAAAATGGCTCTAAAAACCAAATGAACTGCCCGGTAACCAAACTATCAATCCCAGTAAGTCATAAATGACTTGGGACAACTATAAGAATGCTCTAAATGCAAAAAAAGCACGAATATGCGAGAAATGACCTGGAGGGTCAGTACAACATCCACTACTAAAAGGACTTTCGCCCGCGAAAGTAAAGGATTAAGAAGTACCCGAAGTCTCGAATAGGCAGCGATACTGGGTCCACATCTCACGCTTGATCCCCCAGGTAGCCTTCTTGACAGGATGATGTCTCTATTGATCCTTAACCACATGAATGTTCCTGGAGCACAACCATCTAACATCTCTGGCTAGGATAGATACCGGCTCCTCAATAAAGGTCAACCCTCATCCAACTAAAACGAGTCCCACTGAAGCACGTGAGACTCATATGAAATATAACACCGCAACATGGATACATGGAAAACAGGATGGATGGATGAAAAGGCTGGGGGCAAAGCTAACTCATAGGCTACCTCCCCAACTGTCCAAAGTATATCAAATAGTCTGATATACCTAGGGCTGAGCTTGCCCTTCTTCCTAAATCTCATCACGCCCTTTATGGGTGATACTTGCAAGAAACCCAATCAGAAACTTGAAATATCAAGGGATGAAGCCTACGGTTAGTATAACTCTTCTGCCTGTTCTTAGCTGCCCGTAGCCTATCCTAAATTACCAGAACCCTGTCTAAAGACTCACGAAGCAAATCAATACCAACCTATTGGAGATCGATAATGTCTATCATACAACACCTTAAATAGTGTCATTTGAATACTCAAATGGTAGTTGTTATTATAGGTAAACTTCCTAAGGCTAAAAACTGCTACCTCTGAACCCCAAAGTCTATAACACACGGGCAGAGCATATCCTCCAAAACATGAATTGTCCGCTCCGACTGTTCATCAGTCTAGGGATGAAAAATGGTGCTAAGATCAACCTGGGTACCCAAATTCTCCTGAAATGTCCTCCAAAAGCTAGAAGTGAACTGAGAGCCTCTATCTGAAATAATAGGCACGGGCACCCCGTTAAGGCAAACCACCCCTTGAACGTAGATACGAGCCAACCTCTTGGCACTGTAGAAATTCTGAATTAGGATGAAATGAGCAGACTTGGTCAATTAATCTACGATGACCCATATGCTATCAAACCCACGAGAAGTGTGAGGCAAACCACCTACGAGATCCATAGTAATTCGCTCCCATTTTCACCCAGGAATGGGTAGCCTCTGAAGCAATCCACCAGGTCTCAGATGCCCGGCCTTCTCCTGTTGATAATATAGGCATCGAGCCACAAAGTCTGCTATATCTCTCTACAAACCGCTCCACTAGTAATGTTGCCTCAAATCTCTATACATCTTAGCTGTCCCGGGGTGAATAGAATATCTGGAGCTATGAACCTCTCGAAGTATCAAATAAATTAAGTTTTCCACTCTCAGAACACAAATGAGACCGTCAAATCTTAGAATGCCCTTTGAATCTAAGGTAGCCCTCCTGGACTCACCTCTTAACACCTGATCTCGAATGCTGCATAGTCTTCTAGCCTCAAACTGTCGGCCCCAAATATGCTCTAATAAGGTAGACCTAGCCGCAACACTAGCAAAAATCCTCCAAGGGTCAGAAATATCAAGTCGAACCATCACGTTGTCTAAGGACTGAATTTCCAAGGCCAACAGTCACTTAGAAACTGAAATGGAGGCTAAGCTACCCATACTCACCATCTTTCGACTCAAGCCATTCGCCACCACATTCGCTTGCCCAGATGGTATAGAATAGAGATATCATAGTCCTTTAGCAACTCAATACACCTGTACTGTCTCAAATTAAGCTCCCTCTGAGTCATAATGTACTGAAGACTACAACGGTCAGTGAAGATCTTACAACAAATACCATACAAGTAATGCCTCTAATTCTTAAGCACAAAAACTACCGCTACCAATTCTAAGTCATGATTGGGGTAGTTGCACTCGTGCACCTTCAATTATCACAAAGCATATATAATAACCCAGCCTTGCTGCATCATAGCACACCCCAAACCAACATCAGAAGCATTACAATAAACAGTAAACCTCTCGCCCTCAACTGGAAGAGTCTATATAGGAGCTGAAGTGTGCAAGTCCTTAAGCTTAAGAAAGCTTGCCTCACAACCATTGGACCACTGAAATGGAACTTCATTCCTAGTCGATCTAGTTATAAGTACTACAATAGTAGTAAATCTCTCGACGAACCGTCTGTATGAGCCTAACAACCCAATAAAATTGAGAACCTCAGTCAGGGATATAGGCCTAGCCTATTCAGAAATAGCCTCAATCTTTGTCGGGTCAATCTTTGTCGGGTCCATTATAATCCCATCCATGGATACCACATGCCCCAAGAAAGCTATAGACTCAAGCCAGAACTCGCACTATGAGAATTTGGTGTAAAACTTATGATCTCTCAAAGAGTGGAGCACAGTCCTCAAATGCTGCTCGTGCTCTTCCCTACTCCTTGAATAGACAAGGATATCATCGATAAATACAATCACGATGGAGTCTCAATAAGGCCTGAAAATGCGGTTCATCAAGTCCATAAATGTACTGTGGCATTGGTCAGCCCAAAAGATATCAGCAGAAACTCATAATAGTCGTAGCGAGTCCTAAAGGCTGTCTTAGGGATGTCTTCCTCCTAAATCCTCAACTGATGGTAGCCAGACCTCAAATTAATCTTAGAAACTACTACCGCACCCTGAAGTTGGTCAAATAAATCATCGATATGAGGCATAGGGTACTTATTCTTTATTTTCACCTTATTCAACTACGTGTAATTGATACACATACGCATAAAACCATCCTTCTTCTTCACAAACAAAATAAGAGCACCCAAGGCAATACACTCGTCCTAATAAAACCCTTGACCAAAAGATGCTGAAGCAAAATATTTTGCTTATTTAGCTCGGTAAGAGCCATATGGTAAGGTGCCATAAAAATTGGTTGGGTGCCCGGTTTAAAGTCCATAGAAAACTCTATATAACGCTCAGGAGAAAGTCCAGGTAAGTCGGTAGAAAAAACATCAGGAAAGTCACGAACAATAGGAACAAAGTCAAGTGAAGGACTCTCGATGCTAATATCACAAACATAAGCAGTATAATACACGCAATCCCTCAAAATCAATCTCCTAGCCTGAATATAAGATATAATCCCCATCGATGTCTAGATAAAAGAGCCTTGCCACACAACTAGGGGTATGCCAGGCATGGCTAAGGTAATGGTCTTAGAAAAGCAATCCAAGACCGTATGATAGGGGGTAACCATTCCATGCCCATAATCACATCAAAATCCACCATATCTAACACAATAAGGTCAGCCTGAGTGTCATACTCTCGAACAGTCACCAAACACGATCTATATACCCAATCCACTACTACAGAATCACCCACAAGAGTAGCTACATGCAAAGGCATAGATAAAGGCTCCCAAGACAACACCAGTCGCAGTGTATAATAAATAAACACATTTAAATATATGGAGCCCGGATCATATAAAGTAGAAGCTGGGTGATGGTATATTAAAATCGTACCTGTAATAACTGCATTCAAAGCCTCAGCTTGTGGCCTACTAGGAACAATATATAAGTGACCCTATCCACCTCCAGACTGGGTGCCTGCCCGACCAGCTGTCTGACCTGCCTGAGGACCTCCTCTCAAACCATGGGGAATACAACTATGACCCTATACACCTCCCCTAATTAGAGGTGAAACTGATCTGATTGTTTGAATTTTATGCACTGAAGGCTCAATCATCCTGTCCTGGGGGCACTCTCTGCGAAGTGGCCTACTATACTATAATCATAATATGCCCCGAGCACTCTGCTCTGTCGAGAAGGTCCAGCTGACCTAAAATGGTCACCTCAACCTAAAGACCCTGACTGTGCACCCTCTGAGGACTGACTACTACTATAATCAAGTTGAACCCCATCTGAAATCTGAAACACTGCCTGAACGAGGCTACTAGACTGACCCTGATGCTGATAAGACTGATGCTAGGGTTACCTACCCTAAAAACCTCTATTTCTAAACTACGGGCCACTGTAGCTTCTATTATAACTGCCCTACTGACGTGGCCTCTTATTATTGCCCCCTTGGGCCTCGAGATGCATCTCCTTCATAGTCTGGTCATAATAAAAAATATCCATAAGGGACCTACCTGCAACAACTAGACTCTGAGCCACCATGTAAAGAGAAAGTTTTAACATTCTGAGAAAATATTGAATATGCTCATACTTGATTGGTATGATCATAGTGGCATTCCTAGACAACTCATGAAACCTTACCTCATACAAAGCAACTGACACAGAACCCTTCTCCAATGATGTAAAATGATATCTCAGAGGCTTTCACAGGCTGTGAGGCATGCGAGGCATATACATCTCCAATAAGGTCTCAGAAAACTGAGTCCATGTCATAAGGGGGGATCCAGCTGGTTTAGAATACATATAACCCCTTCACCACTGCCTGGATACTCGATCAAACTAAAATGTGGTGTAGTACACACCATGAGCCTCTACCAAGCCCAAATTATGAAGCCTCTCCTCATAGTTTGTCAGAAACTCAAATGCATCCTCGCCTGGGGCCCTTATAAACCTGGGTGGAGTCAATATTAAAAATTGGCCCAACATCTTCTGCTCCTCCACAGTCATAACTGGCTAGGCTACTATCGACTGTGAAACTATTGATGCCGATGGGACCTCTACTCTGGGAGCGGCTGCTGGAAGCCGCGCTCCTAAACCAATACCACTTTGGGCTGCTGTTTGAGCCCCATCTGTCAGTGGAACACCAACTAACCCCAATAGTTGTACCAGAGAATCATGGAGAACTGATGATGATATAAACCCTAGTGAGGCTTGGGCTTCCCCTAAGCCTACTTGTTGCTGTGGTGGCTGACCCTTTGGTGCTGCCTCTGGCTCGAGAGCAATAATAGAAACTGGTGAAGGCTACCTAGCCTGATCTCGAGCTGTGGCTGCAACTCTTCCCTGACCTTGACCTTTCGGTCGACCTCAGCCTCTAACTGGTGCTTCAACTATAGGCTCGAGGTTTCGATCCCCGACCTCCATGGCCCTCATCCTAGCCATCTGCAAAAGAGTGAAACAAATAAAAATATAGAGACCAATATATACTAAACATATGAAAGTGAATCAAAAGGTGAGATTTTCCTAAGAATGTCCTGTAGCCTTCCAAAGATAGGATACGAACGTCATCATATAGATCCCCAGGACTCTACTAGATATTTAATCTTGTACCAATAATATCGGTGAACCTGTATCTGATATCAAACTATCACGACCTAATTTCTCGAGTCATGATGTCACCTACTTTAATCCACTAGTAGGTAAGCCAAACCAGAGTTCAGAACAACATGTAACGGGCTAACCGGTAGAAGAATAAGAAAATAAAAGAAACCGACATATAATCGAGATACTAAGCAAAGAAAGACAATGATACACATATATAAACATGATGTACAAGGAGGAAAGAGGACAAAATGTACAAAATGAGTTCCCCCACGACCTAGTAAGATCGGTACAAGAGCCACTAAACCAAAATTGAGTACTAGACTGTGCCAAATGTACAACATAGTCTCAGAATGTATATAAGACTACCCAAAAATAGTAAAAGGAGGAGGATCAGCTCCAGACCCTAAAAACTCACCCTATTTCTGAATCAGCAGCAAGCTCGAGGATAACATCAGCGATGGTGACTTGTACTCAGATCTGCAGTCATAGGCCGACTGAGATATATTATAGTAAAAGCATAAATAAGGTGCGAGAATGTAAACTAAAGTCAGAAATAAAGGAGCAAAAATGGAAACAGTGGATCATGCCGAGCGAAAGTGGTATAAAGGTAAAATAGGTGCGGGAATGCAGAAATAAAGTCTTAGTATAATCTAATTGGGCCCCTATAACCCTAGAATGCACACACAAATAAGAATAGACCCAACCAATCCCTTATATGCACGGTGAGTACAAACAAAGGATAACACTAAAGTAAAGATGAAATATGGCAATAACGAACGAAAAATAATCCAGAATATAGGCCATGAGTATCTGATGATCCTTTACCGATCATAATCACCTTTATATTAATTTTTTACCAATTTTCCAACCCCATATTAGTAATAAGAATGATAATAAATGCCGGACTCTGATAACCCTACCTAAGGTACTACCAAACCCTGATAACCCAACCTAAGGCAAGCACCTACCCAAACCTAGGCTAAGGCTTCTCAATCTCGCACTAAGGTACTAAAGTCACTAAGTATAATCCTAAAGGATAATTGTATACTAATCTAAGAGAAAACGACCTTGTATTTTATTGAAAAGGGGCCCTCATCAGCTAATTTAATCAATAAGTGCTAAAATGGAAACTGAGCTATAATTACCCACCCATAACTAGCAAAATACTACACAAATGCCATAATTAAGCACACTCTAGAATAAAATTAACCCTATCTATAATGACCCTCTTCATCGTTTCACATGAGACCTATGTTTAAAATCTCGCATTCAAATTCTTTACGGTTTGGAAGTTACAAAATTCAGGCTAGGCTAGTTTCGATTAAATTTAGAGTGAGGTGTGGCCTAGGGAAATCTGGGAATGAATTAGACTAGTTTGTTGGCAATTGCATTAATTTCTAGTTATCTAATACAATAAGGAACCCATAGGAATTTACGGAATCAAATTTGGGTAAGTAGAGCTCCCGGTATTAATCATAGCGTAAATAGCATTGTTTGGAATATTTTAGGTTCAAGATGTGTTGCAAAAAGTGGGATTTTGAGCTAAGACGGATGTTCTGTCCCATCGATTTCGCTATAGCAGTCGGCATACTACTATAGAGGAGAAATTCCTGCTATAGCGGCGGTCAAAGGCTGTTAACGATCGCTATAGTGGTCAGTACCGCGCCGGCTGGTACCTCTATAGAGGCACCGCTATTGCGGTTAGGTACCACTATAGCGGTAAAAATCACAGATTTGTTAAAATATTTTTCCAAAATAGTTTATTTTCTAAAACTCCTTTTGGGACAAGGGAAGGGCGATTTAGGGTGAAATACACCAAAAATTCATCGTTTGGCTTCATTGATGTAAGAAATTCATCCTCGTTAACTCATATTTAATTATTAAGCCTTAGAATTATTAATTCATGGAGCTCGGGGAGGGTTTTACGGAGGATTTTCGGTTAATTACTGGTGCAAGGAGAAAATTAAGGAATAAGTTAATGGGTTTTGATTATTAATGGTTAATTTACCCTTGCATTTTTGATTAATTCACTAATTAATCCATGGAATTGGTAGTTTTAGGTGAAATACGGTGGAAAAGCCCAAGAACGGGAAGGGAATTATCATGAACTTGACCTTAGGAGTTGGGTGTGAGTTATAAATCCCGACATGTTAAGGTCATTTTTTAATTATGTTTTTATATCTATGCTCTAGACCACAAGCAAACTAGAATTGCACGGAAGGGCAAAGCTCCAGCTTAAAGGGTTGTGCAAGCTTGATTCGAGGTAGGTGATGATATTTTAGTTTAATCCAACTTGTATTATATGTGCATGTTAACTACTTTGTAGTATAGCTGGTTAATGCATGTTATTTGATGTGGTCAATGCAATGATTTTACTTGCTTATTGATTTGATATACCTTATTTCTAAAATGTGGAATGTTTAGATATTTGGGACGATCTCAAGAGTTATTGGTGAAATAAGGTTGGCAGACACTTATGTCTGAGGTTTTAGTACATGGACACTATTTATCCCCTGCAGCTCATGGCTAGAGGGTAGATGTATAACCCATAGCGTGTATGTATGAGGTTTAGGTGAGTTTGACGGTTCCATGAGTGAATCGGAGAATATGTATTTATCTATGCTTGATAATGGTATACGTGTCTTGACTGTACTTGACTTAGTGATATTTGTTGACTTGCTTGTTTTTAATCTTGAACTATCTTTTTGGTGTTTAAGTGCTAAGTGTATGATGTTTTTAGTGTGGACTAGCTTGTTATGTTATCATTTGGTTAAGTGTTCATATTTTCATCTTGGGTTGGCCAAATGACCCTACCAATACATTGTTGTTCTTGTGTGTTGATACTACACTTTCATTTACTTTTGTGAGTGCAACATATATTCCAGTAGCTCCTATGAGACCTCACTTGTTATTCCAGCCGATGATTCTAAATTTCAGGGTGAGCAGCTTATCCGAGCTACCATGAAATCTCTCTTTTAGCATAATTCTCTATTCCAGACTTATGATTATCTTAGTTTTGGGGTGGCATCCCCTTCTTGACATTTATAGATATTTTGGTACGGGCGACTTTCAGATCTTAGGGATGTTTTGCTAAGTACTTTTTTTGCTTTAAGTTGTACTTACGGTTTTTGGTTTAGAATGGATATTATTCTATTGATGGATTAGTTATGCTTATTTATTCTAAGTGTTGATTATGGGATGGTCTTTCGGGTAGTTGGTTCTCCCACCAGATGAGTAGCGTGGGTGCGACTCACGACGGGTTTGGCTCGTGACAAAGTTGGTATCATAGCCTTGGTTTGTCGATTTTGTTTTACTAAAATGGGTCCAGTAGAGTCTCCCGAATTGGTACGAAGACGTCTGTACTTTTCTTCAGGAGGCTATGGGACTTTAGAAAAACCTGTCATTCTTTTTTCTTTCATGCTATAACTTGATTCCAATTAGTAGCTGGTGATCCAAATTGGTATCTAATTCTCTTCACTCTTTTGTCTGCAGATAGTGAATACTAGGTCCAATGGAACTCGAGCAGCAGCCTCTACACTGGCCACTCCGATTGAGGACCAGCCGTGAGGAAAAGAGGACAAGTGAGGGGGAGAGGAAGGAGATGAAGGGGATGAGCCATACCAGCCACGGGTAGAGCTCGAGCAGCTGATGGCCATGCACATGAAAGGTCAGTATCCCCATCTCCACTTCAGTATTATTTTGAGGAGAGGGAAGCAGTGGAGGAGCAGAAAGTAGGGACCGAGATGGCGGCACCAGTTGGGGTTATAGCCTTACCTCATATGTCTGCTGAGATTGTTCAACAGATGTTAGTTTTTCTGAGTGGATTGGCAGGGACTGGAGCCACTCCTACGGTACCTGCTTTCTAGGCTTCGGTTGTTCACCCTACTGTTGCTATGGTTCCAAGGATGGATGAGGCTTCAGGGACTGATGTTTTTCCTCATTCGGTGTTGCATTCTGTGATGATAGGTACGAAGTATGATCTACTGACTAAGTTTCTAAAGATGAAACCATCTACCTTTCAAGGTACTGAGTTTGAGGATGCTTTTGAGTTTATCATTTTTTTCTATGAGAGGTTGCACAAAATGGGTATTGTTTAGCAGCATGGGGTTGAGTTTGTGAATTTTCTATTAGAGAAGGATGCTAAGCAATGGTGGGGGGTGTATGTTGAATATCGATCACCAATTTCAACTCCTTTGACTTGGGGGCAATTTCATGCCTTGTTCTTGGAGAAATATGTGCCACGGGCTCTCCGTGATCGCAATAAGGATGAGTTTTTGGCATTGGAGCAGGGTGACATGTCAGTTGTGGTCTATGAGGCCAAGTTCCATGCCTTGTCTTGCTATGCTACTCAGTTGTTGACTTCTGAGGACGAGAGGATTCGACTGTATGTCAAGGGTTTTAACTATAATTTTCAGGTTTTGACTGTTCATATGACTTCTACAGAGACGGGGTTCAATGAAGTTGTAGATTATGTGAAGAAGTTAGAGGGGGTTATGCAAGTGGGTCAGGCTAAGATGTTAGCCAAAAATTCCCGCAATGGTGGGAATTTCAGTGGATCTTACTCTAAGGGCCACAGACAACAGGCATATTCAGCCCGTCCTATTTAGTCATCTTTGCCAGCTTCTACCGTGGTTCCTACTAAGGTTTCTTCTTAGACATAGGTTGTTAGGTACCAAGAGGCTTCTTACTCTTCTGCCAGTCGTCCTTATGTTAAGCGTGGATATTACTATTGTGGTACTGTTGGCCATTTTAAGAGAGAGTGTCCCTTAAGACAGGCAAATGGCAAGGCATAGCAGCAGACTCAGGCTATAGTTCCAGCAGAAAGAGGTGGAGGAGGTAATGGTAGGGGTCCACATGATAGGTGGGGAAATTACACAGGTGGTCAGGGTGGTTAAGAAAGCGATGAAGCCATGAGAGGAGCGCATTTGGGAAAGGAGTTAGCTCAGATTGATAACCAGGCTCACTATTATGCATTTCTGGTAAAGTCTGAGGTTGAGGCTTCTGATGCGGTGATCATGGGTACTATTTCTGTTTGTGACCGGTTGGCTTTTTTCTTGTTTGATCCGAGGTATACTTATTCTTATATATCTGTTCAGTTTACGGTGGGTCTGAATCTAGTTTGTGATGTACTTAATCATCCAGTTTATGTGTCTACTCTAGTTGGTGAGTCTGTGGTAGTGACCTATGTTTTTCATTCTTGCTCTATGTTATTTGTTGATTTTCATACTTGGGTAGACTTGATTATTCTGGATACATTGGACTGTGATGTAATTCTGGGTATGACTAGGTTATCTCCATATCATGCTATCTTAAATTGTAATGCTAAGACAATGACTTTTGCGATATAGGGATTAGATAAACTAGAGTGGGAGGGAGTGTATAAGGCTAAGCCAGTGAAAAGTATATCATTTATCTAGGCCAGAAGGTTAGTGGGGAAAGGGTGTTTAGAGTTTCTAGCCTATCTTCGGGATGCAGACTCAGGTCCCCTTCTATAGAGTTAGTTTTGGTAGTTTTTGAATTTCAGGATGTGTTTCTTTCAGACTTACCGGGTATGCCTCCAGATAGTGATATCAATTTCTGCATTGACTTTGAGCCGGGCACTCGCCCTATATCTATTCTCCCTATTGAATAGCTCCAGCTGAATTGAGGGAGCTCAAAACTCAGTTGCAGGAGCTACTTAAAAAAGGTTTTATTCGTCCAAGTGCTTCACCTTGGGGTGCTCTGGCTCTGTTTGTTAAGAAGAAGGATAGTAGTTTGAGGATGTGCATTGACTATAGGAAGCTGAATATGGTTACTATCAGGAATAAATATCCTTTGCCTCACATAGATGATTTGTTTGATCAATTACAGAGTGTGTCAGTGTTTTTAAAGATTGATTTATGGTTGGGTTATCATCAGTTAAAAATTATACCGGGGGATATACCAAAGGCAACTTTTAGAACTCGGTATGGTCATTATGAGTTTCTTGTAATGTCTTTTGGGTTGACTAATGCACCTGCTGCCTTTATGAGTTTGATGAATGGGATCTTTAAGTCACTCTTGGATTCTTTTGTCATTGTGTTTTTTATGATATTCTAGTTTATTCCAAGAGTAAGGAAGAGCATGCAGGCCATCTTCGTATAGTTTTGGAGATTCTAAAGGAGAAGCGGTTATTTACTAAGTTTTCAAAGTGTGTATTCTGGTTGTCTTCAGTCGCCTTCTTGGGTCATGTTATTTCTGAAAAAGATGTGATGGTGGATCCCTAAAAGATGGAGGCAGTAAAGAATTGGACTTGAGCTAGTCAGTGACCGAGATAAGGAGCTTTGTGGGTCTTGCTAGTTATTACCGCAAGTTTGTCAAGAACTTTATATCCATTGTAACGCACTTGACAAGGTTGACTCAGAAGGAAGTGACATTTTTTTGGTCAGACCAATGTGAAGAGAGCTTTCAAAAGAAGACATTTTTGTTTACAATGCCTATTCTTTCGTTATCGATTGAAGGTAAGGACTTTATAGTGTCTTCTGATGCCTCACTTTTGGGCTTAGGTGTTGTGTTGATACAGGATAGGAATGTCATTGCTTACTCTTAGAGGCAATTGAAGCCTCATGAGAAGAATTACCCAACCCATGATTTATAGTTAGCAGCGGTGGTGTTTGCATTAAAGATTTAGAGACACTATCTTTATGGTGTCATGTGTGAGGTATCCACAAACAACCGTAGCCTGAAACATATATTTACTCAAAGGGATTTGAACATAAGGCAACAGAGATGGATGGAACAGTTGAAGGATTATGATGTGAGTATTAGTATCATCTGGGTAAGGTCAATGTGGTGGCAGACGCATTGAGCTGAAAGGCTGTAAGTATGGGTAGTTTTTCATTTTTTAGGGTGTCCAGGCAACCTTTAGCTAGAGAGTTTCAAACTCTAGCATCTCAGAGCATGCAGTTTGAGGTCTCAGACAGGGGTGGAGTGTTGGCTATTGTTGAGGTAAAGTCAACATTTTGAGATCAGATTAAAGCCAAGCAAATTAAGGACAAAAAATGGAATACATTTCAAAATAAAGTGGTGCGTGGGGAAATAGCGGACTCCACTCTTGATGCAGGTGGGGTATTGTGGTTTAAGGGAAGATTATGTGTTCCTCGGGTTGGTGATCTGATTTGTGATGTACTTTCAGAGGCCCATGGTTTGCGTTATTCTATTCATACTGGTACGACCAAGATGTATCGTGACTTGAGGCATATTTATTGGTGGCCTGGGATAAAGAGGGACATAGTGGACTATGTGTCCAAGTGTCACAATTATCAATAGGTGAAGTATGAGCACCAAAGACCTACGAGTTTACTTCAGAAGATGCCTATACCCATGTGGAAATGGGAGCATATTGTTATGGATTTTGTGGTGGGTCTTCCTAAAACCTTGGGTAAATATGACTCCATTTGGGTGATAGTAGATCGACTGACGAAATCAGTTCACTTTTTATCGATTTGTGTAGACTACAGCTCTCAGCAGGTAGCTAAAATCTACGTCAAGGAAATCATCAGACTTTATGGGGTGCCACTTGCTATCATTTCAGATAGAGATGTGAACTACACTTCCAAATTTTGGGATAGGTTGCATGAGGAGTTTGCACCAAGATCACATTTAGCATGGCCTTCCATCCTCAAACTGATGGTCAGTCAGAGTGGATGATTCAGGTACTAGAGGACATGTTGAGGGCCTACGTGATTGACTTTGGTGTTCATTGGGACCATTTTCTTCCGTTGTGTGAGTTCTTCTACAACAATAGTTATCACTCTAGTATTGATATGGCACCATTTGAGGCACTTTATAGAAGGAAGTGTAGGTCACCTATTGGGTGGTTTGAGGAGGGGGATGTCAAACCTTTGGGCACAGACTTGGTAAAGGAGGCTCAAGAAAAGATAAGGTTCATTCAAACCAAATTGTTGGCTGCTCAAAGTAGGCAGAAAGAGTATGCAGACTGAAAGGTAAGAGATATGGACTTCAAGGTTGGTGAGCAGGTTTTGCTTAAGGTGTCTCCCATGAAGGGGGTCATGAAGTTTGGCAAGAAGGGCAAGCTCAGCCCTCGATACATTGGTCCCTTCTAGGTTCTTCAAGATATGGAGCCTGTTGTATACAGGTTAGCTCTACTATCGAGTTTGTCATTAGTCCATCCAATATTTCATATTTCTATGCTAAAGCGGTATCATGGGGATGGAGACTACATCATTAAGTGGGATTCAATGCTTCTAGATAAGGAATTAACTTATGAGGAGGAACCAGCAACGATTCTAGATCGGGATGTTTGGAAATTGAGTATGAAGGAAATTCATTCGGTAAAGGTTCAATAGAAGCATCATCCAGTTGAGGAAGCCACTTGGGAAATCGAGCAGTACATGCAAGACGAGTACCCTCAAATGTTTCAGGATACAGGTACTCTCTTTCTTCCTCTTTATTTAGCCTATTTTTCTCATTTGATTGTTTGGGGATGAACGATGGGAAAATTGGTATCTTTTTTAACAATCCTCTTCTTCTTTACATATAAGTCCTACGTTTAAAATCTCGCATCCAAATTCTTTACGGTTTGGAAGTTATAAAATTTAGGCTAGGCTAGTTTCCATCGAATTCAGAGCGAGGTGTGGTCTAGGGAAATCTCGGAATGACTTAGACTAGTTTGGTGGAAATTTCATTGATTTCTAGTTAGCTAAGACAATAAGGAACCCGTAGTAATTTAGAGGATCGAATTTGGGTAAGTATAACTCTCGGAATTGATCTTAGCATAAAGGACATTGTTTGGAATGTCCCAGGTTAAAGGTGTGTTGCAAAAAGTGGGATTTTTGGGTGAAGACAGATGTTATATTCTGTCAATGCCGCTCTACCAGTCGGTACACCACTATAGCAGAGAAATTTCTGCTATAGCAGCGGTAAAAAATGGTCAACGATTGCTATAGCGGTGAAAACCACAGATTTATTAAAATATTTCTCAAAACAGTTTATTTTCTAAAACTAATTTTGGGGCAAGAGAAGGGCGATTTAGGGCAAAATATTTAAGGTAAGGAATTTATCTCCGTTAACTCGTATTTAATTATTAAGCCTTAGAATTATTAATTCATGGAGTTCGGGGAGGGTTTTAGGGAGGATTTTTGGTTAATTACTGGTGCGAGGAGAAAATTAAGGAATAAATTAATGGGTTTTGATTATTAATGATTAATTTACCCTTGCAATTTTGATTAATTCACTAATTAATCCATGGAATTGGCAGATTTAGGTGAAATACGGTGGAAAAGCCCAAGAACGGGAAGGGAATGATCATGAACTTGACCTTAGGAGTTGGGTGTGAGTTATAAATCCTGACATGTTAAGGTCATTTCTTTAATTATGTTTTTATATGTATGTTCTAGACCACAAGCAAACTAGAATTGCACGGAAGGGCAAAACTCCAGCTTAAAGGGTTGTGCAAGCTTGATTCGAGGTAGGTGATGGTATTGTAACTTAATCTAGCTTGTATTATAAGTGCATGTTAACTACTTTATAGTGTGGCTGGTTAATGCATGTTGTTTTGTGTGGTCAATGCAATGATTTTACTTGCTTATTGATTTGATATACCTTATTTCTAAAATGTGGAATGTTTCGATATTTGGGACGTTCTCATGGGTTATTGGTGAAATAAGGTTGGCAGACACTTATGTCTGGGGTTTTAGCACATGGATTGTATTTTTCCTCTGCAGGTAATGGCTAGAGGGTGGATGTATAACCCATAACGTGTATGTACGAGGTTCAGGTGAGTTTGACGGTTCCATGAGTGAACCGGGGAATATGTATTTATCTATGCTTGATAATGGTATACGTGTCTTGACTGTACTTGACTTAGTGATATTTGTTGACTTGCTAGTTTTTAATCTTGGACTATCTTTTTGGTGTTTATGTGCTAAGTGTAAGATGTTTTTAGCATGGATTAGCTTGTTATACTATCATTTGGTTAAGCGTTCATATTTTTATCTTGGGTTGGCCAAATGACCCTACCAGTACACTATTATTCATGTGTACTGATACTACACTTGCATTTACTTTTGTGAGTGCAACGCATATTCCAGCGTCTCCTACGAGACCTCACTTTTGATTCCAGCCGTTGATTCCATATTTCAGGATGTGCAGCTTATTCGGGCTACCATGAAATCTCTCTCTCTTAGCATAGTTCTCTATTCTGGACTTATGATTATCTTTGTTTTGGGGTTGCATCCCCTTCTTCACATTCATAGATGTTTTGGTACGGATGACTTTCAGATCCTAGGGATGTTTTGCTAATTACTTTTTTTGCTTTAAGTTGTACTTATGGTTTTTGGTTTAGAATGGATATTATTCTATTGATGGATTAGTTCTGCTTATTTATTCTAAGTGTTAATTATGGGATAGTCTTCGGGGTAATTGGTTCTCCCACCGAATGAGTAGTGTGGGTACCACTCACGACGAATTTGGGTCGTGACACTAGCCTACCTGGACACTGTCGTAAGTTTGTAAAATCCTATACTTCGGAGCTTTTCCCTTCCAAGAAGTCTCCGACCGCTGCCATGATATCAAAATAAGGTTCTACACGTCAAAATGAGAATATCGATACCCATATTGTGTACAAACAATCTGCGTCAGAAACTAGACTAAAAATCCCACGTGGAGCCCACTTACAGAATCAAGAAATTGAAACCATCACAACGTCCTTCTTAGATAAAGTATTATTTCCCTAAGAATTTGGGTGAAATCCAAGCTCAAAACAACCTTTAATCAACCCCAACGAAATTCAAAGAAGATGAACTAAATCGGAGAATTGCACGAGAAATTAACTCGAAACTTACGGGATATCGATGATATAATTCTTCAAATTAGTTTCCCAAGCTAGACCCAGCACCAAATACTAATTCCCACACTGATTTTAAGCTTTCAAGTTTCTAATGATGTCTAACACTTGAGAAAATATGTTGGAAAAATAAAAGAGAAGACTTATATATTGCCAGGGGTCGTTCTTCACGAATGCGAGACCCCTATCGCGACCGCAGGGGCTTACTCGGACAGACTTTCACAAATGCAGCCGGTCCACCATGATCACAAAGAAAAAGGCTGGATCAGCCTGTTCGACCTCCTCTTCGTGACTGTGAGGGCAGG
This sequence comes from Capsicum rhomboideum, assembly GCA_031232105.1. Lineage (NCBI taxonomy): Eukaryota > Viridiplantae > Streptophyta > Magnoliopsida > Solanales > Solanaceae > Capsicum > Capsicum rhomboideum. The sequence goes on along the minus strand of CP124711.1, from coordinate 33,562,089 downwards.
CCTGGAAATACAGAGGTTAAAATCCCCGACCCTTACGATTGCGGCCAAGGCCATGCAAATGCGAAGGCCATTTTTGGCCTGCACCAGGTGCTGATGCACCAACAACTTTGCCAAGTTGCGAATATTCCGACCCGACCCTCGAGATTCATTCAGAATCTTGTGAACACAAACAAACTACGTTGTCTTATCAAATTCGACATTTTGGACTTAACGACACCATGAAATTTCCATTCAAGGTCGTTTCGATAAAAAAATGGGTCCCGCACCTAAGGGGTCGTTTTAGTCAAAATCCACCCAATAGCTCAAAATGAGTCTGAAAGCCTTGGGACCTGGACCAAGGATCCGTCTAACCTAAAATTGACGTTCTGGAGCTAATGATATTGTCAGAATTGGCATTCTAGGCCATATACTTGAATTTTAGGCTCGTGACCTATTCTTAACAGCAAAAGCTCTAAAATAAGAAAATGGCTCTAAAACTCAAATGAACTACTCGGTAACCAAACTATCAGTCCGAGCAAGTCATAAATGACTTGGGGAAACTGTAGGAACATTTTAATGGCAGAAAAAGCATGAAAATATGAGAAATAACTTGGAGGGTCCTTACAATTCTTTGGCTATCCTTTAGTTTATATACTTCTATTATTTTTTATTTTACACATAGTACAATTCGTATTTACTTACGTCTTTTTTACCGAGGGTGCTGTATTTTTTATAATGTAGACTTATGTACGTAGTTTGATGATTAAGCAACATGCTAGGTTCTATATGTGAAGCTATGGGTGAGCCCCATGTGCTTTTCAGCATCCATTTATTTCAGTTGTCTTTGTATATATTACCGTTAGTATATATTTGCATGTTTATTGTGGAAGCTTATGAATTTTTATTTTTTTACTTATAAAATTACATGTCTATTATATTCTACTTACATGTATTACATACTCTAATGAAATGATTGCAAAATCAGTTTAAGTAATCTCATTCCTATTTATCGATTTATAAAATACTAAATTGTGTATATAAAGAACAAAGTAGGTTTTACATGATAAAGTTGCAATATAGACATGAGTTAGATCTTGAAATAATGATGAACATGTCAATCTATTTTCATAAACTGACCTCCAAGTTGTTATAGAATTTTTTTGTTTTTGGCTATTTGACCTTCCCTTTAGCTTTGTAATCTTGTTTGTGACTTGGGGGGATGGGTGACTTGATTTTGAGATGCTTGGATAAGATTTAAAAGAGTTAGAGAGTTTTTGGAAGCTTGGAGTTTGAAAGAATTGACCAAAATCAAAGTTTGAGGTTAGGATGTGTGAATCTAAATTTTGACGATTCCACTAGGTCGGTGGATGTCTTATGACTTAGGTGGATAATTTTCAAGGATTCTGAGGCTCCTGGGAGAGAATTTAGACCCTTGAAGGAATAATTTAACTTCTTAAATTTGGAGTTGACCTTAGTTAATATCATATCAAGATGACTCCAAACCAAAAATGGATGATTCCATCAGGTCCATACTATGTTTAATGATTGACTTGCACTATTAGTTTGTCTACGAGGTTCCGATGAATTTTGGAGATTCAAACCAAGTGATGGGAATAGCTTAAATTTTTGGTTCTGGTGTGAAGGAAAATTTTTGTCAACGCGATAGTGTTGAAGCTTGTGTGTGCCTGGAGTGTGATAATGATGGAGTAGTGCGATAGCGCCAAAGGAATGGCCTTCTGGAGCTTGATAGAGCTAAGCACACTACAAAAATTAAAAAATGGAATTTCTTTCGCAACTTGTCACTTCATTCCTCCATTGTTGGACCTTTATAGCTCTGATTGGAGCATTTTTAGTGCATATTCATGATAGTAGCTTTGTTCCAAATAACTAAGTTAAGGATATTTAATTCCTTTGCAGCCTGGAGTAGACATGTCTATCACGACCCAAATTACAAGGTCGTGTGGGCACCTATTCTATTCTAACAAGATAGGATAATTCTTCACCACCCAATCATTTATCATGCAAAAATTCTTGAAAACAACATTTATATAATACACAATTTAATTTTTAATGCATAAACATCATAACGTCCTCAAATCTGTACAAGTGTTTAAACTAAAGTATTTACAACAATTCACAAGGACCTTGTCTAGACAAGATTAAAGACAGAAAAATAAAAGACACAGCTTCCGCCTGAAGAATTGATGCAGAAGTTGATGATGAGTATTCACCACTTCAATCAAGGAACTTCAACCAACTTGTATCACACCTACATCCTAAAAAGGATATAGCAAGAGTAGTATCATTACACCACACATACTAATAAGCATCATCGGTCGACTAAAACTAGTTCACATAAAACCATATAGAATCAACAAAATCAATCATGACAATCTCACTAAACAGCTTCGCATCAATGTTCACACCCTTTACTGCGACTTCTCAATAATTTCTGAAAATTTCTTATTATATTCCTAATTCATTTAATTCTATCAAGTACAACAAACATTCTATTTTTGTCATGATAAGTAACTAACCGCGAGCGAATGCAATTACTGACATTAACATCACCAAGCCTATGCACACCATATTTACACTATTCTCAGGAAAACATGGAACTGACTAATGATTTGACCAACCAATCAAGAGTATATTCACGTAAATCAAATTATCTCAATATCATAGAGAATGCGATAATCCATAATAACAGTAATATCTCATAGATCAAATAAGATAAGTAAATAGGTACCTTTGCACGATATCAATAGTTACATCAGCTATATAGTTCACTAAACTTCCAGACATGTCAATACCACTAAAATAACGACATAATACTCTCAAATTTGTACACACATGCCAAGGGTTTTATTTCTTCCCAAAAGTCATGATCTGCTAGGGACACACTAGGGTCAGTGTATCATTCCACCATAATAATATCGTATCGGCGTGACACCAGATCCATCAAATAATATCGTACCGGCGTGGTACCCAATCCATCAAATAATACTATATCGGCATAGTACAGATCCATCAAATAATTTTCTTGTCTATAAGTTCACATAGGACATGAGCCACTTATTAACGAAATGGAATCATATATATATATATATATATATATATCGTGAGAGATGTCCTTACTTTATTCAATATATATATCAATTTATATTCCCACCTTTACTATCTCTCAGCATAATATCACAAGTACACCAAATTTTACAAGCGCATTTCACAATCATATCTCAAATTCAACAATCAACAACTTATTCATTCAAGAATTATCAAACCAATGAATCAATCAACCACATATATGTCCGAAGACCAATCAATATTTCATTTAATTCAGAAATATATAAGAGACTAAATTAAGTCTAACTCCACATATCCACTCATAAGTTCCTTCACTTACTCAATCACCATTATTTATGTCAAGGATCAATAAATTCAGTTATTAGTGTAATGGCCCTTTATGCATGTTATTATTAGGTTCATAAACACCACTTTGTTAGCCATTTATTAGACTATCCGTCAACATTCAACGTACAATACTAAACTTAGTTTATTTATCTTTTGCAACATGCTATCCTTAGATACACAATCTCTCAACCGTTTATAGTTTATCCCTGGATACACAATCAAGGCACACACAACAAAATCAATACTGCCTACAAATGGTACACCTTCGGAGCTTAGACACATGCTTCTTCGTGAAAATACTTTGCCCTCAAGGTTTTGAAAATAATTGCACAAGTATCACCTATCAAACATACAATTTGTGAACAACAAGCCTCAAATGTTGACTAAATGTTAACAATCTAAGCACATGCTCATAGACATCAACTAATATTAAAGAATACTCAGGTAATGCAATCAAGTGCCCTCACTACAAAGAAGGCCCTTCCCTTAAGAAACGATCAACGTTTAAACAAGGGACTACCACGAATCACTCACACTCTTAAAGATAATCATAAACACGAGTACAATGCCATAGGCTTGCTCATATGCTCCACTTTACCATACTCGAGCATGCTACGTTGGAGATCACTAAGATCTTACTTTGGCTTGTAGCATAGGCAACGGGTAAGGTAGGATAAGTTAAGGTTATAGTGACATTACCCTCTCGAAGCATATAATGAGACCTCAAATACATTTCTTTCCCAAAACTTGCTTCTTATGCAATATCAAGGACCATTTCTCTAAGATTTTCATTGTATCTTCCTCCTCCCATCCTTTCAAAAACTAAACTTCTTCAAATATTTACAAACTAAAAGCTCAATTACAACTTTTTTATACGATAATAACTAGAAGAGAAATTTAATGGCCCCCACACTATGAACTACTGATTACAAAACTAATACAACGGCTCCTCCACCCCCAACTTAGCTTTTGGCCTAAGTTGGTTTACGGACTCACCTAAATGTTTCAAGATGGGTTTGGTTTTAAAAAAGGGAATTGTGGAAGAAGGGTTTTGGCTTGTAATGTGGTTGTTCAAGAAACAGGGTTCCAAGGCACAAATAAGGGACAAAATTGGTCACTCAACTCACAATAGGGATGACTACTTGGTTAATTTGGAGGTTGGCTCTCAATTAATGGCCTAAGATTCTTTCTCCAAAATCATAACACTTTTTGCTTAGCTATAGAGCAATCGGGCAAGTTCTAGGTAGACTCAATGAACAAGATCAAGCCAAATTCTCACCCACACATGGAACTCAATTGCACACTCGAAGCATCCTTCCTCAATTGATGCACCACATTCATAGCATATGTCGAAGAAGGTACTTGTAGTTAAAACAAGATGCGTGTGTTCACAAAAATGAATGGCTAACTAGTTCAACTAATACCAAAGAAAGTTTTAAAAAGGGGAACATTGTTGAAAAATGGAGCAATTCATAAACGATTTATCATTTTTAAGATTCGCGCATGCAAAAACTCTCTCCAAGAGTACTATTCGAGTCAAAGTATTCTATTGTTAGTACACTTTTCTCTTAGGTGCCAATGACAAAAAGAATTTTATGAATTACTATACTATGACTACTATACTAGAATAAAGTTAATAGCATGCTATCCCTGGATAAACTATAAACCCAGATTTACCCGTTTCCTAATTTCCATATAATGTTATTAACTTCTGGGTTTATAGTTTATATGGATAAACAATCTCTCAACCGTCACCTACATTAACCTTATTCATATTGCAAATCATCATTAAAGTATTACATACATATATTACACATCATGAAATTCATATATCAACATATTATCATTTGTTTTAGATCTTCTTACATTATTTCAATGTTTAATCCCATCGAACACCATGCCCGAACGCCTAATCATGCTTTCCTTATCAATTCTACGTTGTTGTATACATTGGCTAATAATATTCTATTACTAATAAAACAATAACCTACCTCGACATCAGGCTACTGCCACAGGATGCATGCAACCTTGCTCCTTGTTCTTTATCTAGAGTTTTCTGACAGAGAATCTGCGAGGAGGAGGATGGAACCGCATTTTCTTGAGAGCTTTTCCTCTATGTTCTTAGTGTTTTATCATAGAATATACCTTGGGGTATTATTAGGAGAGAACCCCTTTAGAATAAGAGATAGAACTGAAATAAGTTCATTAAATTTGGGATTCTAAACACATCTCTCACTGCAGCTATCAAAGTCTCTCTGCAACAATCTAATTGTAATGAGACACAGACAGTTATGGCGTACCTTGTAACGGTCTTGATATAAATATCCAAAAATGTATGATAAGGGGAAAAATAGTCCATACCAAATATAGCATAAAAATTGACCATATAAAGAATGATCAAATCTACCCAAGTGTCACGGCCCAAAATAGTCACACTACACATGATCGGTACACCTGATCCACCGCTAAAGAATCGCTTATGGTGATAGAAACATGGATGGGTAAACAAGGGACTCATATGTAGAATTAATACTAAAATTAAAATATGCAGATATATAAGAGAATGTAGATCAAGGGTCAAATAACACTGAAACAGGATGATGGCAAACCAGGATGATACCTGTGATGACAACTTCAAAGGCCTCTGCCTCAAGTCGTTCCAAAAAAGCATAGCACTGCCCGCGTCTACCTCTAGACTGAGTAACTCCTCATCCACTACCACGATCTCCCTAAGCTCCACCCTTGGTACCTCGAGATCCACCTCTACAGCTCTCCACACTGCCTATGGCTGGAGGTGCTGGTGCTTGGTAAGGCTGAAGCTGTAAACCCGGTTATGGAGGACCTGACATACATCTGGGGCAATCCTTTTTAAGTGTCCAAACTCATCACACACATAACATCCACTGCTAGACGAATCATATCGTGAAGGACCAGAAGAACCAGACCGCCCTCCATTACTATAAGGGCCAGAACAAGACCTCCACCTGAATAACCTAACCTCTGATCACTCAAAGTCTTAAAACTCGTAAACCCTGCAATACTGCCTGAGTTATAGTAAAGTTTTAAGATATCATTCTACAGAGAGTAGAAAAATTTATGCTATAAACTTATAATATTTTGACTACTATTTGAGAGAATCAAATTGATGAAAGGTGAGTTTTTGAAAATATAAATTACTAAGATTAAATAAATAAATTTTGGAAGATTTATCTATAAAAGAAAAGAGTTGGGAATCATTGAATTCACTTGATAATATTATTGTATGAAAATCTCAGCTTTTACATATATTCCTATAAACAATAATTGCTTATAGATAATATAATTATATTTTGCTCACTAAAAATTAACTAATTAGTAATCACTCTGTGAGGTTATGTCAATTAACTGAATTAAAACTAGTGACAATTAATCAAAATACATTTCTTTCTTAATTCAAATGAGTAAAAATCTCTTGTGATTAGCCCTTAAATCAATAAACGTATTTGAATTAATCCCTCCTGGAGAAGTAGGATTAAAGAAAATATGATAAAGATTTATCAAATCAGTAATATTTCTTGAGTTAATCCCTTTGTGAGAATTAGGATTAAAAGAAGTAAGGTCACTGAGTTTAGACTAATAGATAAAATTACTCCCTCTATACTATTTCACTCATTAGTTATTATATATCAATATTGCTCCGTGAGAATTACAAGATTACTATGAAAATAACTAAGAAATAAAATATACAGATGTGAGAGTGTTAGTTATTTTAAAAGATATTATTCTAGCATGATTTGAGATGTACATCATAACTTTATATGAGGAAGTTGAATGGAGGAGTTTACATCCTGAATTAAGAGTAATAGTAGATGAAGAAAAACATGAAGAGTGAAAAGGAAGAACAAACTGTTGTACCTATTCAAAGAATATTCATCAATGGTAAGGTAGTTTATGCAAAATGGAATCCTACCAGTAGAAGGTTTAAAACTGACAAAGGTACAATGAAATTGGCAAGTGGGACAAATGAAGAGGCAAGTACTAGTAAAGGAGTCAGCAATACAAGTTCATTTGAGTTAATACAAGAGAATGCACTGGAAGATGAAGAATCTGGTATCATAGAAGGGCCAAGAAAGAGAGCATGTATAGATAATGAGGCCATAACAGAAGCACAATCTCAGCAAAGTGAAAATCAGAAGTTGCCATAATGGGATAATGTAGCTAACATCCAGTCACTACAAGTTACTAATGAGGAGGCCCCAAAAGTAGATGTAACACATGCCAGCATTAACCGCAAAAATAATGCACACAAAGAGGAGGTTAAAGCAAAAGAGAACAATAGTAATATTACAAAGACAAACTTGTCAAAAGTAGACGAAACTAAAGGTAGTACTTCTAGCTCCAAGAAGGATCCAAGAGTAGCATTAAGTTGTAGAGAGAAAGATACTCAGATGGTGCAAACCAATGTAGAAGGTGTGCAGATATCGCTTGCAAACATAAATAATGTAAATGAGATAAGGGTAATTAGTCAAAGGGAGTATCAAAAAGAAAATAAAATAGATGAGAAAGGTAGCAAGAACAGTAATGAAAATATTACAAGTCCAAGCCCATCATATCACCCAGAATTAGCAGACAAATTTGCGGATGCTAAGGAGAACAACCTTAAAGGGATGGACTCTTGGAAATATTAGCAATTTCAAATAGAGTGCAAACGTATATAAATTCTTCAATGAATGTTTGCATCCTCATGCACTTGTCCTCTGAATAGTCCCTTCATTTTGAGCAAACGAAGCATAACACTTGTGACGTGAAAGGCTGCATTACCTACCATAGGTAATAAACGAATCGAACTCGCCCTTTCGACATTTCCCAAGTGATATTCATCATTAAGTTGCCCATCAAAGGTAGCGGTGTTACTACCATGTTTACTCATAGTGTCGTATTGGCTCATATTCTTACCTAAGCAAAACAAAAGCAACAAATAAAGTAAATTCAAGTTACGAATAACACAAGTTAATCAAAACACTATAAAAATGAATGCTAAGTTTCATTCCCCGACAATGGCACCATTTTTGATAACAGTCAAATACACTCTAAAAAGGATGTACATGATCTTTATGCAATATGTTAACCCAACTCATGAGTTGGGGTCGATCCCATAGGGAATGAAGGAGATAGGTTTATCTTCAAGTGTAATCAACCACTAAATGTTTGCACGTAATGAGTAAAATGCGATAAAAATAAAATGAGGGATTAATTTCGAACGTATTTGTACCCAATTTATCAATTGTAAGTAAGGTTTGTGAAATGATAACTAGATATTTGTAATCAAAGATTAAAGTCACTTAGGGTTATGCCCTCATGAGTGTGAATACATGCATGGGTAATTGGATATTTTCCTAACTTCAACTAATCATTATGGGTAGGCTAGGTCTTAGCTTTCAATGCTAATCTTTTAATAAAGCATTAAATATCACAAGTGGGTTCTTTCGAACACCTCACAAGTTTTACTTCATAACCAACCTAAAGCCTCAATTTAGTAGCCTTATGTATAAGATCTACTATTAAATAATGAAAATCAAGTCATTGTTGACCACTACTTCTCACCCTTATCCCCTTTGTCAAGGATGATAAAGGATCTAGGCTTAACTAGAGTTTGCAACCTTCAATTATAGGTTAATAGCATGGAGTAGAGGTCAAACCCATAACAATTAATCAATTAAAAAGGCAAATAAACAACACCCGTACAATAATCACTACTCAATCATACATAACCCCAAATTGGAGAATTTAGCCACTCATAGATGGAGAAAAAGAAATTATACCCATATTCATATTGAAGTCTTCCATTGAATCCAAATATTCACAAATGAAATCCAAATTCAATACAAAAGAATAAGAAATAAACCAAATTCTAACTTTAGGGTTTCAACTACAAGCTTCTAGTCCTTTGGGATGGCTCAGTTGGTTTGGAGGGTGGTTATCCACATGAATGTCCCGAGATTGATCCTCCCTCTATGCCTTCTGAGTCGATTCTGTGACACAGGACTTGCCTAGTGTGGTTTAAATCCTCTGTGTGGTTTGCAAGCTATTACATATTGGAGGGTTTACCTAGTGAGCACAAAGTACTCACCCAAAGGGCAGAGGCTATGGCAGAGGTTGTAGCAGCTGTAGGTTATCCTGGGGTTCCCAAAAAAAAAACTACAAGCTTCTAGATCTCAAAATTGACAAAAATAGGGTTCAAAGCTGCCAAAAGCCTTTTATAGATGAAGTAAAAATGGGCCAGGAATTTGTAAAAATGCCACCATTCTCACTTTGATGATAGGACTTTGGCATCGCCAAAGCTCAAGGCGATAAACCAAAGTGTTTCTTGATCACCAAACTGACATTCACTTTGAGCTTCAGTGATTTGTTCCTGGTGACTTTGGTGATGGAATTTTGCTTCGCCAAACTGTTCAGTGATACGTCAAACTTTCTTTCCTCATCGTTGAACTGCTTTGATTGAACCTTGGTCGAACTATTGATTTAGGCAATGGACCCTCATTTTGGCAATACGCCGATGAATTTGGTAATCTGCTGAAGTTCATGGGCGACTCTTTTTTGCATTTTAGCTCCAATACTCTATCTTTTTGCTTTTTTATGCTCTATCAACCACTTCTTGGCTTCAACCCTGAAAATAAACCAAACTAACATTAAAACTAACTCAAATTAACATTGAGAACTTGATTTCTCACCATTTTTTAGGCCAAATGAGTCACGAATTGCCGACTCATCAACACCCTCAACTTAAAGCTTTGCTTGTACTCGAGTAAATCAAGGCACACACAACAAAATCAATATTGCCTACAAATGGTACACCTTGGGAGCTTAGACACATGCTTCTTCGTGAAAATACTTTGCCCTCAAGGTTTTGAAAATACTGGCACAAGTATCACCTATCAAACATACAATTTGTGAACAAAAGGCCTCAAATGTTGGCTAAATGTTAACAATCTAAGCACATGCTCATAGACCTCAACTAATATTAAAGAATACTCAGGTAATGCAATCAAGTGACCTCACTACAAAGAAGTCCCTTCCCTTAAGAAACGATCAACATTTAAACAAGGGACTACCACGAATCACTCACACTCTTAAAGATAATCATAAACACGAGTACAATGCCATAGGCTTACCCATATGCTCCACTTCACCATACTCAAGCATGCTACGTTGGAGATCACTAAGATCTTACTTTGGCTTGTAGCATAGGCAACGGGTAAGGTAGGATAAGTTAAGGTTATAGTGACTTTACCCTCTCAAAGCATATAATGAGACCTCAAATACATTTCTTTCCCAAAGCTTGCTTCTTATGCAACACCAAGGACCAATTCTCTAAGATTTTCATGGTATCTTCCTTCTCCCATCCTTTCTAAAACTAAACTTCTTCATATATTTACAAACTAAAAGCTCAATTACAACTCTTTTATACGATAATAACTAGAAGAGAAATTTAATGGCCCCCACACTATGAACTACTGATTACAAAACTAATACAACGGTTCCTCCACCCCAACTTAGCTTTTGGCCTAAGTTGGTTTACGGAATCACCTCAATGCTTCAAGATGGATTTGGTTTTAAAAAAGGGAATTGTGGAAAAAGGGTTTTGGCTTGTAATGTGGTTGTTCAAGAAACAGGGCTCCAAGGCACAAATAAGGGACAAAATTAGTCACTCAACTCACAATAGGGATGACTATTTGGTTAATTTGGAGGTTGACTCTCAATTAATGGACTAAGATTCTTTCTCCAAAATCACAACACTTTTTACTTAGCTATAGAGCAGCCGGGAAAGTTCTAGGTAGACTCAATGAACAAGATCAAGCCAAATTCTCACCCACACATGTCACTCAATTGCACACTCGAATCACCCTTCCTCAATTGATGTACCACATTCATAGCATATGTCGAAGAAGGTACTTATAGTCAAAACAAGATGCGTGTGTTCACAAAAATGAGTGGCTAACTAGTTCAACTAATACCAAAGAAAGTTTTAAAAAAGGGAAATTTTTTGAAAAATGGAGCAATTCATAAATGATTTATCATTTTTAAGATTCGTGCATGCAAAAAATCTCCCCAAGAGTACTATTCGAGTCAAAGTATTCTATTGCTAGTACACTTTTCTCTTAGGTGCCAATGGCAAAAAGAATTTTATGTATTACTATACTATGACTGCTATACTAGAATAAAGATAAGGAAATGAAAAATCTAAACGACACACACTCAAGTCACCTCAAAAGCCAAAATTATTACAAACCAAAATCAAATATCTGAAATATCATCCAAATCAAACCAGAACCACACACTGAATAAAAACAAAATATCCAAAACAGGGCAAAATATTACAAATCCAAAATAAATAGTACCCCCCCAAACTCAAAAGTATACATTTTCCTTAATGCAATAGGACTAAGATAATAAAAGAGAATTAGTGGAAGGGTGCCCCTGAATGATGCTAAGACTATGGCAGTGACTGGCTCGCAGAAGCAATCTCTGTCTCGGCATCAGTGCCTGGCTCAGCTGCAAGAGTGTTCTGTGGGGATGGTTCTGGGATGACCATATCTATCTCCATGGCATCAGTTGTCGACTCAACGGATTTGAACCCACTAGTCCCAATCTAGGTAGTCTTTTGAGTCAACCTCTCCAAGGTAAACTCAAGAATAGCCCAATTTATGGCTTGCACATCAGCCTCTATCTGCTCAACAATGATACCCTCAATCTCTATCTCATCAACCTCATGATCATTAAAAGTATGATCATTAAAATCATGATCATCCCTGTCCTCCTCATCCTCTAGTACACTCTCTTGAATAGGTGCGGGAGCATGGACTGAGATGGTGTAGCTCATAGATATGTCAAATCTAGAAATTGAAACTCATCCATATGCTTTTGAAGAGAATCAAAATCCGTCTGTATCTTAGTCAACACTGGATTTAGAACTGAAGGCTGTTGTGAGGTGCTCAACCCATCTAACATAACACCATAGCTATGCAGGGTCTCACAAAACCCTATATCTCATCATATACAGGTACCATGGCGGCCTTCACTATATCATCAACTGAGGCATCTGAGCCTGTAACCTCGATGACCTCATGTCAACTGAGTAGGCCAAATGGCCTATCTGGATAATATTCTCCTGAATCAAGGAAACCCTCGAAGTGCTCAAAATAGTTGATGGTTGAGGATCGAAGGAACTAGGTCGAGGGGGCCAGGAATAGGTGGAGCAGGGGCTGCATCAGTAAGAATGGGCTGGCTAGCACCATTATCAATGGTATCAATATTAATCACCAGGAAGAATCCACCCGATCTTTCTTCTTCTTCACTTTCTAAACTGTCTTGAGTCTAGTGATATCAACTGTGCATATGGAGGTGTACTCAAAATCCTTCTCCGGGTCAACAAGAACATTTGACACAACTCCATGATAAGGCACAAAAAAGTAATAGAAGTATTTTTCTATTAGGCTCGACATGCAATCTTCAGGGCAATAATAAAGGCAAGGTTTATTCTCTCCTTCATCATGATCGTGCCAACTAGTACCTCCTGAGGATGTACTAGGATGTTCTCATTCTAGGATGGCATGAAGTTACTATATATGAATTTCAACCAATAATGAGCTTCGATATTGATGTCCGTCTTCTCAATAGGAACCCTCGGGGCAAGCCACGAGGGCGAACCATCACTCAATAAAGGGGCTAACCAATACCAAATCTCATCAACTGATGTCAATGCCCTGGTGGCAAAGTAGTGCACATTAACCATCTGGCATCCATAAACGTCATTTATGATGCACTCATCATATCTCACCTTCACACCGCAAACTTTAACAAATCTTTTGTCTCTTGGGGATTACTCTTCTTTCTCTTACCTAGCAACAAATCCCCATAGGCCTCATAAAACTCACGCACCCAACTTTCCACGTATGGTTTAAGAGGCTCAGCGAAGAGAAAATCATAGTATCCCAATGAAGCCAACACTTTGGGATGCTTACCTGCCAACCCATTCAAGCTCAATCATTGCTCCTCAATTATTGTGCGATTTTTGGGTACTTTGAGATGATTGAGGAAACGATGACCTCTAGTTGAGCACTTTGAGGTAACACTTTGTTCAACTCTTGTCTTCTTTGGTTGAACAACTTCTGAAGTGTAGAATGGCTCATGGATGGGAGTGGTGTTGCCCTCCTCTGAGGTAGTGATGTTATACCTCTCGAAGTTAGAGTTATGCTCTGAGCTTTGCTCCTCAATTACTGGATTAAGACCCCTTTTGAAATTTTTGATGTGGGAGAAGGAGTACGGGTGTACTTTTTAGCTACATGCTTTGGACAAACTATATCTGAAAATGAGAGGAGCAATACACTAGGCAAGGTTTAGCAAACACAAAATTAACACATTACAGGAGTGCATCACCAAAGTACTTTGGCGGATTGCTGAAGAGTTCGGTGATGCACTACCTCTATCGTCGAAATGAATAGTTAGGATAGTACAATTTGGCAAAGAAATATTGGAGTTTAGCGATACACTGAAGAATTTGGAGATACTCACTGAGCATCTCCAAACTACTAAGGCATCGCCAAACTGTCTCCTTGATTAGCCAAACCTACTGTTACTTTTGGTAATATGGGGAACACTTAGGCGATCCGCCATAAAGTTTGGTGCCTCGCCAAAGTTCTTTACCCTATCGCCAAAAGTTGTCTTCCCTAAACATTTGACTATTCAAACACACAAGCCATTTTCATTGCGATTTTAATTCAAAAACGACCATGGGTACTCAAACTTTCCCAGGTTTCAAACCCAAAATGACACGTTCAATGATTTTACCTTAAGAATGATGTCACCAATCTATCATCAGGAAAAATCATTTGAATCCAAAGCATAATACATATAATCCATTCAAAGTTAATACCCTTTTCAAATAAATTAAACCCACAATCAATAGATACACCAAATTCAAAGGTTAACCCAAAGACCAATTCAAAAATCATATCAAATTCACATAACCCATATTCAAAGGATATACCCATTGAGTACAAGATAACCCATATTCAAAACTAAGTAAAATTTGACCCATACGTATGAAATTTCACCCCATTCGTGAACAACATCAAGTTTGAATCCCAATTTTTCCAAACCCAACAATTTCAAACCCTGATTTTGACAAATTTAAAACTAAACTCAACCCAATCGAGTAACCCTAGTTGGGCACTAACCAATTGAAATAAATTAGGCACAATAATACGAGTACACACTATTGATACCACATAGAAACACATACAAATACAAACTAATAGTTAAAAAAAATGTGAAGTCTAACCTTTAGATTTAAAGACAAAAAATGGAGTCACGAAGGGTGTGTGCACAGAGATGCCCGAGATTCCGCGAGTTAGGACTATAACAGTGGTGGTGCGAGTGTGTATAGTGGTGGTGATGAGATGAGAATGATTTTGAGTATGTGTGTATGTGTGTTTGTTGATTAGTTCAAGTGATAGAAGAGAGAGAAATGGGGAATGGGAAAAGGTTTAAAGAAAACTAAGAGTCAAAAATTAAAAAGTCAAGAGTCAAAGAAAGTCAAACCACCATAGTTTAACACGCGATGAAGTTCGGCGATAGGGGCATGCATTGCCAAAGTGTTGGGAGATGCACCAAACTAGGCAAAGCATTGCCAATGTTGACAGTTTCCACCCCTTGGATTGCCGTTTAGGCAAGCAAGTTCAGTGATGGTCAGCTCCATCATGAAAGTCTTCAAAAATTCACCAAACAATGACATGCATCACCAATTTGTACAGTTGAAAAGCCTTGGGAGATCGATTTTGGCGAAGAACTTCAGCGACTCACCGAAGAGTTTAACAAATCGCCAAACTCACTTCCCTGGAGCTTTGTGCACGATCTTCCATATTTTTCTACTCTGACTTGTTTTGTGATATGTGTTCCATGATCCAACCCCATCACACACTTGCACCATGCAACAAACGTCATTCAAAATAACAAAATTAAACTTGGGTTGCCTCTCAAGAAGTGCTTTAGTAATCGTCGTGGCACGACATTGTTCCTTATCAATCAAACATACTTGAAATAGAGTGCCTCAACATTAGCAGCTCCGATACCACTAACTTAGAAGTGTTTCAATTTTTGACCCTTCACCGTGAATCTTTTTTTCTCATGGTCTTCCAACTTAATTGCACCATTAGGATATACATTTACCACCATAAAAGGGACCATCCATTTGAACTTGAGTTTCCCTACTAAGAGTTTCAACCTTGAATTGAAAAGAAACACTTCATCCCCAACTCAAAACTCTCTCTTCAATATCTTGACATCATGCCACCTTTTTATTCACTCTTTGCATAGAACAGAGCTTTCATACGCCTGAAATTGAAATTCCTCTAACTCTTGCAATTGTTCCACTCAAGTCTTAGAAGCCTCCTCCTAATCCATGTTAAGCTTCTATAAAGCTTAAAAAGCTCGGTGTTCTAGCTCAACAGGTAGGTGACACACTTTCCTAAAAACAAGTTGATAGGGAGACATACCGATTGGTGTTTTGAAAGCTGTTCGGTAAGCCCAAAGAACGTCATTCAATTACCTTACCCAATTAGTATGTCCCACATTCACAATCAAGATCACTTTGATCTCTCTATTTCATACTTCCACTTTTCCACTTGATTGAGGATGGTACGGGGTAGCCACCTTATGCTTCACCCCATACCTTTTGAGCAATGCACCAAAAACTCTATTACAAAAATGAGAGCCTCCATCACTAATGATTGCCCAGGGAGTCCTGAACCTTGTAAATATGTGTTTCCTCAATAAAAATGTGGTACTTATGCTCTCATTGATTGGTAAATTAATTGCCTCGACCCATTTTGAATTGTAATCAATGGCCACCAATATATACTTGTTCCCATATGAGCTTACGAAAGGCCACATGAAGTCAATGCTCCATTCATCAAACAACTCCACCTCAAGATTAGACTTCAAGGTCATCTCATGCCTCCTTGAAATGTCCCCTTGCATTTGGCACTACACACAAGATCAAACTAATTCATTAGTATCCCTATGAAGCGTAGGCCAATAAAAACCACTTTGAAAAACTTTGGCGGTCGTTCGCACACCACCATGGAGGTCACCAAATTGGGAGGAATGGCAAGCCGTAAGAATGGGATACATTTCAACTCTATCGCACATCTAAAATATACTTCATCCATGCATTCCCTAAATAAATAGGATTCATCCCAATAGTAATTCTTCACATCATGGAGGAAACATTTCCCTTGATAATGAGTTAAATTCTAAGGGAGCAAATCACATACCACATAATTCGCACAATCTGTATACCAAGGTTCTACACTACTTGAAAGTGCCATGACAAGTTCATCGGTTAAGGTTTTATCAATATCGATCTCACCCGACTTCTCCTTATTGGACTGAGGTAGGATAGATGATCTGCCACTTGGTTTTCACACCATTTCCTATCCTTGACTTTAAAATCAAACTCTTGAAGTAACAAGATCCATCGGATCAACCATGGTTTAGTTTCCTTATTAGACTTAAAATATCGAAGAGCCGCATGATCAGTATGCACAAAAACCTTTGTGCCCAATAAAAAAGCACAAAGTTTTTCAAAAGCATAGATTACGGCAAGCAACTCTTACACCATAACCATATAATTTATTTATGCATCATTCAAGGACGTGCTAACATAATATATTGGATAAAAAAACTTTTCCTTCCTTTGACCTAGAACTGCACCCACGACCAATCCATTTGCATCACACATTAATTCAAAAGGAAGTGACCAATTTGGGGCCACAATGATAGGAGTCGAAATAAGTTTTCCTTTAAGAAAATTAAATGCCCTAACACAATCCCCATAAAATTCAAACTTGGCCTTTTTTTCAAGGAGCTTACATATCGGATGGGCTATCTTTGAGAAATCCTTGATAAATCATCGATAGAATTCGACATGGCCTAAGAAATTTTTGGGCACCTTAACAGAGATTGGAGGAGGAAACTTTGCAATTACTTTGATTTTGGCTTGATTGACTTGTATTCCTTGGCTCGATATCATATGCCCTAGTACAATCCCTTTCTTTACCAAGAAATGACATTTCTCCCAATTTAGCACAAGGTTTGTCTCCACACACCTTTGGAGAACCTTCCCTAAGTGTTGAAGGCATGGTTCAAATGAATCACCAACCACCGAAAATTCATTTATGAAGACCTCCATTGTATCTTCCACCATATCCAAAAACATTGACAACATGCACCTTTGGAAGGTGACGGGAGCATTACATAATCTAAGGGGCATGCGTTTAAAAACAAATGTTCCATACAAATATGTGAAAATGGTCTTCTCTAGATCCTTTGGGGCAATAGAGATTTGGTTATACCTAGAATACCCATCTAGAAAATAATACCAACCCCGCCCCGCCAAGTGATCTAACATTTGATCCATGAAACCTATAGGTAAATGGTCTTTTTTTCATCCATGAGTTGAGATTTCGGTAATTCATGCATACTCTTCATCCCGTAACAGGTCTAATGGGGACAAGCACATTATTTTCATTGGGAACCATAATGATTTCTCCCTTCTTGGGCACACTTTGCACCGGGCTCACCAAAGTACTATCCAAGATTGGATACACGACACCCGTATCTAACCATTTGATGATCATTTCTTAACCACCTCTTACATTAGAGGATTCAACCTTCGTTGATGTTCAACACTTGGTACACATTCAGGCTCCAACTTTATCTTATGAGTACAAATACCAGGAGGGATACCGATAATATCGGTGATAATCCAATCAAGAGCCCTTATAAATTACTTTAACACCGATTTCAAGGTTTCAACTTGCCAAACCAATAAGTCTTCCGCTATAATCACGAGCAAGGTATTGTCTTGCCCCAGGAAAATATAACAAAGATGAGAGAGTAATGGCTTGTGTTTAAGTTGTGGAGGCTCCTCTATTGATGTCTTAGATGGAGGGCTCTCCCGATTCTTCAAATCAAGGTCACGTTTGTGTGGGTTCTTGGTGTATAAACCAAGACCCATCAAGAAAGCTACGACCTAATCATACTTCTCAATATCTTCACTCCCATAATTCCACAAGACCCCCGCTAGTGTCTCACTAATGACGTCCACCTCCATTGCATCAACAACCTTATTATAGATCACATCAATCACCGATATCACTTGAAAGTCCTTTAATTTCTTCATGGACTTTCATACATTAAATGTCACCTCTTTTCCATTCAATCGAAACTTCATTTCACCATATTCTACATCCACTAGTGCCCTCCTAATAGCAAGGAAAGGCCAACCAAGAATGATTGGAAATTCATAGTCTATCTCAGAATCAAGGATAATAAAGTCTGCAAGAAATATGAATTTGTCAACCTAGACTAGAACATCATAGAGAATTCCCACTGGCCTTTTAATAGACCAATCCGCTATTAAGAGTCTTGTGGTTTTGGACTTTGGAGCTTTCAATCCCAATTTCTTGAATATAGCTAGCGACATAAGTTTATACTTGCTCCTAAGTCATAAAAAGCTTTGCCAAATTGATACACCCCAATGGTGAAAGGGATAGTGAATGCACTGGGTCTTCTTTCTTGACCGACATATTGCTTGACATGATAGTGCTACAACTATGTGAGATCTCAACCGTTTCAAATTCCATGGTTCTTTTCCTTGTTACCAAGTCTTTCATGAACTTAGTATATCTGGGCATCTCAAGTAAAGCTTCAGCCAAAGGAATGTTCACCGATAAGTTGCTAAATTTGGAGAGAAAATCTTTGAACTTGGTATAATCCTTCTTCTTCTCGAACCTTTTATAGGAATGAAGGAGGTATCTTGATTGACAATTTTGGAGCAATCGGGATTTATTCCGGTTTGAAGACATTTTCATCAACCGATTGTTATTTCTCTTCATTCTCAGCCATCTCTCCAACTTCTTCTATTTTTTCAACATTTGGATCTTTGGGAATAGGCACTTCATCATTTGACTTGTCAAGCCTTTTTCTCTTTCCACTCACTTGCTCTTTAACTACCATCTCATTGAGGTCTTCTTCAAGATCCAACACCTCATTACCGAGTGTCCTTCCACTCCAAGTGACAATGGTCATGCAATGATCATTATTCTTAAGATTCACCATGGTGTCACTAGGAAGATTTCCTTTTTGTCTAGTGTTGAAATGAGCCGAGATTTGGCTCAATTGTGTTTCAAGTTGCTTAATCAAGGTCTAATGGGACATGACCATTTGATATAATTGTGAAAGTTTCTACTTTATTTCCTTTAGCATTTTTCCACTCCCTTCAACCTCCATAAGAATTTTAGCAAGCACGTCTTCTTTCTTGTAACTTTTTGGATCAACGAAGGTGGCCTCTTTACCCTTTTTCCTATCATGTTGTGGGATATACCTATCACAATCGCTCTTCTTATATCTCCAATCCTAATCTCTCGCTCTCTCCTTATCCATCTAATTACGATCACGATCATGGTCACGGTCCTTCCAGTCTCGATCCTTCCAATCTCTATCCTTTTTCTTCTAACCTTGATTCATGCCTTGCCTTTGGTCGGTAGGTCGGTAACCCCCCCATTTGTTTTTCTAAGAAATGGATCTCTTCATTAAGCGAATCGGCATCATCATCCTCATAAGTTTTATTTCCTCATGACGCTACGACGTTAACTGCTTTTAGGGTTGAACCCATGACATGCTTTGTTAGGAGATCCATTTGCATCATAATCTTGGCCATGATTTCATATCTATATATTCATCCTTTTTCCTTTATTCTTGGCTCACATAAGACATAGAGGGAGAACCCACAACCATCTCGGTATCTTGTGTGCCATGCTTTACTTTGCTTTGTCATTTGGTCTAATAATCCCGTGGTAATTCCAAATATTTGATCGATCAATGCCCCACCAAATAAGTTATCCGCATCAGTCTTATTTAATTAGTCCAATGACCGATATAATATTTGAAGCAACATTTTATCTGGCAACTCGTGGTTGGGGTAATGTAGCAATTTATTTTGAATCTCAACCATGCTTGATGCAATGGTTCACCACTCACTTGTCAGAAGTTTGTAATCTCATCTCTCAATTAGAGCATGAGGGATAGAAGGAAAAATCAATCAAGGAAGGCCTCCTTCAATTCAACCTAAGATGTAATAGAGCCCTCGGGCAACTCCCGCAACCATATCACTGCTTCACACATCAAAGAAAATGGAACAACCTTTAAGGGATGGACTCTCGGGAAATATTAGCAATTTCAAATAGAGTGCAAACGTCTATAATATTCTTCAATGAATGTTTTCATCCTCATGTGCTTGTCCTCCGAATAGCCCTTTCATTTGGAGCAAATGAAGAATAACACTTGTGATGTGAAAGGCCGCATTACCTACCGTAGGTGGTAGATGAATGCACTCACCCTTCCGGCATCTCCCAAGAGATCTCCATCATCAAGTTTCCTATCAAAGGTAGCGGTGTCGCTACCATGTTGACTCATAGTGTTGTGTTGGCACATATTCTTATCTAAGAAAAACAAAAACAACAAATAAAGTAAATTCAAGTTATGGACAACACAATATAATCAAAACACTATAAAAATGAATGCTAAGTTTCATTATCCGGCAATGGCGCCATTTTTGATAACGCTCAAATACACTCTAAAAAGGATGTACACAGTTGTTATGCAATATATTAACCCAACTTGTGAGTTGAGGTTGATCCCACAGGGAATGAAGGAGATAGGTTTATCTTCAAGTGTAATCAACCACTAAATGTTTGCACGTAATGAGTAAAATGCGATAAAAATAAAATGGGGGATTAATTTTGAACATATTTGTATCCAATTTATCAATTGTAAGCGGGGTTTATGAAATAAGAACTAGATATTTATAATCAAAGATTAAAGTCACTGAGGGTTATGCCCTCATTAGTGTGAATACATGCATGGGTAATTGGATATTTGCCTAAATTCAACTAATCATTATGGGTGGGCTAGGTCTTAGCTTTCAATGCTAAGTTTTCAATAAAGCATTAAATATCACAAGTGGGTTCTTTCGAACACCTCACAAGTGTTACTTCATAACCAACCTAAAACCTCAATTTAGTAGCCTTATGTCTAAGATCTATTATTAAATGATGAAAATCAGGTCATTGTTGACCATTACTCCTCATTCTTATCCTTTTTGTCAAGGATGATAAGGGATCTAGGCTTAACTAGAGTTTGAAACCTCTATTATAGGTTAATAACACAGAGTAGTTGTCAAACCCATAGTAATTAATTAATTAAAAAGGCAAATAAACAACACCCATACAATAATCACTACTTAGACATACATAACCCCAAGTTAGGGAATTTAGCTACTCATAGATAAAGAAAAAGGAATTAGACCTATATTCCCATTGAAATCTTCCATTGAATCCTAATATTCACAAAGTAAATACAAATTCAACGCAAAAGAACAAGAAACAAACCAAATTCCAACTTCAGGGTTTCAACTACAAGCTTCAAGATCTCAAAATTGACAAAAGATAGGGTTCAAAACTGCCAACTGAAGCAAAAATGGGCCAGGAATTTACAAAAATGACACCGCACTCACTTGGAGGATGGGACTTAGGCATCGTCAAACTCCACGGTGATATGCCGAAGTATTTCTTAATTGCTACACTAACGTTGACTTTGTGCTTCAATGATTTACGCCTGGTGACTTTGGTGATGGAACTTTGCTTCTCCCAACTGTTCAGTGATATGTCAAATTTCCTTTTCTCATCACCGAACTGCTTTGATTGGACCTTGGTCAAACTATTGATTTAGGCGATGGGCCCTCATTTTGGTGATACACTAATGAATTTGGTGATCCACTGAATTTTTGGGCGATGCCCTTTTGCATTTTAGCTCAATTCACCATGTTTTTGCTTCTTTATGCTCTATCAACCACTTCTTGGATTCAACCCTAAAAATAAACCAAACTAAAATTAAAACTAACTAAATTGGCATTGAGGACTTGATTTTTCACCAATTTTTAGGCCAAATGAGTCTCCTGTTAAGACTCTACATGATTTAGCGTCTCATCAGATAGAGGATAAAGTGGAGAATGCTAAAATTGCACAATATACAGAGCCAGTAGAAGACAAGGAAGAAGATAATATGCAAAAAAAAAAAAAAGAGATTCGGGTTTTATATAGTGCTAGAATGTCACCACAGTCAGTCTTCAAGTCCAACAAAAGAAAAATTAAGATGGAACAGAAGCATATAAGGGTTAACCTTATAAGGAATGTAAAATCAATTTACAAATGAAGATGAAAGCTTTGTTTTGGAATGTGAGGACTCAAAATTCATTCCGTAGAATTCAAATGCTATGTAGATATCACAAGTTCTCTATTATTTCATCAATGGAGCCTTTTCAAAATGTAAGGCAAATTCATAAGTACAAGAAGAGGTTGGGGATGCAGTATGCAAACTATAATCAAAATGGTAAGATTTGGGTCTTTGTTCAAGACCATGTGCATGTGGCTGTTTTATTAGACTCAGAGCAACAAATTTCTTTAAAATTAGATTTTTAGGAAACTGGCCAGTCTTTAATCACTACCATGGTATATGCAAAGTGTGATTCACTAGAGAGGATTAGTCTTTGGGATGATATTTACAATCTTAGCATGAATATGAGGCTTTCTTGGTTGGTGGGAGGTGATTTCATTATCATACAAAGTGATGAAGAAAAAATTAGTGGTCTTCCTGTATATCCTCAAGAAGATGAGAATTTTGCATTCTGTGTTAACTTTTGTGAGCTTTTTGATATCAATTTTAAGGGTAGTCCTTTTACATGGTGGAATGGAAGAGCTGATAGTGAGTGCATTTTTAAAAGGTTGGACAGACTGATGGTGAACCAAGCTTTTTTGGGCATGAATGGCTTGGTGGAAATGGAGCATGTATATAGGACTGGCTCTGACCATGCTCATTTACGGTCTTGTGGTAAATAATCAATAAGTGTTAGAAGACCTTTTGGATTTCATAAATTTTAGTCTGAAAAGGAGGATTTTTTGGAAGTTGTAAAGTCAAGCTGGGTTTCAGAGAATTCTAATATCTTCATCAGCCGAAAAAAAAAAATGAAACAGACCAAGACTGCATTTTCTAGATGGAGCAGATGAAGGTTTGGGAAAATATTCAAAAAGATTATTATTAGGGAAGAAATTGTCAGACTTAAGGAGGATATCTTTGAAGAAGAATCATTTGCTAAAAATAGAATGGTGTTACAGAGGACACAATTAGAATTGAAGCAGTATATTCATTATGAAGAAGAATTTTAGAGGCAATAAGCAGGTATCCAGTGGTACTAAAAGGTAAAAAAATAATAACCTTTTTCATAGTCTAGTAAATGGAAGGAGGAAGAGACTGTCTGTGAATAGAATCAGAAAGGCTGATAGACAGTGGGCAAAAAGTGATGACCAGGTGGCTGTTGAGGAAATTTCTTTTTTTCAAGATCAATTCACAAGCAGTGATGGTAATGTAGATCTTTCTCTGCTTCAGCGTATACCATTCTTGATTACTGAGGAGATGAAAAATGCTATAAATATCAACCCTACAATGGAGGAGGTCAAAAAAGTGGTGTTTGAACTTAAAGGTGATAGTGCTAGTGATCCTAATAGATTTACAGGTCATTTCTTTCAGAGTTGTTGGAACATAGTGGGAAAAGATGTTTTTAATGCAGTGACTGCATTTTTTTGAAGGGGGTACCCTGCCCAAATCAATTACTCATACTAACTAGGTATTATTGCCTAAGAAAGACACTGTGCAATCTTTCTTAGACATGAGACTAATAAGTTTGAGTAATTTTCTTAATAAAGTGATCTCAAGGGTCTTTTATGACAGAATGAAAGTTATGTCACCTATTTTTGTGTCAAAGAATCAATCAAGGTTTGTCAAGGGCAGGAGTATCACTGAAAATATACTGTTGTCTCAAGAGATCATTGCAGAGATCAAAATGAGGGGAAAACCAGCAAATTTGGTAATTAAGCTTGACATGGCTAAGGCTTATGATAGAGTTAATTGGCAATTCCTGATGAAAGTGCTATAAAGGATGGGATTTGACTCTGGAGTAGTTGATAAAATTTGGAGACTTGTTGCTAATAACTGGTATTCTATTCTTATTAATGGACAGACACATGGTTTCTTTCATTCTTCAAGGGGTGTAAAACAGGGAGATCCTCTATCCCCTGCTTTGTTTATGTTTTCATTTGAAATTTTGACTAGAGCTTTAAACTCTTTATTTAATAACATTGAGTTTAAATTTTGATTTACCTAAGAGGGGTGATAATATTAATCCCTTGGCCTATGCTGATGACACCATATCTTTGCCTCTGCTGACAAGAAATCCCTACAGATAATAATGGACATTCTTAGGGATTATGAGGCACAATCTTATGTATCATAAAACTGCTCATGCTCATATTAGAGAGGTGGAAGAGACTACTGGATTTATTAGAGGGAAATTCCCTTTAATATATCTAGGGTTCCCTATTGTACATGCAAAGAAGAAGAAGGTACATTTTGTTGAATTGATGAAAAAGGTGCACAATAAACTACAAGATTGGAAAGGAAAGATGCTCTCATTTGGTGGTAAAGTTGTATCGATCAATAATATTTGGAATAGTATTCATGTATATCTTTTATCTGCAATAATTCCTCCAAAGTATGTTATATATGATTTACATAGAATCTTTGCAAGATTTCTGTGAAATTTCAAGGAAATAGGGAGGAACGAGCATTGGGTTGCCTGGTCAGATATATGTATTCCTAAAGAAGATGGAGGTTTGGATTTTAGATCCTTATTTGATGTTTCTAAAGCTTCATTTGCTAAATTATGGTGGATTTTAGAAATCAAAATTCTTTGTGGAACAAATATTGCAAAATAGTGAGGCCTCAGATGATAGAATCGAAGGGAGGATCACAGATTTGGAAGTACATACTTGAAGCAAGAGATAGTTTTGATCAAGAGATATGGAGGAAACCTAAATGTGGTCACTCTAGTATGTGGTATGATAATTTGACACAATTAGGTGTCCTTCACTATGGTCTGCCTATTAATTTGGATTATAACTATCAATTGGAGGAGGTTAGTCAATTATTCAATAATGAAGGATGGAATGTTGAATTAATGCAGAATGTTTTCACAGAGGATGTGTGCAATCACATTGTTAAGAATGTTAATTAGGTAGAGGAGGAGGAGTGGGACAAGCCTTGGTGAATGTTGACTAGTTTTGGAAAGTTTACTGTTGGGTCTGCCTTGGAATGCTTGAGACAAAGAGGAGTGAATCAAAAGAAATTTAATCAAATATGGGAGAAATAATTCCCTTTTAAGGTGTATTTCTTTTTATAGAGACTATGGAAGAAGAGAATTCTAGTGGGGAAGTTCTTATCAATAGTAAAATAACAGATAATGTGATTTATTCATGCTGTAGTGAGGGAGTACAAGAACCGTTGAACATTTGTTCATTTCCTATTCTGTCTCTAATGCTATTTGGAATTATTTTGCTACAGGTGCAGGGTGGATGGGCTTTTTCTTCAAGTAAAGGATACTGTTTACAAATGGTGGAATATGGAAGTAGCACCAAAACTCAAGCCCATCTATAAATCTGCTCCGATGTTCATTCTTTGGCAGATTTGGAAAAGAAGAAATTCAATAAAGCATGGGGGAAGGATGTCATATTCTAGCATGAGTTTGGAAATATGCAGAAATTTGTTCTTTATGGCAAGGTGTATATATCCCTAGTTCAGGAATCTGCCTTCTTCATGGCCAGACTTAGAAAAATTCTTGGAGGATTATACTCCTAGAATTGGATGTAAGGTTGTCTACTAAAAAGTACCTAATCTAGGTTCTTTCAAATGTAACTCAGATAGAGCATCCAAGGGCAATCCAGGCCCTAGTTCAGGAGCTTTTTGTATAAGAAATGATGTTAGGAATTTGGTATATCCTGGGGGAAGGAGATTTGAAGATACTACCATGCTAGTTGTTAAAGTTTTAGCACTAAGGAATGGTTTGGAGTACTGTGTTAATCAGAATTACTTACCGTTGACATTGGAGATCGATTCTTTATCAGTAAAGAAAATTTTTGATGGTATATGGGAGGTGCCTTGGTGTATTACTATGGATATTAAGAGAATAAAGGCTTTAATGAGGAATGTGGATGTAGTGGTGGAGCACACATACAGAGAAGAAAACAAACTTGCAGACTTTTTTGTTAACCATATTTTTTCTTTTGTAGGTACAGAAAGATTAATCTACTTTACAATGCAGGAAATCCCAAGAGATTCAAAGATAATACTAAACATAGACAAAGGTCAAGTGCCAAATATGAGAATTAGAAAGTTTCTAAATGAAAAATTCAATAACAAGGGAGGCATGAAGAAAGAAGCAAGGTATAAAGCAAAGCATACATGGACAAACAAATAAACAACATAAAAGACAAAAACAGGCAAATCAAAGCCAGTCGTGATGTAGGTCGTATGGAAGTCAACAACATAAGAGCATCAACAAAACATAAAAATGAAGCAGATCAATTGTGTGCAAAGGTTTCAAATTTTTCAGAGAGTTGTAAGGGTAAAAAATGTGCAATTTTGGGGATTATTTGGCAGAAGAAACTTACAGAATAAAGTTGATAGTGGAATTTTAGCATTGCTCTTCTTAGATAGTGGTATTAGCTCTGTGTTGAGATCAACCTATCAAGAATGCAAAGATAAAATAAAACTATCAATTTTAGACAAGTAATATAAAGATCTGGTGGAGATTAGCATATATCTTGGTCAAAGAAACTCATATATGTGGAGAGATGAGCTGAAGAATTATTCATTTAGAATGATTTCACGGCGTTTGTAACACATGGAAATTCCTTGTGTGAAATCATCCAAAATTCATCTCTCCTACCAATCTTGAGGCCTTTAATACCAGGAGAAATCTACACAATCCTCACCTTAGCTCGGTTCTACATCGGGTGTAGCTGCAAGGTCGTTTGGATGATCTTGTTGAAGAATCAATTAGCTGCCCTTTATTTTCTTGTTGAGTTTTCTATTTTTATTTTTTTTTTCTATATTGTTCCGTTTTTCCTATTTGGACCAGATTTTTATTTGTTTTGTCCTTTACCAGGATTGGGCTTTGTTTTTGATCCAGTAATGGACCTCCTCTTTTTGTTTTTTTTTCTAATAAAATGGTCTATTTGTCCTTTGTTTCAAAAAAAAGGGACTAGTTCTTGTGTCTACTTACCAATTGGATGCCTTTTAAGACAAAAGATGTCTCTATTTTTAGCATCAAAATAATCCTTGAATGATTTTACTTTTCCAAAGGTAAGTGAGTTTACTTTGGCCAAAGTAATCTTTTCTTCAATTTCCCACATATCATATTGGTAAGATGACATCCTTCATGTTGATAAAAGTATCTTCTTCCTCCTTTAGTTTTCTCACACGTATTGGCACGTCACGAGAAGAAATCTCCAAAGATACTTTAGCTAATATTGAAGTTGCATTAGTCAAAGTATCTTTTCTTCCTTTAGACTTTGATTTTTTCACATTTTCTTTCCTTTTCTTTTCTTTCACGTATTCCTCTTCCTGCAAGATTTGTTAGAAAATGCAAGAATAGAATATAATTATCCATGTTTTAATTTGAAATCTTATTTTTATGTACTGAAAATACATGAATAATTTCTATTCATCAAATTCTCTCACACTTGAACTTTTACTCGTCCTCGAGGAAAACTTTTTTATTATTATTAGTTTATTATTTTTATATGTATATATATAAATCAAAGTTTATGAATCATGTAGGATAAAAAATTTATCCAAAACAAACATCTTTCATTATGCTCAAAGCAATTAATCTTTTCAACTCACCAAGTCTTTTACCTTGTTTCTAAACTTTTCCTTGATCAACAAATGCTTGATTTTTTTTTTCTTTGAATCCTTTAGAATTAATAAAATTATGATTACTTATTTATTAAGTACCATAATCTTTTCCATATGCTTGTTGTTCATGTTTATCTCCATTAATATAAAATGTAACACTGATTTTTAAGATTTTCATGGCTTATAATATTAGGCTTCAGGCTGATAAGGTAAGGATATATTTATAGTGACTCTTTTTTTTCTTTTTCTTTCATCTTGGAGCAAACATTCCTTTGGTCTCATTATTTTCTCCATAATATCGTACTTTTCTTCTTCTTTTTTAGTTTTAAATGCACAATATTTTTTTAATCCTTTTGCCAATATTAAATTTTGTTCATTCTTACCTTGGAAGAACTAATATATATATATATATTAATATTTCTATATGGTGTAAAAAAAATAGGATAAAGGCTCAAAGAATGGTTCCATGGGAGAAATAAGTATATTTGAATGGAAATAAAGAGGTTAAATTTGTGTATCAAAGAAGGCCTAATTTCCTTTTCTAAAAATCTGTGTTATCTATTATTTTTCCTTGAAAAATATTTAGAGCAAGTTCTAGCCAACTTCGTGATTCTTATTTGTTTTGTAATCATAATTCTTCTCAATTTTGAAAAATTTTCATAAGTTAAAAATGTTTGTGTCTGCTTTCACAAAGTTAGAATTATTGACCGAAAAAAAATCAATGGTGAATATAAAAGAATAATATTAAGCATATTGTAGTGAATTTATTTTGTTAATTAATTAGCTGCAAAAATAATTTTGATCAAAAAGTCAATATTTATATACATAAAACATATAATTTATATATAAGTTGAGAGAAAGAAAAGAAAAATCTTTTAATGTTATCACATATGCAAATAAAGAATTTTGTAGAAAGTATCTTTGGACTTGCATTAGCATTGATATTGCAACTTTCTCCTGTTAGGAAAAAAAATCACTTAATTGCATATGTTAGTATATACATATGCCAAACACATAGAGAAATCATATTGACATAGCTTAATATTTACATTAGAATTCTATCATAGAAGAATTTTCACCACCTTACTCATCAGAGTCATAACCTATAATGACATGCCCCAATTACTACCTTTTACAACCTTACGCATCATAGTTATAACCTATAATGACATGCCCCAATTACTACCTACCTCGCATATTATAGCAAAAACATCAAACATGCCTATGTATATATAAATATAATAGCATGCTTACCAAAAATTCATTCCCCTATACTTGTTTTTTCATTCTCTTGGATGAAAATAATTTTCAATCAAAAAATTTTTGCTTTATTAGAACCATTGTTTTCATCATCCCATGACATTGGAGATATCATATACATTCATCACCATCTAAGTTAAACAAAGTGAAATCATAGGGTTCACCAAAAGTGTTGTGCAAATAAAAAAGATGAACAAAGAAATTATTGCTATCTTCAGACCAAACAGACACATTTTGTGGTGGTTTACATGGTGGAGGTTCATTTTGCGTTGGTGGCGAAGGTGTATCTTGTAATACCCCATACATATTCCAACCTCATTTGGTAACTTGGAGTTATGTTTACTTGATGATTAAGATCACTAAGTACGTATGGGGCATTGGAAGATACGCTAGAATTAGACGGAGTAGGAAAAAATTCAGAAAGGTGGCCAAACTTGCGCCACTCCCTGTTTCAGGGTGTGTGGCGCAAGCCCCCTGATTCATAGAGCATCCAATTCTTGCGCCACTGCTTGCTTTGCAGCAAGTGGCGCAAGGCACAACACTTTGGCCCTTCCCGTGCTCGTTTTGCAACGCATTTCAACGACGATTCTTTCTTGGTTTCTTTTGGTTCTTTGATCATTTTTAAAGCTTCAAATACTTCAATACACTCCTACATACTCCTACATGATCAAGTCATGAAACACAAGTAGTTATCAAATTAAGTTCAAGTAAGCCATGGGTGGCTAGAATTCCTATTTTTGCGAGTGAGACGACGAATGAGAATCTCGTAAGAGAATATTGTCGTGACATTATGGAATTAATTAAACATGAGATATATGGTTGATTATACATGGGATTTGGTGGTCTAAGTTGAGATAAGTTATTGGGCCCAATTTGAGGCCCAAAATAGGCCAAAATGAAAGGCCCAAAGGCAAAATGACCCATTCTTCCAATATTTGACCAAGTAAACATATCATTTAATGCCAAGTGTGGCTAAGGATGACTTGAGGTCTATATAAAGGCCCCAAAATCAGATTTTATTCACAAAGACTCTCATATTTTTTTGGATATTTCTCAAACATTACTCTATTCTTCCAAACCCTAAAGCAACTATTTCCTTTGGACTCTTTGGTAAAGATCATCACTTTGCAAGCCTTGGTAAGTGTCTACCCTCATGGATTAATCTATTATATGCTTAAGATGGTGTGTATATCATGATGTTTATGTTGGCAAGGTGGTGAATAGTGTATTGTTGCTTTTGGTAAAGATGTGCCATCTTTGTGAATTGAACTTGAAAAGAGACTTGATGTCTTGATGAAAGAGCATGGTATGGATAAAATATGAACATGTATGGTGTGATTTTGTTATTAAACTTGTTATTTTTCTATAAGTGTAAAAAAATATGGGATTTTGGCCGATATGTGCTATGAGGTGTATTAAGGTGACTTGATGGATTATTTGTGATGTGGTGTGAATGAGAAAGTGTAAAGGAGAAATTTTATGGTGAAATGTTATTGATTATCATGTATTGGTAAATGTATGGAATATTGTGAGATTATTGGTATGATAATTTCATCAATGGTTTTGTCAAGGGGGAAATGGCATGTTTAAAGGCAAACATGAAACTCATTATCGTTATATGCATTTGTAAGGTAGTTGGTGGTTAATGTAAACTCCGTTATGTATTTGTATTGTAGAGTGACACATAAAGAAGGAGCGTGAAGATTGTATGCATATCTAATATTGTATATTCATATTGAGAATACAAGGTATGTAAGGTTACTCTGTCCGTATCTTTCTGCGGCAAATAGTATTCACATTAACATTACGCTTGTCCCATCCCGAAATGTGCTAAGGTTTTCTATATCCGATTATCAATGGTCATTATCATATATTTCCTACTCATGGATCAATTGTGAATCTCATGTCTCATATTCATGAATAATGTTCCAAAAGCCCAATAAGGTTACGTTCCAAAGTTCCAATAGTGGTTATACTCATGTATCTTGTTCATTGATTATTTGTCCAATGGTTCCAATGGTGTTATGTTTCCAATAAGGTTATGATTCCAATAATGTTTATTCACATGTCTCTCACTCATTGGTTAATGAGCCAAAGCTTCAAGTAAAGTTATGACTATCATTGTATCAATCTCAAAGTAATGAATGAAGTAATGCATATGTGGTTAATGATCAAGTATGGGTGGTAGCTTTGGGGGCGAAATACCTAGCTCAAGCCTATCCCGAGATTGTTGGATCAGTGGGCAGTCCTAGAGGCATAAGCCTAGCTCGGACCGATCTTGACAGGGGGTAGCTCTAAAGGTAATAACCTAGCTCGAGCCGAACCTGATATGTTTGTTTATGGGTGGCAGCTCTAGAGGTAAAAACCTAGCTCGAACCGAACCCGATATATTAATTCATAGGGTGGAATATCTAGGGGCATAAGCCTAGCTCGAGCCGATCCCCACATAACGTTATGTTATATTAAAAACCCATTGTTTAGTCGGGGCCCGGGTATCACAAGTCACAGGCAAAGATGAATAATCATAGAAACAAAGAAACAAAGAAAGTAATGAAAGCAATATACATGATTTCCAAAGTACAGAATAGTGACTTATCTATGTTGGTCATTCATTGTATTTGAGTTCATTGACATATTTATATATCATACAGTTTCATTTGAGCCTTACATACTTAGTACATTCTTCGTACTGACCCCTTTGGGGAAATTACCTTACTTGCTGCAGGCACAGGTTCTAGTAGACCTCCATAGTAGGTTGCAGGACATTCACAGCTTTTGGTGAGCTCCAGTTAGTTCGGGGCTTCTCCGAGTCACAGTTGTACATATGTTGTGATGTTGTATATGTTGTATAAAGCGGGGACTTTTCCCGAATTTTAGTTCGTTTTGGTCAATGCATCTATTAGAGGCTTTTGTAGACATATGTGGGTGTATCGATGTAAGATGATACATGACGTTTTTGACTTGATGGCCTCAACGGCCAAGTTTCGCATATGTATATATATCACATGTTCCATAAATTCCATTGCTAGTATTGTTAAGCTCTTATGTGATCATGGGTTTCTTATGGCATGCCTATGATTGAATAGAAGCAAAGCTTGGTTCTCTCGGGCCTTGTCGGCTACGAGTGTCAATCCGTCTCGATGGGATTCGGGGCGTGACATATTTTGTGGAAGCTGTGGAGGTTCTTGATTCACATGATTCAAAGTAGGATCCATATCAACGAATGACACAAAATCTATTGGCATAATGTATCCCACCTTGGTTCACATATTCCTGACACAATTTATGAACTCCCATAATAATTTAGTGGTATAAAAAAATGTTGACCTTGAAAATTATTTATTTTATTCAATTTATTCATCAAACGAGCTTCAAATTTCATATTTTGAATAACATAATTTTGAAGGGTGAGTTTAATCTCATCAGTCGTTTTGTTCATTAGATCCATGTAAACTCTTATCTCTTCAGATAGCGAAGATGTTGCCCGTCTTTTAGATAGCAAAGATGTTGCCCGTCTTTTTCCACTGAAAGGCTTCTCTTCTTCACTTTTCTTATTTCATCCTTCGATTGATTCAAATTTTTGCCAAATAATTTTGATAATCATCTTACTTGATGCTGTTTTGACTCCCATTGGTGAAACTCCAGCATTAAAAATCAACTGAGTGATGGTTGATGGAAAAAATAAAGTCTTAGCCTTGTTCTTGAAACTACAATATTGAATTTGCTTTGACAAATATTTTCCAACATTCAAATTCATACCAGTGAAAATGACAAAAGTAAGAAGGAACCTATTTTTATAGATTTCAAAAGAGTTGGTATTTGAAATAAATCTGCTACTCACAAAGCTAAGAATCAAATGAGCTCTGTAGTTAGAAAATTTCCCCTTAGACTATTCTTGACTCTTGAGGAGGTCTCAAGAGTTCAATATGCTCCAGAGTAACATAATATGCTCTCTACCACAGTAGCATTATTGATAAAATCTAATATTTTTGAGCCATTAACCTCATTAAGTTGGTAAAGCTTGTTGATCGCATTGGGTGAATAATCTATTTGAACACCTTGAACAATAGAAAAATAAGTACTTGAATTCAAATTTTTGTAGAGTTCTACCACCAAATCAACATAATAATCACATGTTGATTTCATAAATTCTGACCATGGATAATTGTTAAGACAATGAGAAATTAAAACATCTTCTTCTCCATCATTAGGGTCAAAGAAAATTCCTTTCTTTGAAATAGGTGTTCTATTTATTCTAGCCCAAGAATTGTAATGACCCTCCAGGTTATTTTTTTTAATTTTCATGTGTTTCCAGTATTTTGAGCTCCCCGATAGTTGCTACCCGTTATTTATGACCTTTCAGTACAGGTGGTTCAGTTTTTGGGTAATTCATTTGAGAATTTCATTAATTTCGAGTTTATTATGAAATGTTTAATTTAATTAGAGTTTAGTAAATGTATAATTTTTATTTTTATTGTCTTTCTAAAATGTTTTTGATATTTATGAAAATTCTTTAGTTAGGATATATTTATATTATTTTATAATAGTTTTATAATTTATTAATATTTTAAAAGGAGAGAGTGAGTCTAATTATGTTGAAAAATTCTTATTATATAATAGAGGATTTATTCAAAATAATTTTCTATTAATTATGGTATATTCAAAAGGTTATATTTATTTTACTACGAACCTACGCAATACCCGAATACATATATGATTGGATAAAAACATATTTTGCTAATTCCACCTCCAGTCCACGTGGAGGTGTGTAAAGTGGACAACAACAACTATTAACTAGGTAATGACATAACTCATCATTATGTGGCATATGTACCATAAGTGTCATTATGAGCTGCTACTATTCTTCTTAGTTAAGAACATAATATTCCTATATAATTTGTACTTTTGCAAGGTGTTTTCTTTCGTTTTGCTTACCAAGTTAAATACCATATTTACTACTATACATATTTATATATATATATATATATATATATAATCCTCAGCCAGAGCAAGACGATGATGACTCAAATTTGGGATGTGTTCTTATTCTACTTATGTAATTAGGCCTAGTTCTTTCTAGAATTCTAAGTATATTCCCCGAATTTTAACTCTTTTTTTTTATGTCTAGATTTTACTTGCTATTTAGTTCATCGGTACGCCTACCCCTTTCATCTCTTTCCCTTAAATTTTTTCATTTCTTAAACAATGGCTTCTTTGACCACACCCTGGAGGAAACAAACGTCCTTTGGCTCTCGGGCCCTAGTGGACTTAACAACTCCTAAGAATTTACAGGTCAATCCATCGGCACTGCTTAAGCACTTAAGGGCCTAACCATATACTAAGGGTAGATCTGGACAACTAAACATAGGGTTTGAACACAGACATGTTTTAATTCAAACATTTATAAAACATAAAACATAAACATAATTCATACGTATTTATATTCATACAAACATACTGTACATGGGAGAATAATACCTAGTTTTAGTAAAGCAA
The DNA here is from genome assembly GCA_031232105.1 of Capsicum rhomboideum. Classification (NCBI taxonomy): domain Eukaryota; kingdom Viridiplantae; phylum Streptophyta; class Magnoliopsida; order Solanales; family Solanaceae; genus Capsicum; species Capsicum rhomboideum. The sequence goes on along the minus strand of CP124711.1, from coordinate 33,527,031 downwards.
TAACCTACTTACATTCTGTAGAGTGGACAGAGGGTTCCCTTTAGGGAGTCCCCGAAGTTGCTCCTAAATAAACTGGGAATGTAAAATCACACCTTTATACAAACACTCTTTATTTTTTATATCTCACTCTTAATATTAGTTTGAATACTCTGGTATTCAAGCTTGCTAATGGTCGATTGCTCTTGATCGATCTTACCTCTTGCTGAATGAAATGAAGAATATATAGAGAGAATATGTAAGAGGCAGACTTTAAATTTTCTTAAATTTGTTGAAGGAATCTGAATTATTGAACTTGGGTCGCTATCGTTGGTCCCATTTTACTGTGCATATGTTGAAATTTCTTTCTTCAAAGGAAATTGGCTGTCTCTTTCTTCTTTTTCTTTTTGAAAATAATACGCATGTTGTCTGCATTTTCCTGTAGACTTTAAGACTTTTCTTACCACTTCTGCTTTCTGTCTCTTTCTCTACTATGTCATTGCTTACGTCTTTGTAAGATGTCTTCTGAAATGATTATCTAGTCCTTAACATATAGTGTCTAGATTATGCAAAGCATCTGAATCAAACTCCATGACTGAATCATCACTAGCGTTGGGGTCTTGTGCAAATTGATCTAAGGCTGGGTCGTATTCTCTGTCTGAGATAGGTGGATCTGAGTCATCATCATCTTGCTTTGGCTGAGGATTTATTATACCTTTGTATTTAACTGCGTCTGTCTTAATATCTTTTAAAAAATTTCTCAAGGTAGTTCCGACAATAGTTTCTATCTTTCTGGTAGTAATTTTATCCTGTCTTTTTACTCTAGTACCTGTCTTTGAAAAACTAGAAGGAAGTCTTCTTACACTTTTTGGCAAAGTGTCAACCATTAACGGATTTGAGGAGTCTTTACCGGTTACCGTTTGAACCGGACTAGCTACACCGTGACTTGATGTAGTAGGTCTATTTGTATTTATTGGAGAATGCACACCCATCTGATCCATTTTTAATTGAGATGGAGAACTCTTTTCTGGAGTATGGAGATTGTGTTCATTTTTCTTTGGTTCTTTGGGAGGTGATATAGGGTTCTGTAACTGGCTCATCTCATGATATAGAATACTTATCCTTTCTTGTAAAATCTGATTTTGAGATAATAATTGGTTCTTTTCTTTTTCAAGCTGTTCATTTCTGAGGTTGAGTCTTTTGAAACCTTAGGTCATAGAAGTACAATGATCACAAAAAATAATCTTATTAGTGTCTTTTTGGATATTATATTGAGGAAAGGAAATTGGATTTCTTAACTCGGGAGTTATATAGAAATTAGGTCCGAATTTACCTCTGGTATAGTCTAAAACTTCATTAAAATTATTGAAACCTTTGTATAGCGGGTCTTTGAAATCTCTAATAGAATCTATTACTTTAATCCAGGTCTGAAAAATAACTATTGTTCGTCACTGTATCACAACATAAAATCTGAACTTGTTATCTAAGTTCTTATCTGTAAAATACTGGGTCAGGGCATTCATCAAAGCTAAAAAATAGTTTACATCCCTTGGAGTCTTATTGTATGAAATCCATAAATTGTCTAATAAACACTTCTGATTCTTATCTACTCTTGCATCAGATTTCATTTTAAAACTGAAATTTGAGTCTGGATAACAGGTTAAATTTGTCTTTCCAAAATAAATTCTTTCAATAGTCTGATCCATCGTATGTTGAGGTGTATTCAGCATTGTCTAGGGTCTAAAATGGGTATTACCCAGTAAAGTCTGTAAATAGCTATCTGCATTAGCGTCTGAGGTGGAAGCCTTGGCTTTCCCTTTATCTGTCTTCATGTTGCAAAAGGAATTAGTTAGTAGTTTGTAACATTAATCTACTTAGTTTGTCTGCAAGCCCATTTTCTTTTCCTTTAATATGTTCAAATATAATGGTATAAATAGAAGTAGCATCTATGAAATTTAACCATCTTTTACTACTATTTTCTCGCTTATTCTTTCATGAAATTTTACTATGGCTTCACAGTCTGTTCTGACTAAAATTTTTGGTTTGTTTAAAATATATATCTTAAAATTATTTAGTCCATAGATAACTGTTAAGATTTCTATGTCTATACTACTCATATTGCCTTTCTTTTTATAAGTACCACTCTGATAGGAACAAATTCTTTCATCTTTCTTAGTACTATATTTATTTTTTCGCGCTTTTAAAACGGCTCCCCATCCGTCAGCACTTCCATCTGTTTCTATAATTAAATAATCTGCTTCTAATAGTAAAGCTAAATCTGGAATCTGTCTTACCATTTCTTTAAGTTTTGGGACTAATTTAATGTCCTCACTATTAAAGAATTTTTGTCCTGTGGATCCAGTCTTACCATATAATGGTCCGGCTTTTTTTCCTAAGTCTTTTATAAATGGTCTAGCATAATTTAAAATACCTAAGAATTTTTGCAAATCCTTTGTCTTATCTTATTTATCTGGCATATCTAATGCTTTTTTGGCTATATGGGGTTGTAACTTTATTCTACCTTCTCTATGGTTATTCCTAAAAAATTAATGTACTGCTTACAGAGTTCCATTTTCTTTTTACTAATTACTAACCCATTATTTATAAAAAGTTGGAACACGGTCTGAAGGTGTTCAAAATGTTCTTTCATGTTATTACTAAATACAAAAATGTCGTCTATATAAACTAGAACAAAATTCTTATATTTACCAAATATATTATCCATTTTTCTTTGGAAAATAGAAGGGGCAGTTTTTAAACCAAATGGCATAACCAACCATTCAAAAGTCCTTCTGGACAAGTAAAGGTTGTCCATTCGATACTGTCTTTATGCATCTTAACCTGCCAGTATCCTGATTTACAATCAAATTTACTAAACATTGTTTTACCTTGAATTCTATTATTAATCCTGTTTTATCTGGTAATTTATATGCATCCATTACCGTATTATCATTAAGTCTTTTATAATTTATTACCATTCTTGCTTTTCCTCTAACTATTTTGCTATGATTTCTTACCATAAATGTTGTTGATCTATGTCTAGATGTAGATCTTCTAATTACTCCTAAACTTAGTAATTCTTTTATCAAAATTTCAAAATCTTTTAGGTCTTCATTTGTTGCTTCTATTGCTGCTGTTTTACTAAATATTCAGGATTTATTATGTCTAATTTACATTCTAATTGATTTGATCCCCAATGTTCTAAGGGTTTTTCTCCTATTATTTCTAAGTTATCCAATTGTTGTATTATTTTCTGTAAATCTTCTTGATTTTTTATGGATCCTATGTGTTTTAAACTTCTCCTAGGATTATAATTTTCTATATTAGTATCAATTAAATTGTAATTCTTTTCTATTTCTTCATTTATATCTATCCATTCTTCATTTATTATTTCTGAAAGTAGATTTTCTTTTATTTTGTAGTTGCAATCCGTGCCTTTATCACAGATGGTGTCTGGATTTATTTGTTTATTTCTAGAATCTTTTATCACTTTTGTATTTCTTTGTACATTTCTTCCAAATAAAGATGGTGTTATTGTAATATTCTTTGTAAAAATTACTCCGTCTCTAGTTATAAAACATCCTCCATTATTTTTTACCATGAAGTCTAAACTTATTACAAAATCTGCTTTTATATTTAGATCTCTTGTTAACATACATCAGACTTTATATATTGTCTTATAGTTAGAACATGTATTGTTAAAACTAATTATAGCATTTTTTACATAGTGTTTATATGTATTATGTGTTCCATCCATTTGCATGGATATTTGTGGTTCTTTGAAACTATTGATAAGATGTTTTGGTAAAAGATTCTGATTTATTATACACTGTGCATATCCTGAATCTACTATTCCTAAGGTTTCTATTTTATAATCTTGTATTACTATTTTAGTCATTACTTTAATAACACTTAATTTTTTATCTTCATTACATACTAATCCATCAAAATTTTCATTTAATAATTATGTATCTTCTATATCTTCTATTTTAATTCCTCCTTTGTGCTCTTGAGTAGCAATTCTTTTACCTTTTTCTAGATATTTTACCCGATCTTCTAAATTACTTATTTTATTTTCTAATTGACTAAGTCTATTATGTAGGCTTATTCTATTTCCTAAATCTTCTTCTTTATTAATATTAATTTTTTTCTATTCTGTTTCTTGTACTGCTTGTCTTCCTATAGACTTTTCTATACAGGATATACATCCTTCGATGTAACAAAATTTACATTTTGCTCTTCGTGTCTTACTGGGATACCACTTACATATATAACATTGAATATTAGCTAATCCTTTGTTTCGTTCAAACTCATGTAAACATTCTTCTTTTATATTGACTAAAGAAAAACTAGTTACTAGTTCGATTAAGTTTTCTAATCCTATATCATCCTCGGACTCAGAAGAGTCTTGTTCTTTAGTATTATCAATACTAACTATAGAATATATACTTTCATTGTCTGACATATATTCATCTACATTTATTAGGGTTTTATTAAAATCTTCTATTAACTGTGAATTTCGGGTTCTGGTGTTATTTCTTTTAGGGCAAGTAGTAGCTAAATGATCTGAACTTCCACATGTGAAACATTCTAGAGTATTTTTATAACTTCTATCATTCTTATATTTCCTTACGTGTTTGTCTTTATTTAAGTATGGCTTTCTAGCTGATGACTTTCTTAAATAATAACTTTTCCTTTTATAATCATTTCTTTTATATGGTTTTTTATATTTCTTGTATTTATTTTTTGTCTGATAATTATCATGATAACTTTGGGTAGTATATATAGTTTTACAAAAATTCGTATCGCCTTTCTTTAATTGTTGTTGTATTTGTATATTAGTACATTTTTCTTGTAGTGTATCCACATATGTTGTATTTTATGTCCTATTGACCATTTTGCATTAGGGTTCTGTATTACTCCTTACTCCTTCTCTTTTTCCCCATCGTTCTTCAATCTCTCGTCCTAAAGCTCCTGGTAATTTATTAAATAATTTCTTTCCTAGAGTCTGATCAAAAACATTACCGCTTATACTACTATAGTAAAAATAGGCTAATAAGAAAGGTTTTACATGATACCAATTTTTTAAACTTAATTGTTCTAACTTAATTAAAGACTTTTGTTGTAAAACTAATAATCCACTATTTGGATCTTCTCCAGTTAGGAGGCTATGTATCTTATTTGTAAAATTATACGGGTTTGGCCCCATATCTACTAAGTCCTTAAATTCTCGTGGAAATTCTGATTTGTATGATTCCCATACTCCTTTAGCTATTCGCCTAGAAATGTCTCCATATATCTATACATGGTTTCTGAATCTATTTCATTATAGGTTTTAATATAGTCTACTACTATACCTTTCCATAAATCTATGACATTATTCCACATTTGTGGATCATGTGCGACTATATTTAATATTTTTCCTTTACTTCCTCCTTCTTGAAGGATAACTGGTTCTTCTATAGGCATTCTCTTTCCTATGGGTCTGACACTATCCATTTCTGTTTCTGAATTAAGTCTATATACTCTATGTCTAGGTGCATTTCCTGTGTTGGTTTCTACTGTATGCATTTGGGAAGTTCTTTGGAACGGACTCGAACTGGTTGAGGCTGATTCCATAAATTCTTTTATACTTTGTGTGGTTTCTTTTTCAAATTCATCCTCTGAATTATAAATTTCTCTATATCTTATATTATCTGTTCTTAATTCACATTGTCTAAAATGTTCATCTACTGCAAAGATATCTAAATTTCCTAATTTACATCCGGTACATCTGAATCGTCTTTTATTATCATTTCTATAAATTTTGCGAGCCTTTTGTATCGTTTTATCTACTTCAAATTCTTCTACTTTAGTTATATTCATCTACTCCGTTCTTTCAGATTCTTCTTGTATTTCTTCTTCTAATTCATTTTGATTAGTAGTTTCATAGTCTATAAATCTTACTGAAGTTTGTCCTTTTTTATTTGTATACATTAAATGATTTGTGGGTCTTACTGTTTCTTTCTTACTAGAGTGTTCTAGATTCCATTCTAAACCTACATAAATTTCTGGATCTATTTTTAAAGGTTGCATTAACCTCAGACACTAATGCAGACAGATATTTACAGACTTTACTGGGTAATACCCATTAGTAACTCCAAATAAAGACAAGTTACCCATTATTAGAAAACAGAAATCATGGATTTTTTATCAGGTAGGAGAACAGACCAAGATAGACCAAGACCTAGTTACACCCAAAACAGATTAGGTAATAATATAGTTACCAATATGTTCGATGCTATTTTCTAACTCTTGTAGTTTTTTATGAATTTACTTATTACTTTCTGGAGATTCCTTTGTTTCCCCATGTTTAGTTGTCCAAATCTACCTTTAGTATATGGTTAGGCCCTTAAGTGCTTAAGCAGTGCCGATGGATTGACCTGTAAATTTCTAGGAGTTGTTAAGTCCACTAGGGCCCGAGAGCCAAAGGACGTATGTTTCGTCTAGGGTGTGGTCAAAGAAGTCATTGTTTAAGAAATGAAAAAATTTAAGGGAAAGAGATGAAAGGGGTAGGCGTACCAATGAACTAAATAGCAAGTAGAACCTAGACATCAAAACGTTAAAAAAAAAAAAAAAAAAGTTAAAATTTGGGGAATATACTTAGAATTCTAGAAAGAAATATGTCTAATTACATAAGTAGAGAACAAGGAAGAGGTAGTACCGAGTAGGAATTTTACAAATCATAAGAACACATCCCAAAGCAATTCATCAAAATAAAAAATTATTATCTAAGTGTGTTAAATTATTGGTATCAGAGCAAGAAGTTTCTAGGACTAGTTGATGAAAAACCCTCATTTAGCCAATCAATTAAAAGCATTACATAACCAATTAACAGTTAGGAAAGATATCTTAAGAACCTTAGAACAAGATAAGTTAGAATTAATAGATAGGTATAATTATTATCAAGAAGTATTTAAAGACAAATTAGAAAATAAAAATTTACCCGCAGTACAACTCATAGATTTTGTAATTAGTAATATTTGGATATTAACAAAAAGTATAAAGTATCAAGAAAGAAAAATAAAACAATTAAAGCGTAGAATTAAGTATTTTCCTTTAGGCTAGATAAAAGAATACAAACTTAAGCTATATGCGTAGACCACTTAGGAATACTAGAGACTATAGAAATTCGATAAGAAATCTAAAACTTTTAACCTTAGAACTTGAAGTTTTATACTATAATACAGAAGTAGTAGATGGAATAATTCAAAACGGTAGAATACCTTCTTGTATATTCGAAATTAGAAAACATCAGAAAAAATTAATAAACCATATTATTTCAAGACTATTATACACTAGAACCTATACCATAAGAAATCTATATAATAGAATTTTAAGAATTTTAAATACATGAGACAATTATTTTATTCAAGAATAATATCATTTTATTACAAAGAAATATATATTTTTGAACAAGATTTAAGGCAAGCAAGAATAATTAAAGAATCATTACCTTATAATCAGAAACGTGAATTAAGACGCATAGAAAAAGAAATTAGAAATATAAAAAATTATATAAAATTTCTAAGGAATAGAGTTAAATATTTTCCTTTAGATTAAAATATATGAGACAGAATAAATTAGTGAGAAACATTAGATATACCAATAGAATAATTAGACTACGTTATCAGGTTATCCGGGAAGCAACATTTTTCCAAAAAAAATAGAAACTAGATTAAAACAAATCAAAGAAGAAGAATTGGAATAATCATTGTCATTGTTACTCCCGCTGTGCATAGAGGAATCGGAATCGAGCTGTTGGAGTGAATGCAGTAAATTACGCTTCATTTCTTCCAAATAGTTGTGAATCATTTCTTCTTTGTTTCCATCTTGAAACATAATTTTGCGAGCAATCTGCTTAAGAGATGGATCATCCAATTTATGTTGTTCTTCCATATTTTCATATTTTTGGATGGTAGCACCAATCTGGTCTAATAATTGTTGTCTATTAAGGATGTTAGTTTCGGGATCGTATTTCATCAGGCGGTCCCAAAAATTATTAGCGAAGGTTCGATAAAGGCAAGGAATATGCTCCTCTGTGAATCCTAATTCAGGAGTCCATTTATGAATCCAAGGAATTGAAAATTCTAAGAAGAAATAGATTTGATCAATCTTGTCTGGATAGCAAATATGAGTGTCTCGATATAAATTATTTAAATCAGGAGACACTGTCTTCCATTATGGTAAAGAGAAAAAAATGGTTCAGGTAAAAATTTTACCGTGGGTCCATGATAAGACCACCAATTTAAAAACCAGTTTGGAATATAGGTTTCAAAAACTTTGGTACAAATTTTAATAAACCAAGTATGCTTTTGTTTAGTATTATTGTAATAAAGGACTTGTGAAAATGCCTTCACATAGTCCCAGTAAGTCACATTCATTGATGTGCTATTGAAGCTTATTTGCCTTTCTCGCATAGTATGTATGCCCCAGTCTTCAACAGATATCATCTGTTTAATAATTATTTTAGAATAACTGTACTCAGGGTTTCCTTTAGGAAAATGCTGAAACTCAGCACTACCTGTTGCAGTTAATATAGCTTCATAATATGATCGAGTCTTATAAGACTCACCGGGGAAATATAACCCTTGAATCAGATACCTTTGGAAAATTGCCCAAGGATCATGTTTCCGCAATATCTCAGAATTTTCGACTAGAAATATCATTTCTTGTTTAGGTACTGTTTTATAGGGCCGAAGATCTTTGATGCCCTCTTTGGTGACAGAAGCAAAAGAATCTTTTTGCTTTGGGGAGGCCAGATAAGCCTGCATCTGTTCATATAATGGATGATTTTCTGGAATATCTTCCAGATGTATAGCATTTTTGTAGGACGATTCTCCTTGTGTTATTTTTGAATTTATCAAACTCCTTTTTCCCAGCTGTATCACAAGGGATGATGTAGAGGATCCTTGGCTATAAGCCGATCCTTGAGAACTGGAAGGCGAAGAGGGGAATCTCCCTCGGCCTCTGCCATGACAAATTCCACGGCCTCGGACTACGTTGGTCCATTGATCATCCATCCTGTAAATATTCTCGAGACAAGAAGTCAGGCAAGGAATTATCAATTCCCTTTTTATATTGAATTTCAAAATCAAAAGGAGCCAATTGAGCTTGCCACCTAGCAAATATCATTTTGGAGGCATCATGCTTGAAATCTTTATTAAACATATATTTAACAGACTGAGCCTCAATCTTAATCAAAACAATTTGATTATATAAATCATCTTGAAATTTGAGTACACATTTGACCATAGTCAACATTTCATGGGCCACAATAGCATATTTCTTCTGGGCTTCAGTCCATTTACCTAAGTGAAAACGAATAAGATATTCACATTTATCATTCGGATTTATTTATTTCAGAATTCCACCGAATCTAGTGTTAGACGCATCAGTCTCAATAATTTTTTGCCAAGCAGGGTTAGCAAGAGTTAAAATAGGAAGAGCCTTAACTCGTTTTTTAATTTGTTGTACTAGGGCGGTGTGATTGGCCGACCAGGGTTCTTTATAATTCTTTTTGAGCTGATCATATAACGGGGCTAAATCACGAGAAAGATTGTTATAAAATGGGGCAATATAATTTAGACTCCCCAGAAAATGTTGTAACTGAGTTTTATCAGTAATAAAATCAAGAAATTTATCTGCAAAATTAATTGCTCTTTGAATAGGGGTGATTTTCCCTTAACAAATAGTATGTCCGAGAAAACGGACGTTTGTCTAAAAAAGACTCATTTTTGGTTTAGAAATAACCAAACCATTTTGGATGAAAATTTTCTTAAATATGTCTAAATGTTTAATATGCAATTCAAGTGTTTTGGAAAATACCAAAATGTCATTGATATAAACAATAATAAAATCCATATAGGGATTAAAAATATCATTCATGATCTTCTGAAATTCAGAAGGTGCATTTTTTAAGCCGAAGGGCATTACATTCCATTCATATTGTCCAAAGGGGACATTAAAAGCAGTTCTGTAAGTATGCTCTTAGGAAATCTGTATTTGCCAATAACCTGATTTTAAATCAAATTTTGAAAAGATATGGCATCATATAATCGGGAGAGTAAATCCCTTTTGTTCGGAATAGGATACCGAATCCCTTTTAAAAAATTATTAAGAGGCTTATAATTAATGACCAATATGGGCATTCCTCTTTCTTTTTCGGCTGCATTGTTTACATAAAAAGCAGTACAAGACCAAGGAGATTTTGAAGGTTTTATTAACCCCTTTTGTAATAAAGTATCAATTTCTTTTTTGCAGAATTCAACCAATTCAGCATTCATTTGACAAGAACGTGATTTTGTAGGAATATCTTCCTCAGTAAAATCATCCTCATAAGGAAGAGTTACAATATGCTTTTTCCTGTTCCAGAAAGCACTAGGATGGTCAGCACAGACATCAATTGCAAGTTGTTCAGAAATCAATTTAGTTTTTTCTTGAACTTTAGGGGATTGTAAAGTATCTTGAATATTTAAGCTAAATACTTCTAGCTGGAGGGAATCAATGTGTTTTTGCTTCATGTTTATCAAAGCATGAATATCTTTTGTTACTGGATCTGTAACAGAGGCATAATTAATAGAATTACCTTTATATGTAGCACTAAATCCTTAAGCATCGATATGCGTAAATGGATAAATAGCATTTATAAAAGGAGTTCCAAGTATAATTGGAGGGTTAAGTTGATTTTTAACTAGGAAAAAGAAATGTGGTATGCAATCTTTATCTTGGCAAATACGTGCATTCGATAACTTGTATTCTATATCTAGAGCATGGCCTGATGCAGATCTGACCATATGAGTAGTTTTTTGAAATAAATTTGAAGGTACTAAGCCTTCTTGAATGCAACTAACATCAGCACCACTATCAATCATGGCAATATCATTAACATAATAATGATTATCTATTAAGATGGTGCATTTAATATACCATCGATGAGCAGTTACTATTTTGCATCATTCCTAGAAACATATTTGGTTTAGGATCCGATGAAGAAGATGTAATTAAATCAAAAGGTTCAGGAACCTCATCCGGTTGTTCAAGAGAAATTTTTTGCTTACCATGTGGGTCACTGGTAGTAAGAGAATTTATATTTTCAATTTGAGTAATCCGATGGTGAGAAATCATTTGATTTTGTTGGAGAGTTTTAATCTCATTTTTTAAATTGTCAATTTCGATTTTTAAATCAGCAAAAGAAGTTTCTCTAGAAGGAGTTTATTTTTTCAGAAGTCTCTTTTGAACTTCAGAGAATGAATAAGGACTTGAATATTTAAATTCAGTTGTGGGATTGGATTTTGCAGTAGGGGGATTACTAGTAGAAGAAGTCCCAACTGCTAAATTGATAATTTATTCACGAAGAGTACTATCAGTAACTTCTTTTAATAGTTCAATCACATTTTCAGAAGTAATAGTCTGAAGATTCAAATCTTGAAATTGAGATTGAAGTTGATAAAACATATCATTTTCACAAACACAAGTATCACCTGGACATTTAGTGCAAATAGCATTATTTTCAACAATTTCTTCATCAGAAAAATCAAGCAAATCAACTTCTGCTTCTGAGTCAGAATGAATATCTTCATAATCATTATCTGATCCAGAAGTATATAGCATACCATAGATTTTTTCATGCAAATCGTTATCCAATTCCAAAGCTTTCAGCTTTTCTAATTTACAATTAGGGGCAATGTGGACAAAATTTCCACAGCGATAGCACTTAATTTTTGCTAAGTCTCTTTTGGATCTACTTTTGGTAAATCTTGTAGATTTTCTGTGAGCTTTCCTAGCATCACGTTCTTCGTTTGATCGATATCTCGATCTTCTTCTCTTATGGACATATCCATCTTGAGTGGGGATTTTACTATACTTATGCTTACCCCGTTTATGGCGATGAGCCATAGAAGGTTAAGGCATACCAAATTGAGCACAAAAATCTCCTAATTGAGATCTCTCTTTCAGCTTATCCATTTTAAGTTGTTGACCTAGTTTGACGTCCTTACACAGATTTAATCCTTCCTGTGTACAAATCCCTATCAAGTTACCATAAGTATAGTTGGTATAATAAATTTCATTAAGATTTTCTCTAAGAGTTCTTCAAACTCGTTCAGCAAATAAGGAGGGGAATCCATCCACAAATTTGGCTTTCCAATGATCACTATGATGATCTTCTACGGGTAGCTCTAAAAACTGACTAAGAAAGGTGTCTTTATACCACAGAAATTCACCTAAGTTTTTACATCTTAACCCATTGAGAAGAGTTCTTACAGACTCATAATTGCTGGTAAATCTACCACTGAAATATTCGAGAATAGTCATAACTAATGTATACACTGCATCTTCTCGTCCAGCCTTTAGTTCATGTCCTAAATTATCGACACTGGCTTCCATATTTACTGCATTAAGAATGGCAGTTTTATCAGCTAGGGTCATAAAATTATCCCACCAATCATGAAGTTGACCAGTAAACCCTGCAATAATCATTTTGCAGATTACTTTATCAGAATTTTTAGGACTACCATCTTCATGTTTGGGAGTCGTGACCTTTACAATAGTCACGTACATCATCATCCTATGTACTTGAATGGTCATCTGTCTATCAGTAAGGCCGTCTATATTCCATTCATAGATTTCATGACCACTAAAAGAAGTATTAATCTGATTCCAATCGCGTTCTTCTATATGAACATCCTGAGGAGTAGGCCTAGGATAATAAGTAGCTTTCATTCTAGGCTTATTAGCAAACTGAGGATGCTTGGAGCTAGAATGACGAAGCTTGTTAAATTCAGAGAGAACCTCTTCATGAGGATGAGAAGAGCGTTCTAAAGTATCTACAAATTGAGCAGATAAATCAATCGGTTTAATATTTAAAGTTTTGACGGTAAAATCCAAAATCTCGGAAGGTCTTTGAATAGAACTAGTAATAATTCGAGGAACTTTTGGAGCATTGGACGAAGTGCTTGCTGAAGAAGTATCAGCTTTGGTACTCATGTTCTTCTGATTATTAGTAAGATCATCGAGTTTTGTTAAAACTTCGTCTAATTTGACATTATCATTTAATTTAACAGTATTTATAAAGCGGACAGATATAACTAATTCATCAAGTTTTTTATCAAGAGAAACAATCTGTTCTCCTAAAACTTTAACATATAAACCCAAATAATTATTTTGAGCAATGAGGTTATTAATTTCAGCAATCGTTACTTTGCCAACATCATTATCAATGAATTGTTGAAAAGCATTAAAAGTAAGGCCTGTATTATTAGACATAACAAAGGAAGATTGAGGAGGAAACACAGCTTAATAAGGTTTTCTTGACTATCTTTATAAGTTCGTTCTATCACCTTAACATATAAAGGCAAATAAGTGGTTATAAGCCAAGGAACGAAATACATAATATGATTATATAATGCACAAGTTTCATATAACTCTTGAGAAATATTATGCTGATCTTCATGACTATAAGCCGTAAAAAAACAATTTCTGAATTGGTTCCCTTTTTTATTAAAAAATTCTTTTTGAATATGTTTCCGTGCTAGGGAACCTGGACTAAAATCAATAAGGTGTGGAATCATTTAAATATGATTGGGGTCAAAATCCATTTCGGATGCAGAAGGAATATCCTTGTCAGAACTATCATCACATGCCTGAACTATATTAGTTCTAGGATCTATTTTTAATTTAGTAACCGGACTAGAAGTCGATGGAATAGTATGCAAAGAAGCAAGTTTATTAACTCGAGTTGGGCCGTATGTGGGCTCAACTGGGGCTATCAGAGAGGGTACAGAAGTTAATCTACTTCGATTACCAGAGAAGGACGGTCTGTTATATACAGAGGTCTTATCATCGAATTGAATACAAATTTGACCATCGTCGGTCTGAGAAATATGTGAATAGTCATCATTGGTGACTTTATCAGCCAACTGTTTTTGGGAAATAACTGAATCTAGAACCCAAGTAGTTGGAAAATTAGTTTCTTCCCATCGAATAGGTCGACGAGTAGTAATTTTCGACTTTAGAAAATTAGTTTCAGACAAAATCATTTGATCAGATGTATTAAATAGTTTACATCTAGGATTTAACGAAGTTAAGAATTTATAATATATGCGATAGGATAAACAAAGAAGTTCAGATCCAGGTGCATAATTATAACCATGAGTTTTAACATTTAATGTTATAAAGCATCTAAAATATTTACATCAGTCAAAGATAATTGTAAATTTGGCTGAGTATTAAAATAAACTGGACCATAGGCCACAGTGGATTCTATCGATCCCATTAAAGACTATCAGAAATTCAAATTCCTTGCATCACGAAGTGCTGCCAGAAATATTTCCGGTAACCCTTTAAGGGTTAAAGGCTTGAATGCAACTGAACCATGCCAATATGTAAAAAATTATATTTATGTTTATAAACATCAATATCACGTTTATCTAACAAACGAATAGTCTGTTCAGAAGAATTTAAAGCAAGAGATTTTTCAGTTGTTTTAATTAACTGAGTAGTATATAGGAGGTCAAACCAGCCATAATCATAGATTATTTTAATCTTAACTTCAGGAATAGTCCATCTATTTAATCAATCAAGATTTTGAGGTACATCTACCTCTTGTAACCGATCATTTTTAATATGGGATTCTCCCATATCCATTTTTAAGAGACATCTATGTTGAATACTTCACATCTATTACAAATTAACCTTAAATATCATGGCTCTGATACCAAAGTAACATCTTTAATGGACAACAATTATTAGACCAGATTGGTGCTACCATCCAAAAATATGAAAATATGGAAGAACAACATAAATTGGATGATCCATCTCTTAAGCAGATTGCTTGCAAAATTATGTTTCAAGATGGAAACAAAGAAGAAATGATTCACAACTATTTGGAAGAAATGAAGCGTAATTTACTGCATTCACTCCAACAGCTCGATTTTGATTCCTCTATGCACAGCGGGAGTAACAATGATGATGATTATACCGATGCTCAACCTCCCGAACCTGAGGTGATACTCTCAGAAAAACAATTGGATGATGCTGAAGCTTTTGTCCGCCACATAAAAGAAAAGGATAAACAATACGGTAAAAAGAAAGTCTGATAGACACTAAGGTGAAGAAAACGACAACAAAATAGTAAATTCACTGTTCAAGGACCCACTGCACAGAAGATTCACTGTTCAAACAGTAGAGTCACTGTTTAGGTTACTATTCATGGGACCCATTTTTACTGTATAAAGATTCTTTTTCTTTCTATTTATATGTTGAGTTTTCAGTTTTCAAAGGCAGAGTTCAGGAACTCCCTCTCTCTCTACTTTTCTTCTCTCTCCCTTCTCTCTAGATTTTTTCTCATTTTGTAATCAGTTTGTATTTTTCTTTTGTGAATAATAAAATCAGAAAATCGTCCACCTTTGGACACCAATACTTGGTCTTGCTCATACGACCTTAGCCCTTGCCTCCGGGCACTGACCCTTGCCGCCGGGTCTAAAAGGTGACACCCTTCACCCCTCTTCTTCACTGAGCCGTGACTATGTCCGGTTAATTCTCTCATCTATGTTGAATACCTAGCTTCTGTTACACTCTAACCTTAGATCTGGCTTTATCAAAATATAAAGAAATTTTTGTATAAGTTCTTGACTTGGTTCTGAGATAGTGATATAGTCGGATTCAATACTATTCTTAGTGGCTTTGTCTTAGTGACTACGTCTGGTAAGCTGGTCGAATAGCCCGCTAAAATGATGAAAAGGGCGACCTTTTTCTGGTTAGAACATCCATATACACGGGCTCATCAAGAATATGTATTAGATCCTGACAGGTCCCTTGTTCAGGTAATGGCTAAGCCACCCATACAGTCATAATTTATATAAGAAATTGCTATATATTTCGAGTTTCATACTCTTTAGTATAAAGGTGCTACTTATTTTTTCATGCAAATCGTTATCCAATTCCAAAGCTTTCAGTTTTTCTAATTTACAATTAGGGGCAATGTGGCAAAAAATTTCCCAGCTGTATCACAGGGGATGATGTAGAGGATCCT
This sequence comes from Capsicum rhomboideum, assembly GCA_031232105.1. NCBI lineage: Eukaryota > Viridiplantae > Streptophyta > Magnoliopsida > Solanales > Solanaceae > Capsicum > Capsicum rhomboideum. Next base: position 33,510,983 of record CP124711.1, on the reverse strand, counting down.
TGGCTATAAGCCGATCCTTGAGAACTGGAAGGCGAAGAGGGGAATCTCCCTCGGCCTCTGCCACGAACGCGAATTCCACGGCCTCGGACTACGTTGGTCCATTGATCAGCCATCCTGTAAATATTCTCGAGACAAGAAGTAAGGCAAGGAATTATCAATTCCCTTTTTATATTGAATTTTAAAATCAAAAGGAGCCAATTGAGCTTGCCACCTAGCAAATATCATTTTGGAGGCATCATGCTTGAAATCTTTATTAAACATATATTTAACAGACTGAGCATCAGTCTTAATCAAAAAATTTTGATTATATAAATCATCTTGAAATTTGAGTACACATTTGACTATAGTCAACATTTCATGGGCCACAGTAGCGTATTTCTTCTGGGTTTCAGTCCATTTACCTGAGTGAAAACGAATAAGATATTCACATTTATCATTCGGATTTATTTGTTTCAGAATTCCACTGAATCCAGTGTTAGACGCATCGGTCTAAATAATGTTTTGCCAAGTAGGGTTAGCAAGAGTTAAAACAGGAAGAGCCTTAACTCATTTTTTTAATTTGTTGTACCAGGGCGGTGTGATTGGCCGACCAGGGTTCTTTATAATTCTTTTTGAGCCGATCATATAACGGGGCTAAATCACAAGAAAGATTGTTATAAAATGGGGCAGTATAATTTAGACTCCCCAGAAAATGTTGTAACTGAGTTTTATCAGTAATAACATAAGAAAATTTATCTGCAAAATTAATTGCTCTTTGAATAGGGGTGATTTTCCCTTGACAAATAGTATGTCCGAGAAAACGGACGTTTGTCTGAAAAAGACTCATTTTTGGTTTAGAAATAACCAAACCATTTTGGATGACAATTTTCTTTAAAATGTCTAAATGTTTAATATGCAATTCAAGTGTTTTGGAAAATACCAAAATTTCATCGATATAAACAATAATAAAATCCATATAGTGATTAAAAATATCATTCATGATCTTCTAAAATTCAGAAGGTGCATTTTTTAAGCCGAAGGGCATTACATTCCATTCATATTGTCAATTTCGTTTTTTAAATCAGCAAAAGAAGTTTCTCTAGAAGGAGTTTATTTTTTCAGAAGTCTCTTTAGAACTTCAGAGAATGAATAAGGACTTGAATATTTAAATTCAGTTGTGGGATTGGATTTTGCAGTAGGGGGATTACTAGTAGAAGAAGTCCCAACTGCTAAATTGATAATTTTTTCATGAAGAGTACGATCAGTAACTTCTTTTAATAGTTCAATCACATTTTCAGAAGTAATAGTCTGAACATTCAAATCTTGAAATTGATATTGAAGTTGATAAAATATATCATTTTCACAAACACAGGTATCACCTGGACATTTAGTGCAAATAGCATTATTTTCAACAATTTCGTCATCAGAAAAATCAAGCAAATCAACTTCTGCTTCTGAGTCAGAATTAATATCTTCATAATCATAATCTGATCCAGAAGTATATAGCATACCATAGATTTTTTCATGCAAATCGTTATCCAATTCCAAAGCTTTCAGCTTTTCTAATTTACAATTAGGGGCAATGTGGCCAAAATTTCCACAGCGATAGTACTTAATTTTAATACGGAAGACATAGTTTTAATAAGCTTATTTCATTTCTAAATTTATCTATTTATTTATTTTACTACGCTAGATATACCAATAGAATAATTAGACTATGTTATCAGGTTATCCGGGAAACAACATTTTTCCAAAAAAAGTAGAAACTAGATTAAAACAAATAAAAGAAGAAGAAAATATATTCAAAGAAACTATACCAGAATATCAAGAATATAAAAATTATATAATTATTGAGTTATATAGAACTAGAGAATCTATACTAAAAAATCAAGAAAGAATTGTTTATCTAACAGAAAAATTAAAAGACATACCATTAAGATAAACTTTTATGCAACAATCTAAAAGACCTATTAAAAAATATCAAAGAAAGTATAAAGAATTAAGTAGAAGACTGTTTTTTATTCAGCAGGGCAGAATTATATACAATTTTTAGAACAAAAACTAGTAGAAGTAATAATTAGTTTTAAAATATATTTAGAACTAGAAATAGAGACTCATCTAATTACTCAGATAACTGCTTATTATAAGTATATAAAACAAGAAATAAATCAAGTCAAAAAAGATATACAAGCTCAAGAATATTTAATAAAAGTAATCTTAATTTCCCTCAAGAGTATATGAATAGAAACGATAACTATCATAATTATATAAAATATTATAATACTCAAATACATAATTCATATAACCAAGTCAAAACGCTTAACGAAATACGAACCGAATTAGACAACCAGTTAATAAAATTTGATAAAGAAACAAATAAGAACTTTTGAAACTGTCACGACTCGAAATCCCATTCGGGCCGGACTGGCACCCGAAGCCGATATGGCCCGAGAGAACCAATCTTTGCTCGTGAACCTTCGTATGCATATCCTCGTATGAATCTTATGATACCTCATGCAACTATACGGAAAACATGAACATGGAAACATACGCTATATAAATATATCTAGGAAACTTGGCCGTTGGGGCCATCAAATCAAAACGGACATTTGTCTCATACATCCATAACCCACATATGTCTACAAAGCCTCTAACCGATCCATAAATACAACAGCCTATAGTCGGGACAATTCCCTACTTTATACAATAATTACAATATCAAAATAATGTACACATGTGACTCGGAAAGCCCCGAACCAACTGGAGCTCACCAATGATCCGCTGATGACTCGTAGCCTACTGTGGAGGTCTACTAACACCTGTGTCTGCAGCAATTAAAGTAAGTTTCCCCAAAAGGGGTCAGTATGAAGAATGTACTGAGTATGCAAGGTTATAAGAAACTTCATGAAACTTAAACACCTCAATGAACTTGATTTCTAGAGAATAGCCAATGTGGATAAATCATCGCTCAGTATGTGTGGAAATAGGTACTTTACGTTCATTATTCCATTTGCCTTTATGTGCGTTACCGTTAGTAGTTAGAACCGTCAATAGATAATTGTCAATAAAGTATAACCGTTAGTATGCAACCGTCAACATGCAATGCAACCGTCAATATGCAATGCAACCGTCAATATGCAACCGTCAATATATATATATAGCAGGTTCGGCCCTTAGGGCTACCCCCTGTCAGGTTCGGCATCAAGTTAGGCTTTTGCCCCACTGAGCTTCCCCCCTGCCATCACTTGAAAATCAGTGAAGCAGGTTCGGCATCAAGTTTGGTTTTTCCTTCACTGAGCTTTCCCCCTGATCCAACAATATCGGGATCGGCTTGAGTTAGGCTTGCGCCCCTACAAAGCTATCACCGTACTCAATAAGTATAAAGAAAATATAAATTAATCATAAGGAAAAATATAAAGTAACCATGAGGGAATTACTTCTTCCATTACTTCATTGCATTACTTCTCTCTTTTACTTTTATGAGATTGGTGCATTGGGGATCATAACCTTATTGGAAATACATAGATGCATTACTTCATTCTTTTATGTTCATGAGATCGATACTTGGTAGTAATTATAACATTATGGAAGCTTTGGAATTTTGATCAATGATTAAGAGACATATGAGTCATGATTGGTCCATGATTAATAAACATGAGAATAATAACATATGACAGCCTGAAATGAGGTACCTTTTAACATTTCGGAATAGAACAAGGACAATGACAACATGAACAATATGTGCTGCAGAAAGATACGGACAGAGTAACCTCACATACCTTGTCGTCTCACTACGAATACACAAGCCTATATGGGGATACAAGAGTCCAGCTTCCTCCTTTACGTTTCACTCTACAACACAAGTATGTAACGGCGTACGTTAACAATCAACTCTCTTACGTATGTATAAGTGTCACAATGAGTTACGTGACTGCTATATAGCATCATTTCATCCTTCACAGTACAATCCATTGCATTGCCATACCAACAACACCACAACATACCACACATCGACCAAGACATCCTAAACCAATAACATTTCCCACCACGTTTACCCTTTACGTTTCCTCATTATCATTCCGTCATAATTTCCCTATCAACTTGCCTCATAACAACTTATGAACAACAATAAATACTTAATATAGTCCAACATACTTCCATACGCCCCTTTAAAGTCATTAAAACGGTATCACAAGTTGATAATTACATCCATAAAGGGTATTGGGGTCTTCGGGGATCAAATAGATGTGAAAACATACAAAACGGAAATCTAGGCTGACCTGCGCAGCCACCTGCGCCCGAAGGTCAGCCACCTACGCCCGCAGATGGCCTTTGGCAGCAGCCAGAGCCATCTGCGCCCGCAGATGCCTTCGTCTGCGGGGGCGGATGCCCGTTTTGGCCAAAATGGGTCTCTTTTGGGTCTTTTAATGAAATGAATGGTCCATGATTATAACCAAACTTATTTTGACATATTTTTTATCATCTTGAATGTCCACAACCATCCATGGTCTAACAACACCCAAAACTACACTTCACGGTAAATACACCACCAAAACCATAACTAATTTCACAACAACAAGTCCAAACATTATGGACAAAAATAAAACAAGTTAAGGTTATAATCACACCTCACATGTCAATATTGAATCCATCAAGTTCACTTCTCTCAATACCACAAATCCATTTTCAAGTTTACAAGACAGAACTATCCTCCGATTTAGCAAACATGCAATATTACACACATAGTGAATTCTCAATACATCACCAACATAACCAACATCATATATGCACCCTATCATGCACATAATATATTAAACCATGAGAATAAATACTTACCAAGGCTTGAAAAGAGTTGATCTTGGCCAAAGGGATGAAGGCTTAGGGTTTGTGTGTGTAGAGAGAAATTTTGGGAAATTTCTAGAAATGGCATGTGAGTCTTGTGAAATAAAATCTGATTTTTTTAGTCCACTTTATAGTCCCCTAATGGTCCCTTTTTATCCAAACATTTGGTCCAATCATGGTATATTGACTTGGTCACACAAGAATGGGTCAAATTTCCATTTGGGCCATGTTTTCTTATTAATATTGGGCTTCATTTGGGCCCAATGAATTAAGCCCACCAATTTTAATGCATAAATCATCAAAGTTCTCATGTTTCATTATTTCCATAAATGTTACGGGAATTAATTAGACTTAGAAACTTACGGGGTGTTACATGAAACATATCTATAGAAGCACATCATCAAAGGTGTGGAGAAAGAAATAGAATCTTATTACAACTCTTTAATATAAATAGAGATATTAGAAGTATAAAAAGTTATAGACTCCTCTTCAAAGAACATCTTAATGATTTTCCATTAGGATAAATAGTCAATGAAAACACATCCCTTTGCAAGACAAGTACAAGCTAATAACTGGATATATAATACTCAAGTACTAAGATTTATTTATGCAAAGAAACATTATAATAATTTAAAGAAATCTCTTCAAAAATTAAGAACATTAAATTTAAAAGAATTAAATCAAATAGAAAGCAAAATTATTTGGGACTTACAAGGTCTAGAAAGTGATATTGAAGAACATAAAAAGTGCTTAGAGTGGTATAAAAATAGACCAATCTGGATAGCATTAGGATAGATAAAATAACTAACCTTAAAAAATTAGAATATTTAGATTTACAATTAATATCTGAAAAGAAATATAGACGGTTAAAAGACAACGCATTAATTTGGTGTAATTTCAGTAACGGAGATCATAGCTTACATAGTGAAGACTCTCAGCTAAATAGTATAGTAGACTTAGTATTAAATCTAGGAGATAATATTTATAAAGATAACATAATAACCATAGAAATAATTAAAGAATTACAATTTAAACAGATAAAAAAATTTAATCACATAGAAGAAAATTTAGACTTCTTAAAAAGACAACAATCAGAAATAGAAAAAAGACAATTCTATCTTAAAGAAGCTCCAGAAAGTAATAAGTAAATTCATAAAAAACTACAAGAGTTAGAAAATAGCATCGAACAAATTAAGGCTCTAATCCTTTCATGAACAGTCAGCTTTATAAAGAAGTACTTAGGCAAGGAGAAGTAATAAGCCCTAACCCAGAAGGATGAAGTGATTATATTCCTCAAAGTGAAATGGATCAGGTAATAATTAAACAAAATAATAATATTATACTTTTATTGTTAAAATTAAACAAAAATATAGAAAGACTAATAAATAGGGAAAAAGATCCACAACCTAACACAGAAGAATTAAATAAACATTTAGAACAATTGATAAAAATAAAATATCCACCCGTTCCAGAAGACACTTTAAACGACTTAATAGAACAACTTAAGAAAGTAGAAGTAACTCCAAATAAAGACAAGTTACCCATCATTAGAAAACAGAAACCATGGACTTTTTATCAGGTAGGAGAACAGACCAAGATAGACCAAGACCTAGTTACACCCAAAACATATTAGGTAATAATATAGTTTCCAATATAATAAATTCCTCAAGACAAAATAATATCCAACAATTAGACGAAGTAATAGATATAGATAAAGATATTCAGAATTTTCAACAAAATAGATTAAAATTATTAAATCCCAGAATACTATATAGTGCAGGAATTTTCTCACAAATGACTCAATTATATAGACATTATAGAGAAGAACAAATGTGTGTCACAGCAGAAAACTGAGGAAATCTTACATTAATAAGTCCAGAATCCGTAAATGCAATAAAAAGAACAAATATGAATTTAATGCATATGGGTTTAATAATTATAGGATTAAAAGGATTAACTAGAAAAAATCTAGGGACTAAAGTATTAATAACAATTTATGATGATAGATGGTCAGATTCTAAAAGATCCCTAATAGGATTAACAGAAGTAGATATGAATAATAACGGAGGAATTTTTTACTGTAGTCCAGACTTTATGATTAATTCAGCAGAATTTGGTAAATATATAAAGATAGGAATCCAAACTAAAGGATATGAAGACATGAATGGGGGTAATAACCTCTTAGTATGTGTAGGATTTATTGGAAAATTAGCTAACAATAGTAGCACGAAATTCAAGCTAAAAGTTGAAGATGTCGTAGGATTAATGGGAAATAAAGGAATAAAATTAATGCAACCTTTAAAAATAGATCCAGAAATTTATGCAGGTTTAGAACGGAATCTAGAACACTCTACTAAGAAAGAAACAGTAAGACCCACAGATCATTTAATGTATACAAATAAAAAAGTACAAACTTCAGTAAGATTTATAGACTATGAAACTACTAATCAAAATGAATTAGAAGAAGAAATACAAGAAGAATATGAAAGAACGGAGTATATGAATATAACTGAAGTAGAAGAATTCGAAGTAGATAAAACGAGCCAAAGTGTCAGCCATTAACGGATTTGAGGAGTCTTTACCGGTTACTGTTTGAACCGGACTAGCTACACTGTGACCTGATGTAGTAGGTCTATTTGCATTCATTGGAGAATGTACACCCATCTGATTCATTTTTAATTGAGATGGAGAACTTTTTTCTGGAGTATGGAGATCGTGTTCATTTTTCTTTGGTTCTTTGGGAGGTGATATAGGGTTCCGTAACTGGCTCATCTCATGATATAGAATACTTATCCTTTCTTGTAAAATCTGATTTTGAGATAATAACTGGTTCTTTTCTTTTTCAAGCTGTTCATTTCTGAGGTTGAGTCTTTTGAAACCTTCGATTATAGAAGTACAATTATCACAAAAAATAATCTTATTGGTGTCTTTTTGGATATTATATTGAGGAAAGGAAATTGGATTTCTTAACTCGGGAGTATACTGTCATAGATTTATGAAAAGGTATAGTAGTAACATACTATATTAGTCAGAACAGACTGTGAAGCCATAGTAAAATTCCATGAAAGAATAAGCGAGAAAAATAGTAGTAAAAGGCTCAATTATATAGACATTATAGAGAAAGACAAATGTGTGTCACAGGAGAAAACCGAGGAAATCTTACATTAATAAGTCCAGAATCCGTAAATGCAATAAAAAGAATTAGTTAGTAGTTTGTAACATTAATCTACTTAGTTTGTCTGCAAGCCCATTTATTTCGATGAATTGCTTTGGGATGTGTTCTTATGATTTGTAAAATTCCTACTCGGTACTACCTCTTCCTTGTTCTCTACTTATGTAATTAGGCCTATTTCTTTCTAGACTTCTAAGTATATTCCCCGAATTTTAACTCTCTCTTTTTTTAACGTTTTGGTCTCTAGGATCTACTTGCTATTCAGTTCATCGGTACGCCTACCCCTTTCATCTCTTTCCCTTAAATTTTTTCATTTCTTAAACAATGGCTTCTTTGACCACACCCTGGAGGAAACAAACGTCCTTTGGCTCTCGGGCCCTAGTGGACTTAACAACTCCTAAGAATTTACAGGTCAATCCATCGGCACTGCTTAAGCACTTAAGGGCCTAACCATATACTAAGGGTAGATCTGGACAACTAAACATAGGGTTTGAACACAGACATGTTTTAATTCAAACATTTATAAAACATAAAACATAAACATAATTCATACGTATTTATATTCATACAAACATACTGTACATGGGGGAATAATACCTAGTTTTAGTAAAGCAATAACCTACTTACATTCTGTAGAGTGGAGAGAGGGTTCCCTTTCGAGAGTCCTCCAAGTTGCTCCTAAATAAACTGGGAATGCAAAATCACACCTTTATACAAACACTCTTATTTATACAAACACTCTTTATTTTTTTATATCTCACCCTTAACATTAGTTTGAATACTCTGGTATTCAAGCTTGCTAATGGTCGATTGTTTAAGAAATGAAAAAATTTAAGGGAAAGAGATGAAAGGGGTAGGCGTACCGATGAACTAAATAGCAAGTAGAACCTAGACATCAAAACGTTTAAAAAAAAAAAGATTGACCTGTAAATTCCTAGGAGCTGTTAAGTCCACTAGGGCCCGAGAGCCAAAGGACGTTTGTTTCCTCCAGGGTGTGGTCAAAGAAGCCATTGTTTAAGAAATGAAAAAATTTAAGGGAAAGAGATGAAGGGGGTAGGCGTACCGATGAACTAAATAGCAAGTAGAACCTAGACATCAAAATGTTAAAAAAAAATAGTGTTAAAATTAGAGGAATATACTTAGAATTCTAGAAAGAAATAGGCCTAATTACATAAGTAGAGAACAAGGAAGAGGTAGTACTGAGTAGGAATTTTACAAATCATAAGAACACATCCCAAAGCAATTCATAACTGAATATCTTTATCTATATCTATTACTTTGTTTAATTGTTGGATGTTATTTTTTCTTGAAGAATTATATATATTTATATATAGCTACTGTACGTGTGGGTGTAGGATCATATATGTTTTTGTGGTTTTTTTTCTCTCTCTTGGTTTTTTCCATTCATGGTTGGTCCAAAGCACTCTATGTAATACGCTGCACATTTATTCACGTGCAATCAATTATCCACATCAAGTTATTCAAGCTCGGGTTCTAGCAAGGCAACATTTGGAGACTTCTCGGAGGGGGTAAACTTCAGCGCGGTGATTGTGAGTGTAGCATTTGGACTACAGGTAGGCTACGGTCTACTCTTCTCTATGAGATTGTGTATTGTATAGATTGCATACTAGGTGAGAGATTATAGGATAGGTTTATAGCTAAGTATCATGATTTGACCGGTCTAGGGGATTTCGAATAGAATTGTAAATTGAACCTTGACCTAAGGATACCTGCTATAGCTATAGGATACCGTTAAGTCTGATTATTTATGTACAGGACCTTAGGTTGATAGTAAGAACCCTTAGTATATGGTTTACAGTATTACTTAGTGATTTGGGCGATATTTTTTTATTAGATCCTCCCAGTTGCTTGATGGTCATATTTACCTTAGTCCTGCTGAGTTATAATATTGTTAGTCTACTAAATTGTATATTATTGGGCCTACGGCCATGGTTACAAGACCAGTTGGGCACCAGGTTAGTACACTATTCTTTGAAAGGATGTGGTTTAGTTCATAGACGCTTACATTTGTATTATTTGGATACTGGTGATGGTATGCATATATTTAGACGCATTGTCGCTTATTTAGTGGTACGATTCCAACTAAACCTTGGTTTTCTCTACTGTTTTCCAAAAAGGAGTTTATGCCCTCTTTTCACTTTTAAAATTGATTTCTAAACAGAGTACGTACTACCCTTATTATTGGTTTATGATCTTTTAAACTGAGTATCCTACTTTGAAAACTCGAACCAAGGTAGATTCCGATCCATTCTTGATATACGCAATTGTCACTATTTACTAACTTCGATCAAGGGAGATTCCGACCCTCTCTATACTATTTTACCATTTTAGTCCCGAATTTAATCTCGGGCACTGGACTTTACAGATTTCTACTTGTTTTAGTCTCAGTTTGATTTCGAGCACTTATTACACATTTTTACCTCTGATATTGGACGAAGTGGATTAGTTATGGATTATGGAAGTCTGGGTTAGAGACCAGACAATGTATACGGATATTCCGAGTTCCCTATGGGCTCCTTCGTTCGATGAGCCACAGTACCGGAGAAGAATGGTAGTCATAGGTCCTGCCTTTTCGAGCTACTGAGCTGGAGGAGGTGTATACACTTGTGTTGGATATGGTACTTGGTTTATTTTGCATCATCTGATTTGTGTCGGATTTGGTACTTGGTTTATCTTGCATCATCTGGTTCTTTTCATGACTTTCATTCATTCATATGCATAGTCTATCACCAGTATAATTGTTTGGAGCTTGTATCTATCGGTCTTATGGGGGGTTGTATAGGTACAGGTTATGGTTGCTATTTGCTAAGTGTTTGCTTGTGCCTTCTAGGCTTATGGGGGGCCGGTTAGGTTATTGTTTGTCCGGACTATCCGGTTACATATTTGTTGGTTATTATGGTATAGTTCATGGCGGTTGGTTACAGATTGGTACCCAAGGTTGTAGGTACGCTTTTGAGTTCCCTTATTCTTTATTACGGTAAGAATTGATTATCATTAGACTATCTCATGCCTATGCACATTTCAGTTAGAGACCCTGATTATGCTAGTGTTAGACCCCTTATTGCTTATGACCCCAGTGATGTTAGATTAGCTCCCTCAGAGTAGTATATTCGTATTTGGTTATCTGTATAGCGCGGTTATATATATGTTCTTCTTTGCCTACTATTTATATATCATTCCTCTTCCTTCCTACTACAATCGTATATTGTATATCTCTTTCTTCATTGTACTATCGTATATGGACTAGTTACTTACGAAACCGTGCTTCGTCCCCGATTACTGGTAGTACCTGATAGTTTACCTTTACTTTTCCCTTAGCACTTTTATGTTTTGTTGCCTGAGTAGTTGCCTGTAGTTATATTCTTGCTTTACATGTTATTTATATATGTATTATCTTTGGAGCTCAGTCGGCCGATGGTGGGTTATGGTAGGCGCCATCATGACCTGAGAAATTAGGTCGTGACAAGAATCTCCTGATAAATTGATTTTGGAAAAAGAAGCTTTTTGAGTAGCCATGTGAGAAGAAAAAAGAAGAAGAAATTAGAAGAAGAGAGAAAAAAAAAATAACTACATTGAAGATTATGGGTATTACAGTGAATTTGGAAAAAAAATTGAAACGCTTTTGTTATTGTTCTCCGGTGGAAAGAAGTTAATGACCCTTCCTTAGTTTATATTAAAAATATAAGTGATTTATAGCAAAGTAAAACTTTTCACACGCTGGTGTTTGGTGGCTTTTTACTTTGCCCAATATTGAAACACTTGCTAACCTTTATTTTATTAATTTGCATAATGACTTAAACTTTATTTAGTTCAAAGATGTATTTATATACATTTTTAAAAATTATATATATATATATGTGTGTGTGTGTGTGTGTGTATAGAGAGAGAGAGAGAGAGACATACCTTAATTAATGTTCTTGAGCCTCTCAAAAATCCCTAGTTTCAAGGTAAGTTAGTTATCAGACACCTGTTTCTTCCACTCTCTCTTTTTATCTTTTTAATTTATCATCATAGTATACAAAGACTAATGTTTACTTATTTGTTTATTTATTTATGAATTCTTGACACAACTGATAACAAAACAATTAAACCTTTCTAATTTCCTCCCTTCACTTCTCTTTTTCTAGTGTCGATAAAGTATAAGATACTATATATTTACACACACACGTGCACACACATATCTGTAAATATAAAACTATATATATATTATTATTTTAACTTTTTTAATCACTATTTTTTTTTAAAAAAACTTCTAAAATACATACATACATTCATACATACATACATACATACATATATATATAATCTTTTTGGCGTTCAAATATATAATCACAGAAGAAAGCTTGAAAGAAACTGTGACCACACATGTTCGATGTACAATAGACTGACTAGTTTAAGACCTTATTAGTCTTCTGGTCTTGATTTAAATATAAACTAAAAAATTTTGTATGTGCCAATTTACAAATTGTATTCTTAAATGGTTAACCAATCAGTTACTCAGACATATCAATTACTATGGAATTACTCCTTTGTAGATGACTCTGTTTTTATAGAGGCCTTCATGAATTATTTCGATTGTTCAATAATTTGGATATTGACCAAAATAATTGATTAAGCATTTAATTATCCAATAAGCTAGACTTATGAAGCTCCATTACTTCCCCCTCAATGGCTACGGATAAGAATTCATATTTTGAATTTAATGTCGTCAGCTCGACTTAGTGTTCTGAGATTCTTCAGTCAATCCGATTAACTGATGATGTTGTTCAAAATTTTCTTCAAAATACAATTTTAGTCTATGACCATTTACCTCAAACTTATTTCCTACACTGGTATACTGAATTTCAATTGCTCCGTATAGAGTAACATCTGTAACTCTGTATGAATTTATCCACCTGGATTTCAATTTTCCTGAAAATAGCCTGAGTCTGCTATTGTTACCAAATCTCCAATTTTAAAAAAAATTGTTGGATTAAATTGTCATGATATTTTTTTGCTTTTCTTTAAAAGTTTTGACATTTTCATAGGATTCTTCTCTCAATTCTTTCAATTCATTAATTTGAAGAAATCTTTTTTTACCAATAGGGGTCAAATCAAAATTCAATGTTTTCAATGCCCAATAAGCTTTATGTTCTAGTTCAATTGGCAAATGATAAATTTTTTCAAAGACTAATTTATTTGGAGATATTTGAATTGACATTTTGAACACCGTTTGATAAGTCCATAATGCATCATCTAATTTCAGAGCCCAGTCTTTTCTTGAGATTCCAACTATTTTTTTAAGTTATCTTTTTAACTCAAGATTGGAAACCTCACCTACTCAAGATTGGAAACCTCACCTTGTCCCTGAGTTTGAGCATGATATGGTGTTTCTATTTTATGAGTCATTCAATATTTTAAAAACAAAGAGGAAAATTGTCTATTCATAAAATGAATTTTTGGTGACTAATGATGACCCTTGGTGTGTCA